>OU452189.1:8658780-9908780 GCA_911728515.1 Peribatodes rhomboidaria
AAATATCTAAGTATGTATATCAGTCTCTGGCAGCCATAGTACAAGCTTTGCTTAGTTTGGGGTCAGGCGACCGTGTGTGACAATGTCCCGAATTTATTATTATTATTATTATAATGGTTTTAAATATAGATCTTACATTATTAATTTTCTGTTGTCAGGCTTAATTTTATCTACGCTCTCTGCCTTTATATTACTTCTTCACAATTGTATAGTGTAAGTATGAAACATGTTCGCCGTAAAAACACATTATTTTTAAAAGCTTTGTTAGATACGAGTACATTTATTGAACATTAAAGATAGCTGTTGAAAAACGACTTCAGGTACAACAAGCAAGCCCAAGGGCGTGGTCTGGACGCACAAGATGCTGGCAACGCAGATAGCCTCCCTACACACGGCCTGGCAATACAGCGCGAACGACGTAGTACTGCACGCGCTGCCTCTTCATCATATACACGGGCAGCTCAATTCTATGCTCGCTTCCTTAGCGGCCGGCGCCAGGTAACGTAATGGGTTGGAATTATCAGAGTTAAACTGAGTTGGAATTTATCAGAGAATCGGAATAGAACTGGGCTCAGAGGAGTCAAAATAGAAATGGAACATTTTAGAGTTACAATGGAATTTTTCAGAACAGTAACGGAATTCGGAACTTTTTAAAAATTTGAAATAAAACTTTATACTGAAAATTAATCTTGAGTGAAAGTCGTTCGAAAATGAATCCTACATATCGTCACGCCGTGCTCGACAAAACTGCGACAATATTTTGAGAGTGACCCGTCCACGTTTCTATAGCATGGCTGTTGATGGTCAGGGGGGCTATTCCTGCGCGTGAGATGAGATGAGATTTTACCTTGGTCACTCTCACACCTATGACGTTTCAAACGAGAGCAACAAGGATGAAGAAAAGTGAGATAAAAATCTCAAATCTCCGAATAGGGCCCCTGGCTACAGTCGGCAATATTGCCAGTAAAAATATCCCCGTCCAGGCCTTTTCTAAACGTGCTTTCCTCGTTAGAATCCGCATGCTCCCCTCGTTCGTGTCTCACACCGTGTGGTCCCGCCTGCTGGGCATGGGCGAGCGGGACGAGGCGCGCGTGTCCGTGTTCCACGGCGTGCCGGCCATGTACGCGCGGCTCGCGGCCGACCACGCCACGATGTTCGGGGACGAGCGCACGGCGCAGTACGTGCGCGAGGCGCTGCGCGGGCGCATGAGGCTCATGTGCGCCGGCTCCGCGCCGCTGCCCGCCACGCTGGCTAACAAGTGGGAGGAGGTAGGAACTTAGGCCCCGTAATAACGCAAGATTGCTAAAATAGCTATTTTGTGTTCAGAATTGCTAATAATACTTATAGCTGAATAAGTTTATAAGAATTGCCTATGTTCTAGCTTAACTAGTTAAACTACTTCTAGCGAATTATTCGCTTATTTTTTGGTTGTTTGGATTTAGCAATTTAACGTTAAGTCCAATATAAAACATCCATGGTGGTAAGTTGGGTAATAATCCAGTCCATTAATAAGTTTGTAGATTACGTGAGCGATTCCTTCAGAAACTTGTTAATGGGTATGGAGATTAACACATGGGCCATTTTTTAACCGCGAGTAGTACCGCGGGTGCAGCTAATGTAATATTGATGTAGTTAGTTAGTGTTGATTAGTCTTTTTATTTCCAAAATTTTTTTTATAATTTTTTTCACCTAATCTACTCTAGTTCTATGTATCAGTTATCCCTATCAGGTGTCCGAAGCTAGCCGAGCTAGTGTCTCTCTCTCTCTCTGTTTTGAGCTATTTGGATCAACTGTGGACCCGCGATTTAATTGATGCCATAATCCCATCAAGTGTAACATTTTCGACTCTAGGTCTGGCGCTCGTCAGATGGTCCTTTTCACATCATTGCTGTTTTTGTTCACCTGTGATCTTTGAGGCGCGCTACATGACATCATCAAACATGAGACAAGTTGTTTAGCATAGATGTTGCAAACTAGTTGCGTCGAGGCTGATGAGCCTTGAGCACCGGCGTAAAGTAGCGTGTTTGACAATCTTTTACAGGCTGGATTTTGGCGAGTGTGCGTTAGAACTGCACGACCTAATCCCCTCTTCCCCCTTTTACAGCAGAACAAGTCGGAAAACGCATAAGTATCATCCCTACTTAGTCGATATACCACCTACTCGTACTAAGCGGTTCGCCTCCACCTTCTTAATACGAACGGCTAGGGACTGGAATCGTTTGCCACCATCTGTTTTTCCGACTAACTACAACCTAGGTATCTTCAAGGCCAGAGTGAATACGAGTAAGCACGAAAACCTAGTACCTAGGTACTAGGTTTTCGTGCATCTTAGGCCACAATGTCGCTTAACATCAGGCGGGTTGGTAGTCAAATGTTGAACTATTCTTTATTTAAAAAAAAATGTCTTAAAATAATGACAATCAGAATTTTCGGTTATCCCCAGATATCCGGGATTCGTCTTCTGGAGCGCTACGGCATGTCCGAAGCGGGCATGGCTCTGAGCAACCCTTACCGGCCGGTCGAGGGGCGGACGGTGGGCTGCGTGGGGCTCCCTCTGCCGGGGGTGGCGGCGCGGCTCGCGGGGGAGAGGGATGGGAGGCTGGAGCCGAGTGTCACTGTGGAGGTCGACGCCGCTAGTACACAAGTTGGTTATTGTTACGAGCAGACAGGGCTCTGAGCAACCCCTACCCGCCGGTTGAGGGGCGGACGGTGGGCTGCGTGGGGCTCCCTCTGCTGGGGACGGAGGCTGCAGCCGAGTGTCACTGTTGAGGACGGCGCGGCTATTACATAGGTTAATTACTTTTTTTTTTACTAGAGGCCCACATCGGCGTCTCACGGTACCTATAAACCCTCCGTGAAAAATTACGTAACTGATGGTGACAACTGGACTGGAAAATCGTAGTTTAGGAGTTAGAAGAGATAATTATAGAAAGAAGGCGGAGGATAAACTATCTTGCAGTTTACAAATATTTCAATGTACTAAGCAGTTTTTTCGTTCAACAGATATCACTACAGCAGCTCGGGTTGGCGCCAAAAACCGACGAGGCGCCAGAAGGGCACGAGTGGTGCCCTCCGCGGGTGACGGAACACTCGCCGCCTGAAGACGGGGCGTATCAGGGAGAACTGCTGCTGAAGGGACCCGGGGTTTTCACAAGGTGATTATTCTGGAACATTTCTAACTAACTCATTAATTTAGTTAGTTAGAAATCCTGGTCCTACGGCACCCTTTAATTTAGTTAGTTAACCCGTTAATTGACTGCCTTAGCTTGGGGGCGTGGGTTCGATTCCCACCTAGTACCTAACACTCATGTCATGAATATATGTATGTGTTTGTCCTATGTCTGGGTGTTAATATTTACTTACGTATGTATTTAAAAATAAAAATGTACGTATGTATATGAGTCTCTGGCAGCCATAGCTATAGCCATACCAGCTTTGTTTAGTTTGGGGTCAGACGAGCTTGTGTAAAAAGGTCCCAAAATTATATTTTTTTTTATTCATATTTTTTTCGAGTAAAAAAGCAATCTATCCTTTTCTGTCAGTACCCGTACAGAAGTCCTTCCCGTTTCTGTTCGTGTATGCAAAATTTCATGATGATCAGTTTAGTAGTTAAGGCGTGAAAGCGTAACAAACTCACTTTGCATTTTTAGTATTGTTAGGATATAATTCTGGAACCTTTTTTTGTTTTTGGGCTGGAATTTTCCTTACATGGTTCTGAAACGTTTCTGTAATTGTTTTAAACCTTTCTGTTATGGTTCTGGAAAATTGTTGCGAATGTTCTGGAAAATTCCATTCCATTCCAGAACTGTCCCTATTTTATTCTGAAAAAATCCTTGTTCCATTGAAGCTATGTAACGCGTCTAGTAAATTATTTCAGATACTGGAACCGAGCCCCCAAGTTAGACACGTCAGACTTCACGGAGGACGGGTGGTTCCGTACAGGCGACACCGCGGCGTACGCCGATGGAAAATTCAAGATACTCGGAAGGACTTCTATAGATATCATCAAATCAGGTAAACTATCGCAAATCTGTTTTTATAGTTTTGTGTAGGTTCTGTCTGTTGTTATTAATTTTATTGTTAATCAACGATTTTTTACGAATTATAATCCCATTAGCCTTATTAGTCTATTCGCTGTTGCTTGAAAGAAAACTGTTTATATTTATGTTAATATATATAAATTACGTGTTACGTTGTTTGTCCGCTATAGACTCCTAAACTACTTAACCGATTTCAATCAAATTTGCACACCGTGTGCAGTTCGATCTAACTTAACAGATAGGATAGCTCACATATATCCTACTAATATTATAAACGCGAAACTTTGTAAGAATGAATGGATGGATGGATGGATGTTTGTTACTCTTTCACGCCAGAACGGCTGAATAGATCTGGATGAAATTTGGCACAGAGATAGATTATAGTCTAGAATAGCACATAGGATACTTTTTAACCGCGGGTGAAACCGCGGGGCGCAGCTTGTGTATATATATAAATAATAAACGCGAACAAAATCGTGGGGTGACAGCTAGTATGTGTTATATATGTTGAACTAGTAAATAGGTCACTAATCACTGAGTACCATAACCTAAGAAACGCGAGCGAAATTCACAATCATTCGTAAACCTTTCCCGATTCCCAAAAATTTCAAACTCAAATTATTCGAATCTCAGTTCGTATTCATAGGTTTTATAAACGTGATTCATTCTTCTGATCGGATTTATATTCGATTTCCTATTCCAAAATTTATAAAAGTAGACTGACATTAGAA
Source organism: Peribatodes rhomboidaria (assembly GCA_911728515.1). NCBI lineage: Eukaryota > Metazoa > Arthropoda > Insecta > Lepidoptera > Geometridae > Peribatodes > Peribatodes rhomboidaria. Next base: position 8,663,552 of record OU452189.1, read on the forward strand.
CAATTTGAGTTTGAAGTTTCGGGGTAGAATCAGTAGTTACGGAGTTTAACGTTTACAAACAAATTTACAAACTTTCCCTCTGTGATATATTTTTGGAATTTTTATAATCCGAACGGAAACGTTTCCAAATGATTGTGAATACATGCTGATGATCTAATCCAGTTCCATACAAAATTGTAATGATCATCTATTTTCCAGGTGGCTACAAGATCAGCGCTCTGCAAGTGGAATCCAGCATCTTAGAACACCCGTCGGTCGCCGACGCCGCAGTCCTGGGCATCCCGCACGAGTCCATGGGAGAGATCGTCTCGGCCATCGTCGTCTTGAAAGAAAAATGCAGTCTAACGCACAGGGAATTAAAGGCGGAATTAGAAAAGAAGCTGGCTCCTTACCAGTTGCCGAGAAAGTTGTTGGTCATTGACGTTATGCCGAGAAACGCGATGGGGAAACTTGATAAGAAGGAGATTAAGAGGTTGTATGGGAAAAAGCTTGGCTTCGAAAAGAATCAACCTAAATAGGGATTACCCACACCTAAATTATATTTAGTTAGTGACGTCATTGGTATGCCATGGGTAAAACGATTAATTTAACAACATTTTCTCGAAATCCCCACTAGGGGATTTTTGTTGAGGATTTCGAGAATTAACGATAATAAGTAATATACAGGGTTATAGGTAACTCACCAAAAACCTCTTAAGGGTTCATTGTACTCATCAATATGAACAACTTTTACTATGAAGCCAATCTTGTAATCGCATAAAAAAACCAGCTGTTCCATACAAAAAGTTCAATCACCTGAGACAAAATGAACAGCTGATTTTTTTTCGAGATTTTCGTGTTCATCCCATAGTAAAAGTTGTTCATACTGATGAGTACAATGAACCCTTAAGAGGTTTCTGGTGAGTTACAAATAACCCTGTATAAGTACCTAACTCGCATTATGTGACGTCATCCTTTCGCCTTAAGATTACCACAGAAAAATAACAGTAGCCAGGTTATTGCTTAGTTACTGAGGTTACTAAGTTAATTAATAATTTTGTATTTTTAACCGATTACTTAAATATTGGTTGTGACGTCACGAGTTGAAAAAAGATTTGCATTTAGTTTTTAAATACACGTACGTACATACACGCTTACTACATAAATACTCTTGCTTCCAAAAAGTAATTTTATAGTACAAACGACTGGCTAGTTAGAAAATACAAAAATACTCTTTCTATTTTCCATAAAGTAATTTTAATACATAGTTAGTAACACTAGTTAGGAGAGACTGGAAGGTCATGGTGTGAAGTAATATAAAGTAAGGGACTAACGTTAAGCTTTGTCCTGATTAAGCAAACGGTATCTGCTGGCTGACTGAGTCGGGCAAAGTCAATACTGAGCAAGCGGTGTACTGTAGCACACAAAACGCTTATCAGCCGCTCGTCAGCAAGTGATACGCTGCAAACTGAATACGCGTTCTCGCACTCTGGCGCGGAGTAGTGTGAGAATCGCATACTCGTTTTAAATGGGGTAAATATTATCGATAACATAAAATATTTTTAGAAGAGCATTAGAAAAGTTGCAATCGCTTCCAAGCGATTCTGTTTCGCTGACAAATGCTAGCTGCTGATTGGGTGAAATAAGTGCTTCCATACGGGGTGGGTCAAATACGTGCTGCAGTGGCGACGCTGCCTTAAATAACCACAAATGTGGTTCGTTTAATTTATTAATTATTATAGTTATTTTATTTTCAATTTACATATTGTTTAGAAAAAAAAAAAATTTAAAGTAAGTAAGTATAATTTATTTTCTAGTTTTTAGTTTTGTTGTTACGTCATACTTCTCATTCTATTGAAATCATTTAATGTCTCACTATTACATAGTCTGTTTCCTGACAATTTGTTGCAATGGTGGGAGACCCATGATTGGATCCTGATCCTAAGTTGAAGAAGTTCTATGTTTAGATTAGTAAAAGACCTACACTGTCCAAACTATTTTTTTTAGAACGAGTTTTTCTACTAATCAAGCCCTTTCATTTGAAACCCATAATGAGGTAGTTGTGGAAAATATGTAATCCGCCATTTTGTGGCGGCGGCCATCTTGGATTTACAATCATAAAGAATGTATTATATTGTATTGTCATCAAGATGAAGAGTGTGTACCAAATATCAGATCGATCTGTGGTCAGGAAGGGGGTACATTCCAATTACTAAATTTGACCCAAGCAAATGAACTGGGCAAGCTAATTAAAACTGTTTAAAAATGTCACGTGATCAAACTGTCAGCTCGTCCAATCAGCAGCTAGCGTTCAAACATTAGCTATTCTAGAAACAGAATTGCTTAACCCGTCGAGGAGCACAATAAAAGGCTTGCGGAAATCGAATGTCCTGATGTCCGGAAAATGGCCTTGAATTTCAAAAATCAAAGAGATCGACCTTATGTGTGCAGGATAGAGTTGCTTTCCGCATGTCGTTTCTTAAGCACACATGCTGTTCGTAAGGCACTCGGCGGGCACTAACCGATTGCAACGTATCTAGGGGTCCGATTATTGTTTGCTGCATTTCGTTAGAAAAATAGGTAAGGTTAAACAATTAAAGAAACTTTTAGACAGGTACGGTTTTTGGTTAATTTTTTAGTGAAACGGAAAATGTATGGTGTGATTGTTGAAGGTATGTCTACTATGTCAAGACCTTTTGAACGCCTCAGGTTGTGCAGAGCGCGATGCGAACTCGTCTTTTGCAGTCTATAAAAATCTTTGTCCAAAAAAAGTCACAAATATTGCTTTTATAGATTCCCATGTCTACTCGGCCCAGAGAAACTTACATAGTGAATTGAAAAATGAATTCGTGTTGCCTAAAGATGTTTGCGCTTTAAGGCCCTAGTCAAGCTACAATTAATAACGCTACAAAATTAGCTGCTGATTGGATCAGGAGGCCTAATGATGGGTACGTTATATTTTCGACACTACGCGACCATGAGCCTTATTGCGCTGAGATACGGTTCGCGTTCGTGCAGCGTCGGAAATCAAACGCAAAAATCATGGCAAGATGTGATGGTTGGCTCCCGGAACCAGTTGAAAATAAGACCACGTGACGTTTACATTAGCTCGTATTTCCTCTAATTAGTAACAAACGTTCAAGCATTAGCGATTCCAAAGATAGTATTGCTTGAAAGCGAAAAACAACGCAACTGTACTAACGCTTCTGGTCTCAGACTTTCTTTGTTACAAACAACGTTGACGGCCAAAAGGTTAAAGTAGTCTGAAAGTTCTCTTATACTGTAAACATTGTAAAGTGCAATTATAATATAGGTAAGTCATATAAAGAAAAGGCACAAATTACTATAATTTATCTTGTAAATAATTATCACTGATAATAATAATGTTTGTTCAGTTATAAACTGATTATATTGTTATGTGTTGAATAAAAAACGTAAAAAATCAAGATCATTTTTTCTTTTATTTGTTCTATAACCTGTATTTTTTGGTGTTATGTCTGTTTTTTTACATTATTGATAAAGTACACAAAAATACAGAAAAGAGATAGCTAACAACCTCTTCCTCTTAATACATAGAACTAAAATAGTTAAACGTCTAATACTACAATACAATAAGTACCTAATTAGGATGATTAGACTAATTTAAGTAGAATTTGGGCTTCGGCAGTGCTATTCCCAATCATTCGTAACATTTCCGATCGGATCCCACAAATTTTAAACTCAAATAGTTCAAATTTCAGTCTACTTTTATAAATTTGTAATAGGCAATCCTACTAATATTAGAAACGCGAAAGTTTGTAAGAATGGATGGATGGATGTTTGTTACTCTTTCACGCCAGAACGGCTGAACAGATCTGGATGAAATTTGGCATAGAGATAGATTATAGTCTAGAAAAGCAAATAGGACTTTTTTTTTTTCAACCGCGGGGCGCAGCTAGTCGAGTATAAATCTGATTGGAAGAAATTGGATTACGTGTAAAAACTTTTGGATGCGGACTGACATTCGAATAATTTTTAGTTTTAAATTTTTGGAATCCGAATGGAAACGTTTCCGAATGGTTGTGACTACCTATACCGATCCGGATGAAATTTGACACAGAGATACATTACAGTCTAGAATAGCAATTGGCTACTTTTTAACTGCTGGTAACACTGCGGGCGCAGGAAGTTGATATTGATAGGGTTTTTGGCGGGAACCGGAAAGATGGTGTCGTGATTTTGTATTATTTTCTAAAACTTGTGATTCTTCGAGCGTTAAAGTGTAATAATTGTGGATTATTAACCTTTGCTGATGCGTTAACGTGCACGAGTGCGGGCAAATGATACAAACATTAGGAAATGCTACTTTTCGTGTTCTCTACAAAACTCGACTTAAAGTTTCAGTAAAGTATCTACGGCTTTACTGAAATTGGAAAAGGAGAGGGATTCATCTCAACTTTCACCATCCTCTCCTTTATCATCTCATCATCATCATTACCAGACATGACAATTACTAAGTTAGGCATTAAGGACTTTGTATCCAGTTGCCAATAAAAAAAAAGGCAGTTGATACATTGACTATAGGCTAGTCTATATCACGTTTGTTTTATAGGAAACTGTTGAAGAAAACTCCTTGCAGCAACTGTAGCGTTCACTAAGCAAGGCGGGGAATATGACGCGTACTCTATAGAATTCGCCCAACTTGAGTAGGTCGCTACTCCAGTAGCGGCGATACCCATCGACATGACTATTAAAGCTAGCACTACATCGTACCATTTTATCGTATATTCATCTTCTATCTCCTGCGATTTCTTATATTTACTGTCAAAAGTCCTGTATTTTGAACGGAAACGCTCCGATAGAATGAGCGGGAGTTTTGACGCGTCAAAGCTGCCATTTTGTTTATTATGTTTGCCATTTTGTTGACCGTAAATGGCGTCGCTTCGTCTCAGCCAATCAGATGGGAGCGTGACCTGTCTGCTTTTCAATTTGGAGTATTTCAGAGGATTTTTCACAATCATTTTGGACTTTATGTAGCAGAGTTTTAGGAAGAAAATTGGGGGGAATATGAACATGAGAGGTCCGGTGAGCGTGGAGCCGACGAGGCCCATGACGAGGTCAAATCGTGGGACGGATTCAGCTAAGAATATGGCAAATGCTACGATGCCGGAGCGGATGAGGCAGCGCTTGAGGCAGAAATCTGAAAAAGAAAAAAATATAAACATCATTAATTGCCTCGGTGGCTCAGTTGGTAGTGAATCTGCCTTCTGAGCTAGGAGGCCTGGGTTCGATTCCCACCTAGGGCAAACATTTATGTGATGAACATTTTTGTCTGGGTGTTAATATGTATTAAGTATGTATTTAAAAATATATGTATGTTTGTATGTATCTCGTCTCTGGCCGCCATAGTGCAAGCTTTGCTTAGTTTGGGGTCAGATGACAGTGTTTGCAAGTATTCCGAATATTTATTCATTTTATTTATTGGAGAAGCTCTTTTTTCTTAGTTATCGTAACTCCACAGGAACCTATGTAAATAAAATAATAAGAATGGAACTAGGGCCTCCATCCACGAGGGCTGTTTTTTTATTTGAAAAAAATATCTCTTTTAGATAATGTTAAGCAAGAGAGACCACGCTTATTTAGAAGGAACCTTTTAGTTATAGATTTGAACATCTACAAGTAAAATACAGACAAATATTTTATACTTTTAGGGTAACAAGCTACTTGAAATCTAAAGTGCAACTTACAACCTTATCTCTTTGAACTGTAAGCTTTATATTCAGTAAAATACTTACATCGAGGCACATGTAAGAAGTCCTCCACCTGCTGGAAGAGCACGGAGTTCCCGACGGCGCTGGAGAGGCACAGCTGCAGCGTCACCAGCAAAGCCACCAGGTACAAGGAGATTGACGGCGGGATGCCTGTAGAAGAAGGTACAAAGTTAACAGGTATACATTTTGAAGTTATTAACCCCCGACCCAAAAAGAGGTACCAGGTAGTATAAAATAAATAAATACATTCGAAACATTTCCACACACGGTCGCCTGACCCCAAACTAAGCAAAGTTTGTACTACGGTAACCAGAGACTGATATACTCGTACATACATATATATTTTAAAATACATACTTATAAGTATAAATATTACAAACGTTCATCACATAAGTGTTGGCCCTAGGTGGGAATAGAACCCACGCCTCAAAGCTCAGAAAGCAGGTTCACTACCAACTGAGCTATAGAGGCAGCCAAGTAAGAATGAGTAGCCTCTCCTACTCCCTACCCCCGTTTGATTTTGGGGAGAATTTGGTTCCCTCACTTCCACGGCCCTCGACTATGATCCTCGAGTTGGATGAAGTGGACTGTGGTTCGATCACCGGCGGAGTATGTATATTATAATACCCGTGGTAAAATTAATGGGATTTTTTTTATGATGATCATGATTATACCGTGATTACTTCCTTTTTGTCACATATTCTTGTATAATTGTGAATTTGCGACTTCTTTCTCCATAACATTCTAATCTAGAGAGACTGCGCTCCGTGAAGCTGTGATTCACGACGATACAACCGTAACCGCGATCTAACTTGCATGCTAGCGCCATCTATCTATAATCAAGCGCAGTTTGAAAGTGGAAGCACATGCCTAGACTAAACACACACACACACACACACCCCCCCCCCCCCCCTACATGTCTTCTCACTCACTCTCTCACACACAGGCACCCACACACTTCAACACATAATTTAATAATAATATGAAGCATTAAAAAATTGTCCAACAATTCTACTTTTTAAATGTTAGTACTTATTATGTTTATCATCATAAAAAATATTTTTTCTTTGAAAATTGATAAGTATTACCTATGTTTATTTAAGTTGATTTAGTGATTGTTTTTATTATTTTGTAAATAAAATGTAAATCTGTAAGTTTATCTGTAAGTTTATTTCATGTCATTATTGTGAGCTGTGGATTTTGTTTAAATAAATAAAATAAATAAATTTGGCAGCTTTCTATTACCGATGACAAAAATGGTCGGTCGGTTTCATCTTGAACCAAAGTGTATAGTAGTCACAGAGGCGGATGGCGGATTTGGGTTTTGGGGCGTGACAGCTGAGGGTAGGCTTTATAAAAAGCAGCAAACGTTTGGGACCATTCTTAACCGACTTCCGAAAAGAAGGAGGTTCAATCGACAGTTTTTTTTATGTATTTTACGCGATTTTCAATCGACATTTTTGTTTTTTTTTTTTTTTTTTATTTCTCTAAGTTTATAACTTCCATATACATTATTATACAACTCTGCCAAACTGCGTAGCAACTATTTTATTTTTTTGTTTGGTAGATCATACTTTAGAAGTAAAATATTTTTTATCGAATTCGGTTGAGCAGTTTCTAAAATTGTTAAAATGGCTGACGAATTACAGGAAAGGAAGTCGGTTTGCTTTTTTGACTTAGATACTATTGGGGGCTCTTGAGCGCCTTAGCGGGGGCGATACTGATTTCTAATGCTAACGTACCCTGCAATATATTATTTTCCACGTCCACGCCGTATCGATAGGCCGCCAGAAGAGCTGTCACAGTGAACATTCCGCCCGTGACAGCGAACCCGCCAATCACAGCCTTATTGATCTGTCGACTGTCACGCATGTCCACTTGGATGGTCAACAGCATCGGGTGGATGTCAAACTGGAACAGAAGTAGATTTTGAAAACGAAGAAAACGAAACTAGAAGTAGTTTTTTTGTCAGCTTGTCAGGTATAAGTAGGAAGATGATTCGAACGACATGTACATACGTAATCAGCATTTACTAATCGGATTTCATCCAATTTTTTTATTGTAAACTAGCAGCGCCCCGCGGTTTCACTCGCGGTTAAAAAGTATCCTGCGTGCTATTCTAGACTATAATCTATCTCTGTGTCAAATTTCATCCAGATCTGTTCTGGCGTGAAAGAGTAACAAACATCCATTCATCCATCCATTCTTACAAACTTTCGCGTTTATAATATTAGTAGGATATTCATTTATAATTTCCACTGACGTGGTTTTCACACATGATTTTATGGAACGGGAATTACTCGCGTACAATTTAGTCGATTAGTCGGAATAATCGACTAAATCGTACGTGAGTAAGAATTAATTAGTCGGAATAATCGACTAAATCGTACGTGAGTAAGAATTAATTAGTCGGAATAATCGACTAAATCGTACGTGAGTAATTCCCGATCCATAAAATCAAAATATTCAATACCAAATTACGTGCGTAAATATTATTTATTTGTAAACTACTTTTTAGGCAGGTTTGATCAACCCCGGAACTATCTAGCTAGATAGTGAAAAATTAGATTAGCTAATCTAATTTTTCAACGGGGCCAAATCTTACATTGGCGCCCTTGATCCTAGATCCAGCCATGGGTTCTGTCGCACGGTTCAGTGAACCACATAAAAACGTTCACGAGTAACCCGAGTAAGTACATATTTACCTACATATATGATATATGTGTAGGTAGATATGGTGACACTGACATGAGGCGTGAGAAGTAATTAGGTATCTTATATCTGCACTAATATCCCTAACAATCTACACTTCCTACTAATATTATAAACGCGAAAGTTTGTAAGAATGGATGGATGGATGTTTGTTAGTCTTTCACGCCAGAACGGCTGAACAGATCTGGATGAAATTTGGCACAGATTGTAGTCTAGAATAGCACATAGGATACTTTTTAACCGCGGGTGAAACCGCGGGGCGCAGCTAGTATATTATAGATAAGGAATAATGATTTGTATTTTTGTATGTTTGTAACAAATTTACTCATAAACAAAACCAAACCGTCCGTTAACAAAAAATATTTTACAATTAGAAAGTTACATTACTTCTGAGTGACAATGTAGTGATATTGTCGCCTTACCGGCCGCTGCCTTATTCTCATTTCTATCTCCTATTTCTCTGCCACAACCATATTCACACATCATACACAGTTCTCTTTCTCCCTCTTTAATATCTTCTCTAATAAATATCTTTCTTTGTCGCTCTCGTGACCTGCAACAGACCAAAAGCGACCGAAACCAGCAGAGCTATTCACAACCATTCGGAAACGTTTCCGTTCAGATTTCAATAATTTTAAACCAAAATTATTTAAATCTCAGTCTATATTCATAAGTTTTTAAACGTGATTAATTCTTCCGATCGGATTTATACTTGATTCCCTATTCCAAAATGTGTTGAAGTATACTGAGATTCGAACAATTTGAGTTTGAAATTTCTGGGATCCGATCGGAAACGTTTCCGGATGATTGTGAATAGCACCGCAGAAAGCGAGCATGCCGTAAGTGCTGATGAACTACATCAGCGACATCGTATACGTAGTCACTACATGCATCTCTATCTCTCCTACACAAACACACGTGTCTGTCTCTCTCATGACCTGGAAGGCGAGCACGCCGTACGCGCTGAGGAAGTGCTGCAGTTGCGGTGTGTAGTCAAGCACGGTGCCGGCGCTCGGCGGCGACTCGTAATCGGTAGCGATGCATGTCCACGTGGAGATGGCGACTGTGCTTACTATGCAGACTGATACTACGGCTATCGACCTGCAATAAGAAACAGCCATGGTCAAAACTTAAATTCCAGCGTTTGTATCATTCGATCTCTGCTTAGCTTTCGAAAACCAATGTTAACAATGCAAGCTATAGTGGAACATGTAGGCTATCGATCTTTACAGGTAGTTACGGAAACCCTGTCGGATAATTGATGGGTATACACACAATAGTCAATTAGTCAAATTAATTATATTGGTTTACTATTTAATTTACTATGTGTAGATATTACCTAGTTGTAAGCCAAAATTTGTGAGGCTGTAATTTATTTATTCTTTGAAAAAATAATGCCCCTCAGTTTCTTGCCTGTTCTTCTGGGTAGAGGCTCTTTATCCAGCAAGGCGGTCGAGTCTATTTAAAAAACCTTGACGTTCGTAAGTGTATCTTTGATACCCAAATTGAATAAAAACATTTTTAGTTTGACTTTGACTTTGAATTTAATAACATTTAATTTAAAGCGCCTAGCATTATTGTATCTTCCAGTCGATACAGGTTGTGCACCTAGCGAATTTAACAGGGTTTTTGTTGTTACAGGGTGTTCCCTGTATAATTGACAAATAATGAGCTCTACTTACTAAAATATTATTACTATTGACGACTCTTCCTAGCTTAGTCGGAATTCAAGAATTCGTCACGCATTTTTCCCGAAGGGGCTAGCAGAGGTTTATTGTAACATCTACATTTCGCCGAAAGATTTACACTGTCGCTCGCTACTTATTCAGTCCCAAATGTGACAGGGGGCGAGCCTGTCGCCATACACCGGGATCTAGTCGTGTAGCAGATGACATAATACGCACATATGTTCACACAATGATCAAATTGGTACGTGCCGTCGGCTGGGTTTGAACCCGCTCCCTCTAACTTGAGAGGCGCTTCTCCAACTAGGCTCTCATCGATATATCTAAATTGACATCATGCAACAAATATCTAAATTGACATCATATTAAAATTCACTTCATTTCACAATATGCTCTTTGCACCTACCGCCATAATTAACTCAAGAATTTGGTCTAATTTTTTAATGGTTAATTAAATTTAAACGAAGGCATAACCTTTACATTTTCAATTTTTACGATACAAAAACTTAGAAATAATACTGAGCAAATCACTGATCTAACCGAACGGTTGATCAACCGGCCCTAAATTTACAATTCAATTTGAAAATTACCACTATATAAAAACTTATGGCATCAATTTTGCATACAAATTGTTTCATATTTGTTGAACATTAGGCCTATGGACAAATATGCCTACCATTCTTAACCTATATTTTGAAAATAAAGATTGTTTTATTATTTAAATTAAGTACTTAATTCGAAAAAAGAGTTAAATTTTCTCACGGCCACCGATTAAATAATAATTGTTAAATTAATTTTAGTACTTATGACATAACCTGTTGATGATGTTGGGGTACTTTTTACTACAATATAATAAAATACATGTTTATTGCACACCAATAATACAAAATAAAACAAACAAAGAAAATATAAACTATCATTCGGCTGTACAAGGCGGCCTTATCGCCTAAAGCACGCACATCCTTCCAGCTAATATTATAAGCGCGAAAGTTTGCATGTATGGATGGATGGATGGATGTTTGTTACTCTTTCACGCCAGAACGGCTGATTAGATCTGGATGAAATTTGGCACAGAGATAGATTATAGTCTAGAATAGCACATAGGATACTTTTTAACCGCGGGTGAAACCGCGGGGCGCAGCTAGTTATGTAATAAATTAAGTTGGCCTGGCACTTTTCGTTTATAAACAGTACGGAACTCTCTCTAGACCAATTGGGTATCGCAAATACACGAATGTCAAAGTTTTAAAAGTGACTTTAAAGAAATAAACTACATGTAATTACCTATAGGTTTACTAGACAGCTGCGCTTTGATGTTTCGGGCGCGGTTTCTTGCCTGTGGCCCTATTCGGATATTTGAAATTTTCATCTCACCTTTTTTCGTCCTTGTTGCTCTCGTTTGAAACATCATAGGTTTGAGAGTGACCAAGATAAAATCACATCTCATCTCACGCGCAGGAATACCCCCCCTGTTCTTCTATGTCTAGGTAGTAACTAACTCTTTTTCCGAGTAAAGTGGTAGTTTTTCATAATTTTGACTTTCATAAGTTTATCTGCGTTACCCAATTAGACACTTAAATGTCTGGAGAGAGTTCCGTATTGTTTATAAACGAAAAGTGACAGGCCAACTTTTTTACACTAGTGTGTGTTTTTATACTAGACTTTTTTTGACAGAATCGTCTTTTACTAGGGTTGCGTCATACATTTTTTCATTCAGTTTTTTTTTGGTCTGTGCAATGTTTTTTTAGTCCATCTGGAATTCTGGACATATCAATTGAATATTTCCAGTTAGGATAAGGATAACATTTATTATTACTTTGATATCTGCTAGTGGTTCTGTGAGCTAAAGACCTCGCGGCCGGGGCCTGTTCTCCTCTACGTCGCATATCTCTGCCGATTTTTCGAGGACTATACAGGTTTTTTTGTCAATTCATTTTTAGGGCATTTTTCAAAATGGCGTAGTAATGATTTAAATTTGAAGAAGACAGTCGGACAGGCGCTAGACATACGAATGCATTTTAGCCAAAACTGAGCAAAGACGCTTCGCTCGCTTCTGCTCGTTCGGTTGATACTACTGTAGCAGTAAGATCTAATTTCTTACCCTATTTAATGAGATTAACTTTCTAATCTAAAAACATATTTTTTTACTTTTGTTGACATTTTGTACCCCAGTTATTATCATCGGGTTGAATAATTTGTCATTCTATTAAAATACGCCTATAAGATATTTTTATTTAAAAAAATTTGCCCAAGCCCTACGTCGCTTGTGTAACCGATAGTGATTTACGATTCGAATTAATTAAATATTTGTCATAGTAATATTATTTTAAAGCGAACCTTGAAGTTCTAGATTCTAATTATGTTAGTTTCACTGTAACTAAGTCTATATCGTGCATGAGCAGAGAATAGGGAAACATGTGAGCATGGTTTAATAAAATACTCCGCCGATACTTGTGTGTCAGATTCATCTTGATAATTAAGTTTTTACCAACTGTTCTAAACACTGACCTAATTTTTAGGGTTCCGTTCCCAAAGGGTAAAACGGGACCCTATTACTGAGACTCCGCCGTCCGTCCGTCTGTTTGTCTATCACCATACCAGGCTGTATCTCATAAACCGTGATGGTTAGAAAGTTGAAATTTTCAAAGATGATTTATTTCTGTTGCCACTGTAACAACAAATACTAAAAAACAGAATCAAATAATTATTTATAGGGCTCCCATACAACAGACATGATTTTTTGCCATTTTAATAATTGCTGATAATGATACGGAGCCCTTCGTGAGCGAGTCCGAGTCGCTCTTGGCCGGTTAATTTTTGACGTCCTACAATTTAAAAAAAACTTTCTTTAGCTCCTGTGGCCCTGTTCGGAGATTTGAGATTTTATTCACGTAGAATAGAAGAAGAGAGAGATGAGATGAGATTTTATCTTGGTCACTCTCACACCTATGACGTTTCAAACGAGAGCAACAAGGGCGAAAAAGGGTGAGATGAAAATCTCAAATCTCCGAATAGGGCCACTGAGGCCTTGACAGCGTAGCGGGAGGTTGGGAAACGAAGGTGTCGTGAGTGTTACGTTTTATCACGGTGACTATTGTTACTCTTCTTCTATTTTTAGTCTTCAAGAATAACACAGAGTATCCAAAGATCTAATCTTCTTAGTAGTTCGCCTCGGACAAAGACCTCGCATACCTAAGTATTTAACTTCTCGTCCGATTTCGAAATCGGAAATGCAAAAACTTGAAAAACACGAACATTCGAATTTAAAAACTGCATTTGCATGAACTACTTCCCTGCAACACTTCATAAAGATAGGATCAACGATATTCAAAATAGGTATGGTCGAACAAACAAATTATCAACAACATTATTTTTATATATTTATATTTCTATTTATTGAGACAAAAACGAATACATCAGTTAAATTTATCTCACACACATTGAATGAATTATCAAAGAAAATATTAAAAACTAAAAATTAAATTACCTACATCATGCTATGTCAAAGTTTGAAAATTAAAATAACGTAGGTACATTATTATTACAAATAAAACCAATCACATCGTCCTCCTCTCTTCTAACTTGCTGTGCCCGACGGGGTCCGTTAGACTTATGTACAACCTAATACAATTTGTGTTATACCATCATGTACGGTACGGAAGAAGCAATAAATAAACCTGAATCTGAATCTGAAATTTCGAGATGCCCCACTAGACTCTGAGACATCGCCTCGGTGAAAAGAAGGTATTATAAGGTTAAGAATTATTTAAAAGACAAAGATGTCTGGAGCCTCCCACTTCCGCCGAGTAGCCACTAGTATTTATAGATATTACCTAGTTGTAAGCCAAAATTTGTGAAACTGTAATTTATTTGATACCTAAATTGAATAAACACATTTTGACTTTGACTTTGACTTCGGTCAATTAAGGTTTTTTTTTTAATAAATAAATTCGGGATATTTCCACACACGGTCGCCTGAACCCAAACTAAGCAAAGCTTGTACAATGGCTGCTAGAGACTGATATACATACTTAAATATTTTTAAAAACATACTTAAATAGAATACCAACACCCAGACAGACCAAATACTTTTCATTTTTTTTTTCACCTAGAACACTCTAGGTATATGTATCAGTTACCTCTCTTAGGTGTCCGAGGCTAGCCGTCTCTCTCCCTCTGTTTTGAGATACTTGGATTCACTGTGGACCCGCGATTTTTTTGATGTGATCATCCCATCAAGTGTAACATGTTCGACTCTAGGTCAGTGGCCCTTTTCGGAGATTTGAGATTTTCATCTCAACTTTTTTCGTCCTTGTTCCTCTCGTTTGAAACGCCATAGGTTGAAAAAACAAATGCCGAGATTTTCGAAGTTACATACCTACCTACATTTTTTTTGCTTATAGATATGTGATCCAAGTAGACTTTAAGGCCCGAATGCTAAAACGACGCTCAGTCATGAATCTCGATATACAGCTGTTTTTATGTGTGCTAAAACCAGTTGTAGAGATTCATGACCTTGCTTCGCTGTCTAACAATAGAACCTTCACCTTTTTTCAAGTGAGAATCCGCAGTCCGTAGAACCCCGAAGTTAAAAGGTGAAATTCAAGTTGGTGAGAGCGAGATGCCGGCCAAACGCAACCCTATTGGGGTTTTTTGGTGGGAACCAAAAAGATCGTGGCGTGAATTTGTATTATTTCCTAGAACTTGTGATTCTTCGAGTTTTAACATACATAACACTTCGTTACGCCTTTCCCCCGAGGGGGCTGGCAGAGGTGTTATACAACACCCACATTTCGCTGGATGATATTCAGTCCCAAATGTGACAGGGGGCGAGCCTGTCGCCATACACCGGGCTCCAGTCATGTAGCAGATGACATACTTCGAGTTTTAATGTGTAATAAAAGTGGATTAATAACCTTTACCGATTCGATAACGTGGACGAGTGTGGGCTAATGATACAAACATGAAATGCTACTTTTCGTGTTCGCAGTAAAATATCCACAGCTTCACTAAAATGGTAAAAGGATTCATCTCATCTATCATCACCCTCTCCACCATCATCTTCATCATAGATTTGACGACTAAAGTACGCAAACATCCGAATGACTAGGCGGTATGTATGTATGGCCACGTTAATTCTAGCCTGCCCTACGGGGCAAACCCCAAAATAAAGTATTGATGAAAAAAAAAAGTGTAAAGAAGGTTTACTTCATGTCCTTAGGTGAGCCAAGCCACATGATGGGGCACAGCAGCAGCGCCAGCAGCAGCATCCACACGCAGTACGTGACACTCACGGCGCCGCCCGTGATCTTCCACCAGAAGATCTGCAGGCTCTGGGCGGCTGGGGACAAGGGAAGAGTCAAGGGTGTCGGGAAATATTTGGCCAAATTTTACTCTGCACTTGAAAATTGGCTACAAATTAGTGCATAGGACATTTAGACATAGACATAGACATAGACATATATTTATTTGTAGCAAAAACATACACAAACAAAATAAAAATTACACAATTATAAAAAAAAGAACAAAGTTTTTGCCACAAACCGGTCCCAACTCAGCATAATGCCGGCTGCTGTAGACAACCGGCGCTGGTCTTCCGTTGGAACCGGCAGGTGACGTCACGCACGGACGACGCGTAATATAATAATAAAAATACAAAGCAAAAATAATAAAAAACAGATCAATTACATTAAAATAGGATTTACTTAAACACTAACAGACGCAAACAAACTTGAAAATTTAAATAATACAAAACGAACATAACTAACACATCATAATCACATCACATATTATACACACAAAAAATAAAAACACATTAACCACGAAAATTCACAAACAACTGGTGTCATGTTTGAGGTGTTCCTCGCCCTTCTGGTGTTCATAAAGTAGTGTCTTGAGTTTTGATCTAAAACTATTTAGACAATGCAAGTTCCTTATTGGCGGTGGAATATTGTTCCAACACTTCGACGCAGCATAGCGGAAACTACCTCTAAAAGCGGCCGAACTGTGCCGCTGTGTTGTGAGCTGCGTCATTATACCGTCATCCGAAATTGATTTTACAAAACATGGGACCAAATTTAAACTTTCAAATAAAAAAAAAACAAAATCGGTTGGTTCATCCTACTTCCTACTAATATTATAAACGCGAAAGTTTGTAAGAATGGATGTATGGATGTTTGTTACTCTTTCACGCCAGAACGGCTGAACAGATCTGGATGAAATTTGGCACAGAGATAGATTATAGTCTAGAATCCTACTAATATTATAAACGCGAAAGTTTGTAAGAATGGATGTATGGATGTTTGTTACTCTTTCACGCCAGAACGGCTGAACAGATCTGGATGAAATTTGGCACAGAGATAGATTATAGTCTAGAATAGCACATAGGATACTTTTTAACCGCGGGGCGCAGCTAGTGTAGGGCTACATACCTACATTACCTACCTACATCACACCACAAGTGTAACGCGATACGCGATCTATGAGTAACGTACCTATAGCTATAGTTAAGCATAGATTTAATCACACGCTATTGTATTAGTCCTAAGCCAACATCGCAGTAAAGTAGTCGTATCGTGAAAGGTTTTTCATTTACCACATTTTGGAGTCAGCAATAGTAATACATAATTAGTGAGAGTGATACATATAGGGTAGTCGCTCCACTACATACTCTCCCACCCAAACACCAATAAATATTACCCTATACTAGTAAATAATAAAGTTAAGCGGAGACAAAAATTACAAAAAAAAAACACCTACATTCCCACAAAATTTTGAAATTGGCGCGCCTTAGAGCTCAAGTAAGGAGAAAAAATCCATCAAAACAAACAATACACAGACAAATTGCAAATTCTTAGATGCAAGCAATCTTTCAAATTGGCTGAGCAATGCGATAATAAATTCTCTTCAATGAACAGAGGCTAGTACATCGCGAAATTGGCGTCACGTCGGATTGAGGAAGCTTCTAATCAACGTCAATATAAAGTAACCAAGTAGACGCCAGCGTTATAAATATATTATTTACTAGCGGAGATAGAAATAGGGTCTACTGGGGCAAATGTGTCTGTGAGACAATTGCGTCTTTCGAGAATTACTGACAAACCCACAATTAGACGCCACCTACATATTTTCTCTATCTTTAGTTGCAAAAATCTGTACAAGATGGCGTTAGTTGCTTAATTTGTGAAGGGTTTGGCAATAATTCTCGAAAGACGCAATTTTTGCCCCACAGATGCATTTGCCCTAGTTGACCCTATCTACAATACCTACTTCGAATTTTCAAATATTGTAAATGAAATCCAAGGTAAGTATTTTTGTTCTATTCTGCCGAATAGGACAGGACAAGAGGTTAATATTTTTCGAGTGTTTGTAATAAATCCTACTCCTACTAATATTATAAACGCGAAAGTTTGTAGGAATGGATGGATGTACCTATGTATGTTTGTTACTCTTTCACACCAGAACGGCTGAACAAAACTGGATGAAATTTGGCACAGAGATAGATTGTAGTCTAGAATAGCACCTAGAATACTTTTTAATCGCCGGACTACTCCGGACCGGTAGTTAATCATAAGCTACATTTGACAGTCAAGTATTTCGTTTAAATACAGAATAGAAGGCTATATCTATAGGCACCTAGTCAATAAAACTACGACGTAGTTTTAGGCCTAAATGTATTTTTGTCTGTTGCAATAATTTATTTATAAATTCATAGGCACATTATACTTTAGTTTAAAAAAATTAAGTAGGTATATAAATATCACAGCACAGACTGGTTATACTTAGACTGCGATAGATACTTAAAAAAAATATTTATGCAAATTTTTGTTTTTTTGCGAACACGTCCGTGTTCCTGGTTGCATTTTGACTTGCATAATGAGTCAGACCATGGACATTAAAATGTCTGATTAACTTCCTTAGTTTTTAACATGAATAAAAAATAATAATAAAATTATTACTAACGTAACTTTTGCACACACGATTGTCTAACCCCAAACTAAGCAATACTTGTAGGTATTATAAATAGATTTTAACTAGAGATAGAATCATTGTTTTATAAAAACCTACTTTGACGTACTTAGCTTCGATAAATGATATGTCCAGATGGACTGGAAAAACTTTACACAATTCAAAAAAAAATACAGCCTTTAAATATAGGTTCTAAATGACCAAAATGTATGACGCAACCCTAGTAAAAAACGTACCTGTCACGCACACTAGTACAAAAAAGTTGGCCTGTCACTTTTCGTTCATAAACAGTACGGAACTCTCTCTAGACATAAAAGTACTTACCTACTCATAGGGAGTAGCGACCCAAGCTAATAAAATACTAATATACTTGTACAGCCTAGAAATAGTTATAGTGTCTTGTCTTGTTTAGTCGAGTTAAAAATTAAAAAAAAAGACAAAGCACTGTAAGTACTTAGAACTATTCCAAGGCTATACAATTACTACAATACTATTTATTGGTAAAGGGGCTAGCCTCATAAATTGAGTAGCGCCACTCTTCTTACTTTGAGAAAATTCATATCGTCACGCCTTTCCCCGAGGGGGCTGGCAAAGGTGTACGACACCCAACTTCGCCGGAAGATATTCAGTCCCAAATGTGACAGGGGTGAGCCTGTCGCCATACACCGGGCTCCAGTAATGTAGCAGATGACATACAATACGCACATATGTTCACACAATGAACACATTGGTGCGTGCCGTCGGCTGGGTTCGAACCCTCTCCCTCTAGCTTGAAAGGCGGCCTTCTCCAACTAGGCTATCATCGCTTCTTCATCGCATTATGGTGTTGACACTTTTCAGAAAATTCTGGCGGAAAATTCATGCCAGGCATATAATGTTTTGTAAAATTTTGTAATGTATAATTATGTAATGTAAAATGCAACTGTGGAATCTTTTGTCAATAAATATTTATAAATTGAATTTGAAGTTTTTATTTGTTTACTTCTACTTTATTGTTACGTGCCTACGCTGCTTAAAGAAAGAGGAAGAGACCGGAGCACTCAGCCAAGCCCTGCCTGTCAAAACGGTTCCTTACAACGAGGACCTACTACTTCTTTATGGTTTTTTTATTCGATAATAGGCTTGCGTTTGTGGTCGCCATCGCGCCTAAATTAAGCAATGATGCGGCTCAATTATAGCACTACACTCGCCTAGGAGAAACCGACTTCGAGACTTGAAGACACTCAGATGTTACCTGTACTATCAGGGAACATCTACATAGGCAGAGAATTCCACAATCCACACAGCACTCTAGCTAGCGGTACGCATAATAATAGGAACCAAAGTGGTCGATCCTTACCAAGTATAAAGTTGGGTATCCCAGAACCGAAGACGGTGGCGTTCAGCAGCGTGGTGACTAGCCTCCTGCCGGCCGGACCGAACGCCAGCTCTGCTACTGCTGCGTATGGATATCTACAAAGAATAGTACTACATTAATCAACCATACCATACATTGTTTGTTTTACAGATTTCAATGAACTCGAATTTACTGATGATTGGGATGACAACGGATAAAATAGTTTTTATCGGCCATAAAAAGCCGAGAAAAATCAGACTGGGCAATCGATCAATCCAATTGCATTTATCGCGATAGATAAGTTCAATCGGATTTTTAGATCAAATTGTAAAAAAAAAGATGCTGTATTTGATTAACGAACATGCAAAAGCGACACAGAAAGTCAGTCGGGGAACCGATCGGGATCCACTGTCATACAATTAACTAGCGAGTAAGGAAGTGAGGTTCTCTTACTCCCTTAAATACACCTCCCTCTGGGTATCCCAATTATTCCCAATCAAACCGTACCTGTGACTTCCATCTAAGGGTTTGTCGCAGGTACAACCAATAAGACGCTACTTATTCATCGCCTCTTGTCAGTGCCGGATTAGCCACGTAGCAGGAGGCAGCGAATACTACGGGCCCCGTGCCTTGGCGAAAAACAAAAACTAAAAAAATCCTACACTTAATAGCTATTGTCAAAGTAGATATGCGGCACTAAATTCCATACGATACTTGGCAACACAACAATACTTTCAGGGGAAATGGGGAGCTGTGGCAAGAAATCAACAACTCAATGCTATTGTTCAAATTTACTACAGGCCCCGCACCTGCTTAGTCCGGCACTGCCTCTTGTAGATGTTACCCTTCTGTTTCCAGGCCAATTTTAATGAAAGCATAAACAAACCGGTTCTTCTCCCGGATGAGAGGCGTGATCTCCTGCGCCAGGAGCCAACTCCTGCCGAGCAGCACAGCTGTGTAGAGCTGCAGACCAATCACCGCCAGCACCAAAGGGATCCCGTAGATTCCTGTTCGTTTTAACTACTATAAATTACGCTCTAATTGGAATTCAAAATTAGTCTTAATAATTTTTTACAAATATTTCTCGATGTTTAGTCTAAATATTCCCTGATTTTTCATTAAAATGTTCCTTAAATTTTTAGCTAAAATATGCCTTGATTCTAAGTTTATAAGATACCCGTAAAAGATACCCCAAAAAGTACTCTGATTCTAAGTTACGTGTACTCTGTTACGTAGTAAATATTATCTTATCTGGGGCTCTGTTTCTAAGTGGCGTATGTAGACCTGACTCCTGTAGATACTCACCACAAGCTATGACATTAGCCGGCAGGGCTATAATCGGGAACACACCAAACAGGTCTACGATGCACATGATCGTGAACAGCACACTGAGTCCGGTCCGGGGCGGAACGGCGGCGGGGGCATCCTCATGAGACAGCGTCACCGCTCCCCCCTCCACCGCATTGATATACGTCTCCCGAATCACTGTCATCGTGCATCTGGATACAAACGATTTTTCTTAGATAACTACCCAGTTGCGGATCCAGGGAAAGCGGGGGCTAAGAAGCTCAAGCCTCGGCTAAAATCATCTGGATCAAAACTTGGGACAAAATGTTGTACTCATGCATTTTTAGTGTTGTAGTATTTAACTTTATAAAGGACTACCCACAACTGACAATCCCTTTATGGATAGGTACTGAGTGGAATCCATCCTACTTAGTAACTATCCGTAAATAATACACTGCACGTCTTTTTTAGAGTACCTACCAAGGAGGTCTACGTTCCCTTAACCTTGAAAGGTGACTTTATTTTTAAACCCTAAGTGGAAACAATCTAACGGGCCGCCGATGGTAAGCGATCACCGTCGCATATGGACAGTAAATGTAATACCACGGACATCACAGATACGTTACGTGCCGTTATCTTAAAGAGATTGACAGCCCTTTTGAGGAACCCCATGTTGCAGTTACTCGAAATACCGCAGAATCGGCAGCTCATTCCACAGATTGCAGGTGTGCAACAAAAAAGATCGCTTAAAACGCACAGTGTGCGATTTTCACCGATTCATAGATCTATAATATTATAAGGATGAGCTTTCAAGCGATGATAAAATGATAATAAAACCGCGATCAGATCGACCTGGTCGATAGAATTGGTCGATCGCATGAATTTTCTATCGCATTTCCGATAGAGAACACAAAGAGCCCTAACGTCTCGGCGCAAACTGAGCTGCACAAGGATTTCAGAAAGCTTGGGATCGTCGACAATTCGGGTAGCTCTGCTCTATAATACATCGAGTGGCTCAAGCTGATACTTGGGTGCTCCGTTCCGAAGATGAGAGTAGTACTCCATGTGAGGTCGGACTTGCACTTTATAAAGCAAAAGTCTTTGTCTCGAGTTGAAGTCAGGGCCTTAGCTTTATTCGGGGGCAATGCCCTACCAGCAAAGTAGGTACCTACTGTAAAACTAGGTCAAGACGAAAAAAAAATAGTAGCGTATCAACAACATTTAATATTAGCAACATTTTTCAAATTAGTAAGAAATTTGGACTGTGTGGACAAATACTGAGCTGATGATGATGATTTTTTTAAATAATAGTAGACGACCTAGAGACAACATTTAAATGCAAAAAACGTACCAAAGCTTCTAAATAAATCTGAGTTCGACCAGTTAATTTTTACGACTAAAAAAATATTCAGGAAATAAGCAGCCTAGACTAATATAATAGAATATTCAAGTTTCGTTTTGACCAATAAGTTATTAAATTACTATGATATGAATGAGCTCGACATTAAAACTATGACTTGAATGTTAGATTTATTTGATTATTTTATTTAAACTGGTTGTACCACGCCGTTTTGGTCAGGAACGGCTGCAGTCGAGGTACATTTTTGTATAGTTTTTATAATTTTATTTTTTTCTTGTCAAACTATAATAAAAATCTAGACTGTGTGAAGTTGGTCTTCTATTTACCTACTCATTATAGTTTTTTAAACCGTTGCACCCCCTGGATTCGCCAAAACTTTTTGTTCTAAAAATTGTTTAACCAAAATTATTTGGCGTTCAAATAATTTTATTTCGAAGTACTCTGTTATGCTAAGCCGGGCCGGAAATGGGGGGGGAGGGGTGACTAAAGAAGTTTGCCCCCCGTTATGGAGTACTTCCGCGGTCCCTGTTGATGTCAGTCCTAAGGTGGGATTACAGCCACCTGTGACACTGTTAATAAAAATAAAAAGGGGCCGCAGATTGAGGGAAGGGGTGACTAAAGAAGTTTGCCCCCCGTTATGGAGTACTTCCGCGGTTCCTGTTGATTTCAGTCCTCAGATGGGATTACAGCCACCTCTGACACTGTTAATAAAAATAAAAATAAATGTGTAGAAGTCTAATCTTTTCTCTTCTGACCAAAGAAGAGTCAAATCGAACTCTTCCTGCCTGTCCTCTTGCTGGTTTAGGGACAAATTAAAATAAGACGTTCAACTAACTAGTTGACGTTAAGTTCAACTACTGACTTCCTCAAACCATCAAAGTCCGCTTCAGCTGCTTAGTTAAGAGGTAACAAACAGACAGACTAACAGTTTTCCTTGTTACTATCCTTCGACAAAATAAAAAAATTCCCCGAAGGTTGTATTATGCAAAATTATCGTGAGAATATTCTGCATGTGCATTACCCGAAATTATAGTTTAAAATAGAAAACAGGTTTAAAAATGATAGGCCAGTGCTAAAATTCACTAATTGATATTCTTAGGTATGTGTCTATAGGCTGAGGTCACGCGTTAGACACGTTTTTTATCGCATTATTCAATTTCCTATATTAATATATTATTTTTAATTTCTGGTAGTCCAGAGTGACTCGGTTTCTTCTAGGCGTGCTCCGTCGTAGGCCGCATCATTGCTTTTACGAAATGGCAGTGAAATGCAAGCCTAATGTTACCTATGAAATTAAAAAAAAAAGTTCGAGAGAATCTGTGGCCCTATTCGGAGATTTGAGATTTTCATCTCAAATGAGAGAGGTGTGAGAATGACCAAGATAAAATCTCATCTCATCTCACGCGCAGGAATAGCCCCCTTGGATGGTACTGGCTCACGACAGAAAAAATTGGAGACACTTTTTTATATTTATGTTTAAAATAATAGGGTGCATTTAATGTTTAAAAAAAACGGCCTAATGCAAGTCGGACGCGCGCACGATGGGTTCTGTACCACTATCTATGAAAACGGTAAAAAAAACACGTTTGTTGTATGGGAGCCCTCGTAAATATTTTTTTTATTCTGTTTTTTAGTATTTTTTTTTTGTTATGGCGGTTACAGAAATACTTCATCTGTGAAAATTTCAATTGTTTACTAGCACGGTTCATGAGATACAGCCTGGTGCCAGACGGACAGACAGACAGATGGACGGACAGCGGAGTCTCAGTAATAGGGCCCCGTTTTACCCCTTGGGTACGGAACCCTACAAAATAGTTCCTTTACCAAAAAAAGGAAAAATGAAGTTTTTCGAAAATTAAAAGGTCACTGAAACAACATCAGTTTATTTCAAGTCTCAAATCGCTCTAAGGGTCCAGTCACACGATGCTTTGCGCCGCGTCAATAAATTTCCTATCTTGCTACTTTCATGGGTCGGGATAGGGTATTAAGATTTGTATATGTCATTGTAATGAGATAATTAGTAGTTATTGATGTCAATATTGGCACCACAAGTTTAAATAAAAAAATAATAAAATTTGCTAATAATTTGTTTAAAAATTTTCAATTAAAAAATAGCTTTTTGTAGAAATTGGTCTGCAATTTTTACCGTCCCTGAAATCGTTACACTACTAGTACTTGAGGTACTAACACTTGGACTCTTTTAGGTACGTATTTAAAATAAATCAAAAGTTAAAAGAATCTATTCCCTAAAAAATAACCACTCAACAAAATTTTACCTCAGCCACTTTCGCCGTAACTACGTACCTGCAACTTAATCCTTTCCATCCAACATTCACTATCCAGCCTCAAAAACAATCAATCACATTAACAAACTCAATTTTCCCCCACCTTCACTCCCTGAGTACGTACCTGCTTTCTCTTTTTACAACACTCAAAATCAAATTAACGTGAATTAAATTAACGTTATTATTAAGTAATTCGAACCACTTTAAAAAAACCGCACTCAAAAGTCAAAGCCAAAAATCTCAAAAAAAAACAGGTTTCCGCCTAAATGCATCGCATTATTAAATTGGACAACCGTCCGCCGGCCAACGGGTGACGGACTGAGTACCAAGTAATGACACAGAATAGATGATAGTACAAGTAGTACTGACCTAGGCGGATTAGGCCACAGCTTAGGAGTATTAGGGCTCATTTATTGACGTGCTGGACTGTAGACTGTACATTCGTGTGAAGAAGTCACTCATCAGTCTGTAAACTTATTTTAGTCCTCTTCACCCTATGGTTGCCTGGCAAAGATCGCTTAGCGATAAGACTGCCAGTTTTATGACTAGATAATTAGTCCTTGAGTTTTAATATTACTGGTGTGAAAAATAAAGAATGTACTTACTTACGAGTATTTTTCAAAAATCATCATTATCAAGCATTTACTATCTACTGCAGAGTACGAGTAGGTCTGCTGTCCGCTATTCTGACGCGTGAGATGTTATCTCGATCACTCTCGATCACTCTCACTCCTATGACTTTTCAAACGAGAGAGACAATGACCAGAAAACATGTCACGCGTAAGAATAGGCCCCCTGCCGCCCCTGCTGGTCTTCTCTTCAGTGAACTATTTTTTCCGGTACTATGCCAGTCTCTTTCACTACCAAATTACTTGCATTTCCTCTCTGCACTTGCTAGCTCTATGGTTTGTGACACACAAGTTACCCTCATAGATTCCACTGAAGACGATCCAAGGCCTAGGTCAAAACACAATTAGAAATATCACTGTGTACCTTAAGCCTGGCAGGCCGTTGGCTAAGCCTAGCATCGATGTTCAAAAGGCTTCGTCCTGATTAAGCAAACTGTGCTGTGGCTAACTGTCTGCTAACAGCTGAATGCTGAAGCAAAAGCAATCGGCGAGCTGTAGCAAAAGATGCTGTAAAAGTGCGAATCAGCTGCTCGTCAGCAAGCGATACGTCTAAAACTGGTACGCGCTGACTCAATACGGGTTGTTCGGACACTCCATTTAAAATAAATAGTGTAGCGAACTGGAAGCAAACAGTCAGCCTCTTACAGTTTGGTCAGATAGGACGAAGCTTAAGAAATTTCGGTTTGACAACAATAAAGATCTCGTAAAGCGGTATCTGTGGTTAACAAAGTAATCTGTGGTATAACATAGTTCTATTATTTATTTGATTCTGTGTTTTAACTACTGATTTGATAGATACTACTACTAACTACTTTTTGATAGATACGTACGTACCTATATCTCTACATAATTCAAAATCGCTTTTCGCGTCTATCTGTATATCCGGTAACACCTCTTAAGAGTCCGGCGACCACTTTGGACTAACTTCGCATTGGCTTAAGGTTATCTATAGCTATTTTGTCTAGAAGAAGATTACGAGCGAAGAGAGCAAGTAATGATACTGACGAGCCTCTAAAGTTACCTACAGAGCAACAAAATTGCAATTTCAATTTTTTTTATGACTTTTGCACTTCTGTAATCATTCTTAAATAACTAAGAATTTCCCTTGTATTATGGACTCATTTACAAACTAATGATGTAGACAACCTCCCGATGTAAAGGGATTTTTGATTTGCTTTGTGTATCTATTGAATAAATCAGTTAAAAGTGACCCCTTACAAATGCGGATATTTTTCATAGCTCTATTTTGTCTTGAGGACGTTTTTTAAAAAAAACAAGAACATAGGGGCGAAGATTTAGTTCATTTAATTGTACATGCTAAATTTCATCCTAATCTGACAAATGGTTTCCAAGAAATTTGACAAGCGCGTTTGTATGGAAATTTCAGAGCGTCGCGGGACTCTAAAAATTACGCAACGGACTTTGATGCGGTTTTCTCCATTAGTTAGATATTTTCGCACGGGAGGTTTAAAGAGCTAGTGTATGACAACTAAAGGCTCGTAAAAAACACAAATCTAATTAAGCTACCTAAAACAAGAATCTCCCTCATCAAAATACTTTTCCTGATAAGGAATTGACTTGTGTCCGTAAGTGAGAGTTGAATTAGAGCTAATTTGTATAATCATTACAAATCAATTACCTAATTAGGTAATTGAAAAAAAATTCAAAAAAAATTCACTAAAAGTATTGAAGTTAGTTAATTAACTAACTTCAATACTTTTAGTGAATTTTTTCTCAACATAATATGAAAAACCTAGGCACATTTATAATAGATTTAAATGTGTATCAATGTACTTCCTTATCTCTTCTCCCATCATCCAAAAAACAAGGTCTAACCATGGTATAAAATATACTCCGCCAGGTATATCATTCAGCAAAACGTAGTGACGTCAATCGATGCTTAAGCAAGACCGAAATAAGTCATTTACAACAAGTTCGAAAGAGACGGATGACGATGACGTCACTACGCGTTTGCTGAAGGCTAGCTCTTGTTTTTTTGGATCATGGGTCTAGCATTTAGCAAACACCCGCACTTGGAAAACCCAGTATCGCGGGCGTCCACTTGAACGTCTTCACATTAAATTAATGGCAGACAGGGGGCGAGGCTACCGCCATACACCGGTGTTTAGCTGTAGGCTCGCTGTGCAAGTACGAGTACAAGCCGGTAAGTACCAGCGTTTCGACGTACGGCGAAAACATTTAATGAAATACAAATACGAGAAACATTTAACGAAACCTGTGAATTCCAAACTTCCATAAGTATATTTACTTGTATTTGTACAATTTGTACAAATTCCGACACATATGTTCACCGATTCGCAGAGCGATTTTTTTTTTGCTCCTACATTCAGGGGAATTTGACGCCGCACGTCTTGTTGCCAGTGTCAAATTAATAAAATTTTTGTACAAATGATGGAATGATAGTGATAAGGTGATGATAACGATGATCCCCTTTCTCCATTTCAGTAAAGATATGGATACTTTACTGAAACTTTAAGTGGAGTTTTGTAGAGAACACGAAAAGATACGTTTCGCAATGTTTGCATCAAATGCCCACACTCGTGCACGTTCACGAACCGTAAAACCCGCAAAATCTCCGAGCGAATTTATCTGCATTAATATTGTTAACGCCTGACGCCAAATTTCTGCAATCAGTTCATTTTGAATAAAAACTACGTTGGTGGAAGTTTCATTAGCTTAGTAATTTCAAAGTAATTTAATTTAAGCGAATCCCTTTTCAACTCGCCTGTACAGAGGCACGGGCTATATGACTGTACACTTACTTACACTATGGTCATCCGATACTGGTGTAATGCGATATTCTTGCCGCCAACCGCGGCCGCAGCTCGCGAACGTTGACTCACAAACACAACAATAGCATGTTTCGCTTTAAGAAAATAACAGTTATAATGTACTTTCTTTTTAAAACTATGGGTTCCTTTTCACCATGTTGGTAGGTATAGTACGGAACCCTAAAGAACGTAAGTTAGGACGCTCCTATGGGCCATATTTTCACTGAAATACTGGCTGGGCAATATTTTGAACTAGCTGCGCCCCGCGGTTTAACCCGCGGTTAAAAAGTATCCTATGTGCTATTCTAGACTAAAATCTATCTCTGTGCTAAATTTCATCCAGATCTGTTCAGCCGTTCTGGCGTGAAAGAGTAACAGACATTAATCCATCCATCCATTCTATCAAACTTTCGCGCTTATATTATTAGTTGGAAGTAGGATGTAGCCAGGCCATATACTCATACATTTCTAGCAAGGCTGGTGATGACCGTACTACAGTGGGCAATATTGACAGTATTGCCAGGTCAGTTTTGCAGTAGAAATATGTACCGACTCGGAGCGCCCTTATGTACAAGAAACTCCTAACGCAGAAGCGTTAAGCGGTTTGTGGCAGGAAACCTGTTTTTTTTATGTCATTATTTTTTGTTATGTGTTTTTTTTAAACATAAAAAAAACACATAACAAAAAATAATGACATAAAATAATTTATTTGCAACAGGAAACATCCTGTTGCAAATAAATTATATCCTATTCTATTCTATTTTAAGATGTGCCTACAAAGGTCTGATGATGAAAAGTGGTGATGAGCAATGATCGAAGCAACAACATTACATCCTTATCCTTCTCTAAGCCACTGCTAAGCACAGGCTTCTATCAAACTGTATCACATGCCCTCGCTTATTTTTAATCAAAAAAAAAACCACAAAAAAAACCGAGTGGAATTATCAGTAGGTGGTAGGTACCTACTTATTTTGAGAAGGTTCTACATAATAGGTATTAAGTAGGTACATACAGTTTTACAGCATAATTATTAATAACGTAGGTAAAGAGAGTTTCGTGATTTGTTGCTGTTTATACCTAAGCTTATTATTATTATCTGGCAAATTCCACAAATGTGATCTGCAGACTGCACGTAGCATACATGAACGTAGAAACTACGTTCATGGTAGCATATTGGTTGTGGTCTGAACTTGTGCTGCAACTTTCGCGTAGCACAGGGACAATGCAAATGAAGGACGTCTTCCATGTAGGATTGCTGGCTGCCAAATTTTTAGCAGGCGTTAACGTTATTTTTTACCTCACGGACGGGTTCGAAAAGGTTTTTACCATTCGAAATCTGCGTGCAAAAATGCATTTATCCGCAAGCGTATTCCTAGCGTGGAAAGAGTTGTTAAACTTCGAACTTTTTTCAATCATTTTCTATACTGCCAGTCCCCTGAAAATGCATTTAATGTCAGTCCGCCAACCTCATTTTCAGAATAATCCCACTGGCCAGCATGACGCATGCAAGAAAAAAAATCTGGCACCGAGGATTTTCCTCGTTATAGTGCGGTGAAAGCTGTGTGTCTCGCTCAGCAACAAAGTTGTTCTGCGTCTCGTACTTACAGTATACTCGCGCCAAAATATTACTTTGCAGCCTTGCATAACAAATAACTATTTCAATCCAAGCTCTATGTATCGGCATTTATCTCGATTTCGATCTCTCTGTTGCAATCAACTAGGGTAATCAACCGTTCAATTAACAGTCTAATCCTTTTACTAAACAGTGCCGTTTAACTAACTTCCTGATGATATTCAGCCATACGATCAAATAGCTGGGCAAAACGACTTGGATCAACAACGTTGACTACTTGCCTAGCCTAGTCTTCTATATAGGGGAGGTTTCAGGAGGGCTAAGGCGGGACCGAATCGAAGTGGAGCTTACTAGGGTAGGCTAGGTTAGACTAGCCTTCTTTTTTTTACCATGGGAAAATCCCAACTAAAAACCCAAGGGTGTTCCACCTCGGCGCAAAATGTCGGGGCTAAGAGGACGCTTTCGTACTCTTCCGCGGCCCCGACAGCGCTAGCCCTCTCGGGCACCTCTACGAGCATACGCTCTCTCCCTCTCGATGACGATAAACATAGAATAATAATAAAAATATATAGAAAACCAGACACATCGTCATCATCCACCTCCTCACCTATTTGCCTGTGGGCGCCAGACAGCACCCGTGTCTAGGCGCCCATGGTCCCTATGCAATGGGTCAGATGATTGGCCCCGCCGCCTGCCACTTCGGCCGCAGAGGAGAGCGGCAACGATCCGCCACCGCGTCCGCCATCGAACGGTAGCGACCCCGTTTGGGCCGCGGAAGGTAGGGAAAGTGGCAACGACACACCAACAGTACTTAGGCCGCTTCCATATGGGCTTTGGGCTAAAAGCCCCAAGAAACGGCCTCACCTCGGATTCCTCTTGGCTTCACCGTGGTTGCCGAGGTCTCGGCTACTGAGCCTCCCCCGCCACGACAAGGCGGGAACCCTCGGGAGAACCCTAGCCTTCTAACCTAACCGATTCAAGTCGGATTTGTTTTGATAGTCGGGCAGGAGGGGTTTTGGGTTAAAAATAATTATTTTTATACAAGATTTTTATCGTATTTAATTAAAAACACATTTTCGGTCAAAAGTGAGTATTTTTGTCAAAGATTTTGTCTTTTGTTTGAACGGCCTGAGCATCAGCCAACCAGTTTATTAAATGTTATGTTAGACGTTACGGCTGAATATCATTCAGGAAGCTAGTTTAACGGCGCCGTGTAGTAAATAAGCTATGATAAAGCTAGCGGGCTGCGACAGAGAGATCAACATCGAGAGAAATACCGACAGGCACGTAGAGTTATGATAAAATAATATATTGTAACGCCTTGTAAAAGTTTTGCAGCAATCCTACATACAAGACGCCCTGCATTGCATCGTCCATGTGCTATGCGGAAGTTGTGGCACCCATCTTATTCAGCCCACAATCAATAAACCACGTGCAGTCTGCAGATCACATTTGCGGCATTTTTCAGATTTTATTTTAAACTTTAAACAGCACGGTCATCGGAGTATCAAACTCTCTTTACCCAAGTATACTAACAGCAAGTTGGCTGCGAAATTATATAAGTCCCTACCTACATATATCGTCGGCACCCAAAGGGGCTGGGAAAGATGTGTTACAATACCCACACTTCGCCGGACGGTTTTCGATTAAATATATCTAAAATACCATGGGGACGATTTTCATAAGCATTTATTTGTTTTCTAATGTATTTTATCCCTGCAACATTACCGGCCATTATCGGCGAACGGTGTCTGTCTGTTTTCCTTTTTTCGGCGATTAGATACTGCTAACGCCATCTAGTTATATTGTGCTGAACTAACATTAACATTGACATTAGAAAAAGATAATGGCGACACTTCCTTAACACATTCCATTATACGCAGCATATCAATAACGAATCAAAATACAAATTTATTAAGATGGATAATTAATATGTTTATTTAGAATATTAAAACCTATTTTATCAGCATATTTGATGAAGCATAATCCTAAAACACGATCTATGTAACAATATTGTGCAATCGGAAGCCAATAATGTTTTTCTTCAAAGCGCATGCTCCGTTTCACTGATCGAAGCGCATTGCGAAAATTATTTCACTGGCGAAAATGGTAAAGTAGAGGGCGTACCGTGCGCTATTCCGAATCCGATATCCACTCATCATTTCCTGATTTCGGTCCTTTTTGTGACATTTTGCGAATTCGCAAGGTGCTTTTGTGAAGATTTCCAATTAAAATCACATTAGGGCATGGTCGCTGCAGTTTTCGACGTAATAAAACGCAAAACCAACGTTTTAGGCGCCACATAAATTTCGTGTGAAGTGCTAGTGAAACTATCAAGATTCCGTCGATAAATAGAAGCCAACCCAGTGGGTGGCTGAATTTGGTAAGTTCTGTTTCTATTTCACAATATTTTTACTAACCTAGCACTTTCATGTCTCTCTCTGAGTGCTCTTCCCAAGCCACGCCTGCCATATTTACCTTCTCTATTTAAAATAAATAGGTAGTTTTAAATTGAATTGGTCCCTGAAAAGGTTAGCTTTTCGTTTACCTTGAACGACTGACGACACTGATCTAGATTTTCAACAGCTGCTAGCGTAAGTAGGTAGGTAAAATGTCGTGAAACTATTTGTCTTATCTTATCCATATTGTTCTCAATACCTAGTAATATAGCCTACATACAGCAAACTGAGCACCAGCACAACATTTCTCTCTATTTATTAACTTCTAACATGTTTTTTACACACATGACCCTAAAAAACAATGTTATGCATAATTATTTACAATAATTATTAATTATAGTTGAGGTAAAAATGAAAAAATATAGAAAAAACAAAACACTGACTATTCTGAGGCTATAGAATGTATAACTTTCTGAAGACAACTCACATTGTAATGATATTCATTAAAGTTGTCATTATTAAAACAATTGGTAAGTACAACGAGTCTTGACACAACAACTTCTTGAAGACAAAGTGGCGTTTACAAGCCTGTAAAACAAAACACCACTTGGTTAGGTTAATTACCCCTTATCAAATGCTATGTACACACTGTACCTGCTAATATGTAAATGTTATATGTATTTTCTAACTGCTGTAGCATCATTGTTAATATCAATAAAAGAGGTTCTAAGTATTATTTACCACTCCTCCTATGATGGAAAAAAGGTCCAAAGGTCATTTTCAATTTCAAGTACAATTTGAAATATCTTTATTACGCCAGAACGGCTGAAGGGTCTGGGTTAATTTCTAAAATTAGAGATGTTTATGAAACAGTTTACAAAACAATTTTTCTTATGTCCTAATGAGTTGTCAAATCTTAAAATCTTAGATAGGGTGTGATACATGTAGTAATTTTGAAATAGATGCCTATTACATTATGTAATTTCTCGGATCCTGCTTACAGGGACAGGGTAGTGTAATAAAACACAGGGAGTCAGGTCCCTAATTTGAATGTCCAAGGCCCAAGAAATTATGTAATGTAATAGGCACTTTAGACAGATGACTCATTGTATTGATCACAATAAAAAAAACTTAGGTATGTCTGCTTGTTATGGTTACTTTCAAGCCTCTGTTATGTAATGAAAAAGCGTGTTGTTAATTCATTTTTAATTTTTGTATTTTTTATATAATTTTTGTCTAAATCCTTTCTGATAGTCATATTGTAATCCATTCCGTTCTTACAATGAATGTGATAAAAATTGTCTAAAACATTTCTTATTTTCTTTTTACTTTTTGATAACTAAAATTTCTAGGTGCAGTTAATCACATTCTTTAGGAGCCTTGTTGGTATTATTTCACATTATATTTTATGTTTTTAAATACTCTCATTAGCATGGGTTAATTTTTATTGTCTATCTGCAATACAAAAATACCTAGGTGCTCTACAGCTTTGTTATCTATTGCATGACTTGTTTTTTTTATATTCGTGACCCAACACGCTTTTTCATTTCATTATAGGTCTGAAGTAGCTTATAATCATGGAAAAGAAACGGGACTCATTCTTCTTGAACAAAAAACCAAAGCCTGATAATAAAGGCAAACAAAACAAAAGACAGGAGCAGTTTGACAGCAACCGAGATGTCAAACAAGAGCAACAACAACCAACAGAAAAGAAACAAAATGGAGCAACAGAGAAGAAACAAAACGAAGCAACAGACAAGAAACCTTTTGACAAGAAGACTTACCGTCTAAAAAAGTATAGCAAGAAATATAAATTGGATCAGTGGGAAGAACAACGTAAAAAACGTCTTATACACAACTATCAGAAAGAATTGAAAAATGACACTGTGTCTGGTACATACAAACCAGTATCGTTTGATGAAGACATAACAGATGGCACCATCGGGAAATACGTTAGACACCCAGATGTCATTGAGAAAGAAAACTTAGCCAACACCAAGAAAGACCCATTCAAAAAGGCAAAAGAACAATACAGTAAAATCAAGCAGGACAAGGAGCAAAAGAGGTTAGAAATCGAGAGAATCAAAGAAGAAAGGAATCAGAAGCTGCAAGAATATAAGAAGAAGAAACATGACAGATTTAAGAAGTTGAGCAAAAAGACTAAAAGGGGTCAACCTGTGATGACGGGTCGATTGGAGTTACTGTTAGAAAAAATACAGTCAAAGTAAATGAGCTTGTTGTACATACAAAATCATGGCATAAACTGTGAATCTTTTATGTCATGCCATCATGCATTTTTTATTTTAACTCTTATAATGGTATATTACCTAACCACTCATGATTTTGTATATAATAAGTGAATGCTAGAAGTATTCTGCACTACGTAGTGCTCCTGACTATGCCTGTTGCAAAACCGATTGATAGCTATAGACAGACAAGGCAATTTCAAAATTATAATCTCTGGAACCTGCCATCTGAGTTTGCTCATATTTGATCTTAAAAATTATATTTGCTAATGAATTAGGTACTTGCCTGTAAAATTTCTAAAGGATTGAATGCCTTACTCCCAACAACCACCAACAAAACAGCCAGCAGTGGTTGTTGTTAGAACAATGTTTAAATTTATGTCCCAACTGTCGCTAGTGGGGCTTATTGGGATATAAAATTATTTTTTGTGTCATTGATCAACCTGCCACCACTGGTAAAAAGTACAGTCAAACCGATACAATTTTAACATGGAAAACCAACAAAAATAAAAGACTAACACAACTATATAAAGACAATAATATTTTATTATGACCTAACAAGTCCCACCGGTGGCTATTTTGGTCATGGTTGTTGGGAGCAAGCCGATTGAAACGTCATCTTCCTACCCTTGTCACATTCCAGTGGGCTTGTTACAGTACATATATTTCCTCCATTTGTCTCTATCACCCGTCTGCTCAGAATTCACTCCCTCATTCATGTCCTTTTTCATGCAATTTTCCATACTTTATTCGGTCATCCTTTAACTACTACAGTCATTTACACTCAAGTTCATAGATAGAATCAATATGGTATGCAAGATATTGTTTGGCAAATATATAAACACATACATACTCGTATACATATACTGGTTAGTGCAAGTTGATTCAGGTAGCCATTTACGATCGTGGAATCATACCAAACGGCATGATGCTTAGCCAAAATTCCATTATGTGGCATCCTTATGGCATGACGTAAAACTCTGAATTTCCAGAAAGTGCCAAGCCATTCACCATACTTTCCGTGAATGCGCAAACTGACATCTATTCATACACAAATAAATGATAGAAAATTGGAGTGATTGTGAATGGGGTACCTAACCGTACGGCGTCAAGCCATTTGTATAAAGATCAGTAATAACAGTAGCTTCTCAAAATGATATTTGTCATCAAAGTAAAACATATTTATCCTAGAAATGCTGGCAATACTATCATAACTGCAATAGCATAAATAATTCCTTACGATCCAAAAAACATTTTTTTCATCTTGAGAAATAATATGAGAAATTATTCCAAATCCAGCTAAAATAAAAAGTATACTTAAACATTATATAATATTAATTATTTAATCCATTTGTATTAAGTCATTTTGTGGAGCTACGCCAAATGGCTTAATCTTGAATGCCCACCTCCGCCGAGTCAACCATTAATCACAATGCAGATCTGTCATTCTTTCCTCTCAATGTTATCAACATACCTACTATTTAATTCTTCATACTGTTTTCTTTTGTTTTTCTCAAATAGCCAGAACCGTGCCTTGATGGAATTCTATAAACGAACTTGAACTTTATGTTGAAGAAATGAATGTTGATTTAGTCTAAGATTTGCTTTTGCTCAATGTGTACTGAATATTTTTAGTGAAAATAAAGTGGCGCTTTTCATTTGTGAGTTATAATTTAATATTTTTAGGTAAGACATCTTAAATAAAATAGGTGATAGTTTTAATTGAAAATAGAGCTCTGAAAAATGACACTAATTTATTTATAGTGCAACTGTCCTTAAGGGTTTGGAAGGCGCTGCAATTTATAAGAAGATATATATATACATTTTTATTACAGCACTTATCTGTAACAGATCTGGGGATCTAGATTACATTTTGAATGGAGAGGGGAGGTTGTAGGTTTTAATCTGTGGTTGGAACTACTAATCCAATTTTAAAGGTTCTTTCACTTTTAAAATGTTTCTTTTTAATTATTTTTTTTTAATACACTGTCTCTGTGAGCCAATTAAGTATATGAAATTACTAGCGACCCGCCCCGACTTACCTTTATCTTCGACTAACCTTACCTATAAACCAAGAAAAAGAAAAAAATGACGAAAAATAAATTATTTGAATGATAGTAAAAACCTAATCAAAATCTGTCGCGTGGCTTGGAGGAGTTAGCGGATATACAGATACAGCTGAGATACAGAGAGGGACAGACAGATGTGGAAAGCGACTTTGTTTTAAATGTACTACAAGATGCGCTTAGCGGTTTCACCCGCGGTTAAAAACTATCTAGACTAGACTAGTAAGCTATTCTAGACTATAATCCATCTCTGTGGCAAATTTCATCCAGATCTGTTCAGCCGTTCTGGAGTGAAAGAGTAACAAACATCCATCCATCCATTCTTACAAATTTACGCGTTTATAATATTAGTAGGATGTAGAGAGAGATGAAACGAGAGCCGAAAGCCGCGGCCAGATAGCTGTGATACAAAACACATCAGGACAGCGTAGGTGTATGTCGTGTAGGTTGGTCCAGCCAGAGACACCCGAGAAAACTTCCCAATGCCATCCAACACGGCAACCGGTCTAATTCCGGAACGCACGCGCCAGTGTGTTGCCAACTAGTAATAACCGATAAACTATTAGATAAGACGACATGGCCTTAGGTTTGGGCGTCAATTGACCCCACTATCATATACATACGTCAATTTTGTATACCATACCTACTTAAATAATATAAAAACGCGAAACTTTGTATGTACGTGTGTTAAGAGTCCCGCGACGCTCTGAAATTTCCAAACAAACGCACTTCTCAAATTTCTTGAAAACCATTTGTCAGATTATGATGAAATTTTACATGTACAATTAAATGAACAATATCTCCGCCCCTATGTTCTTAGTTATTTTCAAAAAACGTTCTCAAGCTAAAATAGAGCTATGAAAAATATCCGCATTTTTAAGGGGTCACTTTTGACTGATTCATTCAATAGGTAGACAAAGCAAATCAAAAATTCCTTTACATAGGGAGGTTGTCTACATCATTAGCTGTTAAATGAATCCATAATACAAGGGTTATTCTTAGTTATTTAAGAATGATTAAAGAAGTGCAAAAGTCATAAAAAAATGGAATTGCACTTTGTCACTCTGTAGGTAACTTTACAGGCCCGTCAGTATCATTACTCGCTCTCTTCGCTCGTCTTCTTCTTCTAGACGAAATGGGTATAGAATACCTTAAGCCAATGCGAAGTTAGTCTAAAGTGGTCGCCGGACTCATAAACATAATATATCGTCACGCCTTTCCCCCGAGGGTGCTGGCAGAGGTGTAATACAACACCCACACTTCGCCGGCGGATATTCAGTCCCAAATGTGACAGGAGGCGAGCCTGTCGCCATACACCGGGCTCCAATCGATAACATACAATACGCACATAATTATGTTCACACTGTGAACGAATTGATGCGTGCACTCGGCTGGGTTCGAACCCGCTTCCTACTTAAATAATATAATACATAATCGCGAAACTTTGTATGTGCGTGTGTTAAGCCTCTAGTCTAGGTAGATAGGTCTCTAATAAGCATGCCTCGCGAGGCAAGCTTAGAAGCTTGCGATAGATTAAATAGAAGCTTGAGATAGATCTCAGTCTGGAGCGTTCAGCCAGAGCGAGATGGAATCGTGGCTCGCGAGGCATGCTCGGTCAGTGGAGACCCGGCTTTATGTACTGATGACTGAAGCGTTTTAACGGATTTAAACACAATTTAGAGGTGGTATGGCTGCAAAATAATACAGGCAACTTTTTATGTCGAAAAAGTAATTGTTCCCGAAGGAAAGCGGGTCAACCCACAGGGTGGAGAGTTAGTAAAGTATAATTATGAGCTTTTTAGAGTACGCGATGTGATACGATTTAATTTCACAGATTCAATTCCATTAGGTTTATATTTAGGATTTGAAGATGTCTATAGGGAGCTAATAGATAAGACTACCAAAATCTTTAATGAAACGAATCTCTAACGTTTTAATACTCACTTACGAAAATGTGGGAAGAAATTTGATATCGTCATCAGCGGCGGTGCTAGACTAAACGTAGGCGTCGCGCGTCGGCGCCACATCGGTGACATTACAAGCCCTCTTTCACTTTCCAAGAAGTAAAAAATATCTAAATTATTTAGTATTTACTAAAAACTTGACATTTTTTCACAAACTTTTTTGCAAGACTGCGTGACGTCGTCGGTCGACGCGGGCGTTCGCCTACTACTACCTACCTAGCTACTATTACCTGCCTAGCTACTACTACCTACCTAGCTACTACTACTACCACCACCTACCTACTACTACTATCTACCTACCTACTACTACTACCACCTACCTACTTCTACCTACCCACCTACTACTACTATCTATTTACCTACTACTACTAACTACCTACTACTACTACCTCCGCCGCCATTGATGCTGATTATAGCTATACTACATTCTGAAAGCTGCTTAAGTCTGGGTACGGCGCCAGCCGATATCACGTCCGATACACCTTTATGAAGAAGTGACCCCAAATGTGATAATGATAACATTTATAAAGCAAACCGGTCAGCAACCACTGGGCTGTGCCGTGATTTTCGTGCGTCATATTCAATGATTACTTATTAGTAAGTGATTTAAATTTTTATTGACTGTAAGGGGAGCTTTAAACGAATAAATGTATACAAGAAGTATTATGTAAGAAATAAAAGTCATAAACCTGATTAATGTAGCATGCGAAGCCTAGTTGGGAGAAGGCCCGCCTCTCAAGCCCGAGGGAGCGGGTTCGAACCCAGCCGATGGCACGCACCAGTTTGTTCATTGTGTGAATATATGTGCTTGTTATATGTCATCTGCTACATGACTGGAGCCCGGTGTATGGCGACAGGCTCGCCCCCTGTCACATTTGGGACTGAATATCGTTCGGCGAAGTGTAGGTGTTGTATTACACCTCTGCCAGCCCCCTCGGGAGAAAGGCGTGACGATATGCGAAGACGAATCTAACAACACCTTACTGAGGGTTTTCCAGTTTTGTATCGCGCCAGATAGAGCGCGCTAAATAAACTAATCTATAGAACTGTCAAATATGTATAACTGTACTAAATCCTTTATTGACCGATCGACCGAAGCGTCTACGCTTCATATGTCCGGATTTTTGTCCGGGTGTCTGTCTTCCTCTACAGGTCGCATTTCTCAACCGATTCTCGTGAAACTTTGTGAGCAGGTTCAACATTTCAAAAAAATACAGGACAAAAATCTGTAAGTAAGTATAATTATAACTCACAACGTAACTGGTCACTGTCCCCTAAACAAACACTTGTTTAATATAGGTGTGACAGACAGCCCTCTATGCAGAGGATGCATGGAAGCGGAGGAAACGCCACGGCATGTGCTTATGGAATGCACGAGCGTGGCCGATCAAAAGGCTCAGTGGCCCTATTCGTAGATTTGAGATTTTCATCTCACCTTTTTTCGTCCTTGTTGCTCTCGTTTGAAACGTCATAGGT
This sequence comes from Peribatodes rhomboidaria, assembly GCA_911728515.1. Taxonomy (NCBI): domain Eukaryota; kingdom Metazoa; phylum Arthropoda; class Insecta; order Lepidoptera; family Geometridae; genus Peribatodes; species Peribatodes rhomboidaria. The sequence continues at coordinate 8,703,059 of OU452189.1, forward strand.
GTGAAAGTGACCAAGATAAAATCTCATCTCATCTCACGCGCAGGAATAGCCCCCCAGATCCTTCAATCCCCATCGTCGTTCCCGGAGGCTTGTAGCGGCCTGAAAAGGTTGCTAACCTTCTGGGAACACCTGGGTTGGTTGGAGTGAGGGTAAGAGGGAAAAAGAAAAGTACACGCACAATGACACAATCAAGTGGCTAAGTGCGGATAATGCCTCGTCAAACAAACAAACAAACAAACAAACTCACAAAGTATTACGAGAAATGCGGCCTGTAGCGGAAGACAGACGCCGGCCGCGAAGTCTTCAGCTCTCACAGCCACTCGTTTGAATATGGCCTTATTTTGATTGTAATTTCTTATTTTTAACCGACGATACGAAGGAGGTTTACAAGTCGACGCGTATATTTTTATTTTGCACTAGCTGCGCGGCGGTTTCACCCGCGGTTAAAAAGTATCCTATATGCTATTCTAGACTATAATCTATCTCTGTGCCAAATTTCATACAGATCTATTCAGCCGTTCTGGTGTGAAAGAGTAACAAACATCCATCCATACAAACTTTCGCGTTTATAATATTAGTAGGATGTATGATCACGCAAAACTTGTTACAGAGTAATACAGAGTAGTCCGATTTTGAGATTTCTTTATTTTCTATTTTTACTCAACAATGTATTTGACAGTTCGCTGAACCTCAAGTCTCAGCTGCCTTCTAGTCTGAGGCGTATCGGAAAACCCTCTATCCTGGGTGTGGGAGTTGTCCATGTCTATCTTAGCTTTAGATGAAGATTCTAAAGGATTTGTCACACTGGATGCGTTCTGCGTCCTGCAGTCCGGTCAAAGCAAACACAGCATATCATGCATGCATCCTGCAGCTCATGTGAACTTCCTACTAATATTATACACGCGAAAGTTTGTAAGAATGGATGGATGGATGGATTTTTGTTACTCGTTTACGCCAGAACCCAGAACAGATCTGAATGAAATTTGGCACAGGGAGACTATAGTCTAGAATAGCACATAGGATACTTTTTAATTGCGGGTGAAACCGCTGGGCGCAGCTAGTTTAGCATTTATAGTTCCTAAATATAATTAAATACAATCTGACCGTGCAAAAACAAGCAAAAGATCGTAAGGAACGCATCGGGCAGACGGTCGGGCGGCAGAGGACGCGCAAGAAATCGCCGACCAGTTGCCCCGACCGCCAAATAATATTTACAATAGTTCACATAATTATAATGCGGGCTGCGTTCACTTTGAACGGACCGCAGGACGCAGGACGCATCCAGTGTGACAAATCCTTGAAGCGTTATTTAATTATTTTTTTTTCATGAAAATCCAAACATGATCTAATCTCAACCGCTGAAGCTAAACTGCGCATTGCAGAGTTCTCAAACGGTTTCTAGTTACATTAGATATCATTCATTATCTAAATTAATTACACGTGAACCCAGTACTCAGTATATTGCCGGATGCTCAAGATTAAGTGACAATGAGATTTACAACTGTCTGTGTAGATTTAACTAAACCAACAAATTCGTTTTGCTAGATTTCGGATTACGATTTTAGCAGTAAAATGACAACTTTGTTAATGCGACTCCATTAATTAATTACCATAGATTAGGAAAAGAAAATACAAGGTGAATGAAATCTGAAGGCTCTTGAGTTTTTTTGTTTGAAGGTGAATAGGGTATAATAGGGAAAATTCGGGCCTCTAGCGCTCGTAGCGCTCTCGACTAGGTGTCGTAACTGCGTGCCAGCACTGTTTTTAGCTTTTTAACAAATCGACAAATTTGTTCTGACCATAGACTTTAAACGTCAGTTTATCGACTGACTAAGAACGGTGCTAGCACTGTCTGTCTTCGGATTGATGACCGTGGATGGATTTTATATTTGAGAGGTACCAAGGACCCTATTCGGAGATTTGAGATTTTCATCTCACTTTTTCTCGTCCTTGTTGCTCTCGTTTTAAACGTTGTAGGTGTGAGAGTTACCAAGATAAAATCTCATCTCATCTCACTCGCAGGAATAGCCCCCCAAAACTGACACCAGCAGGGCTGTTCACAACCGGTAACGTTTCCGTTAGGATTTCAAAAATTTTAAACCTACATAATATTATTCGAATAATAGCCTATATTCATAAGTTTTTAAACGTGATAAATTCTTTCGATCGGATTTATACTTGATTCCCTATTCCAAAATGTAGACTACTAACTACTAAAAATTTCTGGGATCCGATCGGAAACGTTTCCGAATGTAAATAGCCCTGCAGGGGTAGCCATTTGGCCTATACGAACCGTCTGTATGTTTGATACCTTTTGACCTTTGACTGACTGATGAAATTTAGCAAATACTTAGCATCATCATGATAGGTGGTAGGTAAGAGGTGGATAGATACTTATACGTTTTATTTCGAAGAAACGCAATACTTTTAGTAAGAAAAAGAGCGTCTTTATGAACCCAATAATTGACTAAAAAAATTGGTTGTCTGTAAAGTTGGTTTACTGACGATAATTGATCGTGACAACGTGCTCACTCAAGTAGGAGAGAGACGGATGTCGAACGCTGCCGAACGCAAAGGCCGATTGTGGTTCTTTGTCGCTCGTTCCGCGCTCTCGCTTGCACTTCAAGCCTTACATGGAACGCCTCAGAGCGAGGTAACGCCGCATTTTGTCGTGCGTGCAGCCGGCTCTATCGAATTATAAGACGTTGTCACGTCAAAAACGAACTAGGTATACATTAAACAAAACTAGCTGTCTCGCGGTTTCACTCGTGGTTGCACAAGAATAATTTTTTTGGGATAAAAATACGCTATGTCCGACCGAGCGAGCGTTAGCGAGCGAATTAAGCGTCTATGTTTCAGCTTCGACAAAAATCCTTTCGTATGTCCGAATTCTGTTCGGATCAACTTCAATTTTCAACTTTCAATTCAGTTCGGAAAACTGTAGGTTTGTTACCAAACCTACTGATACAGTTTTTACCAGTAGTTTATAGTAGATACAGTTTTTTTTCGTCGACGCAGTTCTTGGAAATTTTTCAACAAAAAAAATCATATCTCTGCAATTTTGAAAGGTTTCCAAAATCTGACTCGGCAAAAAAAACTATATAACTATGGAACCTGCTTACAAAATTACACGAGAATCGGCTGACGTCTGTCTTCTCTATTGGTCTACAGCTCAGAGCCATTAACATTAGTTAGTTAGGATACGGATTGGCTTTTTTGTGTTGACTTAATAATTGTTTTCTTGTTGACATAATAATTGTTACTTTATTGTTGACTTGTATGTTGGCAAACAAGTCACCTAGCAGCTCCCCAGTGGACAAATAAACAACAGATTAAGCCATTCGAACGATTATGACCCCAATCCACTTCGAGGGCTCGTACGTTTGTAAATAAACGTGATTAATTATATAAAACATAATAATTAAGGCTATAATACTATCGTTGTGTAAATGAACTTTAGTCCCGTCCTGTGGCTATCTCAAACGTGCTAGATAACTTGTAGCGGTTCGCGGCTTCGTGACTTCTGGTTTTTTAAAAGATTGTGATTACGGAGAAATGTTGATTAGGCCTGTTAGCAGAAGGTAAAGTGGAGGTATGTATTAGGTAAATATCTCAAAAATATTTTTGACGACTTCTAAGTTAGGTGCGAGTCACGCGAGTGCGGAAGTTGAGTCCCTTCGACACCCAGAAGACAGCCTTTCGCGCTAAAGGTCCTGCTGCATCTCGACAGAAATCACCTTGGGCGGCGACAGACAGCTGTTTCGAAATTTGGCTGTAAACCGTCTTCCTGTTTACTGCCATGCTGCTGGAAAGCGGTATGGCGTAACAGGCCCATAACCTCTACGAGCCCTCAAAAAGATTTGCGTGTATACTTACTTACTTATACTACGAATAAGTAGGTAGGAAAGTGGGTAGGTGAGCAGGGCAAGGCAGGGTAGGGCTACTACGAACGACTCCGCATGTGATCCGACAAAAATATCCCGCGGCGAGCGGCGGACGTCAAGTGGTTTACCCAGAGGCATGTCGTCTGGTAACCTTGGCCGTGAAATTGGTGCAAGCCGTAAAGCTGGAACCAGACTATAGCCGCACGCCCGTGAAAGCGTCGATACGTCGTTCCTATTGGTCAAAAAGTTTTTAACAACCAATAAGAACGCTTTCCTGGGCGTTTGCGGTACTAGTCTGATTCGGGCTTAAGAGACAGCGAAGCTATTTTACAGGAAATTGTACCTAATTTTGAAATTTTTTATATAATATCTTTAAAAATAAAAGTAAATATTTTTTTTTCCAATTTCTAATACACAATTACTTTCCCTGGTAGTTACAATACCATAGCTGGAGGCTATCGGAAACTGATAAAAAAATAACTAATTAAAATAAATTGATAAGAACTTATTACTTATGCTTAATTTTTATTTTTTTTTTATTTAAAAAATTACACTCCACGGACTCCGGGGACCGTGACTTTTTTTAACAAAAATCTTAAATTATTATTTAAGGGAAATACAATTTATTAATATAATTTATTTTTAATTTTTATTTTCATAGTGCCAATGCCAATAGTCTCACTATCATAAACAATGCAGGCAAACCGACAGATAACAGTGTATTAAAAGAAAATTCCATTTCCACCTCACAATTAAAGATGACACATCAAGAAATCACAAACTCTTGGAATTTTACATCTGTCAACGTTTATCAGATAAATAACTGAGCCGTGTAATCTTCACGTTGCATCAGAATTTACTACTTTGCCTCCACTAAATGTTATCTCTATATCTATATAATTATTAAATGTTATAGATTAAATAAATAATGTGGCACGATTCTGGTTTTTTCTGTGCAAAAAATCTCAGACAATAAGGCGCTATTTACAACAAACAAAAACATTATTTACTCCACAAAAAGTGACAAGAAGTGTTACTAGAAAAATACAATTTAAATCAACTAATCTGCAAGTTTTCTCGGTTAGCAAATGTTACTGACTGTAAGCGCAGTTATGGGTGGGCCATCTAGCGTTTGTAAATAAATCATGAGTTATTTTAACAATGGCAATTTCCCGCTCAACATATCGTCAAAGGTTTTTTGGCGGGAACCGAAAAGATGGTGTCGTGATTTTGTATTATTTTCTAAAACTTGTGATTCTTCGAGTGTTAAAGTGTAATAATTGTGGATTATTAACCTTAGCTAATTCGTTAACGTGCACGAGTGTGGCAAATGATGCAAACATTAGGAAATGCTACTTTTCGTGTTGTCTACAAAACTCGACTCAAAGTTTCAGTAAAGTATCTACGGCTTTACTGAAATTGGAAAAGGGGAGGGATTCATCTCAACTTTCACCAGTCTCTCCTTTATCATCTCATCATCATCATCATTATCAAGACATAACAATTACTAAGGCATTAAGGACTTTGTATCCAGTTGCCAATAAAATTAAAAAAAAAAACATCGTCAAAAGATCAGTAGGTATCATATTTCCAAAGTACAATTGACTCGATTTACTCTTGATCAACGATGGGACTTATTGAACACTTATTACCAAAGTAACTGCTGTGTAGCCGAAATGGTGCGAACTTCGAAAATAAGTTCGGTAATCGTGTATGTCAATGTCAATTGACCGCAGCCGAATGGGGTCGGTGCTGCGATTTTCCGCCGTCATACTTATTTTTGTGGGGTACTGTGAAAGAGCAACGTTATGCAGATAAACTACAAACGATTCAGGCTTTTTTAGCACAACCATAAGTCGAATATTCACCGAGTAATGCATCAGATAGAGCCCGAGACCATTAACAAAGTCTTGAAAAATTGTGTTGAAAAGATGCGCTCCTGCCAACCCAGCCGAGGCAGCCACATGAATGGAATTGTAATTCATAATTTCATTAATTATATTAAATTCAACCGGAACTATTCAGCAAACTTTGACTTATTTATGACGAGGCATTTTACTTTTAACAACTTAATTTCTAAGCAGTTCTACAACAAAAGAGAAATATGGTCTTATAAAAAATAAATTGGCAAATAAACGTGTTAATAATAAAAAAAAATTGTAAATATTTAAATAAAGTATTTATTTAATTAAGTATTTTAGAGGGTTTTTTTTAACTTGCAACTATTTATGTGTTTATAAGTGAAACTTCTTTGGCTTATGTATTAACACTTATCGTCTATCTACTGTGTAAAATTAGCAGCCGCCTGTTTTCCCTGTACGATAAAACAAAATAATGGAAATATTTGCTGTATCTCTAAAAGAGCTATAATATTTGGATGAAGAAGTGTTTAATTTTTTCCGATTATGATTTTTACGACGAAAAAAACAAATTTGTAATTGGCCCACTCTAGGTATTATAGTACTTGAACCCATTTAAAGCATGCGTAAAGCTGGGTCGGGTCTTAACATTTATCACTGAAATATACAGTAAATGTCTCTCTTTAGGCAAATAATTGTGGAACTAAAATGTAAACAGCAGGCTTAGTTAATTAAAACCTAATTTATGATTATTGTGCCGGCATTTTTGCGTGTTTGTTGCTAGTCTGACTGTCTGATATGGTAAAATTTATCATTTATATAGGTAGGTACTTACCTACTGTATGTTTGGTGGATTTTTTTGCAGCCAGATACCTGGATGACACTAGGTACTTGTACTATATTTGTTTCGTGATGATACTCGGGCGGATTTACCCTGAATTCCCCAATTTTGACGTTTGGTGAATGAATGAAAGAAGTGGACCATTTTGGTGTGAGAATTAAAACCAGCACAAATATTTCACAGAGGCGCAAATATGAAAACTAGTTGTTATAGGAAGGTAATAAAAAAATTTCAGTAGTAATTTTTGTAAAGGTACTTATATTGTTAATATGTATATTATAATCAAAATATCTGTAATTAGCTCTCTGATGTTATAAGTTAGTCAAAGATGTTACAGCTGTTGATTTTCCTTAAGATAAGTAAATAAATAATTTCGGTAAAAAAATGTTTGACACATTTTTATGGCAAACCGCACAAAATAGCGCTGAACACGTTTCCGCGGGTCTTCACTCTATTAGCAAGGAAAATACTGTTGACCGTCTGTCAGTGCACTATAAGCGTTTCCCTAACAGACGCGGCCTGCGGTGGTGGTCAATGCCATTGGCCGCCACCGCAGACCGCAACTGTTTGTTTTTGTTACCACCGTTATTTTTTGTTACCAATGCAATAGTGTTGCTATTTTTTTAGCATGAAAAACAGCTTTCCCATTTAGTGTTAGGAGATATTCCTTGGAAGCTGGTACCCGCGACTTCGTGCGCTAATATTCAGAAAATAGTATCCAAAAACTAATTTTAAGAAATACTGTAACTAATTATCAAATTTATCAACAAGCCTATAAACAGGCAGAGTAACTTCCGATTTTAAAATTTTAGTAAGGATTAACAATTTAACATGAATTCATTACCATCAGTCAGTCTTCTTTTTCTGCTAAATAACTGAGACTGATTGAGCTTGATTTTGAACCTCCAGCAAAAAAATCCAACCATACAAGAAACCAGGCAGATACAACTATTTCCTTATTACTGGCGTCATAAACTTTATCACTAAACCACAGTTAAACAACAGTTACTCCAACTCCATAATTTATCTCTTCCAATGAAGTTTATCATAATTATGTTTGCTGTACCAAATAAATATTGCGCACGTGCCCCCAGAGACATAAAATGTACGGTTAAGTACTTCTTAACCTTTTGATGTGTATATAGAGGCGGTTCTATGATATAACGCTTTAATATAAATAAATAATATTCGGGACATTTGCACACACGGTCGTCTGACCCCAAACTAAGCAAAGCTTGTACTATGGCGGCCAGAGACTGATATACATTCATACATATATGTTTTTAAATACATACATAAATAGATATATAAAATGTTCGAAATTTTCAGTTAACATTTTTTTTTGGAGAAGGCATCATAACACTTTGAGGCCCCTCGATTATGTTGGTCAGTTGTTTTTAAATTGTTACTAAAATGCATAGTATTATAGAGTTTTTTTTTCTTTTGTGAATGACTAATGCTGTTGGCCACTGAGGCCTCTACAGCGTACCCGACGTAAGACAAGCGCGGAGGACGCAGGACCTTAATAGACTTTAGTTATTTAAAGCTAAGGGCGACTGGCACAAGGGCACCACTAAGGTAACACATAGTATTATAGTATACTCCGCCAGGTATATATAGCATTCCAAGTCAAAAATGGTCACGTGGGCAACACGCAGTGACGTCAATCGATGCAAGCAAAACTGAAATAAGTCATTTACAAATAGTTTGAAAGAGAAGGAGAGAGCGAGTGACGCCATTACGTGTTAGCTCCCGTAAGGCTAGACCTTGGTTTTTTGCATCATGATGAAATGTCTACTTTGACACTTCTGACGTACAAGAAGTGTCAATGCGTTTAGGTACATCTAGGATTTATGGTTTCTAAATCGTTTAGACGCAGTCCGTCCAACACGCAATCCGTCCAATTTTAAAATCATTGTTGCAATCCGTCCAAGACGTGAATCGTCCAATACGCAAACCGTCCAACACGCGATCCGTCCAAAACGCATTCCGTCCAAAACGCAATCCGTCCAACACTCAATCTGTCCAACACGCAATCCGTCCAATACGCATACCGTCCAACACGCAAATTGTCCAGTAATACAAAATTTAATCGAGACATATCGTTTGTCCCTATATACCAGGTTTCTAGCTATTACTAGAAATAAAAAGAACTTTTGAGACACTAAACCATGGTTTATTAAACTTAAAGGTACTAACATACAAAAAACAAAAAGGGGAATTAATTCTTAACCTGCACATCTTAATATTTTAAACTACACAATTTTTAACCTCGTATCTGCCGTTACTTCCTCCGGACCAAATTTTAGAAGTCTGGATGTCCATTTTAAATATTGCTCCAAAAACAGAAGTAATGGGAAAGCTTAAACAATACTTCGATAGCCAGTGGATTATAAAAAAGTCCCTGAAGTGCTAAGTTGTTGGGAGAGACATCGAACCACTAACGCCCTAGAAAAGTGGCATCACAGTAATAAATAAAAACCCTACATTTTTCTTGTTCGTGCACCAGTTAAAAAAAGAAGCTAAACATTATGATAGAAAAATAAAAAACATTTTTTTTCATCCCCAAAAAAAACGGCCACATGTTGAAATTTTGTGAACAGTGTTTTTTTTCCACATTTTTGTGAACCGATTAATATATATTTTTAAAGAATTCCCTTTTTTGTCGGTCCCATATACATTTTAATAAAATATTTGATCTCTCAGGTGAAATGTGAGAAAAGAGGGACTTAAAGTTGGTTGAATCCTTTTTGGAGAAAAAAAAAAAGTTTCTGGACAGTTTGCGTGTTGGACGGAATGCGTGTTGGACGGATTGCGTGTTGGACAGATTGAGTGTTGGGCGGATTGCGTTTTGGACGGAATGCGTTTTGGACGGATTGCGTGTTGGACGGTTTGCGTATTGGACGATTCACGTCGTGGACGGATTGCGACAATGATTTTGAAATTGGACGGATTGCGTGTTGGACGGACTGCGTCTAAACCTTCTAAATTGTTAATGAATTGCTTCATTATCAATTTAAAAACAATTGCCCCTTAGCAAAAAAGGCAGTATAGTCTCAGAATGGTTATATAGAGTTTCGTCTTATTTTTTCTTTAAAATTCCTGAACTCGATTGAAAAAAACAATAACTATTCGTTTATTGACGTTTATTGTTAACTAGCTCTTTGCCCGCGCCTTCACTCGCGTTTCATGGCCTATCACTCAGGGAAAATGTAGCTTTCTAATGGTAAAATATTTTTTGAAATCGGACCAGTTGCTTTTGAGTTTATTCGTTACAAACATGCAAAGATACAAAAATACAAATCTTTCCTCTATGATACCTAATAGTCTAGATTCTAGAAGCTAGCATTATTATATGTCCTATGCTAGAAGTGTAGATAGTGTAAAAAGGGTTGGTATGTAGAATCAGAGGGCGTGTTTTGCCGTCTTATCAATCTGTTTTATTAAGAAGTAGGTATATAATTACTTGGTAATTGTGTATAGTACTCTATTAGTATAATATTTCTTTTTAATCGGATCTGGATTCTATTTCCTACATACATTTTCTTCGTTCAAATCAAATGTCTTTATTTAATTGGGTTTGGAAGAAATACTCAAGAAAATCAAAGTTATAGAAATGACTCTACCACCCTATTCGAATCATATGTACGTTACGTATATTAGTGTAGAAACTAAATGAAAAAAACCTGTTGCGTACAACCATTGATTATGATCAAATATACACTAAAACTGCAAATTGCAATATAAAAAGTAAGAAGTTTAATTGGAACATACCTACCTAAATCTACATACAAGAGTATATACATATAGGGCACTAGGGACCAAAAAATAAATCATGCGTAAGGGCAGCGTGAGATATTTCTGGTCACTCTCGCTTCTATGACTTTTCAAACAAGAGAGACAATGACTAAAAAATACCTCGAGTGGTAAGCATAGGGCTCCAGGCTCAGAAGGGTAAACACAGCCCTGCTTAGTCAGTCGGATAAAAAATATTAACATTCGCTCACATCTCGGTGAAATGAGGCGAAGATTGCGATAATGTGAATCTAAAGTCAATAAATAGCCCATTTACTAGAAACACGCTGTGACTCCGCCGATATAAGGCAAAACAAACAGGCGATTAGTTACGAAAACTGGCGATAGGGGGCGCACTGCCGTGGCTCGTGTTCCGAGACGTCACCAGAAGCGGTTCGGGCCAGTCGAGACGAGACTGAACGTACATACGCAGACAAAACTTATTCACATACAAAAATGTCTATGACATAGCTTAGTAGATTTGCTAGGCTTACATACATTGATCACAGCTTCTCTTGATAGTAAATAACGATGTTAAAGATGAGAAATACGTCTAGCCTAATGAGGCTAACGGATTCATTAGATGCGCAGCGATAAGCTCCCTCTTCGCAATCGGCGTCGACCGATCACACGATTAACGCCGCGAACATAGAGAATTATCGGCGATTACAGACGAGTGTAAGCCTTTCACACTATCGTGCTCGGGGTAATCGTCTATGATCGTCGATTGTGAAGAGGGCCAATAGATTTGCGTAATCTGATAAAGAGCCAGGCAAGCGCTGGAAAATGCTCTACCGCCATTATGATGGGGTTTCTATTGACGTTTGTCATCATACTGGGGCCGCTATTTTTCCTAATTTATATAAACGAACTACCATTGGTTACAAAGCATCTAAGTGTTATGTTTGCTGATGATGCAACCATTTATATTCCACAAGGCTCACAAAACATCACAAATTTTGAAATAGAAATCAATAATACATTGGAAAACATTGCAAACTGGCTAAACAACTTAAATCTAAAAGTAAATATTGACAAAACAAAATTAATGCACTTTAAGAATTACAAGCAAAAAACCTTACAGTTAAATATAAGAAATAAAAATAATACAGTAAAATTAGTAGACGAAACGAATTTCCTAGGAGTAACTTTAGACACCAATCTAAATTGGAAACAACATATATACAAAATAAACACTAAAATCGCTCAATACTGCTATGCTTTATCCATAATTAAAAATGCAACATGCAAAGCCATAGCTACAAATGCCTACTATGGTAATGTTTATCCTCATTTAAGCTACGGGGTTATCTTTTGGGGGAACTCCGTGGACGTAGAGTCGACCTTTCTGTTACAGAAGAAATGTCTTCGTATTATATTTAATCTAAATAGTACGGATACTCTGCGTTGTATATTTAGAGAAAACGGCTTCCTAACCCTAACTGGAATATTTATTTTAGAAATGTGTTTATTTATTCGAAATAACGAAAGTTACTTTTTTAATGTAAGCTCAAGTCGTGCGGAAATCTTACGCTTTAAACATAAGTACAATATTTCTATTCGTCAAGTCAACAATGCCATGTTCTATAACAGTTCATTTTATACTGCCATAAAAACATACAACCACTTACCTATTGTCTTCAAATCTTTAAACACATCACAATTTAAAATTCAATTAAAAGTTTGGTTAGCTTCAAAGGTGTATTATAACCTAAAAGAATATTTTAATGATGATACATGATAATTTAAAGAAAGCTTTAAGAAAGCTCTCTTTAATTAAGATTAAGATTAGGCTGGTTACATTTGAAATGTAAACCTTAGTGTAAATAAATAAAATAAACATAGTTAGGTATAGCCTCATATTGCACGCCCGCGATGGGCAAACTGTTGAAACTCTGAACCTTAAATTAAGAACACTTTATGTACCTACACAGTTTATGCAATAAAAAATATTCTATTCTATTCTATTCTATCACTGGAACGTCAAACTTTTTGTTGGGATTAAAGGCTCATCAGCATAGGTATTCACAATTATTCGGAAACGTTTACGTTCGGATTCCAAAAATTTTAAACTCAAATTATTCGAATCTCAGTCCGTATAAATTTATAAGTTTTTGAACGTCATTCATTCTTCCGAACGTATTAATACTCGATTTCCTGTTCCAAAATTTACAAACGTAGGTACGTGAAAATTCGACCAATTTGTGTTTGAAAATTGTGGAATCCGATCGGAAACGTTTCCGAATGATTGTGAATAGCACCGCAGATCTCATCAACATTTTTTTTTTTGTAGAGGGGGAGGTAAATGAGATGTTAACAACCTGACCAGACCCAAGCAGTAGCAATAAATGTCTCAATAGTAAAGTAAAAAAAAACGATTAAGCAAATAATAAAATAATGTATTCTTGGTTCACTTTAACTTTGACACGTAACCTTGGAATGACGTCATTACGCGTGCCATTACCACTTGTGCCACCGACAGTCCGCCCCATTACTTTGCGTAGTACTACAACTACTGATAACAGTGCCATCCCGCGAAACTGATAACGGCTCGCATAAATACCACTCTCGCGGCAAATTCGGCCAGTCGATTCCCATTCGTTGTCGGAAACGGTTGTCTATAGACATCTGCATGTACCCCATCTCCGCATCGGAGTTTCCTGTTCGCGTCCGCGTTTCAAATTTCTTTATTTTCATTTAGCAACAACCTCGGGTTGTTGCTTAAAAGCTAATTAAAGCTTCAAGAATTACGCTGTCAAAGGTGAGTTTAGTTTTGTTTGTTTTAAGACGAGGTGTTATGTTAAAGGGCGATGTACTTGGGGCCTTACGGGTGGACTTTGGGATACAACCTAGTTTTTGATCAGTGTACAAAAGTATTTAGAATATCAAAATGGTTTATGTCCTAGGGATTATAGGGATTATTATGTATCTACAATTTACGGCTGATATACTTTTTAGTAGCATCTGTGTGATAAATTGAGCATAAATAAATCCTAATAAATTATAAATGAACTGAATTGAAAATGTTATAAAAATCTAGTAAGTATATAAGTAAGTATATGTATAGTATATAAAAGAAATTGTTCCAAACGAAAAATAACTATAATAGGGACAAATTGATATCAAACAAAAAAACTCAAGTCCTCAATAAAATTTAACTTTAATTCAGTACACTTAAAAGAATGAATGCTTACACAAATTATTTGCTCATTTGAATTTTAAGTAGGTAGGTAGTTATATGACGCAGTTACTATGCGGAGCTATTATTTGCCATGTCTAGAACCAAAATAAAGGTGGTAATTACTCGTACCTACCAAAAAAAATAGCTTAAAAGAAGTAAAAACCTCAATATTCTATACTCATAGGCAGGTCTTTGAAAACTGAGCAGTAAACATTTCTTTTCAACCGAAACACGCAATTAAAAGGTTATGTTATGCTACTGAAATATCAATGAAAATAAAGGAAAAATAACTGAACTTTTCCCTCTATACTGTGGAATATTACGACATTGACCTTGCGCTCGCGCACGCTGAGTCAACATGGCGCCCAATGACGTCACGCCGACCAATCAAATGAGTGATAGATTTTATTGGTCACGAATTCGGAAAATCGTCAAGTGCCCTCAAAAATTGACATGTGATAAAAATTGTAAATTGGTTTCAGTACTTCGTGTTATCTAATGTAGACGCTTCTGACATAGGTACGCAATTTTTCTGAGAGGCTCTATTTTTGGATTTAGATAAGCACCAAAATTATCGTTTTATATGTCAAATTTTTGAAGTATCTTGTTGCCAACCGATAGTTTTATCTATTTGACACGGATTCAGAATAAATTTTCAAGAGCTCTTTAAAATTGACGTATTATGATAAAATTGAAAATTTTATTGGTTTTAGCACTAAGTCACGTTATCTGAGGTAGACGTTTGATAGATATCCGCATTTTTTCTATATTTTTAGGTTTAGATTTATCTAACTAGATATATTATGTCAAATTTTATTGGACTAGGTACTCCAATAAAATGTGTCATTTACCACTTATAAAGTTACGTGAATCGTACATAATAATAATAATCATTCGTTCGTAACACATTGTTCATTTGTTCGTAATACATTGAATAAATATAAGTAATAAAAATTATGTTATTGTACTTATCAGTACAATATTTTAGATGGTACCTAATTATAAGAACATATCAGTTTTTTTTAAATATGAAATGGCAAAGAAGAAACGAAAGTTAATTTCTTTCTCCTAAACAAACTATCAAATGGTAATTATTTTAACCTATCATTCACTGACAAACACAGTACGTATGCAATAACTCTGCCATGCAACCCTATACTTATCTCTCATTAAGCTACAGTTATGGCATCAGTTATTCAAAACGAAGGGTTGCTTAGTTCATTTTCAATTCTGTAAATAGAGGGGTAGACCTAGAACGCAGAGTACTCGTTGAAGGGTAGAGAAAGCTGCCGGGTGACCGCAGAGCTGAAGTGAATTTTATAGTTTTGTGTTCAAGTAAGCGTGTATTACAATTATCTTACTAATATTATAAACGCGAAAGTTTGTATGAATGGATGGATGGATGTTTGTTACCCTTTCAAGCCAGAACGGCTGAACAGATCTGGAAATTTGGCACAGAGATAGATTACTTTTAACCGCGCGTGAAACCGCAGAGCGCAGCTAGTCGCGTATAAATAAACTCTACATAGTATAAAAATAAAGTCGATTTCCGCGTCTGTCTGTCTCTCTGTCTCTCTGTCTGTATATCCGCTAGCTTAATCACGCAACGGATTTTGATACGGTGTCACCATCAGATAATCTTTTAAGGAAAGCCGGGGCGGGACGCTGGTTAATTAATTAATATTTGTCAATTGCAGTCTGTTCTGTGATGAATTTGTGTAACTTACTTTTTAAAACCGAAATTATTGTCTGTTTGATAACAGAACAAATTTGCAGGTACAACTTATAAATGTTAAGTAGTTTAAAGTTTAGAGACATCAACTTTAATTGGTTCTCTTTTCCTGAGTCACATTCTTCTAATGAGTTCTAATCTTATATCCGAGCCGCGCTCAGAAATGTTTTGAAATCTACTCTAAAATTATATAAAGCCGATTTTGGTTTAATATTTCTCTTTACAGTAAACATTGGCTAAAAATAAAATTACTCCCAAACAAGATTATGGGAGTAATAAAATTTGGAAAAAGTGAAATTTGGTTTTCATGCGTTAGTTAATTAGGTAAAAACCATATTATGTTAATTTAAAAGCTTGTTTTAAAAACTTTTCAGTTCATTGTTAACGTATTTCCTTAAATACTAAAAAAAGTTTTTAAAACAAGCTTTTAAATTAACATAATATGGTTTTTACCTAGTTAACTAACGCATGGAAACCAAATTTCAGCTCAATCGGACTCCGAGAAGTGGTTCAAACTTTGCTTAAAATATTTAACTCAAACAGACATACAAACATTGCAAGCTAAATAAAAGCTTCTAAAAATTACTTTAAAAGTACATAGTCAAAGCCAAAGTCAAAATGTATTCAATAATTTATTTATTTATTTATTTATTAATATGAACGCATTTAAGCAATTATACATATCAAAATTTCAGAATTAGAGTCAGATTTCACATACTATAATACACATAATCTAAAATTATTAGTAGAAATGTCAAATACAAATACAAATATCTTTATTAGCCAACCATTTGCACAATACACAAGCACTGTGGACCCCACACTTGGAAAAACCAGTATCGTGGGCGTCCACTTGAACGACACATTAAATTAAAGGCAGACTAAATTGTTTTTGAGATATAATCTAAATGTTACACATTTTACAATACAATGTTAAAAAACCAGATTGGGCAGACTGTATGAGTGACTATTTATTTATTTACAAACAGGGTGATTTTAAGTGTGTAAGTGTGTGTGTGTGTGTGAGTGAGTGTGTGTGTGTTTGTGTGTGAGGTGCGTTATGTTGGGTAGAGTAGTTAAGGAGAGAAAAGGAAAGGGGAATGGGAATTTGTAGGTAACAAATTTGTGGGACGCAAACACTAGGTTACTTGTGGCTAAATAAGAGTTGTTCAGTTTTGTCGTATGAAAGTGAGCGCAAGTAACACTCAAGAACTCTCTTGGCCTCACGGACTGTGCTATGTCGGATGTCACAGACTCGAAGAACTCTATTGTAAACAGCTGTAAACAAGAAATTAGGCAGGCGCTGAGAAAATACCGATTTCACACTGATCGGGTGAAGTTAGTCTAACTAAATTAATAAAATTACAAAATGTCAAATAAATTTTTAAATAATAATACACACAAACACATAAATACAAATTACGGTATATAAGATTCGCAAAATGTCAACAATAAATTTACTATGTTAAGCCACTTATCGCTAAAAATGTCACAGTCCGGATACATACAAATGAACGCGTTGAGGTCACGCATGGCGCGGTGCATCGGGGTAAATTTCCGATGCTGTGTACGATACCAGCCTGGGTAGAAGAACTTAGGTCTATGGCTAGGTCTATGGCGGGTGTACTTATCAGGCACATAAATAGTACACATGCGATTGTACATAATGTATTGTATCGTAGATTGAGAATTGTACAGTTCTGATTATTGTGTAATTCTCGGTCTAATTAATTTTATTTAAAATTGTAATTCAATTGGTTAATGAAGATGAAATTATGAACGTCAAAGTTAAAAAAATACTATCACCTTGTTCGGAAAAAGAGTCACTACCCAGAAGGACAGTAGCCCTATTCGGAAATTTGAGATTTTCATCTCACCTTTTTTCGTCCTTGTTGCTCTAGCTTTAAACGTCACAGGTGTGAAAGTGATTAAGATAAAATCTCATCTCATCTCACGCGTAGGAATAGCCCCACAGGCCAGAAACTGAGTGATCAAAGTTTACGACTCCTAATTAAACTTTCAATGTTATTGCTGCAGTCAGAGTACTTCTTAGCGTGGCTCGGGTGTAGTCTTAATTATTTTATTAAGTTTACTATAACTAAATGTAACATGCTTTTTGTTTAATTAAAAGCGTTCAAGCTGACAACGTCCAGTGTACTAAGGTATAATTATGTCGGTCAGATACAATGAACATTTTTTATTTAAAGTTAGTGAACTCAAATTGCTTCATTATTTCTTATCTCATTCAATACGCCCGATAACTGTTAACAAAACTAATAGTTTATAGGTAATTAAAATTAATTATTACTAGTGTGCATAATTAAAACTATAGTATTTTATTTTAACAAGCTCTGGGTTATGTCTAAAATTCTGTTAATAAATTAGGTTAATCATTTCCTATTAAATAAAATATTTAATTATTTTACCCGATTTCCAAACGGGCGGAGTTTGTCAATTCGACTGTATGTTTTTTTTGTATGTTACAAGATAACACTACCATCTGCTAATGATTGATTTGATTGATGATTGAATTGATCTTGATTAAACTTTTTTTGATTGGTAGGCGGTTCCATATAAATTTTATCGAAATTGATTGAGCGCTTGCTCAACGTGAGCATAGTAAAAACAAGAGTCGAGTGTTAATTTCATCGTGTACATAATATACTAGTCCTAATTATTAGTCCGAACTCTACTCACCACTTTTTGATTTTCCCTTATCACATCATTACCTAACTGCCACAACCTTATCTACGCCTACTCGGTTCAAGGTTCCTGATAACATCGTTAATGGTTTAGGTATTGTAAATGTATAGAAACAGGTTGCAAAAAAAAATCGTACATAATCCCGCATTATCTCGCATTCTTTCATCTCTTGCTAGTATTTGTTTTAAAAACACAAGAATTCTTGAGTCAACGTGTCAATTTTTTTTTTACAGAATAAACGTCGATATAACCAAATAAATAAATGTATGATTTTATTACATAAAAAAGATGTCTTGCCGAAATGAACTGCGTTCATAAGCTCAAAATTAAAACTAAAGACGAACATAGAACCTCTTCCCTTTTAAAGTCGAGTAAAAAAAATTACGCCCGCTTTTTGTGTAACAGGACAAAACATTAGAAACATTACATTAGAAACTCGAATATTAAAAAACATTTCGTGTCGGATCGCGCCTGCTTTCCCGCGGCGTCCACTTCTGTGTGAAGATAATTTTAAGAAGCTAACAGAAGCTTGCATACTAATCGATCGGCTCCCGAGTTCTCCGGCATCCGACCTCGTAATAAACGCAGATAGTGATATAAATCTACAGTAATAGGTCCCAATTGATGTCAGCGTCTCGGCGCCTCGTCGTCGATCAGTTAGGTCCTTGAAACAAGCGACGCTGTGGTCTCGAATCGGACGTAAAATGTTAGCTGTTGGTGCCTACATTAAAATTTAAGAGCTCAAAATAATTATCGACGGGATTAATCTAATTTTAAGTGATGTAACTGGATAATGGTGGTCTACAGACGTTTTCAACTAATTTGGTGCGTAGAGGTGGTCCAAGTTTACATGTTAGTCGTTTCTGAGAACGTTGCTTTTGTATCAAAGATGACATATTTCCAATTTAAAAGTGATAGTTACGGTCTAGTCAGGTTAAATCTGCCCTATGTGTTAATGAGAGCTATGGGGAGTCTCAAATCTGATCACTACAAAGACAAAGCCAATCGCTGGCCCCTAATCAAACTAGGACAGCTAAGCCTTCTAAAGCCGTATAAAACTTGGTTCTATGATCATTGAAGATGGACAATCTTCAATATAGAAGCATCTTTAAATTTTACTCTTTGCCATTTGTCTTCTGTCTTGTCACCGAAAGCTAGTATTATAACAGTTGAAATAAAGGTTGTTTTTGTTTGTCTGCAGGGAGCACCGGACGAGTCCGGCGCGTCACATAGTGCCGGGCGCGAGAGGCGAGCTCGCCCGCTGTCCGTACGGCCCCGCCCCAGCACGAGCTGCTGGCGCCGCGCCCTCAACGTAGACCCGCCCTGGCGCTGCGCGACGGCCCGCTGACGCCACACCACGCCCGACACGTCAGTACTGTCTACTTACCTTGTCTGCGATCCTAGGATCGCGTCACAAAGTGCTGGGCGCGAGAAGTGAGCTCGCCCTCTGTCTGTACGGGCCCACTGACGCTACATCACGCCCGACACTTCATTCAGTAGCATCCCTTATTTGATCGACAGCGACAGCGAGGTCCTTAGAGTCTACTGGGACAAATCCGCATGTGTTTGTTCTACGATACCTTGAGCAGCTTCTGTACGTTGATTGTTGACCCTTGGTTAGCGCAGCGATCCAAAATGTATTTTTAGAGCTCGCAAAACTGACTAAAGTCGCACTAAAAATTAAATCAAACACGCATCATACATCCTATTTTACGTCTCTCTCCAACTGTATTTCCATCCTACAGCTGACACCAGTGGACTAGCGCTAGTGGGCCTTCCCCGGGCTCCGCCACCTGACCCCGGCCGCCCCTCCCCCCGGACCGTTGAACGCTCCCGCGGCATAGCGCCCGCACGCCTCGGCGCCGCCGGGGCTTCGGGCCTCCGAAAGGAAACACCCACGCGTCCGCTGAGTACGGAACAAACGGACTCATTCGGAATACTTAGCTGCTCACTGATTGGATAGTTTGGAAGAAAAGGACAACAACTAACAAGATGAAGGTAATACTCAACCCTTCTTTTTCTAGCTTCTTTAGGCGTTAGAAAAGATTCGGTTTTCAGTCTTCTGCAGTTAGATGCTGAACATCGGGCGAGATTCGGTTTTTTATTCTTACCTGCCATTATTTAAGAGCAAAACATATCTCGGTGACGATTCGGCGATCATCTTTGCCTGGCATCGATTAGTTTGCTACAAGTTGTACTGCCCATCGATCTACTTGCGAGCGATATATAAGGATATTGTAACAGACCATTTCCTCACAATGCCATTGCCCACCAGGTGCCAGAAACTGAACGCGCCATGGTGCAAGTGATGGACGGCCCGTGGTCGGCCAGGAACGTGATGCGCGACGTAGTCGCCGGCGGGGCGCAGGAGGACCCCTTCTACGTCATGAACATCGACGAGGTGGTCGCGCGCTACAACCGCTGGAAGGAGCTCATGCCGCGCGTCGACCCCTTTTACGGTGAGTTGCTCGACTAGTTGACTAGCTGGTCGCAGGAGCGTAAGAGGATCCCTTCTGCGTGATTTTGTCAACGAGCACAATGGTAAAGTGGACCTCCTAATTTAGCTTACCCTTCCAGTGTGGTCTCTCCGGGGCATGACCCCTTCAAAAAATTACTGTTGAGGATTCTGTAGTTCTGATAGAGCTAGTGATGAGAGCTTTAGGTGATCCGTTCAGTCTTTGGATAGACGACTTCTAGCGGCATTCACAACTGAATTTCGAGTCTTGGCTGTTTCAGCATCATTCAAGATCGTAAATCAAAGTCTGAAGCCGTAAAGGCTAGAGCACTCCAAATGCAGGTGCAGTCCGTATGCATTCCGGTCCGGTTTGCGAGGACCAGTAAAGTATGAAATTCTATGAAACACGTCAAACCGAAAGCAGTCCTTTTCCAGTCCGTTACAGCAGCTACGTGACGCACGGACTGCTCGTTGACAACGACAAACTGACAGCACGCTCACGGACCGGACTCCAACTGGGTTTAGTGTGTTTAGCTCTAAGCGATGGCAGCCTAGTTGGGAGAAGCCCTGCCTCTCAAGCCAAAGGAAGCGGGTTCGAACCCAGCTGACGGCACGCAACAATTTGTTTATTTTGTGAGCATAATATGCGTATTGTATGTCATCTGCCACATGATTGGAGCCCGGTGTATGGCGACAGACTCGCCCCCTGGCACATTTGGGACTGAATATCTTCCGACGAAGTGTAGGTATTACACCTCTACCAGTCCCTTCGGGGGAAAGGCGTGACGATATGTTATGTTAGTTCTTAGTCTGCCTGAAATTTGACACCAAGTTTCATCATAAACCTAGCCAGCTGCAGCCGACCCTACCTGACTGTATGTTTGTTTCTCTGCAGCGGTGAAGTGTAACGACGACCGCATGATAGTGAGCACGCTGGCCGCGCTGGGCGCCGGGTTCGACTGCGCCTCCAAGGCCGAGCTGGAGCTCGTCACCAGCCTGGGAGTCAGCCCCGAGTGAGTAACACGCGACACTAGGCTTTACTGTACTGTGCCATACGGCCGACGTAACTTGCCCAGTCTGAACATGGGCTTTGCCATGATCTAAAAAAACATGGTCTAGCATTGCGGGAGCCGACACGTAATGACGTCATCGTCATCTCTTTCGAACAGACAGACAGACAGAACAGATTTCGGTCTTGCATAGATTGACATCACTACGTGTTGCCCACGTTACCATTTTTGACTCTGTATGGCGAAGTATATTGGGCTCTGTGAACTTTAGCGAGTGTACACTCGTGAAGGCAACTGTTATTGTCAAACATCAGCTGTATTGTCCATCAGAACACCAGCTGCAATAGCAACTCTTAAAATAAACTTCAAGCTTCTTTAAACCTCAAAAAAGTTACAGCTCAATCTTCTGCGCGAAGTGCAGACTCGCCACGATACGACGACGGCCGTATTTTACTGTCCACAAAACATGAAACGCAGGTCTTTGTAAAAGTTACATCTTGAACCACTTCAGTGGTTCATTAGAGTTCATTGAGAGTGGCTTTTGGGCAAACTTAAATTTCAACATGAAAATGATTCTGAATACTTTGTAATACTGTTTTCAATACACTGAGGCAAATTTATCAAAAACACCTCCTATAATTTTATATCTAATATAATAGCGTCGCGAGCGAGTGAGACAGCTGCCGCGCCTTACCATGCGTCTGAAAGAAACACCCAATTCACTGTCATCACCAATCTACCCACAACGTGTTCCCCACACCGGCATAATATTCGCGAACCCAGCCAAGATGAGCTCTCACATCTGCCGCGCCGACCAGCTCGAATAGTAGAAAGTTATCTTGAATACTTTGTTATACTGTTTTCAATGCACTGAGGCAAATTTGTCAAAAACACCTTCTATAATTTTATATCTAATATTATAGTAGTGTCGCGAGCGAGCGAGACACCACGCCCCACCATACATCTGAGAGAAACACCCAATTCTCTGCTTTCACAAATTTAATCACAGCGTATGTTCCACAGCCGCATAATATTCGCGAACCCGGCCAAGATGAGCTCGCACATCCGGCGCGCCGACCAGCTCGGCGTGCTCACCATGACCTTCGACTCCGAGGTCGAGCTGCTCAAGATCAAGAGGCTGATGCCGCACGCGCAGTGAGTACAATACAATACAAAAAAAGTTTTTGTGTGTTATTGACATCAAATACAACATAAATCTTAACAAACACTCAAAAATATAGGCGCAATGGGCGGTCTTATCGCTTTCAGGCAACCTTTAACCACAACAACCACCAAGTTTGTGAGTACCACAACAATTAAGAAGCTGTCGTCTTTAGGACCATTGATCCATGGGTCACGGATCTGTGACAAGACGATCCGTCCCTCTACCTTACAATTGTTTTTAAATTGTTAATGAATTGCATCAAATTGACACTATTTCTATTCGAGAAGTGTCAAAAGGAGACAATTAACAATTTTAACAAACAACAGAAAACTTGACTAGGAAGAGTTTTTGTATGTTATTGACACCAAATCCTATTCTACTAATACGTCTTATAAACGCGAAAGTTTGTAAGAATGGATGGATGGATGATTCGCCAGAACGGCTGAACAGATCTGGATGAAATTTGGCACAGAGATAGATTATAGTCTAGAATAGCACATAGGATACTTTAAACCGCGGGTGAAACTGCGGGGCGCAACTAGTTAATGTCATAATTCCTAAGTTTTTCACTTATTGTATTTTTGGATTTCGGTATTGGTGATAAAACATTTTATCTATCTATCTATCTTATCATGTCAAAGTATTCAATGAAGTCTTTATTAGAATGTCAATGTCAATGTCCTTATACTATTGTGCACGTTGTCCGTCAGGTTGGTGGTCCGTATCCGGTGCGACGCGACGTCTGCGCAGTGCCCGCTCGGCATGAAGTTCGGCTGCGATCCCGTCACGGAGGCGCCGCGGCTGCTCAAGTTGGCTGCCCTGCACCGACTCAATGTGAGCCATACATACACATCATTAATAATAATAATATTCGGCACACTTGCACACACGACTCTGACCCCAAACTAAGCAAAGTTTGTACTATTGCGGTCAAACATACATATATTTATAAAGCGAGACACAACACATATACTTAAAGAAGCGATGGCAGCCTAGTTGGGAGAAGGTCCGCCTCTCAAGCCAGAGGGAGCGGGTTCGAACCCAGCCGACGGCACGCACCAATTTGTTCATTGTGTGAGCATATGTGCGTATTGTATGTCATCTGCTACATGACTGGAGCCCGGTGTATGGCGACAGGCTCGCTCCCTGTCACATTTGGGACTGAATATCGCCCGGCGAAGCGTGGGTGTTGTATTACACCTCTGCCAGCCCCTTCGGGAAAGGCGTGACGAAATGTTAATTATAAACTTGTGTCACAGGTGGTGGGAATATCGTTCCACGTGGGCTCGGGTGCGGGCGAGACGGCTGTCTACTCGCGCGCCATCTCGCTCTGCCGCGGGCTGTTCCTCGAGGGCCGGAAACTCGGCCTGCGCGACATGACGCTGCTGGACATCGGCGGGGGCTTCCCCGGGGACTCGCACCGGGACATACTGCCCGTGAGTACACAGCTGACGAGATGGGTTAAGAATCTACACATTTTACACAGACATTAGAAGGCCTGAACCGGGAATTTACTATAAACCGTTTCTTTTTATTCATTTTTGTGTCAAAAATACTTAATAAAAGCCAATGATAAAAATTTAAGTGCTAAGTACAATACCCGGCGACAAATATTGCATATCGACTTTTGGAAAGACTTGGCTTCGTAGAGGGTTATCTCTTTCGTACGACAGTTTCGTTTAGTGTGCGACAGAGATAGCGCTCTACGAAGATGAAGTCTCTTTCCAAAGGTCGATGTGCAATATATATCGCCGAGTACTGTACGCAGTTATGCTTCGGCCAAGTTAATGGTAAATGCCGATAATTACGGCGATGATGGACGTTGAAAATTAGTGTGGCCACGCCTTGTCGCGCTAATTTTACAACGGCGTTAACATTGCGTTATATATATAGCCTAGCCGGAGAAGGTCTGCCTATCAAGCCAGAGGGAGCGGGTTCGGACCCAGCCGAAGGCATGCACCAATTTGTTCGTTGTGTGAACATATGTGCGTATTGTATGTCATCTGCTATATTACTGGATCCCGGTGTATGGCGACAGGCTTGCCCCCTGTCACATTAGGGACTGAATAACGTCCGGCGAAGTGTGGGTGTTTTACACCTCTGCCAGCCCCCTCGGGGAAAAGGCGTGACGAAATGTTATTGCAGTTAGACGTTCATGGGCATTGTTGTACTTAGGTAGACCGTTCAGGTGATCGTGACCGTTCCAAATAATTCACGCTATAATGTGCATTGACGTTTCCCGTTAGTGTAGCCGGATCATAATGGGGCATTCGTAAACATTGTTTTTTTCATAATTTTGAAATGAATTAACTGGGTCCGTTCATAACCTGTGTAACTTGAAATCACTTTTGAACCTTCAAGATGTACATTTAGATCAAACTTAACATCGAGCTAGCTATTCGTTAAATGTACGTAAACATTTAATAAATAAAATTGATTGATTATTATTAATTTGATTTTGATTTTAAATTATTGTCATTATTATTGACATGTTATTTTACAATTCAATGTTGAATTATTGTTGTTCACTTGTGATATTCATTTATTTTAAATTAAAAAATGTAATTAATTTAGAAACAGTGTAACTTTCCCATTTGTACCAAATCAGTACCAATTAAAAGTTTTAAAGTGTCATCTCTGATGACGGACGGAAAATTTCTAAACCAATGTAATTGGCATGTTGCCGTTTTAGTTATGAAACAATTATCAAACAATGATTGAACAATAATTTCCCCCAGGTGGCGCAAGTGATAAACGCGGCGCTGGAGAGTCAGTTCCCGGGCGAGTCGGTGCGCGTCGTGGCGGAGCCGGGCCGGTACTTCGCGGCCGCGGCATACACGCTCGCCTCGCTCATACATTCCATTAGAGAGGTGACTATAATACACACGCGGCGCTGGACACTCAGTTCCCGGAGTGTGTACTTCGCGGCCGCGGCATACACGCTCGCCTCGCTCATACATTCCATTAGAGAGGTGACTATAATACACACGCGGCGCTGGACACTCAGTTCCCGGAGTGTGTACTTCGCGGCCGCGGCATACACGCTCGCCTCGCTCATACATTCCATTAGAGAGGTGACTATAATACACACGCGGCGCTGGACACTCAGTTCCCGGAGTGTGTACTTCGCGGCCGCGGCATACACGCTCGCCTCGCTCATACATTCCATTAGAGAGGTGACTATAATACACACGCGGCGCTGGACACTCAGTTCCCGGAGTGTGTACTTCGCGGCCGCGGCATACACGCTCGCCTCGCTCATACATTCCATTAGAGAGGTGACTATAATACACACGCGGCGCTGGACACTCAGTTCCCGGAGTGTGTACTTCGCGGCCGCGGCATACACGCTCGCCTCGCTCATACATTCCATTAGAGAGGTGACTATAATACACACGCGGCGCTGGACACTCAGTTCCCGGAGTGTGTACTTCGCGGCCGCGGCATACACGCTCGCCTCGCTCATACATTCCATTAGAGAGGTGACTATAATACACACGCGGCGCTGGACACTCAGTTCCCGGAGTGTGTACTTCGCGGCCGCGGCATACACGCTCGCCTCGCTCATACATTCCATTAGAGAGGTGACTATAATACACACGCGGCGCTGGACACTCAGTTCCCGGAGTGTGTACTTCGCGGCCGCGGCATACACGCTCGCCTCGCTCATACATTCCATTAGAGAGGTGACTATAATACACACGCGGCGCTGGACACTCAGTTCCCGGAGTGTGTACTTCGCGGCCGCGGCATACACGCTCGCCTCGCTCATACATTCCATTAGAGAGGTGACTATAATACACACGCGGCGCTGGACACTCAGTTCCCGGAGTGTGTACTTCGCGGCCGCGGCATACACGCTCGCCTCGCTCATACATTCCATTAGAGAGGTGACTATAATACAAACGCGACGCTGGACAATCAGTTCAATAGTTTAAAGACGGCTTTGATCATATCATGTGAAAGGACATTGAATTGTACTGACTTATTTTTATTATTTCATTGGAAGTGTAAATCAAATTGAAATTAAGTTAAAAATGTTAAAGTACCTGACGTGTGACTATATTAGTTACGAATAAAGAGTTAAGAGTTATGTGTTTGTATCAGGTGAACCCGACGGGCGAAGAGCCGCACACGATGTATTTCATCAACGACGGCGTCTACGGCTCCTTCAACTGCATACTGTACGACCACCAACACGTCACCGCGTACCCACTCGAGGTACGTACACAATACACATACTATAGTGGCATTGTTTAGAGTTTAGATGAACCCTGGCCTGCGCGATAAAAAAAAACGTTTTTTTTTTCGGTCGGCGTTTGACAACCAACTCGCCTGATGTTAAGCGTCGTTGTGGTCTAAGATGGAGCACGACGACCTATAAGGTACTTATTCACTCTAGCCTTGAAGTGTAGAGTGAAGAAGTACAAAGACGTCAGTTGAGTGAGGCGCTACAAGTGCGCTACTGCTCAGACCCGTCTTCGGAACGGAAGAAAAGCGTCAAATTGAAGATTGTGAATAGCACTGCAGGCTCCCCTGCAGTGCTATTCACAATCATTCGTTGTTAAATGTTAAAAATAGTTGTTAAATTACTATTTATTTAATTTACTATTTTTATTTACTCATTTAAGAGTTGTTAAATCTAAGATAGCTTATCCTTATCCATGATGTTTTCGTATAAGTTTCGTGTACGAAAACATCATACGGATGACTAAGCGGTATGGCCTTGTTGGCTCTAGCCTACCCAGGCAAAACAAAAAAAAACATTTGACATATAATGCATTGCATATGTCATCTCCGCAGGAGTCGGGCGGCAAGCCGGGCGCGTGCTCGGTGTGGGGCCCGTCGTGCGACGGGCTGGACTGCGTGCTGGCGGCCGCGCGCCTGCCGCCGCAGCCGCTGGGCGCGTGGCTCTGCTTCCCCGACATGGGCGCCTACACGCTGCCCGTCGCCTCGCCCTTCAACGGCTTCCCCACGCCCACCGTGCGCTACGTCTGCGGGAGAGATGTCTGGTGAGTCGCTTGCTGCCTTGTAAACTGTTTCAAACTGTTGGATCTAGGGTTGACATGGCTAAAGGTAAGTTTTAAACGAGCACTTGATGGTCTTTTACACGGTTGGAGGCTGATAGGGTTGGGTTAGGTTGGGCTGGGATGGAGATGTCCCCCGCGGGTTCCCGCCTTGTCGTGGCGGGGGGGCTCAGTAGCCGTGGCCTCGGCAACCACGGTGAAGCCAAGAGGAATCCGAGGGGGGGCCGCTTCTTGGGGCTTTTAGCCCAAAGCCCATTTGGAAGCGGCCCAAAGTAGGGTGTGGGTCTGTATGACTTGTCTGCAGACCCACAACTGAGGCGGGGTGCAGTGCCGCATAGGCGAGGCTGCAGCCGAAGGCTGGGGGCCGCGGCGGGAGAGGACTGTTGGTGTGTCGTTGCCACTTTCCCTACCTTCCGCGGCCCAAACGGGGTCGCTACCGTTTGATGGCGGACGCGGTGGGGCCGCAGAGGAAGAGGCGTGTCGGTGTATCGTTGCCGCTCTCCCTATCCTCTGCGGCCGAAGTGGCAGGCGGCGGGGCCACTCATCTGACCCGTCGCATGGGGATCATGGGCACCTAGACATGGGTGCTGTCTAGCGCCCACGGGCAAATTGGTCCCCGAGGTGGTGGATGATGACGATGTGTCTGGTGTTCGGCACATCGTCATCGAGAGGGAGAGAGCGCAAGCTCGAGGAGGTGCTCGAAGGAGCTGGCGCTGTCGGGGCTGCGGAGGAGTCCGGAAGCGTACCCGTTGCCCCGACATTTTGCGCCGAGGTGGAACACCCTTGGGTTTTTAGTGGGTAGGCCGTCAGTGGCGGGATTCCCACATAACCACTCTGTGCCCGCACCCGGGGCTGTTGGTGGTATCCATAAAGGATTTTCCAATGGTTAAAAAAAAAAAAAAAAAAAAAAAAAAAAGGGATGGAGATGTCTGGTGAGTCGCTTGGTACATTTTAAAGTGTTTTGAACAGCGGTGGGTCCAGGGTTTCGGTTTAGGAGGAGCTTGACATGTATGGAGGTAAGTTTTAAACATGCACCTGATGGTCTTTTACAGCTGAAGTTCCGTGTTGCAAGTTTGAAGGGATTTGACACGGTTGAAGTCTGATAGAGTTGGGTTAGGTTAGATTGGGCTGCGATGGAGATGCCTGGTGAATCGCTAGATGCTTTAAAGAAGTGTTTTGAACAGCGGTGGATCTCGGGTTTCGGTTTGAGAAAGGATTGACTAGATTAAAGATTGGCTAGGACTGAAAGAAGGGGGTAGGTGATAGAAATGTCAGATAAAAGTTCCACCGCTTGTGATGCTCAGTAGTGAATCCAAGGGAGAGAGTAAGGAGCTTAATTATCGTCCGACTAAGTGTAGGTGTTGTATTACACCTCTGCCAGCTTTCTCGGCGGAAACGAGTTACAATATGTATGTAGCATTATTTCTCAACATTAATAACAATTATTTTTGTCCCCAGGCTGATGCTCAAAGACCAGTTCCCGGTGTCGTTGGACGTGTTCACGCACGAGCCGTACCCCGTCCCCTGCAGCTCCGACCCGCCGTCCCCGGCGCCCTCGCCGCCCCTGCCGCCCCTGCACCACGGCGTCTTCATCGAGTGCGCGCTCAAGTGAGGGGCGTCAAAACGGCCCTAGCGTAGCGAAGGTGATACTACAACGTTTACAACAATCACCGATCGACAACAGAAATGTAAACGACGTTTGTGTTGTTTACAACATTTATTGATTCATATGTGTAGCTATGAGTATTGTGATCAGCAACAAAAACAACGTTTCTGTTATTTACAACGTTTATTGATTAACTTGTATGATTATAATTGTTTAAAATCACAAAAATGGACGTCTAAAATAGTTAAAAACCAACAACGACATTTTTGTTGTCTGCAACATTTAATTCAAAATCAGTATAACTATAACTGTTTTATATCACAAAAGCAGGTAATCTTTAAATGTAAGTGTCTCACACAGACGCACGGCTCAGTCGATACCGACCGCAGTCAAGTTGACACACACACAAGCAATTTGTATGTGCTCACACATTCAAATTTAACACCTACCTGCCTTTGTCTAATAAAACAGCTTTATAGTACGTATATTTGTCTGCTTAGGTAGAAATTGGCCGCTGGCTATGACAAATATCCAATCGTATAGAAATATTACTAAACGCCTCTCAAAGGAAAGTAATGCCAAATGAATTGAGACAAAAGTTCGTTGATCCTTGGCCATCAGAGCAGGGGTTGTAAACCTAAACACACTTATTTATTTTGCAATAATATTCTTTGCAATAGTAATCATTTGTTTGAATCTATTTGAACCGAACCATAATTAGTGTTCCGTAGAACTTGTGACTTGTAATCTTCTTCAATTGGTATATTTCGTAGCCAGCGGCCGATAAATGAAAGACACTTACAGAAAGTAATGCGAGTCGCAAACTATTGCGATCTTTATAAAATTGGGTATCAAAGATATACTTATGGACGTCAAAGTTGTATAAATGACTTTACCAACTTGTTCAGGAAAAGAGCCACTACCCAGAAGTACAGGCAAAAAACTGAGGGAGCGTGGAGCGGTGATTGGCTTGTGTCAGATAAATAATAAATAAATATGTCTGATAACTTTAGCATCAGTATGTAGTACAAGTAAGTACTACATAGTTTAGTAGTACTTCTGTATGCATAGTATAATAATGTCTATAAGAATCTCAATAGTAATTTCTTTAATATTCAGTCGGCACTGCCTATGTGAAATGCAGGCTAATTATAAAGTTGATCGAGAACAGGATGGTGGTAGCACTGATAGCATGCTGTCCCGTTCGCACCAACTTGCACTATGCGCGCTCTCACTCCCACTCGACCACTATCACAAACAGTCCCACCAAAAAGACATCTAATCTATGAGAACTATGATCGCAAAAGTTTGCACTCAAAAGATTGTAATGTATTTTTTATTATTATACACATTTATTTTAAAATTTAATCAATGAATTAGGTAAAAAATGGTGTTTAATTTTATATGAATTTTTATAATGAAATTGTGTATCACCTTCACTATTATACTGTGCCAGTAAACCGAAAATTGCATTATCGAAAAATGGACTCTGAATGCACTCGAATTAAATAAAAAAAACGTGTAAAACTGTGGAATTATTATCTAAAATTTTAATTACTTATTTTAAGTTAAAAATTCTAAATTAAAAAAAAACTAAGTTATCTTTGTACTTATAATTTACGTAATCGGTTTTTCTAATTGTAATCAAATTAAAAATGTACTTATGTTAATTTAGTGCAAATTTTCATTTTGACTTTTGATCTGTTTCCACAGTTATATGATTTTACTTGACTTAAAAGCTAGCACTATACAAGAAAAAAAATTACCAGCTTCTACAGGGTTAAATATAAATTTCGCAGAAAACATGTAAAACAACACATAAGCCTGAACAACTTTTCTTGTGGCACAAGACCACACGGGAAATCGTGATAATTATTAAATAATCACTTTAAAGTCATTAAATAAATAAATAAATATTTGGGATACTTGCACACACAGTCGTCTGACCCCAAACTTAGCAAATCTTGTGCTTTGGCGGCCAGATACTGATATACATATATATATTTTTTAAATACATGCTTAAATAGATAATTAACACCCAGACATAGAACAAACACAAAATGTTCTTCACATGAATGTTTGCCCTAGGTGGGAATCGAATCCACACCCTCTAACTCAGAAGGCAGGTTCACTACCGACTGAGCCACAGAGGCAGTCAACATTTCAATAAAGTGTTCATGACATTTTTATTTGAAATAGCAATTTTTTGCTATGTAAGGATTTGATTCTATAGTTAAAAGTTGTTTAGAATTATGAGTACTTAAACATATTTTCAGGTCAGCCCACATCATTTTTTAACCCTGTATTTCTCAATGTTTCTAAAATTCTCATCTTTGAGTGTAGTGTCGTTTTTCAATATTTTTGACATGAATGCCAACGAAACTTCACTGAAGTAATTGACTCCAATTCTCTTACATTGTGAACTAAACTAAATTTTGTAGCTGTGACATTTTTGTCATCTAATTCTCGAATGCAAAAAAAAAAGCTGCAGATGTTAAGTTTTAGTTGAGTAAATGATGTAACAGTCATTGAAATGTAAAAAAAAAGTTGAAGTTTTGGGTAACTGCATTTTTGGTGGTAGAAAAAACGGCGGGGAAAGGAGCGTCTGTAGATTCCGTTTATTATAATAATTTAATAAATACCCATTTTCACCACACCGCATTCTATATAATTATTTTGAAAAATAAAATTGTAATTCATTAGAATAACTTTTGCTAAATCAAAATCTTATTTATTTCGACATTAGTTTCACGAATTTAATATTTTCATGTATCTTGTCTAAAAATGTGTATTAATCAATTTGTAGAGGGGAAAGTGATATTTACTACCACCAGTATACTATGCCTATGTATTTCAAATTATGTACTGATAAAAATTTCGCGCTTGCATTGCATAATACCTTCAAATAATGAGTGGACGGACTGTTACTGTCAACTGTCATCTTGTACACGTCACCATCTTCGCCCTACCGCTGTTTTCTAAGTAAGGGTTAACAAGGAAGAAATTTTTGACAGTTCCCTCATACTCAATATTTTAATAAATCGAATTTGTGCAGATTTGAATCGTCGACATAGAAGTAAAATTGTACACCTTTTCCCCATTTCACTTAAAATATTGTATCGTAGAAAAATGTAGACATTTTTGTATGTGTAACGTAAATTGTAACGTTTGGTTTTGCGAATACTAACCTATGCTGAAGTAAACAATGTTTTTTATTTTTTGCACTTACCAAAAAAGTTCTTTTAGGGTCGCTTAAGACCGAACAGAAAAATGTTCGAGCAATTTTTGACGTCATTAACAAATTAACTATATTTTTTAATATCACTACTAAAATACAAGATCGTATAATATCAACAGAGAAGTCGGTGTCACTTCGATATTATGAGATTTCATATTTTAGACTATGGTGATATGGAAAAAGCGAAGGCAGTCTAGTTGGGAGAAGGCTCGTCTCTCAAGCCAGAGGGAGCGTGTTCGAACCCAGCCGACGGCACGCAACAATTTGTTCATTGTATGAGCATATGTGCATAATTGTATGTCATCGCCTACGTAATTGGAGTCCGGTGTATGGCGACAAGCTCGCTCCCTGTCACATTTGGGCGTGAATATCGTCCTGCGAAGTGTGGTTGTTGTATTCTACGTGTAAACATATGCCTGTCTCGATAAAAGAGTCGACAAAATTTTGTTATGGTGTGCTTGATAGGCCCGCTGGTGTCTATTAAGCCGGGGCCAGAGATAGAAAGAAAAATAATTTATAAATAAAAAAGTATTTATTGCCTAAAACTAAAAATTAAAAAATAAATTAATGCTGGGTACACACACACCAAGCCAACGCACGTGGCCAATGCCAAGATAAACAAAGAAGTTTTTAAGTCTGTATCTTCGCACCGTGTGCATGTGAGGCTGACCTTTGATATTATACTATCTTGTATTTTAGCGGTGTTAAAAAAAATTAGTTAAAATGACGATTTTTGTACGTTTAACCCCTGACTCAAAAACTACGAGGTTGTTCAGGCGCTAGCCACTTATCGCAGTAACTACATAATGCCTGACGAGTATTTTGGTTAGCCCACGCCTCACGATCCGTGGTTGATGACGCCTGACTAACCTACTAGAGCAACCGCGGAACCCCACCACCGTCGCCGTGCAGGCTATTCCTTGACAGCGCGCAAAGCTATAGCGTGAAGCACTCCGATGGCTGTCTGGCCCTAACGGGGACCTACTCTGCACTCTGCCTACTTTCCTAACATTCCCTACGTATCCCTACTACCCTACCGTCCCTAACCTACCAAAAAAAGTCAATATATACTTGTAAAAGTACGGGAGATCTATCTGCACCAGGCGGAGTGGGAAGGAATGCAGGATAGGCACGATTTTTCCACTGCCGTAACGCAGACTCATGTTACGATCACAGGTATCAGCTCTTAGTACCATAATTTCTAGTAACCAAACTCAGGTTGGTTACTAGAAAGCATGCTTCATGACATTGAAGCTTATTTTAAAATAAGAGAATTTTGAACTAAGTACATATTATTTTGTTTAATAATAGATAGGTCTGAATAATAAAGTGTTTATCTATCTATCTATCACACTAATATTATAAAGGCGAAAGTTTGTGAGTGTGTGTGTTAGTGTGTATGTTTGTTATTTCTTCACGCTCAAACGGCTGGACCGATTTAAATGAAATTTGGTATGGAGGTAGCTCACACTCTGGATTAACACAAAGGCTACTTTCTATCCCTTAAAATGTAGTGTTCCCGTGGGATGAGCAAGGAATCTAAATTTGTTAATTTGATACTCTAATATTACAGATAATAAAGTTTAGGTGGATGTTTGTTACTCAATCACGCCAGAATAGCTGAATGGATCTGAATCCATTCAGCTATTCTGGCGTGATTGAGTATATTATAGGTAGGAGTATAGTATATTGAGATAAAATTTGGCACAGTTACAGCTTTCGTCCTGGGCATAGGCTTCTTTTCATTCAAGGCTGAGGAGCTCAAACTCCCTTGAGATTTTCTCGCAAATGTAATGAAACACGAGCAAAAGGCTTTATGGATTTATTGTATTCGTTTGCAATATGCAAGCTGCTTTCCGCACTTGTATTTGTACTATTATTACATTATTTGTAAGTTGCAAATGATGCTAATAAAACCATGTTAAAAAGAAACAACGAAATTAGCATACAAAACATTTATTCACATTACAACAATAGTTAAACACATTGTTCAGATAATCTTCACTTTTGCCGACAATCATTATATCTATAGCCAAGAAGGCACTTCCATACATTCATAACAATCATTGTCATACAATTAACATACGCCCAGCGTTTTACAATACAAAATAATAGAAAAAAATGATGGCCCGTGGTCGTACTGCAACATATGTATATTTTACGCGGATCGCAGCGCATGTTAGAGCGTTACATGTAGGACATACATTACATAATTATATCGTCACGTCTCTTTCCCCCGAAGGTGTTAACAGAGGTGTATTTTACACCCACACTTCGCCGGACGATATTCAGTCCCAAATGTGACAGCTGAGCCTATCGCCATACACCGGGCTCCAGTCATGTAGCAGATGACAATAAATATGCACATTATGTTCACACAATGAACATATTTGTGCGTGCCGTCGGCTGGGATTAAATTCGCTCCTCTGGCTTGAGAGGCGAGTCTTCTCCGAGTAGGCTATCATCGCTTACATAATATATTGTTAACTTTTCACGCTTTATTCAACATTAAAACTAAAGCAATGATACATAGGGAAACTTAACAATACTCCACGTCGTTAACTCACAAATTATTACAACATTCAGCATTTTAATTCAGTCTATTCAAATCTTACAAAATGCTTACTTACAGAACACATTCAGAGCTCATTCATACACTTTTTACAGAGAAGTAGATTCACTCATCATCTCTCATACTTAACTACAACTACTTTTATACTTAGATTATCTTGAGATGACCGAAAGGGAGCGTTTAAGGCTGATTTTCATCAAAAGATGAGCAACGCGAAGGTGTGTAGCGAAGAAAAATTCAACCAATAACTGAAGATCACTACATTTCTTAAATAAATGGATATATTATATTATATATTGGTGGATTTTTATACTTTGACTGCCTCAGTGACTCAGTTGGTAGTGAACCAGCCTTCTGCGCTTGGAGGCGTGGATTCGGTTCTTATCTAGAGCAAACATTAAGGTGACGAACATTTGTGTTTGTTCTGTCTGGAGATCTAGGTGTTGATATATGTATTTAAACAATACAAGTACAAGTCTTGAATATTTATTATTTTTTCATCGCTACACATTCTCGCACCTCTCATCCTAACATTTATTCAAAAAATTAACAAGTAAGCAACGAACCCTCTTTTTGCTTAGGGCCAGACATAAGCGCTACAAAAACTGGGATTAAAATATAAATCTCATCAGGTAGAAAAGTCCTGTTTGGACGAAAGTGACACTTGATGTATTTTTATAATGTTATTTTCAGAAACCAGATGACGATTTTTCGTAACTTTATTCAGTGATCTTAAAAAAGGTTGTTTTATTAAACAACGGCTGTTTTCTGGGATATCATTGTAATCATCGTGTTGGCGACTTTTATTACAGGACCAACAATGAAATCTCGAAAAAAAAAAAACAGCTGTTCCATAGAAAACATTCAATCAACCTCGACGAAATGTATGGCACAGCTGATTTCGTTTTCACGATTTCGTTGATCACACTATCACACTTAATATTACAAAGGCGAAAGTTTGTGAGTGTGTAAGTGTGTAAGAGTGTATGTTTGTTACTTCTTCACGCTCAAACGGATGGATTTTGATAAAATTTGGTATGGAGGTAGCTTATATCCTAGATTAATACATACTTGCTACTTTTTAAACGCGGGTAAAACCGCAGGGCGCAGCTCTAGTTCTTTAATAAAAGTTGGTCATAACGATGAGTACAAAAATGTTTTAGAATATTAAGTCTTTAAAAATAACACCCAGTGTGTTACAAAAATGTTGAAATGCGATAGCAAAATTGTAGCGATATAATGTCTGCCCCTTAAATTTACATTTAAGCAGCATTTTACAAATAACTTAAGAAAGAGTGTTTTACAATAATGTGAAAGGATTCTCATTTTAATTATTACAGTAACAAGTATAACAATTTTTTGATGTAATTTTAGTTTTGAATAACATAATCAGTGAATTTAGACAGATAATGGCCTCAATCTGCTGTCAACTCATAAAAGGAAACATATGGCATCTTTCTTGTGATTCTTTTCGTAAAAGATAGCAATAGCACAAATTGTAACTTGCATTAATATAAGTCGTTCTTTAACTTGTTATAAACTACTAGCGAAATACTCGCTTATCAGGCACATAAAGTTGAGATTCTCCTAAGGAATGACATAAAGTTCGTGTAAAAAAATTATGTAGAAGCTAGCTAGGAGTAGATTTACTAGTTAAGCAAGAACATAGGCAATTCTTATATACAGCGTTATAGGTACCTCACCAAAAACCTCTTAAGGGTTCATTGTACTCATCAATACGAACAACTTTTACTATGAAGCCCATCCTGTAATCGCGAAAAAAAAAACAGCTGTTCCATACAAAAAGTTCAATCACCTGAGACAAAATGTATGGAACAGTTGATTTTTTTTCGCGATTTCGGAGTTCGCCCCATAGTAAAAGTTGTTCTTATTGATGATTACAATGAACCCTTAAGAGGTTTTTGGTGAGGTACCTATTACGCTGTATAGTACAAGTGGTTATTAGTGCCATTGCTATCTTTTACGAATAGAAGAAACACAAGAGACAGCATCAACTTTAGTTTTATGAAATAAGTTGGAACTTAATTTAACATACAAGTTCAGTAAGCAGGTGCCGACTAAAACAAGTTCGAAGTGTCTCTTTAAACAATTTGTGACCTACAGATCTGTTGACGGCTGCACACAAGGACGTCGCTACTAGTCGCTAGCTCAGTTACGTATATCACTTCATGATAAACAGTGTGGTCGTTAGAGGTCAGCAGATCTGTACACTAGCTGTCAACCGCACCGATATCTTTTTTCCCGATGGTTAAATTTTGTACCCGACCCTGCGCAACTGCGAATCGTATCGCTGCGCAATAAGGACCAACATGACCTCAACATAACTACGTCATGGTCCAGGTATGACTTCAGCGGGCTTGAGATGATAGTGAACACCAGCCCGAGTTGTCCGGTGCTGGGACAGTAGTCCGAGGGACGTCGCTAGGTAGTGAGCGAGGTCAACAGATCTGCACGCCGGCCGCGGCGAGGTAGGAGTGCAGCGCGGCGCGGGACAGTAGTCCGAGGGACGTCGCTAGGTAGTGAGCGAGGTCAACAGATCTGCACGCCGGCCGCGGCGAGGTAGGAGTGCAGCGCGGCGCGGGACAGTAGTCCGAGGGACGTCGCTAGGTAGTGAGCGAGGTCAACAGATCTGCACGCCGGCCGCGGCGAGGTAGGAATGCAGCGCGGCGCGGGATGTAGTCCGAGGGACGTCGCTAGGTAGTGAGCGAGGTCAACAGATCTGCACGCCGGCCGCGGCGAGGTAGGAGTGCAGCGCGGCGCGGGATGTAGTCCGAGGGACGTCGCTAGGTAGTGAGCGAGGTCAACAGATCTGCACGCCGGCCGCGGCGAGGTAGGAGTGCAGCGCGGCGCGGGATGTAGTCCGAGGGACGTCGCTAGGTAGTGAGCGAGGTCAACAGATCTGCACGCCGGCCGCGGCGAGGTAGGAGTGCAGCGCGGCGCGGGATGTAGTCCGAGGGACGTCGCTAGGTAGTGAGCGAGGTCAACAGATCTGCACGCCGGCCGCGGCGAGGTAGGAGTGCAGCGCGGCGCGGGATGTAGTCCGAGGGACGTCGCTAGGTAGTGAGCGAGGTCAACAGATCTGCACGCCGGCCGCGGCGAGGTAGGAGTGCAGCGCGGCGCGGGATGTAGTCCGAGGGACGTCGCTAGGTAGTGAGCGAGGTCAACAGATCTGCACGCCGGCCGCGGCGAGGTAGGAGTGCAGCGCGGCGCGGGATGTAGTCCGAGGGACGTCGCTAGGTAGTGAGCGAGGTCAACAGATCTGCACGCCGGCCGCGGCGAGGTAGGAGTGCAGCGCGGCGCGGGATGTAGTCCGAGGGACGTCGCTAGGTAGTGAGCGAGGTCAACAGATCTGCACGCCGGCCGCGGCGAGGTAGGAGTGCAGCGCGGCGCGGGATGTAGTCCGAGGGACGTCGCTAGGTAGTGAGCGAGGTCAACAGATCTGCACGCCGGCCGCGGCGAGGTAGGAGTGCAGCGCGGCGCGGGATGTAGTCCGAGGGACGTCGCTAGGTAGTGAGCGAGGTCAACAGATCTGCACGCCGGCCGCGGCGAGGTAGGAGTGCAGCGCGGCGCGGGATGTAGTCCGAGGGACGTCGCTAGGTAGTGAGCGAGGTCAACAGATCTGCACGCCGGCCGCGGCGAGGTAGGAGTGCAGCGCGGCGCGGGATGTAGTCCGAGGGACGTCGCTAGGTAGTGAGCGAGGTCAACAGATCTGCACGCCGGCCGCGGCGAGGTAGGAGTGCAGCGCGGCGCGGGATGTAGTCCGAGGGACGTCGCTAGGTAGTGAGCGAGGTCAACAGATCTGCACGCCGGCCGCGGCGAGGTAGGAGTGCAGCGCGGCGCGGGATGTAGTCCGAGGGACGTCGCTAGGTAGTGAGCGAGGTCAACAGATCTGCACGCCGGCCGCGGCGAGGTAGGAGTGCAGCGCGGCGCGGGATGTAGTCCGAGGGACGTCGCTAGGTAGTGAGCGAGGTCAACAGATCTGCACGCCGGCCGCGGCGAGGTAGGAGTGCAGCGCGGCGCGGGATGTAGTCCGAGGGACGTCGCTAGGTAGTGAGCGAGGTCAACAGATCTGCACGCCGGCCGCGGCGAGGTAGGAGTGCAGCGCGGCGGCGTGTGCGTCCGGCAGCGCGGCGAGGCGCGGCGGCACGAGCCCGGGCGCGGCGCGGGACAGCTGCCCGAGGGACGTCGCCAGGTAGCGCTTGGGGTCGTCCACGCCTGGAATACAACACAACATTTGTAAATAAACTGTCCGATTCCGATATGTAGCCTATATATATGCAGGCATATAGCATAGCATACGCAAGCGCAGCGCGACAACGGTACGTTGACTCTTTTTCTATCTAGACAAACGCATGTTTACAGACAGTCTTGTCACTTTCTCGCACGACATACTAAGTTACTAAAGTTCTCGACTAAAACTTTGCAGTTCGAACACATTTGGTTACTAAGCTGTTCACCACTCCACTTAACTACGTACCTAGTACTAACTAGGCTTTAAGGACGGACAGTCGCACAATAAAGACAAATCTAACGACATATCATTTTTCAAATTGGTTTGGTCGTTTAATAGTTACGAGGGAATATAGAGGTTTTTTGGCTTCGCTGGAATCGGGTAAGAACAGACGAAATTTGACGCCTTTAATCAGATATCCATAGATATCAAGTCTCAATACCAAAAATGGCACCTTGAAAACTAGGCTTTTATCAACAGTAAGGCTTGTTTCACTGTGATCGTGTCGGTGTTAGACCCCTAAATGTGCTAAAAACACTATAAAAAATGTCAAATGTGTACTGCGCCTGGTCCACTTCTATGAAGTGTAGATACATACTGGCGAGCGGGTCGGAGGCGGCTGCGCGCGCGCACGCGAGGTTGGCGTACTGCGCCTGGTAGCCGGGCGGGTCCTCCACCTCTATGAAGTGGTCCTCGGGGAGAGACGACTCGTCCGGGGGCAGCTCGAACAGGGTCACCAGCGCCTGTGAGAAATGAAATATTAAAAAAAAGACGGTATTGTACAACAATACAATACAATATATCTTTATTGCACACCAAAAACTACATGTAAAACTTAAAAACTAAAATACATTTTTCGGCAGTACAAGGGCGACCTTATCGCCTAAAGCGATTTCTTCCAGGTAATCGTAGTGAGTAGTAATAATGTGTACCTCCATGAGCTTGGGCCAGAGCGGCGCCAGCGAGCCGTGCGTGAAGTGTTGCGACTCGCAGAGCAACTTGACGCAGCCTCGCTTGTAGTGAGTAGTAATAATGTGTACCTCCATGAGCTTGGGCCAGAGCGGCGCCAGCGAGCCGTGCGTGAAGTGTTGCGACTCGCAGAGCAACTTGACGCAGCCTCGCTTGTAGTGAGTAGTAATAATGTGTACCTCCATGAGCTTGGGCCAGAGCGGCGCCAGCGAGCCGTGCGTGAAGTGTTGCGACTCGCAGAGCAACTTGACGCAGCCGATAGCGGCAGCCTTGCGTTCCAACGTGCCGGTCACCTTCTGCAGATCAGGTATCAGAACTCGCTCCACGTACATCGCGAACATGCTGCAATTTGAAAATAATTTCCCATATGAATATCTAGGCTGCACGTGTACTGGTACAAATGCATCGGACAATTGCGTCTTTCGAGAATTACTGACTACCTACATCTTTCTCTCTCTCTCTCTCTCTCTTTAGTTACAATAATCTGTACTAGATGGCGTTAGTTGCCTAATTTGTGAAGGGTTTGTCAGTAATTCCCGAAAGACGCAATTGCTCCACAGACGCGTTTGTGCTAGCTGACCCTACATCACAATTAGAATCACGAACGAATCTTCCATGTATTGGTAGCTTCACACCCGAACCCCAGGATACAGGCCACGTGCTTACTTATCAAATCAAATCAAAAAATCAAAATCAAAATGTTTATTTATAAGACACAAAGATCATATTATTATTATAAGTATAAAAATTAAAAATTGGAATAATTATAATAGAACATCACAAAACGCTTAGTTTGGGGATCACTGTCAAACTATTTAAGATGATTTAAATAAGGTTAATTTAGTAAGATTGCCTGTAAATATATATTACTATACTTCTTTCCTTTTGCTAATTAAATGTCACTCAGGAATAATGTACTCGTAGCTGTCTAATGGTGAAAGAATTTTTAAAACGGATCAGTAGATTTTGAGTTTATTCGGTACAAACATACAAAAATACTAATTATAATATTCTTCATGTAGATTTGGTATCAATAAAGAGTTTTGTATCGTATTGTGGGATTACTTTACGATTACGTTACTTGGCCTGTACGCAGTCGATGACGTCAACGAGCGCGTCCGGCGTGAAGTGAGCCGCGTAGAAGCCGAGGAAGGCCACGAGCGCTCGTTTACTTACTTGGCCTGTACGGAGTCGATGACGTCAACGAGCGCGTCCGGCGTGAAGTGAGCCGCGTAGAAGCCGAGGAAGGCCACGAGCCCTCGCACGTACTTCGTGGTCTTGGACGACGACAGACGTTGGAACAGCAGCGACATTATCTGCTTCGTGTACTGTTGCATCACGGGCCTGAGGGTAACAAAACATGTTCACATACATAAGATGCTGGTTTTGTTTTTTTTTCTATTATTTTTTTTTTCTTAGGAAAACTTACAGCGAGGTACAAAATTATAAAACCAAGATAGAGACAGAAGGCCAATTACAAGGTTTCACAAATATAAAGGTAAATAGATAAGTAACACTTAAGAGGGCCGCGATGCTCTGAAATTTCCATACAAACGCGCTTTTAATTTAAGAATGATTACAGAAGTGCAAAAGTCATAAAAAAAACTGAAATTGGACTTTGTCACTCTGTGACAAAGTCCAACTTTAGAGGCTCGTCAGTATCATTGCTTGCTCTCTTCGCTCGTCTTCTTCTTCTAGACGAAATGGCTATAGAATACCTTAAGCCAATGCGAAGTTAGTCTAAAGTGGTCGCCAGACTCTTAACTACGTAAGTAATTTTGAGCCTCAGTGACCTTCACTTTGAGGTTCGGTTTACTATCATATAGATGTTTATTTGAAAAATGCCAGCATAGGCACTAGAAACTGCACAGTTATTTTGAAATGTCATCAATTGGTGAATTGTTGACTTCATAATAGCATATTTGATAAAATTTATAACATCGAAAAACATCTGATGGCTGATACTAACAAAAGAAATTTCTGTAGGATGGATTAGTAATACATCACTAATATACAGGGTTATTATCTGTATACAAGGAGTTTACTATGAAGCCAACCCAAAATGTCGTAAAATAAACT
Organism: Peribatodes rhomboidaria; assembly: GCA_911728515.1. NCBI lineage: Eukaryota > Metazoa > Arthropoda > Insecta > Lepidoptera > Geometridae > Peribatodes > Peribatodes rhomboidaria. Next base: position 8,745,427 of record OU452189.1, read on the forward strand.
GCTGTTCCATCTCTGGTAGCCATAGTACAAGCATTGCTTAGTTTGGGGTCAGGCGACCGTGTGTGAAAAGTGTCCCGAATTTATTTATTTATTATTTATACAAAAAATTCATCCATACAAAATGTATGGATCAGCTGTAATTTTTTTCTCGATTGCACGGTTGACCCCATAGTAAATATTATAGTTGTCCATTATGATGAGTAAAATAATAATTGATCCCGTTTGGCTTAGTACATCCTTTCTTAACAACCCTGTATAAATCAATCCATAAAAAGTAACTTACATGCCAAATTTGTAGAGCATCGTCTGCATGAGATAGAACCCTTCATGGTCGTTAGTTTTCGACGCGATTAGCTTTTGGAACACGCCGAGCACTGCATTCTGTAAAAAAAAAAAAAAAAAAATTAAGAAAACTACACTTCAAAGCCAAAGTCAAAATGTTTTTATTCACTTTGGTATCAAAGAACACAAAGAACAAAGTACTTATGAACGTCAAAGTTTTAAAATAGACTCAACTACCTTGTTCGGAAAAAGTCAGAAGAACAAGGCAAGAAACTGAGGAGCATTATTTTTTTTATTCAAAAAATTAATAAATTATTGTCTCACAACTAGGTAATATAATATTATATCTATGTACTAGTGGCTACTTGGCGAAAGCGGAAGGCTCCAGACTTGTCTTCTAAATAATTGTTAACCTTATAACATAATGTCCTCTTTTCATTAATGTAGTTTTTACAATTATCTAATCTAATCTGCGATACCTATCGGTAGTTGTAAACAAACATCGCCACAGATTAGCGTATAGTTTCGTAATCGGCTGCGACTGGCGTAACAATGTGTTTCGTCAGTGTCATCATGTCTACAAAATATTGTTCCTATTTGCGAAGATAGATAGATTAGATACTAGTTAGCTATTAGATATACTTAGCTGATATACAAGTTGATGTAAAACTAGCTAGAGATTTGTTAGAATATTACATCAGTTTGATAAGCGAAAAGCCTTAGATGACTAATCATAACTGCTAAGCAACGGACCTTCTTATTTTAAAAGACCTAACGTTCGTGCCGCCGCTGTTTGGTTCATCTGTGACCAGCTTACCGCCATACCACTGGACGTGGCAATAAGGGTTAAATTGACACGGCATATGATTCCACTAGATGCAGCTGTAGGGATACATGCGATCGTATGATGTTACACACGTCATAAGGACTCCACTAGACAAGGCAATAAGGGTCTAATTAACACGGTTCCACTTGACGGGGCAGTAGGGTTCCACTACACATTTTAACAACGCGTGTAGTGCTAATGTACTCCACTACACACTACACTAGTGACAGCGCTCACCAGCCGGCCGTCGCTCAGCACGAGCTCGCTGCGCGCGGCGATGAAGGCGGCCAGCAGGCGCGCCAGCGGGCGCACGTTGGCGGGGCGCTCCCACAGCGCGGGCGCCACCACGGCCGGCAGCAGCGCGCTGTACGCGTCCGCCGCGCCCACCGCCGCGCCGGCGCCGCGCAGCTCCAGCATCAGCGACAGCATTTGGAACACGTACGGCATGAACTCTGGAAACGGACGGAAGTCTTCGATAAGATTCGGTACACAGATGCTAAGTCTCAAATCGCAAAATGGCACCTTGAAAACAAGGCTTAGATCAAATGTAAGCCGTGATCTAAAAAAACGCGGGAGCCAACACGTAATGACGTCACTAGTCATTGTCATCGTCTCTTTCGAACTATTTGTAAATTACATATTTCGATCTTGCTTAAGCATCGATTGACGTCACCACGTGTTGCGCACGGGACCATTTTTTGACTCGGAATGCCAAACCTGGCGAAGTATATTATTATTCCATGGTGTAAGCCTTGTTTCGCTGCCAGTCGCTCTGTGATCGTGTGGGTGTCACAACGTCTAAATATGCTAAAAACACTTTAGTATGCCATATACTCAACGTTGTTGCAGAATGATAATGCTTAAATTCAAATGAAATTATATGTTCTAGTAGAATGTTGGTGAATTTACATAAAAAAATATAAGTATAAAGATAAAGATAAAGATAAAGATAATTTTATTGACGAAAGACACTTACACAGGCACTTAAATACAAAAAATTACAATGTTAACATGAGACAACAAAACAATAGTGACTGTGTAAGCCACGGAATTGCTGTTACGGTGAGCCCCAAACTAAGCTCGAGGCTTGTAACTTGGGGCTCGGGTGCGAGACAAAATGGGTGTTCCGTCGTTAACACTAGTAAGAAAAATATGTGTGTGTGTGAAAGTTATGGTGTGTGATGTGTGATGTGTGTGTGTGTGTGTGTGAGTGTGTGTGTGTGTGAGTGTGTGTGCGTGCGTGACTTGATTGCTTGCAATGCTAATCGCGGTATATACTATGGATAAGGTCCTCGGTGTCTTCACGAGATAGTTTTAGAAGCCATTCTCTAAGCTTTTTCCTGCAGGCTTTGCCCCGTACAAAACATTGGGCAGATCTCTTGCAAACGTTATTGTACACACATGGCAGAGAGAAGGTAGGACTACGTCTAGCTAGCAGTGAAACGGCTCGAGGTAATTTTAATCTGTAAATTCGTCTGGTGCTTATAAAAGTATGATCAGGGTTTGTTAACAAGCTAGCGTGACTTTTTAGGAATGCATGGTAAATGAACAACTGACGCACGCGGAGCACTTTGAACTCGTCGTAAAGGGAGTCGGTCGAAAAGCGAAAAGGTTTGCGTAGAATCACCTTGATTAGGGCACGCTGTGCTTTCTCTACGGTCATGAAAGACGTTTTACCCGCACAACCCCAGACAACAATGCAGTATTTTAATATGGACTGGCATAGAGCTAGGTAAATTTGTTTCAGGAGTGGCACAGGAGCACAGTCACGGAGGTTTTTCATTATGTGGATCAATTTGCGTGTTCGTGATGAAACGTTAATCACTTGCTGCTTGTATGAGAGATAACTGTCGATTACCACGCCTAGGTACTTGATGTTATTGGTCCGTTCAATACAGCTGCATGAGCAAAGGGTCGACTGAGACAATGGAAACGTCGAGCAGTCGTGAATTTGGAGTTTTAAATTTGTAGGGGGAGCTGAAACACAAGTTTTGCTGAAGGCAATATGCTTAGTCTTAGTTGTATTAAGGGTGAGTAGGTTCTTGTCGAGGGCTTTGGCAATTACAGATAAACCACTGGTGGCCACACCGTATACATGGCCCCACGTTTTTTCGTGGAAGATTATCGCGGTATCATCAGCATAAGTTATTATGTTAGCGTTAGGAAGGTTAGTGGCTAAGATATCGTTAATATACAAAATAAATAACGTGGGACCAAGTATACTTCCCTGCGGGACGCCGTAGTAGCACGGTAGTTTATCACTAGCGCAATTCCCAATTTTGACATATTGTTTGCGATTTAATAAGTAACTTTTGAACCATTCGAGAGCCACCCCTCTAACACCAAAGTGGTCCAGTTTCTTCAGAAGCAGACCAATCGAGATCGAGTCGAATGCCTTTGCCAGATCTAGAAATACTCCGATGCATCTGTCCCCTCTATCGACATAAGATGACACCAGATTGACATGAAGGGATGCTGCGTCCTCGGTTGACCTGCCTCGACGAAATCCGAACTGATTTTCGGAAATTAAGTTGCCATTCTCAAGAAATTTAACTAACCTACTGTTGACCAGCTTTTCGAGTAATTTAGAGACCACACTAAGGAGTGCTATAGGTCTATAATTATCAGGGACACTTTTTGAGCCACTTTTATGAATAGGGGAGACAGCAGCGACTTTCCAACATTCTGGAAAAATGCCTGTAGCTAAACTTAAGTTAAAAATGAAAGTTAATGGGGCGATCAGAGCATTACGGGCCTTCTTTAAAAGTTTAACCGGAAAACCGTCGGGCCCTGAAGCACTATCATTCTTAAGACTATCAACCGCTTTGGCTACTTCATATACATCGGTGGGGAAGAGAAATAGGGAGTGCAAACAATTAGATTCTGTATTATGGGACTCGATAAGATTGTTTTCAGATAATTGCAGTTTGGTTAGGATGGCATCTGCAAGGGACTTTCCTACTGAGGCAAAATGTTCGTTGCAGTGGTTTAGTGAATTACCATCACCATTGCTGATTAACTCCGACGGGACAGGACTGACTTTGGAGGTATAACAGATGTTTTTGATCGTTTTCCATAGTTGTTTAGGGTTATTTTTGGATTGCTCAAGAAGTTGCTTATTATATTGCATTTTTATATTACGTAAAAGCTTGTTGCAGAAATTCCTATATCTTACATAAATTAGGGTTCGCTGAGAATCGTTGGGGTGATCCCTTGTATCGCTATGAAGCTTGTCACGGTGGCGCATGCATCTAATTAGGCCAGGTGTAATCCAAGGCTTCATAGGTTTCATGTTTCTTCCCAATTTAACCATAGTGGTGTTTTTGCTGATAGCAGTCTCTATAATGTTATTAAAAGTAGCAACGGCAGAGTTAACACATGAGCTGGCAGTAACCGGTGACCAGTCAGTATTTTTCATCTCCAAGACAATCTCATCGATATTGATTTTTGATCGTGATTTCAGACAGTTACTTGGGGATTTTTGGCGTCGTGGGATAACTGCTAAGATGATAGAGTGGTCTGTGACAGAAGATTTACATATTAAACCCGTAGGCTTAGTAGGCGATTTAATAAAGATATGGTCCAGGCAGGACCGAATACGGGTAGGGCTAGAAATTGCGGGTAAAAGTCCATGCGAGGCCATTAGGCAGAGATAGTCTGTGAGCTGCTTATCTATAGGATCACATAGATTTATATTTGCGTCACCTACGATGACAAGGAAAGGGTTAGGTTTGAGGTTATTTATGACTGAGTTCAAAGAGTCCAGAAATGGCGTGATGTTATCAGTAGACGGAGAGCGATATATTCCTAATAATACGGTTTGACTTCCAATGTGTATTAATAGTGAGTCCGCATCATTAATGAGGGGATCAGTAGATGATGTACATTGATGTTGTATTTTGATATAGATAACTAACTACACCCCCATTTTTGTTCAGTTGCCTGTGAGTTCGAAAAGCGTTGTATCCAGGGAGAGGTTGTATTATTGTATTTTCAGTTAGCCAACATTCTGTCAGGACAATGGCATCGAAATCTACACGAAACCGCCTAAGAGAAACTACAAAATCCTCAAAATTACAATTATAGCTTCTAATGTTTACGGAGATAACCTTAAAATTGTGACCAGGGTTGTTTGACAAAAACAGGTTGCAAGATTCGACAGACTCTAGAGTGTGACAGTCAATAGAGATTATGTCATCAATATCTTCCATTGCATTAACTAAACCCATCAGTATAGGGGAAAAAGTGAAGGTTGTTATGAGACAGAAGTCCTTGGGTCACTTGTACAAGTACATTAGCCAAGTATAGGTTAGTGAATAGCATAATACAAGTCATTGGCAGGAGTGTGTGTGATTTGTGATTGGGTAAGATTGTGTAAGACGGTGTAGTTTGTGATTTGAAATTTGTGTGAGGAACTAAAAGTGAGTGAATAGTGTGCAACAATACAGTATAATACAATAGCTGGTCCCGAAATTTAACGCTAAAATTACTTATGCAGAGAGAAAGTCCGAGATTTGAATAAAAGTCTCTGCTAATTGGGCGGCGGTACCACGGGAGAGCTTCCTGGCATGATATGACGCTCCAGGTCGTCGGGTGATTTAATAACGATGGCTGGGGCACCGTCCTGTCTGCGGATATATATATTTCCGTATTTAGTCCAGCAGTACTTGTAGCCGCCTTCGACCGAACGCTGTCTAGCGAGGCGAAATAAAAGCCTGTTTTCGTGAGTGAGACGCTCGTTAAAGTACAGCTTCGTACTTGGTCCGTCGACTTCGAGGTCAGCGCTGGCCAGGTTTCTTCGGCTTTTTGCTGCCCTGAGAAATTCATCTCGCTTATGACGCCGGACGAAGCGGATAACTAAAGGTCGAGGGAACTTTGAGGACGACTGGTTCGTATCAGCCCTGTTATGAGAGCCACGTGGGCCAACACGTGTTACGTAATCAATGTCAGTGTCTTCCACAGGCACTCCAATTTTGCTAGCCGCCACTCGAACCAAATGCATAGGGCTTTCATCCCTGGTTTCTGGTAGTCCTGAGACCTCAATTTCATTTCTGAGAGCGCCCTGCGCTCTGGCGTTTAGGCTCTCTTGGTCTCGCAGTTCAGCGACTGTACCTTTTTGGGAGCAGAGCTCGGCCTCTCGCGCAGAGTCACGTTTTTCCAGCTGGTGGCATTTAGCTGTGCATTCGTCGAGTTTCGTGGTAATGTGCTCGGAGAGGAATTTTATTTGAGTCTTTAGGTCTCCCATTTCCTCTCTCATTAGTCTCAGCTCCATGACCAGAGATTCCAGTGCATCAGGGTCGGGGGTCGCCAACGGCGAACACAACGGCGTATTTAACTTGCTATTAGTACCCGCGACCGCAGTCGTCACGCATAGTTCAACGGGCACGGCCGCGCGGACCGGCGTATTCGAGTTGTCAGACTTAGGTAACTTGCTTTTACAAAGGGGACATTCCCATGCTGATCTGACCTCTTCCGGCAAACCGCGCACGTCTATTACATTCACACAAACGGCATGGTAGTAGCTGGCGCATTTGGCACATTTTAGCTGCTGTGTTGATCTCACAGATTTCTTGCATGCGGAGCAACTAATTATTTTACTGGTTGGAACGTGAGACATTATTATCGTAGATAATTATGTAGTGTCTCGCAAGTCGCAGTGCAGCACCGTAGCGGACCGGTATCGATGCGCGTAGTTCGTAGCAACACGCAGTAAGTGTAGCACTCGTAGCGTTGGTAGAACCGGTTACAGCAGGCGCACGAGCGGTGAGCGAAAGAGGCAGGGAGATTTAAATCGGAGTCCGTCTCTTTTACCCGAAGTGTGGCGGGGCTTACCTCGGCGAGTGGCGTGATGAGCTACTGTCTCTTAGAACTTTGTTGCAATAACGACCGTTTCTAGTAGGCACGCCACTATGACACTAGGAAACTTTAAATTTAGGGGTATAATGGAGTGTGGAGATTCGCTAATTTTAATAAACCGCGCGAAACACGTCTACTCGGAAAGCAGGTCACGGTCGCACTCCAAAGTATCAATGCGATGCCACTGTAGAAGCCTGATTGATGAAATTCTGATGAAAATGAGAATGATTTTCAAAATTGTTTTACGGTAAAATTTTGGTTGGTTGTTTCTTCTACCAGCTGTATTTTTTTGTACCTGATCGTCATAATTCTTCATATCAAACTAGGCGCAAAAAAAAACTTGTTTTTGGTGATTTCGTGTAATACGCGGCCTTAATCTGACAATTGTAATTATTCTTTCTAGTGGTGCTGTGGTTGTGAAAAAATTAAATGAAATGTTTATTCACTCACTCACTCAGAAACGACTATTTAGTGCATGCCCTAACTTTACATACGTCACTTAATATCCTGAAAAACATAAAGATTCCTGTAGAAAAACGGTCACAAACGCGAGGCGCAGTTAGTCAACAGATGATAAACATACCTTGCACGTCGTTCTGCAAGATTTCCTGGAAAATCGGGAAGAGAGCCTCTTCGAACGCAGATATAGCGGCCGGGTTAGCCTTCGTCACCATTCTGAAATAGAGAAGCATGTCAAGTTTGAGTTTGGACCATCCTACTAATATTATAAACGCGAAAGTTTTTTGAATGGATGGATGGATGTTTGTTACTCTTTCATGCCAGAACGGCTGAACAGATCTGAATTAAATCTGGCACAGAGATAGGTTATAGTCTAGAAAAGCATAAAGGATACTTTTTAACGGCGTGTGAAACCGCGGGGCGCAGCTAGTAGACCATTTAATTAAACCTGTTGATAGATCGTGTACAAGGTGCTGGTCTTCGGGTGTAGTAATACTTGAGTGCGTTGTTCGACCAGTCAAAGTAAACAACTTTGAGAAAATCAGTTTGCAACAAGTCCAGAGGGAGCGGGTTCAAACCCAGCCGACGGTACGCACCAATTTGTTCATTGTGTACACATATGTGCGTATTGTATGTCATCTGCCACATGACTGGAGCCCGGTGTATGGCGACAGGCTCGCCCCCTGTCACATTTGGGACTGAATATCGTCCGACGAAGTGTGGGTGTTGTATTACACCTCTGCTAGCCCCCTCGGGAGAAACGCGTGACCTTATGTTATGTAAATTAAAAAAGGGTTGCCGACCGCTGCCCTAGGTTATTCAATCAGTATACTCACGAGACAGCAAGAGACAGCGTTTCAAACAGATAGTGGTTGAAGTGCGGTTTGGACGGGTTCTTGGCGACGACGGAGAGTATGTGCGCTAACTTGGGCAGCGCCGAGCCCAGGTACGGAAGAGCTTCCTCGCGCAGACAGGCTAGCGTTCGAAGTACCGCTGGGGAGAAACGCAATAGTTAGTCTCGTGATATATGATGTCCTATTTATTTATGATGACATCTGCTACATGACTAGAGCCCGATGTATGGCGACAGGCTCACCCCCTGTCACATTTGGGACTGAATATCGTCTGGCGAAGTGTGGGTGTTGTATCTCGCAGCAGTCAGCCAACGCAACGCAACGGTCACCTGACCCCAAACTAAGCAAAGCTTGTACTATGAGTGCCAGAGACTAATATATAACATATACCTAACTAATATAAATATATATCGTCACACCTTTCCCCCGAGGGGGCTGGCAGAGGTGTAATACAACACCCACACATCGCCGGACAATATTCAGTGCCAAATGTGACAGGGGGCGAGCCTGTCGCCCCCTGTCACTTTTACACCGGGGTCCAGTCATGTAGCAGATGACATACAATATGCACATATGCTCACACAATGAACAAATTGGTTCGTGCCGCTGGGTTTGAACCCGTTCCCTCTGGCTTGAGAGGCGGGCCTTCTCCAACTAGGCCATCATAGCTTCAAGGTAATAATATACAGGGTATTACAAAAACCCTGTTGTATTCGCGAGGTGCGCTTCCAGTATCGAATGGAGGATGCAATTTTGCTACTTTAAATTAATTATTGACTACAAAAAAAATTAACACACATCGCGCTCAGTCCTCCTAAAAGCGCGAACGCAGACACTGGTCGCGTCGGTTTTATTTGTAAGCTCGCCGCTACTTTGTTAGAATAAAAGCCACCAACAAATGATACAGTTTTTGTTTTTTTTTAATGATTGAATGGGCCCACGTTTGACCACAACACACCTGATAGAAAGTGACGATGCGGTCTAAGATGGAGCACGCTTGTGATGGTGCCTATTCACTCTTGTCTTGAAGAGAGCCAGGTTGTATCTATTGCTGGGGAACACCAGCATTAGCATTTCTGTAAAATTTCCTTTTTTTTCTTGCGTTCTTAAACCGGTCATAACTCTTGCTATTTTTCACATGTATGATTTTTTGTATTTTTGCATGGATACTTTTAAGCATGTGTACCTGCCCATCAATTATCCAACGGTGTTTTCATAACTCCCTATATAATAAGGTTATAAGGTAATAATCACACTAATATTATAAAGGCGAAGATTGAGAGTGTGTGGGTGAGGGTGGACGGATTTTGAAGAAATTTGGTATGGAAGCTTATACCTAAGATTAACACATAGGCTACTTTTTAACCGCGGGTAAAGCCGCGGGCGCAGCTAGTAGGTAATATGTTTATAAGGAATACTAGCGACCCGCCCCGGCTTCGCACGGGTGCAATGCTGATACTAATTACACTACAGAAAAACTGTGAACGTTGTAAAAACATAGCGGCCCGCTCTGGCTTCGCACGGGTATAAACAAAAAAATGTTATTGTGGGATATCAATAAGAGATAGACATATACCACCGCGGAGTTTTCTGTAGACCTTTTCAATGTGTACAAATAATTAGTACATTATTTTGATAAATCTCGTAGGGTTCAGTCTGCGTTTGCAATGTAAGCGGAAAAAAATGATAATTAACGACATCACATTAGAAACCTCAAAAATAACAGTATTTCCACTATTAAATGGATGTCATTATACATATCAACCTTTCTCTTGAATCACTCTATCTATTAAAAAAAACCGCATCAAAATCCGTTGCGTAGTTTTAAAGATTTAAGCATACAAAGGGACATAGGGACAGAGAAAGCGACTTTGTTTTATACTATGTAGTGAAGTATGTTTATTATAATTATTATTGCTACCTTTCATGACGTATTCGTTGTGTTCGTTGGCCTCGTGCTGTTCCCCCAGCGCCTGGTACAGCGCCGCGAGTAGCGCCGGCGCGTGCGGGCCTAGCGTCTGAGCGCTCACCATCCCGCCGCCGACCAGCTTCTCGATACAGCACGCAGCGTACGTTATGACCACGCCACGCCCGCGGATGTGGTTGATCTGGGGAAATGGCAATGATAATGTAGGGTCAACTGGTACAAATGCGTCTGTTGGGCAATTGCATCTTTCGAGAATTACTGAAAGCTTCACAAGCTTTGGTCCATTGCGCGTTATTGAAATGTATGGTGCAAAACAAAAACGAAAAAAAATTTCGTTAACCTTCAAAACTCGCGGTAAGCCCGTGCTCTAAGTACTTAATATTCTTGTATTGAAGGTTCCTACATTCCTTCCACAGCTGATCACGAAGTGTGGGTGTGTGTACTATGTGTTTGGCATGACAGTATGACACAGTCTTGTATATACATACTATATACTATTTACTCTTGGCTACTGATCCTAAATGTGATCTGTTTGAAAATGGATGGACGGATTTTACTGTCGGTGTGTGAAATATTGCGAAAGGGACGAATGATAGGTGTCATATTTGATGAAATAATAATTTTATATTTTTAAGTTTTTGTGTTATGTACTTAATTTTTTTTTTCTTCTGACTTGTGTTTATTGTTGACAATTGTAATTATTACCAATTGGAATTTAAATTTGTAACTATTGTTATTATTATTGTTTTTTTTTTGTTATTTAGTAATGTTAAATTTGAAATTTCTAATGTGATAGAATATGTTATTTCTAATGTGATATAAGTAATGTGATAGATAATGTAGATAGAATTTGTAATTAATTGATATAATTGGCATGTGTCGTTATAATAAATAAATAAATACATGCATACAGGGTGTGGGTTTGTTTACCGAAAAGTTTTCGTAAATATAAAAAAGTCACGGTAAGGGTACCGGGTTTGATTCCCAGCAGGATTGGTTATTGTGTACTTTCCCAGCAGGATTGGTTATTGTGTACTTTCCCAGCAGGATTGGTTATTGTGTACTTTCCCAGCAGGATTGGTTATTGTGTACTTTCCCAGCAGGATTGGTTATTGTGTACTTTCCCAGCAGGATTGGTTATTGTGTACTTTCCCAGCAGGATTGGTTATTGTGTACTTACAATCAATGGCACTGCAGTATGTATGAGTTCCTTTGGCAACAGCGAACGGAAAGTCATGATGTACTTGATTGAATCCGCTTTCAGCACAGGCAGCTCGTTTACTGTAACACACGACAAAACTAGTTAAAATTAACTGTAATGTGAAAGTTTTGAACTTAGGTTTTATGGTCTACTAACCATTTTTTCTTAAAATCTGATCTGTGTCACTAATGCGGTGTTTAAAGGATTTTTAAGACTAAAACTTCAAAACTTCGTTGCAGGGAATTGTCTAAGCGGATTCTGCCTTTCGTATTATGTGGTGTTTTACAGATCGTACAGACAGTTTCGTACAGACAGCCTGTACTGTACTGTAGGGAATGTCAAAGACGTTACTACCGTTGCATACGTTTCGTTGTTAGCGTCCCATACGTGACATTGCTAGGTTACATCGTATCCGTAACGTTGCTAGCGTCGCATACGTCACGTTGCCACCTAGCATCGTATACGTCACGTTGCTACTGTCGCATACACCACGTTGCCACCTAGCATCGTATACGTCACGTTGCTACTGTCGCATACATCACGTTGCCACCTAGCATCGTATACGGCACGTTGCTACTGTCGCATACATCACGTTGCCAGCTAGCGTCGTATACGTCGCGTTGCTACTGTCGCATACACCACGTTGCCACCTAGCATCGTATACGGCACGTTGCTACTGTCGCATACATCACGTTGCCAGCTAGCGTCGTTTACGTCACGTTGCTACTGTCGCATACACCACGTTGCCACCTAGCATCGTATACGTCACGTTGCTACTGTCGCATACATCACGTTGCCACCTAGCATCGTATACGGCACGTTGCTACTGTCGCATACATCACGTTGCCAGCTAGCGTCGTATACGTCACGTTGCTACTGTCGCATACATCACGTTACTTGCTAGCATCATTAACGTCACGGTGCTACCGTCGCATACATCACGTTGCTAGCTAGCGTCGTATACGTCACGTTGCTACTGTCGCATACATCACGTTACTTGCTAGCATCATTAACGTCACGGTGCTACCGTCGCATACATCACGTTGCTAGCTAGCATCGTATACGTCACGTCGCTACTGTCGCATACATCATGTTACTAGCTAGCGTCGCATACGTCACGCCGCTCGCCTGCGTGCCGCCAGTGACGTCACCAGGTACATCGTCGCGTCCTCGCCTCGTCACACAACTACTAGTGGTAATGTAACTGTCTCTGTCGCACCGTCCGCGCGGCTGAGCTCCGGCAGCACGTGTCCGGCGCCGAACTGCGCGAGGTCTACGAGCGGCGAGGCGCGCGTCACGCCGCTCGCCTGCGTGCCGCCGCGCGCCGCCAGTGACGTCACCAGGTACATCGCCGCGTCCTTGCCGCGCCACGCCGCGGCGCCGCCTTCCGCGTACTTTTGGAGCATCAGCTGTTGACAAGGAAACAAGTGTACGTTAATAAAACGAGATTGGTACAGGAACGGGACACGCGAACGAGAGGAGAGGTCTGTGCTCACCAGTTGGCGATTACGGGCTGATAATGATGATCATGATAATTAATTACTTTTAAGTAAACTTGCTTGCTTGTTGATGCCCTTGTCTGATAGGCAGAAATATAGAAAGTAACATATTAAGAAGTAATTATTTGTCAACTATTTAATTTATTTATTTTATTATATTATTGTCTGTTACTGTTTTATTATGTATTCGGTTTATTGTTGTTGTAATGTTTTGTGTGATCAAATAAATTGTTTCTTTATTTCTTTCTAACTAACTAGGGTATGTTGTTCATACCGGCCCATCCAGTGTTCATATTATTAGAACATACACTGTTCTTTCCCGCACATACAGTATTCATACCCACACATAAACTCCCTTAGCAATAAATGTTTTATAGCCTCGGAACAGTTAGACAGTGTTTTGTCTTTTTCTTTCTTGTATAACCTGCACTAACTATCGATGTCCACTAAAACAGTGATATGTAGAATATGTAGAAGCCTATGGCCAGCATTTGCGATTATGGACTGATTCAAATTCAAATTTATTAATTTCAAGTCTCATATTCATATTGGCTACAAAATAAGTCCATACAATTAAAATTACAATTAGTCACATTACACATACAAATTATAAATTAAATCAAATCAAATTATAGTAAAGATGTCACAATTAAAATAAAATAATAATTAAATTTTAATTAAATAATAGTATTTTTTTTACTATCTATTTGGCTTAGTCTCTGTGCACAACATGCATTTCACAACAGTGAGCTATGTAGGGACAGTGCAACCTATCCGCGAGCACGGCCAGCATGCTGTTCGCGCTCCCCCGCGATGATAATGTTGAAAACAGTGTTATAATAACCGGCACACTACTTGAGCCATGACCTTGAGTGCGCAATAGACGATTTTAAGGTATCGTTGGTGGAAAGAGAGGTGCGCGGGGGCATTCTGACAGCTCGCGTCCACGCGATTGGCCGATCAGTCGGCCACTGTTACCCGCGTTGCGCACACGTCCCGCTGGCACCCGACTACACTTGCGTGCAGTGTTAATAGCCTATTTCGAGTTTAGAAGTTTTGAAGTTTTTTCGCCCGAAAAAACACAACGTATGTGTTTTCAGCAGTCAAAGTGTGTGAAGATATCCAAGTACCTACTCTACACTGAGCCTCAAAATTGACATTAAAATCTAGTTTGATAAACTATCACGGCTAGCTAACTCGAAGTTTCTAAGGTTTTTTAAAAATAAAAAATGTACACGTTGGGTAGGTATTTACGTAAATACACAATTTTACAAAATATGTAAAAATTTTACAAACGCCGACAATGACGAATAAAAGTGTACATGCGCGAACTTACCCCCACCACGTCGACTTTGGCTCAAGTTGTTTGCCGGCCACTATAACATCCTACACGCCTACACATCCGCTGTCCATACCTGCACATACTGTCCGAATATGTTCATCATTTTCTCATCGAAGTGTATGGCGAGAGTCTTCACAAGGTCACAAGCCGCGCGCCGCCGCGTGTCCACATCGGACCCCTCAATGTCTCTACGGACGTACTCTTCGGGATTATCTTCAAACAGCTCCATGTCAGATTCTAGAAAAAAATATAAAACCTAAAATACACTCATAAATCATAGTCAAGAATACCCTTAATAAATATATTAACATTGCCTTTTATGTATATCTTTGAAAATATTATGTACGTTCATAAAAATGTGCATAAATTTAAATTGAACTGTGACTATAATAATAATAACACTAGAAATAAGTATAGGATAGCTGTACCGAGATTTAGACTGACTAAGTCAAATAAGTCATTTTTAGGCAAAGAACTGCGTTCGTTTTTACAATAAAATCCCGAAAAATATAACAGGGCTCACTAAAATTTGAAATATAACAGGGCTCACTGGGAAATTCAAATCACATGTAAAAACCACATTAATTAAATGAGGGTAATTTAAGGTTTAAGACTTATTTAGAAAACAAATATGTCTGGAGCCTTCCACTTCCGTCAAGTAGCCACTAGTATGCATAGATATTACCTAGTTGTAAGCCAAAATTTGTGAGACAGTAAACTATTTATTCTTTAAAAAAATGATGCTCCTCAGTTTCTTGCCTGTTCTTCTGAATCGAGTCTATTTAAAAAAAAAACTTTGGCCCTCATAAGTGTATCTTTGATACCCAAATTGAAAAAAAACATTTTGACTTTGACTCGAAAAAGCCACCCTTGAAACAAAAAGAAACGAAATAAGCAAGCAAGTTCCTATAGGCCGACTGGCTAGCCCTGGTGTCAGTTGCCCTGGTGTTATTAGGCCGCCTGAAGGCCAAAACAAAGTAAATCAAAATCCGTTTATACCTTTGGGAGTTACGATGCCACAGACAGACACACAGATACACAAGTTAGACTTCGTCTGTGAGCAAACTGTGACCGGGTAACTTTAAGACTTTTACATACAAAATTTTTGACTATATACATACAAGCTGCGCCCCGCGATAGGATACGATAGGATAGTTTTTAAGTATCCTATGTGCTATTCTAGACTATAATCTATGTATCTCTGTGCCAAATTTTATCCAGATCTGTTCAGCCGTACTGGCGTGAAAGAGTAACAAACATCCATCTATCCATTCTTACAATTTATAATATTAGAAAGGAGGGGGGGGGGGGGGGGGGGGGGGGATTAAGCTAAGAATAGGAGTAGGATAGAACTTGCGCGTTTATAATATTAGTAGGATAGGATAAGAAGTAGGATATGGGTAGGTTAGCGACCGCGTGATCTTTTCTGTCCTGTCAGGGTCTACGAGCGATGTGTCCGAAGTAAACGAAATGTGAAGCTAAATAAATGTTTTAAAACAGCTAAATAACAGCGCGTCTCACCTCTAAACTCCATATTAGGTATGACAACCTTCTCACAGATACTGCTGAGTGTCGCCGGGTCTTCGAACAGACTCTTGTACTTTTTCTTCTGAGCTACGTTGGCAAGGAACGACAGCGCATTCGACACTAGCTGTGAACACATTTCAATGTTAGTATTGAAAACAACACAGCGAGTCGTCTTACAATGCAATATGTAAATAAGCAATAAGAATTAGAAACATAAAGAAAAATACATTTATTTCATTCGACAGTACAAGGGCGGCCTTATGCGGCGCCTAAAGCGATTTCTTCCAGGCAACCTTTGGATGGTCAGAACAGAACGAAATATGACAAACGGTCGGTGGCATACATATATCATATCATACATGGATACTAATAGTAGTATCATTAGTCTATGGCACCGGTCGGCAACCCGCGGCCCTCGGCCTCCTTTCCTTGCGGCCCGCGAGTGTTTTGTAAATAAATAAAAAAAATTGGGAAATTTTGCTCACACGGTCGTCTGGCCCCAAACTAAGCAAGGCTTTTACTATAGCTGCCAGAGACAAATAAACATTGATTTTTAGAGATCAGATAATACCTACATAAACAAATAGATGCCTATGGTAAAATATGTATAGATAGAAACTTATAGTAAACTTTTTGAAGAAGTGTGGACTGTCACTTGCTTATTTTGGCACTGTGCGGCACTTGCCTGCCAAAAGGTTGCCGACCGCTGGTCTATGGATATATTTAGGGGTGATTAAACTAAGAAATCTTCAAAGACTGTCTTCAAGTCGCAAAAGAATCGGATTGTAGAATAATCCGATTCAACGAGGCAACCGTGCTCTACATTAGGCAATGATGAGATGACGGTCAAGTGCAAGCCTACTATCGAGTTTAAAAAACTAGTGGTTCTATGTGCTGGAGACCTCGCCGACGTCTGTACTCCTGCACAGGTCGCATTCCTCAACTGATTCTCGTGAAATTTTGTGAGCAGGAACAATAATGATACAGATTTTTAATTTCGAGTCTGTTTTTGGTAATTTTACAAAATGGCGGGGATTAGATTTTTCTTTTTTTGGAAAACGACATTTAAAGACAGATCCGGACATGAAATTATTTTTGTCGAAGTTGAAGCATAGACTCTTCGCCCGCTAACTCTCGCTCAGTCAAATATATTATACTCCATATATATTATACATATTATATTATATCCGTCTCATTTTTAGGGCATGCTTGATAACTATTTTATGAATGCGTCATATTTGGGGGCATTAGTGGTAAGTATAAATACTGACCGCGTCATATTTGGGGGCACGTGATACGAAGTAGTACTGATTGCGTCCATATTGAGGGCGTCCGTGTAAAGTGTAAATACTGACCGCGTCATATTTGGGGGCGCGTGATACGAAGTAATACTGACCGCGTCATATTTGGGGGCGTGCGTCGTGTTCAGCAGCAGACGCCACACCGCGGCGACGAAGGCGGGGGCGTGGGGCTCAAACTCTTCTTCGTATTTGAGTGCGTAAAGCGCCGCACACTCGCACACTTCCACACGCAGCTGTTCCATTACACCAGGCTTGTCATCACCGTCCTGCAACAAATTTTGCACTTATATTGTACTAGCTGCGCCCTGCGGTGTTGCCAGCGCTTAAACAGTAGCCTAAGTGTTTGAACTGAACGGCTTTAATTATCGTATAATGTTCTATTGTCACTGGAACCAAGTGTGTGTCCGAACTGGGGGGCTATTCCTACGCGTGAGAGGAGATGAGATTTTATCTTGGTCACTCTCACACCTTTGAAGTCGAGAAACCTGACCCAAGATTTCAACCAAACAAACATATGAGTAAAGGTAAATAAAAACGTTTAAATAACAAGATTTACTGTACTCACATCAACTTCCAAACATGGAACATGGATTTGCAACAACGCAAGCAAGTTGGGCATCCATATGTTCATGTTGTCTTCGAAAAACTCCGGCAACTCCTGGTAGTTGAGAGAGTAGAATACTTTGCAGCTCAGCACGAGTGAGCTGTAAATTACGTGAAGCGCTTCTTTGTTGTCTGCATGCTTCTTCGTTAGCTCGATCATTGCCTGTAGACATTTAAAGTGGAGTTGTGGATGGTGAGTTTGATTCCCTCCTAGGGCAAACATTTATGTGAAAACATTTGAGTTTATTCTGTGTCTGGTACTATGTCTACACAAGTAGATATTAACACGCGGCTGCGTCTCGCATAACAGTCAGTGCTATGCGCGCGCGCGCTCTCGCCTTGATGAAGATCGCCGAATGCGGTTGAAACTATAGACGGAATAATCAACTAAATCGTTAGTGAGTAATTTCCGTTTTATAAATCATAATGTGTGAAAACCACGTCAGTTTCCATAGTAAAATATCTGTACTAACTATGCCCTGCGGTTTCACCTTCTATCCCAAACAATGTTTATGCAGAATTTCATGATGATCAGTTAAGTATTTAGGGCGATAACATTACGAACCAAAAAATACGAACAAACTAACCTTGCCATTCAAATATTTGTTAGGATTAGGAAGTTAGAATAGCATTGAATGTATGTTAGTTTCTGGCAGCCATATTACAAGCTTTGCTTTGTTTGGGGTGAGGTGCAAGTGTGTGAAAATGTCCCGAATTTTTCTATTTATCTAGTTTAAGCATTAAGGAAGGATTTGGTGGAGCGAACACATTCAAGCGGTAGAAAACTGTTTTTTTCTAAAGCATAAGCCCTGACCGTCAACTAGATCTGCTACTGCTCTCTTACTACTAGAGATTGAATCTTCGGACACATATTTCCCCATACTTTCTCAGCTTTAAGCAGAAAAATGTGAACTTTAAGTAAAAAATGTATCCAAATGTTTGATATCTCATAAACTTATTTCACTTCTGTTCACCTTTTTAATTGTAGGCCCCGGATGTTTGTTCTCTAACAACAATCCTCAAGCCATGTCAGAGGCTTTCAGATCGCTCCGTATCAGAAGGCCTATCAAGGAAAATGACGTATGGCCCAGAAATTCTGACAACAGGACTAGTCACTCGGCCCATACAAACTTGCTTGCTTACCTTTTTAATTTTGAGTACTTAAAAGTTTGTAATTTTGTGCACAGATTTCTCATTCTGTGCTGTTTTTAAACTTTGGGTACAGCTAGCTATTTTCATGTACTAACCTGGAATAGATCCGTGAGAGGTTTAGCAAAATTGTCCAAGACCATCTTGATTTCCTCCCATAGCTTCTGTGATTTAAATTCAAAGCGGTATCTCTTGAAAAGTGAATGAGCTGTGCTGAGGAGGCCATTGATCATCCGGTAGTCACCTGTGAAGAAACCTCAGCTATTATTAGATTATCTTGGACAACATGTGCATACTAGCTACTCTTTATGGTTAACAAGTAGATATGTGTTTGTTGTCCAATTTCAAGAAACATGCATCTAAAGTTGTTTTCCTTATTTTTATACTTGGTGCATTGCAGTTACGCAGCCTATGCTTCTTTCTAAGCACAGCAGGGTTGCATTAAGAGTGCAATCACAGTTCAAAACATCAGTGTTATTTGGCGAAATTGCACTCTGAGTCCAGGACTGTCTTCTGAATGCGACCCAGTGCACTACGAGTACATGTACTTACCAATGGCAAACTGTTCAATCATCTGCGTCCTCAATTCAGTGATCAAATTGGGCCATTTCTCTGGGAAATCATGCTTGGCTATTAGAGCCACCGCATCACTGAACTGACGCCTTATCGCCTCCGGTGACTTGGGCATTAGCGACACTATAATTGTCTTGATTGTAGCTCGATCTGCTGCATGGATTCTGTCTACTCCGTCTTCTTCCTGTAAAGTTTGTTTCACATAAGTTTCAAGATTAATGGCTACTTGCACTGATTATAAGAATTGTCTAAGTCTTCGCTCAAATTGTTTAATCTTCTCCTAGCAAAATATTTGCTTTACGGACACATCAAATTGAGTCTCCCAAGGCATGGCTTAAGGTTGACAACATGAAAGTGTTTAAATATGAAATTACTTATTAACTGATTTTATTGACTGACAACCTACCACTGCCCAGTTTATTCAGTGCAATTGGTGTGTTTATTCAGTGCAATTGGCCATATGACATAGTTGGCTAGGCTTGCTGGTAATTTAAGTTGGCAACGTGAAAATGTTTAATTATGAAATGACATATTAACTGATTTTATTGACTGACAACTTACCACTGCCCAGTTTCTCTTTATGTAATTTTTAAAGGTGATAGCTCCTGCTATTCTGATGGTCATGTCTGCTCCATCCTTGTCTATTAAGTGTAGGAGCAGGATGGCAAAGTTTTGGTTCACCTCAACACCTTCCAGGAACTTCTCCGCTGAAATAAGTAATTCTTATATTTATATTTTTGTGATGAGAAGTCTTGTATAAATGTTACACTTGAGTGTTATCATCAGCTGACCAAGACACGCTACCAAACATTATTTACATACAGAAGAAATTTAATGTGAGGCACTAAGTTTCGGGCAGTTGTTGCAATCATGCAATGGAAAATACACAATAAAGAACTAATTGAGGTTATGTCCACTGTTTTCTCAGATCAGTTACTTGTTGCCCATTTGCTAGGTCTGTGTTCTTTCTTTTAACGGATGACCCGTTATTGATCAGATCTTGATGATACTTGTCAGGAGAGATGTAATTGCCATGAGGATGAACATAACTAACATAGTTTACTGTTTTTCCTCCCTCGAATTCCTGTGAAATAATAGCGTCGGAAAGCGATAGTGATACATTCAATTGTTCAACTATGTGTAAACCTGTTGCAATGATGTAAATACAGAAAACAACCAAACAAAGGTTACTTACCGGGCCTCCTGATGTTTGGGTCCGGATTCAACGTTCGTTGCAGAAAACTGGCTAACGTAGCCAAATTGTCATCTGTTACTTCCATTATTAACGCTTTTCTGATTCTTCACAAATACATAAAATACAGAAATGGTAAAATAGCTTTTTATTATGTTTGTCGGATTCAGAACTATGATTCTGTCCGTTCTATCCGTTGATTGATGACTGTTAACTGATGGGATTTGATAGCTGCTTTTTTTTGTTTAGCCTCATATGGCATGCTAGAGCCAACATGACCATACCACTTAGCATGTTCCGTACGTATGTTTTGCGTATTATAATCATTTAACATTAGATGATAGATGATCAAAGTTAAAATATTTTTAATCAATTTGTTTTCAAAGATACAGTTACTAACGTCAAAGTTTTTTAATAGAGTCGACCGCCTTGTTCGGAAAAAGAGCCACTACTCAGAAAAACGAGCAATAAACTAGAGGGCATTATTTTATCAAAAATAAATAAATTACTGTCTCACAAATTTTGGCTTACAACTAGATAGGTACTTAATAAATATATGTACTAGTGCTACTTAGCGGAAGTGGAAGGCTCCAGACATCTTTGTTTTCTAAATAATTGTTAACCTTATAACATCCTTTTTCATTATTGTAATGTTTACATTTGATTTGAATTTTCATTCAGTGAGCACTGTTAGATGTTTCAGGATTTATTATTAAAACTATGTAACAAATGCAGTTGCCTAAAAACTGAGACATTGTAACCAATTTAATATTTTTCGGGATTTTATTATAAAATCAGTACAGAGATTTAGACTGACTAAGTCAAAAAAGTCATTTTTAGGCAACTGCGTTCGTTTTTACAATAAAATCCCGAAAAATATAACAGGGCTCACCGAGGGAAAATTCAAATCACATGTAAAAACTACATTAATGAAAAGAGGATATTATAAGGTTAAGAATTATTTAGAAGATAAAGATGTCTGGAGCCTTCCACTTCCGCCAAGTAGCCACTAGTATTTATAGATATTACCTAGTTGTAAGCCAAAATTTGTAAGACTAATTTATTTATTATTTGAAAAAATAATGCCCCTCAATTTCTTGCCTGTTCTTCTGAGTAGAGGCTTTTTGTCCGAACAAGGCGGTCGAGTCTATTTAAATAACTTTGACGTTCATAAGTGTATCTTTGATACCTAAATTGAATAAAAACATTTTGACTTTGACTTTGACTTTGGGCACCTCCCCGAGCCTATGCTCTTCCTCGCCTGTGTCGAACACCAGACACATCGTCATCATCATCTACCTTGCTCGACCGGTGAGCGCCAGACATCCTAACTAATATTATAATGCGAAAGTGGGTTTATTCGTTTGTTTGTAACGCTTTTACGTCTCAACTAGGTACTCAATCGACTTGAAACTTTGCATACATGTTGTCTGGGGTGCAGAAAAGGACTTAGGGTACTTTTATTTAATAGACAGTTACTGTGGGACCGCGGGTGAAACCGCGGCGCGTAGCTAGTACTACATATTTGAATGGTGTAAGCCCTTTTCAAACTTGACACGGCAAGTTTGGCATGACTGCACTTCAGAATAATTGCATATCCTGCTACAAGAACGTACTTTTTTGCTACGTTTGTATCCTGCTACGATTTAAATTGTATTTGTACGATTTCATGCCCTTTTTATTGATGTTTGAATTTTGGATACGATTATTTGTACGACTTTATTCATTCGTGCTTTAGCGTGCCAAAAAACCTTGAAACTGACTATGTTTGCCCATTACTACTCTATATTACCCTTATTCCAGAATACGGCACTAGTTGTTTAAAAACGGATTTTAAATGGTTTCTAAATTAACGTTTAGAATGTTTGCTTTTGTGTTTTTCGAACAGGCTATTTCTAGTAGTGAAGTGTTAAACCCATGGTGTAAATGCTTAATCACTTAAAAAAAGCCATTGGTATTGGTATCCATTTATTTAAATCTGAAAAAAAGCTATTTACGATTTTTTTTTTCACCACCGTAGAGAAGGAAAACGATTTTTTTCCTGACCAGCGTACGATCCCTCTCAAGAAACATCTGGCAGCACTGCCTCATCATCTGTCATGATCTGTCACTTTTCTATTCCCTATTTCACTCGCTCCGCGCTTGACGCTTGATCGATCCGAAGTTCGCCCTTTTTGCGATTTCGCGAATAAATAAATAACTATCTCGAAATTCTCGACGAAACGACGAAATATTTGTCTCTGATACAGACAGAGAATACAGAGGTTGTGTTGATTTGAATTCGACAAATTGGTTTTGGTTATTGTAAATTTTATTGCTGTGCTGTGGTAGTTTAGATTTTACTTTATTCATTGTCTCTATTACCGAATAATCATGGGTTGTCTGCGATGTGAAATCTTTTGTCTGTCGACCATCGTGGCATTTTGTGGCATAAAACAAAGTGTTTGTTCCACTTTAAGCAAGTACTCGTTTCGTTGAAAATTACTCTTGCCAAGCTATTATTGTGCTAGCTTAAAAATTATCTTTGGTGTAGGTACATCTTTCAGTTGTGGTTGTCTTTCTAGACACCAAAAGGCCAAATTAAGTATTTCATAGCTATGTAGTTACGTCGTGAGTCCGGACAGCTTGTTCCTATTTTTCAAAATCGTAGTCGTTGGGTTAGTTATCGGCCTTGTAAAGTGTGCGTCGTCTAGCTCTTTTCTTATCCTTCTTAAAAACTAGTATTTTTTTCTTTTCTGAGCTGGACGCTCAAGATTCAGATGAATTGCGTTGATTTTGATTTTAAAATTTCTTAATTGACAAAACCAGACGTAAATAATATTTTGTACTCTCACCATTAGTGTTGCCTTTAGTGTAATGCCTTGGTGTAATTCAACAAGGTTGTATTTGTTCTTTGTTCAAATTGGTTTTAAGGTGTACAAAGAAAGAAAGAATGGACCATATATAAAGTCAAAAATAGATTTTCTTTGTGATTCCTAGGCCTATGGAACAAACCTTAGAAAATGTGGTATAAGTAATCTTCTTCATGTTGATGTTTTTTGTCATGTATGACCTATTTAAATGTGTACAGACCAAAAGTTGGGGATAGCCATTTAAGTAAAAATTATACTCAATCATTTAAAGTTGTTACCATCTGTTCTACTATAAGTTCTACCAATAGAACATACTGGTTACATTGTGGTATTTACATGGTCTTAGTTCTTAGATAACACATAAAATAAGTAACACATAATGACCCTGTTCAGGTAAACCAGTTCTGGTACCCTATTCAGTATTCAGTCTGTGTACCCTGTTCAGGTAATGGTTGCGGACCGTATTTATTTATTCTATTGTTGCTTTATCTGTTAGTAGTTAACATCTAAGTTATATGTAGTAACATTACTTAAATATATATTATAGTAAATGTACAATAATAGTACATAACAGTGTTTATTTAGATCCATTTCACATGAATATATTGACTTAAGGAAATTCATCACTAATATAATATTGAATCTATTGTCCATTAGGACATTGGTTTCTTTTAGTCTTTTCCACTTGGCTCGTATCTCTTGCTATTCTGGAGCAAGTACTACTGGTGACCTTTCAAATTCAAATTGTTTATCAAATTCAAATTCGTTTCTAGGGTGCAAGTGCATTATTTTTTTTTTATAATTTTATAAATTATTTATTTTGTAAAATATATACATTTTAAAACACAAAGTATTGAAAAACTTAACAGTTTGTATCAATACCCATATCGCTAAACGCTACAATTCTTAATGCAAACTAAACTACCTTTAAAAAAAACTTCCTAACCTTACAACTACTACCATCTCTAAATTATTGACCTTATATAAACTAATTATTAGGTAGTAATTTATTTATTTCTATATCTACACAAGTAAGCATCTATTCATTGCAGTTCATTATTCTACCTCATTTTACTCAATACTCAATAATTTATTGCTTCCATGACATGCAGTTCTTAAAGGTAAATTACATAAAATTGTATCACATAATGACCCTGATAGCGTATGGCAACATTGTTCGGACTGGATTTATTCTATTAAGTACCTACATATTTTTGTAAATTAAGAATTCGTCTAGAGTATAAAAAAATTTTTTGATCAATATATCTTTTAACGTTTTAATAAATTTGACCTCATCTTCTATGTTTTTAACTGTATAGGTAATTTATTATAAATTTTAATAGCCATTGGGTTTGGGCTGGAACCATGTATTTTTGATCTGGAGGTTGGTAGAATTAATTTATGTTTGCAGTTAGACCTTAATTGATATTGTCACTGATCAGCAAGTTTTGGAAAAAATAGGGGATACTTGCGTACAAATTTACAGTTTTCTAAAATAAATATTGATGTTGTCGTTAGTATTTTAAGTTTTTTAAAATAGGGTCTGTGAAAATTTGGTGTATCGACGTTTGGTATTTTAATATTTGCAAGAATACGGATTAATTTTTTCTGCGCAACAAAAAGATCTTTGGCGTCTACACTATTTCCCCAGAGTAATATTCCATACCTAAGCCAAGAAAATGCATATCGTCCCATAGCTTACAACACCGCCTAAGTCATTTTTACCAACTTTACAGGAGACGTAAAAAACTGTCTATTTTAAAAAATCTGGGGATTATTCCTGTCATAACTTAATACATACTCTAGTTAGTGGTTAAGAAATAATTATTTATACTTATTTTGACAATTTACTTTATTTTGACTTGTTTTTTATAACTTGAGCTGTGTTGACTAATATTTTATTAGATTTAGGCGGTGTTGTTTGCGGAAATGTTAGGGATTAAGATATTAAATAAAAGATGATTTCCAAAGAAAAGCTTTTATTAGGAAATATTTCAAGAAAATTAACAAATCTTTATAACATTAGGTATCTATAACTTAAATCTTAAGAATCACATTGTTGATATAAATTACTTAAAGTTGTTTGATAACATAGGAACTTCTAGTTAGTGCGAAAATGCAATTATATTTTTTTATTATTATAGGTAAATATTTTGAATTATTAGTTTTAGTCTTTAATAAACTCCAAAGAAACAAGATATAAATAGTTTTAATAAAATTATTAAAATAATAAAGAATAACTCGAAATCTCTAGTCTAATCTAAGTTTCAGTCTTTAGCGATTGCAGTGCGAAAGGTCATCATAAAAAGAATGGCAACTAGGTGGTAATATACTTTTTAGGTCTTGCAAATCTTGATACTTCCGCTTTGTAATTGGTATTCTAGCTGCGTACAATTTCTGCAGGCCATTTATTTGTTTAATGTTGTTAATTGGCGTGGGACGATGTGGTAACGGCTGTAGCTCGTTATCAAAATCAACTTTGTACCAAATTGTGCCATTTGGTCTGTATTGTAGCATACGTATATCTGTGACGACTGGGTCACCTGTTTTTTTACCAGGACGTATAGATTTATAAATCAATTCTTTCGAAAAGTCTGTGAAAAATTTATAGTCCAAATAACGAGCTTCGTAAGGCATAGGATCACTCCTAGCAATTTTACTTATTGCCATGTATTGTTGTGGAAGGAAAATTTCTTTACCTTTTAATTTGCACTCTATTGCACTGTGTAGGGGAGACCGAGGAGAGTTGTGATACTTTTTGCTTTCACTCACATATCTCGGTTAAAAATTGATCTATATCTGTGAACTTTACATCGGTATGAAGCTTGTTATATTCTCTATTAGAAGCAAAAACAAAAATAAACATAACTAATAAGTTTCCCGAGAAAATGCACAAAAACCAAAGCGACTTCCCGTGTCACAATTCTCCTAGTACCAAGGTAAGTTGTGACAGCGCTCGAGGTGAGTTGTGACACTTCAGTATTTGGAACTTATCGGTACTTTTCGTAGAGTAAAAATTACCAAGTAATTACGAAACGTTTTAATCATAATCTTTGGCTAATTAAGTAACAATTATCAAAAATTAACAAAATAAATCATCTTTCTAAATGGCACAGAGATAATAGAAATACTTAATATTAGTTTAATCCGACAAACAATTATGACACTCGTATTGCAGCTCTCCCCCAGTACAATCTTCATGTGACCAGCCTTTGCAACTGATGCACTGCACCCATTTTTCGTTAGACCTGCTATTGGCAAAGGACTCGAGGCAACATAAGCAAAAACATTCATTTTCTGTGCCATCATTATCGTCCTCCTCTTCGTCATGGATATTCTTTGCCTTTGATTTCTTATTTGGTTTTTTTTCCTTTGGTTTCTCAGCATTTTTGTCAGTAAAAATGCGCTTCTTCACATTCTTTGCTTTCCTATTTTCCTCTATGGCAGCAATTTCATCTTTGACTGGTGTATCTGTTAGAACGGCAGACTTGATCTTACGTCTATTCTGTTGCGTGCCTTTTCTTGGCGGAGCTTTAGGCAACGGCCTTATCACAGATAACTATAAAGAAGTCAGAGACAGATGGGACAGTACTGAGGTTGACTTCTAGTTCTAAAAATATACGCTAAGCGCTAGTGTCGTACTGACACCTACTAGTCATGACCCACAGCGCACTATAAAAGCCACGATGACTGGCATAGAATATCGATAGCATAGTGATGTACCATGGAAAATTATTTTATGGTTAATTTTATTATTTGCAAGGTTCAAAGTTTCTTTCGTTACGTTCAATGGATACGAATGTGACGAAATAAATTTAAAAATAAAACAACATTTCAGATTTTAGTTTTTATTTGCTTTTCCTCTTAGCCTATGGGCTTTATATTTCTCAAAGGCAATTTGTTGAGGTGCACACATCTGTTTCACAAGTTTTTCTTGTACACCTCCTTTTAAAATTTTATTTAATATGTTGCACCAATTATGTACATGCGTGCGTATCATTAAATTTAGCAACCATTCCTTTGCTTCTGTTCTGTGATGTGTACACCCCAACCAATTTACATCAAATTGCTTTAATATTTCTAGTTTTAAACGTTTTTTTACACATGTTTTATATGCATACTTATTCAAGTAATCATGTATAAGGCCCGAGATATCCCTATATAACATTAAAAATTTCTTTGATGGATATGTTAAATTGTGATGTTTTAAAAGGGTGTATTCTCTTTGTTCGATCTATTTATGAAACACATCTCTTTTTGTTTGGGTATAAGTCTCAGAGCATCTCCTACACTTCAATTTTTTTGTCATTCTCCTGCACATATACCCTGCTGTATATGCAGAAGAGTGCACGCGCAATCTTTCATTTACTGGATTTAGTGATTGGTTGCAATTATTGCTAATGTTTTGGGTTTGTTTGTTTGTTTGTTTGTTTGACGGGGCATTTTCCGCACTCAGCCACTTGATTGGGCCATTGTGCGTGTACTTTTCTTTTTCCCTCTTACCCTCACTCCAACCAACCCAGGTGTTCCCAAAAGGTTAGCAACCTTTTCAGGCCGCTACAAGCCTCCGGGAACGACGATGGGGATTGAAGGATCTGAGCCCTTTGATCGGCCACGCTCATGCATTCCATAAGCACATGCCGTGGCGTTTCCTCCGCTTCCATGCATCCTCTGCATAGAGGGCTGTCTGTCACACCTATATTAAACAAGTGCTTGTTTAGGGGACAGTGACCAGTTATAATGCCTATAGCTTTACGAATTCTATCCCTATTTAGTCGGATGAGGTTGCGTGCAAATCTTTTAGATGACACCGGAACTGCATCTTTGGTTTGCCTGCAGCCCTCAACATTTGTCCATTCCTTAAGGTGGGTCTCTTCAGATTTATTACGCAGCCATGTTTTTGTCTGCGCCTGGGGTATAGGCATTAGTGGTTCCGGTCCATACACTACACCTTCTGCTCCCCTTCTGGCCAGTTCGTCTGCTGCGTCATTACCTGGTGAGTCACTATGCCCTTTTATCCATTGCAAGGTTACTTTGTTTGTGTTTGCAATGGATTGGAGTGCATTGTGACACTCCATAATAAGGGCAGAGTTAATGGTGTTGTTTTGTAGAGCTTGCAGTACAGATGCACTGTCCGAGATTATCTTTATTTCGAGATCTCCGACATCTCTGGTTGCAACTGACTGTGCTGCTCTGGTGATGCCAATGCATTCTGCTTGGAAAATTGTGTTAAGTTTGTCTAAAGTGGTCGAAATTTTGATGTTTAAGTCATTCGAGAAGACACCTGCTCCAGTACCGTGTGCGGTTTTGGAGCCGTCTGTATATACCCTGACTTCTTTGATTCCAGAGCTATCTTTTGCTTCTGCGTTTAGTCGGATATTGTATCTTCTATCGAAGACATGCTGACATGGTATCCTATCCATGGGCGCTTCAAGGAGTGGTAGTTCCTTTAGGATCCGTTTCATGGATTCTGAATGTGGTGATACAGTGTCCTGTTTCCATAGCCTGTTGGTTTTGAGTCTTAGAGCGGCTGCCCTAGCCTCCTCTTGTATGACCAGATGTAGAGGCCTCAAATTCAGAAGGTACTCCATCGCGGCTGATGGAGTGGTTCTCATGCAACCAGTGACTGCTACGCTTGCTAAGCGTTGTAGGCTTTGGAGTTTCGATTTGACGGTGGTCAGTTGTGTTCTGGGCCACCATACAACTGATCCGTAGGTTAGAGATGGTCTTATTACTGAGGTGTATAGCCACAGTGTGATTTTTGGATTTAGACCCCATTTCTTACCAACGAGTCTTTTACACTGATAGAAGGATATACACGCTTTCCTGATTTTGTTTTCTAAATGGCTCGCCCAATTCAGTTTGTTGTCAAGTATCACGCCCAGGTATTTGACTTCTGTTGATAGGGTGAGTTTGGTGTTGAAGAGTTTTGGTAATTGTAATTCTGGTAGTTTCCTTTTGTTGGTGAAAAGGATGAGTTCTGTCTTTTTTGGATTTACTGACAATTTATATTCGTCACACCATTCCTCTACAATCTGAAGGGCCGAACGCATTACCTTGCATAGCACGTTTTCCGCGGTTCCGTTTATCAGTATTGCGAGGTCATCTGCATATCCGATAGTAGTGTATCCTCTGCCATTTAGTCTTTTTAGGAGGCTATCTACTACTATGTTCCATAAGAGTGGTGATAGGACGCCCCCCTGGGGGCATCCTCTAACTACCTTTGCTCTAATTGTAGTGTTCACCGTTATCTGGACCGCTCTTTTGCTGACTAGCTCAGTGATCCAGTTTCTTATGACTGGTTCTACCTTGAATTTCTTAAGGGCGTGGTTGATGCTGTTGTGCATTGTTTTGTCGAACGCTCCCTCTATGTCTATAAAGGTAGCAAGTGTTGACGACTTGTTGGTTATGGCCGCCTCTATTTTATGCACCACCATGTGTAGTGCCGACTCTGTTGATCTGCCTTTCCGGTAGGCGTGTTGTTGGGGATGTAGTGGATTGCTGATAAGCGTACTATCCCTAAGGTGTCGGTCTACTAGTCTCTCCAGCGTTTTCAGAAGGAATGATGTTAGACTTATGGGCCTGAAGGATTTGGCATGTGTGTAGTCTTCCTTGCCCGGTTTCGGTAGGAAAACCACCTTTGCCTCTCTCCATACTTTAGGTATATACTTAAAGGCTATACAGGCCCTGTAGATTGGTACTAAGTGTTTTGTTGCTTGATGCGGATGCCATTGTAATAGTGCGGGGAATATTCCGTCTAGTCCTGCTGATTTGAAAGGTTTGAAGCTTTTTAGGGCCCAATCCGTCCTGTCAACTGTCACTATCTTGTTTGCAATTTCCCATTCTCGGGGCGTAGGTGTGCAGTAGTGCTCGTTTGACCAACCGAGATCCCGTGAGATCTCACATCCGGGAAAGTGGGTTTCTAGCAGTACTGCACTGGTCTCTTCATCAGAGTTCGTGTACGTGCCGTCATCCTTCTTAAGGGAGCCCAGGAGGTTGGGGCGACCTTTGGCCAGGATTTGCTTTATTCTTGCGGCTTGGTTTGTTGTGTTTATGCTGCTGCAGAAGTTGTGCCAGGCCTCCGTTCTCCGGAATCTGGTGCGCTTTTTGTAGTGCTTCTGTGCTGTTTTGTATTTGTCCCAATCTTCTGTGGATCTGGTGTTCTTGGCTCGGTTAAATAGTGTCCTGAGTCTCCTTCGTAGTCGCTCAAGTAATGTTTTGGGTTATTGCTAAGGGTCTAGTACACATGGCATTTTCTTTATCCTCATCAAATGTTGATGAGGAACTCTCATCAACATTGGATGAGGATAAAGTTTTAAGAAATCGACTACTGTGTCTCCTATATCATCCTCATAGTTTGCGTATATGGAATGTGGACCCATAACGTTGGACATTAACAATGATTTAAACGCATTCATAAAGCTATTTGCATCAGGATTGACGTTCCTGTAGTTGATGGCTCTGATCCTACCAAAAAAGTTCTCTAGAGGATCCTGATTGACGTTTCTAGGATAAAAATATTCTATCTCATATTTTTCGAACAACAGTTTAGACAACCTTTCAAAACTTTCTACAGTTGTAACCCATCCATTAAGAGAAGGAACTCGAACCTTATAGATTTTGTTATTTTTGCGAGCTTTCTTGCTATTTTCGTCGATAAATTGTATATTTTTCAATATTTGTTTGGCTTCTGTCCAAAAATTGAAAATTTGATGGGTGTTCGGCTTTATAGGTCCACGCAGTTTGCCCCGGACAGTGCTTCCTCGAGAACCGTTCACGCTATCAAACAGCTTGTCAATGAACTCCACAGCTTCGCCTGTTGTGGCCATTGTCTTACTGACATTTTGACCCGAGGCTGTAGTTTCTGAAATATTACATAATTAAATAAGTATCACTACATAGGTAGTATAAAACAAAGTTGTTTCCCGCTGTGTGTATGCTTAGATCATTAAAACTACGCAACGGATTTTGATACGGTTTTTGATAGATAGGTACGAGTGATTCAAGAGGAAGGTTTATATGTAGAATAAACGCAGGCAAAAACTAGTAAAATATAAACAAAAATAACAACTACTGTTTCTATTCTATCAGACTCTTAAGAAAGCATACATTAGTTTGAATTGAATGTCTTATTACTCATAAAGGCTAAATTGTAAAATATGATTAAGAACCTAATTCTTTTATAAGTATGTATTTACATAGTGTGAATTCATATAGAGTGAATTCATAATTGAAGAAAGTGTGAATTCATATAGAGTGAATAAGAGGATAATTTTAGTATTTTTAGATACTTAATGTATATCGATAACAGAGTAAATACTTACTGAACAATGCAGTATATTTAAGCATTCCACTGGTTGTTGCACTCAGAGTTTGGGCAGCTACACTAACTTTCATGTTTTTCATTTTTGCTGCGTAAACATGGTGCTCTGTCAGCTTTTTATGCATTCTAGTGTGACCTAGTTGGCAATCAGCATCAAATACTGTTTCAATATCCTTCCATGTGGCAACTTTGCCTTTGAAGAGCATGTCTTTCGTGAGCAGGTTGTTCCTTAAGCCCTTAAGTAGGTGTGGGGGATCAAACACTACACTTAACTGTTGTCCTGACACCTCAATAGTTCCATCTGCAAACAAAAAATATATTTAGTTCAACAAGTTAATTTGATGTAAGTATTACAGATGAAAATTAGCACACAGGTGACATATGACATGTACTAACATACAGATGGATATCACTACATAAGCCGGGGCAGGTCGCTAGTCTTTTATTATTATTATTATTATTATTATTATTATACTATATAAAGTTGAATTACCACTCACTCACTGACTCACTGACTGACTGACATAGAGAAACCTAAAGGGTATACGCCGGGGTGGGGGGGATAAAGTGGACACGGGGTCGTGGAGGGGTGGGTCCACAACCTCCGGGAAAAATCCGAAATTGGAACATCTCCCTACCCTGATGGTCGTATGCCCTGGTATCTCGGAAACTAAAAAAAAATTTTCTAAAGCAGTTGAACTAAAGTTGTAGAGAACCCTGGGACGTTTCAGGGGAAGTTGAAAAAAACATGGCTCCCGAAGAAAAAAACATGGCCGCCATACAAAATTGAAAATAAAATAACTCGAAAACTGTACGACTTGGATGGGGAGTGTTTGACCAAATGTCATAGGGAATCGGGAGGGCTACCTGGTGGGGGTGACGAAAATTCAAGATGGCGGATTCAAGATGGCGGCCAAATTTCAAAATGGTCCGAGAGGTCTGATTTTTTGCATCCGGGGGTTTTTGGGGTCCCCGATTCTATTTTTGAAAAAATATTTTGGAAAAGTTTTTTTTTTAATATGGCTGCCATACATTCGATTTTTTTCATACATTTCGGGGGCCGCCGCAAAGTCACTTGGGCGAGGCCGCAGGCCTCGCATCACACTTGCGAGGCCGAAGGCCGAGCCCCAGCTGCGAGGCCGAAGGCCGAGCAGCCCCACTCGGCCGGTGCAAGGTGAGGCCGAAGGCCGAGCCTTGCAGCGGCCGAGTACAATGACACACAATCAAAGTCGGATAGGTCATACTAGCGAGGCCGAAGGCCGAGCGTACGACCGCGAGGCCGAAGGCCGAGCCGCACCGGGGCGAGGCCGTAAGGCCGAGCCACGGTGCGTATAGGACTACTCGACCGATGCGAGGCGAGGCCGAAGGCCGAGCCTTGCACCGGTAGAGTACAAATAAATGCGAATTAAACAGACTGCATGATCGAACAAACTGCGGAATCGAAACGTAGGGCCACAAGGGTCCATTGGCGCCTGACCGCGGGCCGCTTGCGGCCCGCGCACCGCCCAAAATACTAGTTATACTATATAAAGTTGAATTACCACTCACTCACTGACTCACTGACTGACTGACATAGAGAAACCTAAAGGGTATACGCCGGGGTGGGGGGGATAAAGTGGACACGGGGTCGTGGAGGGGTGGGTCCACAACCTCCGGGAAAAATCCGAAATTGGAACATCTCCCTACCCTGATGGTCGTATGCCCTGAGATCTCGAAAACGAAAAACATTTTTTCTAAAGCACTCGAACTAAAATTGTAGGGAACCCTGGGACGTTTCAGGGGAAGTTGAAAAAAACATGGCTCCCGAAGAAAAAAACATGGCCGCCATACAAAATTGAAAATAAAATAACTCGAAAACGGTACGACTTGGATGGGGAGTGTTCGACCAAATGTCATAGGGAATCAAGAGAGCTACCTGGTGGGGGTGACGAAAATTCAAGATGGCGGATTCAAGATGGCGGCCAAATTTCAAAATGGTCTGAGAGGTCTGATTTTTTGCATCCGGGGGTTTTTGGGGTCCCCGATTCCATTTTTGAAAAAATATTTTGGAAAAGTTTTTTTTTTAATATAGCTGCCATACTTTAGTTTTTTTCATACATTTTGAGGGTCGCTTCTGATCGAAGTGGGCGAGGCCGGAGGCCTCGCATCACACTCGCGAGGCCGAAGGCCGAGCCCCAGCTGCGAGGCCGAAGGCCGAGCAGCCCTACTCGGCCGGTGCAAGGTGAGGCCGAAGGCCGAACCTTGCAGCGGCCGAGTACAATGACACACAATCAAAGTCGGATAGGTCATACTAGCGAGGCCGAAGGCCGAGCCTACGACCGCGAGGCCGAAGGCCGAGCCGCACCGGGGCGAGGCCGTCAGGCCGAGCCACGGTGCGTATAGGACTACTCGACCGATGCGAGGCGAGGCCGAAGGCCGAGCCTTGCACCGGTAGAGTACGATTACTGCGATATAAACAGACTGCGTGACCGAATAAACTGCGGAATCGAAACGTAGGGCCACAAGGGTCCATTAGCACCGGTAGAGTACAATAAAATAATGATGCTCTCCGACCTACTGACCAAGACGAATTTACTGCGGAATCGAAACGTAGGGCCACAAGGGTTCATTAGCACCGGTAGAGTACAATAACTGCGAAATAAACAGACTACAGAACTCGAATAAACTGCGGAATCGAAACGTAGGGCCACAAGGGTCCATTGGCGCCTGACCGCGGGCCGCTTGCGGCCCGCGCACCGCCCAAAATACTAGTTATACTATATAAAGTTGAATTACCACTCACTCACTGACTCACTGACTGACTGACATAGAGAAACCTAAAGGGTATACGCCGGGGTGGGGGGGATAAAGTGGACACGGGGTCGTGGAGGGGTGGGTCCACAACCTCCGGGAAAAATCCGAAATTGGAACATCTCCCTACCCTGATGGTCGTATGCCCTGGTATCTCGGAAACTAAAAAAAAATTTTCTAAAGCAGTTGAACTAAAGTTGTAGAGAACCCTGGGACGTTTCAGGGGAAGTTGAAAAAAACATGGCTCCCGAAGAAAAAAACATGGCCGCCATACAAAATTGAAAATAAAATAACTCGAAAACTGTACGACTTGGATGGGGAGTGTTTGACCAAATGTCATAGGGAATCGGGAGGGCTACCTGGTGGGGGTGACGAAAATTCAAGATGGCGGATTCAAGATGGCGGCCAAATTTCAAAATGGTCCGAGAGGTCTGATTTTTTGCATCCGGGGGTTTTTGGGGTCCCCGATTCTATTTTTGAAAAAATATTTTGGAAAAGTTTTTTTTTTAATATGGCTGCCATACATTCGATTTTTTTCATACATTTCGGGGGCCGCCGCAAAGTCACTTGGGCGAGGCCGCAGGCCTCGCATCACACTTGCGAGGCCGAAGGCCGAGCCCCAGCTGCGAGGCCGAAGGCCGAGCAGCCCCACTCGGCCGGTGCAAGGTGAGGCCGAAGGCCGAGCCTTGCAGCGGCCGAGTACAATGACACACAATCAAAGTCGGATAGGTCATACTAGCGAGGCCGAAGGCCGAGCGTACGACCGCGAGGCCGAAGGCCGAGCCGCACCGGGGCGAGGCCGTAAGGCCGAGCCACGGTGCGTATAGGACTACTCGACCGATGCGAGGCGAGGCCGAAGGCCGAGCCTTGCACCGGTAGAGTACAAATAAATGCGAATTAAACAGACTGCATGATCGAACAAACTGCGGAATCGAAACGTAGGGCCACAAGGGTCCATTGGCGCCTGACCGCGGGCCGCTTGCGGCCCGCGCACCGCCCAAAATACTAGTTATACTATATAAAGTTGAATTACCACTGACTCACTGACTCACTGACTGACTGACATAGAGAAACCTAAAGGGTATACGCAGGGGTGGGGGGGATAAAGTGGATACGGGGTCGTGGAGGGTTGGGTCCACAACCTCTGGGAAAAATCCGAAATTGGAACATCTCCCTACCCTGATGGTCGTATGCTCTGGTATCTCGGAAACCAAAAAAAAATTTACTAAAGCACTTGAACTAAAGTTGTAGGGAAACCTGGGACGTTTCAGGGGAAGTTGAAAAAAACATGGCTCCCGAAGAAAAAAACATGGCCGCCATACAAAATTGAAACGTCAATTTCTCGGAAACGGTACGACTTGGGTGGGGAGTGTTTGACCAAATGTCATAGGGAATCGGGAGAGCTACCTGGTGGGGATGACGAAAATTCAAGATGGCGGATTCAAGATGGCGGCCAAATTTCAAAATGGTCCGAGAGGTCTGATTTTTTGCATCCGGGGGTTTTTTGGGTCCCCGATTCTAATAATGAAAAAATATTTTGGAAAAGTTTTTTTTTTAATATGGCTGCCATACATTCGATTTTTTTCATACATTTTGGGGGTCGCTTCCGAGCGAATAGGGCGAGGCCGGAGGCCTCGCATCACACTAGCGAGGCCGAAGGCCGAGCCCCAGCTGCGAGGCCGAAGGCCGAGCAGCCCCACTCGGCCGGTGCAAGGTGAGGCCGAAGGCCGAGCCTTGCAGCGGCCGAGTACAATGACACACAATCAAAGTCGGATAGGTCATACTAGCGAGGCCGACGGCCGAGCCTACGACCGCGAGGCCGAAGGCCGAGCCGCACCGGGGCGAGGCCGTCAGGCCGAGCCACGGTGCGTATAGGACTACTCGATCGATGCAAGGTGAGGCCGAAGGCCGAATCTTGCAGCGGTCGAGTACGATTACTGCGAAATAAGCAGAGTACGTTACCGAATAAACTGCGGAATCGTAACGTAGGGCCACAAGGGTCCATTGGCGCCTGACCGCGGGCCGCTTGCGGCCCGCGCACCGCCCAAAATACTAGTTATACTATATAAAGTTAAACTACCACTGACTCACTGACTCACTCACTGACTGACATAGAGAAACCTTAAGGGTACTTCCGGGGGTGGGGGGGATAAAGTGGTTACGGGGTCGTGGAGGGTTGGGTCCACAACCTCCGGGAAAAATCCGAAATTGGAACATCTCCCTACCCTGATGGTCGTATGCCCTGGTATCTCGGAAACTAAAAAAAAATTTTCTAAAGCAGTTGAACTAAAGTTGTAGGGAACCCTGGGACGTTTCAGGGGAAGTTGAAAAAAACATGGCTCCCGAAGAAAAAAACATGGCCGCCATACAAAATTGAAAATAAAATAACTCGAAAACGGTACGACTTGGATGGGGAGTGTTCGACCAAATGTCATAGGGAATCTAGAGAGCTACCTGGTGGGGGTGACGAAAATTCAAGATGGCGGATTCAAGATGGCGGCAAAATTTCAAAATGGTCTGAGAGGTCTGATTTTTTGCATCCGGGGGTTTTTGGGGTCCCCGATTCCATTTTTGAAAAAATATTTTGGAAAAGTTTTTTTTTTAATATAGCTGCCATACTTTAGTTTTTTTCATACATTTTGAGGGTCGCTTCTGATCGAAGTGGGCGAGGCCGGAGGCCTGGCATCACACTCGCGAGGCCGAAGGCCGAGCCCCAGCTGCGAGGCCGAAGGCCGAGCAGCCCTACTCGGCCGGTGCAAGGTGAGGCCGAAGGCCGAACCTTGCAGCGGCCGAGTACAATGACACACAATCAAAGTCGGATAGGTCATACTAGCGAGGCCGAAGGCCGAGCCTACGACCGCGAGGCCGAAGGCCGAGCCGCACCGGGGCGAGGCCGTAAGGCCGAGCCACGGTGCGTATAGGACTACTCGACCGATGCGAGGCGAGGCCGAAGGCCGAGCCTTGCACCGGTAGAGTACGATTACTGCGATATAAACAGACTGCGTGACCGAATAAACTGCGGAATCGAAACGTAGGGCCACAAGGGTCCATTAGCACCGGTAGAGTACAATAAAATAATGATGCTCTCCGACCTACTGACCAAGACGAATTTACTGCGGAATCGAAACGTAGGGCCACAAGGGTTCATTAGCACCGGTAGAGTACAATAACTGCGAAATAAACAGACTACAGAACTCGAATAAACTGCGGAATCGAAACGTAGGGCCACAAGGGTCCATTGGCGCCTGACCGCGGGCCGCTTGCGGCCCGCGCACCGCCCAAAATACTAGTCATACTATATAAAGTTAAACTACCACTGACTCACTGACTGACTGACTCACTGACATAGAGAAACCTAAAGGGTATACGCAGGGGTGGTAGGGGAAAAGTGAGTATGGGGTCGTGTAGGGGTTGGTTCCGAGGGCCCGGGAAAAATCCGAAATTGGAACTTCTCCCTACCCTGATGGTGGTATGCCCTCGTATCTCGGAAACCAAAAAAAAATTTACCAAAGCACTTGAACTAAAAGTGAAGGCAATCTTGGGAATTTTCAGAAGCAAAAAAAAAAAAGATGGCCGCCATACAAAAAAAAAAATTCCATACAAAATTGAAACGTGAATAACTCGGAAACTATTCAAGTTTTAGATAGTCTGCTTGAACAAAACTCATAGGGAATGGGGGGGTCTACCAGGTGGGGGTCATAAAAATCCAAGATGGCGGATTCAAAATGGCGGCCAAATTTCAAAATGGTCCGAGGATTCTGATTTTTTGCATCCGGAGGTTTTTGAGGTATCTGATTCCATTCCTGAAATAAAATTTTGAAAAAGTGTTTTTTTTAATATGGCTGCCATACATTCAAATTTTTCCATACACGGCGAAACCTAAAGGGTAAATGGGGGGGTGGGGGGGTAAAAGATAATATAAGGTCGTATAAGGGGTGTTTCACAGTCTCCGAAGAAAATCCGAAATTGGAACAATTACCTACTCTGATGGTGGTATGCCCTGGTATCTCAGAAACGGTGCTTATTTTTGGTAAAGCCCTTGAACTAATATTTTAGCAACTCTTGGGACCTTTCAGGAGAAATAAGAAAAAACATGACTCCCATACAAAAAAAAATTCTCCATACAAAATTGATACGTGAATAACTCGGAAACGTTAAGTTTTATAGGGAATGCGTTTGAACAAATGTCATAGGGAATTAGAAGGGCTACCAGGTGGGTATAAAAAAAAACCAAGATGGCGGATTCAAAATGGCGGCCAAATTTCAAAATGGTCCGGGAAATCTGTTTTTTTGCATCCGGGAGTTTTTGGAGTCCCCGATTCCATTTTTGAAAAAATATTTTGGAAAAGTTTTTTTTTTTAATATGGCTGCCATACAATGGTTTTTTTTTGATACAGAGAAACCTAAATGGTACAAGGCGGGTGGGGGGGGGGGGGAGAAAGTGAATACTGGGTCGTGTAGAAGTTGGTTCAGAGGGCCCGGGAAAAATCCGAAATTGGCGAAAAGTCAAACCCTGATGGTGGTATGCCCTCGTATCTCGGAAACCAAAAAAATTTTTACGGAAGCACTTGAACTAAATATGAAGGCAATCTTGGGAGTTTTCAGAAGAAATAAAAAAAAAGATGGCCGCCATACAAAAAAAAATCCATACAAAATCGAAACGTGAATAACTTGGAAAACTATATTTGAAGTCGGGATAGGACACATTAGCGAGGCCGAAGGCCGAGCCCCCAATCGCGAGGCCGCAGGCCGAGCCCACCGATGCGAGGCCGTAGGCCGAGCCCCAGCTGCGAGGCCGAAGGCCGAGCAGCAGCACTCGAATGGTGCAAGGCGAGGCCGAAGGCCGAGCCTTGCAGCGTTCGAGTACAACTATATTTGAAGTCGAATAGGTCACATTAGCGAGGCCGAAGGCCGAGCCCCCAACCGCGAGGCCGCAGGCCGAGCTTACCGATGCGAGGCCGGAGGCCGAGACCCAGCTGCGAGGCCGAAGGCCGAGCAGTAGTACTCGAACGGTGCAAGGCGAGGCCGAAGGCCGAGCCTTGCAGCGGTCGAGTACAACCAGACACAATCAAAGTCGGACAGATCACATTAACGAGGCCGAAGGCCGAGCCCCCAACCGTGAGGCCGAAGGCCGAGCTCACTAATGCGAGGCCGACCTACTCGTACTGACGCAGACGAATTTCATGCGGAATCGAAACGTAGGGCACTCCAAAGTCCGAGCACCCCGACTTCAGGGCACCCCGTTTTAAGGGCACCCCGACTTCAGGGCACCCCGACTTCAGGGCACCCACAAACGCGGGCCGCTTGCGGCCCGCGCACCGCCCAAAATACTAGTTATACTATATAAAGTTGAATTACCACTGACTGACTGACTCACTCACTGACTGACATAGAGAAACCTAAAGGGTATACGCCGGGGTGGGGGGGATAAAGTGGATATGGGGTCGTGGAGGGTTGGGTCCACAACCTCCGGGAAAAATCCGAAACTGGAACATCTCCCTACCCTGATGGTCGTATGCCCTGGTATCTCGGAAACTAAAAAAAAATTTTCTAAAGCAGTTGAACTAAAATTGTAGAGAACCCTGGGACGTTTCAGGGGAAGTTGAAAAAAACATGGCTCCCGAAGAAAAAAACATGGCCGCCATACAAAATTGAAAATAAAATAACTCGAAAACTGTACGACTTGGATGGGGAGTGTTTGACCAAATGTCATAGGGAATCGGGAGGGCTACCTGGTCGGGGTGACGAAAATTCAAGATGGCGGATTCAAGATGGCGGCCAAATTTCAAAATAGTCCGAGAGGTCTGATTTTTTGCATCCGGGGGTTTTTGGGGTCCCCGATTCTAATAATGAAAAAATATTTTGGAAAAGTTTTTTTTTTAATATGGCTGCCATACATTCGATTTTTTTCATACATTTTGGGGGTCGCTTCCGAGCACATAGGGCGAGGCCGGAGGCCTCGCATCACACTTGCGAGGCCGAAGGCCGAGCCCCAGCTGCGAGGCCGAAGGCCGAGCAGCCCTACTCGGCCGGTGCAAGGTGAGGCCGAAGGCCGAGCCTTGCAGCGGTCGAGTACAATGACACACAATCGAAGTCGGATAGGTCATACTAGCGAGGCCGAAGGCCGAGCCTACGACCGCGAGGCCGAAGGCCGAGCCGCACCGGGGCGAGGCCGCTAGGCCGAGCCACGGTGCGTATAGGACTACTCGATCGATGCAAGGTGAGGCCGAAGGCCGAATCTTGCAGCGGTCGAGTACGATTACTGCGATATAAACAGACTGCAGAACTCGAATAACCTGCGGAATCGAAACGTAGGGCCACAAGGGTCCATTGGCGCCTGACCGCGGGCCGCTTGCGGCCCGCGCACCGCCCAAAATACTAGTTATACTATATAAAGTTGAATTACCACTGACTGACTGACTGACTGACTGACTGACTGACTGACATAGAGAAACCTAAAGGGTATACGCAGGGGTGGGAGGGAAAAAGTGAATATGGGGTCGTGGAGGGTTGGGTCCAGAACCTCCGGGAAAAATCCGAAACTGGAACATCTCCCTACCCTGATGGTCGTATGCCCTGGTATCTCGGAAACTAAAAAAAAATTTTCTAAAGCAGTTGAACTAAAATTGTAGAGAACCCTGGGACGTTTCAGGAAAAGTTGAAAAAAACATGGCTCCCGAAGAAAAAAACATGGCCGCCATACAAAATTGAAAATAAAATAACTCGAAAACTGTACGACTTCGATGGGGAGTGTTTGACCAAATGTCATAGGGAATCGGGAGGGCTACCTGGTCGGGGTGACGAAAATTCAAGATGGCGGATTCAAGATGGCGGCCAAATTTCAAAATGGTCCGAGAGGTCTGATTTTTTGCATCCGGGGGTTTTTGGGGTCCCCGATTCCATTTTTGAAAAAATATTTTGGAAAAGTTTTTTTTTTAATATGGCTGCCATACATTCGATTTTTTTCACACATTTCGGAGGCCGCCACAAAGTCACTTGGGCGAGGCCGCAGGCCTCGCATCACACTTGCGAGGCCGAAGGCCGAGCCCCAGCTGCGAGGCCGAAGGCCGAGCAGCCCCACTCGGCCGGTGCAAGGTGAGGCCGAAGGCCGAGCCTTGCAGCGGCCGAGTACAATGACACACAATCAAAGTCGGATAGGTCATACCAGCGAGGCCGAAGGCCGAGCCTACGACCGCGAGGCCGAAGGCCGAGCCGCACCGGGGCGAGGCCGCTAGGCCGAGCCACGGTGCGTATAGGACTACTCGACCGATGCGAGGCGAG
Organism: Peribatodes rhomboidaria; assembly: GCA_911728515.1. Taxonomy (NCBI): domain Eukaryota; kingdom Metazoa; phylum Arthropoda; class Insecta; order Lepidoptera; family Geometridae; genus Peribatodes; species Peribatodes rhomboidaria. The sequence continues at coordinate 8,787,264 of OU452189.1, forward strand.
GCCGAAGGCCGAGCCTTGCACCGGTAGAGTACAAATAAATGCGAATTAAACAGACTGCATGATCGAACAAACTGCGGAATCGAAACGTAGGGCCACAAGGGTCCATTGGCGCCTGACCGCGGGCCGCTTGCGGCCCGCGCACCGCCCAAAATACTAGTCATACTATATAAAGTTAAACTACCACTGACTGACTCACTCACTGACATAGAGAAACCTAAAGGGTATACGCAGGGGTGGTGGGGGAAAAGTGAGTATGGGGTCGTGTAGGGGTCGGTTCAGAGGGCCCGGGAAAAATCCGAAATTGGAACTTCTCCCTACCCTGATGGTGGTATGCCCTCGTATCTCGGAAACCAAAAAAAAATTTACTAAAGCACTTGAACTAAAAATGAAGGCCATCTTGGGAATTTTCAGAAGCAATAAAAAAAAAGATGGCCGCCATACAAAAAAAAAAATTCCATACAAAATTGAAACGTGAATAACTCGGAAACGGTTAAAGTTTTAGATAGTCTGCTTGAACAAAAGTCATAGGGAATCGGAAGGGCTACCAGGTGGGGGTCATAAAAATCCAAGATGGCGGATTCAAAATGGCGGCCAAATTTCAAAATGGTCCGAGGATTCTGATTTTTTGCATCCGGGGGTTTTTGGGGTATCTGATTCCATTTCTGAAATAAAATTTTGAAAAAGTGTTTTTTTTAATATGGCTGCCATACATTCAAATTTTTCCATACACGGCGAAACCTAAAGGGTACAAGGGGGGGTGGGGGGGGGAAAAGTGAATATAAGGTCGTATAAGGGGTGTTTCACAGTCTCCGAAGAAAATCCGAAATTGTAACAATTACCTACTCTGATGGTGGTATGCCCTGGTATCTCAGAAACGGTGCTTATTTTTGGTAGAGCGCTTGAACTAATATTTTAGCAACTCTTGGGACCTTTCAGGAGAAATAAGAAAAAACATGACTCCCATACAAAAAAAAATTCTCCATACAAAATTGATACGTGAATAACTCGGAAACGTTAAGTTTTATAGGGAGTGCGTTTGAACAAATGTCATAGGGAATTAGAAGGGCTACCAGGTGGGGATAAAAAAAAACCAAGATGGCGGCCAAATTTCAAAATGGTCGGAGAGGTCTGATTTTTTGTATCTGGGGGTTTTTGGGGACCCCGATTAAAGTTATGAAAATAAATTTTGAAAAGAAAAAAAATTAACATAGCTGCCATATTGCTCGATTTTTTTCATACATTTTAGGGGTCGCCGCAGAATGACTTTTCGCAGATACTTGCGAGGCCGAAGGCCGAGCAGCAGCACTCGAACGGTGCAAGGCGAGGCCGAAGGCCGAGCCTTGCAGCGTTCGAGTACAACTATATTTGAAGTCGAATAGGTCACATTAGCGAGGCCGAAGGCCGAGTCCCCAACCGCGAGGCCGCAGGCCGAGCTTACCGATGCGAGGCCGGAGGCCGAGCCCCAGCAGTACTCGAACGGTGCAAGGCGAGGCCGAAGGCCGAGCCTTGCAGCGGTCGAGTACAACCAGACACAATCAAAGTCGGACAGATCACATTAGCGAGGCCGAAGGCCGAGCCCCCAACCGCGAGGCCGACCTACTCGTACTGACGCAGACGAATTTCATGCGGAATCGAAAACGGTGCAAGGCGAGGCCGAAGGCCGAGCCTTGCAGCGGTCGAGTACAACCACACACAATCAACTTCAGGGCACCCCAACTTCAGGGCACCCCGACTTCAGGGCACCCACAAACGCGGGCCGCTTGCGGCCCGCGCACCGCCCAAAATACTAGTCTATAATATAAAAATGAATCGCTGAATGTGTTGCTAAGCGCAAATCTCGAGAGCAGCTGAACCGATTTCGCTAATTCTTTTTTAAGAATATTCCTTGAAGTACGAGGAAGGTTCTTAAGCAGAGAAAAATTTAAAAATAGCCTGACAATTAAAAAAAAAACGACTGTTAGGCGGTACGAGCTCGCAGGGTCAGCTAGCTAAATAAAAAACTCCAGCGGGACCGCGGGTAACACCGCGGGATGCAGCTAGTTTAAATATAATGTTGATGGGTACTTTTTATCCCAGATATTTTCCAACTTCTACGCAGACAATGTGCATGCAAGGGCTATTTGTAAAGAGATTTTATCTACTCACCATTGCATTCCTCATTTAAAATCCTTTTGCGTGCAGTCTCCAATTTCAACATATTTATGGCTGTTCTAAAAGTCGAGCCCTGGTCACAAACAATAGCTAAAGGTATTAATTCTGACTCTGACACTTTAGTGACCACTTCCTGTAAAATTCTTACTACTGTAGCAGCTGCAGTTGTTCCCTCACAAAAGTAGAAACATATAGGTTGTCTCCAGTTTGAGCACACTCCTTTTAGCATGAATACTAAGGCATGATCGCAAAACCTTAGTACTTTTTCATACCCAAAGTCTTTAAATCCTCTTATCTCATCTTGGGACTCAACATAAGTGAGATGAGGTGTCAGAGCAACCTCATCAAACAAAATAGAACACAGTTTCTTCTTTGTGTCCCATTTCTGTGTTTTGTGCTTTAGTACTCGAAAAATATTGTCATTTAGCCCCACATTGAACATTATATTTTCAGCCAAACGATTTAAAGTTCGTTTACTGGGCAAATTAAATATTTTTTGGAGCAATCTATATCCTTTCGGGCTTTCCTTCATTAGGGTCAACGCCAAATGCTTTTCACTGGTAGTGTATCTCATTGCCTTCTTCTTTCTGTTTGCCATTTTTAACTGCATGATTAGAAAATCTTGGGCTTGTTGTGACATTTTATCAAATTTTTTATTAAACAATTGGCTGCAGTTTATTCTCTTAGCAGCATCCAATCTTTGCAAAAATGGCTTCAGAGTCTTGTTTTCTTCAACAGCAATTTTCCTCATTTTTTTTATAAAGCACCTGCTGCTGGTGGTCAATTTGTTAGCTGTAAAAGAATAATTTTATTATTTAGTTTATAAACTGGTAATTATTTAGGCTTTGACACACTATACTTTTATTCATAGAAATATGCATAGCGTGAAGCAAAACAAGTGTAAAGAATTTTATCATAACTTTCTGTAAAACATTATTGAACTTATTTTTAGTACTTTATTTTTATGAAACTAGGTACCTATAGCTATTACTGTGATTAAGTATAGTAAAAATATTTTTGAAGTTTGTGTTAAAAATATAAGTGCTTAGTAAATACATAGTCTAGCCATAAATATTGTTACAATACAAACTCCTTCGTTATTTTTTTTTTCTGCTTTTAAATTTGGAATGCGTTTATTATGTTGAAAACTACAATCAATTTCCCGCCATATCACATATATTTTTCGTGATTATTACTAAATTTACAACATGGAATGGGTGACAAAGATAACAGGATTGCAGTGATTGCGTTGCACGAAAAGGGTAAGGAACAGTCGGTCATTTTCAAGACTCTTCAAAATCTTGGTATCAGCCGTATGTTCGTATATCGTAGTATCGACAGATATACCGACTCTTCTTCTGTTGAAAACCATAAAAGATCGGGGCGGCCGCGTGCGATGAAGACTACTAAGGCTGTTAATGCTCTTAAAGCCAGAATTCCCAAAAAACCCAATGAGGAAACAAAAAATCTTATCGCGAGAAATGAAGATACCCGCTAGGACTCTATCGCGTATAATAAAACAAGACCTGAAGCTTGGTGCTTATCATCGATATACAGGTCATGCCCTTAATCAATCGCTGCAGTTAAAGAGAGTGGCTAGATCAAAACGTCATCTATCCCGGTACGCAGGTGAAAGTTACAGAAATATTATTTTTACCGACGAAAAAATTTTCACGATAGAAGAGCACTACAACAAGCAAAACGACAAAGTGTACGCTCACAGCTCTAAAGAAGCTACGGAAGTGGTTGGAAAGGTACAGCGTGGTCATCATCCTGCGTCAGTCATGGTTTGGTAGAGGCTATCCTTTCACGGCGTCACAAAGCTTCATTTTTGTGAAAAAGGGGTGAAAACTTTAGCCAAAGTGTATCAAGAGACCGTCTTAGATGGTGTTGTAAAACCCCTTAGCAATACACTTTTTAAAAATCCACCGTGGAGTTTCCAACAAGACTCTGCACCTGGTCACAAGGCGCGAACTACCCAAGCCTGGCTGGAAGCCAATGTTCCGGACTTTATAAGGGCTGAAGACTGGCCCTCCTCTAGCCCAGATCTAAACCCCCTGGACTACAAATTATGGTCAGTTTTAGAGGGCATGGCCTGCTTTAAACGACACGCCGACATAGAGTCACTTAAGAAATCTTTGAAGCAAGCAGTGGCTAAATTTCCCATGGAAACAGTCCGTACATCCATAGATTCTTGGCCAGACCGACTAAAGGCCTGTATCAAAGCCAATGGTGGTAATTTTGAATAAAATAATAGTTATATTTTTGTTAAGACATCAATACATGTGTACATATAATTTTTATTAACATTACATTACTGTATAAAAAAATAAATGCATTTTCATTTGTAACAGAACTTATGGCTAGACTAGGTATTTACCTCCTCCCCTAATAACAATTTTTTTTGGTGCTTTATTTTTCAATTGAGTTCGCTCCACACTATGAATCCCATCTGTAAATAAAAGAAACATTCAATTATAAGTAAGGGTGAATCAAGAATATCAGGTAACTATTTAGGTATTCTGAGCAACATTTAAACATTTGCCATCACTCTATTTCTTAAAGCAATATTTATTCCAATATTGCTTGTATAAATTTGGTTTTTGACATCTCTAAAATAAAATCAATCACACTAAGGACATCATAACCAAAATAAGATTAACTACTTAAAGAGATGTGCATGCATGTTTCCTAAAACATAGAATACAGTTTTGTGTAAAGAAACCATTTTATTTCACAAAAAAGTAGGTAATCTTTATGAACATCATATGACAATGTTTAAATATTTTAAAATTATTTTAATTAGTACACAGAGGTTACACATGGGTTGACGAATGTAAAATTAAAAACCATAAGTACTAAAACTATTAAAAGTTTTTAAAAATTATTACCAGTATTGAGAAATGAAGATGCAGGAGGGTCTGCAAATATATCTGCTGGTCTTTTATCTGCTGGTTTGGAATATAAATGATCAACTGGATGTTCTAAAATGAGAAAATGGTATATTAGAAAATAGAACATAAGTTTTAGCAAAACTTAAGTAAGATTGAAAAATGAGTATCATTACCTCGGACAACAACTGGATTTTCCACAATTTCCTCAATGTCTTCCTTTTTACTGTAGTTATGATCATAATGATCACCTGAAAGTAAACAAATAAACTTTAATTAAATATAAGTTTTTAAACTGTCATGGTCACTAACATTATTATTAACACAAACGGGATGTGCCTATGCCACATGGTGGTTTAACCCGTTGAGCTTCGGGAAGGATTAAATGTACAGAAAAATTAAACAAGCACAGCTACATTACATACATACATACATTTACAAGCAGTGTACCTATTAATATGTACAGCTTACCAGATAAAGGCACCCCATGCTCGACTTCTTCAGTAGAAAATAGACATGGATAACTATCTTTGAGACGGTTACCCTTGACATCCAGTTGGTATCTATCGAAGTGTTTTTGGCACACACGTTTATTCACTAACTGATCTTTTGATAGACCAAGAAGTTCGGGATTCACTGGCACCAAAAACGACAGCCACAAAGCCCTAAGTTTATCGTCCTTTGGTAAATTATAAAGGCGATGAGTATTGTTGGTTGAATTACAACCGACAGCACAGCATTTGATAGGAGCCATGGCCGCAGACGGGACATGCACCAGAGCACTGCAGTATAATTCGTATCGAGCAAGGAACTTGGAATCAATCTCAACTCAAGCAATAAAGCGAGGAGAAAGACAACCAAACAGTACACGAGTTTCGACACGAATGACGGCAACTCAACTCCAGTCTTTCAGCTGTCAGTAGTGTCAGTTTGACAAATAGTTATACAAAATGGCTGCCAACAACATGGCTCGCGAAAGTAGCGCCAAGACGAATTTTTTGGAACTAAAGCTGTCACAGGCCTGGGCCTTATTGTTTCTGGCGAGAATATATTAGATTGAGTGGCTAGTGGACTACGAACAGTAGATTCAGAGGCAACAGGTATAATATTTGCAGGCTCTTTAGAGTTGTCGCCTGTTATAACAGGAGGAGTCACATTACGTTCTTCAAATCCAACGTGCTCTGTGTGATCTCTATTTTCTAGACCTTCCCCAACAACAACGTCGTTCTCAACTATATCAACTGACAAATTTTGGGCGGAGGCTCTTTCTTCCGGATCATCCGTCAATGATTCTGCTGCAACAATGGAAGCTCGTTCTGGCACTGGATTGGTCAAAATGCGATCTGTAACTTGGCTGGGCAAAAAATCTGCTTCTCCAAAAATATCTGTATTAACAGGCCATGTTCCTGTTGCAGCAAAACCAGCGCTGATATTTTTTGCTGTGATCGCCACATCAAAAGCAGTTTTGTTAATAGACGGAATATCATAGATAGACATAACTTTTCCAGCATTTGACCGCATCCAATTATCACAAGCTGTGTTAATGGCCTTTTTAAGAGGACCGAAAATTGCACGATCCATTGGCTGCAGCTTGTGTGTGCTAAGGGACGATATGCATAATAGGCTGATAAGGCTGTGTCAAGGTCAGTAGCTCGCCGAAGTTCTCTAAGTGCATATCTAAAACTAGATAATTGAGTCATATAGAAGCAAAAGCAGCAACATTCACTTTTACTGAAAAAGCAGTAGACATCTTTTTTTGTTTACGTTGCATGTACCAATTTTTAGTTACATTATGTTACAAGAATAGATAACTAATGATGATAGAATCAGATATTGTAAAACAGAATTCTCTAAGAAACACTACATTTACCAAAATAAAGTAATACATTTAGGATGTTGCTGTTTTTGCATCCAATGTGTGGGTAATGCTGCTTTTGCGCCATTCTTAATTGGATGTTGCTGGTTTTGCACCAGTCAATCATGGATATTGCTGCATTTGTAATGACTGTTTTTGTTGATGTTTTACTGTAATAATCTTGGTACTTATTTTTTTCAAAAATCTTCAGATATTCCTTTTTACTAGGTAATATTATTAAGCGAATTTATTAGAAATAAAAAGATGTAACGCTATGATTATGAATTTTAATACTTAGGTTTTATTTTTATATTATTGTAATAAATAAAATTTAAACTTTTTTTATCGTACACTGTTTATTGTTCTAATCATCAATTATTTAATAGGTATTATTCTTATATAAGTTTCAGTTTACTTATTTCTTATTATTCACACATGCATGTCATCAATTTCTTCATTTGGCTCACACAATTCTTCGTTATTGTCACCGTCTTCACCCTGTTGGTTACTATCCTCAGTTTGGTCATCATTATATTCTTGTAGTAATTCTTTGAAAAATTTCAAATTTTCGTTTAGGTGCCAATCGTTACCCCAATGGCTTCTTAGCAAGGTTAGTGTATCTTTTTTTTTGCGGCAGTTAATTTGTTGTAAGGACGTATTTTTTCTGGATTTATCATAGCGCTTTTTTTTTCCTGGTTTACAAACATTTTTGCTAGTTAGCAAAAATGTTTGTAAACCAGGAAAAAAAAGGAAAAAATAAATCCGATGATGGAGTTCCATCATCGGATTTATAATGTAAATGCCCTTGAATCAAAATATTTCCGGGTCTCTTCGAACGTTTTAAAATGAAACGTTTACACTGTTTAAATTTGAAATGCCAGTTGCTCACAGGTTTAAAAACTTCCTGTGAAGCTGTTTTCCAGTCAAGGACTTCGCAATCAGTAGCTCCCTAGGTAGTGACAGTACTAAAGTTTGAAATAATGTCCAAGTATTTTTGGGGGCTATTTATTTCTTCGTGGAGCCGGACTTCCTTTTCGATCTTAGCGAATACCCTGTCAGGTGGTATGTAAGAATGTCCAACTACTGGAAACACTAGTTCAATTTGTTTAACATTTTGAGGAGCTTCTGTCATCCATTTAGCTAACATAGCCAGCATAATAGTATTTTTGTTCTGGCCTGCACAGCCATCAGCGACTAGTCGAACTATTTGACAAGAAGAGAAGTCTGTGTTTTTCAGTCGGTGGTGATACAAGGCTGACGCAATTTCGTTAGCAGCTTTGGGAAAAACATTTTCTGTCCAACAGTAGGCAAACACGTTTGTAGGAGTTAACTTGCTTTTTAAAGAGCCCTCCACTATTGTGAAGTTAAACAAATAAATATTTCTCAGGTAGTATGCGACTTGGTCAGGAAGTTTAAGCAAATTTAATTTTTTTTATTATTCATTAATATAAATTAAAAAAAGGATGCATCCAATAACACTTCCTTGGGGAATGGAATGATTCATTTGTATTGCAGAGGATCTAGTTATATTTATCATGTTAGTGTTGGAGTCATAAATTTTCTATTTCTACGAACTGTTCGCGATTTTCCAAGTAGGAACGTAACCATTTGTGGGCTAAACCTCGTATGCCTGAACTATATAGTTTATGTAATAGTAAGTCATATTGCACTTTATCATATGCTTTCGTCATTTCTAACAGTATGCCTATTGCGTATTCTTTATTATTTATCGCTTTAAATATTTCATGGATTATTTATTTTATAAACTGATAAAACTGTCGAACGGTTCTTTCGAAAGCCGCTGTTTTAAGAGTGTGTTTAAATTATTAATGTACCGTAAAATGTGGCAACATTACCATGTTTTTAGAAAGAAGTCTATGTACTCCATTATCTATTAGACGCAAGAATATGAAACGTTTGTCATACACTTATTATGTTTGTCTTACGTTTTTTGCAGTTTATATTACACAAAGTCATTAATTAAGCTACAGCCGTAAATTAAGATTGTGGGCAAAATTGACACATTTTTGGTAACTTTACCTATGTATTGTATTCCGCTATTATTGCGTACAAAATAATTCATCAAGCAAAGATGACAAAAATACGGCCGTTAGTTTTTTAAATTAAAACAGAAAAGAAGAAAAGTAGTTTAAAAAGTGGCAACACAATCAACAGGTTAAGTTGCCAAGGAGTTTTGGCGGGAACCGAAAAGATGGTGTCGTGTTTTTGTATTATTTTCTAAAACTTGTGATTCTTCGAGTGTTAAATTGTAATAATGGTGGATTATTATCGTTTACCGGTTCGTCAACGTGCACGAGTGTGGGCAAATGATACAAACATCGCGAAACGCGATTTTTCGTGTTCTCTACAAAACTTCACTTAAAGTTTCAGTAAAGTATCCATAACTTTACTGGAATGGGAAAAGGGGAGGGATTCATCGTCTTCATCATCACCTCATCATCATCATCCCATCATCTGTTACTGAAGGAAAAATTATTACTAAGAATCCGACTGAAGGACGAGTATCCATGGTCATGAATAAATTAATAAAAAAAAAAAAAAGTTAAGTTGCCAAAGGATTCATTGCAGTTTACATACAAATATGATTTGACACATAGGGTTGTCAAAAAACGGGAACAATAAACTGTTTTTTTTTGCAATTTTATACGTAACATATTTTATATGTTGAAAACAGGGAAAACGATAGGTATTTAAATTTAAAACAATAAAAATACTTTTGTTGCTTTATTATGTTGAAAGTGAGTTAGAAATGGCACATTTTTGAACTTCTTTGGTCAGGTTTATCTTTTTAACTAAATAATAACATAATAGGAACTAGTATACAAAACCTTCTCAATCGCTTTTAATTAAAAAATAATAATCACTTCTTATGAAAAATTTACTTCAACATAAAATTCAAAATTATAACATGTGGCCTTAAAAAATTAAAGAAATCTTAAAAACTACCTACAGGACTCAAAGTTTAAATGGCACGGATTACATGGGACAAAACAATTTAAAATTTAATCAAAATAAATATTATCTTCCTCGTTCATAAGAACATATATTCTGATATTTGCAATAGTTGAACAGATTTTAATATAGAATCTTCTGGCAAAGAGTTATCTTCATCCGCTTTTTTAGGCATGACAATCAGAATACCATCCTTCTTGTGTGTCATTTTATAGTACGAAACTGAATATGATTTTTCGTGTCTGTTAACATGCTTGATAATGCCGACGAAATACTTCCATTTTCGTGAATAATATCTCGCTAAGATTGTGTCTCCTTCATCCCAGCTTACTCCATCATTCCCAATATTTTTCTGTACTAAATTGATCCGTTTTTCTTCTAATTCATCCTTATTTTTCTTTAGAAATTCATTTTTATTTATTTTATTCGTCTTAGTTTCATTTTGTGTGTTTTTGGTTTTTGTTTCTTTCTGTTGTCCTGTCTCAAAGTCATTTTCTGTTTCCTTCTGTTTATCTGTGGGATCATTATCCTTTTTTGCATCCTTGTTTTTCTTCTTTTTTTTTTATTATTATTATTGTTAACTTAAATACAAGTACAGCTTAAACTAAACATGCCCATAAAACCAAAGCGGTTTGTCTAGGACAAACAGTTCTCACCCTTATTTAGCTTAAATATGCCATATTATGTAATAATATAAATACTTAAAGAATAAAATAAAAATATAAATACTTAAAGAAACTAACTAAATATAAATAAGTACTTAAAGAAACAATGATTATATCGTACATCGCGCGCGCGCTCACCCAAAACAGCTGTTGTAGGTATCGGCTAGTGCCGCTCGTCATGTCTCACCAAGTTCAAGTGAAAGTACGAGTACCTACTTGTGCAGCCGTCGCAGTGAGCGCGGTCGCGATACAATTGAGGATGCTCTCGTCTAATTATTGTTCTTTGTAAGAAAAAATGACTTTAATTTTTGTTTGAAATTTTTTTTATTTAATTTATTTTTTAGCTCCGGCGGTAATTTATTAATAAGACTTGGGACAATGAATTTAGAAGTTCTTTTACCATAAAAATTATTAAATCTAGGCACAGAAAGTTTTTTTTTTAGAATGGCTCTGGTTACTACATGACCAGTTTTAGGAACTTGAATCTCTGACCTAAAATATTGTTCTTGAAGTAGGCAGAGATCTACTTTTTTATGCACGGGTATTATGCCACAATACCTAAAGAGTCCAGATTCATCGTCCGTGTACTTACGCTTAATTTTTAATGGAACTATTAATTTAAGTAGCCTGTACTGCAAATTATATATTTGATCTAAATATGTCTTATAGGTACGACCATAGCTGCTCAACCCATAGGATATAATACTCTCAACCAAAGCTTTGTACATAGTAAGTAAGACGTCAAAAGGAACTCTGCTTTTAATGCAATAGAATTTAGCCATAACCGCTCGTAGTTTTGTACACGTCCTATCTACGTGCTTCGACCAATTGAACCTGTTATCTATCACTAGACCTAGGTACGTTAGTTCGTTGACTTGTTCAATATCTTTGCAACTGACGGTACAAGCTGAGTTGCTGTTATGCAGGCAGTCGTGACTATGGGCTACTACTTTTACTCCGTCTTTGAATTTATTAGGGTTATGGCTAGAATGCACATGAATGAGCTTCGTCTTATCAGCGTTTAAGACTAACCCAGAGTCATGTGACCACTTGCAAATGGCTGTGAAGTCCGATTGAATATGACTTTGAGCAATCGCTACATCTCTGTCCGCAGCCACGAGGCACGTGTGGCTTTCTTAGTTTCATTATGTGGTTCTTCATCTGTGTATTCATTCTCTGTTCTTTATCATTATATTGTTTTTCTAGTTCTGCCTCAGTTGTATTCTGCTTTTTTTATATTTTAACACCATAATTGTGCCATGGGCACGCAAACTAGAAGGTCCAAAGGTCGTGATTGGCGATAACCTTTCCAGCCACATCAAAACTGAAGTCATAGAATTATTTGAAAAACATAATATTAGATTTGTGCTTCTGCCACCAAATTCGACTCATCTGACTCAACCGCTGGATGTAGCTTTCTTTGGGCCCTTGAAAAGGTTTGGCGAAAAATTTTAACTACCTACTTTAAATCCGAAGCAAGCAGGGCTTAATAAGTCCCATTTTCCACCTCTGCTTGCAAAGGTGATGGATGATGTAAACATGAAAAAGAAAGGAAATGTGAGTGGATTCAGAGCGACAGGTATCGTTCCATTCAATCCTCAACAGGTGTACAATAAAAGTCCCGAATTTTTATTCTCAGAAACACGCCGCAGAACGTCAACTGATATGGCCCTCACTTCTGTCGTTATTTTAGCCTTAAGCTGCTCCAAATTCGTAAGAGGGGTATCAAAATTTCTTGCTTTGAAATAACCCCATAGAAAAAAGTCAGCTGGGGTCAAGTCGTAAGATCTGGGTCTTCAACCTTCTTCTTCTGGACAAAATGTCTTCAAAGTATGATTTTTCCCGGAAACAACGCTTTTAGGGTGTCCGTGGAGCTGTGCTGGCTGTGGCACCATCTTGCTGAAACCATACACCGGACTCGTCAACAACTTCTTCTTGCAGCTGCGGTACAAAAAGTTATTAACCATGTCGATATACCGCTCGCTCGTCACTGCACGCCGTCAAGCGTTGCACCTCGATCATTCTCAAAGAGAAATGGTCCGACGATTTTCTACGCCGATATTGCGCACCATACAGTAACTTTGGGGCTGTGTGATGCTTTCTGATGTTTTTGTTTTGGATTGCTGGGTGACCAGTAACGGCGTAACCATTTTGGCGATTGACGTACCCTTCGAGGTGAAAGTGTGAATCATCGTTAAAATAAACATTATCCATCCCATTTTCCTCTGAAAGAAACTAACATCTTCGGAGAGTAAATTTTTCGCTTGTTGTCTTGGTTTAATTTCTTGAACTATTTGGATTTTATAGGGATGTTTTTAAGTCTAAGGCCAAAATTCGTTGAATACTTGAACGATGGAGATTCAAAAAGGCAGCATGTTTTCTAACTGATCATCCTAACGGATGCTCCGCGACCGCAGCGGCGCCGCGGTCGATATTTTCAATCGATCGCACAGGTCTATTTCGAGAGCCAATTGAATTATTCAGTAAACGTCCTGTCGCTAAAAAAATGATTCAGTAACATTTTACAGAAATTAAAAATTAATAAAAATATTGCAACCACTAAACAATGGCCATTCTAGACAATTTACGAATGTTGTCTGTGATCCTCATTTATACCAACAAGTAAAAAAAAAACTAACAACTTTATCACTTACTACAAACACGATAAAACGAGTTTCGAAATTTTGTTATGGCGGCTTTTGCAACGTACCCCAGGAATATAGCGTTATTTGCAACTGATCGAATAAAAATGGCGGAATTTGAAACTAACTTCAGTTGGATTGATGGTCGTTGTTATGCAACAATTCTAGACAAGCACGGAATAATATGAAACGACAAACTGTCATTGGTATTTTATATTAAAAAAAACTTAATCGAAATATTTGGTACCTATCTTAGTAATTTAAACTAAAGAATGAATATGCTTAAATTAAAATGTGCATTTTAATCCTATGTACGAGTATTATGTATTAATAGTAACTTTTTATTTATAGTTTTTAAAATATACATATTTTTTTATAAGTTTACTTTTAAACTTGAAAAAATGCAGACGTTGGCATGGACCAGATAAATTAAAGATCAGTAACAATACGGATTAAAAAAATTCTAACAATAAGATTGACATCTTCGAAACCGGCTTCACAAAGGTCTTCCATTTCTACCGATTCTTCTGTAACACCCTCTTGTTGATTTGCCATTCTTTCTTCCAATAATTTGTAAAATTTAAGTTTTTCTATGTTTTTCTAATAGTTTACTTACAAATTTAATTTTTGCCCTCTCTGGTACTATCTGATTTGGAGCAATTCTGGCGGGATTTAACTTATTTATCGTTTTATTCTTCTTTGTTCTTGATTTTTTAGGATTAATATAAATTTTACATGACATTTCTCCTTGCAACAATAGGTCATTTGTTCGTGTACGTGGCAAGGAAAATCTTTTACACTTTTGGAATTGTACGTGCCAGCTAGTGGTTGGTTTCATCACTGATGTGTAGGCAGATTTCCAATCGTGTTCGGCAAACGATTCAAAATCCGTGACTTGGCAGTGTTCGCTCCAAATTTTTTGATATTCGTCAAGCGACGAAATTTTTTCTCGCTTTTTTATTGGTTATTCTATTTGCGCGAAAATGCGGTCAGGCGGTATATAAGAGTGTCCCACCACGAGAAATATAATTTCAACCAATATAATTTTGACTGCCTCGGTGGCTCAGTTGGTAGTGAACCTGCCTTCTGAGCTTGGGGGCGTGGGTTCGATTCCCACGTAGGGCAAACATTTATGTGATAAACATTTGTGTTTGTTCTATGTCTGGGTGTTAATTATCTATTTAAGTATGTATTTAAAAATATCTAAGTATGTATATCAGTCTCTGGCAACCATAGTACAAGCTTTGCTTAGTTTGGGGTCAGGCGACCGTGCGTGGAAGTGTCCCGAATTTATTTATTTATTTTATTTATTTAACCTTTTTGAGGTGCCGTTCGTAAAACAGGTTCAGCTCCAGAGTCCAGATAGATCACTTTGGATAATTTAACTTGGATAAGAGGCCTCTAAGTAAGGTGACATGAACACTTCCTCATCTCTCAAAGGTTTTCTTAGGACTGACGGCATCTTGAACGTTCTCTCTGACTGTCAGATTTCAAAATGAATTTGGAATATGTTGGGTGCCGGTAGTGGCTGTCGATTACTAAAGAGACTTTATTTACAATGATAAGTACAAAAAAAAGGAGTAATAATATTACAATATCTGGGTAATCTTTGGACGTCCCTGGATATTTAATTTCTGGTAGGACTTCAGGATGGGCCATTTGTGTATCATCAGACATTTCAGTCAGATTACAAGTTATAGTCGATTTTTTTCTGGTTATAACCATCTTTTTAGTAAGATTTGCAAAATCAGGTAATGTTGATAAACCACTGCGCACTGTTAATCAGCGGTATATCTATTTCAATTTCTTTATCTACAACTCTGGGTTTCAATTAATTCCAGAGATTGTAGATCATTCCTAGGTGCATATCAGTAGTCCTGAATGACACATTTTGGAATGTATTGCAAAGCGTAGGTACATCTATGTTTTTGAAAGTTTCAAAAGTGCCGGGGTGCCTCTGTTGTCAGCCATTTTCCGAGCATGGCGATCATCGTCGTATTTTTGTTTTGGCCTGAATAACCATCCGCCACTATTTTCAGCACTTTTTGTTCTCCGAAAGTGAAATTAAGCAGAAAATGATGAACAGCAAAACGTAATATCATTGCTGCCTTTGTGGTGCGCTGTTTCATTCCAGGTGTAGGTAAAAATTGTGTCTTCATTTTGGCTTTAGAGTTGCCAACAATAATTGTAAAATTTCTATTGTCTGCTATAATATGCAGATTGGTCGTGTACAGTGGGTAATGAGAGGTTTTTTTTTGGCAGTCAAAACTTATGGTCATATGGTCATTTCGTGACTCCACCAATATTTCGTATGGATGATGTGAACGGGCTTTTTAAAACGGTTTTGTAAAGCCCGTAAAACATCAGCAGTTAGGTTGTCATTAGATGTATCTAGCTGTAAACCACTTTTTAAAGCAAATTAAATACTTCCTCTGCCTTGCATGTATATCAAAGCCATTTGCATATTCGTGAAAAAACATCCCGACTATTTTAAGAAACGCAGTCAAGTTTTGACTCGTCAAAAAAGACTAAAGTTCGCTAACTTATTACATAAATCAACCGCCTGCCAGAAAATGCGTTCGAAATGGAAAAACAAAAGACGATCGAAATGGAAACAAAATAGACGCAAACAAAGAGGGAGTTGTATTCATTTTTCCATCTTCTTTAATAGGCATAACTTTTGATATTTCTGCATTATTGTAGAAAGGGTTATTGGACCAATACAGCTCCATATCGGGCAATGGGTTTAGACCTATCATAATCAATATTCCCAGGTAAGCCTTCATTTCCTCTGTCGATCAATCCTGATGTATAATGCTTGCTGTTTCGCTGAAAATATTCCGGGAAAACTTGTCAAAAAAGTCAATGGGGCAGAGTTTTATGATTAAATGCTGATTGTGATCGAATCGGATTGATAAATTCTGGAATACTGTGTGTCTCTGTTTCGCATTTCCACTCACGTAGCTGTCTTGTTCTTACTGCTTTGATGGTTCTGCTTGCCTTGAGTGACGTTCTGCTTCTGTTACATTAGTACAAGGAGATTCTGCAATTGACTCATCTGTTGAGATTGGAGGATAATAACAGCCTTATTCACTGATTTCATCAAGACAGTGCTCTTTTTCAATTTCTTGTTGGGTGGGTTTCAAAACAGGTCGTCATTCTTCATAATAATACGAGTATGTCTCTACGTGTTCATTTACTTCATCTGTTGGATTAACATCATCTTGTCTTGTTATCTCACCAACTCTACAAATGGGACTATTTCTTTCTAAAATGTCTATCAGACACTCTGATGAGTATATTTCTTGGTCTTCAGTAGTTTCCTCCAAGTTGTCAGATATAGTACCTCGATTGGCGTTTGCGCGCTGGTGCGTCCGGTGGTTGTCCGGCAGGAGCACCCGCTCTAATTGAGCCACGCGCTTGCGAGCCAAAAACTCCTCCACCGGCAAAGTGCTTACGTTCTTTCTGTTCACCTGGCGCTGGACACGGATAAGGCTGAAGACATCTTCACTAAATAATATATGTAATTAAAAACGTAATTTATAACAACAATCGAAATTCGGAAACGTTTCTGAAAAAATTAGAATATCGGTGCTGGCCTCGAGCAGTTTCGGAGATTCAGGGGGAAAATGCGTGGTTAATTTATTAATTAGAAAATAAGATTAATAGTTATGCGTAATTACGCAATTTATTTTATCAGTATACAGGTGTCTCATGAGAAAGTTTATATTTATTTAGGTTACTGCGTAAACGCAACGAATCCGAGAAGCGCGGGGGTTATGTAATTTTGTAGCCTGGCTCTTCGGAATTTAGTCACTATGGAGCGTTTCTCAAGAGCAGACTGCGCGTTGTGCGTGTGAGAGTTTTGCAAAAACGGTAATTCGGCGACTGTAGCGCGTAAAAGATTCTGCAGTATTCAAGGTTTTCGTTACTGAACCTTTTAATGCGCAAGATTTTTTTCTAGTTATTTTTTTGTTTTATTTTGAAATAATATTTGATTTATTTATTTGAATATTTTTTAGTCTTGTAAGTGAAAAAAAAAACAAATATTGTGTACGTATTTTTTAATTTATTGCATGTTACAAAAATGATACATTGCGAGACATTGCGACGAATAGGTAACAAAAATCACGTATCATATTTGTTACATGGCTCTAGTCACAGTGATTGGTATAGCTGTAATAAAAATCAATTGGTATTCTAAGATTAAACATATTTATTTTAATATAATGCCATTAAACATTTTATATTATTGAGCTTTTGTGTGGTAATTGTAAAAACAATTTTGGTTTTTAACAAAACATAGGCGCAAATTGCACTTTACGCAATTTACGTTTGTCAACCCTGTTTTGCAGTACTTGCATCTCCCTCGTGTAATGAAAATTGGAAAATGCCCAGTGCTGTCAAATCGAACCGCCTCAACCGGTCAAGGAGCAGTTGGGGCTTGCATTTTCCTCCTTGCATTTGGAATATTACTGAGCGTTGGTTCCCGAATTCGGTTTTTTTTTTCAGCAGTTCTGCTACTATCTGCACTCTATTTTTTTTCAGCGGAGTGCTTTTTTTTCTCTATCGATTTGTGCAAGCTTTTCCTGTCTCCGGTGTAATAACCAAGTGTTATTTACACATATGTCAAACATTCCATTCGGGAAGACGGACATGCTGCACCATTGGAAATTTGGTGTACACGTCATAAATTGCAACTTCTTTGTAAAATGTTTTATCTTTTACTGAGAATCCCTCTATATCAATTATGAACCGAACATTAGAGACACAACTAATATGCATTTGTCATTTTTTTTTACACTTTTGTCTCACTGACGAGCGGAGGCACTGCACTTCAATCGGGAATTGAGCCACTGTGTACACCTAGGAGTTCACAGTGGCTCAACCCCGTAGTACATCGTGACTCTAGTAGTACACAGTGACTCATCAGTAGAAATAAAATAAAAGAATCTTACTCTAAATTATTTTTTTATTGAAAATCAATAGACAGATTTATTTTATAAACACTAATCAGTTCACATTTGGTTCTTACAAAGCTATTTATCATTATAGAGATCAACAGTTACTACACATTTAATCAACGATTTTAAACTAATCATAATGAAATGCTAAACCCAACGACGCACAGTGTTCTCTGTAGAACAAGCCAGGTGGACAAAATTATATTTTCATTGTTTCGGAACCATGAAAATATATTATAATAATATAAAATAAAAAAAATAAAAAATACATAGTTTTATGTATAAGAAAAAAATATTTTATATTTACACTATTATAAAACAGAAAAAAATACTGAAATAATAATACAATTACCTTAATCTCTACAAATATTACCGCTAATTATATGTACAACCTTAGACTATTACATTATTTACAAAAATTACAAATACTAACACTAAAAGGTAATATAATACACTACAGGTACATTAAAACTAATTGTCAATATCGGAATCATCGGATTCTGTATCGGATGATTCCGATACAAGATAGTCTTCCTGACTTTGTGGAGGTCTTAGTTGCTGTGGAAGTCGAGGCTCTATAGTAGGAGCTATAATGAGCTTTAGGACCTCCGCACACAATTTATTCGACTTTTTTTGGAACTTCCCGCAGGCTGTTGATCAGAGGATCAGATGTTATAATCAACATATTGAGCAAATCTCTTTCGTGGCTTGACGCGAGCACTTTCTCGTGTTGTGCTCTCTGAATCTTTATTTATTTGGTCGATAACATCGTCGATGATGGACGAGGATTTTGCGAGATGATATTGTTAGCTTCGTCGATTAACCTAAGAGGAACAAACGAATAAACAAAAAGGAACTCATCAGTGTCTTCGCTGTTCTCAAATCTCTGTGTGTAAGCACTATGACCGGAACTCCCGTCACAACCCCATTTACTTAAAAGAGTAAATGATGAATTGCGGAACACACTTGTGACAACTTCTTTCTAAGCTTCTATTCACCGTTCCGCTGTTTTGTTGAGTAAAGCTTGTAACTCAATTTCTGCTCGAGATTGTGTCACAACAATGTGCTCCTTTTGTGCTTTTTTTGATTTAACAATGCAATTATATGATGGAAACACATGGTGCCCGACCTTCATAGTCCATTTCCTAGTCTGTTTATAGGAGTGAGTGGTCGACTTCGAGTCGAGTCTATATAGTAGGCTAATGCCTCGTCACTACTTAGTGGTCTATTATTCTGCACAGCACTGGGTTGTTGAACTCGGATTTTTGCCAATGTCCTTTATAGCCCTGGCAACGTCCTTTTTGGACACGTTTTTGTGTCCAGTAGATCGTGCAGCTACTTCTGCAGCAGTCATCAATTCGCCAACACTCCGCGAGTAAACTAAATCTTCAAGTCTACGTTTTTTAGTTTTGAAAGACGAATCTTCGAAGTCTTTTTTGGGTCTTCCGGGTCGAGAGTGGTCAGTGGATGAGGTAGAAGGTTGCGGTTGAATTGACCGCACGCAGAACTCTAACTCTTCGCCTTCTAGCCACAACTTATTCTTGATAAGAAAACGCTCCCTTGACTTTCCTGAAGAAACCCATTTGGAAGCGATTTTTGAAGAAATACTGGCTAACTTCATCTTAATGTTTCTTTGACTATCTTCAGAAATTTCAGAAAACTCAAACTTAGACGAAATAAATTCAAATAGACGATCATTTCTTTCGTATTTTTTGTGTCTAAGCCATTCTTCGAAAAACTCTATTTTATTAATAGAGTGAAGCTTTTCTGCAAAAATGAGAAAAAAAAATAGTTGTACTCATTTGTGCTACGTAAAATATATGTCACAATAATCTATAGTCATGCAGCTAAAACATATAAAAAAATTAGCCTGGATACAAGAGGATACATGCTTTTCCCATACTCGATAAGTTTGAAATCAAAGAAAAAATATGTTTTTTTTTGTGTTTTCGTTGATAATCTACTCTAATGATTTTTAAGGCTCATTAAAAGATTCTAATAATAAAATATTGATATACATACCTTCAGAATTGAAATCCATCACTAAACTTTCCACAAAATTAAAAACTGCCACAATGAGGTGCTAGTGAAAGTGTCGCTAAAATGCAACTGACCTATATTTTAAATTACATTTACCTCATTAGCTCACTTTGATAAACAATGACTCATTAGTATGGAATGTTAGACATAAATAGTTCTTGGAATTGGGGGTTTGGGGGTTTTGTTTACAGGTACATAGTACTCATTTCCGGGAATTTGATTACGACTTTTGTCCACCTGGCTTGTTCTACAGCGCACACTGTGCGACGTGGTAAACCCAACAGCTGGGCGGCGTTCTCAGATATTAAAGTAATTTGAGAGCCCTGGTCGAGCAATGCCCTTAAAGTTACGTAATTACCGTCGATCGCTTTAACTTTTAATAAAATAGTAGCTAATAAAACTTCTTCATCATCAGCTGAAACGTGAGTTGCTGTATGTAGCTTGTTGAAACGTTTGCTGCTTAGTCGACATAGGCGATGTCGTTATTAGAGGCGATTTTTGCCCAACTGACCTTTGGTGCAGTGACCCCGCGGCGACACACGCGTCATGCAACTGCGTGTGATGTACACCATTGCATTCTTTGCACCTTTTAATTGACACACATTTAGTTAAGTGTTTGAAAAGGCAGTTTTTACATAGCTGGAGCTTGGTCACTGTCCTCAATTTCACATCCGGTGGCATGTTCAAGAACTGCTGGCATCGGTATAGCTCGTGATCATTGTGACACAGAGGGCATTTAACCGTGGATGTAGCAGCGGCTTGATATCTCGATGAATTTTTGTTGGTATATTGATTTGAGTTGTAGTACGGCTGTGCTTGATACGACGGAGCTGGGTTAGCTGAAGATGTAGAGTATTTTTCTTTCTTTTGAGTAGGTTCTAGAGCGATAAACTTACTCTCGAGAAAGTCCATAAGCTCATTTAACGTAGGCAACTCTCTAGGAGATTTGCGTGCTTCTTTGTACGCGGTGTAGGTTTCACGGTCTAGCATTTTAGCAATAATATGAACTAGTAACGGATCCCATGAGATAGTGTCTACACCCAAGTTATGAATGGCGTGAATACACTCGGTGGTGGTATCGTAGAGACGTTTTATTTCATATGACGTTTGCTTGTTGATGCTGGGCTGATTTAGGAAGGTCTCAATGTGGGTAGAGAATAACACTTGCGGATTATTGTAGCGATGTGTTAAAATCTCCCAAGCTGTGTCGTAATTTTCGGCAGAGATATTAAAATGCTGAATTAGACGCTCTGCTTCTCCTTTTAATTTACCCTTCAGATGTTGCATTTTCTGGGCTTTAGATAGAAAATTATTGTTATGTATCGACTCGGAGAACAAGTCGAAAAATGTAGTCCAGAGCTTCCTGAAAACGTAGGTATTTCAAGTAAAGGAGTAGATTTTTGAAGATGCGTTGTAGCCGATAACTTTTGATTGAGCGCCTTTTTAGTTAGCTTGAATGACGTTTCTTGTCTGATGAATTCAGCCTGGTAGATTTCATCCTCGCCTTGCAAAATGTTATCTATTTCTAGATGTAGCTTGTCAATTTCTTTCCATCTGAATTGGATGCTGCTCAGCTCGTCCTCTAATTCCCACTTCTCACTAATTTCGCTTACTTTAATGCCCGTTAATAGTCTCTTGAATGCACGAAAGTTAGTTCTTTGTTTGGATAAAAGTTAATTAATTTTGCTAGTTGAATCTGACTCAGTATCAGTATCTGTACCTTTACTCGACCCTGATGGCTTGTTTTCTTTGTAAGGCTCGTAAGCTGATATTTTTGCTCTCGTTTCACGGTAAAAAGTTTTCATACGATCGTAAATATCTTCCTGAAAGTACCTTTGTGATTTTGTTGGTAACTCTAAAAGAGTGGTATTATTTTTATCGAACTCTCCCCAGAAGTTATCTAAAGCGTCTAACCGAATTTTAAGATACTCCGAGGTCTTTCGATGAGCTGCATCTTCACTGAAGTTAGTCCCGATGCGGTTTAGCTCGGTAACGACTTCGGCTTGACGGTTGAATAGCGTTTCGTAGTCCGTCATGATTAGTTAGACTAGTTAAATGTAACGCTCTTACTTGTATGCTGTTTCTAGACCAGTCTCCCGACTCACGCAATGAAGAGCTGAAGCTGCTGAACGGTGTCTCCTGACACACAGAGAAAGAGCTGAACCTGCTGTGCGGTGTCTCCTGACACACGCGAGGAAGAGCTGAAGCTGCTGTGCGGTGTCTCCTGACACACGCGAGGAAGAGCTGAAGCTGCTGTGTGAGTCTCCTGACCCACGCAAAGAAGAGCTGAAGCTGCTGTGTGAGTCTCCTGACCCACAAACCTCACGCAATCTCACGTATAAGATGCACAAAAAAAGTTAGCTACAACCCTATAGCTCACGGGTTCGTGACACGTGAACCGATTTCGTCACAGTGCACTGGGTCAACGTACGCAGAACCGAAGGAGTTTTCACTCCCGTAAGATCCCGCTAATACGGGGTAGCTCGAAGGACCATATGTTACGGTACTGGACCGAACAGTAAGCTAAGCTGGGGTAGCTGATAAGGATAGCTAGTAGCTAGCTAGCTAGGGGTGAGTGACTCCGAAGATAATAAAACAACCGAACCCGTCGAATGTTGGAATTACACTGCTTTATTGCATTTGTCACACAAAAGTGGTAACTAGGGCAATGCTAAATGCTAGCTAAGTAATATAATGAATAATTTACGTGTGCGTAGCTCGTACAGATAGTATGTAGTTCTTTCTTACAACTTAACAAAAACTACGATTATAATTACCAAGCAATCATTCAGGCTTGTCAACTGTAGTTAGATAGAAACTAAACAAATTTTCAGAAAAGTGAAATCAATTGAAAAATAATAAAATGGTCTGGTAGCAGTTCCAACCATTGAAGGCTTTGGCAGAATATATTTTAGATCATCCTCCCTAATAAGCGAAAGATCTGACTTATTAGGGATAAGGAAATTATTAGTGCCTGGCTTGCGTTTTAAAATGAAATGTAGTATTCCAGGTCGCTATTTCTTTCTTCTAACACCTTCCCGATGTGGTCAACTCCACTATAACATATTCTCCTTCCTTGGGTGAATGTGGTACAGGATTCGTTAAGGCTTCTTCTGTCATAACCATCTCATCGTGCTTTTCCATTTCATCGTCGCTATCTAGTATTGTGCCTGATTTTTTTCTTTTCTAGGTCTCGTTTCTTATGTTAATCATATTCTTTTCTTGCTCTATCATAGCCTTTTCAGGTGTATCGGTAGATTTCATTAACAATGAAGATGCCCAGTCTTATATTTATCATCAGTGAACTTGACAAAAACCGAAACTGTGCTATGACCAGGATGGAAACCAGACTGCAGGGAATTGAGGAGATTGTGGCGGTTAAGGAAATGACTAAATTGGTTGTAGACAAGACGTTCAATAACTTTAGATCATGGAATTATGGGTAATACCGAACGTCTGGTCTTCCGTCCCCGTTTTTCTCCGAGCAGTGAACGGGTTTATCGGCTGTCTATCTTTCTTCAATGTACAAACTTTGTTATAGTTATATCAAACGTCCGGAGACATGCAAGGGTCTCCGCCGGCGTACCTTTCAAGGTCCAGGAGTCTGGATAGGTACTGCAAGCTCCAGGTAAAACACGATCAGGTTCAGATATGTATCCATAGCTCCAGATAGGTCACTTTTGATAATTTAACTTGGATAAGAGGACTCTAGGTAAAATGACATGAACATTTCCTCATCCCCCAAAGGTTTTCTTCAGACTCCCGGCATCTTGAACGTTCTCTCTGACTGTCGGATTTCAAATGAATTTGGAATATGTTGGCTGCCGATAGTGGCTGTCTATTACTAAAGACTAAATTGTCTTTATTTACAATGAGAAGTACAAAAAGAAAAAGGAGTAATAACATTACAACACCGCTCTCAGCACGGCGTTTTACGAGCGCAGTCAAGGTATCGATACTACTGGCTCAGTTCGGAAATGGACGTCGAAGTGATTGCTTGTGTATGCCTCCTATACCATCTCTATAAAAGACGGCGGCAGATGCAAAGAGAATTTTGGGTGTACCCAATGTTACGAGATAGACTGACGCATGGAATGTTTGTAACATTGTATCCAAAATTTAATAATAATAATACTTTATTTCCAAAAAAGTAATTAAATTTACAATACATTATTATTCTTTTCTAAGTTTACTTACAGCTAGTACACATTAAAATGTATGTAGGGTGGGCTATGATCTCCATACTAGGATACCCTGTTCTATGAAGATCATTGTCACTTACAAATGTTGTAATAACTGTAAGACGGTACAGGTCGGATTACTCAGCTTGAAGGATTCAAATGTAATTAAAAGAAAGAGTGCTTAAAAATAAAATTAAAATTTGCATATTAAGTAGGTTGTTTTTTAAAGTAAGTAAAATTGCTAAGAGTAGTTGGCAGCCTACAGTCTATACCTATTGGAATGTTGACCTATG
The DNA here is from genome assembly GCA_911728515.1 of Peribatodes rhomboidaria. Classification (NCBI taxonomy): domain Eukaryota; kingdom Metazoa; phylum Arthropoda; class Insecta; order Lepidoptera; family Geometridae; genus Peribatodes; species Peribatodes rhomboidaria. The sequence goes on from OU452189.1 coordinate 8,811,919, forward strand.
AAATAAGAGGTTATGTTTGAGCAGTTGTATGGGTAAGTAATAAGTAACAAATATAATAATAGTAATAAGTACGTCGACCTATTCTACATAAAAAAAAAAAAAAAAAAAATAAAGTAAGTAAGTAAGTAGTAGTAATTAAGACAATATGAACCTAATAATAATAATAACTCATTTATTTTAGGCAATATAACTTGCATATACAATGCAAGTTACAGAGGCCCATAGAACATAAATACCTTACAGACTAACATACATATAAAATAAAAAAAATAAAAACTTAAATGACACGAACACTCGACGACGTGTTTTGCAGTGTTGGCAAACGTGACGTAGCCGACCACGGAACCGACGAAATAAGACACCCGTCGGCCAAAACTCCTCTTTCATGAAGGTCGGCAGATGGTGAGATGGTACTCGCACAACAAATGACTTGAAGTTCATCTTGTTGCGTGACTCCAGCTGCTCGACCCGCAGAGAAAACTTTGTCTTCGTGTTTATGTACTCCACCAGGTCCGCGACTATCGTGGTGTGGTGAAGACGAGACACGTACAGCTGCGTCGACGGTATAGCGTCATGTAGCAGGTGGTTGCCACCTGTCGGTGCGGTACCACACTTGTTCTGACTGGGTGGGATCTTTTTTTTCTTATTACACTCCACTTTGACGTCTTTGTCAGGTTGCGCCTTACGAGAGTGGTCCGTACATCGAGGGGTTTCTGACAATGTCCTGGAAACCTCTTGTATGACTGTTGATCGCTTCTGGGGCTGGCTGGCGGTCGCAGCTGCGTAGTTACGCTGTACCGACGCAACTACATTCGACGTCATCTGTGGTGATGACGCGGGGCAGGCGGAGGGCGACGACGTCACATTCGCTCGGTCAGCAGGAAGCGCGCGCGCAGACGCGGGCGCCGGCGGCGATGTGGCCGATACTGCTGACTCGAAACTAGCGTGCGATGCATTTTGGGCTCCGCGACGTGTGTTGATATTCGAAGTCTCCGATGACCTACATAATGAAATTGAGTTGCGCAATGCAACTACTTCGGCTTGCAGGTCACTAATGGTGGACTGGGAGGCTCCGAATTTCAGCTCCATCTCAGCCAGGCTGGATCTGAGAGTCGTGATGTCTTTCAACAGCCTGGTGACGTCGACGTGGTCGAATGTGACAGGAGGCAGCTTCCGCAGGTCCTTCGCTACAAAGGTCTGCCAAAAAGGCACGTCGTCTGGATCAGTCTCCTTGAGCACCTTTATGATGTCCTGGAGACTCCTTTCCCCTTTCTCATCTCTTCTGCGAGAAGGCATTCGGTCGCAATACTAACTTCGTCCATAACATCCAGCTATTGCACAGGTATTGCAGGAATGCCAGGACCTCGTTCGGCACGAGCGTGTTACTCAGGGTGACTAACACAGCAGGGCGACACGGTCAGCGAAAATTAAAGTATTAATTTACGTTAAAGTAGTGCATTTTGCGTAGGTATGCGCGTCCGTACCCGAGCGCGCACTGCACTGCACTGCACTGTCTAAGTTTTTAATTATTTTAGTATGTCCATAATATCATTTGATGACTTACTTCATGTTATAAAAGTGGAAATTACTGGTAATTCAACAATTTTAATAGAGTCGATTTCCCCAATAGAAAAACTTAAGGTACTTACCTTAACGTTTTCACTGTTATTCAAATCTATTATTTGATATTATTTTATATATTATTTATCTATTATTGAAATAAATCCAAGTTGTCTGGATCTTGGCTGGAGCCTGAAGGTGACGGCGGCGGTGGTGGTTAGGGCATGCAAAACCCGACAGTTTTAAGGACCCGGGTTTTTCAAGTTTTCAATTTTGAAAACCGGTTTTTTCGAGTTTTTCGAGTTCGAGTTTTTCTGTTTTAGGGCCTTAAAAATATTGTATTAGTGTATGTAAAAAAAAAGGCTGAAATTTAATTAAAATATGTGTTTATTTTCGTATTCTTATTCTTTAGCTATTTCAAGAGATCAATCAGGTAACTTTCGGTTTAATTACATTCGGTATTGTTTAATGGGACGTTAGGAACAGTCCTTTTAGAACTCTGCGTCTTCGCTTTAGGCATCGATTTGGGTAGTATCATAATATCCTGACGGGGTAGTTGGTGTCCAGCCACTGACGCACAGTTATTCTGAAGTGCGCTGGACAACCGTCGTGCTGAAAATCATGTTCTGCCTTGTATGTAAGGGCACATCTTCTAGTAGCTCATATAGATTGTTTTCTAAAAATTCTTCATAAATTTCCCCATTTAAAATGTCTGGAAAGAAATGGGAAGAGCGATCAGATTGTTGTCGATTACGCCCATCCACACATAAATTGAAAAACGGCGTTGAGATCCTCTCGTACGTTTCTTGTTTGGGTTCAGTTCTTCTTTTTCGGCCCAACGGTGAATGTTATGGTAATTCGTAATGCCATCTTTATCAAATTTAGACTCGTCGGTCCATAATTAATAAAAAACCCAATATTTACAAAAAAAAAGGGTTTTTCATGTCTGCGTTGAGCATAAATCTGCAAAAATCTATCCTTCTTAGAGGATCGCCTTCTTCTAGTACGTGTACGGGAGTATAGTGATATGGCTGAAAGTGAAAGTCCCGCGCTGTGCACCGTGGACCAAACTTTCCACTGTGATATACCCAACTGTGATGCAACTGAGTTTGTAGACACCGTTGGATCTTTAGCAAATCGTCGAAGAATTTCTAGTTCTTCTTCCACACTATAGCTTCGTGGTCTACCAGCGTCGCTCCTTCTTCGCACGACACTGCCAGTTTCTCGGACTCGCCGTTAAACTCCATCAAAAATGCTCACATCGGGTCTACGGCGATTAGGGAACCGCCAAAGGTATTCACGGCGAGCTGCTGCACAGTCACCTGCGCAAAAGCCGTAGCAAAACAAAATATCGGCGTATTCTTTGTTGTAATATTGTTGGGTCGAACCGCTTCGATTACGTCCGGTCATATGAAAACTTCACCACAAGTCCTTTTACACGCCAAGTCGTCGATAAAGCAGTCGATCACATAACTAGTTAACTAACTAATTAATTAACTAGTTCACAACCCAAGTCACAAATTGTGAGAAAAATCACGAGTCCGATATCAAGCCCAGTCCAAATTGGATCGCAAAAACAAGTGAAAACACGTCTGAACAATACAAGAAGTATGAACCGACTAATGCACTAGTTTACGCGGCAGTGCTTTGTAAAAAAATCAGAGAATTTACTGCTTGTGATCCCTCGATACATGCCGACAAAACAATAATCATTTATGGCAGTTAAAACTAATTGTCAATATCGGAATCATCGAATTCTGTATCGGATGATTCCGATACAAGATAGTCTTCCTGACTTTCCTGACTTCCACAGCAATTGATTCCGATACAAGATAGTCTTCCTGACTTTCCTGACTTCCACAGCAACTAAGACGGAGGTCTTAGTTGCGGTTAAGTCGAGGCTCTATAGTGGGAGCTATAATGAGCTTTAGGACCTCCGTACAGAATTTGTTCGACTTTTTTTTGGAACTTCCCGGAGGCTGTTGATCAGAGAATCAGATGTTATAATCAACATATTGAGCAAGTCTCTATTCGTGGCTAGACGCGAGCACTTTCTCGTGTTGTGCTCTCTGAATCTCTGGCAATCTTTATTTTTAGCTTCTTGGGCTTCTTCTGAAAGCTGCCCTATCGGAACTATTGCCGTCTTTATGACTTCCGTACTGTGTAATGAGTAATTTATGCACAGTAGCAGGCATGTAATACCACGAGTAAAGACTTAGATAGAGTCTTCTAATTTCGAGACAAAGCTTGCTGAATTCAACTAAATTTATATCGAAACCAGAAGACAATGTTGAGGAAAAGAAACCCATTTGGAAGCGATATTTGGAGAAGTACTGGCTAACTTCATCTTAATGTCTCTTTGACTATCTTCAGAAATTGCAGGAAACTCAAACTTAGACGAATTAAATTCAAATAGACGATCATTTTTTTCGTCTTTTTCGTGTCCAAGCCATTCTTCGAAAAACTCTATTTTATTAATAGAGTGAAGGTTTTCTGCAAAAAAGAAAAAAAATATAGTTGTACTCATTTGTGCTACGTAAAATTTATGTCACAATAATCTATAGGTAATGCAGCTAAAACGTCTAAAAGAAAGCGTATAGATGCTTCTGTTACTCGTATGTTGTTGGTGTTGTTTCCTCGCGTAAGTAAATCCATCCTATCACAGACACACCATTCAAGCCGGCGTTTCCATAAGTTACTCAGGTGATTTAACAGAGCTGGCACCGTCTTAACATACTCGTCACATGTAAATTCCTCATACAATTTGACTGCTTCTTCTGGGTCAGTTACAAAAAGAATATTTTGAAATCGTGTCATGATTGACTGTCTGTTCATTATGTCAACCTTGTGATCTGCAACGCAAAGCCAACGCCAAAAGGCTTGGCTAACATGAAATGCGCATAATAGTAATCGAGCATTTGGAAAAATTGTTCTTAAAGAATTTCTCTACCAACTAGTCTAGTCAGTAGAGCTCCCATCGACACCGCACCATCTTTTATCGGCAGCAGCCACCGCTGGCCGCCACTCCTAATTACGGCGGAGCATTTGTTCGTAACTCTCTCGCCGGTACTTGAACGCCCGCGGCGCGCTGTGCGACGGGGGTGGCGCCTTGGGCGAGGGGGGAGGAGTGCTTGTCGAGGGCAGCGGCGCAGGCGGACTTTCCCATTCTTCCTCTTCAGACCTGTAACATAATTAAGTAATGTTGCATGTTATAAGTGGCATGGGGTTAAAACAAAATTATGAGTTGAGGAATAACATTTCACTCCAATTGGCCCAGCTGTTTGGTTGTGTGTTATGGTTATAAGACCAGAGACCTATTTTATTAATGTTCTCGAATCAAATGGTTTTTGTTCACAACTATGTCTGTATTTACTCAAATAAGCCATGTAGGTATAAAAAGATCAAAAGGTAGATACTTACCTAAAACAACATGGTAGCCAACGTGCTAGCCACCCGCGCCGCTGGACGCCCGCAAGTAGGGGTGTGCTGAAACAAAAAACATTACTGTAAGCACGCTTCCTTCACCAAACAATATGCAAGCGGAAGTAATTATAAGGTTAGAATCATTAGCTAGTCACATCATCCAAGCATATTAGTAGCCCCTAATGCCCTATAAGCACATCAATTTGAAGGCATCGAATGATTTTTAGTTAAAATCTGGTCACTGAAAGACTGCGTTCGACAGTTGCAAGCTTTTGGAAAAACAGCCACATGCTAAATCAGACACAATCAAGGATAATTTACGCTTTAGATTTACTTGTAACTAGCGCACATCGGCCAGTTTAACGGAGCGGTATTCTCTTGTACTACTAGAACCACAGTACCTAACTCTACCGGTTTGTCTGGATTTCCCCTGGATTTCTGGATAGCCCATTTCTGTCTAACTTGCAGCGTATGCAGATACTCTAAACGCCATTTCTTTCAAAAGGATTGAACCATATTATCTAACACCTTTTTGCGCTCTAGCAACTTCACGCGTTGGTCGGACATATCGGTTGCGGGTAAGTATTGCAACGGAGTAGACATCAGAAAATGCGCCGGAGTTAATAAGAGTACCTCTGAGTGCGGATCTGAAGATAGCACACACAGTGGGCGAGAGTTTAGAATGCACTATATTTGCGTAAGAACGGTTTGGAGATCTTTATAAGTGCGAAGTTGATTTTCATCTCTAACGTCTATGAAATTTAATATATTGCCGGCATAGAGTACTCAATACTCAATAATTTATTGCTTCCATTATGGTACATGCAGTTCTTAAACGGTCCGAGAATGTTCATTCTCGGCCACGCGCTCGGAGAGTCAACACGTCCTGAAGATGCCTCGTGGAGAGGCGAAACACGTGTCGACAAAGTGCTCGAAGAATAGGGATTTTTATTTTATTTCATTTATTTTGTAAATGCTTTTTTATGGTATAATGTTTTAATTGTATTAATTTCTCGATAAAATTTTGTTGTAAATTTCATAACATTATTTCTGTTATTTTCTTATTGAATTAGCTTCATATATCAAATTGTAAAAGTTTTCTAGTAGATTACATTAAATTAGGTCTGTTAAATTCGTTAGTTGAAATATCAAATTGTATAACGTTTAAATAATATCAATTTGTATGAAGTTTTCTAGTAAATGTCATTAAATTATTTTTTAAATTCTAAATTAAGAATAGAATAGAAAATTCATATTCCTTGATGTACTTAATGCGACGTTAAAGCGGAATTACACTAGATATTAGCTCATCTTCTATGTTTTTAACTGTATAGGTAATTTATTTATTTATTATAAATTTTAATAGCCGTTGGGTTTGGGCCGGAACCATGTATTTTTAATCTGGAGGTTGGTAGAATTAATTTATGTTTGCAGTTAGACCTTAATTGATATTGTCGCTGATCAGCAAGTTAAAAAAAAATAGGGATATTTGCGTACAAATTTACAGTTTTCTAAAATAAATATTGATGTTGTCGTTAGTATTTTAAGTTTTTTAAAATAGGGTCTGTGAAAATTTGGTGTGTCGACGTTTGGTATTTTAATATTAGCAAGAATACAGATTATTTTTTTCTGAGCAACAAAAAGATCTTTGGTGTCTACACTATTTCCCCAGAGTAATATTCCATACCTAAGCCAAGAGAATGCATATGCATAATAGGCTGATAAGGCTGTGTCAAGGTCAGTAGCTCGCCGAAGTTCTCTAAGTGCATATGTAAAACTAGAACATTTATTCTTTATTTTGTTAATATGACTTTTCCAATTTACGTGCGTGTCAATGTCCATGCCTAGTTAAGTAGCTGCGTCAATACATTTTAGGTAATTATTATTATATTGGAATTGAATGTCAAGAGCGATTTTTTGGTGGGGTCTAAATTGCATTATTGCTGTCTTTGGTAAATTTAAGTCAAGGTTATAGTCAGTCAAAGTTAAGGTTAGTAGTTTGGGGGCTGAGCTACCCACGTCCGTAGGAGTGTACTCTATTCTGATTCCCTACACGTGGTCCCCGGGTAGTGCTAACCGGGTAGCAAACTCTGGTGCGAGGCTTCGGCCGTGGCTAGTTTCCACCCACCGGACCGAGCCATGCCGTGAAACGACCTAGTCGTGTTTCGGGATGTAGTCCGGTGTAACCGTTCCGAAGACGGGTCTGAGCAGTGGCGCACTTGTAGCGCCTCACTCAACTGCCGTCTTTGTACTTCTTCACTCTACAAAACTTCAAGGCTAGAGTGAATAAGTACCTTATAGGTTGTCGTGCTCCATCTTAGACCACAACGTCGCTTAACATCAGGCGAGTTGGTGGTCAAACGCCGACCTATTGTACGTAAAAAAAAAAAGTCATCCAATTTACAATATTGTCGAAAATGTCAGTTAATTTTTCATTTAAATTTATGTTATTTTTACATGAAGTCAAGATAGATATGTCGTCCGCGAAAAGTACACAGGATTCGTTAATAATTTTAGGAAGGTCATTAATATAAATTAAAAAAAGGATGCATCCAATAACACTTCCTTGGGGAATTGAATGATTCATTTGTATTGCAGAGGATCTAGTTATATTTATCATGTTAGTGTTGGAGTCATAATTTTCTATTTCTACGAACTGTTCGCGATTTTCCAAGTAGGAACGGAGTAACATTACTCTAGTTTGGGGTAATTATTGACTTAATCCGGAACGCATTAGATTTTAATTTTTAGACTACATAGATTTTGTGGCCTCTGAAGAAGGTAGAATGCGCCCACTGACCGCGCTTACCTGTGAGTACCGACGACATCCTGACTGTGTACTTTCTACGACAGCAATAACATAATACAATGAATCGTAGAATGTTTGTATAATCCCAACTGTGGGAAATATACCTAACTGCGATACACAGCTGTTTTTTCTCAATTCAAGTTTTTTTATCAAAGAATCGTCCTACCTTAGTCTGTCTGGTCTTACGCGACTGCAGATGCTTGGCGAAATCCCGGGCGCGCCCAGTGGTTGAAGGTATATCACCGCCACGCCGCACCGTTCACAGATCAGACTAGAATGTTCCCAATTCCAAATGCCTATCACACCAAATCGAAAATCACTCGCGAATCTGACCTCCGCGCAAACAAAACGTGATCGGACCAGAAAGCCGTTCGAATCCAAATAACAATGAAGGCGGCGTATATTTACACGACCGATCGCCAATCAAAATTATCTCAAAAAACCACCCGTGTCTCGCGGCGCGAATCGGCGGCCGGACGCGAGAACTGTCAAAGTAGTACTCATCTCTCATGCGCAGGGCGGCGACCTTCCCTGCGTCCCTCTGCCCCGCGGCCGGGTCGAAACAATATACATCTCTGATATAAGACATAGCTTAATTTTCGAGACAGCCATCAAGCTGACATTTTTATATAACTTATAAAAATTTCACCTATATGGCTGTCCCGCGGATCAAGCTATGTAAAACGAACTATCATATATCGAAAGAGCCACTTCGCGATTCTGTGGCCTCCGAAAGTGGCTCCACTCTCCGCGCTTTCCTGTGAGTACTGTCAACCTGCGGAAAACGTCTAAAAACTTACACAAATAAAAGCTTACAAGATAATAAAATCTACGCATAAACAATCAACTACATGTATCAAAATGTCATCTTGATAGCTGTCCCGCGAATCAAGCTATGTGAAACGAACTTTCGCATGGCTCGCTCATTACTCCCTTCGCAGTCTCTCAGGGTGGCAGGGGTGGATGATAAAAGACGTTGGGTCTCACATACTCATTATATTCACTTATGCAACTACATTAGTGGAGTAGGCAGGGAAGACTGAGCGGTGTGAATGTGCGCCGCTGCATTTCGCCTACGTTGCACTATTACATTGTAGCGCACACCGCTACAGTATTCCCCCCTTTACAAAAGAAAATTCTCTCCAATGCTCTCATTCTCCTCAAGAGCTGCGAAGGTTTTTGTGCACCCAGTTCTATATCACTGACCAATTTTTGAAACTGGCGTTCCGCACTTTTTTCGTACACCAACAATAACGATATATATCTTTTCTGTTTTTTAACCTCTTTCTGGTCAGGCATTCTCGTTTTCCTACGCCAAGTCTGCCGTTGTCATCATTTTAATAGAAGGTTCGTACATTATTTCAATCAGATGAAATTTTGTCTTTACGAGTCCGAAGCCTGGGTACCAAACCTGATTGACGCGCTGACTTCTCAATTGTTTTAAAAGATATATCACTATCTTTGCTTCGCCATCACTTGTACTTGTGTATTAGTTTACCGGACACGACTTTTCTGAAAATTTGTTTTTCTGTGCAGGTTTTTAAATTAGCGTAGTTTTCTTTCAGCTGAGCATTCAACACTTCACCGAATAGCGCCTTTTTGACTACTTCTCTGCGAGTTTCTGGTGAATCACACATTTTGGTATGTTCAGTTCAGTTGGTGTGTCTACATTTTCCTTTGTCTTAGCTTTTTCCAAACGTTCTAATCACTTCCTATACTTCTCGGATTTTTTTTTGTAATACTTGATCTTTTCGTCTTTAACCTTTATAATTTTGTCACATTTCTTTCTAGCATTACGCTTTCTCGCATTACTTGTATGCATACATTACTTGTATTGATAGAGAGACAGAACTTTGAAGAGAAGGTGAACCCCTCGTATTCGGTCGTTTTTGTATTTATGGCTATAAACGAGATCTAGTCATGATCTTTTTTGAGAATGGAGTTTGTATAATCTCTCTAGTGGACCAATATGAATCGAAACTTTTTTTCTCAACAAGCGTCATGTGGATTATGATGGCCAAAAAGTTCTTCATTTCACGCAGTGTAACAGGTTTCCAATTGTACAACATGCATCCTGACTTTAGCACACCCTGTCTAGCTTGCTTGGCCTTCATTTGACTTGCATAGCGATTGGTTTCTTCTTTGAGAAGTTTCCAAAAAGAATCTGGGAAAAAGATTAAAAAGCAGTCGAATTCCGATGACTGTTCATCAACTGGTGGCATAGCCATACATACGAGTATATCTTGAAAGACAGGATTTTCAGGTAGATTTTCTACTGGTTTATATGACCATCCTTTGGCTTCATCAATTTGTTGTACATTTTGTACTTTCTCCACCACAGAGGACCTGTGAAAATGTACAATTTTAGCATACTGTTTTCGATCATTCTTGCAGACGGTTGAAAATGAAAGTAGGCATGTTGTAGCTTATACCCCGGAACAGAACAGGCTACTTTATACAGCTCTCATTGGTGTAATTCAGGGTATTCTACCGTGGTAGCTAGGGGCTATCAAACACTGTACAAAGTTTTTTCGTGTCAAATAAATTTTATATTTTTATTATTACTAAATTTGTATAAACGGTGCTAATTTGATGCAAAATAAATAAATAAATATTTTTTATGTCGAATTAATCTCGAAAAATATACAGTTCCTGCAGAAAAGCGGATGAAACCGCGAGGCGCAGCTGGTAAAGATAAATAAAATAGAAAAAACTTACACAAGTGGAAGTGGAGGCAAGGGCAGTTGGTGACGACGCGACGGACGTGTCCTCCCGGCGTTTTCACGAGGGAAATTTCCCCCGTGACTCGCAGACTACCGCCGGGAGTAAGCTAATAAATGAAAAATTCGCAATATTATAAAGTGTAGCGAGTTTGGGAAATTAAGGCGAAATTTAGGTAGCAGCTACGAGAAATACGTACTTCTAACAAAAAAGAGGGCGAAAATATGAAAATGATTACCATGGCAGCGGCATATCCGGCTCTTGACGCGGAGACTCTAGTGCCAGACCCATCAGGATGGCGCGGTGTGCAGCTGTCGGGCGAAATCCTTGGTTGAGCTCGGAACTAGGCGTCACCTACGTCCAAACTCCGAGCTCGTGGATCACAAGCGTGCTAGGCTGAAAAAAAACCTTAAAAATTAATCTGAAAAATATCCGCACGACTAATACATTTCTTCAAGTATGCCATTTTTCTCATTAGAATAATAAAATAATAAAATCAGCAAAAATAATTTTTAGTAAAAAAAGTATTTTTACATTGATCGCTTAGGTAGCAATAGCTACCCAATACCCATCGTCTATATGTTGCAGTCAGCAGCTGCCGGTCAGCTAAGCTTTTGATTATAATAACGATAGAAAATCTCACTTTGACATAAAATACTTTTAAAAAATCAGTCAAAATTCTGATTAAGTTTGAAAAATATTAATTAAGACAATCATTACAAATATCAGGGTTAGTGGTGCAAGTTTCATGATTCCAGTTATGGCAACGTAGACATTGTATCCAATCAACGCTTGGTCCTTATCGTAGTAACTTCGCCAACATTTCCCACAATCATTTTCTTTATCTTCTGAATCGCTATTACTTTGAGTTTACTAATGGTCTGTCCGTATCGGTTTGTGTATTCAGTGAAATCTGAAATATTTTCTGTGGAAATCATGAAAACATTTCTTTTATCTTTATAATTGCTTATTACAAGAACACTGCGTGAATTACATTTGCTAATACAAGAACCTTTACTAATTTAAGACTTTTTTTATACACCATGCGGTTTGCGTGATCTATTGGCTCTCAGGGTACCCGTGACATAAGTTTTATCTAATTATTAAGTATGACACTATTGTAGAAGTTATCCATGGAATGTGAATGTCCTACGCTGACGTGATTTTCCATTAGCATCATAACAACTTTATCAGCATGACATTTACCCTGCAAATCTGCATCATTTGAACCACAATACATATTATGCGTTTTTGCGTAAAACCATTTGTGTCCGTAAGCACGTATAATTTAACACCATATTAATGTCGTTTGTCTTGAATATACTGTCTAATTTTTAAACTTACTTCATCAATTGTTAAATTTTTAAGAGGAGTTACTAGAGGTTTCATAAAGCTGTTAAAAAAAATTATAGGTTTGATAAATCGGTTCGGGTCTGCGTTATTGTAATGATACGAATCAGAAAAACTTTAATTTCGTAAAATTACTAAAAATGGGTCGTGACTCATGAACTTGGGGAACGTTATTTTGAACAAAATGTTTTTTTTCTAGTAATCGTTAATGCGGTTTAATCTTATCGTTCCTATGTGAAAAAGCAAGCCGAGAAAAATCAGCATTTCTTTAAAGTTGGTATCATGCCAGTTATTGATTCTACTTTGGGTATGGTTGCTTTCTAATAAAATATGGTGTGGGGGTGGTTTGTAAATAAATCGTCACTATTTCTTCGAGTTGTTGGAATTTATTGTACCAACCCACCCCCACACCATAACTGGTGACCCCGACGTGATGGTTTTCTATCTCCAAACTGCTCGTGTGTCAGCAACTGCTTGACCTTCTTTTCGTGCGAAGCTGAGAGGCGCCTTATAAGCTCAGTTTTGATTTTGACATACCGGTCCTGCTCTGGTGGTTTAATAATGATGTCTTTCACTTCTTTGGCATGCTGCATATCTAAGTGTATTTTAAACATGACTGCGTCATCAGTGATGTCATGACAAAAACTTGAATTGCTTGGGTGTTGATGCTTGAAACTAAAATCGCCACGTGATTTTAAAAATAGATTAAAAAATCTATGGGGGTTTCTGCTGGGCCAACATTTAACACTTTGGCTGCTGAGGTGTTTTCAGAAAATGCTAAAACAATACTAATTAAACCTAGCATGTATCCGCCGCACTGGCTGACACTGAAGTCCTGATCTACGCAAAGACGATCGATGTATTCGAATATAGCAAACTGTTCCGATTAGAGCCTGGATGTTGGATGTTGTCATCGACAACAATTATCTGCTGATCTACATTTTATTCGACGCGTTCTCTGGCTAATTCTGTAGAATTATCCTGGACTTTCGGAAGTCCCAATGATGCGAGCAAAGACCCATGTTTACGCAACATTCTATTTATTTGTGTGAGGCACAATTTGTAAGCGTTTTCGAATTCATTTGGCATCCTGTGCAAAATATCCTCACATAGTTGGTTTTTAAATGTGTCCTATAGCGACGCGACTGGGGCACCGTTAACAGCCAACAGTACGAAAAACTTGCGCAGGCGGTGGCCGGTGAAATAAGTTGAAGCTTCCTGCATAGCCCTTTCGTACTCGACTTCGTCGTCCGCGAGACCTACAGCTTTGGCTGCTTCTTGGAAAGTAGTACAATCTGGACCACCGAGATGCAAAAGATCAGTGTAACCTCGACACGCAAAAAATTTAACAGTATTCTAAGGTAAAATTGTTCACCTCTGTTGGGCCCGACCCAGAACAAACGCGCAATCATTTGACCTCTCTGACGTTCCGTTAAAAATGTGCCGTTTGTGGATTCAAAAATCGCGACTTTTGAACTCGGACGTTTTGGGTGGACGATATATTTTTCATAGAAGTCGGCGTATTTTAAACTGTCGAATCGTTCACCCTCTGGCCGATTAAAATACGTTAACAAATCGAATGTATCTCTTTTTACATCGGTTTCGTGGCCCGGTTTGAAATATACGGTTTGTTGATGTTCCAAATGAACGGTTAACTGTTTGACTTTTGGTTCGCGAGCAGTGACGTCGAATTCTAATATTCGCCAATCCGCGTCGCTTGATCCTATGTACCGCTTCGTTACGTAGTGCTCGATAACATTCGTCGGTTGGTCGTCAACAACAGCAACGCGCGCTTCATCAGGGCCTTTCGTCATGTACTTAAAGAGGTATTTTACGGTGCGAGGATATCTCGACATGTGTGAGCATCGTATTTCAAAAGCAAACTGGCGTTGTACGGGACGACCCACAAATCTTTTACTTTTCTTTCTCTATTGCGGAATCTAATTACACCTTCGTTTTTGGAATTGCGATACAAATGAATGAAACCATTGTCGTCACAGAAGGTAACGCGTCGGTTTCGAATTTTGGAAAACGGCTACATTTTTGTTTTTCATTGTCGTTACTGCACGGCCGGTCACTCTCTCGCCCACACGGTCCATGAATTATATGATTCAGGAAGGCTTTACGTAACCTGCCCTCCGCTTCCAGAGCGTCGGGTATGTCGGCACGGCATACTTTATCTATGTCTACGTTCTCTACTGGACCTCCTCCTTGTACTCTAAAGCAAATGTGGGCATGAGGCAGTCCTCTTTTGGGAACTCTATAACATACTCGTATGTACGTTAAATACTCGATCGTTCCGAACCATGCGATGGAACGCAACTCTCGTATTAATGCGAGCAAACTCAAATTGAACACTCTCGCACAAATAAGTGGATTGGGGCCATGGCCTTTAGGTAAGGAGGTCCCAATCTATTGCAATGCAATCTAAATATTTAAGCTTCATATATCTCGGCCCCCCTGTGTAAGTCTGCGGGTACGAAACTTGCGACGGCGGGGCGGCGCGACGGCGATGTAATCAAATGCATTAAAAACATTAAGCGCTGTGTACGAAACGGGCGACGGCGGAGCGGCGCGATCGAGCGATGCACGGGCGGCGGTAAAGCGGTGGCGTCGCGGAGCGACGAGAACAAACTAGTTTGGTTTCGCCGCTAGCGCGGGTACATAGTGTTGCATTTTTATCACAGTAATAATATGGAAATTATGGAAATTGACAATGAAGAGTTAATATCTTTTATTTTATCAAAACCGGCTATATGGGACAGTAATAACGTACACCATAAAAACAAAAGAGTTATAATAAAGTGTTGGGAAGAAATAAAACGCCATTTCGGGAATGTTGAAGGTAAGTGTAATTTTCATGTTACAAATTGTTATTTACAAAATACTCTTTAAATTTTTCCCTTACATTTATTGCTAGATTTCCCGCGTGGTTGTTTCTGCGATGTCGGCGAGTTTCATTCACATTTGTGGTTATGTTATTTGAGGTTATGTTTGAGTAATGATAATCGTTGGAGCCATCTTGATCAATTATAATATTATGCAATAAGCACGTTGTTTTAATTATTAGGCGAGCGTGTTTGCAATCAGTTTCTATGGCTTTATTTAAAATTCTCCACTTGTCACATAGTATACCGAATGCACATTCAACGCATTTTCTCGCTCTTGATAATCTTTTATTAAATATTTCATTCTGAGGATTCAGTACGCTTTGTGGATATGGTCGCATCAGATATTGTTTTAGAGGATACGCTTCGTCGCCTATAATTACCATAGGTAAAACTATTTCTGTTCCTGGCAATGTCCTTGGGAGAGGCATATTCATTCTATTATTTTCTAATGCTTTGTTAAGATTTGAATAATGAAATGTGCCACCATCACTCTGTCTTCCTCGCCCTCCAACTTCTACGACCAAAAATCTTTTGTCAGCATCAACCAACGCTTGAAGATGCATTGAAAAAAAATGCTTGTAGTTATAGTAGGATGAACCCGCATGTGGGGGATTTTTTATTCTACAATGTTTGCCATCAATGGCTCCTACACAATTAGGAAATTGCCATTTATCGAAATATTTATCAGCAACGTTATTTAAAATATCTGTAGTAGGTACTGGCAGGTGTGTTTGTTGAAGATTTTCCCAAATCGCACTGCAAGTTGCATACACTATTTTTTGAACAGTTTTATTTCCAAGACGAAAGGACAACGCTAAACCTCGAAAAGATACTCCCGTTGATAGAAATCTGTAAATAAAATAATTTATATTAGGTTTATATACTACTAGCTGTTTCTTATTCTACGTACAAATCTTTCTTCTTTATAATAATAACTAGCTGTTGCTCGCAGGTTCGCACGCGTCTCAGTAGGAAAATAAAACATATATTATTTTCGAAAAAGTAGGTACCTACTCTGTGGTAAACAAACAAATAAACTCTTCAGCTTTATAATATTAGTATAGATAATATAGGGTTCATTAATTGGTAATAAATATGTTTTATTTTTTACAGTTGCGATTTTGAAGAAGCGATGGAAGAATTTAAAGGATCAGTATCGAAAAGAATTAAAAAAGCTTCCTACACCCAGATCAGGAGATCCAGGAGATGATATTCAGTCTACGTGGCAGTTCTTCCAACAAATGAATTTTTTGCGATTTGAAATTCTGCCTGATAATTCAGACACAAATTTAACAACGGTTGACAGTCAATTACCGAACACTTCAATGTCTTCACCGTGCATAGAAACAAATTCATCGGAGTCCGTAATTAGAGAATCAGATATTAACATATGTTCGCCTACAGATTCGGTGAATGCCCAGGAACTGACGTCGGTAGGCGACGATGAAGTACGTACTACAAATACTCCATTGTCAATTAATACCGCTAGTTCTAGTTCTAGATCCCTAAAAAGAAAGACTGCAAATGATATTCGGATGGAAATGTTGGAATTAGAGAAAAAACGGTTATTGTTGTTAGAGAAAGATTTGCAACAAAATTCAAACGCAAATCAATCATCTGGCGAAAGTAAATCAGAAGATTATTATTACTTGATGAGTTTGTTACCACAAATGGAGTCATTTACTCCATTACAAAAATTTAATGTTAGGAATAGAATTAATCAAGTAATGATGGAAGAAATACATAATTCAATGTTTGGGGATCCATATAGAGGGAATTCTAGTTCTAGCTGGTCTCATGGGTATAGAACTCAAACACCCGAATAGTGAATTTTTGTACCTATCTTGATTATTCAATTAATAAACAAAAATATATTAACAATCTATCTACTTTTATTTACCTACTTACCTTAGTGTTAAAAATAGTTTTTGTTCAGATGAGATTATACGATTTCCGAAAATGTTAGATTCCAGATTACTTCTAATTTTCTGTACAACATAATCGAATGTCTCTATACTCATTCTTGTGTAATTGTAGAACTTTCTTGAATGACAACGTAGCTCGTAATAAAGTGTAGAAAATTCTCCCAAACTGTGTCGTCGTTGATTTATTGTATGAACACCATCTCTAGGTAATAAATATTCTCTCATTAGGAGACTGGGCTCCAATAGTTCTCTTCGACGTGAATTCATGTTTATCACAACACTACGTGAGCGCGACTGCGCGGAAGTATGTTTCGTACACACGCAAGACACCGCTATCTCTTCGCCCCGCGCCGCACCGCCCCGCCCCGCCGTCGCTCCGGCCGTCGCAAGTTTCGTACCCGCAGACTAAAAGTATTCGCTAAGTAGATACGTCCCGGTACAACGCCTTCTCCAGCGATCGTCTCGTCGTGTAACAGTTCCTGGAGGGGCGCGATCTTTAATTCGTTATTACGATTCGCTTGCATGTTAAGTATTTACTATCGAAGCCTTTCTTCCACGATTCGACTGTAGAGATCTACTGCCCATTGAATCTATCTTCTGAAAGCAAAAGACATCTGACATATCTGGCCTGAGTAAGATTGTTGCCATTGTTGTCGAGCTTCCCTGGAATCCATCCTGTATTGCCCTCCGGATACAAAAGTGGATACTGTATTTCTTTACGGCTTCGCGATGTATTTCCGGTTTCTCTAATGTGTTTTTACGGCCTCACGGTGTACCTCTGGTTTTTTCGTTGTGTACATTTTTACGGCCTCGCGATTTTAGGATTATTTCATGAATATTTTTTTACAGCATCGCGATGCTTTTGTGGATTATTTTCGATTTTTTTTTTTACCGCATCCTATTGTGCATTTTCTTTGGTCTTTTACGTTCGTCTTTATTTTTAATGGGTCGGCCCCTTTTAACTTCCGATTTTGGTTGATTTTCCGATGATTCTAATTGATTGAGAACAACAACTGGTCTTAAATATTATGATAATTTTAAATTATCTACTCTATTAATTACTACCACTGGTGTTTGAGTCGTGATTGGTTTTTTCGTTTGTGTTTGCGACTTTTAACATTGGCAGCGGTAGCATGACAGCAGTAGCGGTAGCAGAAGTTGAGGGTGTCAATTTGATTTCGTTCGAAGTGGAGCAAGAAACCGTACTACCTTGGCTCATATCCGGTTGCGTTGGAACGACATGCGGCGAACTGACATTTTCTCTTAACATCAGCCCAGATATAACACTGCGAGAACCCAGTTTTTTGAACCGACGAAACCGAACTCCTACTACATTGGGTACGATCAAGATCCGACCTAGTATTTTCTACCAGACCAGAAGAGTGCGGCGATGAATGTACTTCTTCGTTTAACGATTGAGTACAACCCGGACTGGGTGTAGCAAGACGCGACAGATTATTATTAGGATTTGTTTCCGAAAGGTTGACTACGCTAAATTTAAATATGTCATAACGACCATCGTGTTCAATACGGAACAACATGAGAGCGCGGGCTAACGATTTTAGTGAATTTAATTCAAAAATCCTTGCTACACCGTCAGAGTTTGTTTTATCATTTTCATTAACCCCGTGGCTGTTGAAAATATAATATTTTACATTAGTTTCGTTATTATTGCACATAAGTATCTATTAATAATGTGAGCTGCAAGTTTCCGTTCTTCTTTTACGTACAGATCATCCCTCACAAACCACAATAACTCAGACAAACCCTCACCGCACATCAATCGTCATTTCTCGCATGCCGCTCAATCGAAGCAAACAAAGCGCCAAACATTTTTCGTCTCGTTTTTATCTATTTGCCACAATGTTTGTTTGTGCGAATGTTAGTCCTTTGATTTACACAAATTAATCAAACTTTAAATAGAAGCTTATATTCCATAAATTAGCTTACATACAGTCTGATACAACCTAGTAAGTAGTAGTAGATAAGTTGCTCAAGATAATAAATTTGATGTTATTTGAAAGAGTGGATTCACAGCTACTAGTAAATAATTAAAAAACTCTTTCTTGACACGCTAGTTATTGCAGTAAGTTAGATGATGCAAAAAAATGCATGATTTTTTTCGTAAATTTTTGGATTCAATTATTTTTTTTGGGTAGCAATGCTATTAATATCGATAAGATCTTTGTAATTACCGTTAGGTCAATAATTTTTCTTTTAAATGACACTAAAATTATTTTCCTAAGTCTGATAGGTATTTATTTATTGTCATTTTCATACATAGACTAACGTTGTCGTAATTAAAAAATAAAAATGGCCGCCATTTTGAAGGGGGTGAGGTAGGTCACGGTAATTAGGTGGATTTATCGATAAAAAAAGCTGAAAAATGCCCCCACCAAATATCGGTAATCCAAGATCAAACAGACTGTATATTTGTTTGTTCTACTATCATTTCTAATACTTCATCAGAAAAAAATCTGGTGAAGTATGCCAGAGGACTTGTACGACTAGGAAAGAATAAGGCCGGCTGTAGTAAGACATCAGAAAACCGTTCTGGATTAGGCCTCTCATTAGCCCACATTGACTTCTTCCATTCCTCTTCATCTTCATCGGAGTCAGATTCAGATGTCTCAATTATAGGTGACCTGCGTCGACGACCTTGGGTTACTGGAATGATTTCATCTTCGCTGCTATCACTTTCTGCTATAGTAGGCCGAGAAAGACTTGGGGGTACACTCGCTGTTTCACGAGAACACGACGGTAAAGGTTCAACGACGTCGGACGCCTGAGTAACTGACGGAGGAGAATTAGGAATAATAGAAGTCGCCGATTCATCAAGTAGCTGCTGCAAATCGAAAGAGCAGATTTCATCCCCTTCAAATTCGTCTTCTGATTCATCGGGATTTTCCAAGCCAAATAGATTTGCCAACTCTTCTTCTATCTCGTCATCCCGTAAGGGTCTCTGTAACAAGGCAGTGGCAAATATATTGCCATCTAATACGGCAGGTCATAGGGCAGTGGCATATGTATTGCCATCAATTTATTTTGTTTTTTTTTCGAAATTGATGGGTGAAATTAACAAAATACAGCAACTAACTTCATAATAAAACACAAACGAAGAGATTTGTAGTAAAATCTATCTATATAATAAAATGTAGTAGATATCCATCACTTTTCTCGAAGATTAAACTAGATCAAGTTAGCACACTGAAAATAACGTCCTTTTGCCGATTCGAATGATCATCTGTCAAACTGTATGTCAAAATAATTGTCATGGCGGTTGATTTTATGACGGGTTAGGAATTTGTATTTTAGAAAAATACAAAGGCTGCTCTTGGGTATAGAGTAGATATTAAAGAAAAATGTCGGTGGCCAAGTTTTTGCCACTGCCTTAGAAAGGGTTAATTCTTGTATGATTTTATTATTTGCACAGGGTATGCCATTTATTACGCGATTTTGATGCACAAATATTTTGATTGAATTTTTTTCTTGTACGCGACCTAATGCCACGTACAACTGTTCGTGACTAACTACGTCCGACCGTAAATCTACCCCCATGCGGCTAATCGTTTGTCCCTGGCTTTTGTGAATGGTCATCGCGTAGCATACCTGAAGGGGAAACTGGCGACGACTCATTTCGTACGGAGTCTTAAGTTCGATTGGCGCTTTGAACAAAATACAGTGGACCCCCGGTAATCCGGCAAACATTATGCAGGGCAGTGTCGGACTATCGAATTTGTCGGATTATAGAGCACTGCCTAAGACCCCTATAGTCCGGATTTTTTTACGAAAGAGTACCTTGTAATCCGACAAATTACATATCTAATGACAAGAATCTATACACGGTGCTGCAGAAAGGTCCAACAATATTTATAGTAGTTAATCTGCATTAAATTTCGAATCAAACAAGCAAACATTAAACGTGAAACCATGACATTTTTTTTTTCCATACAAAGTTAAAAATTCATTATTTGGTTTTTTATTTGACAACCCTGACGAGCGCGCCACAACAAACGCACGCGCGCGCGTGGCGGCGCGGCGGCGGCGGCGCGTGTGATGCCTCACTCCCCGCTCCCGTCGTGTCCCCACGACGCGCGCCGCCGCGCACTCGAACAAATAGGTACCTTACCTACCTAGCATGGCAATCGAACGGGTAACAAAGATTAGGTGTGGAAGCTCTTAACTGCTATTACATATTGAACCTGGCATCTCATTTTATTAGACCTACATAGGTAGTAAGCCTGGCTTTCTAATCCCGAGCATTGTGTTCAAATGTAAAGTACCTACCTACCTATCTATCCATGTTTTGTTTCCTATAGGTGCACATTTTTCAATTTACAGTGCAAAGAAATAAAACGAAAAGTATTTTTAATATTTTAATTTCATTTTACACGGAATGGTAGGCAGGAATACATCATTTACTGATAATCAATGGTTACACGCGACAAATCAGAGACATACTAACTACAAATAAGATTGTAGTAATGAATAAGTTATAAATGTCACAATTGAAAAATTAAAATTAGGTAGGTAGGTATTTATCAGATAAATGCAATTACAAATGTCAAACAAACAAAAACTTTAATAAAAAACTATAGTTTAAACCCATTTAATGAGTACGGAAGATACAATACCTACTAATTTTTGGCTGTAATATTCATTAACCTTTTAATATTACATTGATATGAATCCATAATCAGCATCTACGTTCTTATTTTAAGTGATGCGAATTAGGTACTAAACTGTAACATTGATTTCTTCGGCCACACACAACACAAGACACAACACATCACAAAAAAAGCTCGAAGTGCTGGCCGCCCTTCTCGATACATAGCCGAGCACGACGAGAAATTGACGCCATTACGTTTCTAAGCATTTGTGGGGTTACTTGGTTAAATGCCGCTGTAATACGCGGTATCATTTCCTCCCTGGTATTACACGGCTCGGAATAAACCACATTTTTAATGTAACCCCACAGAAAAAAGTCTAATGGCGTTAAGTCCGGCGAACGAGGTGGCCAAGCCGTCGGGCCTGCACGGCTAGGGCTTCCAAAATTACGGATTTGTTAATTACGTAACTGATTACGAATTTTGGTAGTCCAATTACGTAACTACGTAATTACGTAATTTATAAGATATTTTTGAAATCGAATGTTTTATGATATGGTATGATAATAATGGACAATGTAAATGTAATAAGATTAGTGTAATAGAACATTGATTAAAATAAAGTTTTTATTGAGTAATTTGGACATAAACAATAATTTCACATAATCAACAGCATAAACTAACAGAATCTTTTATTAATTTAAAAATACTAATCATATAATCACAAGTCACAACGCAAATATATTATTTAGATTCGTAACAAAATAAGGATATTTTTTCCCAAACGGATGCTTATTTATTTATTTGACTTTTCCTGAAAATAAGATCTCATAAACGACAACGCATTTAGTGTTTTATTGCTTAATGAACTTCTTAATTTACTACATAGATAACCAGCTAAAGAAAAAGCACGTTCAGCTTCAACACTTGTTGGTGTAATTGATAGTAAATAATTATACGCTGCTGTCAGGTATACTCCACGACCACCGCCAGTACTATCATAGATGCACATTTCCACTCTAACAATGGACTCAAGATCGGTGCTAATCGTAGATTTGGTTACCTGTGCCTGTGACGTAGCTTTGCTTATCTCTTTTTCTAATTCCTCGGCCACAGTTAACTCTTCGTCACTGGAGTCAGTGATATGTGCTGTGCTTATTTGTTGTATTGGACTTTGACTTGTCTGTGCAGACGTTATGGTAGCTGTAAATTTCAGTCTTTCTAATAATCTTGTAATATATGTCCTTATATAATCTGACGTCGGTTTTGTGAAGGTTTCTGTTGATATAGTTTCGTAAAATTGTTCATTGTTATGCAAATACTGTAAAATACCAGATACAGTCGTTCGTCTCTCTTTTATTCGTTTTCTAAGAGAAATAGCAAGCTTTTTACTGAGTTCGTTGTGCTGATGTTCAAGTTTATTTAACATAAACTGACGAGCAGCATCTGCCGTCACTAAGTTTGAATCCCGGCGACACAAAGACATCACAGTTGTTTTTATTACATCTAAACTATGATGAATGTCATGCAGGTCTTGAATTTCTTGTTCTGTCAAATTCATATTAGATTTTAAATCCAGTAATGCCTTCATGACACATGATTTTAATTTTAAAAATCGGCCAATCATATCGGACAAGCTGTTCCACCGTGTCTTACAGTCGAGTATTAAATCCAAGCCCTTTCCATATTCTTCTACAGAGTATTTCTGCAACAAGTCGTTTTTCAAGGGTGACTTTTTAAAAGATTTAACCATATCTCGTACTTTTTTTATAGTATCGTTGTACAGAAATTCAGATTCTGGAGTTCTTGGTACTTCGATAATTTAATTTATGTTTATTTCGTTCACAGTTTAGAATTAGGTAATAAAAAAATCTTTCTGCGCAAAATTTAGTCTTTGATAGACAAGGTCGTTTGTCAGCTGTTCGTATGTTAGGGTTGCAGCTGGTCAATTTTACATCAAACTTTGATTCGTATTATCTGGTTATCTAACATGCTGAGGTGAATCAAACCTTCGGAGATGAAGTCCACATCAGTGTTGGCATCGGCTGTCAAAATATTGTTGGGGGTAAAACGGGCACCTTGTATATTATACGTACATATGTATGTACTTTGAAGTACAAATCAGACTTAATTTATGTAAGTCGAATTTAGTAAATTAAATAACAATTGAGAGCTTACGTTTTATTATAAAATTAAGCATAAATGCACATACATATCTACCAAAATAATCAAGAATTATTAATCAAAATCATGTAGTGAATACTATATCAAATTATGAAGCTTTGAAATTGTAGTATTCATCAATTTTTTTTTGTTTAAGGTTGTTATAACGCGAGATCAGAGCTTTGTCCCTCAGTCTTCTCAAAAGTAAAAGTTCGTTGTAGGATGTACCATTCTCTTCAGCCCATTGTAAACCTAGCTCAAAAGCGTTAACTGCGTCTTGATGTGTGACTTGTGGAGCAGTTGCAATCACGTCGTCGTTATCTTCCTGATCGTTTGTTGTATTATTAGAAACCTCTTTTATAATATCTTCGTCAGACATTTCAAGACAAACATTTTCTTCTTTATCATCTTCATCTTTTTTTGTTATTTCCTTATAAAAAAACTTAGCTTTCATCGCCAACATGGGTCCCGAAATTGGTGCATGCCTGTTTCTTTCCTGAAGAAACCACATGTACAAAGCTTCTTCCACTTCTGGATGTTCAGCTTTCTTGAGTGTCTGTCTCTTGCCTGGCCCGCAGTCAGTAGTTGACACGAACTTCTTAATCGTGTCGTGGTTTTTTTTTAATGTCATAAATTGTAGATCGGCCTACGCCGTATTCACTTGCTAAACTACTGAAAGTTTCATTGCGATTTAAGCGATCTAAAATATCACATTTTTCTTTAATTGTCAACGTTTTGTGCTTTCGCTTCTGGGTTTGTGACGACATTACTAGGTACTATACCTAATACACAATGAATAAATAGTAAACAATGAACGCACGCTAGGAAAAGGCTAGGCTAGTTAGACAGGGGCCGGATTATCGGGGGTCCACTGTACGCGGAATGAAATAGGGAATATTTTCATTGCAACCTTTCTTGCGTACCGTTATTAATAGAGGTGACGTTGCCGTTATAATCACTTTCGTGCCGTTGACTAAGCCGTCCGCAAAAGATAAATTCCTGATGATCATACACACGCATCCTACTTTTAGTTTTAAATCGAATTCCGGTACGCCTTGAGGTTGCAGTCGATTTAAGGTACAGTTCGTCCGCATCGTCGTTTTCTATTTTGTCACTCGACTAAAAATGAAGCATTTCTCCTGACACGCGATCTAAAATTATTGAATTAATTTCGCGAACTGCAACATTCCGGGTGCATAAAATGGCTCTGAGTGCGCAAACGTCCGGCTCATCGATTATCCTTTGAATATTTCTACCAACCTTCAGAGGGACAGTCGGCAATTTGTTTGAGCCTAATTTTAACAGGAATTCCGCGTACTCTGGATCGTCTCTACATGTTTGCGATGTTACTAATGTGAATTTTTTTAAATTTTGCCAAAGCGAGGATTTCTTTAACGAACTGTTTAGAATGTCTGAATCGGTTTTAGCGTTAACCACGACTACGACTGGAGAAACGAAAATCACCCGCAAATATTATTATTTTACCACCAAAGATTTTTTCAGACTTAATGAGGTCGCGCAATGATCGATCTAACATATGTATTAGATACTTGTGTGCAATTGGCGCCTCGTGATATATTATTACCGTCGCGTGGAATATTAACTCGGCGCGCTGAGTTTGGTTCGTAATATTCCAATAACCGCTGTCGTCTACGATATCCAACGGAAATTTAAACATTGAATGCGCGGTAAAAGCATTTTCCATGTTTTGTGCAGCGATCGCTGATGAGGCCGTGCAAATCACTACAGATTCTAAGTTACGCGTACGTGAGCCGTTATCGTATTTAGCAACGTTGTTTTACCTGTACCTGCAGGACCGTCTATGAAAATAAGCGCACGGATTTATTTCGCCGAAGTCATGATCTACGCAAGGACGATCGATGTATTCGAATATAGCAAACTGTTCCGATGAGAGCCTGGATGTTGGATGTTGGATGTTGTCATCGACAACAATTATCTGCTTATCAACATTTTATTCGACGCGTTCTCTGGCTAATTCTGTAGAATTATCCTGGACTTTCGGAAGTCCCAATGATGCGAGCGAAGGCCCATGTTTACGCAACATTCTATTTATTTGTGTGAGGCACAATTTGTAAGCGTTTTCGAATTCATTTGGCATCCTGTGCAAAATATCCTCACAAAGTTGGTTTTTAAATGTGTCCTATAGCGACGCGACTGGGGCACCGTTAACAGCTAACAGTACGAAAAACCGGCGCAGGCGGTGGCCGGTGAAATAAGTTGAAGCTTCCTGCATAGCCCTTTCGTACTCGACTTCGTCGTCCGCGAGACCTACAGCTTTGGCTGCTTCTTGGAAAGTAGTACAATCTGGACCACCGAGACGCAAAAGATCAGTGTAACCTCGACACGCAAAAAATTTAACAGTATTCTAAGGTAAAATTGTTCACCTCTGTTGGGCCCGACCTCGAACAAACGCGCAATCATTTGACCTCTCTGACGTTCCGTTAAAAGTGTTTGTGGATTCAAAAATCGCGACTTTTGAACTCGGACGTTTTGGGTGGACGATATATTTTTCATAGAAGTCGGCGTATTTTAAACTGTCGAATCGTTCGCCCTCTGGCCGATTAAAATACGTTAACAAATCAGATGAATCTCTTTTTACATCGGTTTCGTGGCCCGGTTTGAAATATACGGTTTGTTGATGTTCCAAATGAACGGTTAACTGTTTGACTTTTGGTTCGCGAGCAGTGACGTCGAATTCTAATATTCGCCAAGCCGCGTCGCTTGACCCTATGTACCGCTTCGTTACGTAGTGCTCGATAACATTCGTCGGTTGGTCGTCAACAACAGCAACGCGCGCTTCATCAGGGCCTTTCGTCATGTACTTAAAGAGGTATTTTACGATGCTACGGTGCGAGGATATCTCGACATTTGTGTGAGCATCGTATTTCAAAAGCAAACTGGCGTTGTACGGGACGACCCACAAATCTTTTACTTTTCTTTCTCTATTGCGGAATCTAATTACACCTTCGTTTTTGGAATTGCGATACAAATGAATGAAACCATTGTCGTCACAGAAGGTAACGCGTCGGTTTCAAATTTTGGAAAACGGCTACATTTTTGTTTTTCATTGTCGTTACTGCACGGCCGGTCACTCTCTCGCCCACACGGTCCATGAATTATATGATTCAGGAAGGCTTTACGTAACCTGCCCTCCGCTTTCAGAGCGTCGGGTATGTCGGCACGGCATACTTTATCTATGTCTACGTTCTCTACTGGACCTCCTCCTTGTACTCTAAAGCAAATGTGGGCATGAGGCAGTCCTCTTTTGGGAACTCTATAACACATGTACGTTAAATACTCGATCGTTCCGAACCATGCGCCGGAACGCAACTCTCGTATTAATGCGAGCAAACGCAAATTGAACACTCTCGCACAAATAAGTGGATTGGGGCCCTGGCCTTTAGGTAAGGAGGTCCCAATCTATTGCAATGCAATCTAAATATTTAAGCTTCATAAATCTCGGCCCCCCTGTAAGAGTATTCGATAAGTAGATACGTCCCGGTACAACGCCTTCTCCAGCGATCGTCTCGTCGTTTAACAGTTCCTGGAGGGGCGCGGCCCTTAATTCGTTACTACGATTCGCTTGCATGTTAAGCATATATCGAAGCCTTTCTTCCGCGATTCGACTGTAGAGATCTACTGCCCACTGAATCTATCTTCTGAAAGCAAACGACATCTGACATATCTGGCCTGAGTAAGATTATTGCCATTGTTGTCGAGCTTCCCCGGAATCCATCCTGTATTGCCCTCCGGATACAAAAGTGGATACTGGAAACATTCATACAACGGGTGCATGACGGGTCCACAGTGTGAGGTTTGCTCTCACCCACTTTTCAGATGGCAATAGACCTCGGAACGTAATTTTCCGTATTTGTACAAATTAACGCGCTTATTTCGTTTCCTATTGGCTGATCGCCGGGCACGTTCCCGTCAGTGGCTTGTGAAGTTTTTATAAATACTATGAACGCGTCATCGGAAGGCTCTGAATGCAATCTTTTAATGCAATTTATAAAAAAAATACGTTTTCTAAAAAATGTCGAATCGATCTGGTCACCTTACGTCTAAGCTTTGATTACGCGCTAAATCTTCCCGCTCCGATGGATCGTTTATGTATAGACCGATATTGTTTGTCGATTCTTATTGTCATTGTCGATTGTCAAATTAATTATTATGCCCGGGATCTTTTTTCGAAACTGGAAAGCGAGTAAAAATCTTCCGTCAATGGTGCAAACGCTTCGACATTATTGGCCCCGGATCCACAGTACCATTGTTTTCGAGACGATTCCTCATCAAAGAGACGCGCCTGACAATGTTCACATATTTTAGTGCCGGACAATTTAAGCGATGGTTTTTTTAGTGCGTACGACTTTACAGAGTTTAATTCGACATCCCGTTTCTCACTTATTAAATTTCGCGAGCTACGTAACGGAACGTCCACATTCCGACTCACTTGATTATAGCGCGCACTCGATTCTTGATTTACTTGCGGGTTAATATCGTCATATTTTTTTACAGCATCTCGATTTATTTCTAGTTTTTCAGATGTGTATTTTTTTACGGCTTCGCGATGTATTTCCGGTTTCTCTAATGTGTTTTTTACGGCATCACGGTGTACCTCTGGTTTTTTCGTTGTGTACATTTTTACGGCCTCGCGATTGTAGGATTATTTCATGAATATTTTTTTACAGCATCGCGATGCTTTTGTGGATTATTTTCGATAATTTTTTTTTTCCGCATCCTATTGTGCATTTTCTTTGGTATTTTTCGTCCGTTTTTATTTTTAATGGGTCGGCTCCTTTTAACTTCCGATTTTGGTTGATTTTCCGATGATTCTAATTGATTGAGAACAACAACTGGTCTTAAATATGATAATTTTAAATTATCTACTCTATTAATTACTACCACTAGTTTTTGAGTCGTGATCGGTTTTTTCGTTTGTGTTTGCGACTTTTACATTGGCAGCAGTAGCGGTAGCAGT
This sequence comes from Peribatodes rhomboidaria, assembly GCA_911728515.1. Classification (NCBI taxonomy): domain Eukaryota; kingdom Metazoa; phylum Arthropoda; class Insecta; order Lepidoptera; family Geometridae; genus Peribatodes; species Peribatodes rhomboidaria. The sequence goes on from OU452189.1 coordinate 8,840,367, forward strand.
AGCAAATGGGTTTTCTCAAATTTGTTTGAACTACTGCTGCATACGACAGAGCAGAAGTTGAGGGTGTCAATTTGATTTCGTTCGAAGTAGAGCCAGAAACCGTACTACCTTGGCTCATATCTGGTTGCGTTGGAACGACATGCGGCGAACTGCGACATGTTTTTCGCTTAACATCAGCCCAGATTTAACACTGCGAGGACCCAGTTTTTTTAACCGACGAAACCGAACTCCTACTACATTGGGTACGATCAAGATCCGACCTAGTATTTTCTACCAGACCGGAAGAGTGCGGCGATGAATGTACTTCTTCGTTTAATGATTGAGTACAACCCGGACTGGGTGTAGCAAGACGCGACAGATTATTATTAGGATTTGTTTCCGAAAGGTTGACTACGCTAAATTTAAATATGTCATAACGACCATCGTGTTCAATACGGAACAACATGAGAGCGCGGGCTAACGATTTTAGTGAATTTAATTCAAAAATCCTTGCTACACCGTCAGAGTTTGTTTTATTATTTTCATTAACCCCGTGGCTTTTGAAAATATAATATTTTACATTAGTTTCGTTATTATTGCGATGAGTGTAACGCCAAAACGATACGGAGTAATTCGCGCCTGTAAATACGCAACCGTCTTTACTGTCGTTCCAATCGCTTTCAAAACTAACGTTTGTAACGCGTTTCGAAGTTCTAATATTTTGTAATCGTATTGTGACGCGTCGTGGTGGACAAGGCTTGATGTGCCCAGTTGCGCTCAACCTAAACAAGAAGTTCTCCGATTGGTATTGCAGTAGGTATTTCATCAGCACATAAGTATATTAATAATGTGGGCTGCAAGTTTCCGTTCTTCTTTTACGTACAGATCATCACCAATTTGCAGAACCTGATCGAAATCAAATTCCGAAATGGTGGATCTTATATTCTCAAAGTCACTATATACGAGGGCAACAGCAGCCATGGCCTTTGAAGAGCATGTCTTTCGTGAGCAGGTTGTACCTAAGGCCCTTAAGTAGGTGTGGGGGATCAAACACTACACTTAACTGTTGTCCTGACACCTCAATAGTACCATCTGCAAACAATAAATTATATTTAGTTCAACAAGTTAATTTGATGTAAGTATTACAGATCAGATTACAGATGAAAATTAGCACACAGGTGACATATGACATGTACTAACATACAGATGGATATTTAAATATAATGTTGATGGGTACTTTTTATCCCAGATATTTTCCAACTTCTAAGCAGACAATGTGCACGCAAGGGATATTTGTAAAGAGATTTTATCTACTCACCATTGCATTCCTCATTTAAAATCCTTTTGCGTGCAGTCTCCAATTTCAACATATTTATGGCTGTTCTAAAAGTCGTTCTAATAGCTAAAGGTATCAATTCTGACTCTGACGCTTTAGTGACCACTTCCTTTAAAATTCTTACTACTGTAGCAGCTGCAGGTGTTCCCTCACAAAAGTAGAAACATATAGGTTGTCTCCAGTTTGAGCACACTCCTTTTAGCATGAATACTAAGGCATGATCGCAAAACCTTAGTACTCTTTCATACCCAAAGTCTTTAAATCCTCTTATCTCATCTTGGGACTCAACATAAGTGAGATGAGGTGTCAGAGCAACCTCATCAAATAAAATAGAACACAGTTTCTTCTTTGTGTCCCATTTCTGTGTTTTGTGCTTTAGTACTCGAAAAATATTGTCATTTAGCCCCACATTGAACATTATATTTTCAGCCAAACGATATAAAGTTCGTTTACTGGGCGAATTAAATATGTTTTGGAGCAATCTATATCCTTTCGGGCTTTCCTTCATTAGGGTCAACGCCAAATGCTTTTTACTGGTAGTGTATCTCATTGCCTTCTTCTTTCTGTTTGCCATTTTTAACTGCATGAATAGAAAATCTTGGGCTTGTTGTGACATTTTATCAAAATTTTTATTAAACAATTGGCTGCAGCTTATTGTCTTAACAACATCCTATCTTTGCAAAAATGACTTCCGAGTCTTGTTTTCTTCAACTGTAAATTTCTTAATTTTTTTTATAAAGCACCTGCTGTTTGTGGTCAATTTGTTAGCTGTAAAAGAAACATTATATTATTTATTTTATAAACTGGTAATTATTAGCGCGATCAGCGTGCTCGCTGTAAAGGCCTCGACCTACGGCTCGGCCTTTATCTCAGCTCGTCCATCAAGTGCTGCAATGATGGCAAAGCTGGAAGGTCTAGAGCGTAGCTAGGCTAGCTCGAGGCAATCATAGCGTGACCAGCGAAGCAGTCATTGTGGGCCAAGGCTTGTATAGTGCTTTACTCAAAAATGCAAGTACCTAACCTAAATAAAACTAGCAAGTAATTTAAATAAAATATAAATAAATTAACTAGAAATTTAATCAAAATGACAATTATGAAAAGTACAGTTACTAAAATTCATTACCGACTTTCCTGCGCTTTTGTTACTTCTTTGATTTTTTTTTAGCAATGGTAGTTGGAACTATACAGCCAAATATGGAATACAATCTTTTTGTACCTATCTCTTTATATACAAACAGCTGTGTTTTAAATAAAATCTTTTTGCATTTAGTTTTTTTAAAACGTTGAAACGTCAAAATAGCGGCCGGCAATGTTTTGCCGGCCTGTTAGAGCGACCAGCAAAACTTTGCCGGCCGCTCCTTGAAACAGAACGGCAAGGTCGACTTTGCTCAAACAAGGTTGTCAAAATAATAACTACATTACATGCATTTTTGAGTAAAGAATTTTATCATAACTTTTTGTAAAACATTGTTGAACTTATTTTTAGTACTTTATTTTTATGAAACTAGGTACCTATAGCTAGTATACTGTGAGTAAGTAAGTATAGTAAAAATATTTTTGAAGTTTGTGTTAAAAATATAAGTGCTTAGTAAATATTTACCTCCTCCCCTAATACCAATTTTTTTTTTGGTGCTTTATTTTTCAATTGAGTTCGCTCCACACTACGAGTCACATCTGTAAATAGAAGAAACATTCAATTATAAGTAAGGGTGAATCAAGAATATCAGGTAACTATTTAGGTATCCTGAGCAACATTTAAACGTTTGCCATCACACTATTTCTTAATGCAATATTTATTCCAATATTGCTTGTATAAAATTTCGTTTTTGATATCTCTAAAATAAAATCAATCACACTAAGGACATCATAACCAAAGTAAGATTAACTACTTAAAGAGATGATGCGTGTTTCCTAAAACATAGAATACAGTTTTGTGTAAAGAAACCATTTTTGTTTCACAAAAAAGTAGGTAATCTTTATGACAATGTTTAAATATTTTAAAATTAGGTAAGTTTCTATGATTCTAACATTGGGATCCCAAAGAGTGAATCTGTATATGACGTGATGATTTTTCACATTTGCTTGTTGATGGTATTTCACTTGACTCAAAGACATTGAATGTAGTGAAATCTGCAATAAAACATAATTATTTAGTAAATTACTATTTTCCACTAAAACTTTTTGAATTGGATAAGTAGCTCTGATGATCTGATCATAAATTCCTACTTTTACAAATATACATACTGTAACATAATTAAATGCAGATCTTGTATTTTTATGGTTTCTAAATGCTCATATTTAGATATGACAAACAGAATATTCTAGAGTATCAGTACATAAAAGCAAAATTACATTTGTTTTTTCGAAAGAGTTATTGGTAATTTTCAATTGTATTTTGTACACAGAGGTTTCACATGGGTTGATGAATGTAAAATTAAAAACCATAAAAACTAAAACTTTTAAAAGTTTTTAAAAATTATTACCAGTATTGAGAAATGAAGATGCAGGAGGGAGGGTCTGCAAATATTTCTACTGGTCTTCAATATAAATGATCAACTGGATGTTCTAAAATGAGAAAATGGTATATTAGAAAATAGAACATAAGTTTTAGCAAAACTTAAGTAATATTGAAAAATTAGTATCATTACCTCGGACAACAAGTTATGATCATACATATTGAGGAAATTGTGGAAAATCCAGTTGTTGTCCGAGGTAATGATACTAATTTTTAAATATTACTTAAGTTTTGCTGTTTTGTGTTACTACAGTTATGATCATAATGATCACCTGAAAGTAACCAAATAAACTTTAATTAAAAATAAGTTTTTAAATTGTCATGGTCACTAACATTATTATCAACACAAACGTGCATTAATTCCCTTTGCTAGCTCTCTCGCTCGCAAAAGCCCGCCCACAATTTTATTACCTACAAGTCTTGCAACATGGCTAGTAAATAAAATTTAAAAAAAAAATCAAGTAAGGAGAAGTAAAATAAAAAATACATCTGTAAAATTACAAATTATTATTTTATTCTAATATTCTAACCTTCCCTTCATACTTTACCCGGGCTTAGGACCGGTAAAAATACTTTTCTTTTGGTAAGATACATAACTGTAAAAAAAAACTGAATAAAACAATTTCAATTTAACATTCAAAAACAAGAAGAGTATTGTTGGCGTATTTAAAAAGTTAGAATCACATGATATTTACAATAATTACCTACATTATTTACAAAATTTTAAAAATTTACACGTATTTTAATTGTCCTTCAAAATGTCCACCTCCATTGGCAACGCAAAGACGTGCACGTTTCATTAAATTGTTTTTTAAAGAGAGAAGCACGCTTCTCTGCTGTTTAACTTCGTCAAAAGCATCCATTATGCGCTTATTCAATAATTGTACACTATCTGGCTCACTAACGTACACTCGCCGCTTAATCTCACTCCATAGGAAGAAATCCATGGGTGTAAGGTCGGGAGAGCGTGGCGGCCATGCCACTGGCCCACCACGACCGATCCACTGACTTCCAAAGTCCGAAGCAGATTTAAATAGGTCTCTCCAGTGAGCCGTCCTTCGATAAAATAAAGTCCCACAATGTTGTCATATAAATTGCCTGCCCAGACATTTACACTGATCCTATGCTGACATGAATTTTCCCGCACAAGCAATGGGTTTCAGATTGACCACCAGTGTTCGTTGTGTTGGTTAAATAGGCCGATTCGCGTAAACATGCATTCGTCTGAGTACAACACATTTGTTTCGGGATGGCTTATGATGCAATTACAGAACGCTATTATTGGTTCATGGTCAATAGTCATTAGTTCTTGCACTTTTCTGTAATGGTAGGGATGCATTCCCGCCGAATTCACGATTTAGATGTAGTGCTGAAAACCAGCGCTGCTAAGAAATTAGCAGCACCATTTGTAACCGGAAGTGGGGGAAGTAAAGGGAAAGCCCACAAATGTTTGCATTTAAAATTTATTGATAAGGAAGGGTCGCCGTTCTCGTCGGTTTGTCTTGTCTATAAGTAATACCTTAACTAAGTTACACTAGAGGCGGTCTTTCACAGGGACAGCCATCAAAACCTTAACGTATAGTTACACTAAAGGTGGTCTTCCACAGGGACAGCCATCAAAATCTTAACGTATAGTTACACTAAAGGTGGTCTTCCACAGGGACAGCAATCAAAATCTTAACGTATAGTTACACTTAAGGTGGTCTTCCACAGGGACAGCAATCAAAATCTTAACGTATAGTTAGGTACACTTAAGGTGGTCTTCCACAGGGACAGCAATCAAAATCTTAACGTATAGTTACACAGGTGGTCTTCCACAGGGACAGCAATCAAAATCTTAACGTAAAGTTACCCGATTGGTGATCTCCCACCTAGACGAAGAGCCCGTACTAAACGTCCTCCTATAAAATACCAAACACAAAGCTATAATATTCAACTCAGGGTCTCACCAAAATATTCTTACAATATTAAAGTTCGTGAATTCACAATACTAGGGGTGTGCATAATATTATAAAACAGCTTTACACTTCTCTGGGAACGTAACTGAATCACGTCAACCGAAAAAACAATTATCGGGAAAATTTAAATTCGTCGGGAAAAAAATTGATAAATGGGAATACCTTAAATTATGATTAAATAACTTCAAACACGTTCCGAAATGACGGCTAAATTATTTTAACTCCAAAAGCAAAGGGCGGCAAAAATTTCATCCGTCGGGAAAATTCAAAATAATGCATAAATCGCATCTAAACATTGCTACGGAGTTACTTTGACCGTAAAAGCAGTAATCGGCAAAAATAATTCGGTCGGGAAAAAATATTGATAATCGGGAAAACCTCCAAATAATATTAAATAACTTCAAACACGTTCAGAAATGACGATGGAACTATTTTAACTCCGAAAACAAAGGGCGGCAAAAAATTACCTCAGTCGGCAAAATTCAAAATTAATGCAAAACCCGACCAAAATAAGCTAATTGCACCTTTTAATCGTTTTAGAACAGTAAAATAATAGGGTTAAAATTGAATTTCTGAGCGGTTTGTTAATTATTTCAGAAATCTACATGGTAACGCTTTAACACAATAAACAAAATTAAAGGTTTTACATCAAGCTAACAGTATCAATACTATATAAATTAGGGTAATTTCTATATTAATCATTACTACTGAGAGACCCAGAAACTAATACATTGAAAGGAATTAACACATGTCGAAGAAGTTCAAACATACATTTACTTGCTCGCTACACTTTATATGACTTTTAAGGCCCATTTACACGATACAAGTTTCTTGCCTGTTGAATACAATAATTGCCTAGAAATAAATGACTTGCATCGTCTGAACAACACGTCACATTATTGCTAGTAGAGCAAGCAGGATGCAAGTTTTCCATTCAAAACTGTTCTTGGTTTAAACAGCACATGCAATAATTTCTTATGCAATTTTCGCATTCAACTGGATTTTACGTTCTCATTTGAAAATATGAGTGCAGTTAGTGAGGGTGTATTGATTGTTGCTGCTCTACTAAGGCAAGAAATATTAAGAAAACGTCGTAAGAGGTGTTGGGTCAAAAAATGGATAGCAAGAAGAGAGGTTCTCGGAGCATCTAACAATCTTTGTGTGGAGTTACAAACAGAAAATGAAGATGACTTGAAGAAGATGTTTCGTGTGAACGGAGCCCAGTTTTATTATTTATTAGATAAAATTGGTTCTTCTGTACAAAGGCAAAATACAACAATGCGTAATGCTATTCCAGCTCGAACCAAACTAGAAATAACATTAAAATATTTGGCTACTGGAGATTCATTGGGTACACTGTCAGAATTATTCAGGGTACCTAAGTGTACTATAAGTACTTTTTTAGTTGAAGTACTTGAAGCTATTTACTCAGCATTAGAAGATTTTATAAAGGTACGTAATAAATTAAACTAATTTTAGAATAGAATCATTTATTTTTAGTAAGTAAAATAGAATTAAATCAAAATAAATTACAAGTTCCACCACGTATCTTCACTGCCTGGTATCGAATATGGTGAATCTGGCATAGGAGTCGAGTTACTTTGTCTTTAAGATCCCGCAGTTTATATTTAGATAATATGGCTTGTATTTCATACTGAGCATGTACGCTATTTTCAGCATTTAAATGAGGAGGAAACATATTTTCCGAAATTATCAAATTCATCGTCGTTTTTCTCTAGTCTCGCTCGTTTCTCAATATTATCCAATTTATTTAAAGCAGATTGTATGTAACCCGATGTTTTTTTTAGTTGTTCTTTTGGGCATTGGAGATATGGAGTTGTCGAGAACTTGTGAGTTTGTAAAATTTTCCTTATTTTCGATATTTTCCGCATTATCTTCATTAATATATTCTAATAAAACGACATTTTGCCTTGTGAGAGTGTCGTTCTCAACAACAACAACATCTTGTGATGCAAGCGAAGCGACATTCTGAAATCGTTTTTTTTTTCATTATTTTACAGGTACCAAGTTCGGAAGAGGAGTGGAATAAAATAAGAAGAGGATTTTCAATAAGATGGAATTTTCCAAATTGCATTGGTGCCATTGATGAAAAGCATATAAATATAAAATGTCCCCCTGGCACAGGATCCGATTTTTTTAACTATAAAAGTACATTTAGTATTGTTTTACTGGCTTGTGTTGATGACGATTATTGTTTCACATATATTGACGTGGGGGCGAAGGGTAGAAACTCAGATGGTGGAATATTTAATAACTGTTCTCTAAAGAAGGTTATTGAAGAGAACACCATACATTTGCCAAGTAATTCAGTAATGGTGGGAGATGAAGCGTTTCCCTTAAAACCTTATTTGATGAAACCATATCCTCGCCGTATCGATTTATCAAGAGAACAAAAAATTTTTAACTACAGATTGTGTAGATGCAGAAGGATCGTTGAAAATGCTTTTGGCATTTTAACAGCTCGATTTAGAGTTTTCGAAAAGCCAATTATTACAAGTATAAACAAAGTAGACGTTATAGTTAAAACATCGTGCGCATTACACAACTGGCTGAGGAAAACTTCTCCTGCTTCTTACACGCCCCCAGGTTTTATAGACGAAGAATGTCCAGAGAGTGGTTTACGTCTTGGTACTTGGAGAGAAAATCACAGAACAATAGGAACAAAAATAGGTACAAGAGATCCGTAATAAGAATCCGTGATAATTATTGTCATTACTTTAATAATGATGGTGCTGTACCCTGGCAAAACAACGCCATTTTTTAAGGACACATTTTAAATACCTACAGCTATTTTTTTTTCTTAAGTATTCATATTTTTTATTAAGTCATAGTTATATATAAGTTATTTCAAAATGTACCGCAAACACTTTGCACTCATAAAACAGGTCGAAATCTCAAATTAGTCGTCTCTTACGACCCCCGCGGGAAGAGAAAGGTGGTGACAACTTGTATTTTGCTCTGCTGTCATTTACACGGCTATATACGTAGAAAACAATAAATATATATAATTAGATATTATAGTTGAAACCTTTTTTTTTTGAGATTTCGATCTATGTTTATTGAGAAAAGTTGTTTGTTTTCATGAGTGCAATGACCCCCCAAAACATTCGCAGTGTTTCGAAATGTACCTAACATTTCGAAACACTTTATATATATTTGCACCTAACTGTACTTCAACGTGAAATACATATTACTTACCATATTTGATGTCGTTTCCCTGTGTTCAGACGGTTTCCTTAAAAAAGAATCCATTAAATTATACCAAGATAGTTTGGATTTGTAAATATCAACAGTACCGGAACCGGTACCCATTGAATCTTTAATTTTCTTCTTTTCCCCATGATATTGCGTCCTTAAATTTTTTATTTTATTTGTGATTTCCTTTGGGCCAAAACCTTCAACTCCAAATTCCTGTCCAAATGCTGCTAGTGCAGCACTACGGGCATCACGATTTTTGTAATTCACGTTTTCTGTATCCCACAAACACTCATGACTGCGATAAATCTCTATAAACTTTATTAAGTCAGCAGAACCGAATTTAACCACTTTTTGACTCATTTTAAATTTCTTCTAAAACCTTCAACAATTGAATGATGTATTTGCCAACGCAAATATGTGCAATACTTGAAGCAACGCGCCAGAAAATGGTATAGGTTCATACAAGTCTGTGTTTAGACAAGTCAAGACTTGAAAGCAATAATGTCCTTAACATAATTGTATTGGTGTAAACAAAAGACACTAGGAATTATTTGTTATCAAGAATTGCATGCAATAGTTGCGTACAATTTTACAATTTCAATCTGTGTGTAAACAATTGCTTACCATTCGTGAATTCAATTATTGCGATTAACTGAATTACTTGCACTTGAATGTACAAGAAAATGGTATCGTGTAAATGGGGCCTAACCAACAAGAACAACTTTGGTATTGTAAAATCACACAAAAAAACATCGGCGCGTGATCCCCACGAAAAAGAGATGCTATTTACTCACATTTCAACACTAACACTTGGACGCCACACCTCCCCTGAGGCAGGGCGCGTTGCCGCCACTTGGTGACTCCTCACTAAAAATCAATAATCGACCATGAAACTGGATGAACCGAGCGAAAGAATACTTCCACAAGTATTTTATCGAAGTTTTACTCACCAAACGAGACAAAAATAAAATTTATAGAAAGGCGTAGCTTTCCACCACCATGTAAAGTTGTAAAAAATGGCTGTTCTCCGATCGAAATCTCAATGAGAACCCCGGGAGCCGGAAATCGATTACGTTCCTCCACACCACAGACATCAAAACGATCGAATTATAACATCAATCATTCACAAAACTTACACCTGATCAATGTGCTGATCTCAAGCCAAACGCACTCTGCACTCATCAGCCAATATGTCAAGTTTGGATGAATGTCACTTTCACTATAACGCGAGGTACTGTCTGTCAACGCCAAATAGAATTAGAACCAGATTGGTAAACAAGCCTAAGCCTGAAGTTGAATTTCAAATAAAGTTAAAAAGTTAATTATACAAAGAGTTTACACACAAAACTACAAATAGCTAAACGGTCTGATTAAATGCGAATGCTTGAAAGTATGGAATACCCAAAATAAAGGACAAGGTCAACGTAAGTTTTTACCAACCAAAACAACCTATTGAATTTTGATCAAATACTGAAACTGCCAAACAAAACCTATATATTATTTAGTACTTATATTAGATAGCTCCAATTTAAACCAGTAGTTTTCGTCACATGGTATACTAAACGCGAAAAAATATATAGCTAGGTATAGTTACTCTGGATCCAGAAAAAGAACAGGGTTACACATTGCTGAGCACTAACCTTTTTTGTCGCATTGGACACTACAGCGACAACTGAAACTTTATCATCTAAACATTTGTTTATGTCTTAATGTAAGTAGTAGAAGTTATTATATTTTTGTATGTTGGGAGCTTAGGGTGATGGGGTCGATTGAAAGAGTTGGTACTGACTGCGATGATTTATTCCAGTAGCTCCCTTATATAAATACTATTTTACCTTAAACTAATAATAATAATAATCTACTAAACTATGTCTAAACCTTACCTACTAGAGAGCATCTATTTACCAATTAAATATTATGTACAATGCTTATAAACTATTTATCTATCTAAGTGACCTATTACTAAAACTAGTTCTTTATTTAAACCTATTTCTAAACACTAAAATCTGCAAACTAAAAATCAAACTTATTATTTACAAACATCGCACACGCCGCGACCCGACACATAAATAAACGCGGCTGCTGCCTGCGGCCTTCATTCCGCCGCGAGCCGTCGAGCGTCGTGCGCGTCGTATGCTCCAGCCAACTTCATGTGCTCCGCCACATATGCCCCCTCAAGCGAAGCGTACTCTCGTTTTCACGATGCGTCCAGATCTCGTGACGTAGGGCTTCGCTGACTCTGCTGGTGGTGCCGGCGCTGTACTTGGTGCAGTCTGGAGCGGCGGTGTCGGCTCGGGCTCGGCTGACTCGACGTCTTCGCTGAGTATGTAGGCAGGCTTCAACCGGTCGATCGACACATTCGACGTACGCAGCGGGTATTGTAGTTTGAAGTATTTCTCGTGCCGTGCGATAACTTCATAAGGGCCGTCGTATGGTGGTATCAGCGCTCCCCTCACGGTATCATTGCGGACGAAAACGTGACTGCAGGTTTCTAGGTTCTTGTAAACAAATGGTTGTTTACTTGTAGCTCTTCTCTGCTCGGGCGCTAATGACGACATCGTTTCTGTAAGACGGCGCACAAACTCTGTGTCTTCAATGTTCGCCTTTGCCGGCACGAAGATATCAGACGGTACACGTAGGGTTGATCCGTAGGTCATCAGAGCGGGGCTGAGATTTGTATCCGCGCAGAGGGCGTTCCGTACGCCGAATAATACGGTGGAAAGTTCGTCGCTCCACCGTGTGCACGTGCCTCTAGCCATGAGTGCGGCCTTTAGCGTGCGGTGCCATCTTTCGATTTTCCCGTTGGATGCAGGATGGTAGGCAGTCGTCTTGATGTGCGCGATGCCGAACTTCTTCATCAGGACGCCGAAAAGAGATGACTGGAACTGCAGTCCTCGGTCTGTAGTCACGCGAAGAGGGCAACCGAATCTTGCTATCCATCCCTCGTAGAAAGCTTTAGCGACTGTTTCTGCGGTAATGTCTCGTACTGGAATCGCCTCGGGCCATCTCGTGCAGCGGTCGATCATAGTGACTAGGTACCGGAACTCGTTCGATATTGGAAGAGGCCCCACTATGTCGAGATGGATTTGTTCGAATCGGGCCGACTTTGGAAACTCGCCGATCGGACTGACTACGTGCCGATGTACTTTTGAACGCTGGCATCCAATGCATGCTCTTGTCCAGGTGCTCACGTCCTTGTTTATTGCAGGCCAGAAGTACTTTGATGTCATTAACTTGCGAGTCGCTCGAACTCCCGGGTGACTGATATCGTGTTGCGCTTTGAATGCTGCGTAACGATAAGCCGTAGGTAGATATGGTCGCACGTTGCCGGTCGATGACTCGCATACTATCGCTCTTGTTACGCCCGGAAACTTTATGTTGTCGAAACGCAAGTTGCGGTTTTTTCTCATTGTTTTCAATTCTTCATCTTTGCCTCGGTCTTGCACTAGTTGTTCTAAGTTGATGCTTGACGTTAGTTGAATTTCTTCAATATTTTCTAGTCGACTCATTGCGTCAGCGGCTTGATTTCTCGCTCCGTCGATGTACTTGATGTTCGAACAAAACTGACTAACGTAGTGTAGTTGCCGTTCTCGCCTTGGAGTGTCGCCACTAGTCGGTGGTTTAGTCAATGCGTACGATAGCGGCTTGTGATCTGTGTAGATCGTTACATCGTTGCCTTCTATGAGTCGTCGCAAGTGTCTCACAGCTGCGTACATAGCTAATAATTCGCGGTCGTACACGCTGTATCTTCGCTGAGTTTCGCTCATTGTTTTGGAGAAAAATGCAAGCGGCTTCCAGACGTTGTTGACTTTCTGCTGGAGGACGGCGCCGAGGCTTCTGTCAGATGCATCAGTAAGGAGACACAAGGTCGCGTTAGGTACCGGGTGTGTCAGCGTAGTGGCATCGATAATGCTTTGGCGGCACTTATCGAATGATTTCTCTGCTTCAGACAACTTCAGACTGCTTCAGTAATAGGTCACTTAGATAGATAAATAGTTTATAAGCATTGTACATCGTCGTCGTGGGGTTCTTCTCCCTCCCTTGTTCGGGGGAGTAAGGTTGCGGTCTCGAGGCGAACCTCTTTACCGCGGCTGGACGCTGGGGGACACTGCCCCCAGGGCAATTGCGAGTGCGGCGCCAGGCCCGGCTTGCGCCGGCGGCAGCTCGCACTGGCGTCGAAGTGTGTAGTGTGGGCTACACACTTCGCAGGTTTCAGTGGTCGGTGGAGTCCCGCACCCGTCGCAGCTAACGGGCGGCATCTCCACCGAAGGATAGACTCTCGCCGTCTCGCTCGACGTCTCGCTCGGGGTCTCCGGCGCGTAAGGCCGGGCGGGCCCTAGCGGACGGAGCGGTGATTACGGACGGCGGACTCGCCTGGAACCGTCGAGCGCACACGTCTGCCTCCGGACACCCACGTCGCGAGTCTACAGTTGTTCGTCCCGCGTCTCCAGTGTTTGGGTTGAGTCTCCGCCCTGCGTTGAGACTCCCCGACACCCGCGATCCGCGCCGCGAACAACACACACCAAACAGCGTCCGCCGAACCGAGCCTTGCACTCCGTACCGCTACGTCGAGAGCGGGCTCGTCTTTCGCCGCCGCTGCATAGTGCATCCGCACTCACGCGCAGACACTCTGCGCACAGCCCCGCCGACCTGCTGCTAGCCGCTTGCTGATCAAGCGGAAGACAGCACCGCCGAAAGGGTTGACTACCTGCACCCGGCACACGAGGAAACTCGTGTCGCGTGTCCGTGCCGATCGAGCTAGCTGGGCCTTCTCCGGTTCGCCGGAGATCTCACCCGGCTGGCTCTGTATCGCCGCGCGCGACCGAGGGACTAAGTGAGCCAGTGCCAACTTAACCCCCACCACACCACCATGTCGGACGAGTCGACCACACCGACATCTTCGGCACAAACGGATTCATCTCAAGAATCACTGTCGCCTCCCACTGCTCTGAACAGCAGCGGGACTCAACCCATTCCTGCCCCTCGTCGACGAACTGAAGAAACCGGGATGGGCAGCCCGCGGTTCGCCCCAGAGGGAATTGTTACTCCTTCTCAAAGCGAATTCCGGACGCCCTCCCGAGTCCACGGAACGCGACAGAGGAAAAGGACCGACCTGTCGTCGTCGCTGTCTGGAAGCGACGAAACCAAGAGGGCAGAGAAGAAACCCAAAACGGGACCCTCGCCCTCTCGCTCTAACACGTCCTCTCACAAGCCGGCTCAGACCTCTCGCTCTTCTGCTGAGAGAGTGGCCGAAGAAAGAGAGGGCGATACAAACAAACAAGCCCCGCCCACCAAGGCGGCTCCCGCACCCGGCCCAAGTTCATCGATCCTGCGAGACGAACCTGATTCCAAGATGGCAAGATGGAAACTGATGACCACGAAGCCCACAAGATCCGCCACAACCGCGGATCCCCCCAGATCACCCAGTCCGCCGTACCACCCCGAACTGTGGAGCGGCGAACTGCTACCAACACACCCTGGGACTGAGCCTCCGCCGCCCACCGAGCCGGCGGACGGATCGTCCAAGTCAGCATCGTCGTTGCTGCGCCCGTCGCCGTCGATCTCGCTCAACTTGAGTAGAGACACACGCCCAAGCGCGGACGCGCCAGGGCTGGACTCCACGTCGTACGCGGCCCTGGAGATCGAGCCCATGGACACAGCACGGCCCCCTGCTTCACCATTGCCGCCGCCAGCCGCCAGGCCGACCTACGCAGCGACCCTGCGCTCACCGCCGCCCGGCAGGCCATCACCACCAACGTCGCAGCGTGCCCCGCAGCCCTCGACGTCCGCGGCCTTCGCGACCGCCACCACCCGTTCTACAGATAGGGGGTCTTATCCCCCTATCATAGTAGACGCATGGAAGGACTGGCCCCAACACCTGGCCGAGTTAAGGAAAAGACTCGGCCACATACCCAACGCACGGCCCTTGGATAAGGGCATTCGTTTCCGCGCCAAGTCCGCGGACGAATTCAGGGCCGTGCAGAAGTACCTGACTGAGCTACAAGCCACGACACCGGAGCTGTCATGGCATTGTTATGCGCCAACGAACGAGAGACCTCAGAAGGTGGCGCTCTGGGGACTGCCGATGAACACCGAGCCCGAAGTCATCACCGACGCGCTAATCGAGCTCGGATTTCCGGCCAAATTCGCTCGCCAACTGCCAACCAGACCAAACGCAAGAAAATGCGTGTACCACATCCAGCTGGAACATATGGGGAAGGACCAGCTGGAAAACCTTTACAACACCAACGTCTTGCTCAACATGCCTCGAGTGGTGATCGAGGCGTGGAGAGGCAAGACCACGATGCCACAGTGTCACCGCTGCCAGCAGTTTGGCCACTCATCGGCCAACTGCCACCGCCCGCAGAAGTGCGTTAAGTGCGCGGGGCCGCACTTCGGCTCGCAATGCCCGAAAGCCGCGGACGCGCCCCCGACCTGCGCCAACTGCAGCGGCAAACACGCAGCCAACAGCCGGCAGTGTGCGATCTTCCGCCGTGAGGCACGAAGACGGAAGATTCGCATCCCCGGCGACATGCGCCCCCCGCCCCAGCAAGAGAAACAACCCCCGCCCTCCGTCGATCGCTCCGGTCTAACGGAGCGCAACCAAGGCTGGGGCCGGCCGGTGCACCCGCACCCGGCCTATCGACCGGCTCAACCAACGGCGCCGCACCCTCCCGCCACCGTGCCGGTAGAGGGCGCGCCGCCCGCCAGGAAGAGAAGAAGAAGGTATAGGAAGCGGCGTGCCGCCCCTCCCACCTCTTCCACACCCGTGCCAGAACGCCCGCAACCACCGCGCTTCGTCCCCTTTCCGGTCGAAGCGCGGCATCGAACCCGCAGCACCGCCGAGCAACAGACGGCCGCCGGAAAAGCTGCCAAGGCCCCCCGGCCCCCTGCGCCGGTGGTCACTCCAGTCCCTGCAGCAAGGGCACTGCCTCGGCCGGCGCCCAGATCGGCCCCAAGGGTCCGATTTGAGCTGCCGGTAGCGCCCGTCCGCACATCGCCCGACGCAACCGAAAACGACGGTCGCGGACCTCACCAACCGCCGACCGTCCCGCACCGCCAGCGAGCCCAGCGCAGGCTCCAAAGTGGGCCCCATAGCGAGGCCCCCCCGCACCAACCCAACCCCTTCCCCCGCGTGCATGCCGGGGAAGTGAACACAAAACCCGCAGAAGCAGCCGCGCACGCCGCGGCAAGAGCATTACGCGAGCTCTTCTCTGCAATGGCCTGCGGAGAAGACTTAAAAGCGGCAGCAGAGCGCGGCTTGACATTAATCAGGCCCTTCCACGGCCAGATGATGGCCGCCGCTCAACTTGCCGACCTTACCCACCGCCCGGCGCTACTTGCGCGCGGGCCGCCATCGCCGACCCCGCCTTCGTAGAGCGTGCTCCGAAGGCGCGGCACCTCCGCGCCACGGCGCGCAGTGCAACAGCCGCCTAAGGTCGAGCAAGGCTCCCTAGGCGGCACTCTCACTGCGGGCGGTTCCCTTCCGACGCCTGTCGGAGGTGCAGACCGCCCATCGCCGCTCACGGTAGGCCGGCGCCGCACCCGCGGCGTCAGGGCCGACCGTCAACGCCGCCGTAAGGCGGCCATCATCACACTACAGGGCCGTTTGAGCCGCCACAGCTGGCGTACGCCGGCCAAAGCGCGCTCGCGCCCTCTCCCGCCGTCCGCAAACTTCGTGCCGACCGCTCGGGGCCGCCCGGCCTTACGCGCTGGAGTCCCCTAGAGCGAGAGGTCGAGAGCGAGACGGCGAGATGCGCTTACCCGCATTTTCGGTGGAGATGCCGCCCGCAGCTGCGACGGGCGAGGGACTCCACCGACCACCGCTACCACGACGTGCTTTACGTCATCGTCAGTACGACGCGGCCGCCGGCGCAAGCCGGGTCCGGCGCTCGTGCTCACAAATTCCCTGGGGGCTACGTCCCCCAGCGTCCAGCCGCGGTAAAGAGGACAATCCTCGCGGCCGCTACCTTACTCCCCCATAAAGGGAGGGAGAAGAACCCCACGACGGGTTACGGACGGCGAGAAGGGCGCGGGCACGCTTAGCCGGCGTGAGCCAGCTGTCACGGCTCTAGCAGCCCTTTAGAATGCGATGCGGTCGCCTTGCGGCGGCAATGGACGGCCGGCCAGGCGCCGCTGGTGCGGCGCCGGCCTGGCCATAGGCAGCGTCTAGCGGTCCGCGCCTCCGACGGCTGTCGGAGGGGACCGCCCGCTGTGTGGAGACCGCCTAGGGAGCCTCGCTCGACCTTAGGCGGCTGTTCCACCTCGCACCGAGGCGCGGAGGTGTGGCACGCCTTCGGAGCATCGCTCACGAAGGCGGGGTCGTCATATCACGGCCCGCGCGCAGGGGGCGACGGGCGGTGTGTTTGTGACGTCACTGTCACTATGCCGGCGAACCGGCGGCGGTTTGGTTGAGGCGGACCGACGCACCCTCTAGGCCGGCGGCCGAGGGGTCGTGTCCGCAGGGTGGTGCGGCCGGGGAGCGTACTCACCCGGCCGCGGTGTAGAGGCTTGCAGTGTTGTGGAGGGCCGGCCTGCAGTCCCATTCTACAGGGGCCCTCCGTCGGTGGGGCGCCCCGCATGACGTAGCGCTACGGGGCAGTGGGCGGTGTCCAAGTGCTGCTTGGACAGCGGGATTCGGTGATGCTGGCGGGCCGTGCCTCGAGCCGGGTGGCGAGGGGCCCGCCAGATGGCAGCGTGTCTTGTCTTTGGCCGAGCGCGAAGCATCGGCGTTGTGTCGCTGGGCGCCCTTAGGCGCTCCGAGTGACGGTGGCTGGGCGCTGAGTCGGCTCACACCCAAACCGGCTCAGGATTCTCGTCCAATGACGTCCGGCGCATCCCGCTCTCGAACCGGTGGTCCGCGGCGGCTCGACGTTCCCCCAAGAACGGAACCGCGGCAGACCCAAACGAGAGGGAGACCCGGTGAGATGCGGGTGCCGCGCCGTCGTCGGGTGCGCGCGCGCTAGCAGCGCGCGCGGGAATCAGTTGGGGTAAATCAGGATGTGAGGGCAGTTCACGCTGCCCTCGGTGTCTGGTCCGGTGTGGTGAGGCGGGGGGAGGCAAGCTCACCCCCGCGGTCGAGAAATGGGGCTAGCGCCGGGTGCGCCTGGGCCGGGTGCGGGAGGCGGGGGGAATATCAACCCCCGCTCCGCGTAGAAGCAATGTGGCTAGCGCCGTGTGCGCCTGGGCCGGGCCGGTGCCGGGGAGAATTCTCGATCCCCGGCCTCCGGGTCTTGATGAGGGCTTGACCTCTGAACGGGTCGGGGCCTGGTGCGGACGGGACGAGCAAGCTCGGCCGCCGTCCTTCGGGGGTGGTCAGTCAGATGGGCGGAGGGAGCTGAGAGCTCGACCTCCGCGGTGGTGGCAAGTCCGGCTGGCGCAAGGGGCGCCGGGGCCGGGCGTGTGTGGCTCGATGCGAGTTGGCGGAGCGCCGCGTGTGCGGCCGCGCCTGTTCTCAGCACCGAGGGTTGCACGGCGTCGCGCTTGCCGTCGCGGTCCGTCCGCCGCACAGTGTTCTCTGTAGAACAAGCCAGGTGGACAAAAATATATTTTCATTGTTTCGGAACCATGAAAATATATTATAATAATATAAAATAAAAAAAATAAAAAATACATAGTTTTATGTATAAGAAAAAAATATTTTATATTTACACTATTATAAAACAGAAAAAAATACTGAAATAATAATACAATTACCTTAATCTCTACAAATATTACCGCTAATTATATGTACAACCTTAGACTATTACATTATTTACAAAAATTACAAATACTAACACTAAAAGGTAATATAATACACTACAGGTACATTAAAACTAATTGTCAATATCGGAATCATCGGATTCTGTATCGGATGATTCCGATACAAGATAGTCTTCCTGACTTTGTGGAGGTCTTAGTTGCTGTGGAAGTCGAGGCTCTATAGTAGGAGCTATAATGAGCTTTAGGACCTCCGCACACAATTTATTCGACTTTTTTTGGAACTTCCCGCAGGCTGTTAATCAGAGGATCAGATGTTATAATCAACATAATGAGCAAATCTCTTTCGTGGCTTGACGCGAGCACTTTCTCGTGTTGTGCTCTCTGAATCTTTATTTATTTGGTCGATAACATCGTCGATGATGGACGAGGATTTTGCGAGATGATATTGTTAGCTTCGTCGATTAACCTAAGAGGAACAAACGAATAAACAAAAAGGAACTCATCAGTGTCTTCGCTGTTCTCAAATCTCTGTGTGTAAGCACTATGACCGGAACTCCCGTCACAACCCCATTTACTTAAAAGAGTAAATGATGAATTGGGGAACACACTTGTGACAACTTCTTTCTGAGCTTCTATTAACCGTTCCGCTGTTTTGTTGAGTAAAGCTTGTAACTCAATTTCTGCTCGAGATTGTGTCACAACAATGTGCTCCTTTTGTGCTTTTTTTGATTTAACAATGCAATTATATGATGGAAACACATGGTGCCCGACCTTCATAATCCATTTCCTAGTCTGTTTATAGGAGTGAGTGGTCGACTTCGAGTCGAGTCTATATAGTAGGCTAATGCCTCGTCACTACTTAGTGGTCTATTATTCTGCACAGCACTGGGTTGTTGAAGGCTAATGCATACACTCGCAGAACTCGGATTTTTGCCAATGTCCTTTATAGCCCTGGCAACGTCCTTTTTGGACACGTTTTTGTGTCCAGTAGATCGTGCAGCTACTTCTGCAACAGTCATCAATTCGCCAACACTCCGCGAGTAAACTAATTCCTCAAGTCTACGTTTTTTAGTTTTGAAAGACGAATCTTCGAAGTCTTTTTTGGGTCTTCCGGGTCGAGAGTGGTCAGTGGATGAGGTAGAAGGTTGCGGTTGAATTGACCGCACGCAGAACTCTAACTCTTCGCCTTCTAGCCACAACTTATTCTTGATAAGAAAACGCTCCCTTGACTTTCCTGAAGAAACCTATTTGGAAGCGATTTTTGAAGAAATACTGGCTAACTTCATCTTAATGTCTCTTTGACTATCTTCAGAAATTTCAGAAAACTCAAACTTAGACGAAATAAATTCAAATAGACGATCATTTCTTTCGTATTTTTCGTGTCTAAGCCATTCTTCGAAAAACTCTATGTTATTAATAGAGTGAAGCTTTTCTGCAAAAAAGATAAAAAAAAATAGTTGTACTCATTTGTGCTACGTAAAATATATGTCACAATAATCTATAGTCATGCAGCTAAAACATATAAAAAAATTAGCCTGGATACAAGAGGATACATGCTTTTCCCATACTCGATAAGTTTGAAATCAAAGAAAAAATATGTTTTTTTTTGTGTTTTCGTTGATAATCTACTCTAATGATTTTTAAGGCTCATTAAAAGATTCTAATAATAAAATATTAATATACATACCTTCAGAATTGAAATCCATCACTAAACTTTCCACAAAATTAAAAACTGCCACAATGAGGTGCTAGTGAAAGTGTCGCTAAAATGCAACTGACCTATATTTTAAATTACATTTACCTCATTAGCTCACTTTGATAAACAATGACTCATTAGTATGGAATGTTAGACATAAATAGTTCTTGGAATTGGGGGTTTGGGGGTTTTGTTTACAGGTACATAGTACTCATTTCCGGGAATTTGATTACGACTTTTGTCCACCTGGCTTGTTCTACAGCGCACACTGTGCGCCGGGCGGCACCGGAGGGATTCGCGACTGCGTTGAGCTCAGCTCAACCGTCGGCGAACCTTGCGGGGCGTCGGCGGGCTTGACCGGCGATGGCGGTGCGCGATGCGGCCGAGCGAGCGAGGTGCGCTGCGAGCTCGGCAGGTTCGTGGTGTGAGCGGTGTGTGCGGAGGGGCGGTCAATGACCGTCGCCGCTCCGCTTGATGGTGGTCTTCAGTTGGAAGGACGACGCTTTCCAGGTTCAGTCGCGCTTCCGGCGATACAGGGCTAGTGCGGGTGAGACCCCCGGCGTACCGGGTGAGGCCCACCTAACCCGATCGGCGACAGGAAAGCGCGCTGCGAACCCGGTCTAAGCGTCGTCAACTTCATGGTATGGCCCGCGGTGGTCGGCGGCTAGCCGGACGTTCCCGGGGGAACGCCCCGGTAGCAGGCGGACGAGCGCAGGTGCGCGATTTCTTGGAAATCGCGCTTGAAAAGTGTGACTCGGCGGGCGGTCGGCCACTTCGCCGCTTGATGGCGCAGCTGGCGGACGCGCACTCGGCCGAGTCACCGTGGCAATTATTTTCGCCGTGCGCCGCTGTAGTACGGGGGTGGGGGTGCTCGACGCTCGCGGGCGGAGCAGCAACCCCACCCCTAACGACGGGGTGCGAAAATTGTAGTCGCGCGCGAAGGTGGCCGGAGGCGGACGTGCGCACTCGACGGCACCGGGCGCATTGTACATAATAATAATAATCTACTAAACTATGTCTAAACCTTACCTACTAGAGAGCATCTATTTACCAATTAAATATTATGTACAATGCTTATAAACTATTTATCTATCTAAGTGACCTATTACTAAAACTAGTTCTTTATTTAAACCTATTTCTAAACACTAAAATCTGCAAACTAAAAATCAAACTTATTATTTACAAACATCGCACACGCCGCGACCCGACACATAAATAAACGCGGCTGCTGCCTGCGGCCTTCATTCCGCCGCGAGCCGTCGAGCGTCGTGCGCGTCGTATGCTCCAGCCAACTTCATGTGCTCCGCCACATGTATGTTAATGTTTTATTGTGTATTTTGTTTGTTGTTGTTGTAGTGTTTTGTGCGTTAAAATAGGTTCTTTCTTTCTTTAAATAAATTGTTTCTTTCCAGGCACAGTACTGGCTTATGTGAAATTGACGGGCGGCGTCATTCGTACTGCGTCGAGGATCTTCTTCAAAGAACGCTAGTACGTTGTCGTACAAGTTTTGAGAATACGCCGCCCTTCCAACTCCCCGAGCATGTGACGGCGTAAAAAATGTACCGTAATCTAGTAAATGCATTTACCACTATATGAGCGTTTGGCTGTCGACTGGTTGGATACTATTCTCTGTACATGCGTAATGCAGCACTCTCATGTTCACCACACAAAAAGTACGCACGCAGCATAGCCACGTACTCTCGAGACGAGAACAGTATGCTGAGTGTGAGTTTTGTCGTAAACATGACGCGCTCGACGGCGAGCGCGTAAAAATATAATTTGTATGAAGAAATGTACAGCGCCACTAGCGGCGCGTTTTTGAAACACTTTGTGCGAGTGCAAGTTTTTACTTTAAGGTTCGAGCACATTATGCCGGGCCGCAGCGGGGCGGAGCGGGCCGCAGCGCAGCGCAAAATGTTTACCTAGCACATTAGTGACGGGCCGGGTCACAGTGCATTGACGGATTTTGAGTTCAGTGTACTGCCAGAATTTGCGTGCAACTGTACGTTATGGATAGCTCTGACGAAGAACTTTCTTTTTTTTGCCTGCTGTTAGAAGATGAAGTTATTGAACATAGACAACAAAAAAGAAAACGTAAAATATGGATACATCCAATTTGTGCCAAGAGAAAGGTATTCGGCGAATACCATCATCCTTTTCCCGATCTTTTAGCAGACAAAGACAAGTTTTGGGGATATTTTCGTATGACTCCTGATCGATATTTTCAATTACTTGAAATAATAAAGGGGGATCTGCATAAAAAAACGACAACTTTTCGTGAGCCTATCGGACCAGAAGAGCGGCTTGTGGTGTGTTTGAGGTAAGTTTCATTATAGCATACCTATTGATTTATAGTTATCCTTTTATCCTCCTACTTAATCCTGTGAAAATTGTATCTTAAACTGTTAGTGAGGTGGTACGTTAGGATCTTGTGGTTATGGTGAAAACAGACCGTCATTGAAGCCGCCAATCGAGAATTTTTTTATATAAATAAATTAAGTTATTACGTTTTTAAAGTTTAATCTTAAAATACATCAAGTCAAAAATATTTATCAAGCTAGCAATTTTTTGTCATAATACTTCTACATGAATGTGTTCAAGGCTTCAATTAAATAAACTTTAAGTAAGCTAATTCGAAAAAAAAGTACGTCAGTATTTGTCTTTTTAATAGTTAGCAGCGGCGCTAGTTACGGTATGTTTTCATTTTAAAGAAAAGAAAACGGAAGTCATAATGTCAAAATTATATTATCACAAAATCACAGAACAAAAATCTTTCTAACTTAAAGAGTAGTAAAATCAACATCTTCCATTTCTCTTTCTGTTTGGCCTCTTATAAGCCCATCGCTCATAATATCATTCATTGGTTATCTTTTTTTTGTTGAATAGAATTTAAAAAAGCATTTAATTCGATATCATCAAGACAAATCTCTTCCTGTGTGTCAATATCATTTCGATTCACAACGTTTGTTGTAGTTGGTGTTATTATTTGGTTTGGAGGTTGCGCATCAACATCGTTTGAATTAATAACGATCATGGGCAATGCACTCTCTTGAGATAATTCTAATACATATTGTGGTTTAGACTTGTCCTTGAAAACCAACTCCTCTGCATCGGTAACTATTTTAAAAACTTCACGTTTTACACGAATTTGTACATCTTCCGGAAAATTTGAAACAGTTTCCCCCAAGTTCTTGAAAAAATCAACTATTTTGTCTGATTTATTTTTCTTGGCACTGTATTTTTTTTCTAAATACTCTTGCAATAACGAGTGTGTTGGTGAAAGCTGTGGTGGAGTATCTAAGCTTCTGGAATTTCTTTTGTAAGGACGAGGTGAGCTGTCTTCTGAAGAACCAGGACGATTTCTTATAGTGCTTTGTGAAGTACCAGCACTTGAACCAGTGCTATCACGGCTATGGGTATCATCTAAAGAACCAGGACGATTTCTTATAGTGCTTTGTGAAGTACCAGCACTTGAACCAGTGCTATCACGGCTATGGGTATCATCTAAAAGACTATTATCCTCATTACTTGGCTCTTGGAAATTATTTGGTGGAAAATTTGAAAAAGTTTCATCCTCGTTGCTAATATAGGGGTTAAGGAATGACAATAAATCTTCATATTTTGGTTTCTTCATATTTGTAGCAGCTTGTCCACTTTTTGTTTTCCTTAACTTTTTAGCGCGTCTGTAATTATCTCTTATACGTCTCCATCTGTCTCTGCAAGTTTAAAGCGTGTCACACACTACGCAGATACAGTAATATTTTATCTGAGTATAAAAACTTAACTTATCTGAAAGTATCACACACTTCGCAGATACGATAATATATAAAATGATACATTCACGCGGAATCCTTCAAACTGACTATACTTGTTTTTTGGTGCGGATCGTATATACAGTGTGTTACAATGAGTTCGCATTTATTGCTTCTGGATTTATTAGACAGTTCCTCAGAAGAAGATTCTGATTTTGAATTTGACGCACGTGTTGCGTTAGAATGTAGTAAAAGGCGAAGAATTTGGGTGGAAAGTCATATAGAACTAAAAAATGATCGAGGCGAATTTAATCTCTACAAGGATCTATCAGATAACAAATTTACTATCTATTTCCGAAAACCAAGGGCGACATTTATGGCGATTCATGACTTGATCAAAGAGGATATTAAAAAAAAAATACTAAAATGCGAGAATGCATTTCTACCGAAGAACGACTGGCTGTTTGCCTAAGGTAGGTAAGCAATATATGGGTATTTCTTATGAAATCTCAAAATTTGAGATATTATTGTTTTTTTTTTTTTTTTATAAACTTAGATATTTTTTTGCAGAGATCAGAAAAGTTGCTTTTAGAGATCTGTCCAGTGGTATTGGTCTTCCATATTTTTGTATATAACTTATAAAAAATGAGGTTTTAAAAAATGAATAAATGAGGGAATGATTAACGGAGTGAGGGAATGATTTATTATTATATTATAGTAAAAAACAACATGTACAAATGAAAGAAATTATATTTTTTTTATGAATATAAATCAAACAATGAAATATCACATTCTAAAGAAAATCAACTAAAAACTTTGTACTTATAGAACATAAACAATCTTTTGTATTTATAGAAAATGACCGACATAAATATATATAAACCCAAAAAAATAACAAATATAATACTATAGAGGTAACAAATGTTTTTATCTTTATACTTATTACTATTTATTTTTAAACTTTGTACTTAGCACTTCTCCAAAACTTAAATTAAAACATCTTCATATTTATTTATTAAGCATTAAAAAATACTATTAATATTAATCTAAATTAGTCTTTTCATGGAGTTTTTTGGTCTTTGAGATCAATGAGTTATTAAATCTTAATTTTAACATCACTTTTAGAGTCATCTAACTCTGTAATAACGTAATTCCCCCTTTTAACTAACTTTGGCAGCTTTATTTTCTGTATCACATCTTCCCATTTATACAATTGCTCATCTTTAATATTAGGCCATCTCCAAAACTTCACTCCTTGCTTCATGCACCTAACCATCAAACCATCTTCAAAAACAGATAGAACTTCTCCGGGATACTTTGACGTGCCCCATTTAATTAGGACATGATCTCCAATGGTAACATTCTTATCACTGCCGGAGACAACAGTACATCCCTCATTTTCTAAATCAATTGTATCATTTTCTTTTAACATTTCAGTATGATCTTGAATGCGCGAAGACGATGCTGAAGGCAGTTGGTAATTATCCTTCGTTATATCCAATTCCATTGACTTTTGAGGGGATTTGCTACGCCTCTTAGTAAATCGATTACTGCGGTGTTGTTGAAAATACCCCAAATGATAGTGGGTACAAACTTCTTCGCAATCTATGCATGAAAGTCTTCTGCACTGTAAGGTGTTGTGAAAAAATACGAACTGGCGTATTTTTTGTGTTCCCCGGAAAGTAGGAATAGTCTTGGACTGTTTTATGAGATCATCCATCAGCGAAATATCTGCTGTGGTAACTTCAAACAATAGAATAGAAGGACACCTGGATTGAAGGATAGGTTTCAATGAATTCAGGTCTACGATATCATGGCCTTCTGCCACGACTTTATCAGCTGTCCGTTTCAGAGTTCCACCGACACCGTCAGGCGCTCCCTTACCGTGCCCGGGTTCAGAATAATGCCATGAAAAGTATGTGATTTCTGGATAGAGATCTTTTAGATGGCGACACACCATTTCGAACATAAATTTATTTTTGTATTGATTAACAGGCCCATCACTCAACATATGTAATCGGGAAATAGGTAAATGTTGTGTTTTTATCCACTCAAATATGGGTTTCAAATGAGCCCAAACAGCCATTGTGTCATGTCTATTGTCGCTAGAGAGAGAACAAAAGGATACAGGTTTGATTGCATTATCCTTGCGCAAGTAAAGCACTCCTGTATGCATTGTTATCTGCTTCCTTCCTCCACCAAAGTGCACAGCTTGTATTTCCTCGTTATACTTACAGCAATAGTTTTCACTGTAATCTACATGAATTAAAATGTCGTTTATTGTTAAACTTTTCTTTATATTTTGAATGGCCTGATATTGATGTGCTATAGTGCCAATATGTGAAAAAAAAAGTGGTAATGCTGCTTCCAGACTTTGGACAAGCAATTTCAATTTAACCCTGTACTCTTTCTTTACGGGTTTACGAACTGTCTTTTTTTTCCCATCCTTTTCAAATGAACTGACTTCATAAATCCATTGTCGATAATTCACAAACTGATTAGGCATTGGTAAATAGTATTCCAAAGAGCGTTCCTTGCAGGTTGAACATTCCCTGAATAGACATTTTGTGGAATGCACATCGCAGGTTATAGTCGTTAAAATTGAAGTCATGTTACGAAATTTCAATGCTTTGACTTCATGCAGTTTAGATATCATCAATTGAATATTGGCATGCTGTATGCATTGACAAGTATTTCGGGTATTCACGTTTTGCCAAGTAACCCAAAAGGGTCTGAATCTGCAAAAAGTTGATAAGCTTATCTTGTAATTGACCGTGCTTAAAAACTTTTTATGTAAATTATGAAGTGTATCATATAAAACACGCTTTTGTTTAGTTTTCCCATTTTTGGATTTAATATACTCTTTTTTCCCCGGGCACATCCTTGAGTTTTCATCTTTCTCCAAAAATTTAATTACATCGTCCTTTACCTTCATCATTTTTTCGCTTATTTTTCGAGGCTTTTGTCTTTTGAAAGTATCATGTTTAAAAAAAGGTTTCGATGCATGAAGTAACTTATATTTCTGCAATGATTTCAATTTCAACATTTCGTAATATTTTTTCTTTTTTTCATGTTTCTTTCCAAGATCTTTGTAACTAGTCTCTAGTTCTCTTGTTAACGCTTCTCCAAAAAGTAATTTCTTCTTCACACTCTCAGGAACGTTTACATTCTTTAGAAGCGCATCTACTTTAGTTCCAGGCGATTCTGGCTCAGTTTTTTTTGTTTTCATTCTCAAATATCTCTTCTTATATTTTTCGCTTAACTTCACTGCATTCTTCAATTTTTTTTCCAACTTTACAATCTTTGCATACAAAATAGCTCGTCGCCTTCGCATCTGTCGTCTATTTCGAGCAGCTACATCTTCTCTAATTTGCTGCACAACTGATACTGGACTTGGTGGAGGTGTTTCATCAATTATTCTTTGTAAATTTTGGTGTGCTGTAGCTTTTTTATTCCTATACACTTTACTATTTTCTTTCCATTGTTTTCGCTTTTGTCTAAGTTCTCTAGCATTCATATGAATAACTGGTTTTACTTGACCTTTCTCTTTTTTCTTCAAATATTTTAATCTTTCTTTTTCCTGCAGTTTTTCCAAAGATTCAGTATTATTTTTCATTTTTTCTCGCCTTTTTCTATCATACTCTTTCTTTTTTAATTTTTTTTCTGCATCGCTCAACTTCTTTTGTCGTGTCATTTTGCTTCTACATACATGCACCTGTTTTAAATTAAATACCATAAAATAAAAGTTGCAAGAAATAAATAAAAAATCTAAAAAAACCGCAGATTACTGGATAAATCATTCCCTCATACGGCCGTCATTCCCTCACTCCTAAATGCAGTGAGGGAATGACTGTGAGGGAATGACGAATTTTAACTTAAGCTACAAAAACACCGACACATAATCTCAATTTGCTTGTTACATTTCGAATATGTATTTTACTCCCAAAAACGCATAAAACAAACAAATTTTAATCATAGATATTAAAATGCTTAGTACATTCATGTAACGTGAGGTAATGATCGTCTTAAATGTAACCTTTAACCATTTTTCGCAAAATATCTTTTTACACGAACTCACCTACGGTTGAGAAGAAATCGCCATCTTGAATCATTTGAGAGTGTTGCCAGGTACTAAAAACTTAAGGTTGCGTTCCCAAATATCGATTAACACGTTCAGAAATCGAATATTCGTAATAGGATGAGGGAATGATTTTATTTGGCGGGACATATTTAAAATCGAATTATTGTTTTTATAAATGCGTTGTTGTAAGATGGAAGCTTTTATAGACAATAACAAACATCTTTCTTATATATTTGCATAATTTTATCATTAAGAATATTGATATATTTCAGATAAATAGGCATTTTAGTAATAATTTTGGACCAAGGGACAAGGTGAGGGAATGATTTTCACGGTAACTAAGTAGCCATATCTTTTTTTTTTTCTTTAAAGGTAATACGTTTTCTCTTTAAACAATAGCGGTATAGACAGCGTACATTCAAATAAAAAAAAGACTTATGTAGTTAATGCATATGACTCGGCACTAATGGCTCGGGAATCAAATTTCGAAATTTGGTGAGAAATACCCATATATATTTATACAGAGTGTAAGGGATAACTAATCGAAAACTTCGGGAGGATTAATTGGACAATGAAGATGTGATTTTTTTTTCTTACTGGTTTTATTGGTAGAATAGATGGGAACTACCCATTCTGTACGATATTAAGTATATGACGAATAATAATAAACTAAAGGGTATAACTGTGGGTTTGCACCAAAGAAACATGTTTTGAGGCATATCTCATAACATGTCACATGAAACTAATCTCACAACTTGTTTTGTTGAGTTTACGTTCGCACTGCAGGAAACTCGCTAAATCCTTGTACATGTTTCAAGATTTGTTGTTGGCTGCGTTCGCACCGACTAAAAACAAACATGTAGGTACATTGACTCGTTTTTCAAGAGATTTGTTACTGTTGACGTCCTCACTGATTATTATTTATTATTTTATGTTAAAATCTTGTTTTTGTGTTTACCATTTGGGTCGCTAAACATGGAACGGACGAAACACCAACAAAATAAAATCTTTTAAACGTGTTGTATGATTTATATCGAAACATGTCTTTTGAGAATGAAATATCAAACAAGTTCGTTTCAACAAGTTATGTGACAATGCGAACGCAGTTCGATACATTAACAGAAAACAGAGTTCTAAACATGTTTTTTTGTGAATGTTTCGTCAGTGCAAACCCACAGTAAGGGACAGCTAATGAAAATCAAAGGTATCTTACTCATTGTAAGGACTAATATTTATAATTATGTATTTTTATTATCAAATTATGTTTAAAATTTTAAAAAATTAAGTAACAGACAATGGAACATTCTAGAAATAATTTAATCAAAATCAAAGTCCTCATTTTCAATGTAAGAACGAATATCAAGTTGTGACGAAGTATTATAATTTGGAGACTTATTTTCAATTGCCGCTAAATCCTGTGAAGAATCATTTTCTTCATGTTCGACATCATTACGCTGAGTACTAAGATGCGGCGGAGATATAACGCCGACGTGTGAATAATTTGATAATGTTGAAGTTGCACGAGGTGATGTATTGTAATGTGGAGAGCTTCTCAGTAGAAAAGGCGTATCGCCTCTAAAATTATGCACAACATTGCCGGATGTACTGGCTGGTGATAATGATGGTGCACTCGAACTTATTGCCAGTTGATGCAATCGAATGGCGGCGATTAGCTATATCTTCTTCTTTTGCTTCCATAACTATGTTAAATAGCTGTCGTTGCACTCTTAATTGAAGAGTTTCTGACAGATCGCTTGTAGTTTGTAGCATACTCATAAAAAAATTTCCTAGTGCAGAGTTTTCTACATTACTGGTATTTTTAGGAATATTACAAAGTATTTGCCTTCTCAGCGAGTCTCGTTCGCTGGATCTTATCTCTCGTCGTTTTTGTTCTTTTTCAATGAGTGATAATAAATTAGGTTTTTTTTTTGGAGGAACTAAATCATCAACCCTCTGATGCTGTTCGCTTTCAGATGAATTTTCATTATATTGTTGTGTTACATCGCTTTCTTGTTCGTTTGAATCTTTCATATTTACATTTGTTGACCTTAAATGGTTTTGCATGGTCGGTAGCAAAAACTCCATAAATTTTTCGTATTTCCACAAGTTTTTTGAATTTGCAGCCTGTCCAGTTGTTGTTTTTTTTCTCGATAATGCCTGGCGATGTCCATCTCGAAGCTTTCGCCACAAGGTTTTGGCTTCTTTAACTGAAACAAATTATTTTCACACTTTTAATTATATTCTTTAATGCATTAAGAAAGCAAAATTAAAATTTGAATTAAAAACAAAATACCCTGACTGCTTTAAAATCTGTGTATTGTAAGTATTGAAATTAATACAATTATTTTTTGTTACAGATATTTGTCAACAGGGGATTCTTTTAGAACCATAGCATTCAGTTACAGGATTGGTGAATCAACGGTCTCAAATATAGTCACAAAAGTGTGCGACGCTTTGTGGAAGCATTTACAACCGCTCGTATTAAAGGAACCTACACAACAAGAATGGAAAAGTATTGCTGCCGATTTTAAGGAGCTCTGCCAGTTTGACCATTGCTGTGGGGCAATCGATGGAAAACACGTTACAATAAAATGTCCACCTAATTCTGGATCAGGATTTCACAACTACAAGAAATATTTTTCAACCGTCTTGTTAGCAGTAGCTGATGCACGACGGAGGTTTGTCATGGTAGACATTGGATCCAAGGGTCGGTTCAGCGATGGCGGGATACTAAGCGATAGCCAATTTGGAATCAAACTGAAAAATGGTACTTTGCCATTGCCCGAAGAAACACCATTAATTTCTGGTGGCATAAATATGCCTTTTGTTTTCGTTGGTGATGAGGCATTCCCACTAATGAAAAACTTAATGCGGGCTTATCCGAAGAGCAGATTAACCGAAAGCCGCAGAATATTTAATTACAGGCTATGCAGGGCACGCAGAGTAGTTGAAAATGCATTTGGAATCTTGGCAACACGATGGAGGGTTTATAAAAGGCCAATAGAATGTAAAGTAGAACTAGCGGACAAAGTGGTGAAGGCTACATGTGTTCTGCACAATTATTTTATTGAAAATTCTGAGACATATGCCAAAAATAAAGCAATTGAAGTACCAAACCCCACAGAATCAAATCAACTATCGCCTCTGACACATACAGGATGCCGATTTGCAGAGGATAACTTCATTATTCGAGAGGAGTTCTGCCACTACTTTAATACTTTAGGCAGTGTGCCGTGGCAAAAAAATCGAATTCGGAATAGGTTGTTTAATAGAAGATGATAGAATAATAATAAATAGCTATAAACATTAGAAATAAAAAAAAATGAAAAAAAATCATACAATTTTTTTTTGGATTTACATGTTTTGAGCTGTTCTTAGTATGTCGATTCCCAGGTTGTCGACGCGGAATTGTTGTTGTACCTGCTATCACAATTTGATCAAGTCAAATTCTTATGCGAAGCCTGCATGATGCAGAAGCCCCAATTCTGTACTTCTCATGTTGATCACTAGGAAACTGGAAAAAACTGCAAAAACATCCCCATTTCTACCAGAAACTATCAAAATAAATAACAATGTATCGTTTTCGTCGTGGACTGTACACCTCTATAACCGATGTGATTTGAAGGCGGCGGGTGGGCAGATCACAATGTGGGAAATCGACGTATTGGTCTTAAATTCCACGGCGACATCCTAGGAATCAACATACTGAGAACAAATCTTATTTTAGTGTACTAAAAAGAACAAAACAAGAAATACCTACGTGAATTAATTTGGGATTGAACGTGATCATAATAATCATTTTTTATTCACGATGAGCTAAACCTACCTACTATTACCTATCCTACCTATTACCTACCTATTATTACCTATCTATTTAAAAAAAGCTTAAAATTATATTACAACTCGACTTTTATCAAAATCGGTCCTAACACAAAAGTCAGTCGCAACAAAGGGATGTAAATTTTAAATTTTTGTGAAGTGAAACTTG
The DNA here is from genome assembly GCA_911728515.1 of Peribatodes rhomboidaria. NCBI lineage: Eukaryota > Metazoa > Arthropoda > Insecta > Lepidoptera > Geometridae > Peribatodes > Peribatodes rhomboidaria. Next base: position 8,872,593 of record OU452189.1, read on the forward strand.
TAAAAAATACTCACCATCTGGTAAATCACACTCTTTTACTATTTCCCTCCAGGCTGCTTCTCTTACATCATTTAATTTGTACTCTTCTATGTCCGTTTTCCACAAACACGGATATTTTCGAACGCTTTCGATTAGACGCTCCATGGCTCCATTCACACGTCATCCAAACGTAAACTAAATTGAACGAATGAGTGACTTGAGTTGAGCGAGCGACCGATCGGCCGGCCCCCCGCCCGCCTCACCGCATACCGCACCGAAATACGGGGGATGCGCCGCTTCAGTGCAAAAAACATCATGCTTAAAATCTGCAGCTCAAATCTTATTATCCTCTGCCGATCTGCCGATCTGCCGATCGGCAGATGTTATCTGCCGATATATTTGTAACTGCAGGTAACATCTGTGACCATCTTTCAATATATGTCGGTATCTGCAGATACTTGACGAGTTATCTGCGTAGTGTGCGTTGCTCCTTGAGTTTAGTATAGAGAGCGATATTGACAGATACGCGCTGCAGATGCAGATATCTTACCGTATCTGCGTAGTGTGTGACACGCTTAATGCGAGCCGGTGCGGCCCGGCACAGTGTGCGATAATTCATACAAATTGTATTAAAGCGATTTGAGCGGATTTTTGCGCTCTGCCCCGACACGCTGCGGCCCTGCATAATGTGCTCGAACCTTTATTAACGTTCGCCGTAGCGTATCCCGAAGTTATCGTCAATTTGGGCCGTTTAGTCTATGGTTTTTCTATGTTTGCGAGTGCGAGTGTCTTTTTTGACAGATGTCGACAAGTATTGTTGTGAAGTGATCATAACGCGGCGACAGAGTTTCTCACGAGTGTTTTGGTTGGTGAAAAGACAAAAATGTATGGATTTATACGGTCGCGAAATTATTTTGCAAGGAGATTGCTTGCAGCAGCTCAAGCTCAACATGAACGCCATCAATTGAGATCAATTCGCTCTGAAGGTCGGGAATTGTTTGATCCCTTGGAAGATCTAACAGAAAATGAGTTTGTCAATATTTATCGTTTAACGAAAGAAGCCATAATTTATTTATGCAATCAGCTTAGGGAGTTGACGAATTTAAAATCTACCCATAGAATAAGCTTAGAAACAAAGGTAAGTACAATGTGTGCATTTACCAAATTACTGGCGACCCTCGACGACTATCACACTATCTAACGCAACATTATTTTGTATTTTCAGGTTCTCACCGCATTGTTTTTCTATGCCAGTGGGAGCTACCAACGGCCAGTGGGTGCAGCAAAAAACTTGTCACAAAAAATGTGCAGTGTTTATATTGAAGAAGTGACACAAGCTCTAAATCACCCCAACATGTTAAATAAATATATAAAATTTCCCCAAACAATTGCTGAAAGACAGTTTATAAGTCAACAGTGGGTATTATGTGTAGTGATGTTATCAAATCAAGTGATGACCTATTAATCTCAAGGCCTTTGCTTCTACCAATTTTTATTTGCAGTTTTTACATAAAATATGGAATACCATCAGTAATTGGAGCAATAGACTGCAGCCACTTTCATATTTTTGGTCCACCAACGGAGTGTGAACATTTATACTTTTGTCGGAAACAGTTTTACTCTCTAAATGTGCAAATGGTAATAATATAATGGTAATAATAATAATGGCCCTTTCCACCTTTTGCAACTGCTATTAAGGCCATTCCCTTAGAAGTCAAGATTATTCTGTGATCACTTAATTATTTATATGTTAAATATTTTAGACTAGACTAGAGATCTCTATTAGATTATAATAGACATAAGGTTTTTAGTTTAATCTAACCTAAGCACTAAAACCTGTTTTTCTTACAGATATGTGACAGTGATTACAAAATAACGAATGTTAATACAAAGTTTGGAGGAGCTAACCACGACTCATTTATTTGGGAAAATAGTCAAGCCAATGAGTACATGCAGAGTCTTCATAGGAACGGTGAAACTGTGTGGCTTTTAGGTAATATATTCCATTATATATTATTTAAATTATATTCCTAGCCTAGCAATGACTATTGAATCTGTATCACAAGCCTTCTATTCAACCCCACCATGGAGTCTTATCAGCCTACACAACTTAAATATAATAGCAATACAATGAATATATATTTATATATTATTTTTTCTTCTTTTTAGGTGACTCTGGGTATCCCCAACGCCCTTGGCTCATGACTCCCATATTAAATGCTGCCGAAGGATCCCCAGAATCAAACTATAATAATAAGCATAGTTCTGCAAGGGTGGTCATAGAAAATGTTTTTGGACAGCTCAAGAACAGATGGCGTTGTTTATGCAAAGATAGAGTCTTGCATTACAAGCCAACCAAATGTGTACAAATTATTCAAGCTTGTTGTGTACTTTATAATATGGCTCTTCAGTTCAATGTTCCAGAACCAAATGATAATTTGGGTAAGAATTTACTTTATTTAAAACTAAAAGTGATGGAAAAGCTTTTTTGGAATAAAATTCAAATGGTTATATTTTTTACCCGACTGCTGAAAGAGGAGAATATGTATGTGTGAGTAATTCTTTGGCACACTACAGCCTAAATCTTTCGGCAGATTTCAACTAATGAGGTCATTAGTTTTGAATCAATGTAGGATATATTATTTCAATATGGTAACTGCAAAAAAGAGAATAAATATTTTATTAGCTCTTTTTAGCATTCATCTTTTTTTAATAATTTATTCTTGTTATTTTTTTTAGATCATGATGAGGCAATAGAGTCGCAACATCAAATTGATGCAGAACAAGCTGGTACATCCACTACTGACTTAATCAGGGGACGAGCTATGAGGCAAAACTTGGTTATGAGATTACATACATAATATTATAAATAGTATGCAATATTGTATATAAATGTGTAGAATAAGTTGCTGTCTTGCATTAGTTAAGTAGGATATAATAGGTTGATTATTATTTAAATAATTTTGTGATGTGATATTTTTGTATAATATCTAATTATGTTAAAAAAGAAAGATGAAGTGTGGGACACTGAATCTATACCATTTTTTATCATTATATTAAGAATAAAAACACTGAAATATACAACAAAATTGTTTATTATATATATTTTTCAATTATTTCTAGTGCTCTTTGAGCTATATCCTGCCACCGCTCCTGCAAGCGGAGCTCTATAGCCCTTAACCTTAAACATTCTTCTTCATTTTCTTGCTCCTTCCTTTTGGTTTCACGTAGGAATTTGGGCCACTCTTCATCAGACTGTCGAAATGCCATCTCGGCCCTTTCCATAGCGGTTGTTGGTGGTCTTGGCCTTCGCCGTGGGGATCTGTGAATGCGCCTAGGTGCTAAACGCCGACCTCGAGGTGTAGTTTGCCCAACCGAAGCAAGTCTCGGTGTTGGTGCAGAGGCAGGGATTCCAGCATATGATGGTGCTGGGTCATTCCATTCGGCCATGACTAAAAGTATATTTGAAATAGGTTAAACCTGTTTTGAAAGTCTTTATTCTTTATGTTGGGTGTGATGAGTCATACCAAAAGTAAGTAAAAATAGCAGAAATGACAAGAATATATGCAATTACATTGTGGTTCATAAATATATTTTCTACAAAAACATTTACACATTTGGGACTGAAAGCTCATGAGCCCAAACCTCAGTCTACTGTTATCCGTTGAGAATTTCTTTTGTATGTCTACCCTATGACTTCGTTATCAGATCAGCTTGCTGTCACCATAATATTGTATAGGGCCTGTATAACTTACATATTGGTACATCTGTTGGTATAATGGCCACCGGTGATGCAGCTTGTTCCTCGGTCACTATTGGTTTGAAGGGTTGGGGTTCCACAGCTTGGCTCTGCTCGCCTACTGCAATAAATAAATACAACCAAATAATAATAAATGCAGCCTATGTTACTCGCTGATAATATAGCTTTCTACAAGTGAAAGAGTTTTTAGTTTAGTTGGTCCAATACAAACATACAAAAAATGAAATCTTTGACATCTGCATACCATAATAGATCATAATTGTACCCTTATTCAAACAAATAAAGAATTGAATTGAATTATAGTAGGTATATGTACTAAAGAATGATGTTAACTAAAGGATGAACAGACACCATTCAATATTAAAGTACTTACTATTTGAATCCATTTGGGAGCCAGCAGGTGTGGGAGACATCGGAGCAGGAGCAGCAAGTTCCTACAAATATTAAATGACAAACTTAGGAGTGAGTAAATTATTATGTATGTTACTATCTTGTTAGATGGAGCCAGTACCTGGCATAGTTAAAGCTTACTAGTAACACCCCGAAGATAAATTAGATTACATCGCTATTGACGATAGTACCTATATAATAACCAGACTGATTCAAATGTAGTTTAAGTAAAATAATTTTTTTTTTAACATAATGGCACAAATGTTGTGTACCTGTGAAAAGCCAGCTTCTGTGAATTCATTTAGGCCAGTTGCAGCCTCAGGGCCCATTATTCGTAACACTCTTAGCTCTAAGGGCGAGTACACATTAGGCGCTCGGCGTTGCGTTGAGCGCGCGTTGAATGCGTACACACACCGCGCTCAGAACGGCGTTCGGCGAGCGTTAGTAGAGTGTGCATTTCTGGCTCAGTTCCGAAATGGACGTCGAAGAGATTGCTTGTGTGTGGCTCCTGTATCGTCGCTATAAAAGAAAACGACAGAGACAAAGAGAATATTGGGTGCACCCAATACTACGAGATAGACTGACGCATGGAATGTTTGTAACATTGTATCCTAAATTGAGAGAACATGAACCTAAGTTTTTCAATTATTTTAGAATGTCCATAAAATCATTTGATGACTTACTCCACGTTATAAAAGTGGATATTACTGGTGAATCAACAATTTTAAGGGAATCAATTTCCCCAGAAGAAAAACTCGTGATAACGTTAAGGTAAGGTTATTTATTCAAATAAATTTAAGTGGTCTGAATCTTGGCTCGAGCCTGTAGGTGAAGGTGACCATGATGACGGCGGCGGGGGGGCGTCGTAGACCACTGCTGTGGTGGTGGTGGTCTCGCAGTGGTGTATCCAGAATATGTCGGTGTATGATTGTGTATATTGTGTATTGGTGTTGATTAGTATGTGGCGGTAAAGGCTGATGATAATTCTGCGCTTCTTTGAGAACATTAAGCAATTCAATTTTTGTTGTTAGACGTTGATTCTCGGGTACTTTTTTCAATTCACTGTACAATGACATACAGAAAAGTTTATCATCGTCTTCTTTAATTAGTGGCTCCGTTTCATTTTGTTGCTTTGTGTTTACACTTTTCTGCAAAATATCAATTATCTGCTTATCTACAGCATTCATTTTGTGTTTTTTTCTTGTGCTTTCAATATGATCTTTAGGTGGTGGCATCAAGTCTGCATTGTCTGTATTATCTACACTTGAGCCAGTTATATTGCTTTCTGTGTCGTTATTTGCTGTAGAATTCGCAAGAAATTGTAGTTTTCTGTAATACACATATGGCGTATGTTTACTTGATCCAGATCCAGATGGAAGCTTTTTTTGCTTCTTAGCCTCCCTCATATAATTATCCCTAATGCTCTTCCATTTTTTCACAAGTGAAGAACCTAAAAATAAACAATAATCATTTTTATTTTGACAGATACTTGGCCACAGGCTGCTTCTTCGCTGTTTTGCATTATGGATACCGTCTCGGAAAATCAACAATTATAAAGATAGTGGAACAAGTTTGTATAGTACTATGGAGCAAATTGAAAGGCACATACATGCCGGAAATGACAACAGAGAAGTGGAAAGAAGTAGAAGAAGATTTTAGAAAATACGCCAACTTCCCAAATTGTATTGGTGCAATTGACGGGAAACATATTGAGCTAATACAGCCAGAACATACTATATAGGGTCGCTATTTTTCAATTATAAAAACTACTTCTCATCAGTCTTACTAGCAGTTTGTGATGCAAATTATTGTTTTGTATACGTTAATATCGGATCCTACGGCAAAAGCAGTGATTCTGCTATTTTTCAAAATTCTGATTTTTTTAAACGGATGATGGATAATAAGTTAAATATTCCTAACCCGAAGCCCATATCAAATGTCGACAGAACACCACTGCCTCACGTTTTCGTCGGCGATGAAGCATTTGGAATTATGTCGAATATGATGCGCCCGTACGGAGGAACACAGCTTACACACACAAAAAAAGTTTTCAATTACAGATTATCAAGAGCAAGGCGCTATATCGAATGCTCGTTCGGAATAATGAGTAATAAATGGCGAATATTTCATAGACCTATAGATGTAAACATAAATTTCGCGGAGAATATCATCAAAGCTTGCACAGTACTACACAATTACGTTCGAATACGTGATGGTTATAGATATGAAGACACACTTTATCTTTCACCGTTACAATCTATTAATTCAGGCAATGTACCACGAGGCAGCTTGTGTGCTAGAACTGCAAGAGAGAAATTCGCCAATTACTTTGTAAACGAGGGAAAATTACAATGGCAAGACGACATGATTTAAGTTATTACCTACCAAATATGACAAAATTATAGGAAATATAATAAATAATTATACTCACCGAACAGTTTTTTCTTTTCTAAATTGTCTTCACAATCACTAAAAATTTCAACCATCTCCTCCCAATTCCTTTTTTTTAATATTTTATTTTTATAATCAGGACTTTCCATGTCCCATATGGCAGGACGCTTTTGAATTTCATCTATAAATAAATCTGTATCGAAGTGCTCGGTCTCCATTTTGGTGAAATATGCGTCCACTCTACACGAAAGCGCGCGTTCAAATGTACGACGAAATGGCGGCTCATGTATTTCGAAGCGCGCGGCTGACGCCCTCCTAACGCGCGCTTGAACGAAAATATCAAATCGCGCCTTCGACGCGCGTTTGCATGTGTACGCTTCAATAGAATTCAGGTTTCTCAAAACGCGCGTTAGCAAAGCGCCGAATGTGTACTCAGTCTAAATCATTCAATTTACAGCTAAGAGGTGGCCCACCACCAGTACCACTAGCAGCTCGATGTATTCGTGCAGTTTTCTTTTTTGTGTTTGATTTTAAGTCACGCCACACCTTTAGGAAATGAAAGCTAGTTAGAGCAAGCAAAAAAAAACAATTCCATGATCCAGAAAAAGCATTGCTATGAAAAGTAATGAGTCGTATATTAAAATATGTAGATGTGCATGCACTTATTTATTAATTTAAAACATCGTGCACAAACAGTATGGTAAGGTGGACTTTAGCAGTAGGTACAAACCTTTTTCCACTGTTCCTCTGTTTTCTCTCCTCCACTTGCATCACTGTTGAGGAGAGTACACAATTCGGTCCAATGCTTGTAAGTTTGGGCCCTACCACTTGAATTTGCAGAGGGTTTATTGAGATCTCCATTCCTAAAAAGGGAGTCATAGGATTAAAAACAATGTTACTTCAACTGTGAAGGCAATTGTAACAAGAAGTTTTGAGTAAATATACTTACTGCTCCATGAAAGTCACCAAGTCTGAGTGGTGCTGGTTCTTTTCATTTTGAATTTCAACAAAACAATCGCTTCGAATCCAAATTGTAACACTTCAAAATAACTTGTTGTTTAACAGACGCTTCAGCATTTACATCAACCGTCCAAATGAAATAATGCACACAAATATGAGTAATCTAAGGCGATTACGAGTTTCGCAGCTTGATCGTATAATAAAGCGAGGCAAGCGCTATTCCCAGAACATAACAGACTACAAAAAAAACACAGATATAAAAACTGTTCGTTCGCCACAGGTTAAAAAGTAACGGTAATTGAACGGTTTTGCCATTAAAATAACGATAATTTTGACGATGCCGAAGTTCTTTTTGACTTCAGCCATGTCCATGAATAGGATTCTTTATGGATTCTTTACTGCCTCAGTGGCTCAGTTGGTAGTGAACCTGCCTTCTGAGCGTGGGGGCGTGGGTTCCATTCCCACCTAGGGCAAACATTCATGTGATGAACATTAGTGTTTGTTCTATGTCTGGGTGTTAATATCTATTTAAGTATGTATTTAAAAAATGTAAGTTTGTAAATAAGTCTCTAGTAGCCATAGTACAAGCTTTGCTTAGTTCAGTGTCAGGCGACCGTGTGTGGAAGTGTCTCGAATGTATTTATTACTAGCTGCACTACGCGGTTTCACCCGCGTTTTAAAAGTATCCTATGTGCTATTCTGGACTATAATCTATCTCTGTGCCAAATTTCATCCAGGAGGGCTATTCCGGCGCGTGAGATGAGATGAGATTTTATCTTGGTCACTCTCACATCTATGACGTTTCAAACGAGAGCAACAAGGACGAAAAAAGATGAGATGAAAATCTCAAATCTCCGAATAGGGCTACAGATCTATTCAGCCGTTCTGGCGTGAAAGAGTAACAACCGTCCATCCACCCTTCCATCCATCCATTCTTATAAGGCCGATTTCAATGTCAGAAGAAACCAATAGTCAAAGTTTTGAAGCTATCCAACCCATATAGAGAGTTCAGTGACGGAGCTATCTCCGAATTTATAAACAAAACGGGCAAACAAATCATTAAAATTATTTTATATCTCTGATTGGCCAGCCCTGTAGATTCATTATGGATTTTACGAGTCAAATTTATATTGTTTGGAACCGCCAAGAATCCATATCCAATCCCATGTTATATATACGTTGTATTGACAATTCACAGACAGCGGTACTGAAAATAACAAATTACTGCGTGCGCCTTTGGAAATAGTTAATAGGATAAGTATTTGGCTAATAATATAACGGTTATAAAAACTCATTAAAGTTTTATACCTTTATACTAGACGGAGAAATTCAAACTTCAAAAATTTAAAATTAAAGGCACACCCACAATTTGTTATTATGAGTAAGAAAGCAATAACGCACTCATATGGCTTTTCCGTAGTATTGCTGATATTTAGGGTAGGTAGTAAACAGCAAGAAACATTAAACGTATTACTAAGTAATAAAAACATTTTTATTTTTAACCAATTCTTTGTATTATATATCTAAATTTATATCTAAATTTTTAGGCCCTATACTAAACTATATAGTAAGCTTAAATATTACCGTAACTAGGAACGTAGTCGTGTTATACACAGAGTCGTGCACATATACAACACAGAGAAATATTTTGCCAAAACCACGCGCTTATGCACACGTAGCATGGCATAATGAGTCTTATTCTTATAGTTTTAAGAATGCATGTACAGCACGTCAAAAGTTGGTATGTTCTGGGAATAGCCAAAACAAACCGCATTGCGTGAGACTCAATAGCAACACATACATAAAAACCACAACACATTCAAACATTTACACTCCCACATAGACATTTTTCAAAAGCCCAGTTGATCCACAAGTTGCCAGAAAAATTCATTGTCAAAAAGTTGTTTTTAGTTACTTTTTTAAATCCTCATTTAGCTAAGTAAAAATCAGATTTTTTGATGGAAACCATTATGAACCATTCAGGGTATGATTTCAGTGTACGAAAACATAAGCTAGATGGCTTCTAGACTTTCCCTAAAATGGTAGAGAAAAAAAACTTGTGAAAGGAAAATTAATGCCGATTATTCACGTCGTAATAGACTTTTTTTTACTGATTGTGTCCACAGATGGCAAATTTTCCTCATATCTGTCACTGTCATTGTGACAGTGACATTTGTTTGACACTGCACTGTCTGGAAATAGCCCGTGCGATAGAGCGATGCCCAGTGCATAGACAAAAACAAATATAGAACGTAACGAGACGTAAAATATTAACGACAAATTTCGTGAGTAAACGTTGTCGAGAGAGTTGTATACGTAAGTGACTCGCACTCACACGTTTCACCTATAAGCGCGTTATGACGTTTACTCAACGAACGCGGACGTCGAGTTAACGCGTTTTTATAGTGTAACTCACACTCAGCATACTGGTAGGCCATCACACGAAAACAACCGAAAAAATCGAAATGATCCGAAAAATCGAGATGCATACGCGCCGCGGTCCTTTTTGGGCACTGGCCGGACTCCGAAGACGTGCACCCCCGAAAGGGGCGCACGGGGAAAGGGGCGTGGAAAGCTTTGACGCGAGTCTGCTTTCCTTTGCGCGGTAGCCGCCTGAGAAATTATGAATGGTGATAAGTACCTACGGTCTTGTTTACGGAAAACAGCTGTAGTTGAAGTCTAATGGATTAGAATAACCAATTATTTGAATTTTTAAGGAATATTTTTAGGATATTGATTGATTAACCTTTTATTGCACATATACATACATATATGTTTAGTATCGTGCACTGATACCCCCAATTTTTTTTAGATGTTCATATAAAGTAGTAGTGTATACATCTCTGTCTCCCTGTCACTCTTGTCTCTCCCTGAATTTATTTATTTATGATTTATTTTTATAATATGTTATTAACCAGGGTAACAAACTTCTTTTTTCGATTGATTATAGCACCAAAATAAGAAGAAATTATCAGTTATCTCCTACTCTGCAACCACTCAATGCTTTCCGTTTCTGCGTAATTCTTTCTTGAAGCCCGTTGCGATCACTTTCTAATGTCTTGAGATTTGAAATAAAACCAGCAGAAGCTTCTTTGTACACATCGTCAGATATGTCTGGTGCAACAACTTTTGGTCCATAGTCGAATTGCATTTTTTTAATGCTTTTTTTTTTGTCTTAGTCCTATTTTTTTTTTCATTTTTACGGCATTGTTTTGCGTTTTTTTGCACTGTTTTATTTCTTCTAATTTCTTAAAATTGACTCTAGGGCTTTGCCAAATTTTTTTTTTGTATAAACATGTAATAGTCTTTTTGTGTTGTGCGATACAATAGCTGCTGAGCATCTTGATTGGTAAGATCGTCTTTGGGAAATATTGACCCGCTTACCTCTAACAAATTAGCCACTATGCTATGGAATCGATGAATAACATTTGTGTCGACGTCTTTAACAAGCTGCTTTATTTAGCCACCGCTGAATTTAAAATTACTTTTAAGCGAAACCAGAAAGAGGTTAGTTCAAGCACTGTTGAGGCCAAAATTACCGTTTGTGATCGCCATAAGCATAATTAAATGCGTTTGCATTTATATCTTCTTGCAGTTGCTTTACGGCAATATTTTTGGAAACTTCTTTATTGTCCTTTATTGATGATGTTATCACCTTTCTTATACTCATCACTTTTGGCCTAGCGCCATCTAAGTACTAATGCACCTCTTTCAGCAGATGACAATTTGTGAACTCCTTTTTTGCCTTTCACTGTTAGGATTTTTCTAACTTTATGTTGAACAGTGCTAATCCCTGTTTCGTCAACATTAAAAACTTTGTTAGAGTTGAAGTTAATCTTTTGCATCTCCGGTTTTAACAAGTTAAAGAAAGTCTTAATATTTTCTGCTGTAAAACCTTGAACACGAGCTCGTGATAATGACTCCGGTTGACGAAATGATAGCTCAGGGTGACGAGCCATAAACAACTTCATCCATTTTTTGCCCGCTTTCTTCTTGGTCAGTGAAAAGGGATGTGGAATATTGTTTCTGATCGCCAATTGAAATGCCATTCGTTTTAAATCAGAAGCAGTGACATCATAATAATTCTTCTCCATTTGCAAGCAATACTTTACCACCTCATCTTCCAATTCTATCGGCAGAACTGGTCCAAAAAATCTATAATAGATCATGTTTGCACAAATCTGAAGAACGATAAATTTCATATGATAACCATTAACTCTTCTTTGTCTGATCATAAACAAATTTATTTAGAAATAAAACACACGAAACCACCTCCTAAAATATTCTCCCAATACGAAGCCCTTGACTACGCCAAGCTCCTTAATGCAATGGAAAATATGGCACCGTAAGATACCAATGATGACTACACACTACTGGAAGAGCAAATCAAGCATTGCATAAAACATAGCAAAGTGACAAAAACTAAAATCCTCAACTTACCTCAAAAGGACTGGATAAACAAGAATGTGATCGCAAAAATCAACGAAAGAAATATGCTATGGACAGAGCTGAAAAAAAAACCTGACGATAATGCACTAAAGGAAGAATTTCGCAAAAAAAGAACAGAAGTAGCCAAACTCATTCAAAATACGAAGGATTCTCACCACTATAAAGAATTCATCAAATACAACAATAAGCCAAAGAAAATGTGGAACTTGGTCAACACGTTAGGGAATAACAAATTCAAGCAAAATTGTGCTCCACCTAGTAATAATAATAAAATAATAGTTAATTCTCAAGAAGTGACAAATCCAAATCAAATTTGTAATATTTTTAATGATTATTTTTCAAGCATAGGGCCTTTACTAGCTAATGAAATACCAAAACACTATCATGATAATTTTATGCGTGCGTTACCTCTAACCACCTCACAATTTTCTACAATCTCGGCTTTTGAACCATGTACACAAAAAGAAGTTTGAACTATTATTAATAACTTAGATCCTAACTGCAGTGTTGGTCTAGACGGCATCAGTACCAAAGCAATAAAATGTATAGGTAGTTTGATAGTAGACAAATTGACTAGATGCTTTAATAAATCGCTGGAAGATGGGATATTCCCAGATAAGTTAAAGATAGCGAAAGTAATACCAATTTACAAATCGGGACCAAAAACAGATCCTGGCAACTACCGGCCCATATCTGTACTGCCAGTAATATCGAAAATCTACGAAAAACTGTTACATACTAGATTAGTAAAATATTTAAATTCCATAAATTTCATTTCGGAGCGACAATACGGATTTAGGCCCAAAAGTAATACAATCACAGCAACCATTGACCTTGTCACCAAAATAAAACAGAACATTGATAAGAAGAACTTAGTTTTAGGCATTTTTATTGATATGAAAAAAGCGTTTGACACTGTCAGTCACAATCTACTTTTAAACAAATTCAAGACTATCGGTATTACTGGCAAAGCATTGCAGATATTTGAATCGTACCTCACAAATACATCGCAATTGGTAAAATTTGATAATGACACTCAAAGCAATCCATTACCTGTATCATGTGGAGTACCACAAGGCTCGATCATCGGCCCCGAGATGTTTGTAGACTATATAAATAATATACACGACTTAGGTCTAAATGGTGATATAACACTCTATGCAGACGACACATGCTTATTTTATTTTGGTACATCCATAGACGTTTTAGTTGCACAAGCTCAACATGATTTAGACTCTCTGTATGATTGGTTCCAGTACAATTTGTTAACCATAAATATTTCCAAAACCTGTTATGTCATATTTAAAGCTAAAAATAAACCAGTTCCTCCACACTCACCTTTAACTATCAACAATGTACCTCTCCAACAAAAAACTAATGAGAAATACCTTGGTTTGTACTTGGACTCTCAATTGACTTGGAACATCCATATCGAACACATACAACGAAAACTAACAGCAGTACGCGGTGCACTCCGTAATATTGTTCAATGCATTCCACATAAATTACGAATCACAATCTACAATGCTCTAGTCAAACCGTATCTATTATACCTAATAGAAATTTGGGGGTGTGCTGCCAAAACAAGAATAAGTAAACTACAGAGACTACAAAATAAAATCATTAAAACACTCTTCAACTATCACTACCTAACATCAACTAAGAAAATTTACAATGAAACAAAAATAATGAACATCAAAAAACTATATAAATATAACATATGTATCTTTATTCGAAAAACATTGGCTAAAAATATTCACACCAATTTAACGTTCACAAAACAAAAAAATGTTGCTAACCGCCGAACTCGGCGAGCTAGCTATCTTGTTATTCCGAGGCATCGAACAAATTACGGCAAAACAATGCTTACGACTGAGGGCGCAAGACTGTACAACTCGCTACCCTCACATATAAAAAATGTAAACTTGTTTCACGCTTTTAAAAAATCTTTGGGTGATCACATCATTGCAGATCAATCATTAGTTTAATCAATGGAATGGGCATGAAACAAGGTTAAAAAAAAATAAAAAAAATGTTATTTTTATTTGTACTTAGTCGGTACGACGACGACTCAATTGTTTTTTTAAGGTAGTAATGTTATCGCGTAAGTGACATATATGTCTTTGTGATAATAAATTCTTTGAAATTGAAATTGAACTGGTCTTCTTCCCATTTTTCCAGACACCAAAATTTCTACAGATCTTTCAGAATTTTTGACGTAATCTTTCAAAGTAGCTCTTGGAACATCGAATAATTTTGCTGCCTTTTTATTCGCTCGTACGGCTTCAACAGCTTTTGTCATGGCTCCAGCATCCCATAGTTTTCGTTTCGGCATCTAAAAAATAAAAAAATAAACTTTCTCAAGTTACATGCTAAATGAAGTGACATGACCGTTGTGTTCACTATACGATAGATCCTAATACCGTCCCGGGGATGATATTAGGTTCACGTAAGGGGACGGTACTAGGAAATTTCTATTTATTTTGTCGCATCCATTTAAGCAAAAAACGTGACATAACCTGAAATTTTACTTAATTAACAACTGAGATATAAATAGTTAAGTTTGACAATAAAATTGTATCAATAAGTCAGTTATCTCAATATTTTATGGAATCAGAGAATATTTAAATGAAAAACTAACCTTGAACACTTTTTTTTGATTTTCGAATTTCTGTACGAACGTCGTGGCGCACTCACTTCTACACAATGGCCGACTGATGCAACTAGCTTTCGGTTCGGGTCACTGATAATAGATGGCGGTTTTAAAACGAAATTAGGTTTGGGGACGAAATTTAGCGAATGTACCTTATTGTCCTACGGATTGAGCGGACGAGAGCAGTATGGTTTTGCTGCCACCACTGATTTTGATGTAGTCTCTCAATATTATTTCTGCCTACTTGCAAATTATGAAAACAGAGTCAGAAGCAAAGCAAAATCGACCTAACAATCAATCAATTTACGAAATGTTCTTTTTTTTGTGGCCAGTATATGGTTTTTACAATCATTATAACTAATTTTCGCAAATAATACAACAAAGCCAGAAATGTAACCGATTATTTGAATTGTGACTCCATTAAAATTTTCGTCCAATAGTGCAGCTGCAAGTTATAATTTGTGAAACGGGAATTACTCACGTGAGATTTAGTCGATTATTCCGACTATAGTTTCAACCGCATTCGGCGTTCTTTATCAAGGCGAGTGTGCGCGCGCGGCTGCGTCTCGCATAGCACTGATAGTTGCAAGTTGGTCGCAATTATTGTAAAGGGTGTCTCAGTAAGAGTGCACAAAATTGTCGAATTTGGGGCTCAGAAAACTATCAAGCAATCCATGAGAAACAAATGCACTCACAACGAGCAACTGTCTGGTACGGACAGCCACATATCTGTGTAAAGGTCATGGATATTTTTAGAAAAGAGTAATGGCCTGTCATCAGAGCCGTGGGGGCCATTTGCTGGTTATTTTATTCCAAACTTTTAATCGAAACATGTCATTGTCTTTGCAATAATGTCTTTACAATCCGTTTAATTATCACTACTCTGTCATAATTTATGACAGAGTAGTGATAATTAAACGGACTTTATGACTCATAAAATGTGTGTTTTTATTTTAAAGTTTAATGCCCGCCTTCCATTGCGAAAGGGTAATGAGCGGAAACTGAGCTGATGATCTGAGCGGACCGGAGTAAAAATAGACTTCCACTAAGAAAGAGTTTCAGATTTTGCCTTCCACTGCCAGAGGGCTTTGCGAGAGCGAGTGAGGTGGGAAATGAGCGGGGTCGGATGAGCGAGTTGTTGGCCTTCCATTGCCAGCGGCGCGGCGATGAGCGAGGTGGCGCAGAAATATCTCAGTGCCAGGCGATCCACAGAGGCAGCAAGTCGGGCGGTATATTTTGCGATAACGATGTCTGACGATTCCAGTGAAGAGGATTACGTAAAAACTATAAATAAATGCTTGCTACTCTACCATTATAACGAAAAAAAGAAGTCTTTTTTGTCAGCATGACGATAGTCTTTGTGGTTGGTGTCCCACAACAACGGGTACTGCCGCACTGATTCAATAAACAGCTCCATGCCGCGACACGTTGCGCGTTCTGAACTGACAGACGAAAGCGGGCAAGTAAAGGGGAAGGGGAGGCGACGGGGGGCGGAGGTGAGCTGAGTCCGTTCAAAACTCGCGTGCGACGCCATGACGCAGCGGACCCATTTTAACTCGCTCAATCCGTTCCGCTTTACTCGCTCGCAGTGGAAGCACTTGTATGAAATTTTGCGTTGCGAGTTGAACTGGATCCATACGGAGTCCGTTGGAAATCCGCTCAACTCTGCGACCAATTTTGTGACTCTTTGTACTCTTTTGATCCGCTCAGTCCGCTCATTTACAGTGGAAGCACTTCTATGAAAAAAGCCGTTGCGAGTTAAACGGAGTCCGTACGGAGCCCGCTCCGCTCGCAGTGGAAGGCGGGCATAAACGTGCACTCTTACTGAGACACCTTTTATTATTGTTCTTCTGTTAATGCGGTTTTGAAGAAATACCAATTGTATTCTTTTTCATCTTCGTGACTGGTAACTGCGTGAAGTATTGCTAATATTTCAGGTGGTTAAAGTTGTTTGCAGTATGGGAATACTCGTATTTTCTAGCGGAAAACAATTTCCACTGAATTTACTGCTCATCTCTACATGTGATAAAAACTCCTTTTACGGTGCTTTGAATTGGCACGTATAAGGGTTATTATTATGACTACCCTGACTTCTAACTTTACCAAAGAATAGTTCTACGTGGCCCTAGCTAAATTTAAACATTTTTTTAAATGGTAGCGTATTTGATTCTATGAGCGTGGAATACAGATTCTCCAGACTATTTTTGATGCAAATATGCAGCTCAGTAACACCGGCATTAGACTTGCATTTATGCAAAGGCACAGTTTTGCTTTCATGTACAACACGAGTTTCTATTTTTACTTTAATAGTCTTGTTGTACATTACTTTAGTTGAAAGAGAAAGCAAATACGTTTTAGTTTGCCTCAAAATGAAAGAACTTCAACTGAATTGTCGTTGAAAAGTCATTAAGGTTTCTCGAGTTAAGAATATCAAAATGATCATTTATCAATTTTATGAACTTCACAGTGGCCTCCGAGTGAGCAAAATGTTCAATATGTAATTCTTTATTACAAATAATAACTTGGGCAACACTGTTACTGAGAACCTGTGAGGTCAGTTGCACTTTTATAATTTAATTTCGGATTGTTTATGACGAAGTGTTAGTTTGTTTGCTAAGTGGAGATCATTCTCTTCTTGGAGAGTATTATTCAACAAATTTTACGTTGTATATTTGTTTTTGGGATTCTAACACATTTTGCATTAATTCAGCGGTCCAAAAATACTGCTGTAACACCAATAACAATAGTTCCACCCAAATA
This sequence comes from Peribatodes rhomboidaria, assembly GCA_911728515.1. Taxonomy (NCBI): domain Eukaryota; kingdom Metazoa; phylum Arthropoda; class Insecta; order Lepidoptera; family Geometridae; genus Peribatodes; species Peribatodes rhomboidaria. The sequence continues at coordinate 8,889,935 of OU452189.1, forward strand.
TAATAGATGGCGCTGTCGTCGCGTCTTCTTTGGGAACAGACGGGCAGATTGTAACACCAATAACAATAGTTCCACCCAAACATACTAGATGGCGCTGTCGTCTGGTGATCGTTTCCTTAAAACTCGCAAGCGTTTGGTAAACCATGACCCGGCGGAGGTACAAAATTATATTTGATCAGACAAGGTTCCCAGTTCTTTGAGCAGACGGATCTCCGGCACTCTTAGAACTCAGCCAAGGCAAAGCGGACGGCACCCGGCCCTTTGCTAAAGCAACGACCCCTTGTTTAACTGAATAAACTTCATAAAAGTCACATATCCCTGTGTTTTTTTGAAAAGGGCTTTCGACACGCATTTGCCCCGAAGAAACCGGCATACATGATTTACCAGGAGATATTCGCCACCAGACAACCAGGGGATATGCTGACGGAATCTTTTGTCGCGAAGAACCGTGCCCTTCTTGAGCAACTACCTACTCTTGGATTGACGGAGGAGCAACAGATGGATGTTATCTTTGGACAGCTGCACATTAAAATACGAGAGAAGGTTCACCGCAATACCGTAGCTACATTCGATCAACTTTTGAATGCAGCCAGGAGTACCGAGCAGCTGTTGAGGGAGAAACCACAGTCATCTACAATGAGCAACGACGATAAAGGAAAAGGAAAGAAATCACGCTGTGAATATTACCGTCATGTTGGGCACAAGGCAGAAGAATGCCGCAAGAAAATCCGGGACGGGCCTAAACAACCACACGAAGCAGAGAAGAAGGTGAAGACAGAAGCTATGTCCACGCAAGCTCCTTCACCATCTCAGGCTGTTTTCGAGTGTTATGGGTGTGGTGCACCTGGGGTTGTGAGGAGTAAATGCCCTACCTGTGCAGCAACAAAGCAAATAAAGAAGGAACAGAATATAGATTTCTGTGCCCTGAACGTGAAAACCGATGCACGACCAAGACCTATGGTGGGAATAGGAGTATATGATATCGTGGGGAACGGCATATGTGGACACATGTGCGAAATCAAGTTTTGCCTCTTACCAACTCTACACTTGCCTAAAGCGCAGAGGATGCCACTTTGCGAAACAAACCGTGACAGTTACATTGGCGGATGGAATAATGAGAAGAGAAGAGACTCTTTCTATCAGTTTGCCAATAAAAATATACAATCGCGTGATTCCCACGACATTTATAGTGCTTCCTGAATCTCGCGAGAATAAAACCCTACTAGGGGTAGGTTTTATTCAGGACGCTGGGATGGTTCTTAACATACCTCAGATGACGTGGCACTTTGTGGACCAACCAGCATGTGAGTACGACCTGACGCCAGAAGACATTGATGGAATTTCGATGGCCCAGATTGACCATACGATACATGAAAGACAGGCAGTAGCATCTAGAAATGAAAGGACGCTGCCTAGAAATGAGCCAATCGAGTCAGGAACGGTGGAACAGTCAGTACCATCTAAACGCTCACGCCTAGTATTCGATGGTGCTCCAGCGGATTACACGGACTTCCTGTATGCAGACGCTGTGCAAGCTATTGAAGAAGCCCAAGTGGTGTATTATCGCCCAAATCAGCAGCACTTTTTCCTGGTTATACAAGCGAGGATATTGGTATCTCGGCCATTAGTCTGGAGAAAGTGGCAGAGCAAAGATCCGATTTAGGAGAATAACAGAAAATAAGTTTGCTAGCTGTCCCTACATATACACAATAGTCCTACACTAATTAACTTCTAACTGATATTTACAACTTTTCAAAGTTTCGGGCTGTTTAATTTAAGTGTAATTTTTATTTACAAGCAACTTATCTAATGTGCTTCCGACTCACTACTTGAACAGCTACTCTCGTTTTTATCAGCACTATTATCGTTATTGAAGATGGATATCCAAGGATTAATGCGATCTGCTGCCCATATATTGCTATACTCCTTTTGCGTTATTTTAGTCCCGGGTATGCTCGATACTTCATATCTGTCATTTTCTAGCATTTTCGTGAATTGGGAAAGGTCCAGTAAATTTTGGAAGTAACTTTTTACTTTTCCCATCGTTATGTGGAACAGGTTTCAGAATTTTACTAAATCACCTACTTTGTACAGTCTAGCCTTAATTTTACCTTTATCATATCTAGTCTTTTGAGCTTGCTGATCTTTCTGAATATGTTTGTTTATATCTCCTCTAATTTCTTCTATATTACCTTTTTGCCGTGTTTCGTTCAGAATGGAGCTAAATATATTGTCACCTCTGCTAACCATTGGGATTGCAAAAAGGGCTTCCGACGGTGTCTTTCCTATTCCTTTATTAAGGGTATGATTCATACCCCATTGCAATTGTCCCAAAGCTCGATCCTAAAACTTTTCGTAATAGAAAAGAAAAATGCGTCAACAGATGTTCTAGAAGGAGAAAGGAGAGGCATCCATGGAAACCACAGAAAGGTGCCCGCTGAAATGATAAAAGAAGTGAAAAAACACATTAACAGCATTCCTCGCATCGAAAGCCACTATTTGCGAAAGCAAACTACCAGATAATTTATAGATGGTGGAAAAACATTACAACACTGCAAAGAGGATTGCATAAAACACGGATTGCCTTATGTACAACTACATACATACCGAAAAGTTTTCAATAACGACTTTAACATTAGCTTCTTTGTCCCCAAAAAGGACCAATGTGAACAATGCACAATATACAAACTGGCCGAAGGTCCTCAAAAAGAAGTTCTGAAGGGAGAGTACGATCGACATCTAGCAGAGAAAGAGAAAAGTCGCGAAGAAAAAGCTAATGATAAAATGAAGGTTTCAGGCAACTTTATCGTCGCATGCTACGACCTACAAGCGGTAATGACGATACCAAATGGAGAAGTATCAACTTTTTTCTACAAGTCAAAGATAAATTGAGAAAGATAAAGATACAGATAAATTGATTGATAATTGATATACCATCTCTGAGCTTGCAAAAGATAATACTGAATGTTTTTTTTCTGGGACGAAACGCAAGGTAACCGTGGAGCAAATGAAATAGCCAGCTGTGTCTTGAAATACTTGCAAAAGAAATCTTCTTTAGCTGACGAAGACTTAGACGTAGTTTTCTATTCAGATAACTGGTGCGGCCAGCAGAAAAATCAGTTCATCATCGGTATGTACATCTACGCAGTACTTAACTTGAAAGTAACATCTATAACACACAAATTTTTAATTCGTGGACACACACAAAACGAAGGCGATGCAGCACATTCAATGATTGAGAAACAAAAAGAATGCTTAAATCTGGACCCATTTATGTGCCTTCCCAGTACGTATCCGCCATCAGAAGCGCAAAAAAACATGGCACTCCATTCATAGTAAACGAAATGTCGTATGACAATTTCTTTGACATCAAAATACTGCTAGTTCCTAAACTAAACAAAAGTGTTGAAGGTGAAGTTGTAAAGTTATCTGATATAAAGGTCATCAAAGTGGTGAAAGTTGAAGATGAAATTGTAAATATATTTTACAAAACATCCTACTTTGATGATTTCAAAGAACTTAACCTGGGATCTAAAAGAGTCAGTGCAAGGAACCAGAAGACTCAAGATTTGCAACAGCTGTATAATCAAAAGTTAGATTTATCAGAAAGAAAGAAGAATGACATGAAAAGCCTCCTAGATGCTGGTTTGATACCTAACTTTTACAATTCTTACTTTGACAGAGTTTTGAACTAGGTGGGTAGTGTCCACCCTTTAAAAATGTAGTTTATTTAATTTGTAAGAAGACGTTTTTGATACGTTTTTATTTTTTCTTAATTCATGTACCGACGTGATTTTGATACAATATTTTTTTTATAATTACCAACGGTTTTTTTTGTGTAAAACAATATTTCAAATTTGGTATTGCGAGTTTTTTTTTTGTTGATTCTTGTGATTATTAAGCCATTAATACGCTGATTTGTGCGTAACTTTTACAGTTCCTACTTTGAACGTTAGTATTTAAGTTATGATACTATAATTTAGTAAGTAGTAAGAACAAGATTGGATTATAATTAGTCTAAGTTTTTGTTATTTTGATAATACCTTTTTCTAGATTAGGACTCAAATCAAAATCAACTCAACAAATTTTCAACTTTTGATTTTATCTGAGGTCGCATTATGTGATTACTATTTCTTGCCACTAAAGTAATAAAAATATGCAAATATACACACACCATCACATCTCAATGTCCAGATAAACATCCATGTCCGAAATAACGAATTTTCCATAACTTTATTCTAATTTTAATTGAAATGGCGTAGTTTTTTTGGAGTGGCTGGCTTTTCTCTTGTACTCAGTAGCAGGGGTCTCTCTAATAAGGCTCCAACAGTAATCCGCGAGCATAGCAGGCTCCCATCTGCCTTGAAATCGCTTTTCAAATGCAACAACATCTTGGTGAAAGCGTTCGCCATGTTCGTCACTGACTGATCCCATATTTTCAGGGAAAAAGTCCAAATGCGAGTGAAGAAAATGCAACTTAAGTGACATATTGCATCCCATTTTATAGTAGCAGTCCAATAAAACTTTTATTTTTTCGCGAAAATCTTTACATTTCTTGTTACCAAGGAAACTGTTAGTGACATCGACAAAAGCGTTCCATGCTTGTTTTTCAATATTATTGAGAGCAGATATAAAAGATGGATCTTGAATCAGCTTTTTTATGTCTGGACCTACGAAAACACCCTCATTAATTTTCGCGTCACTAAGCTTGGGAAACTTTTGCTTGAGAAACTGGAAAGCCGCACCCTTCTTTGTTTATTTTTTTCACAAATTTTTTTATGAGCCCCAGTTTGATGTGCAATGCCGGCAAAATAATTTTATCTTGCTCAACCAATGGTTCAAATTTTACGTTTTTCTGGCCCACTACTAGAGAGTGACGTAATGGCCAATCTTTTTTAATAAAATGTTGAGCTCGAGCTCGGCTATCCCACTCGCAAAGAAAACAACAATATTTTGTATAGCCTGACTGCAAGCCTGTTAACAAAGCAACCACTTTAAGATCTGCACAAACTGGCCATTTATGATCTCTGTATTTAATTTTGTCTAATAAAAGTTTCATAACGTCATAAGTTTCTTTCAAATTAGCACTATAAGCGAGGGGCAAAGACGGTAACTCATTTCCATTATGCAACAATACTGCTTTCAAGCTACTTTTTGAGGAATCAATAAATAAACGCCATTCAGCAGCTACATGATTTTGCCCAAGCTGTGCCATTAATCCATTTACATCATTGCAAAAAACTAAGCCATCTTCTTTAGAATAGTACGGAACCAGTGAGCTATGTCGTTTACGATAAAAAGATACCTTCACATCTGATTCACATAGATTCCAATGCTGTAATCTGGATGTCAATAATTCTGCCTTATCAATGGGTAAATTTAATTCTCTTATTAAGTCATTAAGCCTACTTTGATTCAATAAAAGTGGCTCAGATGCACATTTTGGGACATATTGGGGGTCCTCGCTATTTTCACTATCCGTCGAACTCGAGTCGACTTCAACTGCCTGAATTAAATTCACTGGGCACTCAGGAACAGGTAACTCGTCAGAATGTGGCTGAGGTTTTATGACCGATGGCACGTTGGCATACTTAATACTTCGTTTTGATTTTTCAGAAAACCCCTTTAATTGCGTTAAACAAAAATAACAATCGACGGCATGATTCGTTGGCTCCATCCACACCTTTGGCGTACCAAATGGCATTTTTTTAGTTGTTCCCTTACACCAACCATTGAGATATGTATAACATCTTAAGCAGCACACTTTAGGAACCCATGACTTGTCTTGATTCCTTACGACACGGTTAAAATAAGCTTGATAGCACTGTTTAATTAAGTCAGAAAGTGGCAAGGTTAAGTTATGGTATCAAGGTTAAGTTATGGTATCATTCTATGGGGAAATAGCAGCGCAGCAAATGATGTATTTATAGCTCAAAAAAAACTTTTACGAATCCTAGCAAATATTGATCAAACGGACAGTTGTAAGCCTTATTTTAAAAAGTATAAAATTTTAACGTTATCATGCGTATACATTTTAGAATTTTGTAAATTCGTTCGAAGCAATACACATTTATTTATACGCGAAAATGAACAATTATTTACAAAGGAAATTATTATACCTACTACGGGCCAAAACGACGGAAATCAACACAAAAACCGGTTAGTGGTGCCGAAGTCACGATTAAAGATGCACTCAGCTGGTACCTTGGTCATGGCTACAAATATCTATAATAATCTATCGGATGATTTGTATAATACAAAAAGTGACATTATGTTTATATCTAGATTAAAACAGTTTCTTGCTGACAAAGCTTACTATACTATTGACGAATATTTAAATGAAAAAATACAATTTAATTTTAGTAATAAATAGACTATATGACTTGACAAAATTAATATTCTTAACATAAATATATTATAACGACTACGACGATGATAATAATAAAATTTCAAAATGTAATAACCATCCTCCTCTCTTCTAAGTTGCTGTGCCCGACGGGGTCCGTTGAACTATGTACCTAATACAATATTGTGTTTTGAAACATCATGTGTACTGTACGGCTTATGGCAATAAATAATCTGAATCTGAATCTGGTTTTTTTTTCGATTTCGGCGTAAACTCGCCACAAATATAGCAAAATAAATCAGGACTGTTAACACACACTCGCGACATTTTAGAAGTCAGTTAATATACTAACAAATGCACTATGTTCCATTTGCAAAAGTAATAAGTTTCCGGACTACCCGCATTTTAACTTTTGTAGGTAGGTAAAAAAATAAAAAAATATTTATCCCTATAACCAGATGTGATATCGAAATAAAATGCATACAGTATTTTTATATTGGTCAAGCTTATTATGAAATAATATGAATTGGGTCAGATATTTTTTAAGTGTTGAGTAGTGTAATAATTGTTAAGAGTGATTATGGTAGTTTTGACCTTAAACTGTGAGCGTGTGCCAAATACATAGGATTCAGTAAGTAATTATTGTTTTGTCTCTTTTTTATCATAACAATGTAGGTAAAATAACAACTTAGAGATCATTAAGCAAAAAAATTTGAATAACTATGAAAGTTTAACTGACACTATGCAAAACTTTTTTTTAAATGCTTCTCCATGGATAAATAATTAATAATTTTTTTGTGTGCCACTGGATTCTGAAACAGCATTAGTTAAACTGTTATTTTAAGCAGATCAAGAAGCTTAATTAACATTGTTTTAGTTCCATTTCACCCATACAATACTTAAAAAAACTTTAAACGGCCATACTGTAAAACGAACATCTTCATATAGTGCCATTTATATTCTAAGGGTGCATATATGCATAGGCCCAAAAACTTTTTCATTTCTATTGTATCTGTAGGTTTAAATGACTGAATTCTGGAGCCTCTTGTATGTGGTCTTTTGGAAGAATATAAAGCTTCTCCATATGCATTTGTGCAGGATACAATGAAATCAATCATTTCATCGATTGATGGTGACAAAATGACGTTGACTTGATTGACTCTGCTGATTTTCTTGAGGTCTATTGACACTTTGATGTAACAATGGTTCCACCGATACGTGGGAAACTGAAGCAGGAGGAGTTTCGTCAGATGCTAATTATTCTCTGTGAGGTGAGTGAGGATTAAATTTACCTAGAGTAGAATTTGTAATAAGCCTTGAAATGACATCATCTGATCCAAAAACTGGATCTGGAGATTTGTGTGAGTTGGCTTGACTGGCTGACAATACTTGGTCAGTGATAATACTTTCTGATCGATCTGAATCACCTTGATTTTGCTGATGATCTTCATTGAAGTCATCAGAAGAATCAGATACCATTGTTTGGTCTTCAGCTGGATTGTACTCACTATCTGAACCATATTCTCCAGCAGAATCAGCATATGGATCATGTTCGTGAGAACCAGACTCATCACTAGTCATGATCATGGCGGCACGTGGAATTATGTCTTGCTCGTCAGCAGATCGTTCTAATTCTTCAAGAATATTGTGAACGCTGGAGCCACTTAGAGATGACGTTGAGGCCTCTTCAAATAGTCTTAGTAATTTTTCTGTATCATTCGGATTGACTTTAGTACTGATTCTAGATACCTGTAAATTACGAAACGGATATCAAACTTACTGATCATACACGTGAGATATTACTTATACTTATACTTCACATCCATATATCAACAGAATTATAAAACTATGATGAGTAGTAATATTCATCAATTGATTCACCGAACTTCATTCGTCGCTCTAACATTGCTGACAACAATGCCCCGTAATAACTTTCCGAGGGAAAGGCATTTGTTAAGCGGTCTTGCCATTCAGTCCACGTTAAAAGTATGGTCTAAAGACCTTCGTACCACTTCTTGGCATGACCACCTAACTTGGGCAACGCATAGTGAGCAGTTTGTTCATTAGTCCATTTATAAATCTTTGCACATTCGTTAACCTTGGCTATCCAACTTTCAATGCGCTGATTCTTCTGTGTGGATCAAAAATAGGAATCATGTTTTTATCATAAGTCATGTGAGAATTTGCCCGCGTGAAACTCTGAATTATTTGTGTGATATCGTTAATACTAAGTAATAAGCTAGTTTTACTTGTTGTCGCACGGATTCGCTGCCGGTGTCGTTGAGTCCGAGCCCGGGTTGTGGAGTCCCAGCCGCCATTACGAGCTGCTCACGGCGTGGCTCTGCACTCGTTGAAGGCTGCTGGCTCGCCCGACGCGGAGTCGGTCCCTCTTCAGCTCGTGGTACTGCAGTTTCCTGCAATGTTCGTTGTTCTGCATTAATTACGCCTCGGAGAAGATCTTCATGTCGCCGTGCAGACGTGCCTTCCTTCCTCGTATCTGAATCACCTTTTTAGATTGTAAATGACGTCTTTTGTGGCGTTGTTTCTTCTCACTCTTCCATCTCGTTTCATGGTTTAACACTGATCGCGACTTAAGAGATTTATCGCCTGAGCTGGAGCCTGAGCTGTATCGACGCTTCCGTTTTCGTCGACTGGAATGTCTTGCATGACTCCGTGAGCGTCGTTCGTGTGTATTGCTGCCGTTGTCACTAGCCATCTTTGGTTCGTTATCCCACTTCTGATATTAAATCAGAAGTGGTAAATAAAAGCCGCTTTGAAACAATTCGGATTTATATTTCTTAAAATGCACACAGGTAACAAGTTAAGTTTCAACGTCTTATCTACGGAACGTCGGTCGGCAGAATGGCCGTCCGGCCATCTAGCCGCCAACGCCTTGTTGTACCTTTTTTTCACATATCCGTACAAACTTTCAAAATAGTACTTAATACATTTTAATAGGCAAAATTAGAATTAAAGTTGTACTATTATTAGTTTAATTTATAAAACATAATATCAATAATAATGAAATCTTCCCACTTATAAATATTATTTCCTCATCGCAATCATTTCCTTCCTTTAGTCAAAACTATACTTTTAAATTGTTATTGTTTTCACATATAATACTTTTAATCTTTCGATTTAAGCACCTATAGGTAGATGTGTACTCGTAGCTAGTATTAATCTATTCTTAGCATAGACACATAAGAACCTGACTTCACGTAGCAGCGAACTTCAGAGTGGTAGGACGCGGGCAAGAAGGATCTTCACTTCGCTCGCTCTCTTGGCTCGCGGCTTCAGGGATAGACGGACGTTGCATACTCGCGTGTTAATTTTTAGTTGCCCACATCTTGTTAGAATTCTTAATTATTGAGAAGTGTACTTTTATTTTGTTTCAATTATATCTTTTTTTAAATATTCACGGTTTTATTATAATAAAATCTAACATAGGTAAGTTATCTTTCTAGTTCAGTAATTGCAAGTAAAACACTTAGCCTAGGTACTTTACATTCTTCCGGTGATCCAGGCGGGATCCTGAGGGATCAGGATACAGATGCACAAATAATTTAACTAGCTTAGCATTACACTGACTCTGGCGACGTCCGCCATATTTGAGTAATAACGACCGTACTACCGAGACCGAACGAAAAATAACTCACTTGGTTGCGCACACTAGCCCTCTCTCCAATCCCTCCGTGTTGCCATCTTCAACTTGTCTATGGTATCGCGAAACGTCGCGACACATGTCATTAAATGTCAGATTCGGCAATATGGCCTGAACAAACCACACTGGAATCCTACGGTTTTATTCCAAAACATTGGTTTCATTAGAACCCGGTACAAACCAGAACCAACACATCCACAATTGTTTTACGGTAGTAAAGTTAATACCAGGTATAAAACGTGTTCCTATTACAAATCTAGTCGATCGAAGTTGAGGGTGGAACTCAAAGAAACTCCTAAAACTTCGTGGACCACCAAAGTTCGGACAAAAACGAGGAAAATAAGAAACTCAATAGCTGCACAGGGGGAGGCCCAGGCCTACCACCGTTGACTGACCTGGAAGAAAAAATTTTGAACATCTCAGGTCGGGCAGCGGTTTTTGGATTTGGTGCATTGGAGACAGAAGTAAGTGGTCACTATCTTAACATTTAATAGTAGTTTTGATGTTGTTAGTCTAATAGAATTTAAAGATCATAATATGATTACATGTAGCAAAAATATCATTATTTCAGCCCTTTTCAATCTGCTGCTGGACTTGGAACTCGCCAACATGTTTATCAACATTCCTGGTTTACATCAATCTTATGGATCCAATTATTATTTTGATACTAAAGGTTAGATAATGTAGTTATATGCATGTATTTATAGTATATTGTAGTAGCATATGTACCTATAGTATTTAATGTAGTTACGAGTAGAAAATCAACAAGAGGCTGCTCTTGTTGATCTTCTTAATTTGTTTCTAGTGGTCTATTGGTAGTGTGGTATATTATACATTATGTATTAAAATATGAAAAACATTTTTAATTTGTTAAATACCAATATTTATCGGTTGGGTGTACTTTAAACCGTATGGGTTATATATATTTGTCTTTTGTTTTTCAGTTGGATGGACTTGGCCATCCAACCATATCAAGTGTGGCACCGACCTTCCCCAACTATTTTGAAAGAGAATCCATGGAGAATTCGCCGACGGTGGTGTAAAATTTTGGTAGTCAGGGTGAAGAGGCACCACCACCACCATCAACTCAACCAGTTTTCCCACATCCGCCAAGGGAGACACCCTACGCTCGTCGTCCACTCCGGTCTAGCAGAGGTAAGAGTAATAATAAAAACAATCATATCATATTAAGTAAGTAATATTTAATACATTACAAACATAATAATATACAAGTCATCATCTTATGAACCTAAACTACAAAATAAATAATTAGGTACCTAAACTCAAATTAATGTTATTTATTTTCGCCCAACATGGAAAGTAGGTACGCCACTGGAGCAACTATGCCAGCGCCCCAGAGCCTCACTCTGGTATTTCAGGGAGTTGGGTTGGCTCGTGTAGGCGGTGGTAGGGGGACATGCACAATACATCCCATGTGGGACGTCAGTGCAGGACTTATTGCCCTCACCTAGAATAAGAATGGAAAGTAGGTATTGAGTTTTGGGAATATGATTTTTAGAATTGTCCAAGTGTCACAGGTTAGAGATTACATGATCACATTTGGCACAATATTCACAAAGGAAAAAACCTACATTTATCAACATTCAACTGCCACTGCCTCAGTAACTCAGTCAGTAGTGAACCTGCCTTCTAAGCTTGGTGTGAATGTTTGTATGTGATGAATATTAGTGTTTGTTCTATGTCTGGCTGGGTGTTAATATCTATCTAAGTATGTATATTAGTCTCTGGCAGCCATAGTACAAGCTTTGCTTAGTTTGGGGTCAGGCGAACGTGTGTGGAAGTGTCCCGAATTTATTATTAACCCTTTACCGCATGGATTTTTTGATTCTTTCGGGAAAAACATATGTTATTATAGGGTATCTATAAGGCCCCAAAAAAATATTGGAAAAAATATAGAAGACCTTTTAAAAAAGATATATAGGTTTAAGTAATTGTTCCAAATATGGAACGTCATGCGTTCTAGTTCTAAAATTTGATCGTTCCATATTTGGTACAACATGCGGTGTGATCTATTTCTTAATGATATATAATTGAAATACAGGAATTTCAAAAATAAAAGAACAACATCAAAGTTAGCATGAGTTTTTAATCACAAAAAATGATATGGGGAAGTACGAGTATTTTCAACAGTTGCCACCTTTGTTAATAATTATGTGTGAAAGTTTTTAAAACGGTTGCGATCTTTGTTGAAACAAAGATAACAACCACACTTTTCGCACATCACTTGGAACTTCTGCTTGCATCCTGTCATTTTACATCTTTGGCGATCAGGTTTCCAATCGGGCCAGTGGTTGAATCCGTCTCCAGCTACTTCCAATGGAGGCAGTTCTAAGCGTCGCTTTGACCGTCCCTATTTAATTGCCTCAACATCTTGATCATCTCATCATCTTACAGTGGTCGACCTCGTTTGCGTGTAGTCGGAGTATATACTTTTGAGTCTTTGTGCATCAATATGTCTGCTATTGTTAACTTGAAGTCCAGCAATGGAATGTAAATATGTTCACCTTTCTGTGCCATGACTCTCCGCCATAGTAGCCAACTGTTCACGCAAGAGAGATCAATTAAATGGAAAATCAGGTGATGGTACTATTTCTTACTGCGAATTTTGATCTTATATATCTTAATAATATCTTTTCACAACTCCCATTGGTTCCTTGCCTAAGTAGGATGAACACAAACTGACTGTTTTATTGTCGACCCAATTGGTATCTGATAGCTGAACGTCGTCAACATCAACAGTTTTCACGGAGCAATAACCTCGTTCTTTGTTTTGGAAATCTTTTTTATTGATATTTATATCTGGAGCTCTTCTCAGTTGTACTGTTCCTAATGGCAGAAGACCTCTTTTGTGCAAGTTTGCCATTAGCTGCAAACTTGTGTACCAGTTATCTACAAATATCTTGTGATTCAAATTGTTTGAGACAGTCTCCAATAGTCTTTGGACCACATTTCCTGGCACTCCAAGATCGGGACAGTTTTCAGGCGGCTCAGGGTATTTTCCTCCAAACAATTCAAAATCATAACTAAATCCACTGACTCCGCTTAAAACGTAATTTAAATAAACCCATTTATGGGGTTTCTTCGCATTATACTGTCTGATTTCGGGCCTTATTAGGGATCATCTGTTCGTCGATGGATAAAAATTCCTCTTTCGGCACTTTCAGCAGAATTTCGCGAAGGATTTTCATAAGTGGGCGTATTTTCTGAAGCCTGTCAAACTGCGGGTCATTTGGTTTTAGTTCTTTTGTTCTGTCCAACGAATGCAGGAATCTTTTAATCTCTTCGAATTTATTGCATGTCATTACATTTGCAACTTTTTCAACAAATGTGCCCTCTTTCCAGTAATGACGAGTAGTTGGTAGCTGTACTACCGACATGTAGATAGTGGGTAAGGTTATCCTTATTGTTGTGATCCTAAAAATAATCTTAAGACTGATTATGCTGCATATCTATCATTTAAAAAAAAAATTAACAGATTTACCATGTACTATTTATTCTTTGTTTTTAAAGTCTCATAACTGGCACTTAACAAGTATGCGTTTGTAAAATATGTGTCAGTAAAATCAGGATAACTGACACATTTTACTAATAATTGTATTAAAACATTAATTTGCAAAATATGTGTCAGTTATCCTGGCACGTGTAGCTAGACCATCCCTGCAAAAAGAAGTTTCTTCTGTGGTTTCAGTGTCTGTTGGTGGCTGTATATCTAGCTGCTGCTCCTACTCAAAGTCCATTGACCAATGGGCTATGAACATGTTATGCAGTGTACAGCGTGCTAGTAATATTTTGACTGTAGTTCTCGGCTCGTAATGTAGGATCCTGTGTTTCAAGACTGCGAAACCTGTTCTTCAGTTTTCCGAAACATATTTCCACTATACAAAAAAAAAACAAACGAATTTTGGGTACCGTTAAGAGATGAGCACAAAAAAAATACGGTATTGCAATATGTTTTCACAAATTTTAATGTTGTTCTTTTCTATAATATATAATTCACTAGTAATTTAAGTATGCATGCAGTCTTATGCAATAAAGACGAGTATGAGCCAAATTATTATTATTTTTTTCAATTTTTGCCTGTGAAATTTTAAAAAATCATAATTATGAATTACTACGTGAAAACTAAAGGGGGAGGGAGGGGGGGGGGGGTCTTGGCATATACTACGAGTGGTTACCGAGGGGAGGGAGGGGTCGAAAAAACTAAAAAAATAGGTCACGTAGTATGGGTACGTTCCCTAATAGGTAAAATAAACAAAAATCAGAGATATATAGACAAGGCGACGGTGTTACTGGGTATAAGCATTGATTCCGAACAGCAATGGGGTCCACGTATTAGTGCTCTGTCTGGGAAACTTAGTTCTGCTGCTTATGCGGTTCGTAAGATTAGGCAACTGACAGATATAGCTACAGCTCGGATGGCTTACTTTGCTTATTTTCACAGCATAATGTCATATGGCATTTTGCTGTGGGGATCAGCCGCTGAAGTAGAGGCCATTTTTATTTTGCAAAAGCGAGCGGTCCGCGCTATCTACGGGATGGATCCCCGCGAATCATTAAGAGATTTATAAAAAAAATATGTCAAGCACAGCGCACAAGTGCACCACGCTTGACTCCGGGATTCGATTCAAACTCAGATTTCTAGTGGACTGTATATTTTTCTTTTACATTTCGATTCACAATATGGAGGATTACGAGCGCAAACGTCTAGATAGGGCGGAGACCGAGCGGCAAAAAGGCGTGCGGTCGCCTCCCGCGTTTGGTTTTGTTCTTCTCGCGGAGGGGCGGACAGCGGGGTTCGGGAAGCAGTCGACCGTAAGGGCTATTACGCACTTTCGACTAGTCGCCGGCGACTCGGTCCCTCGGCGACCGAAACATGGGAAACTAGGGCCGGAGACCGAGCCGAGCGACAGTATTCCAAGTACATTCGTGCAGAATGGACGTTGAAGAACTTGCAATAGTAGCGGCGCTACTAATTATAAAAAGAAAGAAAAATTAAAAAAAATCAAAAGAGTATTGGGTGCATCCTTTGTTAGAAGAACGGAGGTCAAAGGGAATGTTTAAAATATTTTATGAAGACGTTAGAAAATATCCTCGTAAATTTTTTAATTATGCAAGAATTTCTGTGAGTTCGTTTGATGACTTATTGTATCTTCTAAAACCACATATAACTGGCATAGATACAAATATGCGACCATGTATTTCTCCGGAAGAAAAAGTTTTTTTCTTCGTCTGATAATTCTTCACCTCCAAATAACTCCACTATTTCTTCCCACTGTTTTTTCTTCAAATCCCGATTAGCATATTCCTCACTTTGTAAATCCCAAATAGCTTTTCGGGATTGTATTTCCGATATAAATTTATCCGTGTCAAAACTCATTGTGCGCGGCCGTCCGGTCGTTACGACAGTTGCTCGCAGTGTGAATGCTTTCATTTGAAACCGTGCTCCTATTGGTCGCCGGCGACCGGCAGTTGCCTGTGCGTCGCCACTGCGCGGCGAGTCGCCGAGTCGCCCGGGCAACCGGTGACTAGTGCGTAAACACCTATTTAAACTATACAATATTACAGTCGTCGACAACTGAGTCGCCGGCGACTAGTCGACAGTGCGTAATAGCCCTAAGGTTTACCCACCGCACGCCACCTACCATTTCTCAAAGCAACTAAATGGTGCGTGAGCCATGACCCCTGCCTTCCCGTCGCCACATCGCTCCGCTAGAGGGCGTTACAAACCACTTATCAGTGCATATTCCACAATTCTCCCGCCGCGAATTTATTCGCCAACTTTATCGTGTGGAATGCACACTGACCGCGAAAATACAAACTTATTCAATTTGCTTGTACTCCTAATACAATCAGCTTAACTTAAATTACATAATTTTATGCAGAGCAAGCAATTGGACAAAAGCAGCATCTGACAACTCCTCTGAAAAACTTACTCAACACAAAGGCATTACTGACCAATAGCTTGCTTTACCTATTACAAATTATAAAGGAACTTAAGTGAATAATCTAGCTTGCAAAGTCATTTAAACGTACATAAGGCGATATATTATCAACAAACTACTTTACAGAAACTGTGCAGCATCAACAGGGAATCTGACAATTATTTGGTTGCAAAAATCAATTAACACAAATTGGACACAGAATTGTAATCACACAATTGTATTTAAATGATAATAAATTCAACTACTATGCACGGGTGACTATATCCTGCTAAGGTAATTATTATTAAGACAAAGTAAGTCACCCTTGCTTGATAGAATTTATTACAATAACCTAGAATAACCTAATAATAAAAGACTGACAAAATATCCTACATGCTTTACAGGATAATATATTCTACGCAATTTTATACATTACTAGGTATATATAGAATAATACAAACTCCGCGACACAGAGAAAGACAATTATTTGCCTTGCTTTTAAGGCTGTACAATGTTATAGATATTCATTCATAATAGACATTATGACTCTACGGTAACCACGACAAGACACTCTGCCATAACTATAATTCTTCGCCTACGATGTCTTGTCGCAGCGCCAAACACAATACAAACAATACACTCGCTTAAAGAGTTTGCTATGCCATAACTACTCCGATACTACTCTACCGGCAGGACTACCAGACGTTTTGTGGGTATCTGCATGACTGTACCGTTCTTCGTTACAACGTCCACCAACCGAACGCCGCCACCCGCGCCCGGATACACACGTTGTACTCTCCCTTTTGGCCATATATTCCGAGGTAGATTCGGGTCAACTAGTAGGACGATATCTTCTTCCTTGATTTGATCGCCGCGCCCATGCGGCTCCCGCCAATACTCCATGTTGGAGTATGGGAAGAACCTCACGCACCCATCTATGCCAGAACAGATCAGCGAGTCGTTGGGACGCCTTCCAATGTGATCGGCCTAGTTCATCTACTTTGGAGAAAGTTTCCGGTAGCGGTACTTTTGATGGGCCCCCAAGTAGAAAATGGTTTGGTGTGAGTGCTTCTCCGTCCTCTGCGGATACCGACACATGTGTGAGCGGACGCGAATTTACGGTTTGACCATTGCGACCATTCGTTCTCATGTTCCTCCCCAGAATGGAGTAGCTACGGGGAAATATAACCATTTGATATCGTATCTCAGCCTCTTTCTGCAAGGACGTTAAAGCCGCTTTCTGCAGCTCCATGGAAGTTAGTCCCATTGTCGCTCCAAATGCATTCAGGAGCCCCTCTCCTTGCCATCATGCGTCGCAAGGCTAATATGGCGGAGTCGGCCGATAGAGAATTTGCCATTTCCAGGTGTACAGCACGGCTCACTAAGCACGTAAAGAGGGCCACATACCGCTTCTCATGATTACGAGCCACTGTGACAGACAGAAGGCCAAAATAGTCCAGTCCCACAAAGGTGAAGCTGCTGCGGTGATGCGCCAGACGAAAAGAAGGTAAATCACCGGTCTGGGGCTCCGATGGCGCGGCACGACGCAGACGGCAAGGTTGGCACCGCTTGATGACGGACCGGACTGTTGGTCGGAGGCGCACTACCCAGTAGCGCTGTCGAACTTCGTTAGTGACACATTCTACTCCGCTGTGATGCAGCTGGCGGTGTATCCAATGTATGTACAGACGGCAGTAACGATGGTTGCCATCCATGATTGCTGGCGCGATTATCTCTCCGGTGTAGTGACGATGCGCGAGCGCAACCGTAGTATACCGGGATCGATGATCAATAAGAGGTGACGAAGACGGCTACTCGATGATGGCGCTTGTCCCTCGATTACATTGTCCATCTCCTCTGGAAAGCTCTCTTCTTGTGCGGCGCGGACTCAAATGTGTTCTGCTCGCAGCGTGTATTCCACTGCCAATGGTACTGCCACCCTACAGGCAGCGCAGTAGTCGATCGGGCCTGGATCTGTGGGCTGCGGTGTAAAAGTGGCACATCAGGTTTGGTCGGTTTCCACGCCGGATCCTCGTCGTCTATACGCCGAGTGTGTTTGCTTGCTACGCCTAAAGTACGGGCGCGACACAGTTCAATGAATTGTAGTATACGCCCCGTGGTGCGTATAAGTCGTAGCCAGGATGAAAATCTTGTAGCGTCGGGCAAAGCGTGTACCAAGCGCGGGCGGGCGGCGGTCGTGGTGGCTGTGACGCGTTCTTCTCCGGTGGGGTTCGCTGACGGCGGCTCGCCTTCTGTTGGCCATACCTCCTCGCATTGGTATAGGAAGCGTGGGCCGCAGAACCACCTGTGTGTCAGCGCGAAGTCAGGCGGCGTGTCCCGGGTACAGTCGTCGCTCACGTTGAGTGCTGACGAAAACCATCTCCACTTGTCGACAGCAGTGGTCTCCTCCAGCTCCGCGATGCGATGCGCGACGAATGGTTTAAACGATTGCGCTCCTGCGCGCAGCCATGAGAGCACCGTGCGCGAGTCGGACCAGAAGACTCGCCGGTCGGGGCGCCGGTCGTGCTCTTCGCCCACGGACTTCGCCAGCCTGCTCCCCATAACTGCCGCCTGTAATTCAAGCCGAGGTATAGAAGTTATTTTTAATGACGCTACGCGTCTTTTCGTCGCCGCGAGCGATACATTTACTTAGCCGCTTCTGCTTTCTGATCTCCAATAAACTGCTGAAGCATAGGCGGTTTCGCTCGCGTCGACGATCACGTGTAGTTCTAACTTGGTTGCTTTGCTATAGCCTGGGTAACAACGGGGAATCCGGACGCCCTCGAGAACCTTTAAAACGCAGCCGGTAAATTCGAGTGTTTTCGTGAAGTGGCAGCAGAGTGCGGCACCACTTAAAATCAGGGGGGTCGTTGCGTTCCGGTTATTCTACGATCAAAACAAATAAATGAACTGGGAGCTGGATAAATGGTGATTAGAACGTGAGAACCTCAAGCAAAAAGCTTGTCTCAAATTCTCGAAGTTTGTGTTTTTAAGCTATAAAATCTAGCGTCATTAGACAATAATATCTTGCAATTTTAGCAGTATACAATTCACTGTAAATTAAATTTGTGTTTTTGAGCTATAAAATCTAGTGTTAATTAGATAATTAAGGGTAGTATAAAATTTACTGTAAATTAAGTTTGCGTGTTTTTCGTTTAAGCTATTAAATCTGGCATTCATTTAATAATTTATTTAAAAAAAAAATAAGGTAAATACTTCATTAAATAATTAGGTCAAAATATTGTGTAAATATCTGACTTATTTACACAATATTATTTTATTATTACACAATATAAAATTTACTGTTAAAATATAAATTTAAAAATGACGGAAACCAATGTTTTAACTATGGCAGGATCCCCGGGACTTTGGGATATGTTAAAACTGATTCTAGAGTTTAACGGAGATACTAAAATCCTTAAGAGTAAGCTTACAGGAAAACCGCAGCGCTAGTTAGCGAAAGAGGCAAATTCGGCACTTATGATAGTCTCAATCAAACGTTGATTCAACATTTTGGTGTCCCGCGAAGTGAAGAGTGCGTGGCCATCGAATTGGAAACTTTAAAATTAAAAATAATGAGTAATTTCTCGATTTTTGCGGAAAATCCAGGATGTGCGAGCCATCCTATCCTATTAGCAAAGGTAAATCAAAGCAACCTAAATTCAATAGAGGTCAAGGCGGCCAAACATGTCATCCACGATAACACATCCTTAAATGTCTTCCTATATAATTTGCCCGAGCATATGCTAAGAGTTTCTACTAAATCGAACAGACTTACTTGAAACATTAGAAGCAGGGCCTGATTTACCCACAGGCTAATAAGGCTGAAGCCTAGGGCGCTGGGACTAAGAGGGCGGCGGGCGCGGCGCTGAGCTGACAATGAGACTAGACTTATTTGTACATAATAATAATTGATAATTTTGGGAAAATAAAATTCCTGCGTGCGCTCTGCCGCCGCTCGTGGCGCGCTGCCCCACGCTCCCGCCCCACCCGCGCCCGGCTGCGGCGGCCGGTACAGCCGCGCTAACGGCGCCAAGCACCGCGTTTAAGTTTAAACCGGTTTTTCGGCTATTTATTATTTCTCACTCTTTCTTTCATTTCGTTTCACACTCCAGCGAGAGTGCGCTAGTGTAGTGTAGAGTAGATTGAGTGAGAAAAAGAGAGGTCTTAGGTCAGTGAGGAGTTATTGTTATTGTTTATGATTGCATAATAATAGGTATGCGTAATTAATCGTCTCTACTAAACAGTTTTCACTACGGATTATTGATAATCGCACGCTCGCCTTTTTCGCGACTTCATTTAGATTGATATTTTCTTAACGTTTTCGAATTTTGTTTGTTTTGTTTTATCGAAAACATAAAATGAGTAGTAATGAGAATACTTCGACTGCAAAAAAGCCAAGTGGAGCGGAATATAGAAAAAAAGAGAAAGAACAAAAGAGAGAAAATGTTTTAGAACATATTCCCAAAATTGGAAACATTTTTCACGACCAAGTACTTGTTTGCCGGCACCCGCTACCGCAGATTGTTCCTGCGCTCCTTCATCTACCTCCAACGAAGAGGAAATGCCTGAAGATAAACCGTTCACTCCGTCAACTGATCCTGCACTGTGGAAAATAAACGACGATTTTCTAAATCAGAAAGCCAGTAAACAAACCAAAAAAGATTTCAAAGCATGTTCTTTTTTAGCTAATTGCGGACATAAAGGCGAAGACATGGAGAAGGCTGTTTTGGCAACAATTGATGAAACTTTGCAACTTGATATTAAAGATTGTCGTGGCCAAAGTTATGATAACGCCAAAAATATGTCTGGTCAATACAAGGGACTTCAGTCAAGAATTAAAGCTGTGAATTCAGCATTAGACTGAATTTGTAAAGATGTAAATCAAACTAGAGAGACCAAAATAGAGACAAGAGTAATAATAGAAAAGTTGAGAACCTTGGAAATGACAATAATGTTGTGTTTTTGGAACTCTGTACTGGTCAAGTTTCAAAACGTTAGTGCACGTAGTAGCAAGTTACATTGATTTATCAAACATTGTTACTCTATATGAGTTATTATATTCATATCTTGGAACGTTACGAGATGAAAAAGAGTTTGAAAAATTGGAATGGACAAAATTACCTTTTTTAAAATTTACGAATGTGACAAGTTTTGAAATCTAAGGGCCGCTTGCACAAGAATTCTTAAACACAATTAGTGGCGCGCTAATTGCATTTAGAGTACTAATCATGATTAGTCTCTTGCACAATGCAAAATTTGTCCTTAAGAGTCCGGCGACCTAACTAATTTCGACCTAGGCGACCTAGACTAACTTCGCATTGGCTTAAGGTATTCTATCGCCATTTCGTCTAGAAGAAGAAGACGAGTGAAGAGAGCGAGTAATGATACTGACGAGCCTCTAAACTTACCTACAGAGTGACAAAGTGCAATTTCATTTTTTTTTATGACTTTTGCACTACCGTAATCATTCTTAAGTAACTAAGAATTTCCCTTGTATTATTGATTCATTTAACAGCTAATGATGTAGACAACCTCCCTATTTAATGGAATTTTTGATTTGCTTTGTCTACCTATTGAATAAATCAGTCAAAAGTGACCCCTTAAAATGCGAATATTTTTCATAGCTCTATTTTCGCTTGAGAACGTTTTTAAAAGAAACCAAGAACATAGGGGCGAAGTTGTAGTTAATTTAATTGTACATGCTAAATTTCATCATAAACTGACAAACGGTTTTTAAGAAATTTCAGTAGTGCGTTTGTATGGAAATTTCAGAACGTCGCAGCCCTCTTAAACACGTTTAGCTAACTGTCAAAATTAAACTCTCCAAAATGGGCATTTAACGATGCGTAAATACGTTTAGCGCCATTTTGGATGTTCAGGTGACAGAAAGAACAGCGAAATTTATTTGTTCCTTAAAATTTTGCGTTGCGTACAGCTCGTGGTGATTTGTGACAGTGTTTTTCTTCAATAAAATTTATTGCGATGGATTTGTGGGAATTATCAGATGATGACGAAGAAATAGTAACGTACTTATGTCGACCCGTAGTACCAAGACAATTGTTTCCGAGATCAAGTTTGTTCGAGGATCTCTCAGAAAACAAATTTTGAAGGCGATTTCGCTTATCAAAAGCTACAACAATGATTTTACTGCATCAAATAGAGACACAGCTGGAATACAGAATAAGCAGGTAAAGTTTTACCTATTCTAACATATTTTGTATTACTCAGGGTACACACACTATAGATACATAACGAGGCCTGAGAGGCCTGAGAGCCTTTTATGGCAAAATTCCATGGTACATTGATAACTGCCAAATCAGAGATAACCTAAGCAATCCTATTTATTAAAACATTATTTATTTGTTTTAGAGTTACCACTGTGACACCAATAAATCAGCTTCTTTGCACCTTGCGCTTTTATGCCACCGGTAGCCAACTAATAACATGCGGCGATATGATTGGGGTTCACGAGTCAACAGCTTGCAGAATTGTGCATCGTGTCACTCATGCTATTTGCAAGATTGGGACGAAAATACACAGTATTTCCAAGTTCTGAAGAACAACAAAAAGAAATAACTACAGAATTTCACCAAATAGCGAAATTCCCTCGAGTGCTTGGAGCCATAGATTGTACACATGTACGAATCATATCTCCTGGGAGCGAAAATGCAGATATATATAGAAATAGAAAAGGATATTTTTCTATAAACACACAATGTGTGTTCAGCACAACAGCAGCAAATCTAAAATTTTTAGATGTGGTGGCAAGGTGGCATGGTTCTGCACATGACTCAAATATATGGGATAACTGTGCCATAAAGCGAGATTTTGTCCAGGGCAAATATCCCAATAAGCATTTATTAGGTGATAGCGGATATGCTCAAACCAAATTCTTGATGACTTCACTACCTGATGGAATTCCAAGCACCAGAGGAGAAAATCTCTATAAAGAGTCACAAATAAAAACTAGAAATGTAGTGGAAAGAGCTTTCAGTGTCTGGAAGCGAAGGTTTCCTATCTTGTCACGGGGTATTAATGTACACCTCCATAAGTACCAGGGATAATTGTGGCTACTGCAGTGTTGCATATTCTGGCATTGTCCCAAAATGAAGAAGAAATTTCTGAAGATCTAGAATACCCACAAGTACATGATAACCAGACATCAGTTGTTCTACAACAAAGAGGCAGTCGCAACTTAGAAAGGAGAATGTTGATAGAAAATTACTTCGAACATTTGTAATGTTATGTTATGTATAAAATATATATTTTCAATTTTAAAAGATCAATTTTCTTTAAAACCACTAATTAGGCAACTAAAATATGTAGTAGTAGACAATAAAATCAAATCAATTTACAATTTTTTATTATGATTAAAATAATGTTATAATAATTAAAGTTTTTTAGCATTCTGTATTTTGAATTCCATTAGCTCAAGCTCTTTTTCTCTAATTTTTTCTTTAAAAATATTTTCTTTTATAAGGTCTTCCATTTGTATATCCTGCATTTTTTTTTGAAGGCTATGTCCATTTCTGCTGCATTTTTTTGTAATTTTACTGCATTTTTTTGTAATTTTACTAACTCGAGTTTAGCTTCCGAAAGGGCAATGAAACTGTCGTTAAGCTGTGGCTTTTTGCATGTGCCAGATCCTGTAACAGACAAAATAAACTAATTAGAATGATTAATCTTATAAAATAAAGTGTATGGTGATTGGTGGCTCATGTAGTAATGTGGTTGTCCTTGGTTTGTAGTCCACACGGAGCAGATTTTTGAATGATATCACCACTGGGTCTCGGTGTTAGTTATACATGTGTTTTTTTGTGTATGT
Organism: Peribatodes rhomboidaria; assembly: GCA_911728515.1. NCBI lineage: Eukaryota > Metazoa > Arthropoda > Insecta > Lepidoptera > Geometridae > Peribatodes > Peribatodes rhomboidaria. The sequence goes on from OU452189.1 coordinate 8,913,712, forward strand.
TCCGTGGCATTCCCGACACAAGGAAGCTTAGTTGGAATGATGAGTGTAAAGCATAAATTATTTAAAATATTTTACCATTGTGAGAAAGTGCAGGCTCTTTTTTTTTGCGAAGAATGTCCACTCTTGACTTAAGTTGTGGTGTTTTTTCCAGCTCTACAATTGTATCTTGATTATCTGTGAATTAATGCATTTTTTTTATTAACCTTCTCAATAATATAATGTGTTGCTTGCAACTGACACTGATGCTAAATAGAAATTGAGTAGCAGGTAAGTAGTTTGATGATAAATAATAATAAATTACCATTGCAAGGAAGTAGAGGCTCCCCATTGTTGTCAACAATATTCAGATCTGTAATAGCTTCCAGATTATCTATAAATGAATACAATGTTAGTTATCAGGTCCACCAATGCAACAATGTGTAGCAACAAAAACTGTTGCTCGCTAATTAAAAGTGCACAGAGCAAAGAAGATATGTGCTATAATTTTTTTTAATTACCTGTACATTCAAGAAATGATGCTTCTATAGGCGCTCTACGTTCAACCAAGGGTAGTGTTTGTTGATACTGCGCCATCAACATACTATCTCCATCATACGTACTGCACATTCCATCCAGTTGTGAACCAATTATTTTTTTTATCCCGGAAAATTCTCAACTTTCATCAGGCATATGAGGACCCCCACCTGAAAACAATTATATGAGACATTCAAAATCCTATAATTTTTGATTTAATTAAGACACACACGCTTATATGAAGAGGCAATTAGTTTTGCACAGTATGGATTGCATGCATTATGATAAATACCACATGGATACATTACTATTCCTAACGAATTTTTAGCAAATAGTAAAACTAGGTAAGTATATTTTTATAGCTACCTGTTCCCATCACAATTTTTTTCTTTTTATTTTCTTCTCTTTGGGTTTCTTTTTTGAGTTGCATAAACCCTTGCTCGCAAAGTTGGGGATCCTTCCAGTTTGATGCTGAGGCGACTTTCTCCCAATCGTCTCCATCTTCCTCAATAGCCCTAATTAGGGACCCTCTCTTTTCTTGAACTAAAATGACATGGAAAACACAATAAATATGATGCTTTATTTAGTAGATATAACTTAATGAATGGGTAGGTACTCAGCGACTAGTAACATTTTTGCATCAGATTGTTGTTTTTTAATTTTACTTTTTATGTTCCTGTAGCAAGCGATTAGATTTTCCGTAGTCCTTGGTTGGCCAAACGAGTTTGCGTTAAATATTTCGGTTATTTTAGTCCAACAAACTTGCTTGTCGGCTTGTTTGACGGAGTCGGTCTGCTTGCATTCAATAATGCTGTTGTATGGCTTCATAGCCTCAAAGAGCAAAACTTGATCTTCTTTCGTAAAGTTTGGTGCACGAGTTCTTGATTTTACTTTTCTAAACATTATTAAAAATCACGGACGAAAACAGCGGAAAACAACACGAGACAGAGTAAAGTGAACACGATTTGTTTACAATCACAATGTCATGTCATTATTTTCTGAGATATCTGACATTGACAAGCAAAACTTCTTGAATTTACAAAAAATTTCAACGTGCTTGACGATGGTTTGACGAAAAAAATGTTTAGCGCGTCGAACGGAACGCTAGACGTGATTAAGGGTCGCGCTAAAAACGTTTAGCTAAATAGGAGCGGCAAGCGCGTTATGCAAGGCAATCTTAAACGCATTTAGTGCTAAACGTGTTTATATTTAAACGTAGTATTATTAACGTATATTAGCTAAACAAAATTATAGAAGGAATCTTGTGCAAGCGGCCCTTAATCTTAATCTTTGCTCAGGAGTGTATGAATTAGTGTGTTGATGCACTAGCTGCTATAGCCAAATCGTTTTAAAAAACTTTAAAAATTTTTGTTTATGTACTCCATGCCATTGTCAGTTCTCAATTTTCCAATTTTCGACTCTATTTTTAAATTCAATAAACTTTTCCAGTGCTTCTGATTTATTTTTGATTGGATAAACAAACACTTTACGTAAGTAATCGTCTATGAAAGTGCCAAAGTACTTGGAACCTCCAAGTGAAACAGTCTGAAACGGTCCACATAAATAAGAGTGGATGACTCCTAGCAATTCAGTTGCTCGGGAGCCTTCAGTAGGAAATGACTACCTAGTCTGTTTACCTTCTATACAACTTACACAGATATTTTGTTTTAGTGGAGACAATTCAATACCGGTAGTGTGATTTGGAATTCTCATTACATCAGTGAGATTCAGGTGGCCCATACGTTGGTGCCACAAGTAGGTATCATTATTTGTTATTGCGGGCATGGCATAGGCTTTTTAGTTTGTGTTTGTGACATTTAAACGATACATACCATTTGCTAGGTTAGCAACTGCAGTTTTCTGTCCATTCTGGTTTATTATTTTGCAGCCATTTTTATTTTATATTTTATTTTATATGCCATTGTAACCTTTTAACTGTTCTACCAACTTAAACTACGGGTGAAGGTAGTAGTACAGAAAACAGGAAGTCAACAAATAGATTATAATGTGAAAGAAAAGAAAGGTGAAACTGATAACAATAAATTTCCACTAGCAAGTGAAAAGGACCCGCATTAGGTTAGAAGGGTCGGGGTTTGTGTACCTACATTCATAGACCGTGACGCGTTTTTCGACCGTTAGACACACTGGCCTTAGTTAGTAGGGTGCGGGCACGCTCGTCGGTCGACGGTGTAACTGGAGTAGGACAGCCGATATCAAGTCGCCGAAGTAGTGACCAGAACTGCCAACTCGCCGTAGTAGCCGTCAGAAGTGGGCCTGGGTTACCCGAGTAAGACCAGACGCAAAGCTTGGCGTGCGGGTGAACCCTGGAAACGATATAATCGGCCGTCTCAGAATTTGCTCAATTATATAGTCTGACTGCAGCATCTCTTCATGTCACGCGAAGCAAAAGCAAGTACCAAGTGATATCTAATGGTGAATGGTGTCTGTGATGGGGCAGTTTAACTTGTACAGAGATTTACACAATAGTAACACGCAGAGTAAAATGACATTTACTGACAAAAAAACAACAAAGCAACAGTAGGTACAATTAAAGATGAAAATACAATGGAGAATGAGGGTTAAAACTATCTAGGCAAAATCAAATATGCTCCCTTAAAATAAGTAACGGTCGTTAGTATATATTTGAATATACTTGCGTCATGATTACAAGCGATTACAGATAATTATGATTTGTAGAAACACTCACCCGACGCACGAGTTACACATTCCCATTTTCATAAAATTCAATTTTGCAGCTATTTTTTATCATTGTACTGACAGATATTAGATTTGTAGTAAAACCAGGTACATAAAGAACATCTCTTTTAAAGGCGCGTTTCCATTATGCAAGTGTTTGCATACATGTATGACGTCAGACTTGTGTGCAAGTGATTTGAATTGGAAACACGATTTTGTTCAACTTGCAGCTTGCATACAAGATTTTAGTGGTATACAAGTTAGTTCTAGTTGCACAGTGTTTATCATGGGTAGAAGACGTGCTGTACTTGTCGCTGCATGCAGAGTTGTATACGCAATAATTATACACGTATTAAATAACAAAAAAAAAGCATCGACGTCGACCAGTTCAGTGGGTTAGAAAATGGATTCACAGAAGAGATGCTTACGGGACGTCGAATAATCTGTTAACAGAATTGGCTACAGAAGATCCTAAACGGTACCATACTCATCTCAGAATGAACGAAGAACTATTTTTAAATTTATTGGATAAGATTTCGTCCAGAATATCTAAGCTAGACACTATTTTTAGACCCGCTCTGCCTGCAAAATTGAAATTGCAAGTGACGCTTAAATATCTGGCATCGGGTACTACTAGTCTTGGAACATTGGAAGAATTGTATCGTGTGCCTAAATGTAGTATTTCTAAATTCCTGCCCCATGTCTGCGACGCAATTTATGAGTCACTTCAAGAATATATAAAGGTAAGTAAAACAATGTATAAGATCAATGTTCAACATATTTTTATTATAATTAATCTTAACATTAAAGAGGACTGATCGGCGGCTATTTTCAATCTGTGAAACAACTTTAAACTCACGAATCACGAAATCACGAAAGTTAGTGGGTCGAAAACTCAAATCCTAATCGTCATCAGATTCCAATGAACCCATAGCGCGAACAGCACGACCTAATAAATCTTCTTTGCTACTGTCCGATGGTCCTGGTTCATCACGCTTACTAGATCACTATCGCTTACTAAATCAAGATTTATATCATCAGGTATAGAAATTACAAGTGCTTCTTGTTGTGCCTTTTCTTTTAAGGATTTTATTCGCTGCCCTTTTAAAACTTTCATAATAAGTTCTTGAGTTTCTAGAGCGTACTCTAACGGCAGTTTTTGAAGTTGAAGACTAACGTTTTGACCAAAAACATCAAATTCATTTTCCGATTCTACGCTCTTATTTATTTTTCTCAATTCTTAAAGTGCGGTATCTATGGGATCATATCTTGCATTTCGAATCGATTGTCGAAAATTGGATGAGGATTGACTCTGTGTTTGAGATGAGCTTCGACAACCACTGGCTCTGGCTGGCGTATTTTCTCTGCTATCTGTTGAAGTATTTTCTGATTCAACCTAAAACATAATTCATTCAATAAATTTAAAAATAAATAAAATAAAACATTTCTTTAATGTTTTTTATTTCTTTCAGTTTCCGAATACTAGTGAAGAGTGGAATGAAATTTGTAAAGGATTCGAAGAACGTTGCAATTTTCCACGATGCATTGGAGCAATTGATGGAAAGCATGTCATCTTGAGATGCCCAAATGGGAGTGGTTCTTTATGTTATGACTATAAAGGACATTTTAGCATAGTCTTGTTTGCATTATGCGATAGTTACTTAAACTTTCGATACATTAATGTTGGCATTATGGGGAAACATCAGACGGAACAATATTCTCTCATTCAACTCTTCAGTCAATATTAGAAAATGGTAGCTCAAATATACCGCCTAATTCAGTGGAGATGAAGCATTTCCACTTAAAAAATATTTAATGAAGCCATATCCTCGAACTCAAGGATTAACTAAAGAAAAGAAAATATTTAACTACCGACTGTCGAGAGCAAGACGAGTGGTTGAAAATGCGTTTGGTTTATTGGTATCGAAGTGGAGAATTTTTGAGCGACCTATTGCTGTTGAGGTGAATACAGTTGATAAAATAATAAAAGCATGCTGTGCGCTGCACAATTGGTTGAGACATACTTCTAGTACATATATTACACCTAATTTTGTTGATGGAGAAAATTCAATAACAGGACATAGTGAAGGCATGTTCAATGACGTGAATATGAGAGCATTTCAGCAATTACGCCCGGCACAACCGTCAAGCAGTCCCAAAACAACGGTCGAAATAAGAGATGACTTTGCTAACTACTTTGCTACAGATGGTGCTACAATACAATACAATACAAAAACTCTTTATTGACACCAAATACAAAATAAATCTAAACTAAACATTCAAAAATATAGGCGCTATGGGCGGTCTTATCGCTTAAGAGCGATCTCTTCCAGACAACCTTTGGATGGAATAAAAACATTAGATTAAGCATGGACGGTGGTGTGTGCTAAAGAAAATAAATAAATAATAATAATTAAGCAATGTACTTAAAAATAGAATTATAATAAACATACATACTAATACCTACACAAATAATTACTAAATATACAAATAAACTACCCTAAATATAGTCATAAACATACACAAGTACCTACATCAATAAATATACTAATATATATATATATATATATATATAAATAATAATATATATGACAGATAGTAAAAAGGAATCGAGTCTACCTTTAATGAGCCAGTTTGGAAAAGTAGAATACTTTGACCTGCGTTTTAAAACTATGAAGTGATTGAGCACATCTAATGGTAACTGGGAGTGAATTCCATAGTCGCACGGCTTCAGTAGTGAAAGATGATGCGTAAAAACCAGTACTATGGACCGGATACATAAGTAGTCTGTTTTCTGATGACCTAAGAGAAAGGGAATGGGAGGAGTGCAAGTACTGGAAACGTTCTTTTAGATAATTGGGAGTGGCAGGGTTAAACAAAATAGTAAAGAGAAACGAAAGGATGCGGCTATCCCGACGCAGACGAATGGGAAGCCATTTAAGCTTAGAGCGGTATTCAGAAACGTGATCAAATTTTCGGAGACCAAAGATAAATCGAATGTCGAAGTTCTGAAGACGCTCAAGCTTATTGAGCTGTTCCTCCGTGAGATCTAAGTAGCTGGCATCGGCATAATCAAGGATGGGATGCAGGAGTGATTGAACAAGCGCAACTTTGGTAGCAGTGGGTAAGAAGTTACGCAATCTTCTGAGAGAAAACGCAGAGGCAAACATTTTGCGACTCACAGCTTGCAGGTGCGGACCCCAGGATAAGCTATTGTCGATGATAACGCCAAGGTTTTTCACCTGTTTACTAAAAGGTACAACGACTCCATCAAGAACTACAGCAGGGAGAGTAGTAAAATCCAATTTAGAAATTAGTCGAGAGCTTCCGACAATGATGGTTTGCGTCTTAATGGGGTTAACTGTGAGACCATAAGATTTACTCCAATTGGAAATGCGACACAAGTCATCATTAGTTGTCTTGATAGCTCTAGACAGCTGATCTACCGGAGCTTGAGTGTATATTTGGAGATCGTCTGCATAGAGATGGTACGAGGAAGAGAGAAAGTAAGATATAGAATTAATAAAAATTGCAAACAGAAGAGGGGAAAACACACCGCCTTGCGGTACACCAGTAACTATATCACACCATGAGGAAAAAGTATCCTCGATGCGAATACGCTGCCGGCGACCGTACAGATAGCTGCGAAACCAGTCAGTCACGGATGGAGATACGTTTAAAGAGCGGAGAAGAGCAATAAGTATTTCAAAATCAACAGTATTGAACGCATTGCTAAAATCAAGCAAGGTGAGGACAGTCAGCAGTCTGTTATCCATGCCCAGTCTTATATCATCAGTGACCTTGATAAGAACTGAAACTGTGCTATGACCAGGACGGAAACCAGACTGCAGGGGATTAAGGAGATTGTGGCGGTTAAGAAAATAACAAAATTGGTTGTGGACAAGACGTTCGATAACTTTAGACAGGAAAGGGAGTATGGATATGGGACGATATTCAGAGAAAGATTTAGGGTTAGGTTTTTTAGGTAACGGAACTATTTGGGCTTCTTTCCAGCAAGACGGTACAACACCCTTCGAAATAGAACTGTTCAATAGATGGCATATAATGGGAAGGATATCATCCAATATAGGAACAATCATATTTCGACTGATACAGTCTCCACCAACGGCATTTGACGAGATGGATAGGATACTCTTTTTAACGTCACATTTCGTGAATTGACCTATGACAAAAGAAGAGTAGTCAGGAGTTGGGAGAGAAGAGAGATAGTTAAGTGTGGCAGATTTGTCATTTGAGCATATGTTTGACGATGAAGAAAAGTGTTGATTGAGCGAGTTAATATCTACGTTGTGAGAAGTGAAATTTTGGCGTGTTTTCCCAACTCCTAACGTTCGAAGGAATTTCCAAACTTTCGCTGGATCTTCATTTACTACTGAATCATGGATATGGCGGCGCTGTGCATCTCGACATACTCTATTGCAGCGATTCCGTGCCTTCATATACCTTAACTTGTTATATTCTGTGGGGTTACATTTTAAGCGAGCCTTAGAAACCGCTTTTTTATGCATGAGTTTTTTTATGTTTTCCGTTAACCAAGGTGCAGGAGCATGTTTTATTTTTATGGAGCGTAATGGTGCGTGTACGTCGTAAAGTTCAATCAGCTTGGAATTGAATAAGGCTACCTTGTTATCCATACTGTCAGCATCCATTACAGCGGCCCAATCTACATTGCGTGCGTCACTACGGAGCTTGTCGATGTCCATGGCACCAAAGCTGCGCTGAAGAATAATCTTATGTTTGGCTTTAGGAGGGCGAATCTTGTAAGATAAGAAGACAAGGTCATGATATGAGAAGGCATCAGCTGCGCACTGCCCATGCTTGGCTACATGTTGTAGAGAGGACACAATAATGAGATCAAGGAGAGAGGGGGTACAATTAGGAAAGTTATGGGTAGCATTGAGAGAAAGGATATACATACATATTAGTAGCATTGATGACAGCTTCAAGAGAGGCAGAACGAGAGTCTTTTTTTAGAAGACACGTATTAAAATCACCCATAATAATATTGTGGGAGTAGGAGGATACAAAGTTCTCAAGTAGGGTTTCAAAGGATGAAAAATAATTAACACGTAGGGAATGGCTGTAATAAACACCGAGGAGAAGCTTGGTGTGCGACAATTCGACTTCAATAAAAAGATGTTCACCTGCATTAGCGGAAGGTGGCTGCGACGACATACTTACAATAGAGTAGGAAAAATGAGAGCGTAGATAGATCGCCACACCACCACCACCGCTGCTGGTTCGATCATTTCGTATCAGTACAAAGCCTGGAAGGGAGTAAGAGGTGGAAGGGAGACAGGGTTTTAGCCAAGACTCTGAGACGAGCAGGGCATGAATGTTTTTGTGGTCAAACGAAGCTAGCATATCAGGGTAGTGCGCTGGAATACTTTGGGCGTTAATATGGATGACATTAAAGTTCTTAGGTACATCAGAAAACAGACGCGATATGTTATCACTCAAAGTTGGTATGCTAACAAAACTAGCATCGCTACTTAACTCATTATCAGAAGAGAATGAGTGAAATAATTCACTATCGCTGCTTTCATTATCTAGCATTCCCTCCGATTCAAAATAAATAGACGAAATCAACTACCAATAAAATAAACATAAATAAACAAAATATAATTAGTAAAATAAAGTTCTTATCTGTTTTATAATTTAAAAAAAAATACAAAATTCAAATAAAATTATTCATAAACCAGAAGCATACTCCATCTGCCAGTTATTAGTAAGATATTTCGCTTCTCGGTATAAATTAACCAGATGTGGTAAAACTATAATAAAACATACAGTCGAATTGAGAACCTCCTTCTTATTGAGGGAGGTCAAAAAAATAAAATAAACTATTACTTCATTGGCTCGAACATAAAAATAAGCTAGGATATTAATAATGAAAATTATAAAATGGGTCAAAAGACTTAACGCTACAACATAATAAAATTTGACATTGACTAGTGACCTGTCAAACAAAATTCATTGATGCATTGTGCTAGGATCAAACTGTCACTGTCAAAGTTCAAACAAGCAATAATTCTGTATTATTACTGTTTACCTTCAAAAAGAAATACGAATGTGTAAAACTGGCGAGGGTAAAATAAAAAAAGTATAAAAACCAGTGATCACATGAACACAAACTCTAGCGAGAAACAAAAACATAATGGCCTACTTTCGGGAACTAGCTGCAGCGGCTCGCCGGCTCATTTTCGCTGGAACAACGCTGTCCTTGGATGCCACTGTCGATGCCGGCTTCAAGAGACTTGCTGGCGTTATCTTTTGCAGCTCCTGCAGGCTGCTAATGCGACGACGCACACCGTCCGGCCCGAGAACATGGATGAATCCGTCCCGGGTCCAACACTTGCTCACGCCAAAGCGCTGCCTCGCTTCCATAAATGTCTGATGCCTAGACTTAGTCAAGAACTCAGAAAGCGTCATTGTTGTACCCTTTAAAGACGTTTTGGAAAACCAAATCTTGTTCCGCTCATTGACATCCCTGAACTTGATAAGAATAGGCCTTGGCTTGTCGGTACTGGCACGTCCCATTCTTTGACAACGGCTTATAGAACTTGTGGGAAAATCAGCCATTTTCAAGTGCTGAACAAAAACCTGCGCTGCAACTTCGGGTATACTTTCCTGCTTTCCTTCGGGCACAACATGTAGAAGCAAAATTTTGCGACGGCTGTGCATGTCGATGTGGTCCACAGTATGAGCAAGCATTTCCATTTGCTGCAGCAACCCGCGAAGAACTTGAGAAGTGAATGTTTTAAACGCAGCAAAGTCCGCAGCCAAAGTACCTGTAGTGCTGGTCCCTGGAGGTGTCTTCTGCAGCTCGCCTTCAAACTGAGCCATGCGCTTATTAAGAGCTTCCATCACTTCTAAGACAGATTGTTGGTCCATAGTCTCAGTGACAGTGTGTGTGTGACTATGAAGTGATGATGTGGTAATAATGCCTTAGTAGACCTTCTAGAGGATAAATCTTATTGGCAGGTGAAGTATGCTCACAAACAAGAGCTACTTGCTGTATGTGTTGTCACACCTACCCCCCAAGGTAGAATCTTAACTGTAACATGGCAAGAAAGAATGATTTTTTAAAAAAATTAAAGAATTGATACTTACAGTGGTGCTTTCTTCATTCCTTCTTAATTCGGTTGACGTCAGCAAAAAATTCATTGTGTTAAACCAGCTTAATTTTGGTGTGTATATGTTACTTGTTCCACTACCGGTTGTTTTGGATTTTTCGATTTTTACTAATTGAGCAAAAAATGTGGGCAAGAAAGAATGATTTTTAAAAAAAATAAAAGAATTGATACTTACAGTGGTGCTTTCTTCATTCCTTCTTAATTCGGTTGACGTCAGCAAAAAATTATTTGTGTTAAACCAGCTTAATTTTGGTGTGTATGTGTTACTTGTTCCACTACCGGTTGTTTTGGATTTTTCGATTTTTGCTAATTCAGCAAAAAATGTGGTACGCAGTGATCGTATTTTATTTTTCACTTCTTTTACGGTCATAACAATACCATTAAGGTTCATCACTTCGATTAGTTTTCTATATGCTGATTCGCGTGCGTCTCGATTTTTGTAAAGATTGTTTTTTGGTTCCCAAAGACAATCATGTCTATGATATTCCTCAATAAACATTATTGTTTTCTCCGTATCCCATTTAGCAGTCATTTTTACAAAGTAATAAAGTCATAAACAAAGTAATCCTTTAAGCACGACCGCATGCGTTTGCAACTTGCGTGCAAATGTGCCGACTTGATTATTGTGCGTACAAGTTTAAACCTAATTGCATACAAGTTGCAACTTGTTTGCAAGTTGTTGTTTCCACTATACAATTTGCATGCAACTTGCAACTAGTTTGCAAATCACTTGCATAATGGAAACGCTCCTTTAGGGAGTAATTCAAGTGAGTGAGTACATTTTAAATAGGCTTAGGACTTTAGGTTTAACATTACAAAACAATTAAGGTATTATTATTTACTAAGATAAATCAGATTGGCGTCTTTACCTTAGTCAAATTATTATATTAGAGTATGTATTTAAACTGTGTCAGGAAAACTAATCAATATGGTAGTTAACTTAGTTTACTATGGTGTGATAAGATTTTTTTTTTCTAAAATTGAACATTAACTACCCAAATTGCAAACATGTTCTGCTTCGGTAACTCTTGATTTTCAAGTTGATTCAACATTATTTTCTAGCACAAAATTTCGTCATTTATGACTGGATTTGAAAAATTCTTTTTTTTTTACTTCAAAAGAAATACTCGCAGATGGCACTGTCAAGAAAAACCATAATATTGTTACGCCAGTCGCAGAAACTCTACGCTAATCTGCGGCGATGTTGTTTACAACTACTGATAGGTAAAACAGATTAGACAATAGTAGCCGCTCGAGTCGCGCGCGTCCCATTGTTAAATCCGGAACAAAAGAAATCTTTCTGGAAAACAATTATTGTGCACCGTTTTTATGATGTTTTTATCTATTTCATAATGGGGTGTTTATTTGAATCCGAATGTTCTAGATTGAACGCGTAGCTCCACGTGATAAACAACTTTTTGTGTGTTTGCGCTATTGTTAAATCGGATGTTCTGGATATCTTAAATTGTATAAATACGCGGACGACCGACGACTCAGTAGTCAGTTTTGATTACGCGTTCAAAGTGCTAACATCGAAGTGATTGTACGAGTAGTGTTCAGAGTGTTATAGTGCAAGTGTCTAGTGTAGTGTAACAGTGTTTGTGTGTGTGTAACTGGTGAATAAAGTGAATCTTCGGATACATCGACGTTTCATTCCTTTTATCCTAACCCAGCTTGTAACAATATTATCCAATCATTCATTTTATTCTTACCTATTTTTACATTGCAACCACTTAATAGTTAAGACTTGAATTTAATTAAATAACTTTAATTCTATGTTGACTTCTGTACTGTCTTACTGATAATTATTTAGAATCCAACTAATCGCTGTCTTCAGTTGCGTCAGGTTCTGGTAACCTATCAAGTTCCGCCTCTGAAGAGGGTAGATTTCTATAAAATTCGTGGTAAGTCCTTGGAATTTGCAATTCTGCACACAATTTTAATAGATCAATTTTCTTCTTCGAGGATATTTTTAGTCTCTCAGAATAGTGTTCTGGCTTGAACCGTTCCTGCCTTCTGCCTTCCTCCGCTTTTTTTTCATTTTTAGCAACAAAAATGGTTCATTTTCATCATAGGTCGTTTTGAAAAATATTGTGTCAGGAATATTTTTACGATATTGTAACCATACCGCGTCACTCACACCAACTTTTCTGCCATTACTTAAAATATGAGGATTGAATTGGTTAAGAGTTCTAAAATCTTTAAATTCATCGTGTTGTAACGATGTGACGCTGAAAGGCCGAGGGTTCGTTCCGGCCAAACGCGCTATTTGCGTCCAGCCTTCCGGTGTAAAAACCGGCACGTATTTTGATTTTGTTTCAATTTTCGAATGAACGGAATCACGGAACTTTTGTGTTCGAAAAACGCCTTGAATGTAGATATTATATCGTCTTGGCTGCGTCCCGCAGTACACTCATGCCATAAAACTGCATATGGCAAGTTATCTGCATTTGCTGGCCCAAGAGGCACAAAAATTTCATTAAAGGCGATTATCCTTGGGCAAAAAATTGCAATCTTGAACTGGTCCATCCTGGGTAGCATGACGATCTTTTGAAGATCAACGGAATAATTATGTTGTTTCTTTGTCGTCCTTTGCCTTCAGTCTGTCTCCTTCGTACTCTATCCGTGAGTCTGTATACCTCGGTTTATGGTATTTGTGAAAACGATTGCATATTTCGCAGGAATCGTCTGGACTTATCACGTGTTCACTGTTATGTCGCTTGTGAAGTTCGCATTGTTCATATCTTCTTTTATGACTTTTCGATAAACTTCAAGAGAAACTTTGAAATCTGGATTTACTGAGCAAAAGTGTTTATGCATGCTTGTTATTGTTAGATCGCTAGGCAGGTAAAGCTTTTTGGGGGCATGCTCTCTTCGGTAATGCGGGACGGCGGGATTATATGACATTATATGTTCCTTCAAAGCCTGTCTGTCTATTTAGGTTCTACTGTGGGTTCCACGAACCGTTTTTTGTTCATCAACAGGCTTCTTCATAGCTGTTACAATTCTTCTGTCATTTTTAGGAGTATAGTCTAAAGTAGACAGGAAAAATGTTTTACAGACTTCTTTTTTGACATTATCAATGCCTCTTAAATAATATTTATAACATGTATTTCTCCTGTATGATCCGCTTTCCTCTACTTTGGACCTTCGTGTTACGGGTTTTTCATAAATGAAACATTTAATAAATAGTCCTTGTGATTCGTAATTCAGAGCTACGAGTATGTATCTGTAATGGATGTCTTGCCTTTCTTGAGCTGTAAATTTTGTGGAGCATTTTTTTGTACATGTATATAATATTAGGTCCTTACGTATGAAATTGGCGTTTTGTACGGGAGGAATAAAAAGTCGATTTTTTTTTGTAAAATATATTTGAAGGTTAAACAAACTCACCTGTAGTGTAGTTTGACCATAATTATACGAGTCGCTGCATCCGAAGAGATTTTATATTCACCAGGTAGTCCACTCCTTGATGTACTGGGCACCGAACACTTTTTTAGAGCTAGCAACCTTAAAAAAGACAAAATCAAGTCGGTCTGTGACGTCTATCCGGTAGTGGGAGGCGCCCTCTGCCGCTCCGCTCCGTCCGTCGATTCTCCATTCTTTTCAGAGTTAGTATTATGATTTCACTAAAGTTTTGTTCACCGAATATTAAGGGAATTTTTTTTTTTTTTTTTTTTTTTTTTTTTTTTTTTTTTTTTTTTTTTTTTTTGTGAAAAAGTTAAGGGTGGGAGGGACCGAAAATCTCTTCGGATGCAGCGACTCGTATAATTATGGTCAAACTACACTACAGGTGAGTTTGTTTAACCTTCAATTATACTTCGTCGCTGCATCCTCGAGATTTTATATTCACCAGGTAGATGTTTAGAGCTTTAGGGAAATCACATGCTGCAGAAAATATAAACAAGTCGATTTTATAAATTAGTTTGTTTTATTTGACTTCATTATTAATCAACGGTTTCATCGTGGTCAAAAATTGCCTTTGCAAATACCGAACCATTACTAGGAACGATAGGATCGTTATAGAATTTTCCATATACAAAACAATTGTCTGAGTAACCTGCAGTTTCCTTTATCATATCAATAGAAACGGCCTGTCGCCTGGCCGTGGATGTTGCCGCATGACGAGAGCTATGAGCAGAGTAAGTGCTAGTGTCATTACAACGTGTTTAATCCAGCGGCTGATCGTAGCTGGGGTATCATTGAAAAATGTTTTTTTTGTTGTCAAAAATAACCTACGTGTTAGCACTATTGGCTTCTTTATTAATATAAAAGAAAATGATCAAATGTGGTTGAAGCCTCTCGGGAGCTGAAACCTTAATCAAATCGGTTATCCAATATTTGAACAATGAATCTTTCCATTGGACAATATAATCAGCGGTACCGGCTGCACTCGTGCGGACGACAACGCTACCAAAGCAGAGCTACCAATTTTGCGTCATGGCTATTAATAGTGTATCGTTAAGATACCATTTACTAACAAAATCTAATAAGACAGTGTGTCCCAAGTACTTACACTAGTATCTTGGGAAATATGGTCACGTTTTGTAAACACCTTTAAGTAACCTACTGACATTAGGGTCTTACCTAACCAGAAAGATATAATACTAAAGGAATTGTATTTACAGTTCAATAATTAGCTCCTAATTTAAATAGTTCCGAAATAAAGTTTAATACTTTGTTAATACTACTACTAGATTACAAATAGCCAAGCAATCATCAAAATTATGAATCTGACAGAAATTCCACAATTTTTTACATGTCGTGTCGTATCGTTTTAACGTAGTATTAGAAAATTATGCAAGCAAATGCATGCAAATTATGAAAGCGCTTCCCTGACAAGCGACACGAAACCAGGGTATGGCTTTGCCACAGAGAATATCCCTTGTACTGCAGAATGATATATATATACTCGTATATATATTTTTAATATTTTCTTTGTTTGTACCTAATACTTTGTATTTTTGGTGTGCAATAAAGATGTATTGTATTAAATATCGAGATCATGTCCGACTCGGCCAGTAGGTAAACAATAATACCCAACACTTGGTCATCTATAATCTTCCGGAAGCATTTTTAAATGAGTATAAATGGGGAAAAATGGAAGTAGAAGTTAATCTTCTCACTTTAGGCTAAAAGCAAAATTATTGAAGGTTTCTGGATTTCTTTTCCAAAAAATATAGTTAAAACATTTTTAACATAAACGGGAACCAAAAAGTCGATATTTGGAAAATCTACAGTCAAAAATATTAATCTGTAAATTGATGAAACGAAGCGAGTGAGAGACTCCACTCAGTATCCATATTACTGCACCTAGATTCCTTATCCGCATCCACGTTATCTTTCGACTTATGTATGATGCAAAGATAAACGACGCTTTTCATACTGTTGTTGTTGCCAAATCTCTGGCGCTTCTTTTGCGCTTCCTCCCGTCCTATTAATGTAAGAGATTGGCGTCGTACTTCGATTCTCAAGACAATTTCTGCGTTAGACGAGTTCGCAAAGCATTTTCGTCGCTTAAAAGCTGCTTGAAATATTAGCAAATTAACTCCAAAAACCAATGGACGTCTCTTCATTGCAGGCTATTCCGTGAGCCGCGCATCAGAATAAATCTCCAGAGAGTATTGATTATTACGAAACTGTTTAATACAAGTCATTATGGTTCTCCCATCAGGGAAAGCTAGGTACTAAGCTAGGGCTCAATATCATTCATGGTCGTATATAATCAGAGTGCGAGAAATCTCGCACTTTTGAATTGTTTTGTGTAAACGCAACCGTTATCTATGGCTGGACATTATGCCTACATAAGTAAGTAAAACCACAAATTTCGCAAGGTTAATTACAATAAAACGCATTACAATAAAAATATTATTGTAATGTTTCTGAGATATCTTTTTGATCAAGTCGTAGTTTCGTCATCGTTAGTTTACTACGTAACGAAAGGTAGTTGAAGGCCCATTGTTGCTATATTTATAACAAAACCTAAAAATATTTTCCGTTGAAAAGGATCAAGATCACTCTGTGTGTTGTTTATTATAAAACACAACTTTTGTAAAACCGATTAACTGCCTCTTTCACTTTCGTGGAGCAACCTTTATAAGACCTATAAATATACATCTATGTAAAATAGATTTTTAATGTAAATAACTAGTCGATAACCTTGACTTGTTGAATAAGTTGTTACTGGTCTCATTCATTTCGTGAACACTAATGGTGCTGAACTTAAACCAAAAGGTAATGTAAAGGTAAACATTGGAATTCATAGGCTTGTTTGTCTGTAAAATAATCTTGAAGTACAACCATTCCACTACTCATTACTTAATGACAACAGTTCATTATTTAATGGAACTGAAAGTACCATGAATCGAAAAAAAAATGGAATCTTTTAAATAATGTTTTGCTAAATAATCATGTATAAAAACTAGTTTAAAAGCAGTTCTAAGCAGTTCTGATATCTTCCGTTTTGGAATAGTGTGTCTCAACAATTTTCAGCATCTTCGTGGAAAAAGCTGAATGATATTATTTTTATTTTATTTATTATATTATATTGTTGTACAAATTTAATCAGTTGTTTCAGATTCAATCAGAATATAAAGTTACCTTCATTCTTTCGAGTAAGAAACTAATTTTAAATTAATTTAATTCGTTGAAATTCTTATAATATATGAAAAAGAAGGTTCTACTGGTTCATACTTGTGCATTACGGGGCCACTGAGTGTAATTTTATAGCCCGTTACATATTTGTTCATTAGTCTTGGATTTCCACGTATTAACTTTTTTTTTTTTTTTTTTTTTTTTTTTTGTCTACCAGCATAACGATAACCTTATCTAGTTCTTGTGACTCGGCCTGTTGTTGGTCTTGGCGGAATTGTTGTTCCGATCCACCGTCGCTGATAAGGGAACGCTCGTATGTCTGGTTCTGAGATGACACTGGATACCTGGGCCCACCTCTCTTGCATCTCTGGGCCTGTGACCTCGGTGGGCCTTGAAGAGTTTCCCTGGCGTGCGGGTGGTCGGCCATAATAGGCCTATACCACGTCGACACTTCAAGCTTAAAAGTCCTTTTGATTGGTAAATCTGGCTTTTCCGCATTCTTGTTAGCTTTAATTTTTTTCGATTAAGTTTTTTGCCGAACAAAATTAATTTGCTTTTAACACCTTGTGTCATAAACAAAAATCTTCATAACTAGTCTGAACGTTATCAGTTTTGTTTGTGCAACTGCCCCAACTTTGACAGCTTCTTGATCGTGTCGTTTCGTCGCTTTTACCGTTGATCAATGTCGAATTGTCGACATATAGTTTGTACCAATACGAAAAGACACCCTAGGTGTTTTTTCTGCCGTACTACGTTCGCTTACGTATGTTCCCTTAACCCGTTATAAAAGTTATTATTATAACATTTGCCAATTAATTGTATTTAATGCAAGAGCTTTCAACAGCTTCAATTTTTCAGGAATTACGAGTATGTACTTAAATTTTTTAGTAAATTTTTGTATGGCCTTCTTTTCTGAATCCGTTGACTATAAGATTGACCCCAACGTTCAGAGATCGCGTCTCTTATTTTAGAGAAAAAAGTTTCGACTTTATTCTTAGACACCCTCAAGGTTTTTATAATGTTGCGACACTCGATAAGACTTTATATCTTTGTATAAGACTGCAGGACTGGCATACTCAAATGGGCAGTCGGTGTTCATGTTGACCACATCACTATCGGGATTTTATGTGATTGGTTCAATATCAATATGAGCAAGCATATTGAAAAACAACGGTCACAAGACAGTATCATACGGTGGTAATCGCATCACCACTCAGAATAGCAATAGGTAGCTAAATACTTTGTTCCCAACTGTAATCGCATCACAGTTTACATAAATGGTACGAGTAAGTAGGTATATTCGGTCGTAATCGCATCACAACTCTTGGAAGTATACTTTTATTCACTACAGGTAGCAGCTTGTCTGGTAAGTAGGTACAGGTATACCGCACGAAAGTACGTAGATAAATTAGACCTTAAGTCGATAGGAAATATATATTTTACTTAACTCCTCTTAAAATATCAAACAAAGACCGCAATCGCATCGCGGTTCTATATTAAGAATATAGGTAATAAAACAATCAGTAGGTACATTCCTACATTAAACTTGTCGATGATCGTAATAGGTAATTTTTAATAGGCAGATGCCATAGGATGATATTTCATAATAATTATTCTTACATACACAGTCAGTGTGAACTGTAAACGAATGTGGGTAGATGAGCCGCACCGCAAGCAAAGCAGCCGGGTCAACCACAAGAAACATTGTAACTTGGACCTGCCCACATATTTGTGCATGAATATCATAGGAATATGTTATCATCATCACATGATTTTTGAAAAGGTATTATGGTAGATAATTATGTACTTACATTTATATCACTTTCGCTGTAACTCACGCGCTGATCCAAACGACGCTCTCAGCGTTGGGTTTTCCTTCATATTTCTCCATCTCCGCTTATGCTTCCCCATGATAGGGTAATTATCAGTTCACAACACAATACACTTACTAAATCTTATTACTAGGTAAAATTAAACTTACTAAATCTTATTACTAGGTAAAATAATAGAACACGAGATGTTTCGATGCCCGAACACTAGAAGCGAATGGAGAATCGACGGACGGAGCGGAGCGGCAGAGGGCGCCTCCCACTACCGGATAGACGTCACAGACCGACTTGATTTTGTCTTTTTTAAGGTTGCTAGCTCTAAAAAAGTGTTCGGTGCCCAGTACATCAAGGAGTGGACTACCTGGTGAATATAAAATCTCGAGGATGCAGCGACGAAGTATAATTAATTAATCAAAGTATGCACTGTTGTTATCTATGCACTTTTGCCATCTTATGGGTAGTTCATTGATCCCTTTACTATAAAAACCATGGGGGCGAGAATCAATAAACTCTTTGAAGGCGTTTTGGACTGCTGCATCGGAGTGGATTTTTTTTCCTTGTAAGAAGTTGTCCAAATTCCGGAAGAAATGGTAATCTGTTGGAGCAAGGTCCGGGGAGTACGGTGAATGTTGCAGACATTCCAATTGTAGCTCAGCTAACTTAGTGGTTGTTTGTTGTGCAGTGTGTGGTCTTGCGTTGTCGTGAAGCAGCAGTGGTCTAGAGCGATTGACCAATCTCGGTTGTTTAACAGCTAGTTCTTCCTTCATGGTTTGCAGTTGCTGACAATAGATATCTGCCGTAATCGTTTGGCCAGATTTAAGAAAGCTGTAGTGAACGACACCGGCGCTAGTCCACCAAACACTTACAAGTAACTTTTTCTGAGTCAATTTTCGTTTAGGGCAGGTTTTGGCTGGGTCTCCAGGGTTCAGCCATTGCGATGAGCGCTTTCGATTATCGTACAATATCCACTTTTCATCACAAGTAATGATTCGATTTAAAATCCCTTCATTATTGTTTCGGTTGAGCAAAGTAACACAGCAGGCGACCCGTGTTTGCAAGTTCGATTCACTCAATTCATAAGGTACCCATAGTTCGAGTTTTTTTACTTTCCCGATTTGCTTCAAGTGGATTAATACAGTTTTGTCACTTACCCCGAAGCCTGCTGCTATCTCTGAAGTGCTTTGTGATGGATCCGCTTCCACAATAGCCTTTAATTCTTCGTTTTTCACTTTGATCTCCGGCCGTCCACGGGGTTGGTTCTTAAGGTCGAAATTTCCAAAACGAAAACGTTGAAACCAAAAACGTACCGTGCTGTCTTTAGCGACACCAGCGCCGTACACATAATTAATTCTTCGAGCTGTTTCTGCAGCACTGGTGCCACGGTAGAACTCGTACTCGTAAATATACCGATATTTCATGTTTTCCATTGCGCGGTAATAAGCGACGCCAGAGAAAAAATAATGAGGAAAATAACAAATGAATGACTGTATTCCAAAGAAAAAAAAACCAGCTAAATGAATTTATTAATTTGAATTTCGAATTCTTAACCAAAGAGGAGATATTTCAGATCAAATTGATCAGTACGACAAAACGCTAATTTCATACGTAAGGACCTAATATATGTACATGGTTCTTTCAGTGCATTTTTGTCTTCCTGAATTTTTCTCTTCTTTGCAAGTCTCTCCTTGACAGATTCATTGTATTTTTTCCTTTTACGTGGTTTGCCATCTTTAGTTAATCCTTTGTCTTGTGTATCTATTGATTCATGTGTTGTAAAATCAGTGGCTATGGTATTATTTTCCAAGCATTGGGGGTTACTTTCAGAGCCAAACGCGGATTGTGTTTGTGGGTCAGAATTAATTCTATTTATTTCTGGTGTAGAATCTATAATTCCTGGGTCGTTTTCTTTATAATTCCTGGGTCGTTTTCTTCTGATTGCTGCATCAAATTTAAACTGGTATCAATTACTGGTTCTGTGCCATCGTGAATCAAATTATTTGATTGTTCTGAGATATCCCGTAATGGGGGTGATAGTGGTTGTCGTCCATTGTATTCATAGTTGTGTGATGTATCTTGATCGGAATCCAGCGAGTACTCAGGAATATATGTTTTTGTCACTTTTTGTTTTTTGTGGTTGTTAGTTATATTATCTTCATCTGAATCAGAAGACTCAGGAATATATGTTTTGTCATTATCATCGTCGGAGTCGTGAAAAAGATCAGTTTCTGGTGCATAGCTTGTTTCATTATCAGGAAGAGGTGATATGTCTAGTTCTTCGTGGCATAGCAAAAAATCTACATCTTTGGGTATATCTTTTTTATCGTTCACGTAGGATTTGAACGAAGACTGTAATTTAGATAAGTCATTTTCTTGTACCCATTTAAAGGAGTTTTCATAGTCATTCGAATAGTCAAAAATTGCACTGAAATCATTGAAATCGTAGGGCCTTTGCCATATTTCTTGTATATCAGTTTTCATCCTGTTTATTTCTTTTTCAGTGATCTTGACCGGTACTTTATCACTAGGGCCCGCGATTTCGATACAAATGCCATCGATATAAATGCACTGTCTACAAAATATTGGAATACAGTAAAATCTCTTAATTCGCGGGGTATATGTTCCATAAATATGCCGCGAATACAGAATGGTAATTTATATGGGTTTATAGGGGATACGTTCCTAGGTGCCAAAATAAAAAACACAAATATATAAGAAAATCAATTTTATTGATGTTATTGAACATTTTGATTAATCATTATCCTCAGGCTTAGGCAATGGTTTGAAGAATTTTGTTCTCTTGCTTGGCTGTTTTTAATTGCTCCGACAATTCAGACTGATACTCAGCAGTCGCATTAGCAATTTGCCTCTTAAAATTAATAAGACTTCGTTCCATAGATGGATCAATGTTCACGAAGAAATCGCAAAGCTCATTTGCCTTTCTTTACCTAACCCTTAATTTAGATTTGGGAAGAATGCTGAACGTGAATTTTCAAAAATGTTGAGCTAAGTACATGACATTTGTCACCAATATTATTGGTTTGGGTGCGTTTAGCACATATTTCATATTTTTGACAAAAATCGCCAAGATCATGCGCGCGCGCATTATCGTCAGTGTCCGTCAACATGAAGAGGAGGGAGGACGTGTCGCGCGGGCTCTCGGTAAGTATTTTTTTCTTATTATTTTTGTTAGAGACAAGTATTTGATAAATTGATATGCTCATGTCATTGAATTTTAGAAACGATGCATATAATTTTTGGGTCAATAAACTGATTAGTTTTTGTTAGGTACTTGTGCAAATGCCGACGTACAGTATTCTTCCCGTTTCTAAATGTGCAGTAATGTGACGTCGTTAATGTCGTACAGTATACTAGACATCTTCTCGGTACGTAAACAACAAGAATAAAAAATAAAATAACAGTTTTTACGAGCAAAACATTTTTTTTCTTATTATAGTAAAAATAATGCTTATAACAGATGTATAAAAGGTGTTTTTTTTTAATGTTGGTTTTTAATTAAAAAAATATAAGTAATTATAGTAACCGGCAAACGACTTGAGCCATGACTTTGGATGCGCAGTAGACGATTTTAAGGTATCTTTGGTGGAAAGAAAGGAGCGCGGGGGAATCGGCCACGCGATTGGCCGATTCGCTGTTCCTCGCGTTGAGCACACGACCCGCTAGTATCTGACATGCGCGAACTTACCCCCTCGTCGTCGACTTTGGCTCAAGTTATTTGCCGGTCACCATACCTAACTATTCATCTACTGGTTATTTGGTTTCAGAACTTCCACAAGTTTTCAAGAGGAAGAAAACTTGTTGGACTAGTTCCAATAAGAGACGCTTTATCAGATGACGGTATCACCGAATCAGACGAAGAGGAAAACGTCCAGTATAGGTCTTCTTCAGAAGCTCCATCTCTTGATTCATCACTAGAGAGACTTGATTTACTCAATGAAAATTCAAGAGACAGCCCAGATTTTATAGAAAACAGTGATAATGAAGCTCCACTCACCCCAATAATAAGGAAAGTTTTTCCAACTACGAATCAGGTCGTATACGAGAATATTCCCAGCTTATCCTCCATACCATCGCTGCCGTCTCCTGCCTGTCAAAATTCACTTTTCGCCACTGCTGCTGCTTCACCTGGCGTGCCTTCAACTGCACCTGCTTCACCCGCTATACAAAATGTGTCTACAACGCCAATCACAAGAGCGAAAAGAAAGGTAATCGCAAAAGTTACCTTACAGAGAAAAAAGCGCAAGAAAATTGTTCCTATTCAGTACACATGGAAAAGGCAAGTCTTCAAGCACAAAGCTATGATAGAAGAAGCAGATGAATTTGTGTTCAGAATAAATGAAGATTCTCCATCAGACTACTTCAAAAAATATTTCTCTGACGATATCTTGGTGGACATAGTTCTAAACACAAATTTATACTCCGTTCAGAACACAGGAAAATCCATCAACATCACAGAAAGCGAACTAAAATATTTCATCACGATTCTCCTCATGATGGGTATTGTCAAGATGCCATCTTATTTAGATTATTGGTCACCGGACTACAGATTTCCAAACATTTCTGAGACAATGGGCATAAAGCGATTTCAACAAATTCGCAGATATCTGCATTTTGTTGATAATGCTAACTGCGACTCTGACAGGTTTTACAAAGTGCGACCGTTAGTTGAAAAAGTCAGATTGAATTGCTTGGCCACTGAGGAAGAGACGAGATATAGCGTTGATGAAATGACAGTTCCCTACAAAGGAAATAAAGCTGGAAATCGCAAACAGTACAATCCCATGAAACCCGACAAATGGGGATTTAAAAACTTTGTGCGGGCTGGAATGTCTGGGATTGTATATGATTTCATCATATACGCAGGGGAAGATACGTTCAGATACGTAAATTTTACAGAAGAAGAAGAGAAGTTAACCTTGGGAGCCAAAGTAGTTGTAGCTCTTTGTAAAACCATCCAGACGCCTGCATCCGTCGTATACTTCGACAACTACTTCTCTACTCTCGATCTCGTAAGACATTTGAGAGAAAATTATGGACTCTTTAGTCTGGGCACTATACGACAAAATCGACTCCGAGGTTGTGATAAGCTATTGATGAGTGATAAAGAAATGAAGAAAAAGGGAAGAGGTACTTTCTGTCAGATGGTTGACAACAAAAACAAGCTGGCCATAGTAAAATGGTTTGACAACAAAGTCATGACCCTAGTAAGCTCGTATCAAGATGCTTATCCTGTTGAGAAGATCAAGCGATACAGCAGAGAAGAACGAAAGAAAGTTGACGTAAGCTGCCCACAACTAGTAAAACAATATAACGCTCACATGGGCGGCGTTGACCTTTGTGACATGATGGTGGCTCTGTATAGGACGAAGTATAAAAGTAGACGGTGGTATACCGCTATATTTGCCCAAATGCTGGATATATGCGTTAACAACGCCTGGCTGCTGTACCGCAGGAACTGTACTCGCAGAGCTAAAAAAAATATTGCCCTGAAGAAATTTCGAAACGAACTTGCCCAAGAACTGATTTTAGGCTCTAGAAATGGGCCTTTTCCACAAGACGATCCTGAAAAAAAGACTAAGGCGCGATCGAAACCCCGCCCGACGTTGGCTGTGCGATATGACAGTGTAGGCCACTGGCAAGACTTCACCACTTACGGACGCTGCAAACATTGCAAAATAAATAAGACGGAAGTTTTTTGCACAAAGTGCAACCAAAGACTATGTTTTGTGCGCAAAAGAAATTGTTTTGCCCAGTTTCATAAACAAATAAGCGAGTAACTTCGTAACGAGCAGCGAGTAACGTCTGACACAGAAAAAAGATTTATCGTCGTGCCTTCTTTTTTAAGACTGAATAATACGGGTTTTTTTTTTAATTAGAATAAAGATTTCTGTACTGTTGATTTATGCCATAATATAGATCTAATCTATATAATTATGTGTGCTTGATTTTATAATAAAGAATTTATAATTTGCGTAATATGTTTTAACTCATTGATAGATCGATAGATATTATATAACTCTATAATAATAATATATTTACGCCATATATCCCCAAAAACGATTTTTCTACACCTTTAGAAAATGTCCAGTATAATGTACGCGCAACAAAACTATTTTTTTCTGGATATTTAGAAAAGTCCAGCATACTTCCCGCCCTTTATCACGAAACTGACTGATAACAGATTTTTTAAAATATTTTTTACGGGTTTCTTTATAAGCTTAAAGCCCTAAAATCGATAGTATTCACCAAAATTCACAAAAAAGTGGTCTGGGCAAATTAAGGGTTAAACTAAACAAAACTAAACCTTCACTAAGATTTTTCAGAGTAAATGTCACATTTTCAGTGCTAGTGGAAGCCTCTTCTTCAATGGGCTGTGAATTTAACATTTCCTCCAAGTCAGTTTCAGTCAAATCTTCATCTTGCGATTCAAGCAATTCCTGAATGTCACTTAGCATAACATAGAGCTTAAAGGCCTGGATTATTCCTTTTGGACCAAGGAATAATCCAGGCCTATATTTTACAAATTAATTTCAAGAGACAGATTCTCCATGATTTTGGGGATGCTACATTTTTCGGAAAGAAACAAAAAAAATGAAGTATTGTTGTTCAGTCTTGCCATAATATAAATTAACTAGAGTAACTTTGGCTATGAACATGGATTTCCGGTCTGCCAATGCTAAGTAGCGGGAAGACCCGCCATCTTTTTCCGTTTCTCAGTCGTCAACTGTCTGTCGTCGTGTTCGCATTGCTCAAGCGCAACACGTATTATTTTTCGTTTCTTTTTTGAAAGTACAACCCGGACCGACCAATCGACCCTTTTTCGCGCCGTTAATACCGAGTGATACGTTTTATCGTGGTAGACACAGGACTTTAGTGGTTAGTGCACGGCGGTGAATCCGCTTCGTGCAAAGGCCGGTCAGGCCGCTACACCGTGAACGGATGGTGGAGAACTGGGCCCAGCAACCTTCGCCTCCTGTGTCCAAGGCCAGCAGCAGCGCTCCCGGCAGGTAAGCAAACCACCTCAGTCCTGGCTATTCAAGCAATTTTTCGTGTCGCCATTAAACCTACATACAGTCCACTCAATTATCGAACAATTGTTAAAAATAAAAAATGTAAACTTGCATAACACCCTTTAGGAATTTGTGTATTGATGAAAGCATAGTACCATTTAAAGGTCGTTTGTCAAATATCAAATAATAGCTTCTAAAAAAAGGAATAGGTTCGATATTAAATTATTTGTATTATGCGATGTAGAGACCGGTTTTATAATTGATTTTATTGTTTACTGTGGCGCAGCTACAAATATAGTTGACCATAGTAATTTAGGCGTAGGGGGGGCTGTTGTTAGTTCGTTACTCAGATTTCTTTGGGTCTTACCGACATTTACATTTATGTAGATACTTTGTACACAAACCCTACATTATTCAGATATCTACACGAGCATGGCACATTCGCGTGCAGAACAGTAAACAAAAAAAGAAAAGGCATGCCAGTACTAAATAGTAGAAATCAACTTAAAAATTTTAAATTTGCCCGTTTTTCAACTGTCAGTCATTCGATAATTGATTGAACGATTGATGATTTAGGACAACCTGGGCCCATCAGAACCGATAATCCCCTTCGTAAAATACCTCAAAACGCAGTAAAACATATGTCGGTTCAAATAAGCAAATACCAAAAAATTGTTCAAACACTTAAACACGACTACTGAAAATTACGCTCCAAAAAGTATGAACCAAGGATAGCCGAGGTCGAATGTCTCCTGCCCCAACAACAAAATAAAGTGGTGGTCGTCCACGACTATCCTTCTTTCACCCTTTTTACAGCGTAATTTTAGTAGTCAGGTTTATTAAGTCTTCCAATTACATTTTTATTTTCATTGTTTTGGAAATACCAGATAAAGCATGTTTTTAGTGCTTTATTTATGCGAACTGAACGTGGTCGGAAACTGATTGACCGACAAGGATTAATTTTATAATAATTTAAGGCTGATCACTTAGAGTTTAGAGCGTATAATGATGTAAAATTGTCAATTTCTGTAATAAGTACTGATTTTTAATTTTTGTTATCGAGTTTAAAATATTTTTAGACCCATTGCCAATAATTATGTAAAATTGTTAATTTCTATAAAAATACTGTTTTTTAGTTTTCATGACTTAGTTTTATAATATTTTGAGACTGATCACCTAGTTCATACAGTTATGTACAATTTTTTTTTGTAATGAAACAATTACAAATACACAAAAAAAAGTTTTATTTAATTTAAAAAATCGGTATTCGTTCTCAAAATCATCTGGCACTTTGTCTACATCGATCCCGAAATCGATGCACAGCGTGCGACACGGTTACATCTCTAAGAAAGCTGCAAAACGCTAGGCCAGGGGGGCTATTCCTGCGCGTGAGATGAGATGAGATTTTATCTTGGTCACTCTCACATCTATGACGTTACAAACGAGAGCAACAAGGACGAAAAAAGGTGAGATGAAAATCTCAAATCTCCGAATAGGGCAACAGCTGAAAAACGAGCTAACATGGACGTTTCCAGCTTAGAATTTGAACAATGTTCTCAAACTTGGTCTGAACCCGAAGACATCCAAACCACAACACAAGACGTATCGACAAACAAAAATATAAATATGTCTGAAAGTAGCACGCAAACGTATGTAAAAGATGACATTAATAAACTCAAAATGGCCAATGAAGCTTTCGGTGCATTCTTTGGCCAGGAATTAAATAATGTGCCGATTATGAAACGGCGCTACATTATGTATGAAATAATTAAATTAATAGAGAACAACTCATAAAATATTTAAGTACCTACTTAAATATTTTATGAGTTGTTAATTTAATTATTTCATTAAACATTGTCTATTTTACATTCAAGATCTGTTTTCAATTTAGGTAGATAACTTTGGTGGATACTGCACTGTACCTACCTCTACCATGAGTTGCTATCGAAAACTTACTTCACTCGATAGCGTATAAACGCGCATCGAATAGTTTTTGATGAAACTCGTACCATGAGTTACGTGAGCGTTTACTTACTCGCTAGCGTCAACTCGATCCTTCGAATAGTTTTCATGCCGTCATGTTGGTTTACACGTATGTTTCTAACTTCACACCCAATAAAGCTGCCTCTTTCTAACTATACTCTATAGACAGAGTAAGTAAAACGTTTCCAAAAATATTAGTGTGTTAAAATAACCCGGCTAATTGAAAGAGTCTTAGAGGATCAGGCAAAGGATTGCTTTTGTCTAAATTGTTAGTGACTTTTAATTTATATTGGTTATATTCTGTCAAATTATTCCCCGGGAAGTACCCAAAACTAATCGAGTCGGCTGTGCTGTTGTTGTTTACTCAATTTGTTGTTTTATTTTCGCTGAAAATAAGCTTAATAATAATTGAAAATGCGAACCAGTTCTTCACAATTTCAGTTATTGGTGGAATATATGGAAAGTTATGTACTTTGAATCAACATAATTATTTTAATTAATAAGTGTTTACTTTGAACGACTAGAAGCCAGTTTTTTTTAATAGAATAGTTTGTTTCAAGCGGATAGATAAAGTTAAGGAATGCGGTTTTGTGTGACTTTGCTATAAAGATAGTTTTTTCACAGAAATGGAGACCTTAGCAAACCCACTGAAGGACCACAAGGAAGGGCCACTAATATTCAGCGCTGGGGAGAACTAGCTGAATTGTTAAACGCTGATGCCACTGGTGACACCAAGACAGCAGAAAAATGGAGAAAGGTGTGTACTAGTACTTATTTATGTTTGGTTATTTGTCAGTTACCTACTTCATCTCATCTTTAGTTTCTATCCTGTTTTTTTTTTCATGTCCTGCTTTTGCTTTTCCCTTCTCATGTGTGTAGAGTAAAGGTGTGGAGCGACTTTAAAAACAACACCAAAAAGAAAGCTGCTCGTATATATCGAGCTGCACATGGCACTGGTGGTGGTTCTGCTTCTCATATAAAATTAAGTGACTTAGAGCAAAGGGCACTTAGCATAGTAGGGACTCAAGCTGCTACAGGAATTGTTGAGATTTTAGAGGTAGGTTTAGAAGTGAGTATTCATTCTGCTTAGTTTTTTCATTTCATGTTTTCCATATTTTGAGCAACTCTATGAGTGAGAGTTATAATTTAATTTGAATTTTTATTTCAACAAAGATGTTTGGTAAGGGACTCCATAGCTATTATCCATTTAATATAAGTACAAACAGAGGAAATACTCAAAGTGTAATTAAAATCGTTCACTACTTATTTGTAGAAAAATTAGAAACTGAAATTGTAAAGTTATAGTAAGTATGTATGTAGTAAGTAGATCATTAATTATTCAAATTGTAAAGAGAAAATTTAAAAGATGAAAAACTAAATAAAAGTTTAATTTTTAAAAATAAAATACAGGATGAAGTTACTGAACAGCTACAACACACAAATGACTGCCATGTTACAGCAGTTATGACACAGCATGCCAGTCAGCTGCATGACAAAGAAACATATTTTGGTAAGATTTACAGTCACCATACATTACTTTTGCCCGCATCTACATCCACATTGTGAACTTTAAAAGATGGCACATTTTAACGTGAGGGAGGAACAAACATATGAAGACATGCAATGAAATAAGTGCAATTGATTATTGCACATGATTAATGCTGGAAGAAGATTTAAATGACAACAACAACAACAACAACTCTTTATTAAAAACATAAAATAATTACAATAGTACTTAAATAAGGCTTAACTAAGTTTTTAATGGGCGGCCTTATCGCTCAAAGCGATCTCTTCCAGGCAACCTGAATGGATAGGAACATTTATAAAAGTTGAGGCCTTGAAAATTCTAATACTAATACAATAGTAATACATAATTTTACAAGACAACATGAATTTGACAACATGAATTCAATGTTTCTTTTTTTGTAGGTGTGGAAGACTGGAATCAACCTGGTACATCTGGTCAAGCTCCACTATTTCCACCATTGAATCTGGGCTTGATGGACAGCGGAGCACCAGACGCCAGCAACCCAGCTACAGTTGCGAATGCTCCATTGCCATCAGATACAGGTTCTAACAAATTTTATATTCACTGTCCACTATTTACTTTTTTTTACTGATTACACTAAAAGTAAGATAGGAAATAAATAGAATACAGAAAATGTAAAACAACCTATGCTCTGATTAGACAAAATATGGCCAACATGCATTTAAAACCATTTTATCTATTTCTCTTTAAAAAAAATAATAAAAAAAGCATCACAAAACCTAAGTTCTTCATTATGCCATTTGAACAGATATTCTTTCTTTTAGTAACATAATTCATTTAAAACCGGTAATTTGAATGGTTTTGTGTTATTACAGCCCTGCATATGGTGGATAGCGCGCCTCCTGCCCCTAGAACGCCACCGCCATTACCTCGTACCGGTGCCCAGCGTCGTGTGCCACAGAGCCCTACACCCTTGCCCCTTACACCTCGTCGGCGACGGAGAGGTCAAGATCCATCATCACTTATTCGCAGGAGGACCCGCACACAGACACAGTCAGAACTGGCACGGCAAGCTGTCAGATCTGACTGTGAATGGCGGGCTTTCCAACAAGAAACGGAGCGGGAAAGAAATAGGTTAAGAGAAGTAGAATTAAGGATCCAAGAACGGTGGCTAGGTGTTTTTGGACAATTTGTAGCATTAGGAAATAGATTAGCTGATATTTTAGAAAAAAAATAAAGGTTTTGTAAATATTCATTACTTTTTATTTCATTCCTTTCATTCATGATTACTTAATTTAATAATGTTCCTCTTTGAGTGAGTCTTCTAGCCAATTGATCCCGTAATGTTCTACCCAATACTAACTCACTTCCACCTTCATATTCTGTCACCACCTCATGTCGTGCAAGCGGTTCTTTAATGAGTAAGTAATTAAAAATTCAATTCTTGCATTACTTTGTATCTATGTGGTTCATGTTATAATTTACTAAAAATACCTTGGCTGTGACCACGGTGTTCTTCAGCATCAGACTCATTTTCAGGATCGGGGACATTATATTTTAAAGCGATGTTGTGTAACACACAACATGCTAAAATTATTCGAGAACACTTTTCTGGCTGGTAATGCAATGTCCTATCTCTGTGTACACAACGCCAACGGTTCTTCAATCGCCCGAAAGTATTTACAATTACAACTCTTGCAGAACTGTGTTTCATATTGAAATTTTCCTCGATAAGAGTTTTGAGCTGGATCTAAATATAGTGTCATTAGCCATGGTCTTAGAGGAAAGCCAGAGTCAGCTGTTGAATAGTAAAAATAATTTTAAAATATTATAAAAAGCCATAATTAACAATGAACAATTAATTTTAAAAAAATTATTACTTACACAAAAGCCACACAATTTCATTGTGCCTATGCAAAGATTGCATATAATTGTTGATATTACTATTTTCCCATATGAAAGAGTCATGGGTTGGCCCTCCGAACTTGGCATTGACATATAATATAATACAGTTAGAGTCGCATATCTGAAATATAGAAGTACATGTGACTCAATTTTCTTTGCACATAATTAATCACACTTATGCAAAATAATACCGACATACCATTAGCACATTCATTGAGTGACAGTTTTTTCTACAAAAATATAGGTGCTCTTCTTCTTTACGGGGGGTAAATATTTTGAAGTGGCTTCCATCAATGCATCTTATCACTCCTGGTATGTTATATTTTCTGTAGAAACTAAAAGTACTTAAATCAAAATATTTTTGCAGTTAAACTTTTTAAGTAGATACCAAAGTAGTAGGCATAGAAATAAGTAAAAGTCAATTGGCATTTTGTGCTCAGTTTTAATTTGTTAGATACCTACCTTTGCTTACTGGTATCTCTTTCGTGTCTTGTCGTTGGGAATTTTATAAACCTTTTCAAAATATTGGTATGGTTCAATGCTCTGGTTACTTCTTCAATATAAACACTTTTTGCCTCCTGGGAGAAATGAAGTCCCTTGCCAGTAACACTCTGGTAACTGCCGTGTGCATAAAATAGTAATGCACATAAAACCTGCAAAGACGGTATGTGCAGTCAAATTTTGTTTATGTTTATATACTTAAAATAAAACTTTCACTAAAACCTCCAAACTTCCATCCTACCTTAGCTTCCAATGACACTCGTTGTGTGGGCTTCAAGTCCGTGTATTCACGTAACAAATCGCACAAATCCTCAAAAGCTTCCTTATTAAGCCTGTATTCTTTTATAAAATTGTTTTCACTGATGTGTTCAAGTGGATTTCCAAGTATCCTTCTCATGTCAGCTTGAAAGTTCCTTTGATCGCGTCGTTCGTCTTCATACGCAGCCGCTTCTAACATATGCCATCCTAAATAGTTTCTTGCCGACATTATGTCCAAAATAACACTCAGTATTATGTTTAATATTTCATAACTTTCAAAACAAACTAAAATCGAAATGGTTTCACGCCTTGTTTCCCAAGTACCTAAATTACTTTACTACTATCGAAACGGTATTTCTCGATAGCATCTGTCAAATATGTTACTCATGGTACCGAATCTATAGGGCAAGAGCTAAAAAACGTTAGTCGCTAGCGATTAGATTTCGATAGGTTTTTTAACTATCGACTCATACTACCGATTCTTAGTTCTTCAAGTGACCGCAAGTGGCGCTGTACCGTTTGGTATAGAAATCATTTACGCCGTCGCTAGCGAGTAAGACCGTTGTAAACTCATGGTAGAGATACTGAATGCTCTGAGTCGCGAATGATTTAAGGGCCTGATCGACGGACGAGTAAGACCGCGGTTTTATGGCTCGTCGGTAAAGCTCGCCGGTGTATCATTGCAAAACCACGGTTTTAAATACCGCCGAGCCTGGCTCGCGGCTCGTCGTCGTGCTATATTTTTTACTCGGCTCGCCATGCAAAACCGCGTGTCGATCACGGCCGGCGAGCCGAGCCGTCACTTTTCGGCGACAGCGCTAGAGGACGGATGTGCGCCAGAAGAGCTGTATACCTACCTACTACAAACTTCGTAACGTGCGTGCTCAGTCCGTGTCACAATAATGGATCTACGTACTTGCAGCCACGATTTTATAATACAATTTATAAATGCCTTTCGAGACTGTCCCTGTTTATGGCAAACCAAAACAAGCGAGTATAAAAACAAAGCAAATAGGCTTGCAGCATATAATAAACTCGTGGATATTGCAAAAAAATATGAACCAAACTCGGATAAAACCGATATTAAGAAAAAAATTCAGTTACTACGAGCTTCCCACAGGAAAGAACGAAACAAGGTTAAAGCAAGCATGAGAACCGGCTCCGGAGTTGAAGATTTGTATCAGCCAAAGTTGTGGTATTATAAGGAGCTAGAATTTCTCAACGATCCGATCGAAAGTAAGTAAATAGTTAATATAGGTGCGTACCTATCAATTTTACTATGAATAAAAAAATTGGTTATTGACAAGTAGGTAACAATTGTGGTATGTAAGTATGTAGTTCTTTATTAACACATAAATATATTTTTATTTTTTAATTTTATTTATTTTATAAATATACAGGGTCTAACGGTTAAGTGTAGTCATATTTTAAGGGCTTGTTCTACTCATAAATACGAACAATTTTTACTATGGGAACAACTTCGAAATCGCAAAAAAAAACTGCTGTTTCATACATTGCATAGGGAGGTTATTGAACTTTTCTATGCAACAGCTCATTTTTTTCGCGATTTCGAAGTTGCCCCCATAGTAAAAGTTGTTCGTATTGATGGGTAGAACAAGCCCTTAATATATGACTACATCTAACCGTTACGCCCTGGATATTTAAACAAATAACATCAACTAATGAAACAAATATGTAATACAGACAATTATTTTACAGCTACAGCATCAATGTCAACTCTTCGAAGTGACGACGATGAGACTCGTAGTCAAGTATCAACTCAAGATTCTCTGAACGATGTGAGTACCTATTATAATTACGAATTTATCATTCTTTCTTGCCATGGTACAACCCCAGAAGTATTGAAGTATTTAACAAAATCTTCCCTAACTTTTTTTGCATTATTGCTTGAATTTCCAGTACGGGTCACCTGTATGGGCTCTAAAATACCACCCGGGCTTAGACCTTCTTGAATTGTACCAGTAATATGATTTTCTGTGTCACTGTCACCTGGAGTGATATAATCCCTTCTGGATTTGCATAAATAATTATGCAGAGTGCAACAAGCCAATACCACAAAACTAATATCTTCGACTGATTGGAAGTTGATAGCACTGTGAAATATTTGAAATCTTGCGGCTAAAATACCGAACGCATTTTGCTACTATCCTCCGAGCTCTGCACACTCGATAGTTATAGATTCTCTTGTCATGATCACTCAATTCTCGTTGTGGATATGGCTTCAAGAAATCTGGTCTTAAGGCGAAAGCTTCATCACCAATGTACACAAATGGTAAAGGATCTGAGTCCTGTGTTGGTTTTTCCGGTGGTGGTATATTTAAATCACCTTCATTCAAACGCTTATAAAATTCTGTCTTTTTTAAAACTCCTCCATCAGAAACGCGGCCGTTAATGCCGACATCAACAAATATAAATTGGTAATCTGCGTCGACAATTGCCATGAGAACAATACTATGAAAGCCTTTATAATTAAAGAAATGGGATCCAGCGCCAGGAGGTGGAACTATTTTGACGTGTTTACCATCTACTGATCCAAGGCAATTGGGGAACTGCCACTTGTTTTGAAATTGTTTAGCTATCATTTTCATTTCTTCTATATTACCAGGAAACTGAAACAAGACAAGAGGTACTTTCATTATTTGTTTTATTGCAGATAATCAGTCCACCGCCATCGCTTAATTCATTCATTCATTTCACTACAACGCCTGAACCTCCATCATTTACAAGGAAACGAAAAGACGACAATGTAAATCATATGTTTAGTTTGATTAGTCAACGGCTCAGTCAGAAAGATGATGAGTTTGATATTTTTGGGAAAAACGTTGCTATAAAATTAAGGACAATGACGAAAGAACAGAAAATATTATCAGAGAAACTAATCAACGATGTAATTTTTTATGGGCAAATGCAACGGCTCTCTGTAAATTCAGAAGTTAACGTGGGACATGGAAATGTAAATTATTTGACTGCAACTGCTCCAGTTCTGACACCCACAGATGATCAACTACTATTACGTGCTCCAGCTTCAGTAAATACCTCATCATCTAATTTTACGTCCACAATCTCAACTCTACCACAGTTTCAAGTTCAGACAGCTACAGATAATCAACAATTTGACTCAGGAAACTCAAAAGAGCTGTCATATTTTGTTTCAAATTTTTTTCCATAAGTTTTTTTTTTCAAATATTGTTGTATTGTTCTGAAGTATCTAATGAGAAATTTTAAGTTCAAATAAATGTTTTACTTACCTTCATGTATTCGTTTTTCAATGCGCCGTAAATAGCTCTGCATGTCTCTGGAACAATTCTTCCCAAAGTTTGCCTAGATATTAAAGTAGGATACTGCAAACTGGTTTTGATTTTTCCCTTCTGCCAGGTATCTGATTGTAGCAGTTAGACGTTCATGTGGAGAAATAGCTTCTCGCATTACAGTGTCTTGTTTTTGTATTAAAGGTGTCACTAAAGATAACAACTCGTTGTACGATTTTTCAGACATTCTCAGATAATTTTGGTAATCAAGTGGCTCTGCTGCCAATTCTTGAATTAAATGGGTATGTGACAAAGCTTGCCTTTTTTCAATCCAACTTTTAACCCAAACTTTAGGGCGTTTTCTTTTTTTTTTCATAACTGCGTAATATCCTATGGCGAGATAACACAAGGCTTCAGACTCGGAACAAGACATGTTTGCGACTGTTTTGCTTGCTAATCGATCAGCACCAACGAGCCGCGAGCCAGGTTCGTCGGTATTTAAAACCACGATTTCGATGACCCTGAGGCATAATGGAGGTTCTATGCCGTTAATGTGCCGAATTATCTCATCCTTTAGCTCTTGAATTGTTGCTGGCTTATCGACGTACACCTTTTCTTTCAAATAACCCCAAAGAAAAAAGTCCAACGGTGTCAAATCACATGATCTTGGCGGCCAATTGACATCGCCATTACGTGAGATAACACGGCCATTGAATTTGTTGCGCAAAAGAGCCATTGTTTCGTTAGCTGTGTGGCAAGTGGCACCGTCCTGCTGAAACCACATATCGTCCACATCCCTATCTTCCAATTCGGGCCATAAAAAGTTCGTTATCATCTCACGATAGCGAACACCATTCACAGTAACTGCCTGACCTGCCTCATTTTGGAAAAAATACGGCCCGATGATGCCGCCAGCCCATAAACCGCACCAAACAGTCACTCTTTGTGGGTGCATTGGTTTTTCGACAATCACTCTTGGATTCTCATTCGCCCAAATGCGGCAATTCTGTTTATTGACGAATCCACTGAGGTGAAAATGTGCCTCATCACTGAAGATGATTTTCTTCGAAAATTGATCATCCACTGTTGCCATTTCTTGCCACCATTCTGCCCATTCACGACGTTTGGAATGGTCAAGAGGCTTTAGTTCTTGAGCCAATTGCACCTTGTAAGCGTGTAAATGCAAGTCTTTATGCATAATGTTCATCAACGACGAGCGTGAGAGGTGCAATTGTTGGGCACGACGACGAGTTGAGGTGGCAATGAGTTCAGAATCCCGTTATTCAAGATCCAAATGAACTGGAAGATGAAAAAAAAAGGCAAGCACTAACATTTTTGGAATCGAAAATAACAAATATATTTGGCAAAGATAAAATGGATTTGTATAATAAGTTATATTTCGAGGGACGGAATGTTATCGAAAACATGGCTTTAGAAGAAGACCAGAATCTCTACATCTTATGGGCATGTATTAAGGGGTCCATATCTATAATTACGTACATCTCACGATGTCATTCCACAAAAAACATAGAGACAAGTTCAACTGCAACTGTAATGGAGCCTCAAAATAATGACTTAAACTCAAATGCAAATGCGATCAACACAGGACAAAATCATACTTTACTGGATGTTATTCCTCACAGAAACATAGAGACATGTTCAACTATACCTACATCAGAAATAGAGGCTCAAGACACTGACTTAAATTCAAACGCGATGATTACAGAACAAAACCATGTATCTCATGATTTTATTGTGGATAAGAACATTGAGACTAGTTCAACTACATCAGAAATTAAGGCTCAAGATCCTAATTTAAGCTCTGATGCAAACATAATCATTACAGGACTAAATATCCCTACTGATCCCATTGCGTCAACCTCGCGCGACACATTGGATAAAGCATTAGGTGTCGTAGTACCATCGCCATTTAAAAGTTGCTTGTTCTGGCCCGAAAATATTCACTCTAAAAAGCACACTAGGAAGAGAGAAAAAATTCCATCGGCTGTTACAAGTAAGGCTTGGCAACAGTACCATGCAAAAAAGGAGGCAGAAAAGAAGAGGCTGCTAGAGCAAAAAGAATTCAAAGCAAAACAACGTCTAGAAAAAAAAAATTAAAAGAAAAGTTGGCATAAGAAAAGAGAGATAAAATAAAGGCAAAAAAGAAAGTCGAAATATCATCATCTGATGATACAGACACTGAAGTAGAGTACAAAGAAAGCGAAGATAGTAAACCTAGTGAAGAAAGTGATTCTGACAATGTACTAAGTAATAACAGGCGTATACCCAATATAACACCGGAAAGAAAATATCTATTTTCGTCGGGGAAACGAAATGAAAAGACCAAGAAAGACCTAGAGAAGGGAAGTTTCGTTATTATAAAGTACGAAGGAGAATATTTTCCTGGAAGGATCGAAAATATAGATAATAGACAATTTAAATAAGCACAATGACACATGGCACGGGGAATACTTTTAAATTGCCTGACAGACCGGATAAAATCTGGTACAACATCAATGACATCATAGAAAGTATACACCCACCTATAAAACATAATAACAGAGGTTATTTTAAAGTAGCCGAAATGGAAAAAAAATTGCCGGATTTATATTTAACGTTATTTTTATAAGTAAAAACTATTGTCAGACTGATTCGTGTAATAGAGAATTTAAGTACTTTTTGATAAATAGCTGTATTAATAAAGTTATTTCTAAGAATAAAGAAGTTTTTTTAATTCGGGATTAATTTGAGTAAGTGGGCATTTTCACTTTCGGTTGCAAAGACAAAAATCTAGCTGTCCCATGACTTTGATCAACTGCTGTTGTAAAACTATTAAACCTGTGCACTAATTATCAGATATTTCTGATAATTTGTATAATTTTCTAACTGTTCAGTAACAATTAATCGTTTCTGATCTTAAAATCAATTAATAAATGCAGTTTTTCGTGTTAAAGATTGGCTTTTTTTATGTCCCAACCATATTTTTAAAGTTTCAGCGCGAGTTTCAAAATATTTTCGATTTTATAGGCTAAGTTGGTAGCATTTTTTTGGAGGATTATACGCTTAAAAATTCAATTCTGAACCTTAAACATCATAAAATAGGCTATAAAATAGAATAAATTACTTAAATACGTTGTCCCACG
This sequence comes from Peribatodes rhomboidaria, assembly GCA_911728515.1. NCBI lineage: Eukaryota > Metazoa > Arthropoda > Insecta > Lepidoptera > Geometridae > Peribatodes > Peribatodes rhomboidaria. The sequence continues at coordinate 8,952,078 of OU452189.1, forward strand.
AAATAGCATGAAGTGGAATTCCATAATAACGTCACGGGCTATTTTTGCAACTTCTTCTATGATTTCTACCAAAACATTGTTGTTTTATAATAATGGCAACATTTATATGATCTAGTCAAGCCGCCATTTTGTTCTAGCGCGTTCAGTGTCAAAAAAATGTGGTGAAGAGTGCTTGTGTTTCGTCGGGGTCAAAATCTACATTCCACGCATTTACGCAGTTCTTCAAAGTAAGTAGTGCTTAATGCATGTAATACAATATTTTATTACGATGTTGCACTATACAGCATGCAAAACTGCGCAGGCTGACTGTCTATTGCATTGCATGATTTATATATTTAAATCATTTTTCAAAATAATGTGGACTAGTTCGTCACATCCACAACGTCACGTCACTTATATGCGGATAACAAAAAGTGACGTATTGGAATTGTAAGGCATAGTTCACATACATGGATTTCGTATTAAATTAATAATTTGATTAATTATATGACACATAAATTATGTTCTGGAAAGGGACATAAATATTGAGGGATTTCTTAGTGATCTCAATGTAAACACACAGTATATTTATTCTTCATAATAGTATAGTGAAACATATCACTGGAATGTGTTACTTTTTGACATTGCTGACATGAGACTGTTTTAGAATCGAGTCTTATTGCCCGACTGCCTCAGAAGGAGGGTTATGTTTTTCGAGAGTATACGTATGTATGTGTGTGTGTGTGTGTGTGTGTGTGTGTGTGTTTGTTTGTGTGTGTGTGTGTGTTTGTGTGTGTGTGTGTGTGTATGTATGTGTGTATGTGTGTATGTATGTATGTATGTGGACTATAAATTCTTTTTCACGGGCTACAGCCTAAAGGACTTGTTGGATCTTAACATGTGGGGTATCGTTAGATTCGTCTCTGCAGCGCGAGTGACACTGGCTATACCAAAATTTCAAAAATCCAAAATAGCGGATTAAAAACGCAAAAAACACAACTTTGACATAAAAAAGCAGTCGGGTTTTTTTCTTTTTAATGAATTCAGCTTGTTTGATTTTCTTGTTTACGTATACATAATATATATTTTTGTTTTAGGACACTATGGCTCTCACGCCAGCAGAACGGGCGAAACGGTACCGATAAAAAGTAAAACAAAATAAGGAAAAATATGAAGCGCAGAAAAAGAAGTCATTAGAAAGGCTTAAAAAACATACAAAAAAGATAACAGAAATGACTGAAGAGCAACAAAAGAAAACAAGAGAGCTATGGAGACGACAAAAACGGAGACAAAAACAGAATAAGTTAAATGCTCAGCTAGCTCAGCCATCTACCTCAAATGATGCACCAAAAGTAGACAAAAAATCACGCAACTTAAAAATTAAACACAGAAGAGTTTGTAAGGCATACAATAAGGCTATACATAAAATACAAGAACTTGAAAGGACTATTGCATCTTTACGAAAAAGAATACAAAGACTCGGAAATAGTCACAAAATTGAAGTTAATTTGCTCAAAGATGAGAAGCTTAAATTACTAGCTCGAAATGAAGTTTTAGAAGTTACTGCACGTGATGCATATAGTGCTATTAAACAACAAAAAGTAAAACGCATCATTAAAGAAATCGCCAAAAAACATGGAACAGGTTACAAAACTTTGGGTCTGAAATCGAGCATTCGGTTCAGTAGTAAGGGCAAGAGATGCGACCAAAAAGCCAAATCAGAAGTAGAGAATTTCTATTTAAGAGATGATGTAAGTCGAATTACCGCAGGGAAAAAAGAATGTAAAACCATGAAGAAACAGAAGAAACAGAGAAGATACCTGATGGATACTCTTCAGAACCTGTACAAGATTTACAAAAAACAAGGCGGAAATTACGGTTTTACAACTTTTTTCAAATATAAACCTTTTTACGTCCTTTCACCCACAGCTGCGTCGCGAAACACATGTCTATGCATTAAACACAGCAATTTTGAATTCATCTTCAATGCACTGAAACGCTATTCGGTCATACAATTCAAAGATATCAAAGAATTGCTTATAGCGACGTCTTGTGACATCAAGTCTTATGAATGCATGTATAACAAATGTAACAAATGCAGGACACCAGCTGTAGCTGTAAATAGAGAAAAATTAAACGACGACATCACGTGGTATAGATGGAGTAGAGTCGACCACACTTACGAAAGGGCACAAAAGCAAGTTACGACAAAAAAAACTGTAAAACAAGTACACCGAGGTAAGGTTGCCGATCTTATTTCAGAACTTCAGAAGGAAATCCCATTATTCAAAACTCATTACTACAATTGGAAAAGACAGCAACAGCAATATCAGTTATGCGTTAATAATTTACAAGACAACGAAGTGCTTATATTGGTCGACTTTTCTGAAAATTTTGAGTGCAAGCTAGGAGAAGAAGTACAATCCATGCACTTCGGAGCCTCAAAGCAAGCTATAACTTTGCACTGCGGAGTTATTTACACCAAAGACAAAAGCCAGTCGTTTGTCACAATATCTGACAACAATTGCCATGAACCTCATGCGGTTTGGGCGCACCTAATTCCCGTTTTAAAATTAGTGAAGCGCATCAACCCAAATGTCAGTGTTGTTCATTTTTATTCGGATGGACCTTGTAGTCAATATCGCCAGAAGAAAAATTTCTATCTATTGAGTCTGTTGACACCGAAACTCAAGTTGTCATATTCTACTTGGTCGTATTCCGAAGCCGGCCATGGAAAGAGTGTGGCCGATGGCATTGGGGGTGCAGTTAAGAGATTGCTTGACCAAAGAGTCCGATATGGCAATGATATAACCAATGCAGCCGACGCTCTTAAAAATTTGGAAGGTCGCATAAAATCTGCATGTTTTTTGATTACTAATGAAGAAATCGAAAATATGTCAACGTTGTTGCCAAACAACATTCTGGCTGTACCTGGCACCATGCAAATCCACCAGATAATTACTGCCGGACCACACAAAATAAAACACAGACAACTTGGTTGCTTTTGTGGCGAAGAGCGTGGCTTGTGCCATTGCTACAATCCCAAAATACAAAAACTTGTTCCCGACCCTTCAAAAAAGGTACAAGATTTGCCGGTTGATATCAACTTTGCCCAAAATACAAAAATGAAAATACATGAAAACAGAGAATTTCACGTAATACCTTTCGCTACCTGTGACAATGATGATTCAAGACCTTTAGAAACTGTCACATTTACATCACAACTTGCTTTGCCTAACGCACGAACGAACGTCCAGTTAGAAACACAAAATGATCCCGTTTTGTCTCAAGTTGATGTGTCAATACCTCTATTCTCTGATGACTGTATTCTTTCGAGTGAGATTGATGATTTAATGGAAATCAAATTGGCTCCACCTTTTTGTTCTATTGCGCCAATCGTTAGTATTAGTGATACCATGAATAGTTCTTCTCCAGTAATTCAAGGCTCGGAACAAAAGACAGACTTTCAGCCAAATAAACAGTCAAAACCATCATCACCTATCGCTTCATCTAAAATCAGTCCATCTCCTGCTAAAAAAGTAAAAATTCTAAAATCATCTCTTGCTAGCAATGTCGAAACTTCAATGCCTCTAAAAAACACTCTTGCTTACCCTAACGATGCCACAATTGCCATCTCTCCACAAACTCAAGACCAAAAGACACAACTACTACCAATCACACAGTTTGAACCACCATCGCCTAAAATTAATGTTGAAGACATTCTTTCTCCTAAAAAAGCGGAAAATTTAAAGCCATCTCCTGCCAAAAAAGTCAAAATTCTAAAACCATCTCTTGCCAGCAATGTCGAAACTTCAAAGCCTCTAAAAAACGCTCTTGCTTACCCTAACGATGCCACAATTGCCATCTCTCCACAAACTCAAGACCAAAAGACACAACTACTACCAATCACACAGCTTCAACCACCATCGCCTAAAATTGATGTTGAAGACATTCCTTATCCTAAAAAAGCGGAAAATGTAAAGCCGTCTCCTGCCAAAAAAGTCGAATTTCTAAAACCAGTGAAAGTTGAAAATGTTAAACATTCTGCTGATAAAAAGTTTAAAATTCTAAAACCTGTGTCAGAACCACCAATTAAAATCTTAAGTAACGTTGTTATTCGTAGTAGTTCCACAATTAGCTCTTCCCCATTTACTCAAACCTCGGTTCAAAATACGAAATTACAAGACGATGTGTTTCAACCAGCATCACCTTCGCCTTCTAAAATCTTAAAACCACTACCGATTAAGAACGTTAAAAACTTATCAAAACTTACAGCTACTACTCAAAGTTCAACTCAATCATCCAATTCCAACACATTCCTGTGCTATGTTTGCAATATGCACAGTTCACTATACTCGCGAACGAAATGTATGATTTGCAAGATCTTTGTTTGTAATGTGTGCAGTGGGTCATATGAAACAAATGATTACATTTGCTCTGTTTGTTTAGATGCTTAGTTAAAAAAATCCTAAAGGATGTTTTATATATAACTAACGGATATATGATCATAAAACTTTTAGCTTAAATAATGAATGTCACTGTTACACAACAAATGTTAGCTTTCTAAATTCACAAAACGAATGCTCTCATCTACAATTGCTAGTTAATCTCAATTTATTATTGTTTTTTATTTTTAAATGTTGTAAGATCTCATTGCCTAGATATAAAATATATATATATATATTTAACGTTACAGATGATTCAGACTGATTAGATAGCACAAGGAAACCTAATTTTGTTATTTGGTGTTATAAAGTGATATAAGTGCCATATGGAAATCTCATTTTGTTATTTTTATACTAGATTTAAGAAATAAGTGTAATTATTAAGCTCATGATAGAAGATTCAGACTGATTAGCTAAGTAGCTTACATCTCTTTGATAATGTGATGTATCCAAAGGAAACCTAATATTGTTACTTTGTGTAGATGTATAACATAATTTTAGGTAAGACTGTTTTAGTATAGAAGACTGTTTAAGCTCGTCACAGACGACATTAGTTTCCCACAAAGAAGCATTAAATTATTGATAATTTATCATGTTACTCGTCATCTCATTATCATTATATATCATATTTTAAGACTGTTAGTGAGACTCCGATACCTATACATTTTGACCACTATGTAGAACGTGCCTTACCTTTCCACTAACGTAACATAAGATTCCATTAACGTCACTGTCCCAATATTTTAGGGAGTGAAAATTTAACGTGATTGCTTGAGTATTCCAGGTACTTTAAATGTTTCTATTCTATCTGGATTTGCTTTTAATTCTTTATATTTAAAAATTGTAATTGCTTGTGTAAAGTTTGCCGTATAAATAGCGTACAGAAAAACAAGAAGTGGTTTGAATCGAAAAGTGACGTTATGGAACAATTGCACGTAATATTTTCGTACTTAAAATGGTTTTCTTTCATTTGATTATTATTTTAAAATAATGTATAAGTTTGCATTCTTTTATAATAAATTCTTTGCCTACTTTAAACTCGCCTTATCAATTTACAGCCTAAAACATTTCGTGACGTAACGGAGCAGTGGGTTTCATACTTTCCACAAAAAAAACAGTTTTGTTCAATACTTTAAAATATTTATGCCGACATATATATATATTATGAATCCTACATATATCTTCTACGTTACTATCTATATTTAAGACATAATAAACGATTTTTTATTTCGTCACTTCCATATACGTCACGCTGCAACCGAAAGTGAAAATGCCCAAGTACCTACCTATCTACTTATGCAAAGTGTAATGCATGCTTTCTTTTTTTTTTAAAAACGATACTTAAGGCATTTTAAAACAAAATGAAATAAATGTGTCCATTATAGGCTGTTCATTAATGGGGCAGACTGTCCAATATTGGGTCGTCATTATTAGGGTAAGTCTGTCCAACATTGGTGATTTCGTAGCTATTTAAAAAAAACTTAATTTATTATTAAACCCAACCGGTCTTATTCCAAAACACGGTTTATTTATAGTACTGGGTTTAATACCAGGTTTAAACCATGGACTAAATAAAACGTTATTACAAAACGAAGTTTTTCACTAAACCACGGATTATTTATGGTCTAAAGTTAAACCTCCGAGACCCCTAGTTTATCTATGGACTAACTTCGGTACTAAATAGAATTTGAGGTTAGAAATTATTTTAATTAACGTCTTCGAAGTCTTTAGTAATACAAATCGCTAAAAATGAATTTAAACATGATTGACATGATGGATTTAGAAGATTTGGACATGCTGGAGACGTCACGACAACCTGATAGACTTCGTCATCGTGTGAATCCTTTCGAATTGAGTGACGGAGAATTCAGATACAAATATAGGTTTACAAAACGCTTTGGCGAAAAAATAGTGGATGTTTTACGTGAGGATCTGACCCACGATCCTAGAGGAAGCCCATTAAGCCCTGAAATTCAAGTGGCTTGTGCTTTACGCAACTGGGCTCGCCATGAAGTAAGTGCTATTTAATACTTTAGTAGCTTACAATATTATAGCTAAACAAATAGTAAAAATAACAGGTACTAATGCATATTCTTTTATTCATAGATTCAAGATGATACGGCTGATTTGCATGGTGTGTCTCAACCAGTTGTCAGCAAAATTTGTAAAAAGGTTGCGGGGGTTTTGGCAAGAATATCCCATAGATACATTAAAATGCCAGCTACATTAATTGAACAGGAGGAATCTATGAGAAAATTTAGGAGCATTGCTAATTTTCCTACTGTAATTGGCGCCATTGACTGTACCCATATAAGAATTAAAAAAGTTGATGCTGATGGGGGTCAGTTATATATTAATAGGAAAGGATTTTCCTCCATTAACGTCCAGGTAAGTTACAAAACACTTTTCAATTATATGCAAGTTTTTATTAGTCTATTTGTATTATAAAGTTCACAAAGCTATGGCAATCAATCTCCTTAATAAAACTTCTGAGTACCAAGTATCTCAGACAACTTACCAGCTCAACAGTGGCTTTAGCAGTATGAAATTTCACATAGAAATTTCTTATGATATGACAGTTGAGAGCACTAAGATAAAAAGACCATGCCCACAGCCATTTTAAAAACCCTCTTTTAATGGTCTCACTTATGATAAGGAGGTTGTCTTAGACGGGCCACATTTTCACTGCAGTACTGGCCTTGCAATATTTTGAGTGTGACCCAGCTATTACAGTCATACATTTCTAGCATGGCTAATGACAGCCACGCTTCAGTTAGCAATATTGCCAGTAATGCCAGGCCAGTATTCCAGTGAAAATATGGCTCGTCTTGGAGCACCCCTAAACAGGAGGTTAGCCGGATGAAAAAATATTAAAGTAACAAAGAAGAATGCAAAAAGTTCTAATGAGCTGTCACTCTTTTCAGGTAGTTTGTGATGCTGACCTAAAAATTACAGACATTGTTACCAGGTGGCGTGGTAGTGTACACGACGCCAGAATATTTAGAGAATGTAGATTAAAGCAGAGGTTTGAAGCTGGAGCATTCTCTGGATTATTACTGGGCGACAGTGGCTATCCATGCTTGCCATATTTATTTACTCCAATACTGAATACTACAACACCAGCAGAAGAGAGGTATAATAGAAGCCACATTCTTACAAGAAACAGAGTAGAAAGTTTTGGCCTGTTGAAACAACGGTTTCGTTGCCTCTTAAGAGGAATGTTTGTGGACATTGAAACTGCGAAAAAAACCATTGTTGCATGTGCCGCTCTCCACAACATTGCTATTAATATGAGGGAAGACCTATTTCCAGGTGAGGCAGATAGCACTGATCAACCGGCTCAACCAATCATACAAAGCAATGTCCCAAATGCAGTGAGGGGAAATATCAGAAGACGGCAGTTTATTGAAGCTCATTTTCAGTGAATATATTTTTGTAATTGGTAGTATCTATTTTTCAGTGGCTATGGTGTTTTTTTTACTTTCCAATAAGGCTATTTCGAGTTCTAGTTTTTTAATTTTTAAGTTGGCAATTTTTATGTTGTAGTTGTTCCAATTCCATCATTTCTAACTGTCTTTCTTTGAAGTTAATGTTGCTTTGTACTATGGTTTGGCGCATTTCTTCACTCCTGTAAACCAAATATTATATTAAAGTGGGTAATATAATTTACAATAACTACAGGGTTACCTGGATAGGGTGTACTAAACCAAACGGGGGTCATTGTACTCATCATTATAAACAACTTTTACTATGGGGCCAACCCTGAAATCAAGTATAAAAAACAATATGGAAAAGCTGTTTTTTTTTTCTTTACATGTATGGGCTCCATACTAAAAGTATGACCTTCTTCTGGCTCTGTACCTACCCCTATTCTGATAACCCTGAATAATACATTTACTTTATAATAGCTAGCTGTATTATACTAGTTAGTAGTCATTTACAGTTAGTATACAGTTAATTTACCTATTTTGTAAGCTCTTTTTCTTTTTTTTGCCACTTGTATCGACAGTTTTTTTTTTGTTGTAATATTCATCTTTCTTGTCATCTGTATTTGCAGTTGAATCATAGACAGTGCTAAAATGAATGAATAATTTTTTATTAAAGTTTGATTTTATTATTATTTTTCAATTATTGTTCACCTTGCTTCTCGATAACATTGTATTCTGGATATTCCTCCACAACTATGGTTGTACTAATTTTTTCATAACTAGGGCCAGGCTTCGGGTAAGCTAGTGTTTCTTTTGTAGTTGCAGCTATTGCTGGAATCTAAAAGAATTAAAAAATTACTAGTACTTTTAAGTAGATATGTAAATAGTGTTTTATTAAAAGGTTTATCAATACATAATAAGAAGTGTCATTTAAGTACCACTGCATCACTATCATAGTCATTTGTTTCTATAATGAAGTCGTGTGGAGCAATTTCCATGATTTCCAAATCTTCGGGAGAAGGTGAAGGTGGTTTTGTTCCACCCCCTGTCTTTGTCTGTTCCCTCCTATGGGCTGATAAGTTTGATTTGGCTGATAGTTTCATCCTTTTCCATGCCAATTTCAATTCCCCATCTGACCTACACTTTCCAGTTACCTCATTAAATCTAAAAAGAAAAGTTACACTGGTTTAATCATAATATAATAACAAATTCTGGACATTTCACACATGGTCGCCTGACCCCAAACTAAGCAAAGCTTTTATTATGACTGTCTGAGACTGATACCAGATAGTTACTAACACCAGATATGTAGACAATACCTTACTTATATAAATATAAAACAAAAGTAATAAATGCAAAACATACTTATTTGAAATGTTCTTCCACTCTTTTACTTTCAGCATATTTGCTGAAGTTTTTGTTGATTTATCTTCTAATATGTCTCTTGAGAGACTAATGAGCTGTCGCAATATTTCCTATAAATAGTAAGAACGCTTACATTAATCGAAATAAGGATGATAGAAATGATACAATGCAATAAATCAACTTCGAAGTCTTACTAACTTTCTCTTCGGAACTCCAATTTTCACCCCTTTTCTTTTTTTGTTGCTCCATTTCCATAATTTTCTAGCCACACTAGGATCCTTCTCACGAAGCAGTACAATAGTGCAATTATTATACGTTTGTTCATAAGACAAAGCACAATAGAATAATAGTCTATTGTAAAATAAATATTTATTTGAACGTCTTAAATTACGCGCCACAATCCGCCACATGACATGCCTAACATTTTTCTACGCGAGGATTTTGGCGTCGCACGCGCTTGTATTAATCCATGAACTTGAAAAACGCTTAAAATAGTAACCTAAGTTTGTTTATTAGAATAAATCCTAAATAAACAACAATGTAGGATATTTCGCTGTATTCTTAGATAGTTATTTATGCATTTGAAGTGTAAACCTGTGTGTTTTAAACCTGCATGAACGAATGAATGATCACTATTTTTGTTTTTTATCTGTAGCTAAAATTTAAACCATGGACCATCTTTGGTTCAGCTGATCCTGCGTTAGTCTTCGATTTGTAATAGGAACACATTTTAGACCTGGTACTAACTTTAATACCGTAACAATCGTGGATCTGTTAGTCCTAGTTTAAACCTGGTACTAATGGAATGTTTTGGAATAAGACCGAACGTACTTAAAATGCTTCTAAACGTTTATTTACAAGAGTATTTATTACTTTATTGTTTACTTTTCAGTTCTTACATGTAACATGAAAAATTTACTCGTTATCGAGAAAATCCCCCAGCAAGTTTCTTAAACTGTCCATAACTGGTGCCATTACGTTAATATATTTCATACCTTTTGTGGGCCGGGTTTTTGTCGTCTATACGTCTAGACTTTAGCGTACAGGACCCGCATGTGCTTGTCATGTATAGGTGACATTGGCAGTCAAAAGGTTTAAGGAAGTCTATCAGATCTGTCATCGTTGGCATCTTATCTGAATCTCTATCAAGATAAGCTCTGAGTAAATTGATCCAACTTCCTAGTTAAAATTGGAGTTAATAACATGTCGCAGGACTCAATAGGCTCATCTAAGTTTTTGAGGGCATGCAATTGTTGCTGCACATCAGATACAAACGACCTTATAGAGGCCGCAGTGACTTTCTGCATTGAAGGTAAGTCCAACAAAACGTTGATTAGTTATTAAGCGAGGCTTGTTATCAAACCGCTTGTTGAAAAGCTCTAGTGTCTCCTTTTATGACTGGTTAACCAACAGGAGGTTAACAATCACTGCCAGAGCATCATTAGTTAAGATAGTGCCTGTGGAACCTTTCCACCATTCCGTTGCAGGCGGGGTGATAAGCTGTTGTTCTTTTATGCTCAAATCCTGTCATCTCAGCCAGGTGCTTAAAAAGTGTAGATTCAAACTGGCGGTCTCTGTCGGTTATTATAGCTGTAGGACAACCGAATCGCGCTATCCAACCTGTAATCAACGCTTTGGCGACTGTCTCTGCAGTGATGTCCACTATCGGTATAGCTTCGGGCCATCTCGTAAATCTATCCACTGCAGTTAAACAGTATCTATAGCCATTGGATGTGGGCATCGGGCCTATGAGGTCTATATGAATTGTTGTAAATCTGGTTCGTGGGAGTCGGAATGTTCCGGGAGCAGTAGAGACGTGTCTTGTAATTTTAGATCTCTGACAGGGGTAACATGTCTTTGCCCATTCCCGGCAGTCTTTTCTGATGGCGGGCCATACGTAGCGCTGAGCCACCAATTTCGCGGTTGCGTTCTTGATCATGGCCTCGAACTCTTGCTTTGCGATGAGCAGTTTGTCCGGGGCTAAACAACGTGAAGTGCAGGATACCGGAGGTCTTGGCGTGGTCCTGATATGGTGAACAGTGCTATGCTTGGGAGCGCGCTCAGCTCCTGCTGGTCTTGCTATTTCTGGGAACTGTCGTAACAAGGCGTGGTAGTCTGAATTGCCGAACAGTGTCTTTACTGAAGATATCGTGTTCGACGATGGGACTACCGCTGCTGCTGTTGATAGAGTTGTGGTACTGTCTATTAGGCGTTGGTTTCTACAATCGACAACGAGACTGTAGTAGGACAGAAAGTCAATTCCTATTATGGCTTTTGTAACGTCTGCGACTATGAAACGCCAGCTGTTGCTTCGCCGCAGGCCAAGGTTTAGCTCGAGGTGGGCGGAACCGTATGTTTGTATGGGCGTTCCATTTGCTGCGTAGAGCTGTTAGCCGGTTGCAGATCGGCGTTCACCGCTCGCCGCGACGAAGCCAGTCAGCCACGCACGCCCAGAGCAGACGCACGTCGCTCCGCGCCAAAATCCGCGTACCGCACATTCGCGAACATACTTTTATCGAAACGTACGAGTAAATTGTGTTATGTCATTACCTCCTATAGTCCTAATAAACCTTTGTTAAATTATTTGTGCTATATAACTGGTGACCCCCTACGAAGAACATGGAAGGAAGACGTAAGGATAAAGACAGCAACGACACGTCGGCCGGCACAAGCTCCGCCCCAGTGAGAACATTTACACCTCACGACACGACTCGTCTTTTTCGTGTCGGAGTACGACCACCACCGTTCTGGCCGGAGGAGCCCGCTGTCTGGTTTTCGCAACTGGAAGGGAATTTCGTACTATCCGGAATTAAAGACGACGAGACGAAATTTTACTACGTGACATCTACCCTGGAACAAAGATACGCTGCCGAGGTAAAATACACTATTGTTAACCCACCAAAGACGGGAAAGTACAAGCAACTTAAAATCGAACTAATCAAGAGGCTGTCAGTATCGCGAGAGAAAGAAGTTAAACAGTTATTGATGCATGAGGAGCTGAGAGACCGCCGACCATCGCAGTTTCTGCGACATTTACAACGGACTATATGGACTAGTCGATTTTCTTTTTGTTTCAGGTTGACGTGCGGGACGCCACAAAGGGATTCACCAGAATATGATAAAATGTACAAGTTGAGATCAATGATACAAGAGCTTAATAAAGTGTTCCAACAGGAAACAACTAATTCAAGTAAACAATCAATAAATGAATGCATGGTAAAGTTTAAAGGAAGGTCGTCATTAAAGCAGTATATGCCAAAGAAGCCCATAAAACGTGGATTCAAGATCTGGGCCCATTGCGATTCTGAAACCGGCTACCTTTACCAGTTCGAAGTTTACACAGGAAAAGGGGACAGTATGGAAGACGAGGGACTGGGGTACAATGTGGTTATAAAGCTGTCAGCCGGCCTTCCTGAGAATACTCTGCTAGCGTTTGATAACTTTTTTACTAGCTGTAACCTAATGGAAGCTTTATACGAAAAAAATTTTTTTGCTGTTGCTACTGTTAGAGTAAATAGAAAGGATCTGCCTAAAATTAGTAAATTACGAAGAAGTCCCAACCAAAACATCTAAGACTCGAAAAGAACCAATTTGCAGCTATAACTGCTAAACCAATTACAGCTATCAAGTGGCTCGATACCAGGGATGTTAATATTCTAACAACAGCCCACCATCCAACTGACACAGTATTTGTAAAGAGGACTCAGAAATATGGTACTAAAAAAGATGTTCTCATCCCCAAAGCTATCGCTCAGTATACGCTCACCATGGGAGGCGTCGATCATTTTGATCATTTCAGGTCGTCTTATCCTATTAATAGGAAAAGCAGGAAATTCTGGATGAGGCTGTTTTCCTTTATGTTTGATGCATCAATAATAAACAGCTACATCACGTACAACACTGTGCATGTAGTAAGTACGCATTCTCATAGAGACTTTAGATTGAGGTTGGCTCGTGAGCTGATTTCAAATTACTCAAGTAAGAGAAATCAAAAAGTTGTTTTCAAAAACAAAAAGGGCTTCAACTTTGGCGTACTAAAATGAGATCCGCTTGCTCAATGTTGGTATACATCTTCCAGAGGAAGGTAACAGTTACAAAAGATGTCGATTTTGTAGCACAAAAAAAGAAGAATAAGAACAAAAATATTGTGCTCCACAAATGCACTGTCAAATTGCACTGTGTGCAAAGAAATGTTTCAAAATGTTTCATGAGGCTTCTCTTCAGGAGTAGTTTTAAACTTATAATAAAAATTTGAAACACTTCATACCGATTTTTATTTAGCATGTATGACAATATTTATGTAAATAAAATAAAAGTTCATTTACCGACTTCTATGTATAAAAAACTACAAAAGTGATAATCGAAGCCAGGAGGAATACTAGTATCTGAATAACAACTAAACTATGGCAAAAGTTCGAATCGTAAACAGGCAACGGGAATTATTTTCCCACTTCCGAGACATACAATCACCCGTAATCAGGCAAGGGGAATTTATTTCCCACAAAAAAAACAGGGAGGAAATAACAATTACCCCCCCCCCCTTCGTAATAGTTTTTTTTAAATTCTGCAATTTAAATTTACCCTATTTCCACTCGAACTTTCTTTCTAGCTCTTACACAGGCTCGCGCCTTATTAAGGGTTAAGATTATACTCGCTGCGCGACGTTTATTCGATTTTGTACTTAAGTAATTAAATTGTTGAATAAAGCCTAGTATTTCTGTAATCGTTGTTTCAATTATAAGATAATCTTCTGCCAGTAGCTCAGTATTAGGTAGGGAACTCCGAGAACGCATGGGTGCCTGTCACACTGTAATCACACTGTAATCACTTACACAGGTTAACTTTCTGTAATCACAGCGTACTCGAGTTCTTGTAGGAACCTAGGTAGATAGGAGTTTTAGTCGGAAACTGTCTGGCTAAAGGATAAAACGCCGAAATAACCGAGTAATAATAAAATAAATAAGCTAATAGAAAATAAATACACGTGGTTATTTAATGAGTTACTTGTTTATTTCAGGTGCTCAAGAAATCAAAGTGGTTTGCGTACGATGACTTCGACTTTATGGCGGATAAAAATGAACCCGGTACCTACCACTCGCGATACTTTGGACACATGTTCCCGGCCGGAGCCGTTAAAAAAAATTATAACTATAAAAGCTGTTCAGATTCTCCGAAGATGGTAGTAATAGCCGTATTCCGGAGCCGGTAAAAAATATAATAGAAAAACTGTGAAGAAGCAAAAGAGAGATCTTCTTGACACAGTTTTTAATCATTATCAAACTTTTTACTGCACTGAGAAAAATGTCATTTTGGCGTTATCATAAAATATCGTAAAGTAAGTCTAAAATACATGCGGTAACATAAAACAAGGGAATAATAGGTTATTTGATTGTGATTTTGGTGGTAAATGAAAAATTCGATGTTTCCGGATTATTTTTAATTATCCCTGATGATTCTTATGATATTAAGACTATCGTGATGCCCTTGACTTGGGGCTTTTTGATGATGAATTTGACTTTTTACTTTGAACTGAGGACGCAGCCTCCCACCATTGTTAGACGACTTTTTCCTTCTAGTGTTGCCAGTCCACACAAACAAAAAATTACTGATTTTAATTGCCAGTACACACACAGATAATGAAACATGTTTATTTTCAATGAACATTCCTCCCCAACCAAGGGAAATGATGAAAGAACTACCTTGTTTATATGAATTGATTGACAACCTTAGAGTTAAACATGAGTGAAAATATGATGAATTTCAATTGATACTTTACACTGATATCATCTTGGTTGACTAATATGAACTGAACACAGTGATATTACAATGATGATTTACAACTATGATATAAACTTAACTTATTCGTTTATTATAGGTAATTTACACAATTTTACAACAGGTCGGATGAGTTCACCATATTGAGTCTTTAATTTGACCGATCTGACAACATTATCTGAACCTTTATACCCTTCAATGACCCGACCTCGTCTCCACTGCAGAGGTGGTGAATTCTCATCCTTGATTAAGACCAAATCATCTATTTGGATATTAGAACCATGAGTATACCATTTATTACGAACCTGTAACGTATGAAGATACTCTAGGTGCCAGCGTGACCAAATTGTTTGATACATTTTTTGAATGACTTGAAAGCGTGATAAGCGTGACATTTTTGTATCCTTCCAGGGACTCTCTGGCAAGGCTACTAAAGGTTGACCTATGAGAAAATGACCTGGCGTTAGTACTTCTAAGTCGCACGGATCATCTGACATTGGCACTAGAGGACGTGAATTGAGGATCGCCTCTATTTTTGAAAATATAGTTGACAGTTCTTCGAACGTTAATATGGTATCCCTTACCTCTCTTTTTAGAAGATTCTTCGCACTCTTGACTGCAGCCTCGAAGATTCCACCCATATGACTAGCAGCCGGGGGATTGAGTTCCCAACGGATATTCTGCTTCTGGAATTCTTCCTTGAGTATGATTTCATGATCCAATAGAAACTGATTGACTTCTTTGAGATAAGTATTTGAACTTACATAGTTGGTGCCGCGATCTGACCGGATGAGTGATGGTAAGCCTCTACGGCTAACAAACCTGGTGAAAGCTGCTACAAACGCTTCCATTGACAGCGATGAAACAACCTCCAAATGAACTGCCTTGGTTCCTAAACACACAAATACACATAGATAAGCTTTGACTGATTTAGCATTTCTTAATAAACTGCTTTTGACAAGGTAAGGACCAGCAAAATCCGTAGCTGTCCCTGAGAAGGGCCTGGCAGCTGAGACACGATCAGCTGGCAGATCTGCCATGAACGGTGGTTGAGTAGATGAATTAAACCTGAAACAAACTAAACATTTCCTAACAACTCGTGACACTTGACGCCTGATTGAAGTGATCCAATATTCTCTTCGTAGAATAGCTATAAGCGCGTTCGTCGCTGCATGACAATATGAACGATGATAAAACTCTATGAGTAATTGACCCCACCTATGATCCTTAGGTAGAATATATGGATGTCTAGCTCCATATGACAATGATGATTTTCTGATACGTCCGCCAACCCTGAGAAATCCTTGATCGCATATGAACGGACTTAATTTTTGAAGTGATTTACTTGATAATTTTCCTTTCCTTAAAGCCTGTATCTCTGATGCATATGAATCGGACTGAATTTTCTTTATCCAATGTTTGTTAGCTTCTCGTAGCTCGTCTAGAGAGAGCAATGAGGTTAGATTCCTCTTTTCCTTAGGTAATCTAATATTATGACAAAACCTAAGTACGTACGCTGTGATGTTCTGCCGTTAATAGCATAGTTGCAGTAAGTAGGCTTTAGACGGTTTTGAGAAAAACGCGGGTAAAGTTTTGGTGCGAAAATCTTCCATAAATCTTTTGTTTGTAATTAGATCATGATGGTTGATATCTTAAATGAAAGATGACTTCAACACCTATCTATTACTTATTTGGAAACCAATACTGAGTAATTGGAAAACAAAATACATTCATTATCTTAGTTAAACTAAGTATCTCCTAGAGGCTCTCTGCTAAGGAACACTTAGCATAAACACAGGAAGTGTGCTTTTTACTGTATCTGTGCTAAGTATCCATATAAATTTATGATTAAATTTATATTATGGTTTTTAAGTTTTATTTTATCAGGCTGTACAGTAGTGATAATAAAACAATTTGTTATTGGTTTAATTAATGTATTTAAAAAAAATTACAATCTATCTTGTTTTAGATACGAGTATTCTGTTATTAACTGTTGCTGGAAATAACCTAGTAAAAAATTTGACAACTCAAGACACGTTAATTATTTCATTCACAAATTTAGTGAATGAAATTAACAATTAGTTTAAATCACACTTCTTTCTTACAATTAAGTATCCCTTATGATCACATAACAAATCACTAAATAACGATTCTTAATTTTACTTGTTTGAATCAGTCTTTTCAGTAAAAATGGCTCAATTTATTAAGAATTTAGTTTTCTTACATTAATCACTCAACTCAAGTTAACTTAATATGTATTATTCAGTCTTCTCAACACAAAATTTTTAGAACCACAAATTCTAATGTAAGGCAAAATTATCGAATTACCTAAAGTAGCTTTACATTTCAAACAAACTAAAAATCCTTTCTTCGGTATCAAATCAACACTTATAGATTTATCGAACAACACTTATGGATCTTATAGATACTTAAGCCGTAAATAACAAAAGTTATACCCATTTAGGATAAAACATAAAACATTCTTCTTGAACATTGTAACAAAATTACAATCTAATCTAATCTATCTTAAAATATTCGATTAATTAGGAATCAACTCCTAGGAAAACAAGAAGATCTACTAATCTGATTCTTCAAATGCCTCGGAAAGATTTAAGGATGCATCGTCAACTGGCAAGTCAAACCAGAATTGCCTTCGGCTGGGTAACATCAGGGGAACGAGATCTTTGACAATTTTCTCTTTTCGTGAAGAGGCGATACCCCTTGGTGAACTTCTCTGTGCAGGACAAGGAAACTGTTTGCTCTTTAAAATTCTGGCTTGTAAAAAGTTTAAGGTCCTGAATTCCTCATCAGCGTGAGATTTTTTGTACAACAAATTGTACTCTCCACGGACAACTTTGACCACAGTGAAATTCTTAACGTATTCACGTTCTTTCATTGCACGCATTTTCTGTTCAGAATGAAAGTCACAAAATTTGTAAAAATCACGGATGTCCATTAATTTTAGGATATTTCCGTGGCACGTAGGAATAACTGAACAACTCGACTTGCATGATTTTTTTTTTATTGGCTTAAACGCTTCCTTCGTATGCGCTTTACTATGTATAAAAAAAACAGCCCGAAATATACAATAGTTTTAGAGCAATCGCGTTTTGTACATCTCGACATCCTTGCATTTTATGGTGTTTTACTTGATAAAACGACTTATCAAGTGTGTGTTTGCTTACTAATATTGACATCTTGAATTATTAACATCAACACATGTTCAAAATATTGAAGATCTCGACTTATACACCTAAGCCTTCTCTGCAAAAATTAATTTTAACTTGACAAATTGAGATGTCAAGCATAAGTTTGTGTATGAATAATTGTCATCTTGATTTATCAACTTACACTCACATCCAAAATACTGGATATCTCGACGTATACACATAGCCTGTTTCTGCCTCCATTGACAAATCGAGATGTCAAGTTATGGCAAGCCAAATATTTTTGTTTAAAAAGTGACATTATCACATGTTCACTTTTACCTTTGCCGTGGTGATTTAGTTTTCATCTGCAATAGCAAGATATCAAGTTGTTATCTACCCGAGCTGGATATTTTTTATGTACCTACTGGAGCCTAAACGCCAACAAACATGCCATGCAACAACGTGAAGTAAATATAAAAAATATATTATAATGCTGTACATGATTGGTGACTATTACTATCATTGGTGTACTATGTACCTACCTACATGCATACTTACACAAAAGATTCAAATCAATACAGGGTTGATTGATAGCGGGGTACAAAGCCGTAAAGAGACGCTAGCATAGATCATTTAGACCCTTTAGAGCCATGGTTGTCTAAGACGAAGTCTGACAATTTTTTAAATCTGTGTTTTAAGGTTTTTGGGGAAAAACACCAATGATGGCCAATCAGAATAAGAAGTTCCTTTTTTTCACTTTATTTAATTAAAATAATAGTCATAGCACCGCGACAATCCAACTAGAAAAGAAAGGTAAACCATTTAGAGTAGGAAAGGGTGTCAGACATGGAGACCCTCTACCTCCAAAACTATTCTCAGCGGTTGTCGAAACAATCTTTAGGAGACTTAACTTGGAAAACCTCGGAATCAATGTCGACCGAGTCTCCCTAACACAATCGAGGTTCGCAGACGATATATATATATAATGTTATTTGCTGAAACACCTAAAAACAAATGATACTTGAACTAGCGGATGAAAGTGAGAAGAAAGGTTTAAAGTTGAACCCAGAGAAAACAAATGGGAAGAAAACCACCATACATCTAGGAAATAACCAAATTGATTACACTGATGAATATATCTACCTGAGACAGCTAATAACACAAGAGGTCCCTATACGCAAAGAAGTTGACAGAAGAATAACAAATGGCTGAAAGAGATACTGGAGTCTGAGAGAAGCCATGGAAGATAAAACTCTTCACATTAATGTAAAGAAAAAACTTTTCAACACCTGCGTACTACCTGTTTTAATGTAAAATCAGAAGACTCAAATGGCAATGGGCAGGGCATATGATAAGAGGCCAAGAGAAATGGAGCAAAATTGTGACACGATGGTGCCCTAGGAAAAGGAAAAGGGGCAGACCACAGAAATGGTGGGATGATGACATTAGACAGGTAGCAGGAGTAACTTGGAATAGAGTGGCCCAAGATAGACAGGAATTAAAAAGGTTGGAGGAGATCTTTGCCGATTGGCAAACAGACCTACAAAAAATAATTAAGTATTAGAATAGATTAAGATTAGTTTAACTACCAAAATATACTTGTAAATCCACAGTCATAGTTTTTAGTTCTTAATACTTTGTAAATAGATACTAAGTTGGTCTGAATAAAGGGTTTTATTATTATTTATTAGTATTATTATTGATCGAAGTAATGTGTAAGCAATCTAACAAAACATGTATTAAGCATGTGTGTCATCAGACATTTTTACAGATTTTTTACAGCCACTTAAGATTACGAAAATTTTCAAAGATTTTTTAAAACGGTTTTTTGAAGTCGTTTAAAATAATAATTAGAAAAGCTTTTTAAATAAGACCTTTTATAAGTAGGTATTTATGTCTTGTAGTGTGTTTGATTAATATTTTCTTATTTGTAGAACTCAACGATTGCCAACTGTTGATTTCTCGGGATAATAAGTCTAGCCTATGTGTTAATTTAGTGTATACTCTAAATAATTCATTTTAATTAGAAACAAATGCGTTTCCATTGTGTTTTTCCCATATGTTTAAAAAATAATTTTAATAAGTTAGTGAAAATAGTTTTTAGATTATGTAAATGAGCGTATAATTCTCAAAAAAATATACATATTTTAAATACCAAGACTTTTTTTACATTTTGCATTAAATGCTGAAAAGTAAGATATATCTTGTAAAGTAGTAATAATTACTTGACAAACTATATCTGTTTGAAGTTGTCATTGGTTTACTAATGAGAAATAATGCTTTTTCCATTGAAATAACTAAGGTAACCGATAAAAATGATCCGTACTCAGATGGTGAATAACTGGATAAATGTCCTTAAAAGCCAAAACTTGGTCTACAAGTCGAGTTATCAACTTTTTCAAGGCATTTCAGCTGTTTGACAAGTCTATTATTATGTAAACTATAAGTTGTTTCGTTAAATTCTTGAAACCATACGAAAGAGGGCCTCAAGTAACCCTCAAAATAACTTTGACATCATCGTTTAACTAACTTACCGACTAAACAGAAAATGTCAAACTTTAAAATGGCTGCCCTGAAAAATTGACGTTTTTGCGATGTTCAGTTATTCCTGCGTGCCACGGATTTAATCTTGAGTTACAGGTTCGAATGGCTTCTACATAGTCATTAAAGTCACAAACATTTCTCATTTTTTGAAGAGATTGCTCTACTTGGTGGTGGAAGCTGTCAGCTGAATTGAATGTATGTCCTGGTTCTAGATACTTTATAGAAAAAAAAAAACGGGTAGTTAGTGTGTGCAGATCAGCTGATATTTATTTACTGTTTTAAAAATAGTTTTGAGTTAAATTATAGTAATTTGAACGGTGGATATTTATTAACATTTAATAAATCCCATGGTGAATGTGTTATTTAAACAATCAAGAACTGTTATGTGCAAAATCTATACAAGTTTGGTTGGTGATCATCCGGACGAAGTTTTTTTTTTTTTTTTTATGTAAAAAAGGTCGGCGTTTGACCACCAACTCGCCTGATGTTAAGCGACGTTGTGGTCTAAGATGGAGCACGACGACCTATAGGGTACTTATTCACTCTAGCATTGAAGTTTTGTAGAGTGAAGAAGTACAAAGACGGCAGTTGAGTGAGGAGCTACAAGCGCGCTACTGCTCAGACCCGTCTTCGGAACGGTTACACCGGACTACATCCCGAAACACGACTAGGTCATTTCACGGCATGGCTTGGTCCGGTGGGTGGTAACTAGCCACGGCCGAAGCCTCCCACCAGAGTTTGCTACCCGGTTAGCACTACCCGGGGACCACGTGTAGGGAATCAGAATGGAGTACACTCCTACGGACGTGGGTAGCTCAGCCCCCAAAATACGGAAAGAACCTTAATTGAATGCTGTGATTTTTGCACAATTATTGACTGTACGGAGTAAACATCGGAAGGTCAGTCAGCTGTGAGTGCAAGTGTGAATCTAAACTATAATAATTGCTATTAATTAAAACACTAGTAGTGACACCTAGCGGCAACTATACATAAGAGCACTGCGTTTTACAATAAAGCGCCATCTGCCGGTTTCACTTCAAACTAAAACCGGATCGAGCCTACTAAATCAATAGAAGCAAAAATCTAAAAGTTCGTCAGTTACCAATATGAATAAATGTGGAGGTTGCGGGAAGTTTTTGTCAGGTGGCGCCACTTGTACGAAATGTAAATTAATGTTTCATAGAGCATGCGTTAATTTGACGACAAATCAAACTCCGAAGCACTGGTTGTGCCCGTGCTGTGTAGCCAATACTCCACGTCAGAACAATACGAATACGCCGCTGAAAGAATCCGATCATCAGGAAGTAGAAGATTCACCTCAAAAATTTGAGGACTGCGGCGATCAGCAAATGGTGCTAGAAGAAATTCGTGCCCTCAGGGCGGATATGAATAACTTTCGCAAGGATTTTGGGAACTTTCGAGATGAAGTCCGGGGCGAGCTGAAAGACCTACGAGCCATGTATCAAGAGTGTTATGGAAAAATTGACGTTTTCACTGAGCGTATTGACAACCAGGAGGCTAGGCTCGTGTCTCTCGAAGCTGCGTGCAAGGAATCTATAGACCTAAAAATGGAAGTATTTTTACTAAAAAAGGAACTTCGCGAAAGAGATCAGCTGGCCGTACTGAATGATTTAGAAATCAGTGGACTGACCGAGCACAGTGGGGAAAGCATCCCGCACGTTATGAGTATCTTAATGAACAAAATCGGCGTGAACTTGGACGAGCGGGATATAGTGGAGGCTCGCCGGGTTGGGCCAGTGCACGTGGGGGAGGACGGCAAGCCGCGGGCGCGGCCGGTCGTGCTGCGCGTCACGCGGCGAGTGGTGCACGAGCAGGTCTTGCGCGCCGCGCGTACTCGACGCGGGGTTACCACGGCTGACCTTGACTTGGCGGGAACGGCGCGACCAGTGTACATTAACGAGAGGCTGACTAAAGAGAATCGATCGCTTTTTAATAAGGCACGCATATTGTGTAAGCAACACAATTGGAAATTTGCGTGGACTCGCGAGGGAAAGGTTCTCGTTAGAGAAGGCGATGGAAAAATGGCGTTTCGAGTGCACAGCGAGAAAGACTTCAATAGGATCTTTAAACTTAAATAACACTAAAAAACTAGTTTTACACCATTGGGTTCTAATTTGTGCTTTAATTTTATATAACTCAAATTATATGTTGTATTTTAACGATATTTCAATACTATATTCTTATTGTACCTTAGCTGTGATTACTGTTTTGTATCGACCCACTGTAAAAGGCTTGTTATGGGACACCAATAAGGTATATTTATTTGCCTCATTATTATTAATATTACCCGTTAACCGTGGGCTAGCATTAGATTCACTTTTCACTTTTGATGAACACGTACACACATGCGTAACTTGCATTTCCACTTATATAGACTACACATACACACACACACACACACCAAATTTAGTCACCCAGCGTACGCACCCTTCTTTAATCAGACAGGGAAATCAAATTTGAAACCATACGTAATTTTTCCGTTTAAAAATGGCTAATAAGATAAAATTTAGTTTGAAGCTGGGATTGCTCAACGTACGTTCACTCAATACCGGGCGGGACGAACTGGAGGCCTCTGTGGAAACATATAAACCCGATATTTTAGCACTGAACGAGACATGGCTACAAGATGGCCAGGAAGCGTCTGCTCCATCCCTATCGGGATATAATTTTAAGCATAGAGCACGTAAAGGTAGCAAAAGGGGCGGAGGAGTTGGCTTCTATACACGCAAGGGTTTACGCGCACGTATACGTGACCACCCAGACTCGCAGTTAGAGCAATTGTGGCTGGAGCTCACGCTGCCCGGTAGCATACACATGGCTATAGGCACTGCATACAGACCCGAAAGCACTAAATTGACCACAGCTTTAGATGCCCTCAGTGAGTCAATGAGTGTTTTCGCGAATTGTAAGTATGTGTGTCTCTTAACAGATTTTAATGTTGACCTACTTAGATCGGAAACATCCAAGTCTAAGGAACTACGATCATTCTGTTCACAGTTGGGTCTCGAACAAGTAGTTAAGAAACCGACAAGAAAGACACAAGACTCAGAAAGTTTAATTGACTTGGTCATTACAAATATCTCGGATAAGTGCAAAAATGTTGCTGTAATACACAACCCCTGCCTAAGTGACCACGCCCTTGTGCTAACAGAATTTAACATAAAAACTAAAAAGCCATTACCCCGATTTAAAGATAGTCGCGCTATAAGGGATATTCAGCTTGACATTTTTAATGAGGACCTTAAAGCCTTAATGTGGAGCGATATCCTAAGTATGACAGAAATGCGCGATATGATTTTAAAATTTAACGAAAACATTAATATTATTTTTGATAAACATGCTCCTTGCAAAAGAAAACGTATCCGAGAAGCTCCTAAACCTTGGATAACTGATATGATCAGGTTCATGATGTCATTGAGAGATAAAGCACTCACCAGAGCCCATACAAAAAAAACTGACTCGTCAAAAGAGTACTATAAAAGTCTAAAAAATCTTGTTAAAAGTGCAATTGAACGTGAAAAGACGGCCTTTTTTACACAATACGTAAATAATAATTTGAAACAACCAAAAAAGATGTGGAAATACATAAAAAATATAAAAATGATAAATAATGACTCTATACCTATTCCGGACAGTTTAAACAACCCAAATCTTGTTAACAAACACTTTTTAACTTTACCGGGCGATGGCAGGGCTAATCATGAGGCTTTGCAATTTTTTAGAACGAACAAATTTACGAATAATACTTTTTCCCTAGAACCAGTTGCACCAGAGACGATCAATAAAATTATTCTCGATATCCACACAAATGCAGCAGGATATGACCGCATTAATGCAGATATGGTAAAATTGACTCTCTCTGAAACCCTTCCAATCATAACAGCCATCATTAACCGCTCAATCGAAAATCACGTCTACCCAGAGCTATGGAAACGAGCTCTTGTTAGGCCCATACCAAAATCACAATCTATACAACAGCTTAAAGATCTACGCCCTATTAGTATTCTTCCAGTAATGTCAAAAGTTTTAGAAAAAGTAGTTTATATGCAATTGGAGAGATTTGTGGCTTCAGCGAACATCATTCCACCATATCAATCGGGATTTAGGAGAAATCATGGTACAGAAACGGCACTTCTTAATGTAACTGATGATCTTTTAACAGCCTCAGACTCTGGTTTAAGTAGCATTATGGTTTTACTTGATTTTTCTCGCGCATTTGACTGTTTAAATCCAGGTATGCTAATTGCGAAACTTTCGTACTATGGTTTCTCTGAGGAGACATGTCAATGGTTTCAGTCTTACTTGTCAGGCAGAGAGCAGTTTGTGGAGACTGAGCTCTTAGATGGAAGTAAGGCCGCGTCCGAGGTAGGAAAACTAAGTCGAGGAGTACCACAGGGATCAATTCTGAGCCCTTTATTATTCTCAATTTATACAGCGGACCTGCCGGATCATATAAAGCATTGTAAGTATCATCTTTACGCTGACGATACCCAGGTCTACTACTCGTTTGATGCCGTTAAAACTTTAGAAGCAATAAAACTAATCAATGATGATCTTAACCAAATTTATAAATGGGCTCACAAGAATTGCTTAATCTTAAATCCAACTAAATCTAAAATGTTGATATTAGGTACTAAAACTCAAATTAGCAAAGTCAAAAGTCATAACCCTAGATTAGCCATCAACAATGTGAACATTCCTATTGAAACAGAAGCTCGTAACTTAGGTCTTATATTGGACGCTGAAATGAGGTTTGAAAAGCATATTAACGAAAAAGTCCGTAACAGTTTTTACAAACTCAAAACTCTATATGGTTTCCGAAATAATATTTCGAAAGAGATACGAATACTGCTTTGTGATCTGCTAGTACTATCACCCTTCAATTATTGTGGCGCAGTCTATGGGCCAAGGTTATATGTCAAAACGGAAAAGGCCATTCAAAAAGTACAGAACGCATGTGTCAGATTTTGCTGCAATGTGCCCCGAAGACAGCACATAACTCCTTACCTCGTCAAGAATAATATTCTTAATATGAAAGCCAGGAGAGAGCTATTCCTAGCATGTTTGACACAGAAGGTAATCTGGAGCAAGAGGCCAGAGTACCTCTTTGAAAAGCTAACTTGGATTAAAGGCACTCATAATTTCAATACGCGTAGCAAGTCTATACTCGCCCTAAGTTTTCCAAAACACAAGACCGTTGGCTTTAAAGGTTGCTTCAAATACAGTGCCTCAAAAATTTGGAACAACATCCCACCACCAATGAGAAATAAATTAAGTGCGGACCTATTTAAAATCAAATATAAATATTTATTACATCAACGATATAGAAACCTTTTCGAAGCAACCTTTAAAAACTAGGTATCAACTTTGACACACGATCTAACACACATCACCCAACACCACCGCGACACGTCAACATAAACACACACACACACACACACATACACACACACATACACACACACACACATACACATCTCAACACTCACACGCCATATCCTGCATGCACACACCTCTATTAAAATTCATGCTACTTTATCTCTTTTGTTAGCAAGCGCAAGTTGTTGTCTCGCTCTCGGTATAGACTTCTATCTCTCTTGATATTTGTTTTTTGATACACGTAACTTAAAACAGTCAACGAAGCTGTGTAGTGTCTGTTTGCTGATATTTGTGTTAGGTCCACGCTCTGTGTACTGGGAATTGGACCCGTGCTGCTTCTCCTGTATAGTATTTAGATGCTCTGTACTCCTATCTGTTGTATCTAGATTGTTAAATCCGTTTGTTTACTGGATAAACTCGAAGACCATCTCAGTTCGAGCATTGGGATATTCTGAAAACCAGCTCTGCGTAGGCTTCAGCTTACTCAGTACATAGCTGAGAATATCCCAATTGCCTAACTAAAAATATTGTACCCAGCATTAATTTGTAACTTGTTTTTTTTAATTTTAGGCAATAAATACTTTTTTATTATTATTTTTTTATTTTTTTATAGTGATAGAGCGTGCTTCAATTAAATCACTGTTGACAACATTGACAAGAAACGAAAAGAGTGTCCAGTTCTTGTTTTGTGACGAACAATTATCTGCCCAAATAACCAAATGACTTTTGTTCCGATGGTGCATAAAAAAAGCTCTAAATGTTGAAACAATGTCATGAACATTTCGGCCTGAAATGGCTTCGTGCCATAAGACAGCGTAAGGACTATTTTCTTTAGTAGATTTGCCTAAAGGAGCAAAAGTCTCGTTAAATGCAATAATTCGAGGACAGAATATTGCTACTTTGTAGCTGTTCATGCGAGGCAGCATTACCACCTTTTGAAGATCCACACATACGTAAACGGTGTCAATATCTTTATGTTCGTCTACGTTTTTCTTGTCCAATTTGTACGCCTTCCTGCTGTCTGTATAGCGTTGGCGATGTTCAACATGATTGTTACATGTAGCACAAGTTGTATTGGGAGCTTTATGGAATTCGCAAGCATGTATATTGTATACAGCACAAAGTTCACATTCTTCATTGCCCAGTACGGCGAAGGAAATGTTGTGGCTCTTTACGACTCTTCGGTAAACTTCGTAAGAGCATGCAGAGTCTGGGTATATTTTGTTAAAATCGGCATGCATCATTGTGACAGTGATATCGCTGGGTAAATACAAACGATGCGGGGCATGTTCACGACGGTAATGCGATATTGCAGGGTTATAAGTCATTATGTGTGAAGTTATCAAAGTTTTATCCTTTGACAGTGACGCCCTGTCATAAAGTCCACGTTTGTCTTTGAGGTCGTCGTCTTCACTTGTATGAAGAACTCGAAAAACTTTTGTGTCATTCTTAGGATTGTAGCCTAATGTTGCTAAAAAAAACGTCTTGCATACCTGCACTGGACTTTCATGACCTCGAACAGTAAAAAAATAATTAAAGGTTAGGTTTCGTTTTGGCTCTTTATTTATATTTTTTCGAGATTGGACATTCGCGACGCTGACATTGTTTTTGATGAACATGCCTTTTCTGCTTCATCTAGGGCCGAGTAACTTGAATTAATAACCTGACGTTGTTCCATACTTATGTTTTTGGTACAGAGCTTCTTACATGTAGGTTTACAGGGTTCTTTCAGGGAAAGTTTTTCTATCATACTTTTTTTTTTCTTTTCTTTTCTTTCCGCAGGCGATTCTTCTATTATTTTTCTTTTACGTATAGTACCTCTCTTAGTGAAAGTATTCTTCGCAGCTTCATTTACTGTATCATCGCTTTGAATTATTGACATAGCTTGCCTTTCTTCGTTGTTTGTTATTTTACTAACTGTTTCTTGAACGATTTCTTTTTCAGTAATAGCTTGTTGTGAACCACTTATAACTACTATCTCCGTTTCAACTCTATTTTCCTGGGTATTTGTTTGTTAGTCTATTTGATCTTCAGAATCAAGGATATTTCGTTCAGCCTCAGCACGTTTATCACATTTGTTTTGGTTAGGTAACTTTGTTTTGCTCTTAATAGTTTTGCGTTTTTTTATAACATCGTTTTCTTCAATGGAAGTATCTAAATCAGTAGTGTCAAGGTCTTCAGTAACACAATAGTTTTTGTCTTTAACACTGTCATCGGAATCGAAATCTTTGGGCAAATAAACATCCTCATTATCAAAAAAAATAATCATTTGCATGTGAAGCCGATGGTTGGTTACATGATTTTCTCGGTGAAATACGCCTTTCAGTTGTCATTACAGGCGTAATTCGTGTAACAGGTGAAAATGGTGAGCTGGCTCTTTTACTAATCATAGAAGTTTCATGAATGGGTTCGACTTCAACGGCCTTTTTGCAACATAATTTCAAAAAACTATCATTTCTCAAATCATCTTCACTAAAATCTGAATTCTCCACAAATGAGCAGCTAGAATTAGGTGATATAGGCATTACCTCTGTGCATTGTAAATTAGGTATAGTTCCAGGAGACTGAGAATCTTCCACCACTCGGCGCACTCTAGACATTATTAGATCTCGCCGAGAACTCATTGTTCTGCTGAAACAAAATAAATAATTTGCTTGCAGTTGCTTGTACAACAATGATAACATCTATAAAATATATTATTTAATGCATATCAAGTGTTCAATTAGTAACTTTCGTCATTATTCAACCAAATAAAGATAACTTTAAAAAAGCCGTTAGTGTTTTGCGCGCCAAGGTCAACGACCGGACCCGACTTGCCGGCTAACTGCTTCACGTTTGGACTTATATTTCAAGAAATTTCCACTAAATTGAGCAAATTTACAATATTAGCATCTATAAAATATATTATTTAATGCATATCAAGTGTTCAATTAGTTACTTTCGTCAATATTCAGCAAAATAAAGGTAACTTTAAAAAAGCCGTTAGCGTTATTATCAGCTCTTCAAAGAAAGAAACTTATCAAAATTGGGTTATTTATTTAGAAGCTACGTGACATACCAACTTCCCAAACCAAGTAAACAAGAAAAAACAGTAATTACTTACCTACCTTAAGTTTCCGCGCCAACGCGGTGGCAACCGGGCGTGCACCTCTCACTAAAACTAAGCAGTGACTGTCTGGTCTGCCCCTCGCCCCTCAGTGCGACTGCCTCGCCTCCCCGCACACTTTCGCGCACCCCCCCCTGCGAACCCCCGCGCCCGCAGCATTGCCGCAAATCGTCTAATATTCCATCGGTTTAGGTAGTAACTAAAAATGCAAACCATTTTGACATGTCTTTTTATCTAAAAAATTCGTAAAAGACATACCAAGATTGTTAACATTTAGTTAATTACCTAAACCGGTGGAATAATAAATCATAGGTAGTCGAAAATTTTACGTAGATATTCGAGGAAAAGACATAATTGGAATTATAATTCTTTCTTTGATCAAGTTACTGCTTGTATTATTATAAGACAAATTGTATGACTTTTAGTTCTAATGACTTATTATGTTCACAGTAAAGCAGCTTTACTGCACTGTATTTATGACGTAGCATTATGTCGCAGCTACTTAGACATGTAGTAAAAACGACTTACAATAATTATAATAAGTTAAAAGATCATATTATATGTATGTACTTCTTAAGCATAAGTACAGTATAGTTAATTTACTGCTCCCATTGTGAGTACACCTGACCGTTATCGCTACAACTGCTGTCTATTCATGATCACAGGATGAGGACATGCTCTCAGTATAATAAAAGTAACCTTATGTAAGATCTGATTACGTTACTTAACATAAACGCAATATCGCATCGAACTGTCTTTGTGTTAAGTAAACTGGAACCTACGCTTAGGATCGTTACTAAGTTTTAGTTTTAGATCGTTATGTTTTATGGGTAAAAAAAAAAAAGAGGCCTGAAATAAAGAAATTTGAATTTGAATTTGAATTAAGCATACATGCAGTATCGCATCTTACTGTCTGTATTTTATGTAACCTGAAGAAGATGCCTATGACATCTACTAATCAAAATTACAGTATTGCAGCATACTGCTTTTAAGATTAGATCAATCATTTAGTAAATATTGGGAAACAGCTTAGGATCAAAACAGTATATCTTCTTAGTGTCTATTTGCTAGGCTCATATCCATTTTTTATACAGTGAATGACTTAACATATTAGTGGTATAGATGTCATACTGTACTTAACCCGAGAGACTCTGAATAAGAACTTCTGCAGTCAGTGTACCTACTGTAATCATGCTTTGTGATGTAAACAAAATGCTTGACTTACTGCAAATTTTTAATTGTTAAATTTGGTTTAAAAAGCGATTGAAACGAATGGGTAAGAAAAAATTGTAGATCTCGTTATCGTGATCACAACTGTATATGTAACTCATTTTTGACAAAAATCCGACTTACTGTAACTATGCTATTGACGGCAGTGTTGATGACTTTACTGTATTGACTGAATCTTGATAATAATGAATCTTATCTTCCCATGACTGTACTTGAGTAGTAACATGAATGATTTTCATGAAACCTGGTAAATTGTCTGGCATTGTGACTGTTGACTGCGGCCACTGTGACTGATCCTTTCTTAACCAAGATGGTGAAAACCATTTTTCACAATCCAATATGTCCTTTGCTGACATTCCTCGTGATGCGAGGTCCGCTGAATTAAGTTCTGATTTACAATGTCTCCAAACAATATGTCGTGATGAATTTTGAATCTCCTGCACTCTATTGCATTCGAAGGTTTGAAGCATGTGAGGCTTTGTATTTAACCATGCTAGTACTACCTATCCAGCTTGATTGACTTCTCATAAGCTTCTGATACATGATTTAATAATTTGTGAACCAAATGAGCTGAGCAAAGCTCCAGTTTGGGTATTGTTTGTTTTGTTTTTGTAGGCGCTACCTTTGACTTGGCGATGACCAATTGAACCATGATTTCTCCGGATGAATCCACTGACCGGAGGTAGACGCAATCTCCATATCCTTGCTCTGACGCATCTCCCATGGCATGAAGTGAATATGAGACTGCTCCTGGCAGTGAAACACACCGTGGTATCTGAAGTTGTGATAAGTGACTGAGGTCTTGAAGAAATGTTTCCCATTGATTATTTTGATTATGAGTGATAGGTTCATCCCATCCGATTCCATCATTGAATAATGTCTGAAGAAAAAACCTTGATCCTGAATATGACTGGTGTACAATAACCACAGGGATCATAGAATCTCGCTATTGTACTGAGTATATTCCTTTTAGTGATTGCTTGACCTGAAGGTATGTTGATCTCATACGAAATTGTGTCTGACTCCGGATTCCATTGTATTCCCAGGACCTTGATAAAACTCTTATCTTCGTTATCAAATTGATGAGGTTGCTCACAATGATCATGTGGCAAATCTTCAAGTAGTTTCTTACAATTAGAAGACCATTTTCTTAGTTCGTAGCCTGCGCTTTCCATGAGCTGAATGAGTTCTGATTTGAGTTGATGAGCTTCTGATAATGAATCCGTTCCAGATAAAATGTCGTCCACAAAGACATCCCGTCGAATGATATTTGAAGCCTTTGAATTAGTATGATTTACCTCCCAATCATCTGCTAATTGCAACAGGGTTCTGATGGAAATGAAAGGACTCGATCTTAGTCCGTAAGTGTTAGTATTTAACTCGTATACCTTGAGTTTGTGTGAAGGATCCTCTCTCCAGAGGATAAGTTGATATTTCCGGTCTTCCGGGTGAATCCATGTCATGCGAAACATCATCTTGATGTCCGTGGTGAAAATTATTTGATGACGTCTGAAGTTCATGAGTATTTTGGTAATATCATTTTGAAGTGGCTGACCAGCATGCAGACATTGATTGATTGATGTGCCCGATGAAGTTTTCCCGCTTCCATCGAATACTTAGTTTTCCAGTTCCTTTCTTGAATATACCATAATGAGGTATGACATAGTGCTCTGAATCAAACTGAAAGTCTGTCTCTGACTCCAAGTGTTTCATATTCTTTCATGAATTCCTTATATTTTTGAGCGAATGATGAGTCTCTATTCATTTTTCTTTCTAGCGCCTTGAATCTTTGAATAGCAAGTCCCTTTGACTCACCTAAGGGTGATTTATCTGATCTGAGTGGTAATCGTACCATATATTTGCCGTCAGGCATGCGAGTAGTACTTGACTGATATAACTTCTCACATTCTAAATGATCCGGGTGTACTACCGGCGCTGATGGTGGTTCTTCCACTTTCCAGAATCTCTCGAGTACCTCTTCGAGTCTGGTTGCCAGTAGACCATAGTTTTGAACTGATGTTGTGACTCTGCCTTCTTTCTCTGTGGCAGGTGGTGATGATTGATGAGTAGATATTGCTCCCATTATGACATATCCAAAAGCAGGATCCATACGCTGCCAGGCCTGGAATGTCAAGTGAAACTTTTGAATCATCTAGTATATAATTGATTATATCAGTACCTATGATTAAATCCACTTCGTGATCCACTTTACCTATGATTAATTCGTGGTCCCCGGGTAGTGCTAACCGGGTAGCAAACTCTGGTGGAAGGCTTCGGCCGTGGCTAGTTACCACCCACCGGACCAAGCCATGCCGTGAAATGACCTAGTCGTGTTTCGGGATGTAGTCCGGTGTAACCGTTCCGAAGACGGGTCTGAGCAGTGGCGCACTTGTAGCGCCTCACTCAACTGCCGTCTTTGTACTTCTTCACTCTAGTAAACTTTAAGGCTAGAGTGAATAAGTACCTTCTAGGTCGTCGTGCTCCATCTTAGACCACAACGTCGCTTAACATCAGGCGAGTTGGTGGTCAAACGCCAACCTATTATACATAAAAAAAAAAAAAAAAAAAAACTTCCTGTGGTATGTCAAACCCTTGATCGGCCAGACTAATATTTGAGTTGATTATTTTATCCTTACAGTTTGAGTGATGAAATGGAATCTCTGCCGTTAGTGCATACATGACTACTGCCATGGTGCTGATTATAGGGACTGGTTTTCCCAGTGGTTTGATGACTAGTTTGACCATAGTTCCGGGTTGCTTTATCAGCTGTTGACCTACGCCGCATATTTTATTTTGATTAGACTGTTGGTGCAAGTTTAATTTATTGACTAATGATTGTTTGATGACTGAGACACAAGCCCCTGTGTCTAATAAAGGTCGTGCCTTGACGAACTGTCCACTGCCTGATTTAATAGCTACATTCGCGGTAGGACATATAGTATTTGGCAGTGACTTGGGTGATGACTGTGTTGCACCAACAGTGAGTGGATTTCATTCTTGTTGTTCCAAACTGGCTCTTGACCCGAAGCGCAGTTCGTTGAATTGCCTTTGTGCATGAAGTGCCCTCTCACCTACTTTAGGTCGTGGCCGGGCATAGCCTTGTGGCTGTATGATTGAAGGCTCCTGGTTAATGAAAGTAGACTGAACCTGTCGTGGTGATGATGCCCGACTGCCTGACTGAGTCTGCTGTTGTATGCCGCTTGACGTGGCAGGCTGGTTGATTGAACTGTGAGTCTCAGTAGAGTTGACTTGAGCCCCGACGTTTTTGTCTAGGCATAGAAGTGAATTATGATCTTGAGATTTGCAGTGGTAACACCAATTCGGGTGTTGACACTCACTTGCATAGTGCTTCCTTAAGCATTTGAAACAGTGCCCCGCCTTGCGAGCCCATGACTTCCGGTCCCTGGGAGTCATGTTCTTGAATGACGTGCACCTATACAAGGTGTGATCTGACTTATTACAATATGAACATGATGATGAGGTCACCTGATATGTATGACGTGAGGACTGCGGCAATCCCCTTGTCGCATTAGATGATGTGGAAGCACGTGGTGCTGATTGACTTGAAGTGGGTGCTGGCTTCCCTCGAAGCGGTGTTGACTGTTTGGGTACTCTAGCCCAGGCCGGTTCGCTGATTGATTGATGCAGCCGGCACTGCTCATCGAGCAGCAGCAGGAGTTGATCCAATGTAGGCAGATCGTCGCTTGATTTTCCGTAGCGCTCCTCAAATAATGACCGTATTCTCATTGGCAGCTTCTGTAATATTATGAACAGTATGAGATATGACCATTCCCTTATTGGTACCTTGAGTGCCTGTAACGCTTGAATGGATTCCCTTAGAGGATCAAAGAGATCCGACCGTAGGGAGTGATGACCTTGAATAACTGGTAAGTTGATGATGCGGTCGAGATATGTATGTCCCTTGAGTAAATTGAGCGCCACTTTATAATTGGCGTCGTCCATTGGTAGTTGACGAATGATAGAGAGCGCCTCGCCTTCCAGCGAAGCCCTGAGGTAATAGTGCTTTTCAGCATCTGACATGTTATCTCGGTCATGAACCAGTGATTGGAACAGATCGAAAAATGATACCCAATCAATTAACTTTCCTGAATATTTTGGTAACTCAATTAATGGCAAACGCGCCTTTACCTGTGATTCAGATTTATTATGAACCTTGTCCGGCGAAGCTTCTGCTTCTGATGCATTTTGCTCCACCTCGAGCATGAGCCGATTGATTTCTGAGAACTGTAAACTATAATTACGGAAATCCTCCTCCGATAACTCACTACCTAAGCCAATGAGAGACTCGTAACACAAAACGAACTCGTGATAATAGGTAAGAGCTTTTTAACATTCTCTACACTTTCTATCTTCACTTTTCCCTTCCCCTTTCCCTTCCCTTTACCTTTTCCTGTGTATTGTTTTTTGTCTTTTTGTACAATTTTTTTTTGTTCCCTTTCGAATTTTCTCTGTTTGATACCTTCTTCTTTCAGCTCTTTTGCCAATTTTTTTTGAGTATGTATTCGTTGCCATTCTTCTGAAGTTAAAACAAAAGGTGTTTTTTCCGAATTTTTAGTGCCCTTTCGTTATCATAACTACCATGAATCTCAACTTCGTGAGAAACTGTGACAATAGAATTTTCGTTATTAGTTTTTTTTACGTGATCTGCCCAAATTACCGACATATTTTGAATATATAGTGGATCATTTAAAGAGTTCAGAAGTAATAGGAGTTTTAGAATTTTCTTTTTCAATTATTGTTGAAGAGGTAACATTAGAAACTGTGGCAATAGAAGTTTCATTATTAGATTTTGGTAAATGATCTGTCCAAATCACCGGCATGTTTTCAATATCCAGTTGATCTTTTAAGGAGACTTCAGAAACATCAGGAGTTTTAGAATTTTCCGTTGTGATGAGCGCTCGAAAAAATTCCATATATTCTGAAGAAGTTCGGACGCATCGGGTATCATGTTTAGATCTTTTCAGATAAGTTTGTTTAAGGTTTCTCTACCAATTATGTTAATAAAATCTTCTTGTGTCATTTCGTTTCGATGGTGTATTTCAGTTTTTGAATCCTCTGTCTGTTCCTTTTGAATCTATTAGCTTTACATCTTGCGAATCTCCTGTCTGTTGTTCTTTTGAATTTCCTGTTTTTTCTTTCTCCCCTAAACATTTGGTATAATCCAATGCATTAGCATTCCATGGATGCAGACCGCAAGCCCGAAAGCCATTTTTGATGGTATCAGACTTTAAAGAATCTGTAATAGCAGTTTGAAGAATTGATACAAATTCTAATTTTGTCAATGCCTGTCCTGGGTGGTCTCGTCTCCATCGAAGGACGCTTTTTTTCCATGCACACTTTAAAGGGAAAAATGCTGCTACATCTGCAGGCTGTAAATTCGGGTGCAGTTAGGGTAGAGTGTCGCGGAGGGTATACCTATTCTGTGTCTGTTCGTGTGTTCGTATAGTTAGTCCTTGAATTATGGAAGATGTATGAGAAATCTGCTTCACCGCAGGTATACCCTTCACGAATATCTCTAGAATGACTCGACTTTACTGGGTTTGTCTCTACAATAAATAGTCAACTTCCGTACTTAAGTTTATTTAATTTAACTATATCCCGTCAGATCTTTCCCGGTTTCGCTCTAGCTCTCGGAGTCGCCGCGGAGCGCTTGGTGCCTCTCCCTTGGTCCTCACGTTACCACCTGTAAGTTTAAGACACTATGAGTGACTGCTAAGTATCTACGCGCCAGCACACACTTTCTTTAGTTCACACTACGTTATCGCAAGTCTCGTTCTCAGGTGACGGCCCACGACCTCTTCAACAAGGCGCCGTAACCGTACCACCGATATATCACTTTGGATACGAGAACCTCTTTCTCTGGGAGTCGCATTCGTCCACTCCCCTCGCGGGAGGACGACTCTCGATTAGTCAACCGGCCTCTTACTCTCATATTACTACACGTGAGCTCACACAATGTAGTCGCAGGATTTTCTGTGAGTGCTATAAGTAGTTTCCACTCGACCCGCTTAACTTGATCCTACTTGAGACAATATTACAAGCTGAGTGCTAAAAGTAGTTTCCACTCAACCTGCTTAAACTTAATCCTACTCGAGACAATAATTTGCAAGCTGAGTGCTATAAGTAGTTTCCACTCGTCCCCTTAAACTTAATCCTACTCAAGACAATAATTACAAGCTGAGTGCTAAAAGTAGTTTCCACTCGTCCCCTTAAACTTACTCCCGTATGAGACATAATAATTTACAGGCAGAGTGCTATAAGTAGTTTCCACTCGACCCGCTTAACCTAACTCTTATTTGAGACATAATAATTTACAGGCAGAGTGCTATAAGTAGTTTCCACTCGACCCGCTTGACCTAACTCTTATTTGAGACATAATAATTTACAAGCAATCATAAAGTTAAAGTGCTCGACGTTTAGATACTTAGCTTCAGTTTCCTAGGCAACTGCTTGACCATGAAAGCTGACCTTGCGCCCCCTCGGCACACCAGACACCGTGATGATCCCCGGCGAATCCGTCGATTGAATTTTCATGCTTGAATAATTTTAAGGTACCAGAAAATATTTGAATGAGTAACGGAAGGTTCATAGACAACTTGTCTATGGATGAGGTTCATAGAGTTTCGTGATGTGATCGACCTCGCGTCACGACACTCCCGACGACGAAAGCTAAAATAGAGAAGTGAGCTGCCGCGTCCACTCCCGGATTTTCTCCCTGGCTCGTTGTGACGCGACTCTCGATCCCCTCCTTTTATCTTCAACTTCAGCTGCATTTGGAGTGTTACTTTGATGAGCATTATTTGAAGATGATACTGCTTCTGAATCTAACTCTACTTCTGAAGATGAATTCGTCTCTGGATATAGCTGCTTCTG
The DNA here is from genome assembly GCA_911728515.1 of Peribatodes rhomboidaria. Classification (NCBI taxonomy): domain Eukaryota; kingdom Metazoa; phylum Arthropoda; class Insecta; order Lepidoptera; family Geometridae; genus Peribatodes; species Peribatodes rhomboidaria. Next base: position 8,989,393 of record OU452189.1, read on the forward strand.
GAGATAGTTCTGCTTCTGGAGATATCGGAGATGTGTATGCCGGAGATATCACGTCCACGCCCACTCGAGCGTCAGTATTTGACTCAGCCGAAGGTTCTCTAGAAGTATGTCCGATAGATTTCGTCTGTCCTTTTGGTATTGAGGAATAAGATTTGATTTGATTCCTTTCGTTTTGTAATTTTTGTTTCACAGCCGGCATATCATCTTCAACCTCCAAGAGGTAAAGATGAGTCAGAGAACGAGTAAATTTCTTGTCTCCAACTTTTACCTTTGCTACCCTGCAAAGACCATCAGCTCCAAGGAGAAGAGTAGTAATTTTACCAACTTTCCAGCTTTCGCGATTTTTCGATTCCCCTTTTATTTGAACAATATCTCCTATTTCAGGTTCTTTGGAGCTGGTCACTCTATTTTGTCTATGCGAATGTTGGAATCTCTCGCGTAGACTCGGCCGGTATTGATTCGCGAACATATCCTTGAATTCGTTGAGCCTTGATTGACCTCGTTTCAAACTGTCAATCAGGTTTTGTTTGGTTAAAGAACTTACTTGCTGTGGGAACTGATCTGACGATTCTGTTGTGATACATTTCCCCAAAGTATCCTCTCCATCCTAAGGTTGCCTGGAAAAGATCGCTCTTAGTGATAAGGCTGCTAGTTGTTACACTACAGTTTAAGATTTTCTGTTCTTTTGTTTTGTTATTTCTGGTGTGAACAATAAAGTGTTTATCTATATAACTTACAAGCAATCATAAAGTTAAAGTGCTCGACGTTTAGATACTTAGCTTCAGTTTCCTAGGCAACTGCTTGACCATGAAAGCTGACCTTGCGCCCCCTCGGCACACCAGACACCGTGATGATCCCCGGCGAATCCGTCGATTGAATTTTCATGCTTGAATAATTTTAAGGTACCAGAAAATATTTGAATGAGTAACGGAAGGTTCATAGACAACTTGTCTATGGATGAGGTTCATAGAGTTTCGTGATGTGATCGACCTCGCGTCACGACAGTAGAGAGCTATGAGTATAATTTTTAACTCAGAGCAAAATTCACTGACTTGCAATGTAAGATGGGTTTTGTGTCCATCGACAAATAACATTACTGGAAATGCTTTCCCTTGTTTTATAAGATATGGATGCAGTACATTTTGACGTGACAACGTCTTATAAATTGGTTTGCCGGGTGACACTTCAAGAAACTGCGTTACGCTCCGCTCACGTTATGCGCTCACAATGAGAGCGAGTGAGAGGCACGCCCGCGAGGTTAGCCCGCCTAAGAGCGAGAGAGACAGACATAAAAAGTCGTTGTCACGTAAAACTTTCGCCCGTATACCGACTTTACAGGCAACCAATTTTTTTAATGTATTCTAAGAATAGATCTGCTTTCATCCAGCCATTTTCACTTAATTCAATGCCCCATTCGTTTGGTATTTTGGCTGCTATTTCTCCAGGAAGACGCTTATATGGTAAAATTACCATTGGGGGGTTAAGTCTCCGTTGGCGCAGAAAGTGAACATTACTGTTATAGCAGATTTTGCTTGCCCTCTATCAATTTCATAGACATTCTTATCACCTTTCAATGCTAATACCACTCCTGTCTTTGGACACAGCAAGAAATTTGTTTCATCGCCGTTAAGAACCCTACTAGAATCCGAAAGAATATCAAAGAAATCATTGTCTTTTAAATATGTTTCAATACCATGGAACCATGCTCTAATATCATTTTCCGATACCACCGAGCTTGCAGCTGTGACCGATTCAGGAGTACGAATACTAATCTCAGGATGTCTGTTTAGAAACAACTTTAGCCATTTATCTCCAGGGATATTATTTTTGAAAGGATTTGGTCTATTAGCCTTTTTAATAAAATCAGAAACGGTATGCTCTATGTCCTCTTTTCGCCTAGGAAATCCTTTTTTTGAACTTTGGACTATCCAATTAACTAGAGCGTTTTCTTCCAGGCATGTAAGAACTGTGGAAGGGCCAGGGCGAGGATCTGTTTTATCAGGGTTATTTCCGTGGCACGCAGGAATAACTGAACATCGCAAAAACGTCAATTTTTCAGGGCAGCCATTTTAAAGTTTGACATTTTCTGTTTAGTCGGTAAGTTAGTTAAACGATGATGTCAAAGTTGTTTTGAGGGTTACTTGAGGCCCTCTTTCGTATGGTTTCAACAATTTAACGAAACAACTTATAGTTTACATAATAATAGACTTGTCAAACAGCTGAAATGCCTTGAATAAGTTGATAACTCGACTTGTAGACCAAGTTTTGGCTTTTAAGGACATTTATCCAGTTATTCACCATCTGAGTACGGATCATTTTTATCGGTTACCTTAGTTATTTCAATGGAAAAAGCATTATTTCTCATTAGTAAACCAATGACAACATCAAACAGATATAGTTTGTCAAGTAATTATTACTACTTTACAAGATATATCTTACTTTTCAGCATATAATGCAAAATGTAAAAAAAGTCTTAGTATTTAAAATATGTTTTTTTTAGAATTATACGCTCATTTACATAATCTAAAAACTATTTTCACTAACTTATTAAAGTTATTTTTTAAACATATGGGAAAAACACAATGGAAACGCATTTGTTTCTAATTAAAATGAATTATTTAGAGTATACACTAAATTAACACATAGGCTAGACTTATTATCCCGAGAAATCAACAGTTGGCAATCGTTGAGTTCTACAAATAAGAAAATATTAATCAAACACATAAATACATACACAAGACATAAATACCTAGTCATAAAAGGTCTTATTTAAAAAAGCTTTTCTAATTATTATTTTAAACGACTTCAAAAAACCGTTTTAAAAAATCTTTGAAAATTTTCGTAATCTTAAGTGGCTGTAAAAATCTGTAAAAATGTCTGATGACACACATGCTTAATACATGTTTTGTTAGATTGCTTACACATTACTTCGATCAATAATAATAGTAATAAATAATAATAAAACCCTTTATTCAGACCAACTTAGTATCTATTTACAAAGTATTAAGAACTAAAAACTATGAGTGTGGATTTACAAGTATATTTTGGTAGTTAAACTAATCTTAATCTATTCTAATACTTAATTATTTTTGTAGGTCTGTTTGCCAATCGGCAAAGATCTCCTCCAACCTTTTTCATTCCTGTCTATCTTGGGCCACTCTATTCCAAGTTACTCCTGCTACCTGTCTAATGTCATCATCCCACCTTTTCTGTGGTCTGCCCCTTTTCCTTTTCCTAGGGCACCATCGTGTCACAATTTTGCTCCATTTCTCTTGGCCTCTTATCATATGCCCTGCCCATTGCCATTTGAGTCTTCTGATTTTACATTAAAACAGGTAGTACGCAGGTGTTGAAAAGTTTTTTCTTTACATTAATGTGAAGAGTTTTATCTTCCATGGCTTCTCTCAGACTCCAGTATCTCTTTCAGCCATTTGTTATTCTTCTGTCAACTTCTTTGCGTATAGGGACCTCTTGTGTTATTAGCTGTCTCAGGTAGATATATTCATCAGTGTAATCAATTTGGTTATTTCCTAGATGTATGGTGGATTTCTTCCCATTTGTCCTTATCTTTGTTTTCTCTGGGTTCAACTTTAAACCTTTCTTCTCACTTTCATCCGCTAGTTCAAGTATCATTTGCTATTTGTTTTTAGGTGTTTCAGCAAATAACATTATATATATATGGCGTCTGCGAACCTCGATTGTGTTAGGGAGACTCGGTCGACAGTGATTCCGAGGTTTTCCCAGTTAAGTCTCCTAAAGATTGTTTCGACAACCGCTGAGAATAGTTTTGGAGGTAGAGGGTCTCCATGTCTGACACCCTTTCCTACTCTAAATGGTTTACCTTTCTTTTCTAGTTGGATTCTCGCGGTGCTATGACTATTATTTTAATTAAATAAAGTGAAAAAAAAAAGGAACTTCTTATTCTGATTGGCCATCATTGGTGTTTTTCCCCAAAAACCTTAAAACACAGATTTAAAAAATTGTCAGACTTCGTCTTAGACAACCATGGCTCTAAAGGGTCTAAATGATCTATGCTAGCGTCTCTTTACGGCTTTGCACCCCGCTATCAATCAACCCTGTATTGATTTGAATCTTTTGTGTAAGTATGCATGTAGGTAGGTACATAGTACACCAATGATAGTAATAGTCACCAATAATGTACAGCATTGTAATTTATTTTTTATATTTACTTCACGTTGTTGCATGGCATGTTTGTTGGCGTTTAGGCTCCAGTAGGTACATAAAAAATATCCAGCTCGGGTAGATAACAACATGATATCTTGCTATTGCAGATGAAAACTAAATCACCACGGCAAAGGTAAAAGTGAACATGTGATAATGTCACTTTTTAAACAAAAATATTTGGCTTGCCATAACTTGACATCTCGATTTGTCAATGGAGGCAGAAACAGGCTATGTGTATAAGTCGAGATATCCAGTATTTTGGATGTGAGTGTAAGTTGATAAATCAAGATGACAATTATTCATACACAAACTTATGCTTGACATCTCAATTTGTCAAGTTAAAATTAATTTTTGCAGAAAAGGCTTAGGTGTATAAGTCGAGATCTTCAATATTTTGAACATGTGTTGATGTTGATAATTCAAGATGTCAATATTAGTAAGCAAACACACACTTGATAAGTCGTTTTATCAAGTAAAACACCATAAAATGCAAGGGTGTCGAGATGTACAAAACGCGATTGCTCTAAAACTATTGTATATTTCGGGCTGATTTTTTTATACATAGTAAAGCGCATACGAAGGAAGCGTTTAAGCCAATAAAAAAAAAAATCATGCAAGTCGAGTTGTTCAGTTATTCCTACGTGCCACGGATTTATCCGAAACTGTATTGTAGATCTTGGTACCTGAAAAAGTTGTGCTGCTAGTTTTTTGCTCATTCCGCCCAAAACTGCATCTACGGCCTTCTTTAAGTTTTCAACACTATACTTTTTTCTCTCATTGATAGGTTTCTTGGTCTTCGCCTTGGCTTTCTCCTTGGTAGTAGTCCTGGTCTTCATTTTCCTGCAAAATCCATATATTGGCACATAGGTCACCCAAATATTGGCACTGGTGACCACAATTGGTTAAAAGCTTATTGGCACCATGCCAATTAATTAATGGAAATATAAAAAAGAACTTGCTATTTCCATTGGGTAAATGCAGTCAAAATCTAAGTAAAATAACATGAGCGTATAAAATCATTAAATATTTTTCTTTCCTAAAATGACCAATTATCGGCACACATGCCAATAACAGGAAAGTAAGTTAATCAACAACCATTCATTGGCACCCCATGCTATTTACTGAAATTTAAAATATAACGACTTAAAAATTGTTACCACACTTTCCTTAATCATTGTAAAACACTGTGAAAATATCATAATCGAGTTTATAACTAATTTATCAAGAATATTAATATGATTAAAATTGGGCTCACCTTAGCAAAAAAATTGCAGAAACCGTTTTTTGTGCACAGCAAATTTTAAAGTTCAGAGTAGACACAGAATGGAAGCAAAATGACAGATTGAGTGTTGCCATTTAATAAAACAAAATTTTTACTAAAATTTAATTTTTACCATTATTGTCTTCGGAATAAGAAAATCTTAATATTTTAGAATAAGTACATGAGTGCCAATAACTGGTAGAGTGCCAAGATTTGGTTCAATTACCCTAGTGAGGAAGCTATAAAAACGGCATTAGATGCGATAAAAAATGGCATGGCCAAAAAACAAGCTGCGAAACAATATCAAGTTCCTCGTGAAAGACTCGCTACCAACTCAGGAGGATTTAATGAAAAGATGGCACTGATTTTCTTCGATTGCGATATATTTCTTACTTTCTCCATTCGTCTTCAAAACAAGAGTGACTAACCGTCCAATAACACGGGTCAACATGAAATTTGACTTTGATTGCAAAGCATTAAATTTCGGTAGTTTAGGTCGTAATAAGACGGAAAAAAAATATATGGCATGAAAAACTTTGCTTTTGTGCTTAGAAGACTGATTGAACGAAATTTTTAAAAATCTCGGATTTTAATTTTTGATTGAAAATAAAACTATTAAAATAAAAATGTTTATTATTTTTATTAAGTTTTACTATCAAATTAGCTTACAGAAAAGTGGAAAATAACTTAAAAGTGCACACTTTTACTTTTTCTTTTATGTTCATAGCTACTTTCTCTCAATAAACCCCAAATATAGTCGCCCATCATGTTTTCATTGTATTGGCCTTGATAGCGTTGTTCAAAATTCATGATGTCCTGATGGAAACGTTCTCCTTGCTCTTCGGAATAGGCTCCCATATTGTTTTTAAATTTATCCAAATGAGCATGCAGCATATGTACTTTAAATGACATCCTGCAGCCCATGGCCTTAAAATTTGTAAGCATATCCTCAACCAACTTTTCGTAGTTTTCTGCGATTTTTTTGGTGGCTCAGGTACTGGTCGTGACAGGTCGTGAGCAATTAGAGCAGAAGAAGATTCGAGGTCAGTATATTCAATAGATTTTGCATTTTTTCCCTCTACGTCTTTTACTCGGATTCACCATACAAAAGTAGCAGTCAGTAATATGGTCTTTTGGTTCTCGCCAAATCCTTGGTATTGCAAATTTCATAGACCTTTTCTCACCTCGATACCAACCTAAAAATATAAAAATAAAAATTAATATGTCTATTATTTTGGATTCATCGCTTAATTAAATAAAAAATGCTTACCTTCCAAACACCTTTTACAATAACTACAAGCAACATGTGGAACCCATGGCTTATCTTGATTCCGTACAGGACAGTCAAAATATGCTTCATAGGCTTCACAGAGAACGTGAGATGTCTTTAGTTCATATTTCACGTCTCGAACTTTAATAAATTGACCACATATAAAACAAAATGCATCAGCATCGTATTTGCACTTTCGTGACGACATTTTAAGTTATTCTGGGCTTGTAAATAACACCTGATGGTTGTTTATCACTCGGGTGCCATCTAGCGGCACAGTGTAAACGTTAATACCCCACTCTCACCGCGCGGTCTTTTTAAAAATATTAAAATCAATTAAAATTTATGAAAAAATTGAAAAATGAGTATTATTATTATAACTATCACAAAAGCAAACTTTATACCGAAAAAAGGTATTTTCTTTTCGTTTTTGTGCATAACTAACTGGAAAATAATAGTATAAACTTTAGGACAAAGAACGAAAATTTTTTTGTAGAGTCGTGTAATCCTCTACACCATACTTCGAGCACAATAATTTAAGTACAATAATTCAAGTACAATAATTGGCGGTCGGTGGCGAGTATTCTCGTCACCGGTAATATTCATCAACACAGCGTACAAATCTTACGGATGGGATGTTGCGCTACCGCAGCACCCTTACACTCGAGCTACGTTACAATTTCGCATAAAGAATCCAGATCATAAACTTCAGCCAGGTCCGAGTCCAGTACATAGCGTAGAAGAAGAGAATAAATTAAAGAATTGGTTAAATGTTAGCCACAAAAAGGGTTTTCCTAAACGGAAAGAAGATATTTTGAAGAGCGTATCAGAATTTTTAAGAAAAAGCGGGCGATCTAACCCTTTCAAAGACAATATTCCCGGAGATAAATGGTTTAAACTGTTTTTAAAGCGACATCCGGATATTGTTCTGAGAACTCCTGAAGCAGTTACAGCAGCAAGTTCTGTAGTATCAGAAAATGATATAAAAGGATGGTTTCAAGGAATCGAAACATATCTGAAAGATCACGATTTGTTCTAAATACTATCAGACCCGAAAAGAGTCTTGAATGGTGATGAAACCAATTTCGTTCTTTGTGCAAAGACAGGTGTGGTCTTTGCACCAAAGGGTGCAAAAAATGTATACGAAATCGACCACGCCCCAGCCAAAAGTTCACTAACAGTGATGTTTACTTTTGCTGCCAATGGCGAAAACACTCCACCTATGGTGATATTTCCGTACAAGCGCTTGCCAAGCGAAATTGCTGCAAAAGTACCATCCGATTGGGGTATTGGACTCAGCGACAATGGCTGGATGAAAACTGAAATTTTCGCACAATATATAGAAAAAGTGTTACATCCGCATCTCGTGCGAAATATAGTCCAATTCCCAGTAATATTATTTGTAGACGGGCACAAAACTCACCTTACTTATACTGTCAGTGAGCTTTGCTCCTCATTGGGTATTGTGCTTATAGCACTTTATCCCAACTGCACTCGATTGCTTCAGCCTGCTGATGTATCAGCTTTTAGACCTCTAAAAGGTGGTTGGCAGAAGACGGTCTTAGAGTGGCGGCGTGATAATCCATCTCGAGCTCTTACAAAAGTTGATATTGTGCCACTATTGCAAAAAACGATCGATAAATGCGTAAAACCAGAAACAATTTTGAATGGTTTCCGGACTACTGGTCTCTGTCCATGGGATTCAAACGCTATAGACTACTCGAAATGCTTGGGGAAGAACCTGAAAGATAAGTCCAAAGATGAAGCAATATCGGAAACTTCGAGAATGATGAACAAAAACGATTTTATCAGAAACGTAGGACAGTCCATAATAACAGATCTTATAAACAAACAGGATTTAACAGCTGCTGAGGAAATTATAAAAAAACTGTGGTATTTCTTTGATGGAAACGAAAACAAACAACAAAACTTTGAAGAAAATGAAACGAAAAAAACGAATGAGAACGCTATTATAGACAAAGAAGACAGCAATAGAAATATATGAGACACATACCTCGGATGTTACTCTTAAAAAATCGAATCTTTCGGACATTGAAAATATGGAGGTATTTTTTTGTGATGAATTTGAAAGTGCGTGTAATATTCCTCTAGCTCAAATAATCTTGATTGAAGAAATTGTTATTGACAACAGAGAAGACAACATGTCTATAAATGATTCTTGGACTGATTCGTATCCGGAAAAAATTGACCCAAAGATACCCAAAGAAGATGCTCAGACAACAGAATGTGTACAAGTTACTCATAATGCACAAATCGAAACATGTAAACAAAGAAGTTACTGCAGAATTGATAATAGTTCAAACAATTCCATTCCTAGACATAATGTCGTCATTCGTCCAGCTCAAGAAGATTTTGAGAAAATTGAAATTTTGGAAACTGTAAGCAATCCAATTTTCTCTACCCCTATTAAGACAAACCTACGAGAAATAACACTAGATGACATACTAGTGCTACCCAAAACACCTCAAAGGAAGGGAGTGAGACAAACTAAGAAGACCCCTTTTGTTATTACATCAAAAGAATTCAAGGACGAAGAACGCCAAAAACTTTTAGCTAAGAAAGAAAAGGAAGAAGGAATACAGAAACGAAAAGAACAACGACAACAAAAAAAAGTAGCCAAAACGGAACAATTGCTAAAGAAAAAAGAAAAATGTGTCAAAAAACGAGTTGTTAAGAAACACGAAACTACGAAATCTGTAAAAAGAATAATACTTTCGGAAGACTTTTCCAATTTAAATATTGACATTGCGCTACAGAAAAAACAAGAAAAAAATAAAGATGAAAATAAAGTAGAATTGATACAAGAACAACATACAGAAAACGTAGAATTGATTCAAGAAAAGATAACAATAAAGTAGAATTGATACAAGAACAACATACAGAAAACGTAGAATTGATTCAAGAAAAAGATAACAATAAAGTAGAAGTAATACAAACACGAAATAAAAAAGAGAAAATGAAAATTAATGAAGAAAATTACAAAGAAAATAGTCTCAAACAAAATCTTAACTTTAACAGTATTGATATAAAAAAAGAAAAATGTGATACTAAAAATAAAATAAAAAACGAAAGGGAAACAGAACAAGCTGTATTTAAGAAAGTACTAAACAAACCAAAGAAAAAGGATACCAAACGTATTTTGAAAAGTATTTTGTACTCGAACGAAAGTTTGACGGACGAAGACGAAGAATCTGATCTCGGTTATAACAGCAAAAAGTATAGCATAGCCGAACTGGAGAAAATGTTGATGCCCGATGATGATGATGATTAGAATTTTAAAACCTAACAAAACAGTGTTTTAATTATACCCTAGAAGTACCTAGGTAGGTACATAAGTAGGTTGGCTTGGTACATGCCAATAATTGGACGAGCAGATGTCAATATTGAGATTTTCTATGCCAATAATAGGATTTTCTGTAGTGTTTAGGATTTAAACAAAAAAATATTTTTAAATATTATTCAATCACATAATATGATGAAGTCACCTTAATATAGTGTGTTAAAAGAATATGCTAGTTTTATCAAATTTTAGGGTATGGAACATTTATTTAAATTATAGTCCTACTATTTTATGTGAAACGTTTGAAATACAATTCCACTATCTTCTTATTTTTAGAGTAAGCATCAAAGTTTAAAGTTAAGTCATACAATTTTAGGTGAATTCTATTATAATACGATTACAGAACCTCATTTATGAGGGGCATATAATTTTGTATTCTTCCTACAAAAATACGACGACAGCACATACAATTAATTATTTGCTCATCGTTGAATCAGTCAGTCGACATGTTGTTCTCAGCTCAGTGATCTATCCCAGTCTCACTGGCTCTTGCTACAGTGACGTAACGCTTCACTGCAGATACATACATAGGTATACATCTCGCAGTGCTGTTAGTTATTTTGTGCTACAGGACAGGTTCAAATCAAAGAAATGCAAGGACAGGTTCAAAGTGCAGTTCAGTGCAATGCGTGTGCTTTGGATGAAGCTACTTGCTATCTATTAAAAAAATGGAATTTGTCTCATTACGAGTTTGATGCGTGTGTCAAATGGCTAAACTGGACATCGATTTCCGGTTTGTCTTTGGATTTGGGCTCGTACGCCGCCCACTTTGTGACTGTTTATTTATAATTAATTTAATAATGTTTAAGGGTAATGCCGTCAAAATTGTCAATTTATTTGTGTGACATTTTTGTCGTTTTTTTTTGCATTATCTTTGGATTAAAATATTCAATAAATAGTCGGGTTTAGCTGAGTTATATGTATACCGTCGAAGAATTAGATGATAGTTCCCTGCTATAATAATATTATTGTTGCGAAAATCCTTGAACTGACTTGTTTTGTCGATAGTTTAAAATAAAACAATGGCTTTTTCTTTTGTGTTATGATTTATTTGTGTGACGAATTTTTACCTCAAAGCTACTATTTAAAGAACGAAAGTGCAAAACGCAGTATTAATATGGCAACACTTATCGAAAAAATAAAAAAAAAAGGCAGCCATGTTGTTTCGCCAGTAAAGGAGCCTAAAGTGCGCGTCACGTCACGAATGGGTTTAACAATCTCCAAAGGAAATTTCAAAGACAACAAAAAGTAATTGAAAGTTTGAATGAAAAATACGAAAATATAATTATGGAGCTAGAAACTAATAAAACCAAAGAGACAAATAAGAGAGAAGAAGAGAGTGTTAAATATTATATAAAATAATAAAGAAAAGGAAGAGACACCTAATGAAAGAGTAACTGACTTTATAAATCAAACTATACCAAATATCGAAACCCCGAAAAAGGAAGAGATTAAAAAAAAGTTAATTGAACATGATTAATTACAAGAATCTTTTAAAAATGAATACAAGATTTCTAAAAGGGCTGACAAAGAAGTTTTAAAAAGAGTAGTAAGCAGTGAATTATGAAAAAGTACAAAAAAACAACAAAATTCAAGGTAAAGTTAGGCATACAAACGTCTGCTTATCGAAAATTAGAAGAAGGTCGCAAGAAAAAAGTTCAGTTACAGAAACATATCGCAACATTTTTTAAAAGAGATGACGTCAGGCGAGCGACGGCGGGGAAGAAAGAATAAGTATAAAACGTATTGTGACGCCAGTCGCAGCCGACGAAGAAACTATACGCTAATCTGTGGCAATGTTGTTTACAACTACCGATAGGTAACGCAGATTAGACAATAGTAGCCGCTCGAGCCGCGCGTTCCATTATTAAATCCGGAACAAATAACTCTTTCTGGAAAGCAATTATTGTGCACCGTTTTTATGATGTTTTTATCTATTTAAAGCGTCAAACACACAGAGGCGGCCTGGCGCGGCGGCTGACAGAGCGGCCAGTTGTATTTCATTGAAATGTATGGGAGTCTTCACACACGCGCGGCCACCACGCGGCTTACAGGCGGCTGGCCGCGCGTCGGAAACATTTTTGGGGTTCCGTACCCTAACGTTGTAAACGGAACCATATTATTAAGCTTACGCCCTCTGTCCGTCCCTTCGTCTGATTGCCTGTCCTTCAAAGACAGACGGATGAGTGAGAGACATGAGGTGATGGTCAGTTATCTTTGTTTGAAATAAAAAAACGAGACATTTTTGCACACACAGTCATCTGACCCCAAACTAAGCAAAGCTCGTAATTTGGCTGCCAGAGACTGAAATACGTACATAATATTTTTTTTTTTTTTAAGTACTATAATATATATCAAGTTACGTTTGTGGAAAGATAACTGTAAAAGTTTAGGTAATTACTAATTGCGCAAGACTCTTATATTGTCTAATTTTCGATCCCAACCTTGTACTTTTGTATTTTATTTGGTATGCTGCAACGGAACCCTTAGTGCGCGAGCCCGGCTTGCACTTGACCACTTATTACAACAAGCTACGTCAGCCGCGGATACCGCGTAGAAATGGGATTAAACGTTAAAAAATATAAACTGATAACTGTTAAAAAACATTTTGAATAAAATGTTTAAAATAATTATCATGTTGTTTAAAATTGCTTGGTCGATAAATCAACGTTTCTTTAAATATTTATATTTAGGCATAATATGGCATACTTAAGTTAATTAGGGGTGAGAACTGTTTGTCCTAGACAAACCGCATTGGTTTTAAGGGCATATTTAGTTTAAATTGTAGTTAAATTTATGTTAATAATAAAATAAAACAAATAATAATAATAATTATAACAACAATTCGAAGACTTTTGTGACCCAATCAATGAATGATGTACCAATATTCTCATAGATGACGTTAAATTCTAAGAAATGCAAACCGGAAATTGGATTTATCGATTAACGTTTTGAAGAATATTTTTTAACGATGTTAATGTTATATTTTTTCAACGCGTTAATTTAACTGAATAAAATTATTCATTGCTCATCTCTAGTACCGCGTTGACAAATGGTGAATGACGTTTAATGTTACCACTTTAGCACTTTTCGGGCTAGATCTAGCATTTTTAATGTTGTGTTTTTGTAATAATTTATAAGTTGTCAAAAAAAGCAGACGTCAATCAGCCATCAACTTGCTCTACTTCAGCCAGTAGATATTCAGTCTGCGTCCGTCAGCGCTAGCGAGCGAACGTACCGTCGGTGACTCATCGCGCCTATGATGATGTCTGTTAGTAGAGTGAAATGTTGTAGCTGCAACTTAATAGTGTGCGAGTTGTTGGCTTTCATTAACAATAAAATAGAAGTCATGAACGAAGAAAGTCTAGTGCGTGTTTGTACTTCATCGTTTTCGGCAGACGAAATTGAAAGTGCAAAAAATTTATTATTTGAATCAGTGCCTACCTCAAAAAGAAAAATAAATCGGAAGAAGGATGGACGCTCGACGAGAGATTTATTCGACGTTATTAGTCTTCTAAAACAGACTGATCCCGATCTGATTCCAACTTTTGTTGCAAGAGACTTACAAAAACTACCACCAGTCCATTTTGATCATATTGACCCGACAAAGCTTTTGAAAGATATGCTCGTTATGCAAAATGAGATAAAAACTATAAAGGAATCGTATATAACCGAAGATAAGTTTAACGAAGTTAAATACGAACTCAATAATTTAAAATGTGCATCTTTGGTGAATAATAACTTCGACTATCAAGTTAATAGAAAGAGAGGCGCTGGGTTAATATCCAATAGTTATTTTATGGACAGCGGGCCGGTAGGTCTACCCCCTATTTCGGACACGGAGCATAATATCACGAACAATGAGCAGAGCGCGTCATCGTCGAGAGCTACTTGTGTCACTGCGGCGAGACCTCCCGCGCCCGCGCCCGCGCATGTTCCTACGACTCCCAACTCATGCGAGCAACAGGTGGTCGAGCGCGTGGAGGCTCGCACCGAGGGATCGAACGCGGGTTGTACGAGTGTCGCTGCTGTTATATTCCCCGCGCCTGCGCTTGTGCCGCCGGCTACTGCGATTCTCACAGAGCAGATTCAACAGGTGGTTGAGCACGTTGAGGCCCGCACTGAGATTTCGAACACGAGTACACCGTCGCCTGCGCTTGTTTATCGAGGAATTCGTGGGACTTGCAGTACGGATGAGGCTGTGTGTATGCGATATCAAGAGACATCAACACCGGCAACAGCTAAAAGCAAAACCTTTGCTGATGTAATAAATACGGAGAGGCATTGGCAAAGTGAGGAGCCGAAGGAGCAGTGGGTGTTGGTACAACATAGAAGATTGAAGAATCGTTTTAGTACATTAGAAGGGAAAGCGCGAAATATAGGAAGACAGAAATTTAAAGCTGCGGCTATACAAGTGCCTTTATTTATCAATAATGTTGACCGAAGTACAACAGGGAAAGACATTGTTGATTACATATTTGAAAAAACTCAAGTACAGGTCACTTTGCAGAAGATTATGCCGAAAGTACTGAGGCCATATAATTCCTATAAAATGCAGGTACCTAGTGCGAAGCTCTCGCTGTTTTTGGAAGACTCGTTATGGCCTGAGGGCATAACGGTTAGAAAGTTTGTTGAGTTTAAAAACAAAGATAATGGTTTACGTGGCCCAACGCAGAATAAACCAAACTAAGTTTGTAAGCTTCAACTGCTATTCAGTTAAGAGCTCCGTGGAGTATGTCAGAACATTGTGTCGGACGGCAGACTTCGTAGCTCTACAGGAGACATGGTTACTCCCGGACGACATCCCGTACATAGGAAGAATTGACGAGGACTTCGCGTATACCGGCAAATCTTCAGTGGATACTTCGTCAGGGATGTTGAAGGGCAGGCCTTACGGCGGTGTGGCTCTTCTTTGGCGTAAAAGTGTTTTTCCTTCTGTCTCTGTGATAGAATGTGATAGTGATCGCATAGTGGCAGTTAAAGTGGTGCTCGATAATCGCGAATTATTGGTGATGTCAGTGTATATGCCAACGGATAAACCTGAGAATTTTGAAAATTTTGTGAACTGTCTTGGGGAAATTAATGCAATTATAGAGACGTGTAGTATAGATACAGTGTACATACTAGGCGATTTTAACGCCCATCCGGGCACTTTGTTCGGCAATGAGCTCCTGAAATTTTGTGTTGAGCAGGGGTGGATGTGTGCAGATATAGAGTGTCTGGGTCTAGATTCAGGTGCATATACTTATCTGAGTAACGCGTACGGAACTACGTCGTGGTTGGACCATGTCATCACTACTGAAGTCGCAAAAAAAAGTATACTAGGCGCTAGTATAAGGTATGAGGTGTCATGTTCTGATCATTTCGCTGTTGAGTTAATATGCGACCTTAATATTTTAGTACCTAAAGTTCAACAGGGAAGCTCGATGACGGATAAAGCTGTCTGGGGTGAAAGAGGGACGGAACAGATAGAAAGGTATTTCCGTACTTGTTCACTTAAGTTGCGTGATATTGATTTTCCGACTGAATTTCGAGAGTGTGCTGATGTAATGTGTTGTAGTTTTGAGCATAAGCAGATTATCGACAAATTATATAATGATATAGTAAGCGCACTTCGGGGTGCTGCTGCGGAGAGCTCTAAAATTTGTAAATCTAGACTCAGAAAGAAAAGACAGGTGACAGGCTGGAATAAACATTGTAAGGAGGCGCACGGGGAGGCTCGGCTTTGTTTTCATGAGTGGGTAGACCAGGGTAAACCAACATCAGGACAAGTTTATGAACGAATGCGAAATTCCCGTAATTTCTTTAAAAGTCGGCTCAAGTGGTGCAGGAATAATGAAACCCAGATAAAAATGGACATTCTAGCATCACAGCATTCCACAAAAAACTTCAATAAATTTTGGAAAGAAACCAATAAATTAAATCCGAAGCCAAGTATCCCCGTGAGTGTGGAGGGTATAAGTGACGCCGTTCAGATTGCCAACCTCTTCAAGGAGCATTTCAGGGTGCACTCTCCGCTGGGACCAGCGAATACGGAGATAGGTGCGGGAAACACTCGTTTAGAAAAACCGGCTGTTCGACTCACGGCGAAACAGGTTGCTCAGGTTGTAAACAACATGAAGCGTGGAAAATCCCCTGGCCATGACTCACTCAGCATCGAGCATTTGCAACATGCGGGTGCTCATCTGCCGAGGGTGCTCGCCATGTTGTTTAATTTCTGTTTGAGCCATTCATATCTACCTGAAGCTATGATGAGAACGGTTGTTGTTCCTATAGTAAAGAACAAGACAGGAGACGCGTCGAAATTAAATAACTATAGGCCTATATCTCTCGCCACAGTCATTGCTAAGGTTCTGGACGGTATAATTGATATTCAGTTACGAAAATATGTGAAGATTCACGACGCGCAATTTGGCTTTCGACCTGGCTTGTCAACTGAAATGGCGATACTGAATCTCAAGCATACCGTCCAGTACTACACTGACAGAAGCACACCCGTCTATGCCTGCTTCTTGGATTTATCTAAGGCGTTTGACTTAGTAGCATACGACAGGTTGTGGCAAAAATTGGCGAGTGATACAGACCTTCCCATCGAGTGCATAAACCTCCTAAGATACTGGTATGGTAATCAGAGCAATTCTGTGCGGTGGTCGGGGTCACTTTCGGACGAGTACAGGTTAGAATGTGGTGTAAGGCAGGGCGGGCTAACATCGCCGACCCTCTTCAACCTCTACACGGACCGGCTGATCCGTGAGCTCAGCAGCGCCAAAGTCGGATGCTCGATTGATGGTGTTTTTGTGAACAACATCAGTTATGCAGATGACATGGTGCTGCTGAGCCCATCGATTAGTGCCCTCAGAAAGTTAATTTCAATCTGCGAGCGTTATGCGGAGGCTCATGGGCTCAGATACAACGCCATCAAAAGCGAGTTAATGGTGTTTAAGGCGGGGTCAAAAACTTATGACACTGTCCCACCAGTCATGCTGAATGGCAGTGTCCTTAAAAAAGTTGTACAGTTTAAGTATCTGGGTCACTGGGTCACCGAGACGCTGGCAGATGATTTTGATATGGAGAGGGAGCGTAGGGCATTGTCTGTTCGGGCGAATATGCTGGCTCGTAGGTTTGCGCGATGTACTGCAGAAGTGAAGGTAACATTGTACAGAGCATTCTGCCAATCGTTTTACACCTGCAGCCTATGGGTCAAGCACACTAAAAAATCGTACGATGCCCTGCGCATCCAATACAACAACGCTTTCAGGGCGCTGTTGAGGCTGCCACCTTATTGTAGCGCGTCAGGGATGTTTGCGGACGCGCACGTTGATGGCTTCGCAGCGATCATGCGCAAACGAGTCGCGTCCCTGCAGCGCCGCGTACGGGGCAGCGCCAACAGTTACCTCCAGCTGTTTGCCTCGAGGATGGATCTAGACTGCCCAATAATGCAGCACTGGACTAGGCTGCATGTTGAGCACTCTGGATCCAAACCTAAATTTAGACTGCGCTAAGATTATAATTTTGTTTTGTTCCATTTTTATTTTATTTTATTATTTTTATTGATTTTATTTTATTTATTGACTGGACTGATTTTTATTGAATGGACTGATTTTTATTGAATTTAGTGATTTTAATTTTGATTTGATGTGACATTAATTTTGTAATTATGTATTTGATTTTAATTTTAATTTTGATTATTTATGATAAAATATGATTATGTGCACGACTATGGACTGGTTCCGAAATAAATGATTTTTAATTTAATTTAATTTAATTATTTTAAGAAGATTTTGATGAAGATTCCGACTTTTAACAATTTAATAATAACTTAGTTTTTCGACCGAGCGAGCGTTAGTAAGCGAAGCGTCTATGCTTCAACAAAAGTACTTTCGTTTGTCCAAATTCTGCACCTTAGTCTTTGTCTACAGGTCGCATTTCTTAACCGATTCTTTTGAAACTTTGTGAGTAGGTTCGATGATTTTTTCGAATCATATCTTCGCTATTTTGAAAATTCCAAGAACTGTCTCGGCGCAAATAAAATCGGCATAATTATCAAACCTGCTCACAAAATTTTATGAGAATCGGTTGAAAAATGCAACTTGCAGCCGAGACAGACTTAGCCTCGAGCTCTACAGCTTACAGAGCCACTAGCATTAGTTTGTTACATTTTCTGAAACTACTTATTTTAATTAATAAATAAATACTTGGAAAAAGTACTGGTCCTTAAAATAAATATTCAAAACATGCCAACAAACATCAAAACTGAAGTTATGATATCATGTCTCCTACCTTGTTTAACCTATGCATGTCAAACTTGTAAATTTACGTCCAACTTAACCTGCCAACGCGGAATAGATAGCGTATGCTCAATATTAAAAAGATGCAAAAAATTCGTCACACAAAAATTAGAGAAACCACCAAAGTGACGAACTAAAATGGAAGCGGGCTGGGCACGTAGCGAGGCTAAAGGACGAGAGATGGACCAACAGGCTAACAACGTGGAAGGGTCCAATCGGCAAACGTCTCAAAGGCAGACCCACATGAGATGGGCAGACGAGTACGAGACTAGACTGATAATAATAGCTGGTACCTGCTGGCCGCAAATAGCTCAAGACAGAGACACATGGTATTCTTTAAAGGACGCCTTCACCTTCACTGGAGGAGGGGTTCAGGCAAACAAACTTCAATATTATTATCTAGAATTGATTGTTTTTTTTTTCAAAAATAAGTGAAATACGTGTAAATAACATTTTTTTTTTCTTATCTTTTTTTTCTCTTTCTTTAAGCTTTATGTGCATCTTAGTTTTTGCATGGATTAAAAGGCTTTTTATTATATACCTAGTAAAAAAAATATTACCTACTTTCAGGGATCAGACCCGACTCACCAGACATACTGGAAGTTGGTGAGATTTCTGTAATCCGGCAAGACGAACACCATGCCCAACCTCGTCCGACCGAAATATAACGTGTTCGATTGGGGGATGGTAGTTACGTATCGGTTTGTGGTTTGTCTTCTTGATTTCGTCATTTGTTGTCAACGACAATACATCTTAACTTTGGCAACTTTAGTAACTTAGCCACAGAAATATTGTATATTTTTTTTTTACTGAAAATTTTTGTAAGTACTTACCTACATAAAATAACAAAACAACTATATTTATTCGATATGATTAATTTGCGCCGGGGCTGGGTTAATTTTGTATGGATCGTGATCATTCTTCGAAAATCAATTTGTAAGTAATGTATTTGTAATTGCCCGAAATATACCTATGTAAATGCGAACACAAAATGCAGATTTTCCCCCGTTAAAAGTGTTTATTTTTTAGTCTCTTTTTTCTAGCACCACTTTTGATGCTAAAATTTGGTATATATCTAGCCCGTTCTACCTTGTCCAACTAGGCCTTTTCAAAACCCAATGTGGCAACACTGCTGACGCTTCCGGCCGCCTCTGTCAATGGCCGCGGCAGTGTGTTGTCGCCGCGGCTGGAGCTGCGGCTGACAGTCAGTGACAGTAGGCTGCCTTGTCAGGCCGCCTCTGTCTGTTTGACGCTTAATAATGGGGTGTTTATTTGAATCCGAATGTTCTAGATTGAACGCGTGGCTCCGCGTGATAAACAACTTTTTGTGTGTTTGCGCTATTGTTAAATCGAATGTTCTGGATATCTTAAATTGTATAAATACGCGGACGACCGACGACTCAGGAGTCAGTTTTGATTACGCGTTCAAAGTGCTGACATCAAAATAATTGTACGAGAAGTGTTCAGAGTGTTATAGCGCAAGTGTCTAGTGTGTAGCATCATATTTCTCACGGCCCAAGCCTATTTAATCATTTAAGAAAATATATACCACTTGTCTATGCTTCATCGCTTTAGGGATAGAAAGTTGTCCTCGAAACCTGGATTTCGTAACCTATCGAGCTCTAATCCGATTTTAGTCGATTTAAATAATTTAAATATTTTTAAAATAAACGTTACCTAAATAATTTAACTTAAAATTAATCTAATAACATTACATTCCCATACAACTAAACTAGTTCTATTCCGTTTTAACTTCGGTTTCATCTGAACTACTTATTAATAACATATCTTAATCGATTATTTATAATCGACTTAGTGTTTCGACTTAAACAAAGGTCAGAGGTTTAACCTCTATTGATCTCGTTTGACAGTCGATAATTACGTGGAATTCGTTCTGTCTCTCGCGTCGATTTCCGGGATAAAAATGCTTTTTTGGATGGAGATTTTGGGTGGACGCGGTCGGTGCCTGACCCCGGAGCCTGACCCTGGTTAACCAAATGTGCTCAGCATATTTGCCTACCACTACAATCATAGTTTAGCACTTTTACAACCCTGAAAAGGTATGTAACCTCACCTTGGTTAAAATCGTCTTTTTCCCATCTTTTAGGCTTTTGTCGAGTCTGGAATAGCTTCCCCTCGGGTCGATGCCCGTGGCGAGGTAAAAATTCCCATGTTTTTCCCATTAAATTCACTAATATTGATAATTATATTTTGATACACACTTCATGTGAAATACCCTTGTAAAACGTTAGCAGACCCGTTGTTCGGTCCTTAAAAGCTCCCCTACGAGTTCCTGCTCGTATTAAAATATTAATTTCCCCATATTTTCTACCCAAAACTTGTAAAATAATTAAAATACCTTTGACACATAACCTCTAAAATTTTCTACCCATACCACGTTTTTGACTTTCGAAATGGATTCATTTCAGGGTCCCTCTTTTGGCTCAACACTACTACATAATTACTAGATGCTTGCCCAAGTAACCAAGCACCCTCTTCAACTGCGGTTTGTCTGCGAACCCCAGTCTACATATTTCTACCCAACTGTAACGCTGAACTCTGAGGCCTCCGGAATGCCCCCTCCAGTATGGTAATCGGACCGCCCAGGTACCTCGTTATTTCTACACTCCGGGAAGTACCCCTTCGAGTATAATAGCATCTCTTCGAGTATAATAGCATCTCTTAGAGTATAATCTTATATAAATTTATTACTATAAATTAGTTAACTCACTTAGCTAAGAACTCGACCAAGCGACACCACCGTCTTAAATTATATTTCTAAAATCTATACATTAGACTCTAAATATTTAAGCTCTTCTGTGGGATTGTAAAATAGCAATTTCATAGAAATAAAAAACTGTGTGTAGTGGTAAATTTCTTGGATTGTTTTATTTAGAACTATTTAGAACTATTACAAACCGCAAAAGAAAACGATTTACCGAAATGGATGAGCTAAAGAAGGATATTAGCGAGCAAATAGAAAGCTCCTTAAAATCTTTTTCTGAGTCCTATTTGCACCAAATAGAAAACATTATGTCAGCTCTCAAAGACATCCAACTAGTCACAAACAACGTTCAGAACAGCATCACGTTTCTTTGTGAAGAAAATTCTGAGCTAAAGAAAAAAATTGTGAATCTGGAGAACCAAGCTAAATCGGACAAGGAGCAGATGATACTATTGGAAGAGAAATTTGAAGAAAATGAGAGAAATGAAAGAAAATGTAATTTGGAAATAAGAAATATACCAATGAAAAGCGATAATAACAAAAATGATTTGTACAAAATGATTGGAACTCTGTCGGTAAATGTCGGCACAACTCTGGAGAAATCGGATATCAAGGATATTATAAAAACAAACAATAACAAAAAAGAAAACAGTACAATTATTATTGAATTCACAAACACTTTCATCAAAAATGAAGTTATGAAAGCCGTAAAAACTTTCAACATAAAAAACAAAAACAACAAATTGTGTGCCAGACATTTAGGCATAACAGCGAAAGGCGATGTCCCTATTTTCATATCGGAAAACCTGACACAGAAAGCTGCTAGGCTCTATTTTCTGGCCAGAGACTTAAAAGCTGCACGGCATTATAAATATTGCTGGACCAACTATGGAAAGGTGTACTTGCGTCTTGACGACAACTCGCCAATTATTCCGATAAAGAGTGAATCACAAATACAACAATTAGCTGTTAAGTGACTATTTTATAAGTTCTGTCTAACACTCATCATTTTATCCATGTTTCAAGTCAATGTCAATACTCCGCCAATACCATACTGTGCAAACAACATTTATACCTGTTTCAATACTCAATTTTTGACAGTTACACTAAGTAAGCTATTCTATACGCTAACTTCGCGTTCTCTCAAGAGTACATATATCCCGCCAAACAAGTTGATTAGCATAAATATACATATATTCATATACACATGTCCTCCTCACTTTTCCCTTTTCGATAATGGATAAGTCTGATTACTTAATACAAGAATTGGACAATACAAGCAATATAACAGCCATCACATGTAACATAGAAAGTCTTGATAAATGTTTACCACAAAACACTCCCAATCTCTCATACATCTGTCAAAATATTCGAAGTATTCATAAGTCCTCAAATATTGATGATCTAGATGCAAACTTAAGTATGCTTAAATTACAAGTTGATTTAATTGTTTTAACTGAATGTCGAACTAATCCAAATAAACCGTTGCCGCATAAAATAGACTATCTGACATATGGCTCCACCAAAAAAGTTAATCAAAACGACGGGGTTGTAGTTTTTGTTAAAAAAACGATTGAACATTCGGTTACAGAAGTCATGCTAAACGGAGCCTCCTGTCTAGAAATCGCTACTCCTCATTGCATTATCATAGGAATCTACCGCCCTCCGTCTGAAACAAACAAAACTTACTTTATAAACTCCCTCGACAAATACCTAACCTCAGAACATCTAAAAAACAGAAACATTACATTGACAGGTGACATAAACCTGAATATATTAGAAGGCCACAGCGATAATGACACAAATACATACCTGGATATGCTAGCGTCTCATAGCTTAATACCGGGCCACACATTTGATACGAGAAAAAATAGCTGCCTAGACCATATTATCACCAATTTAAGCCCCAATACCCACAAAGCCACTATTGCTGTTCTTGAAACGACCATTACAGATCACAAAATGACAAGTATGTTTATTTACAAAAAGTCTAAACATAGTTTTAAACCTACAAAAACTAAATCTATAACTAATTATTCAGATGCAATAGAAACTTTAAAAAATAAAATTACCCCAAAACTATTTACTATACAGGACCCGGATATTTTAACATCCAAATTGATTACTTTAATTAAAGACTCTTTGAACGAAAACACTAAAATAATTAAACTTTCAAATAGTAAAATTATTATCAAGCCGTGGATAACCCCCGGAATACTAAAATGCATTAAACATAGAAATAATCTACAAAACCAATTAAAACTAGACGAAACAAACGAAGTTCTTCAAATAACATACCGTAGATATAGAAATTTTTGCAACAACTTATTAAAAAAACTAAAAAATAAATATGAAAAAGATCTCCTCGATAAGGCAAAAACGAACAATAAAACTTTATGGAGCTGTATAAAAACCATAACTAATCTAAAGAAACACAAAAATCCAAATAATGAACTCCTTAGTCTTAAAAGTACTCCAACAGAATCCGCAGACTATATAAACAGCCATTTCAGTAAAGTTGGTTCATCCCTAGCTGAACAGATTAAACAAGATAATAAAGCCTCCGATTCCTACTTTAACTCGCTCAAATCATCCCCCAATTCCATTGGTATCATCCAACCTGACGCTTTCGAAGTAAATTCTATAATAGCAAACCTAAAAACTGATTCGGCAGCCGGTTGGGACGACATTTCTACAGCTTTTATCAAAATGGCGAAAACCGAACTTACTCCCATTATCACTCACTTATCCTCATTAGTCTTTGACAACGGAGTTTTTCCTCATCTTTTAAAAAGATCTATTATACACCCAATATTTAAGGATGGAAATAGAGACGATATCAATAATTACAGGCCCATCTCAGTACTACCGGTTATAGCGAAAATCCTCGAAAAATTAATTAACACGCGTCTAATAAAATACTTAAATAAAAACAAACTGTTATCCGATTCACAATACGGTTTTCGTGAAGGTGCAAGTACAGAAGATGCTATTCTAGATCTTACTAAGCATATTACTAAACACATAGATGAGAAAAAGAAAACTCTCTATACTTTCCTTGATCTAAAAAAGGCTTTTGATACAGTCTCTATTTCTATCCTTCTCCGCAAAATAGAAAAAATGGGAATAAGAGGAACCTTCCTGAAACTAATAGCAAACTACCTCACTGATCGAACACAGCGTGTTAAGCTCGATAACAACAATTTTAGTAACGATATTCCCGCCACTAATTATGGCGTACCACAAGGTAGCGTCCTTGGACCGACTTTATTTCTCATGTTTATTAACGATTTAGCCAACCTTACACTGAAGAATGGAAAAATAGTCCTATATGCCGATGACACGGCGCTCCTCTTTGAAGGGAAGAGCTGGAAAGCAGTATTTCGTATAGCCGAGGACGGACTTCGTGAAGTCATTAAATGGTTAAACATAAACTCGCTCACCCTAAATACTAAAAAAACCAATTTTATCACTTTCACCATTAAAAACTCCTTGCAACCTGATAATAATTTGTCCTTATTCGCTCACACTTGCGTCCCTGGAAGCGCCGACAACTGTAACTGTCAAAAAATTGAAAGAGTAAACGCCACCAAATACCTCGGTGTTACTTTGGACAATAAGCTTTCTTGGTTTCCACATCTAGACATAGTCACAAAGCGAGCTAGAAAATTAATCTGGTTATTTAAGCATCTGCGAAACATCTCTGACACCAAACTCTTACGGTCTTATTACAAAACGCAGACCAACTGTGGACTAACGATAGTACTGGGTTTAGTCCATGGACTAAGTGAAATCCATATTACAAAACCTGGTTTATCGTTGATTCGGGGATCGTCTATGGTCTAAAGTTAGTCCTCCGATGACCCTAGTCTAACTATGGTACTAACCTCAAAATTAGTTGTCAAATTCGCCATCTTGGTCTTTGTTATAAATTATATCTCTACTTTTTCGTGATTTTAAAAGAAAAATGGATTTGGACAACTTAGATCACATGGATTTAGACGATTTGGAGTTTTTAGAGGCCACCCGGAAACCCAATAAGCTTAGACTTCGCGTGAACCCTTTCGACCTAAGTGACGAGGATTTTAAGTACAAATATAGGTTTACAAAGGATTTCGGCGATAAAATTGTGGACATAGTGAAAGATCAGCTATCTCATGACCCACGGGGATGTCCACTATCTCCTGAAATGCAAGTAGTTTGTGCATTAAGATGTTGGGCTCGCCATGAAGTAAGTACCTACTAAGAGTGAAAACCTGACCAGTAAATTGTTTATAATTTTATTCCTATGTTATTATACTTATATTTTATTGTTTTCTTTACATAGATTCAAGACGATACAGCAGATTTGCATGGTGTGTCACAGCCCGTTGTAAGCAATATTTGTAAAAGAGTGGCAGGAGCACTTGCAAGGATATCACACCAATTCATCAGAATGCCCGCTACCCTTGATGAACAACAGGAGAATATGAGAAAGTTCCGTAGTATTGCTAACTTCCCAAATGTGATTGGTGCAATTGATTGTACTCACATAAGAGTAAAAAAGATAAATGCAGATGGCGGCCAGTTATTCATTAATAGGAAAGGATTCTCTTCAATAAATGTACAGGTAAATAAAAATTTGACATAAAATCTGAAAGATATTAAAAATATTTCTTCACTCTAATAGCACAAAATGTGATATTGTGTGCCAGAACTCTGAAACAATTGAAAAGTGTTTGGAATTGCAATTTAAAAAAGGCACAAATTGACTACTTTCTATCCACTGCACGAGTCAAAGTTTAACAACTGAATATACCTTACAAGATTTAAACTAATCAATATTTTTGTTTTTAGGTAGTTTGTGATGCAGACCTCAAAATAATGGACATTGTGACCAGGTGGGGTGGCAGTGTACATGACTCCAGAATATTCCGGGAAAGCAGATTAAAGCAACGTTTTGAAGCCGGTGCTTTTTCTGGAATACTACTTGGTGATAGTGGCTACCCATGTACACATTATTTATTAACACCTTTACTTAGCTCGCGATCACCACAAGAAGAGAGATACAATAGGTCCCATATTCGTACCAGAAATACAGTAGAGAGATGCTTTGGTCTTTAGAAGCAACGTTTCCGATGCTTGTTAAGAGGCATGTACAGTAGTATAGAAACATGCAAAAAAACTATTGTTGCATGTGCAGTGCTTCACAACATTGCAATTGATATGAGAGAAGGTAGTTTCCCAGAAAGTTACTCTAATGATCAACCTTCTAGGGAAACAACTGTTCAGCGCAGTGTTGTGAACACTGTCCGTGGAAACATTAGGAGAAGGCAGTTTATTGAAACACATTTTTAAAACAAAATTAAACTAGCAGCACCCTGCAGTTTCACTTACATGTACTGAGATAAAACAACCTGCTTTACACTAAAACTTATTTAACTTTAAAAAGTCACTTCTAAATCTCAACTACTAAATATTTTAGATTAATATTGAATACCTATGGATTTGTTTAATTCTCTGCAAAGATGTGAACAATATTTAGGTTAACAAATATACCATGGTAGTTTTAAGTTCAAGTTTACATAAGTTTCCTTCCCATTTTGCAAAATATTTAAAAAATAAACTTTTTTATTCCAGGCCAAGGTGTCTCTTTACCTAGTTTCAGTTAAATCTGTTCAGTCATTTGAGCATGGCAAAGTGACATAAAAACATACTTTAATTTGCATTATGATATTACAGTGGTGTTACGCCTACATATTTTATATTATACAATAACAACAATTTATGTGTAAAATATTGAATACAAAAAAATGTAATAAGAAATTATACCCTACATACACAATTCCTAAATCATATAAAAATACTAAATACAGAAATCTAATTTAGGTATTATTACTTCTATATTTTGGTTTATTACAATGACATTGTCATAATAATAAACTGACTGTCTCTACTCACTTTTTCTGAGACTCTAATATCTCAATTTCTAAGTTAAGCTTCCTTATTTTTAATTTTGCTATTTCAATATTATAAATGTGCTCCGTCTCCAACATCTCCAGGTGCCTTTTCTTAAAGTTAATATTGCTCTCAATTATAGTGTCTCTTGTTTTTTCTTTCCTGCAATGTGAAATTTGTTTTTATATTAATGATGTGTGAATTCATTGTAATGTTATGGTAATTTTTTTGATTGTATGAAACATACCCATTCCTAGTTGATTTCTTGCCTTTGCTTGTGTTGCTATTAATTCTGGTTTTAGTTAAAGCTAAAAACATTAAGTATGTTTAATAAATTGTCATTAAACAATGTGTATTTTATAGTTTACACTAATGCAAAATTAAACATAGATCATACTTAATACATGTATTTTGTTTTCTTAAAATATACCTTGTTCCACATTATATTCGGAGCCTACATTAGTGAGGATGCATTCTATATTCCCTTCTTCTTCTTCTTGGTTACTAGACCCTGCAGCCGCATACTGTACAGGGTTCTCTAATTTTGTTGTAGTATCATGAACCTGAAACAACAAATAGATTTATAATACTTGACAAATTACTATGTAAACATTTTTGCAAATCATTATAAAACTGAACTCTGAAAAATAATTACCAGGGCAGCATCACTATCATAATCATTAATCTTAACAACAAAATCAAGAGGAGTGATAGCCATCACTGCCAAGTCTTCTGGAGATGGCGATGGGGGCTTTTCACCTCCTCCTGTTCGCATCTGCTCTTGCCTGTGTGCGGATATATTTGCCTTGGCTGTCATTTTCATCCTTTTCCAAGCAAGTTTTATTTCAGCCTCCGATCGGTTTTTTGTGGTAATTTCATTTAATCTAGAAATATATTAAATTTTTAATATTTGCTGTACTTAAGTATGTACTCATATTTTTTACTTATTTTTTTCTCAAGTTAGACCACAGAAGTATGTACGTACTCACAAGTTCAAGGAGACTAATTATACTTACTTAGCCGATATGTTTTTCCATTCTTTCGCCTTTAAAATATTTATATTGGTTTTAGTGGACTTATCTTCTAAAATATGCGCTGACTGTGAAATAACCTGGCGCAATATGTCCTGGAAAAGATAATAAGTAAGGATAATCAGGACCATATTTAAGGAAATTAATTAAGGCTGGCTACGTACAAACAATAATGCACTTCAAAACTCACTTTCTCTTCAGGAGTCCAATTTTCGGCCCTCTTTTTCTTCCCCTGGTCAGCTTTTTTATCTTGGTCCATTTTAACACAAATGAGACGTGTAACAGTGCGTCGTGACAAAACACTTGTGCACACAAGTGCATTGTTCCAGTTAATAAGAAGCACTTGAAAGCTTTTTGGATTTGTTTATTTTAAGATTTCTAAGTAATACAATAATCAATGGAAAGAACTATCAAATTTCGCGCGTCGCGCAACGTCATATTTACGTTCCGATTGTCGTAAGTCTCTTTGCCAACTAAGAAAACTAACAACCTTGAAAATATTGTTACAAAGATGATTTTCATGAATTAGATTATTTATTGATTAAAAATTAAGCAAACAATGCGCTTTCGAAGGCCAATAAACGTATATTTTAAACGGGAATAGTAATTCTTAATCTATAGTGCGTAATACACGGAACGTCGTGAACGAATGGAGGCAAAGTGAATGAACTTTTTTCGTATTTAATCTATGATCAATATTTAAACCATGGATGATCCTTGGACTAACTAGTCCTCGATTAATCCACGATTTGTAATAAAGTCAAGGACTAACTGCTTAGTACCGTAACAAACTCGAACTAGTTAGTCTAGGTTTAAACCTTCATTTAGTCTGCGTTTTGTAATAAGACCGTTAACGTACATCTATATAGCTCTCGTACAATCCATACTTTCCTATTGTATAACTATTTGGGGCGGCACTTTTAAGTCTCGGTTCATAAGTATCGAACGGGCCCAGAGAAGTATTCTTAAAGTAATGCTAAAAAAACGTAAAATGTACAGTACTTCTAAATTATATAGTGAAGCAGATATTTTGACTGTCAGACAGTTATATATATTACGATGTATCGTAAAAGTGCATAGGGCTAATGCTGTAGACCCTGATATTATAAAAAAAAGGAATCCACTATCTGTAATAAAACAGCCATTTGTAAGAACTTTGTTTGCAAAGCAACAATTTTCGACACATTCCATCACAATTTACAATAAAATTAATCGCCTAAAACATATTTACAAAATGTCACTTCAGCAATGTAAGACATGTATTCTAAACTGGCTAAAGAAACTTGATTTTGAATTAACGGAGCGTATAATGACTCATGAAATAGATACTTATATGTACTTACACTACCCACCTTAACTTAACCTAGAAATTGTTACTAGCCACTAAGAGACTAGCTTTCAACCTAAAACTGATTTTTGAACAAATTTGTAAACACTAAAATATATTTATATGTAAACTTAAAGAATTTTGAAGGTATTATGTAAAAATGTTATGTAAAGGTATAATAGGAACTTAAATATAAAGTAAATGACATAAAATGAGAAACAGAAAATGTAAAATGAAATGAAATAGTTTTTAAATTAGTACGTAATACAAAAAAAAAAAAAAAAAATTTTAAAAAATGTTGTAGGTAAATGAAATACCATTCTTTTATAAACAACGAAAGAGCGGTCTCTCCTAACACAGGTTTTCCAAACTTAACAGGAGAGACCAATCCCTGTAAATTTACCAAGTTTAGAAATAAATAAATTTTGAATTTTGAATTTGAAAAAGAACTTCATAAAAGACTACCTCACCCCTCGGGGAGGAAAGAACCCTTACAAGTTTAGTGTAGTGTAACAGTGTTTGTGTGTGTGTAACTGGTGAATAAAGTGAATCTTCGGATACGTCGACGTTTCATTCCTTTTATCCTAACCCCGTTTGTAACAGTATAAAAAAATCAAATTCCAAAAGAGATATTTGTTAGACAAGCTAAAGAACTTACATAGAAAATATGTTGAAGTAGGAAGAATAAGTTTCGGTACCTTCAAAAAATACCGCCCATTCCTACGTCTTACCTCCTAATATCATGAGATTATGATATCATGAATATCATGAGAGTTGCGCATGCACAAAACACTCGAATATGCAATTCTTAATATATAGTCCAGTCATTACGTCGGAAAAATCGGGTTAGAAAAGAAAGTGAACCGAGAAAGCTAAATTTTGGATATGACGTGGGGGGTGGCTAGAAAAGCTTAAGTTCAAATTGTCGACCAAAATAACCTTGTGCGTTTTCCGCCATCTTGAAAAAAGGGTTAAATTCAGTTTTTTCGTCATAACTCGGTTCCCCGTTGAGATACGAAAATTTTGATATGATACTACTTTTTTGTTGCTTTTTGTACGATCTACAATTAAGGTCCTATACATTTTTCACGTATCGATTATCGTTTTCGAGATATCGATAAAAAAAAACAAAATTTTAGGGAGAAAAAATTGTTTTTCGTCATTTTCTTTTTTCTCGTACAAGATATCAAAAATTGTCCGAAATAAAACTTGTAGAGCGGGTTTAGACCTACAAATTCGTTTTTTTTTTAAATAAAGACTATAAAGGAAGCTCAGATCAACCTAGAGGAAAAGATGGAACACTGCGTTATATCTTGCTGAAGCCACTTCTTTTTCAATGTGTGTGCGTGGTAATATTGCCATGAAAAACATTTACAATTACACGAAAACCAATATTAATTCCCAAACTCTACGTTAGCCATTTCCGTTCCAATATACAAACTAAGGAGATTTAATATTTTAAAACTGCACATATTTGTAAGAGTTTAATATTACGGCTTTTTCAAAATTGACTCATAAAAAACTACACAGTTTTTAAAAAGAACCTCAAAATGTAGTCCTGGCCACACTTTTATAACGCACTATGTGGTGAAGGCTCACAAAAAGTGTACTTTACCATATTTTTTTATAAGAAGAATTTTGAATAAAGAAAAATGATATTTCGAAAGTTCGTAATAAATCAAACTTTAGTGTTCCATGTAAGCTATTATTAACTTGTTAATATCGAACGTTTGAAATAGTGAATATATTTGAATTTAACCAAAAACGAACCGATACAACAAATTACTCACTTGTTGTTTCTTAAAAAAATAAAATGTGTCTAACGCAACTCGAGTTAATTTTTATTTTTTTTCATCTTTTATTTACTTTTAAACATTATATCTAAGTAATGTGTAAAATGTATGGAGTTAAAACTACTATCTCAGTGGTAGATATAATAAAACAGGCAATAAATAAATAAAATATGATATAAAAAACAAATGTGCCGAATCATATTTCCCGTGTGTTATGTAGACTTGCTACGTAGTAGTTTTTTTGTAATAAGCACTAGCAACACGTAATAATATTTTTTTGTGATGGCAACATTACTATTTTCAATATGAAATGTCAGTGTCATTGTCAGACATCTTGGTTTTTGTGAAAGTGGCAGTACTCTGTGTGTGTTATTTTTCGTCCTTGGATTTTCGATAATTTTCGGAAGCAATTGCGCATGGTAAGTAATGTAATATGTTTGCTTCGGTTAAGGACAGTTGAGAGGGACGTTACTATTATTTAATAATGTAGTTCACCACTGATTTGCATTGCGTTTAAAGATGCTACATGAATTTTAGGTTATATTGATCACGTGTGTTTGTGCACGTGTGTTGCGTGTGTTACGAAATTGTGTGACGTAACACACGTGAAGTGTGTAAAGCTACGTTCACATCGTAATGCCATTGAGATGTTCTTTGCTGGACAAAGCCCTCCCCGTGTTTTCCAAAGCACGCAGTCCTGAGCCAGATGCATACAATAATATTTATTTTGGTTTAAACCGTTTATTTTTTTGCAGATGCCGCTAACACCGGCTGAAAGGCAAAAGCGCTACAGGGAAAGGCTGAAAGAAAAAAATCTAGAAAAGTTCTTATCACAGAAAAGAAAAAATGCGGAGAGAACAAAACAAAACCGAAAGAAAATAGCAGAATATGCTTCATCTGAGCAGGAAAATATAAGAAAGCAGTGGAGAGATAGAAAGAAGAAATCCAAACAAGAATCGAAGTCTGAAATTGTGCCTTTACCAGAACATACACCAGTTTTAAAACAGAAGAAGAATAATAAAAGAAGAGTGATTTATAAGCTAAAGACTCAAAACAAAAACTAAACGAGGATGTAAGTAAATTTAAACGACTCTTAAAAAATATGGGACAAAAATTAAACAGGTATCAACAGAAAAACAATGAGTTACTCGAAATCATCAAAGAAAAAGACAAATTAATTCATGATCTTGAAGAAAATGCAAAAATAAGTGCTAAAATTACAAAAGATGATCTTGAAGAAAGGACTCCTTCATCGAAAACGAATGCTCTCTCGACGCTCCGGAAACTGCTAGTTTACTCTCGCAGAAAACTACCAGTCAGCCTAAGAGCGTAGTGAAAGCTTCCTTGGTAGATGCTGATGTTCGTCCGTCATGTTCGGGGATGACGAGAACATCCAAGCGAGTTGCTAAGAGCAAGGCTGGCAGTGATTTGGATAGTGATTTCGAAGATGAGTTCGTCGTCGCTCCTATCAAAACCAATGCCGACATTGGCGTAGGGAGGAATATTCCTGAGGACAAAGACCTAGACGAAGCTGCTCGAAACATTATAATTTCTGTAGAGACTGCAATGGATGGATGAAGCTGCTGATCGTTTGCTTGGCGTGTCTAGTAGCTTCACGTGGGAAGAAGGCTTTGAGTCGTTTCAGGGTGTTCCTGAAGAATTTTCAGGTCCTATCCCGGGGCCGCTCAAGGACTACGATACGCCTTATGATGCCTTTACTGATATCTGGAGTAAAGACTTCATAGAGCTCAAAAGAAAGTCATCTAAAAATAAGAAAAATAATAGGACATCATAGGAGATATGAGTTAGTAATCTATAAACAGTAGGAAAAATAATAGGCCGTCAATAGAGTTAAGAGAAAGTCATCTAAAAATAGTAGGAAATAAAATAAGACATCATAGAAGATATGATGAAAGGAAACTTATAAATAATTTTGAAGCAGATATAGGGAAATACACACAACAACCAATTAATACAGGATACTATACACAGCAGTACAGTAATTCCTCTACAATGGACTCATCTGGCACTTCATCATCAGCATCACATACCGCTACGTCTTTTCATGCCATTACTCCATCACCTAATGTTAATATTGGATTCGAAACTAACACTGAATTGTAATTAAAATAAACAATTGATTTTTAAATTTGTCAAATAATTTTTACTTTACTTCACTTAAGGCCTCAATAATAGCGTCACAAACTTCTGGAACTATTCTTGAGATACTCTGCTTCGACACTCGAAATAAATATTGCAAGCTGCTATAGGAATCTCCGGTTGCTAAAAATCTTAGAGTTATTAAAACTCGTTCTTTCACAGTGATTGCCTCTCTATATTTTGTATCGCACTTTTTGATTTTATCAGACAACAATGAGCACAAATTTTCGAAGTCTTGTAAGGACATTCGTGTAAAATTATTTACAATCTGATCATATATTAAATCTCCAAGTAATCTATTTCCATATTGGTGGCGACGCTTATAAATTTTTCTAATCCAGAAGCGTCTAGATTTTTTCTTGATACGTGACTGTTTTCGTTTCTTTAAACAATAAGCAGCTAGGAAAATAGCTGCAGCTGAAAATACACGACTGTCCATTTCGAATACTCGCGGACTTATGATGGCTCAGCCTGCCTCGCGAGGCTTCCTCGTGTAAATTGAACAAAACTACTGAGGCTGCCTCGGGAGCCATCGCTCGCGATCTGGACACCGAGGCTGCCGCGCGAGCCTGTGCGCTAGGTGGGTACCCGGCTAATAATGCTTGGCTGCAGCACAGGTACAACAACCGTGCCTCCAAATCAAAAATGCCTTTGAAGGTATTTCGGTTTGAAGTATTTGAAAGTTTGCTTTTGGCAAACAGATTCGCAAAACGAACAAAAACTGAACCTTCAAGCTTCAAACCACGCATAGCACGGCCTTTGAGCCCAGTAATTTACGACAATCTTGGTCACTTTCCTTCCACTATGCAGGAGGGGCGCTGTAGATACTGTCCAAAAAAAACTGTAGTATTTTGCACGGGTAATAATCCCAGAAACTGTTTCCTGAATTTTCACGCCAAATAAGTTGAATACTTATGTGAATTTAGTTATTTTTTTATTGGTTTTTAAATTTTTATTGTCCTCATAGTTTGTTCGGTCGTTGGCAATGTCCGTCACACCGTACACAGAAATCGGCACGTTTCTTATTACGTAATGGAGATTGTCCGCTGTGACGGACAGCCATTTTCTGAAAAACTGTAATTACTGGGTTTTTTTTTCTATTTTATCTGGGGACCTAATAGGTTATTAAACCGAACTTAGTAATAACATTTTGAAAAAACGTTGTTTTTTTTTGCTTGCTACATTGAGGGTTAATAGGACTAAAAACATTTTTTTTTTATCGTAGGCGCTCGAGCAATTATTGAAGAATTCACTTGAAGCTTCTAAACTGCTGGTTATCTAGGGTAGCACAATAGATGGAGATAGTTCAAGAAACCTACTAGTGGCAGAGATAGCTAAAGAAATTTTATGTGTTATAATATCATGAATAGTACGCTGCGTGGTAATTTACATTTGCGAAGGGTAAATGCTATAAAAGCCCTTTTTCCTAGGGAAACACATAATATATCATGTCTACACGACTTTCCTCTGAAGGGGTTGGCAGAGGTGTAATACAACCAAGTCCCAAACAGGCCCAAATGTGACAGGGACCGAACCTGTTGCCATACACCGGGATCCTATCAAGTAACAGATGTAATACAATACGCACATAAGTTCACACAATGAACAAATAGTAGCTTGCCGTCGGCTGGGTTTGAAACGGGTCTGTTCCAACTAGCCTTTCATCGGGAAAATACAACAACCTATTATGTGCCGGCCTGCACTACAGGTGGTATTACATTACTACGCATGGTATTACATTACCGGTACTGCTAACGGTACGCATTACCGGCCAGAGGAAAACTTGTCTGTCAAGTTTTAAATCCGTCTCCCAAAAATTGGGAGCACTTCAGTGAAAAACGGAAATTATTTATTTTATAGTGATATAACTCTGGCCTCAATTTCTCGATCTTCTCCGACGCCGCCGCCAGACCTGGAAAGTGCAGAGTTTGAAGGAGGGTGGCGCTGCCGTGCCGGGGGTAAGTAGTGTAGGTGAGCATAAACGAGAGAGACAAAAAGAGATAGGTGCATTTCTATCTTGCATCTCAGAACCATTTTAGTAGCGGCTGCGACGCGGAGCTAGTGGTGGTGTGCAGTTGGACGCTCCGTCGAAACGTAGATATAGTTTTTGTTTTTCAAACTTTGTGACCGCTTGTCACAAAGTTTTGTCTTGCTTTTTAGAGTTACTAATGCCAGTGATTCACAATAATAATAAAGATTATTATCATTATTCTATATACGAGTATATCCAGAAGACCAGCGAATAGACTAAATCTTTTTGTACAAAAAAGTAGTAGTAGTAGTGTTACACTGGATGTAGTCCGCAGGAAAAAGAGCTTTTTAGTTGCCTTTACCACCTACATTTAGCTGAGAACCTTCCGAACTCTACCCTGGAATCATTTTTAAGCACTATCAAGCTAAGCCACAAATCAGGGAAGAAAGATGCTGACAACTGTAATTTTGTTTTGGAATTTCCTGCACTTATATGCAAAGCCCTGGTGACTAAGAAAAGAGTATTCGTGATTTGGTCTTTTTACCCTGTTACAGACTTCACCTTGGTATCAAGGTGCTACAAATGTCAGCAGTACGGTCACGCGGCCATGTCATGCCGAGAACAAACCTACACGTGCGGCTATTGTGGCGATCTGGGTCAGTCAATAAAGGAGTGCACAAAAGTCTGAAGACCCGAAATGCTCTACATGTTTGCGTTTTGAAAAACCATAAAATCATAAAACAGGCGCTGCCAAGTGTCCGGCAAAACTAATGGCGGAAAGAAGATACATAACCTCTATCGACTTTTGAGGCGCTTAGAGCGCCGTTCCTTCTTTTTTCTTTTTCTGCTCTTTTTTTTTACATTTTAAACAAAAATGTAAACGAAAAAAATTTAAAAAATTAAAACTTTTTTTTTTTAAATGTGAATAGGTCGGCGTTTGACCACCAACTCGCCTGATGTTAAGCGACGTCGTGGTCTAAGATGGAGCACGACGACCTATAAGGTACTTATTCACTCTAGCCTTGAAGTTTAGTAGAGTGAAGAAGTACAAAGACGGCAGTTGAGTGAGGCGCTACAAGTGCGCTACTGCTCACATATAGTCATTAGGATGTAGGGGGTTATTTTTAAGAAAGAAAAAGTCAATCTGCTTCGCTTAACAGTGGCTTTGCCACATTAATGGCGGCAGGTGCCTAGCACATCGATGGGTTAGCCATGTGCGTCCACTAGCACTGCAGCCTCACAATATCATGTTCTCCCGATCGACTAGTTCCAGTCTGATCCACAGTATCTGCGTCTAGGCGCATTCTTGTCATTAAGGGTCTAGTTTCCCAGCCCCTTCATAGGCACTAGCTAGACGTTGGAGCTCTGCACCCCGACGACCTCCACCATCCCCAATCTGGCTGAAAAGTAAAAAGCTCATATAAAAGCTGAAAATACTGCACGAAGGTTTGGTTTCACTGAAGAAGCGCTAAGTAACGCTCTTTCAGATATACGTTACGTATGTGGTACCATTCGAAGTATCAGAGAAGCATACCGACTATACGGGGTACCAAGATCCACTGTATAGGACAGACTTTCCGGTCGTATTGCTGAACAAATGAGAAAAGTTGGTCCAAACCCTATATTTGGTTTTGAAGGAGAAAACAAAATTGTTGATTGGATAATGGTGTTGGCGAAATCCGGAAGTTCTTTTAACAAATATGATTTTTTGGATACGGTAGCTGAGCTTACAAAGGATTTTGGCTTAGATCATCGTTTTACTGGAGGTTAACCTGGTGTACGATGGTACCTCAGCTTTCTCAAACGCCATCCAAACATAAGCGTTCAAAAGCCAGAAGGTTTTAATAAGGCGCGAGAAGCTATCAAGGAAAGTTTGATTCGGAAATGGTTTGCAGACATACACACATTCTTTGTTGTCATTGAGTTATTTTTAAAAATCATTTTATTTTGTAACCGTAACTTCAACCGTCCTATTAGGACCTTAGAGCAAGCCCCTTCTGGGCTTGCCAGGGCAATTAGACGCCCCCCGTCCCTCGGCGACAGCCCAAACCGAGGACGTACATTGGAGGTGCCCTTGTGCTCGTCGCCCATAGCTGTAAGCATTATTTAAGGCTCTGCGCTTGCCTAATGCCCGGTACGCTGTCGAGGCCTCAGTGGCCAACAGCATACAGTCATTATGAAAAAGAAAAAAAACGGAGCGTCCATTCAGCTAGCGACCGTGCTTAGTGCGATAGCCTCCGGCAGTCCACGAGTATTAGTCGAGTTGGCAAAGGTTAGCTCACTTATAGGCTAGGAGGGCGATAGCCAACGGCCGTCCAGTCCGACGCCTGTTAGGAAACTCAGGAAAGTTAAGTACTCACTACGTTACTACTTTCGTAGTATCTGTTTACGTTGCTGAATTAAGGGCAATTGAAGCTACTTTTGGCGTTTCATCTCATCATCCTCCCTACATCTAGCGCCCAACGTCAAAATCTGCAATGCCGAAGACAAAACCAACTAAGAATAACGAGATGAAAGAAGAAGAATTCGAATCGGAATCGGATGAAGAAGACAAAGTAACTTCAAGACCAGTTACCCTCACAAGTGTGCACTTCGCCGAGCTTCTCAATCATCTACCGGCAGGCTTGTCGAAAAACAAAAACTTCACACGCTGTTCACTAAAATTCCACGGCGAAAGGGTACACAGCAATATAATTCATCACAGCGGCGGATTTCTACAAGAAAATCGAAGACGTTTCAGACGACGATGCCCTAGCTGGTCTGCCGCTGTTACTGAAAAACCAAGCAAGCAAATGGTGTGGCGAGGGGTAACGAGAGAGACCAAAACTTGGACGCAGCTCGCGCAGGCACTAAAATCCCTAAGGGCCTCTTTTGCTCCCGAACGACATCCGTATCAGGTATTTATGGAACTCTTTGCGACAACTCAGCGCGAAGACGAGCCCATAGATGACTTTATTTGTCGCAAACGCGCCTTGCTTGGGATTTTGGGATGTTGCCCCCAAAACGACACAAGGAAGAAGACCAACTAGATCTCATTTACGGTCTAAATTATATTTAAAACTAAGCCTTAAGAAAAAACTGGCTCGAACTGAAGTCCGGACGTTCACACTTCTGCTGGAGAAAGCCTGAAAGGAGAAAGGATCAGGATCAGGAGTCGTTGGATGGGAAACCCAAATCTACCGCCCTGCAACAGCAACCTGCCTCTACAAAACCTACAGCAGAACAAACGACCTGGAAGCAATTTAGTTATAATTGGCTGGCCTAGCTATTTTTAGTAGACTGGTACAAATCACAAAATTATGTCAATCCTACTGAGTAAATTCTGCGAAGATAATGATTTCATTCTGTATGCGTTGCCGCCGAACACCACTCACATTTTATAGCTAGTCGATGCAAGTTTTTCAAACCAATGAAACAAGAATATAACAGCACCGTGAAAAATCGATTGTTGGTGGTACCAAAAATGGTACCATTGTATTATAATTGTTGTATGGTAATTGTTGTTGTTGAGATTACCAGGTCTTTTTTAAACGATCAAACCTGAAACAAGTATAAAACAACCAAGTCAATAAATGAAGCAAGAGAGGCAACGGTTTTCAAACCTTCAGATGTTTTTGAAAGATAGAGGAATGTTTGATCATTTGAGTGACCCAGATCGTGTTGTAAACGCGCAGACTTAACTTGTTATAAATGCTTCCGGATTTCTTTTTGTACTGGTTTGATTTTTAAAAGTTCTTTTTTAACTTAACAATTAAATACTTACAATACAGACACAGTCTATTAATGTAGATAGTAATGGCTATTTAAATTAACTATTAGGTTAAACTCGCCTATT
The DNA here is from genome assembly GCA_911728515.1 of Peribatodes rhomboidaria. Classification (NCBI taxonomy): domain Eukaryota; kingdom Metazoa; phylum Arthropoda; class Insecta; order Lepidoptera; family Geometridae; genus Peribatodes; species Peribatodes rhomboidaria. The sequence continues at coordinate 9,028,538 of OU452189.1, forward strand.
TAAGTCATATAATAACAAAAAGTTATACAGTTCATGATAGATGATAATATCTAAGGTATACAGTTCATGATAGTACGAGTAGGTCTATTATGATTATTTTGTGACAGACTCATTTTTGAACATTTTTTTTTTTACTGCTCAAACTTTATGGTATTGAGCAGTATAAAAAAAACCGGAATTCAAAAGCGTGTACCTCTACTATACTACAGTGACGTGTACAATTTTTATTTTTGAATTGATTAGGCTTTGGAGGTACAGTAGGTTTTTCCCTGTGTGAGTGCTGTATTGTACTATACACCATATTTTGCTATACTAGTAAGAGGAACAGCTCGCAATGCCTCTGGAAAGTTGTTCAGATATGTCTACAACAGATGAAGACGGTTGCGAGAGAAGGGTATAATAGAATGTCGCTCTCGGTTATCATAAACATCTTCGCTGAAGACCAATATTCAATCGCCGGAAGCTCATTTAAAAGAAAACATAGGTAATCTTGTTGCAAATTATGGTTGTTGTTTTACGATGTAACCCGTAGTTTAGTCCCATAGTTTCTGTCCCATAGTCAAAAATATTTGGTATGGTGAGTACTTAAGACCTCTTTTGGCTTATTGTCCATAATACCTTCGTATGACGTCACAGAAGAACATGCCATTTACATGACTACCTGTGCGTGCCGGCTTAGCCGAGGTGGAGAAAAACTATCTTTTCTGAAAAAATCTATTGAGCCCTGGCACCTCATGGAAGACTATTGGATGAATACAGATGATTATCGTCTAGCCAAAATTTATTGAGGGCCCGGAACTTAAAGCATACAATGCATGCATTCAAATGCATGCAATGCAAAACTCAATGCAATTATTTTTCACCTAGTACCTAGTACTGAAGCAACCAGCTGGGCACAAGCTACTACTACGCGACTTCGAAATATTATACCCTGACAAAACGGATGCTCTTTCCATAAACATAGTATCTCTAAGCAGTAAAATAATTGAACTAGCAAGAATAATAGCAGCAAATGTATGGGACAAACAATTGAAACAGATTTTTGAAATATAATTATTTGAAGCAACTGATTAGTATTCTAGTACCTGGATGACCGAGCTTTGCTCGGTATTTTTTTTTTTTTTAATTGTGTTTTTTGGAAATTATATTTAAGTATGCATAAATAAACAATTGATTTTAGTCTAACCTCAAAGCAAACACTCATTGACTTCGTGTTACTTAACAACGCCATCTGCTGTTGTGTCGTTAAAGCAATTAGTTGGTCACAAAAAATAGTATTATTATTCGCCAATAGATGTCAGGAAGAGTCATATTTTTCAGTTGAGACTACTCAAACGCCTCCTTTTTGTTAGATAAAACACGAATAAAATGACATTTTCTAAAAATGATTCCTAGCTAGATCGATTTATCGCCCCCGAAACCCCCTATATACTAAATTGTATGAAAATCGTTGGAGCCGATTCCGAGATTCCAATTATATATATATATATATATATATACAAGAATTGCTCATTTAAAGATATAAGATATACGAGGGCAGGTCAATAAGTCCGTGACTTTCTGCATTTCCAATCTGTCTGTCGAAGTTTGAACTTGTTCTATGATTTTGTTTGTCTATGGCAGCCCTTGAAAAGAAAAGCGCGCGTCTTTTTTCAACAAAATGGAGAAGAGTGAGTTTCGTGTGCTCATAAAGCATTATATTTTGCGGAAAAAAACCATTACGCAAAACAAAGAAAAGTTAGAAAAATACTATGGAGACTCCGTACCATCGATTTCAATGATAAAAAAGTGGTTTACTGTATTTCGATGTGGTCGCACAAGCAATTGCGACCACATCGATTAGAGCAATTGATACGGAACGTCCTGGACGTCCAAACGAGGTCACTACGCCAAAAAACATACACTCCATACAAACATACCTCCAAAAGGGTAAAACCATAAATGGCGAATATTATGCCAACTTATTAGACCGGTTCGACCAAGATTTAAAAGGAAAACGATCACATTTGGCAAAGAAAAAAGTGCTCTTCCACCAGGCCAATGCAAGGGTCCATACGTGAAAGTCGCAATGGCAAAATTTAGAGAATTGGGATACGAAATGCTGCCACATCCACCGTATTCTCCGGACTTAGCTCCCAGCGACTACTTTCTGTTCCCAAACCTAAAGAAATGGCTCGGTGGAAAGAGATTTAATTCGAATGACGAAATCATCACTGAAACAAATGCCTATTTTGAAAACCTTGAGAAATCCAATTTTTTGGAAGGGATCAAAAAGCTTGAGAAACGCTGGGCAAAGTGCATAGCACTCAAAGGGGATTACGTTGAAAAATAAAACTGATTTTTTGTTAAAAATATGTATTTTTCTACAAAAAGTCATGGACATATTGACCCACCCTCGTTTGACGAGTATATTAAAACTTTTGTAGAGCCTAACCCACGACTGGCTGTTTGGCATGTATTTGGTTTATTACATTATCTGTCACAAAATTTATAAAAATACTTATCAGCTGTTTTCACATTTTACAGAAACTGCATCAAACGACATAATTAACAATGTCAGTTTTACTGTCGCCATTTTTGACATCTAGCGTTCCCTTAAGAGGCAAAAAGAAGACTACGTGGAAACTATCAAAAAATAAATAAGGGATGGTTATATCACTCAAATTAACTCTAATGCTGACTTGGAAACTACACTGACAAGCCGACAGGCAAGCAGAGAGAACCACTATGTTCCAAAATCCTCACTGCAGCTGTAAAAGTGAAATGTAGATTTAATTAGAAATATAGCTGTAAAATATAAAATCGAAAAATTAACATTTTTAAATTTTAAATAAATGCATAAAAACAGATTTTGACAATAAAACAATTGAGCTGCAAAAATGTTAATGTTAAAAAAGTAATTAGTAAGGAAGAAGAGCTACAGTTGACTGAATATTTAAATAAAGCCGAATACTTGTGCATGGGTTTGCAGACTAAACAAATGCGTCAACTAGCATACCAATTCGCTATAGGGAAACAAAAATCAAACATCAGTTATAGCCGTTCGGCGGCAGTCACCTGGTCGTCGATGAGTTGACTGACGGCTGTCGCGGACACGTCCATGGCTGTAGTCGCCTCTGGCGTTGGTAAAGTGCCGCTCGCCTGTGAGCAACTAATGCCTGGTCGATAAACGTCGAAAAAGGGGTTTAATACACCATGCGATTGATAGTGACTGGCTATCTGTTTTAAATAGGGGGCAGGTAGTGACTGTCTATCTCTTATTACACTATGATACTTAGGTAGATCACATGGTGTATTAGCCCTATAAGTGCAACTAAATTTTAACGTATTCTTATGAGTGTTTGAGCTCTTCACTTTCATCTAGAGTTTCGCGTAGTAATAAAAATATAGCTACTTATCTACAAAATCTATCCTGTAAGTAGAAATTATAGATCATTCATATGAAATCGATTACAAAACAATATTAGCGACATCTAGCGTGTCACTTAAACAACAGGTGCCCTTCATTTCGATCTCAACGCCATCGCTTCTATACAGGTCTGAGCTGAACAATGATGTGTCTAAATCGAAATTATTGAAAACAGGCACGGGAAGCATTTATGTATGTAAAAATTTCAGACTATTTCTTAGCAAAGAAACGCGCTAAGTTTAACTGTTTTACGTAGTTTTAACTGTACAACTGTAAAATTGAAAATCTGGCTATTTACTAGCGTCATCTAGAAATAACCAAAAAATCGCATTTTTCCGACGTTGAAAGTCATTAGTAGTATCATTAATCTATGCTATAGAGCACGATCTCATGCGTTTATTCGGGTATTACGTAATACCCGAATAAATTGTACCCGATATATTGTAAACTATTAATTATCCTTCAACTAATATTTCCTTTTTCTAGTTTTTATACTTTACGGGTATATAAATCAATATATTACCGCTTGGTCACGTATATAGCATCAAATTATCGGTACTCAGTTTACCGATCAATACATTTTTTTAAGCAGTTATTGGTTTGGATCTGTTATGGATAGTCGTTCACTACATTGTTACTATCAAAATGTGCGTGGATTACGCACTAAGATTTCTGAACTTCGTCGTAATGTTTTACTCAATACATATAGCTTGGTAGCTATGACGGAGACATGGCTTAACAGTAACTATGCGGATACCGAGTTGTTTGACGATAGATATTTGGTGTGGAGGCGTGATCGCAGGTATGATCTGACCGGGCAGACGAGGGGAGGGGGGGTGCTCTTAGCTGTTCGTAAGGAACTAAATGTTCAGCCTCGTGCCGAATGGAACTCGACGGCTGAAGATCTATGGATAACCATATCTTTGGGTAAAACCAATATTCATGTATGCGTAATCTATTTATGTGCAGAAAATAATGGACTATGTTTTTCTAATCAAATTACTAATTTCTTATCAAACCTTCGTGACATTGTTTCTGCAAATCCATCTGATCGGTTCTTGGTGATGGGAGATTTTAATATGAGCTCCATCAAATGGAAGTCTCGTTCCGACTCAAGTTGTGATAATTATCTTGAACCTTCGAACATGTCTAGCCCAGACCATTTTAGTTTTGTTGATGAACTAGATGTTGTCGATCTTCACCAATACAACTATATTTTAAACGAAGATGGCAAAATTTTGGATTATGTTTTGTCTAACTATCCCTTGGATATTGAAAATATTACAGATCCACTTGTGCGACTTGACCGATTGTACCACAACGCTATTAATGTAACGGTAGTTTTCTCTGACATAAATTACCTTAAGTCTGCCCTTCGAACCAAATACTGTTTTAACCGCGCGGACTTTGATTCTATTAATACCGAACTTTCAACTGTGGACTGGGATTCCGAATTATTAAGTAACAACTTAGATGATGCCGTCAGCAAGTTCTATGGTATAATTTATGACTTACGTAATAAGTATGTACCTCGCAAAAAAATGTACAGCAGAGATTATCCAGCTTGGTACTCCACCCCTTTAATTAAGGTTTTAAAAGAAAAATTTAAATATTTAGCTAAATTTAAACGTTACGGAATGATTGCTGATAAGATGTCCATTACTATTCTGAGTAAACGAGCTAAAATTTTAGAAGCTGACTGCTACAAGCATTACATTTCCCAAGTGGAACAATCAATTAAGAATAACCCTAGATTTTTCTGGTCCTATTTCAAGTCATTATCGAAATCTAATTCATTGCCTAACTCCATGATTTATGACGGCAAGATGGCAAACTCAGGAAGTGAAATTTGTGATTTTTTGCCGACTATTTTCACTCTACGTTTTTAGTTCCAGACGGGCACTCATCTACTGACTTTTCATCATCTACCACAAGATCAACCCTTGACGGAAACATATCCTCTATTTACCTGTCTCCCTCACTAATTAAATCAAGATTATTGAAATTAGATATGGCTAAATCAGCTGGGCCTGACTCAATTCCTCCTGTAATGCTAATTAAATGTGCTGACCATTTATGCTATCCCTTATTTATTTTATTTAGAAGATCATTAAGTGAAGGTTATGTGCCGTCATTGTGGAAAAAGGCTTTCATCTCACCTATACACAAAAAAGGCTCAAAAAATTTTATTATCAATTACCGACCAATTTCTAAACTGTGTGTTATTGCGAAGGTGTTTGAAAAGGTTGTTTACGAGCAGCTTTATTCAGCTCTGAGTAATACATTTCCCTTATCTCAACACGGTTTTCTCAAACATAGGTCTACTGTTACTAATTTGATTGCACTTAATGACTTTGTAACCGAGCAAATGAACAATAACTCACAAGTTGATGTAATATTTACAGATTATGCAAAAGCATTCGACAAAATAGATCACTTTTTACTTTTAACTAAATTAGAATCCGCCGGAATACGGGGTGACTTGCTGAGATGGTTGGCATCTTACATTAACAATCGCTCGCAAGCGGTAGCACTAGGTAACTACATTTCCAAGTGGATGTGTGTTCCGAGTGGCGTCCCGCAGGGATCGTTATTAGGGCCCCTCCTTTTTTTGATCTTTGTTGCTGATATTGATGCCTGTTTCTTAAACTCAACCTTATTGAGCTTTGCCGATGACATGAAGATCATCAAGGCTATCAGGAGTCCATCCGATGCCTTGCTGCTTCAACAAGATCTCGAGAGACTTGACTCCTATTGCCTTGCCAATAAACTTGATCTAAATGTCTCTAAATGCTCAATTATGACTTTCACCCGCAAATTAGCGCCTATTCATTTTAATTACTCTCTTAAGGATCAACTATTGCTACGCGTATCGTTAGTAAGGGATCTTGGTGTAATCCACGACAGTAAGTTAATCTTTGACGAGCACATTTTATCTATAGTAAAAAAGGCCTCTAAAGCCCTAGGCTTTGTGATGAGATCTACAAAAGATTTCAATTCTGCTAAAACTATTAAAATCCTATATAGTACGTTTGTACGCTGCCATTTGGAATACGCATCCCAAATATGGAATCCTAGATACGCAACTTACATTAATAGACTCGAAAGTATTCAAAGGAAATTTATACGCTACTTAAACTTTAGAACTAAAACGAAATCTGTCAGTTATCTTGAGTCATGTGCTAAACATCATTTTCTTCCACTCAACCAACGTCGCGATTGTTCCGATGTCATTATGCTTAAAAAAATAGTTACATCTGCCATTGACTGCCCAGATTTGCTTAGTAGAATTAACATACTCGCCCCCACTCCACCTTGCCGTGGACCTGTCTCCCTATTTCGTCCTTCCCGATCAGCGACTAACTATCGACGAAACAGTTTTATCGTGCGTGCTAGCACTACTTTCAACAAAGTATGTAAAAATCCTGAACTCGATATTGATATCTTTTTCTTAAGTATATCTACTATTAGGAAGCGATTAAGCGACAATTTTTTCGATAAATTTAACCTGTGATACAAATAAATTTCTTGTATTTTCTTTTTGTTAGTGAGTACTGATACTATGCTTTATCTATCTATTTATCTTTATATAAAATTTTTATTTTTAGTTCATTCTTTTTTCAAAATTTATTATTTTGCGTTGTTTACTATTTTATTTTTTTGTTACGTCTACTTCAATTCTACTTATTTAATCATTCTATTTGTGCGTCAATTCCTTTTTTTCTACTATATTTCTTAGAAGTGTCTCCCTCTAAATGACTTTTTTAGTAATTAAATTAAATTTACTATTCTGTTATTGTAAGGTCGTTGATTGACCTGAAATGTAAAAATAAAATAAAATAAAATAAAATAAACGCATGAGATCGTTTCGATAAAAAAATATCGCATTATGATGTGTGCAGAAAAAGTCGTAAATGGAGGAAGAGGATCTTTAATTTTTTGGTGGATGTTGCGATCACCAATGTATATTTGATGTACAAAACTAACAGTGGAGTTCATAGACTTACGAGGGTGCATTTTTATATTCGCGGAATGGATAGGTAATTAATAAATGAGGGTACTTTCCTTAGTCGTAACTGGTTAAGTAGCTCATTATTAGTATAAATAGAATGTTTTGTTTTAATCGGGCCATTACTATTTGAATTATCGTCGATCAAACAACTCAGTTGGGAAGAACATTGTGAAAAATGGAGAAAATCGAGCACCGCGCTGTCATAAAGTTCCTTACCAAGCAAGGTTCAACCATACTAGAAGAGATGTCATCCGTTTACGGGGAGTCTTGCCCCGGTAAAACAATGGTTTATAAGTGGCATACCCTTTTTAAGCAAGGCAGGGCCTCACTTGAAGATGATCCTCGGCCAGGACGGTCGATCGAGGTAACCACTCCGGAAATCATTCAAAAAGTGGAAAAATTAATACTGGAAGATGCTAGAATAAAGAAGAAACAGCTCGCAGAAATGGTTGGAGTATCCGATACAACCATATTTAAAATTCTTCACGATCATCTCGGCATGACCAAAGTCAGTGCAAGGTGGGTGCCGAGAATGCTCACGCCGCCTCAAAAACAACAGCGCGTAGAGTCTTCTCGCGCGTTTTTGGACCTCTGTAATGAAGACCAGGATGGAGTATTGAATCGAATTATTACTGGGGATGAAACTTGGGTTCATCATTATGAACCTGGCTCCAAACAAGATTCTATGCAGTGGCACAAAAAAGGCACACCAGCACCAAAGAAATTTAGGTGTCACAGTCGGCGGAAAAAATCATGGCGACAATCTTTTGGGACTCAGAAGGAATCTTGTTGATAGATTATAAAGATAAAGGTGTCTCCATAACCGGAGAATACTACGCTTCAGTCTTAGAGCGATTAAAGGAAGCAATCAAGGCAAAACGAAGGGGAAAATTAACCAAAGGTGTCCTCCTTCTGCACGACAACGCGCCTGTGCACAAGAGCCGTGTTGCGTTGGCTTCCCTGCACAAGGTGGGCTTCGATATTTTGGTTCATCCACCCTACAGTCCTGACCTGACTCCCAGTGATTATTATCTCTTTCCAAAAATGAAAAAAGAACTTCGGGGGAAGAAGTTCTCAAGCGATGAAGAAGTGAAGGAAGCAGTTTCAGCTTATTTTTCAGACAAAGAAAAAACATTTTTTTTCGAGGGTAATTAATAAGCTAATTAAAAGATCTGAAAAATGTATTAGGGTTGCAGGTGAATATATTGAAAATGAAAAATAAACTTGTATTTTTATTTCCACGTCTTACCCCGATTCCGCAAACTTAAAAACGCCCCTTCGTATGTCCCAAAAATAATTCCGAATATGTCTTTCTGGGGAGCTGGTGGATAATATGACATTTAGGAAATCATGTAAATCCATGCCAAATTTTGTAACAAAAAAAAAGTTCATAAGAGTAATGCATCGCAAAAGATGGTATTCGGAGTGCCAGAGAAAATCCGATATCAGAGACTGGGTGACCAATGGCCTACTGAAGAAAACACTTATAGTGCGCTTTTTTTTACTAAAAAATGCCAAAAAGAAAATGTTCGAAAGGCGTAGAAAATCTCGCGACTTTAATGCCTAAAGTAAAAAGACTAAAACGAAAAACAGTCGTAGAAAAAGTTATGTTTCTAGTAAGTAGTTACTCCGGGAACTCATTGGACCAACGGACAACAGTGCGCAGTACGGTACATCAACAAGGCATGTAGTGACATTATTCTGTATTCTTTACCCTGAAAATAAAGTATAAAGCAAAGTCCAGACGAATGCAACCGAGATCGCCAATGGGGCTATTTCAACGCATTCTGCATTTTATTGGTTGGAACTGATAACCTTTTTCTATTTCTTTTTGCGCTTACATTGGACACACCTAAAGTCATAAGTCTATTAATATCTTAATAAATACAACCGAGCTAGCCATTGGAGCTTTATGACCACATTCAAAATTTGATCAATTGCAACTGACAACACACCCTCAATTCATTGAAACCGTTGGCGTTGTTTTGTTTATTACTATAACGCATGTAGGGTCACCCAGACTTACAAGTCAATGTTGACTCATTCCAGAATCACCTCAAGTTAACTTGGAATCCCAGAGTCCCCAGATCATGTGACTGTAGACGTCAACGTTGACGATTTTGACGTGGTTCCGTCAATATATTTAAAGATAAGTCGGCGACGGTGCCTAAGGGTTCTGAGACCGTAAATAATACCACGCGCATAGTTATCGACGATCCAACTTTATCATCAGCAGAACCCGAAAAAAAATCGATATGGAGGTGTTGGAAATTTTGGGCGAAGACCCAGCAATTGAAATAAAATTTGCCAATGCCATCCGTACAGTTAGCCAGCCGCCTTCAACATATTGCACGTGAAGGTCTTAAATTTGACATAAGAAAAAAAAATACCACGTATCCACTGCCTGCTAATTGCTTACATATCGGTATTCGGTGCTCTACAGCTTAACCTTGAAATGAAAGCTGCTCTTCTAGAAGAGGCACTGAAACGAGACAAAGGAATTGAAGCCAAACAAAACCAAAGGGCATTCGCCATATCGTGTCTCGCTGAAGTTATCACTAATCAACTAAGATCGAAAGATAACATTGATGAGGTACTTCAAGAACTCATGGAGCTGGCCCGCATGCTGTGCGATATCCAACATGGTGACTCGGCGACTAGAAGGAATTTTATTCTAACATCGTCGAATGATGATGGCGTTATGATTGCAGTGCGAATGTCAAAATTGACCAATGATGCGTCCGGAGTCCGGACTGATTGAATGGCTTGTTTTAATTTGTGAATGTGAACACAGTTCAAGAGTTTTGTTCAATTTTGACATTTGCACTGATGATACTGCAATCTTAACGCGAACATAGTATAAGAACCTACGTTCCATGTATTTGGTAGGCATTAAATATAAGAGATACGAATAGGCACATACAGTACCTACTAATAGGTAGACTTGAATAGTTTGTTAGTAGTGAGTTGACGACAATAGTACAATGGTGGGATTTGAAGTCACGACCTCTCGTTCGTAGGTCCGATATCAAAGCCACTGTGCTACCATACCAACGCCTGTATACATACTCGTATATGTTTCGTTGTTTGTTTATGTAATTTATACAGGTCTGTCACACATCAATGGTAAAAAGTTGAACTTGAAACCGCTCATATTGCGCGATTATAATGAACGGTTTTCCTAGGATATTTGTGTATCCTGTAGGTAACTAATTGTCACCCCACATGTGTGATCGTCTGCTAACGACTAATGGATAAAATTGTATAAAAATTTATGTGTTATATATACAAGGTGCTGCAGAAAGGTCCAACAATATTTATAGTAGTTAATCTGCATTAAATTTCGAATCAAACAAGCAAACATTAAACGTGAAACCATGACATTTATTTTTCCATACAAAGTTAAAAATTCATTATTTGGTTTTTTATTTGACAACCCTGACGAGCGCGCCACAACAAACGCACGCGCGCGCGCGGCGGCGCGGCGGCGGCGGCGCGTGTGATGCCTCACCACCCGCTCCCGTCGTGTCCCCACGACGCGCGCCGCCGCCCGCGCCGCCGCGCACTCGAACAAATAGGTACCTTACCTACCTAGCATGGCAATCGAACGGGTAACAAAGATTAGGTGTGGAAGCTCTTAACTGCTATTACATATTGAACCTGGCATCTCATTTTATTAGACCTACATAGGTAGTAAGCCTGGCTTTCTAATCCCGAGCATTGTGTTCAAATGTAAAGTACCTACCTACCTATCTATCCATGTTTTGTTTCCTATAGGTGCACATTTTTCAATTTACAGTGCAAAGAAATAAAACGAAAAGTATTTTTAATATTTTAATTTCATTTTACACGGAATGGTAGGCAGGAATACATCATTTATTGATAATCAATGGTTACACGCGACAAATCAGAGACATACTACAAATAAGATTGTAGTAATGAATAAGTTATAAATGTCAATTGAAAAATTAAAATTAGGTAGGTAGGTATTTATCAAATAAATGCAATTACAAATGTCAAACAAACAAAAACTTTAATAAAAAACTATAGTTTAAACCCATTTAATGAGTAAGTACGGAAGATACAATACCTACTAATTTTTGGCTGTAATATTCATTAACCTTTTAATATTACATTAATATGAATCCATAATCAGCATCTACGTTCTTATTTTAAGTGATGCGAATTAGGTACTAAACTGTAACATTGGCATTTCTTCGGCCACACACAACACATCACAAAAAAGGCTCGAAGTGCTGGCCGCCCTTCTCGATACATAGCCGAGCACGACGAGAAATTGACGCCATTACGTTTCTAAGCATTTGTGGGGTTACTTGGTTAAATGCCGCTGTAATACGCGGTATCATTTCCTCCCTGGTATTACACGGCTCGGAATAAACCACATTTTTAATGTAACCCCACAGAAAAAAGTCTAATGGCGTTAAGTCCGGCGAACGAGGTGGCCAACCCGTCGGGCCTGCACGGCCGATCCATTGGCCGGGAAAGCGTGCGTCGAGGTACTCGCGGACACTGCGCGCGAAGTGCGACGGTGCTCCGTCGTGCTGGAACCACATCCTGCGGTACGCGGCCAACGGCAAGCTCTCCAGCTCCTCTTCCAGCTCGCCTGTGAGCAGCTCTAAATAGCTTGCGCCATTCATGCTGGCTGGCAAAATCTTGGGGCCAATTAAGCGATCTCCGAATATGCCTGCCCACACGTTGATCCGCCATTGGTGCTGAAAACTGCTTTCAGTAGATACTCAAGGGTTGACGTGCGCCCACACGTGTTCATTGTGTAAATTTGCAAGGCCACTGCGAGTAAATGTCGCCTCGTCAGTCCACAACACCGTTTCTGCGAAAGATGAATCGGCAGAAATTCGACCTTCTAACCACTGGCAAAAAACTACACGAGCACTGAAATCCGACGAAAGCAGCTCTTGAGTGCGACGAAAATGGTACGGATGTTGGCCGTCATCATGAAGAGTTCTCCATATTACTCTGTGATCCACTTGGAATGTTGCGCCAGCACGACGTGTACTGGTGCGCGGATTTTCAGCGAAATGTTGAAGAATCTGCGTTTCCAATCTCGATCCGATGTGCGTACTGGGACGTCCTTCGTTTCGTGGTGGGTGAACGCTTCCCGTGCTGTGCAGACGGAGACAAAGCCCTCGAAAACAGGAATACGAAGGAAGCGTCCGTTGTTCCAAAAGCGGCCTTCCGTCAATAAATCATTGCCGGTAAACTTCTCGTGCTCCATGACAACTTCCACCCGCAGCTCCAACACATAAAATCATGTCGTAATATTCCGAATTCGTATACTGGGATGACTTTGATGACATCGTAGATAAGAGCGGTGAATAAGACAACAACACAACCTCACACTTGAAATGATCTAATGCGAGTGAACTTTCAACTCAAAATCTTTCAAAAAATTGCAATTCTTTAGAAAATATTTTGAGGACAATTAGGGTTCCGCACTTTAAAAACCCCATGCTACCTAAGGTCGTGTAAAATTGCTTACTTTATTACTAGATATCGGAGTGTGCCAAGCTGACGTCTTTAAGAGAACCATTTACCATGCCTTTGTCCATAAAACAAGAAAAAACTAATTTCTATTCCCAAACATTACACGATTTTAATAATTATTTCATATTAGCTGCGCTTACGGTTTTACCCGCGAGATGATGAAAAACGGTGATGATGATGATGAAAAGTAGCCTATGTGTTAATCCAGAGTATCAGCTACCTCCATACTAAATTTCATAAAAATTGGTCCAGCCATTTGAGCGTGAAGAAGTAACAAACACACAAACTTTCACTTTTATAATACTAGTATGAACACTGAACATTTCACATTAAAATTATAATTTTTATGTAGGTACTTTACAGTCACCACCATTTTACATCAGGCGCAACTCAATATCATAATAAAATTATTTAAAAAAAACTCGACAGCATTAAAAAAAAAAAGTACCCTATGTCACTCGCATTATGAAGACGATTTATATGACACCTCGAAATCAATCGAGCCGTTTAGGCTGTAGAGTAGAGGGTGACAACGAAACCTCATACATACATACAAACATACTCTCGAAAAACATAACCCTCCTTCTTCGCAGTCGGGTAAAAAACCCTCAGTAAAGGGGTTTGTGGTACTTGACTGTGACTTGAAAATCCTATGAAGTTTTATCGTCAGCACCTAGCCGGTAACACAGCGGCGACAGTGTTGCATATGTCCATAGGCGGCTGTATTGCTTACCATCAGGCGAACAGACTGCTTATTTGCCGCTCTTTTATTTAAAAAAAAGTATTTACATATTAACACTAAAAACACTAGTTTTGTAAAATAAATAAATACGCCTCACACTCATAGCTACCCACTCGGTCATTTTATTTATTTATTTTGTGTCGAACGCACAAGTACAACTAAAACTAAGACCCAGAGAAGATATTCGAATTCATCATTCAAATATGGACCCGGCAGGGAATCGAACACGGGACCCGAAAATAATAAAATATTTATGACGGAACCCTCAACTATTAAATTTCGCAGAGTTTGGCGCTTTCTTATTCTCCTTTCGGCTTTTACGCGTTCGCGTGTTGAGCTTATTGGTCCGCGCCAGTATTTGTAAAATACCGCTGCCCAATAAGCGGGAGGCGCTATCCTTTGCTATGTTTGACTGTTGCCGACAAGTGCACGTGGACTTCCGTACTTGGCAAAGAATAAAACTAGACTAGAGGCGTCAATTAGTTTGAAGTTATACGAAATATGTCGAAGTAATGAAATGATAGTACATTTTTGTACGATACTATCACAATAAATTAAAAAACAAAAGCGTATGTGCCTATTTCCAGTGATAAATGACGCTAGACGTAGGTCTACGATGTACGCTTGGAACTTATAGGCAAGCTTTTTATACCGCAGTACTTATTCTAGGCTTCTTCTACTTTAGTCATGTAAGCCAAGTGGCTAGCCCTAGTGTCGGAGTTTTAAACCGCCCGATATGACTCCAACATGTTTTATCGAATCTAGCGATTGTTGTTTTAGAGCATTTAATTCTCAGTAAGGTATTTAATTTATGTTTATTTCGTTTACAATTTAGAATTAGGTAATAAAAAAATCTTTCTGCGCAAAATTTAGTCTTTGATAGACAAGGTCGTTTGTCAGCTGTTCGTATGTTAGGGTTGCAGCTGGTCAATTTTACATCAAACTTTGATTCGTATTATCTGGTAATCTAACATGCTGAGGTGAATCAAACCTTCGGAGATGAAGTCCACATCAGTGTTGGCATCAGCTGTCAAAATATTGTTGGGGGTAAAACGGGCACCTTGTATATACATGGAAACTTGGTAAATTTAACAATTTATCAAGTTTATTATTTTCTAGAGACTCAATCAAATCATAAAGATTCACCAATCTCGGTTGAAGAGCACATGGAGATTTTGCATTCGGAGCCTTCGTCACGGATGGGATCACCAATGACTGTTTCACATACGGAGGTACAAAGAGAGTCGCCATTTATAACAGAACAACGTGCGGTAATAGCCGAAATGGAATATGTAGGCTATATCGGTGATGATTATAATATTCCAATATATTATTGTAAGTATTTAGAACAAACAAGGATTACGAACTACTAGACTGATCGGTTCCATCAATTCAAAAACAACTTACACCGCTTTTTACACCAATAGCATCCTTACACTCAATAGGAAGCCCACTAAACGAGAAATATATAAAATAATATAAATAAACAATAAAGCGTAAGGAACAATAGCTACTAAAAAAAAAGAGATAAAAGCTAATTAAATACAGGCGACAAAAGAAACAAAATCAAAGAGACAAAAGCTAACGAAACACAGGAGAGATTTTTATTAATCACCAAGTTATGATTCATGATAATGATATACCATCCTCTCCTGAAAATGAACACCTTTCTAACATTAAGAAAAGAAAAGCTGAAGCCTATGTTTCCACCTCCTAAAAAAATCGAAATTCTTTACGACATTAAACTGAATTTACCAAACGTATCCAGAACTTCGCAAGTTGGTCAAAGATATGACAATAAAATTAGTGACCCACTGGACAAAATAATCAACAATAAAATTAAGAAAAAATACTCTTTATATATAGAACTAGAGAATAATAAGAATACTTTCTAAGAGTAAGAATTGATTGAAGATGTAGAACAAGAACTATTCTTTTTTATTTAATTTTCTTACTGCTATACTTTAATAGGTGCAATTTTATGTTCCTTAATGGTTGTACTGTAACAATTTAAAAATACATTTTTAATCGAATTAAAATAAAATCGACAATTAAAATAAATATAAACTAATATCAACGCCATCTAGCCATTTTTCTCATTACTAACTGCAGCTTCTAAACGGCAATCAATAATAGGAGAAAATATCGCCGCTTCCCGTCAAAGGGCACCAAGCGTAAATAGAACGAGTAATTTAAATTAAATAGAAAAGAGACAACTTTATACACGTAAGGGAGACAGATAGTGACGCGAGAGAGGACTGGAGGAAAGAATGCAAGATGGTGGATGGGGCGACAATTAAGCACTTTTGAACCAGTGAGGAAGGATTGAAATAATTAATTTAAAGGTTTTTTATGGTCGGAAGCGACAAACTATTAACGGAATTCAACTTCTAAAAGGTCAGGAAGACTAAAGTGAAAAGGACCCGCAGGCACGCGTGAGTACCATGAATGTAATTCGTAGATGTGCGTCACATACTTGGTGCTCAAAACCTTAATTCTAAACGCGGACGCTTGTGTTTCTATCTCTTACAGGGGTCCTTACTCAATCTTAACGGAGCACTCCCAAAGTTCACTCGATTCCTTCGCATTGCGCAGCGTCAGGGTTCGCTCGGCACGTGGAACCAAGGATCGGCATCATAACCAATTCTTCAGAAAGCGTACGATATCCACCAGCCTGCACGCCACGCAGCCGCCGGCGTCCTCACTAAGACACGTACTCGTATTTGGGTAAAAAGGCCTGAAAGTGTGAGTGTTAATAAGAGTTTTTTTGCTTAGGACAATACCTACCGGACAATACTTACCTATGCAAGAGCTAATATATGAGTACAGAGTAGATCACTCTTCGATTATTGTATATGTGCGTGTACGACCAGTATTATTAGAATTAAAGATAATTATTAATGGTTAAAGAGGTGTTTTCTTTCCAGTAGGATCATAGGCCATACCTTCTCATGCTCAGTATAGCCGGAGCTAACCTTAAAATTAAACTAAACCTTAACTTGACATTACAGTACCTACCAAGCGACGGACACCGGACAGCGGCATAGGAGAGTCGTGACTTGGAGACCACCTGTGACTCCCCATGTGATAACGCCAGTTACGTCGTCACCGGCTCCACATTCCCAGCATTGACCTCAGCGATTTCGAGGTGCACCCGTCGATTTCGCCACTATCGCGTTACGTTGCCCCACGACGACTATTTGCGCGACTCGAGGAGCGATTTGGAGGGTGACGACAACGAAGACGATGAAAATGACGAGTTCGAAAACTACAGGATGCTGAGAGCGGTGGCGCGGCAGCTAGAGTTTGAAATTCCACAGCCGGTGGAAGAGCCCGGACCAAGCCGTGATGCAGACGACGGTGACCACACAGCTAGCTAGCTGATGTTTTTAACTGGACACAAGATTTCCCAACATTTCATGCAGTGGAAAAAATATATTTGCGGACACCGGGCCTTTGTCAGGAAGCTGGTTATTTTTTCTTTCATTTGGGATACTGTCATTGTCATTTGCCAAAATCGTGGAGGAAACGAACAGATACGCCTGGCAAACCAATGCGGCTTTAAGCGAGCGAGAGCAAATAACAGCAAATCTTAATACGTGGAAAGAAACTTAACAACAGTGCCCGAGATTTACCGCTATTTGGCGATACTCATCTTTATGTCTTTAAATCTCCGAGGACGTTTAGCTGAGTACTGGACCACGAGTATCTTGGGTGTGCCCGACTTTCGGCGTATCATATCACGCAGTAGATTCTAAATGCTTAGCAGATTCCACCATTTCGTCAACAACGAATGTATCCAAAATGACGTGCGCTCCTACGAGCGAAAAGAGGCGAAGATCCTGCCTCTGCTGGAATATTGCAACCAAAAGTTTATTAACGATCTACTCGTACATCCCGAACAAGCACCTAAGCATTGACGAGTCGTTGCTTTTGTGGAAAGGTTGCTTTAGTTGGGTGCAGTGCATCTGCACTAAGGCGGCCCGCTTCGGCATTCGGTATAAAGAGTTTTAAAGTCTGCGAAGCAACAACTGGGTACATGCATAGCTGCGTGTTATATGCTGGGAAAGACTCAGCGATGCACGAGGGGCCCATTGATGGGTTTGAGGCGCAAACCGAGAAGGTAGTCCTGAAACTTACGGAAGGGCTCCTCGACGTCGGCCACTGCCTTACCACATTGGTACCTGAAGAAGCGTGCCACAGATCTAATCGGGGCCTTAAACAGGCTTAGACGCCATCTCCCACCATTCACAAAAGCGGTCAACGAACGAATGCCATCTGGTCATCGTGTGAGTGGGCATTGTGGGGACGTGAGTCTGACGGCTTGAAAAGATATTAAGTTAGTCTGCACAATATCCACGTTCCATGGTGACCAGATGGTTCCGGGCAGCCAACAATTATTTCAGATCTTGGAACCTTTTGAAGAGGTCACTCGTACCATGAGTGGCGAAAAATATTTAACCGGCAGCTATGTAATTATGATGATAGTGAGATGTCACAGCTCGGCGTCCTTTCCCTGCTTTCTTCGTCATATATAAGACTTTTTAATGGTGTTACGAGTAAGTGCGTTAGGAGCGGATTTAAGCGCGGATGCACTGCCTGCTGCCAAAACCGACATGAGCGGTTCTCTGTTACCCGTTGGAAATGCTCCACCCAATACGAGCATGGACGTAGATCCATCCAACTCCAAAGACGACGATCGAAGACCTACCTACCGTGGTAGCCGTGGCCGTGGGAATTGATCCCGCGATGCACCCCGAGTGACCAATTGGCGAAGAAAGCAGAATCAAAAATTTACATTTAAATAAATTTAAATTTAAATTTAAATTTTATATTGCCTCGTTCAATTCACGTTCCGGCTTTATAACATCAAACTTGATACTGTACCAAGATACACTTATAACACTGGTACCCTTCCTACAACGCGCATCATCCCCTACGACATCGTTTCAGCCATGTCCACCTGTGAGCTTTTTTATGTAAAAAAGTCAAAATATAAATATAAAAAAACGAACAACAAAAAACTCGCAATTCGAACGTTTTACATTCTATCCAAACGCAATGTCAGAGAAAAGGATTAAGCTTAATGAAGCGAAGAGAAAAGCTATTTTTGAGCAGTTAACCTCTTTACATTCTAACGCAACACAGTTGTCAGGTACCGACACACGCAAATAACGTGATTTTATAATGAAAAATCTTCGAACATTGATAAACTTTATGATCAGTTCAACTACTTATGCGATGAGTATAATTCGTTACAAATGGATATGGATCCTAAGTATGAAGTAGATTATAAGCAATGGTTGGCATTTGAAGATTTATACACCGCAGTCAAACACTATAGATCTAGGATGTCAGTAGTGGAGAAAACTTCAACATTGTCTCACGCCAAAGGTCATGCAAGTGTAGATATTAAGTACTAAAACCCAGAAAATTGGACATTGTTTTAGGAAAGTTTCAAGACTAATACTCATGTAAATCTTAAACTTGGAGACGGCCAACGTGTGCAGTACCTAGTGGGTTGTCTTCAAGGGAAATGAGTGGCGAAAAATATTTAACCGGCAGCTATGTAATTATAATGACCCGATGCTTTACAGACGCGTGCAAAAAAATGATTGAGAAAGGAGGTCTCACCACAGACGTCACGTAGTATTTATTATCTTTGAAATCAGGTTTAGCACAGCGCTTCAAAGGTGTTGAACAAAGTGCAACTTTCAGCTTGTGCACGTTTATGGATCCTCGATTCAAACTACAAGGCTTTTCTGATCAAACAGAGGCCATAAAAACTAAAGAAAGAGTTAACTAAACTACAGAAAAACTAATGTTTTTACATGTCAACCTGAATGAAAACCGATTTTCGAAATATTTATAAGACTTTTTAATGGTGTTAAGTGTAAATATGTAGTTATATAATAATACATTTAAAAAATCAAAATATAAATATAAAAAAACGAACAACAAAAAACTCATATAATGTATTAAAAAAAACCAAAAATTAACAAAAGATACTAAAAAAATATCAAAAAATAAAAAAAACAACAAAAAACTAACAAGTAAAAATGTAAAGAATCCTACTAATATTATAAACGTGAAAGTTTGTATGTATGGATGGATGGATGTTTGTTACTCTTTCACGCCAGAACGGCTGAACAGATCTGGATGAAATTTGGCACAGAGATAGATTATAGTCTAGAATAGCACATAGGATACTTTTTAACCGCGGGTGAAACCGCGGGGCGCAGCTTGTATGTATATAAAAATGTAAATAGAATATGTATATAAAATGAAATGCCCTGGAAGTACGCCTGGGCAAGATACCTTATTTAGCTAATCAGCTAACAAGGTCCCAGTCAGTCCTAACCCTGAAGAAAGTACGAAGGGAAGGCAATTTTAATAATAAATCTTTACCCATGCTGTTTGCAACTAACTGATAATAATGTTACAGTCGTCAACTTAACGATCTATAACGTTGATAAAATAATTTAACCGCATTAAAGAAAAAGCTAATAATTAAATTAACTGTTTTTTCAACCTGTTGACCATTTGACATGAAGCTGTTAAACTACATTGACGGAGAAACCGTTAATGATTGATACATTTCGGTGCGTTATTTGCGACTGTGGCTGAATGGGATTGGTCGGACATGTTCGATGCCAAGGACGCAAAGTTCGCAGCTGAAGTCTTCTATCAAACTTTGTATAAATGTATGAGTGCCCATGTACCCGTTAAAAAACCACCTCTATGTTCGAGCCGTTATGTATATCCGCGATGGTACACGCCGGAAATCATACAGAATATTCAGAATAAGTACTATCATTTCGTTAGGTACAAGTCGGAAGGGAAAGATTTTAACAGGGAATAACAAATATGAAAGGGCGCATGTAAAAACATTGATTGATGGTGCGAATAGGCGTGTAGCACATTCAAGCCACTGAAAAGCAAACCATCGATGAGCCTGCTAAGTTTTGGGAATACGTGAAGGACAAGCGGAAGGATCGACAACATTGTGATAGGTTCACTAAGGATGGAGTTGAGGTGCAAGGAGCGGAGGCTGCCGAAGCTTTCGCAAGTTATTTTAGCTTCGTGTTTCAGCCCGGAGCGCCTCAAAAAAAGCAGCGCGCCACGGTGCCGCTTTTGACTCTGCACGAATCGCAGTCGACGTCGTGGACGAGGCTGACCTACTTGCTGCTGTTAAACGACTGAAACCACGCTCCTCGATTGGTTCGGATGGAATCTGAAAAAATCTGGAAAACTGCGATGGACAAGATTTTGTCCAAAGAAATTAGTCTCAGAGAAGCTTCGTCGCGTTACAATTTACCAAAAAGCACTCTACATGATAAAATAACGGCATTGAACGGTGAAGAAATCACGTTGCAACCGAAGGTTGGTAGATTTACAAAAACCATCTCACCAGAGTATGAACAAGTTTTACTGGACCACATAAAATATTTGTCTGATAGATGTCTGCCGCTGATGAACAAGGAGTTAGGAAGGAGTTAAAAGAAAAGGAATATAAACTGAAAAAATGTGAAGAGAGAACATATTTAAAAGATATTGTTTGTTTCGAGGTACGAAGAAACAGCATAAAACTATTTGCTAAGACAACCCATGATGACAACAATATGATAGAAATAGATTTTCTGAAAACAAAACTAATAAACAATCTGCTATAATACCGGAACCAGAGAGAAACCAGAAGGCACGGGGAATAACCCAAGTGAGAAATACTGGTATACTAAGAAAACTAGGTAACATAATACCTCATAACAGACTCTTATTTTGGGAAAACGAAGAGTCTGTAGATCTCACTGAAACTAGAGAGCCTCAAGAATAAGTATATTTTCTACTTTTTCAGACGATTTATTATTTTTTAAAGGAGTTATTTTTTTTGTTCTTAGTATTACTTTATTTTTATGGATATTGATTGCCTAAATATTTTAATATTTGGATTAAAAATATGCCTTCATGTAACGATGTGCATTATTCTGTGATAATTAAATAATAGTATAGTCTCATTATGTAGGACAACATCTAGTCTATTTCGAGATAAACGCATTTTTTATTATTATCATGTCATAAAAGGCTGTTAATTATAAGATTATGAGTGAAGTAATTATAGGAAATATTATGTAATTTGTTGTGAGAATGGATACCTAACTATTATTTCTAAGTAATATGTATACGATATCCTAATTGCATTATATTGCACAATATAGTTCACGTACCAAATTGTTTGCTTTTAAATTATCCAAGGCTGAATATAAGAACAAAATTGAAAAGCAGTCTGATTTATTTTATAAATTAAGAAAATGTTTACAATTTTAACATTAATCTAATATTGTTCCTATTCTACCATCAAATAATGATACATATCAGTGTAACTGATGTTAAAACATGTTGTCTTAGTAAAACTTAGTTTTCTTATACAAATGCTAGTGGGGGGGATATCAAAATTAAACAATTTTGATATCCCCCCTACTGGGGGGGATATCAATATATCCCCCCTACTGGGGGGGATATCAATGGGGGGTTTAATGGGGGCATTAAGCCGCAGAGAAAACTTTTAAAGTCTATGTAAAAGGATATTAAATACACATTCACTTAGCTTCGGACATTAAAAAGCGGTATCTAATACAAAACAATAACGTAGCAATAATCATGCGCTAGACCGTAATGCAGTAATGAGCGCAAGTGACATTTAGACTTGGTTTCCTGTGATTTTTACAAGACCTGATACTAAACCTAAACGCAATAATACGCATTATTAATGGATACACTAATTTATGAAATAACGAATAATTATTTTTGAAAAGCTTGTATTTTTCCCTATTTTATTGACATATTAAAAGGTCTACAAAAAACATACATCTTCCTCAAATATGTCAAAATGTCTTTCCCGCGTTTATCTCGAAACCGCCATTTTGCGATTACTGCATTCTTAGTTATCACGACAGAGTGATCGCCGTGTTTGAGATTACCAAAGTTTTTGCAGGAGCTCAAAGGAGCGGTACCATTAAATGCCATTCACGAATCTTTTAAGTGAGGGATTTACCCCTTAAACCAAGACGTCTTTACCGACGACGTGTACTATGTGGCTGCTGCAACGACTGAAATACAAGTAGATCTTGAATCTAAAAACTCCTTAGAATCACTATCTGCTTTGAACATTGCGCCCTCTAATCTTGTTGAAACGAATGCTGCTGCTGCTGTTCAAGATTTCTGAAACTTTAATCCTGGACCTTCTCCAGAAAAGGATATTGAGGCCAATCCAGTTGTATGTTTCAGTGACCGAGAGACACCTGATTTCGTAAATTTGGATGAGTTATTAGTACCACCCTCTTGTGAATCCATTTACAGCCAAAATGATGAATGCCGACAGCCAGCTATGCCGTTTTGTGAGCAGACAAATACTTCTACCAAATCTCAATTGGTTGCACCGTCTTATAATGATGAAAATGTCAACAGTTGTTAGAACCGTCGTATTTTCATATAAGTGTCAACTGTCATTTCATCTAGATGTGTTTTATCTATCACAAAACGTTCACTCCTCTTCCTGTTCGAACTCTGTAAGGTTGACACGTCGTTGCAATTAATTCTCCATTAAATTTAACTAATTAATAATTATCTTTCTTATCAAAAAATATTCACAAGACTAATTTGAATTGAATGAAATAATACATAAAAGTGAAAGTGGAATCTGCTCATTTTTTTATTTCTCGCACTTAGCTTAATTATATCCATGAACCACGAACCTCTGACCACAACAACGGTTAGGTAAACCGTCTTCTGAGCGAGTAAAACCTATTTAATCTTTACAACGTCTACCGGGTGAATCTCTTCAAAGCTTAGCTATCAAATTGATTTCTGATCTGATCATGCCCACAAGTCTTGAGCAATCCCATGAATTTGACTATGTTACAACGCCAACCATACTTACATTATTTGATGAACTATCTTCATCTTTTGGAGTTTTTTTTTTCCACGAGACCTTCGACCTTTGCCTAAAATAGAAGGAAAAGTAGTAGACGGCAATACAATGTAAAAATTGGTTTTCTGTTAAGTCGGTTTACGGACGTTAGTTTAACGTGACAGCGTTATAACAAATCATTGATGAGATGATTGCATACTTTTATGAATAAATCGCTCATGTAGCGCTCTCGCTCTTAACGAGACAATGAGTCATCCCTTTTCGTGCGTGCAGCCGGCGTTCATCAATTTATTAGACGTCGCCACGCTAAAAAAGCCAAAGAAGTGGGGATTTAAAGCTTTTGTGAGATATGGGGTATGGTTATGTGTATTATTTTCTATTATACGGGGCTGATGACACCATTCCGCAATACAATATTTTCTTCAGAAGAAGAAGGGATGGGTTTTGGTACCAAAGTAGTGTTAGCTCTGTCAGAAAATCAAAAATAGACCATGTTTTGTCTATTTTGACAACTATTATACCTCTCTCGAGCTAGTAGTGTATTTAAGACAAGAACTAGGAATATTTAGTCTCGGAACTAGAAAAACCAACCGCCTACGCGGAAGTCAACAAAAACTCGCAACAGAAAGGACTTGAAAAAGAAAAGGGGCGGCTCTTTCTGCCAAATAGTATGCAACACTAACAAAGTGTCTGTCGTGAAGTGGCTGGACAACAAACGGTTTATACTTACTGTATGCAAATATGTAAATAAATTATTAGATATCTAGCGTTCTGCACTCGTAGGTATACAATCTGTTTAAAATATTATCAAAGTAAGATACATATCTAATGTTACCTACTATTTTTTTTTCTTTCTCTGTGTTTGTTAAATCCGTACTTACTAGTTATACTCGACTACCATCTTAGTTCGAGCATTGGGATACTCTGAAAACCAGCTCTGCGTAGGCTGGCCAGCCTCCGCAGTACATTGCTGAGAGTATCCCAATTACCAAACTAAAATTGTTGCTTGTTATGTATTTTTGTTTAATGATTTGTCTTTTTTATTTTTTTAGTTTTGGCAATAAATACCTTTTTATTTTATTTTTTATTTTTATTAAAGTTATTAATTTAAATTAGTTATAAAATCCAAATATGGACAGGACATGGGGTCCAAATATGGACTATTCCATACTTGGATCCCAAGCTGGAGAGCTTGATATTTTAATCTTGTTCTTTCTTTTTTTCAGAATGACAACCACAAACTCAAAAGCAAAACGTAAAAAATGGAATACAGATCAATAGTGCGAATGCTATACAAATGGTACTCGTAAGAGAAAAAACATGGGTTATTTGAAAGCTGCAAAACACTATGATGTACCGAACTCTACGTTGTTTCGCTTGTGTCAGAAAAATGCGCTACCTCCAGAAGAAGAAAAAAAAAAAAAGCTGGAAACCGTCGCCAGTACAACGCACGGAAACCAAAGAAATGGTGATTTAAAGCATTTGTCCGATCTGGTGTTTCTGGCTTTACGATTTTCTTTTATATGGAGAAGATACTTTTCGCAACGTCCAATTTACTGAAGAAGAAACATTAGGGTTAGGAGGAAAAGTCGTAGTGGCCTTATGAAAATCCATCGAAAACAAATCATGCTTTGTCTATTTCGATAATTATTACACGTCTTTGGAATTGGTTTTACAAATTGAGCTGGGCATTTTTAGCCTAGGAACCATCAGAGCCAACCGCTTACGTGGATGTAAAACTTTGTTAAAGTCCGACAAGGAGCTTAAAAAGAAAGGCACCCCGGCCTTTCTTTTCCCGACATTTTCGCAAATTGTCTGTAATAAATATATTTCTATAGTATAATGTATCTTGACTTCCAAGTCGGTGGTACCGCCAACGACGACAACATCTCAGAGCGGTGTTGATGAGGAGCCTCAGCCTTCTGGGTCATCTGGGCGAAGACTCAATTACAATGTGGAAGAGATATGGTTGGTTAATTCAAATATTAGTGACCGATTCGAAGCCGAGCACCACGACTTGAGTTGGTCAGGTTCAAATTCAGTGAAAGATCCGAAGCAGAGCACACCAACTTCAGTTGGTTAGGTTCGAAATGAGTGACAGATCCGAATCAGAGCAACCCAATTCCACCTAGTCTTGTGGCTGACACCCCTAGTGTTTATAAAAAGTGCGGGAGCCACGCCAGCCAGCCTGGCGGGAGCCTACCCAGAGTCTCTTGAGTGACAGATCCAAATAAGAGCACCTCAACTTCACTTAGCCTTGTAACTGAAAAAGTATTATCTTTTTTTTAAATTAAACTTTGGTATTTTTCAGGTCCCAATGGAATCTACATAAAGTGCTTAATTTATTGGGCACGGACGAGCAGTGCATTCAGTTTGCTGAGGAGCAAGGAATGATTCCAGTACAAAAACAGTGTACTTACCATAGACGCCCATGTCACTGCGCACAACTGGTGTGCATGGACAATTCGGGGTATTTCGTCGCACAAAGAGCAACTGTCGCAGCAAATCTGTGAGCCGTGCCAAGGGCACTTGGTTTGAAAATGCTCACATTGCCCCTGACATCAGTTTTCAAATCATGTACCTGTTCGGTCAGCATTATACATACATACAAGTACAAAGAGAGATAGCGCGAGAGAACGAAACTGTAAGTTCAACAGCCACCATCGCAGATTGGTACTCGTACTGCAGAGAAACAATTGTTGTGTACGAGTTAGAAAATAACGAAACAAAATAAAATCGGTGGCCTAGGAAAACATTGTCCAAATTGATGAGTCAAAGTTTGGAAAAGAAAATATAATAGAGTAAGACCGATTGAAGGCTACTGGGTTTTGGGCATGATTGAAGATGGAAGCGATGATTTGCGATTGGAGGTGTGTCCCGACAATGAACGATCATTAGAAATATTGGTGCCACTAATCCAAAAGCGTGTTGAGGAAGGCACCGAAATTCATACTGATTTCTGGAGAGCGTATGATTGCCTTCTTCAGTATAAATATATGTATTCATAAAAAAGTCAACCACAGCGACCCGGAAAACAGATTTATGGCACCAGACGGAACACACACTCAAAGAATAGAAAGTCATTGGAGGTATTTAAAAGTTATGTTCAATAAAGACCAATATGAAGGAAATTTTACGGACTGGTTAATAGAGTACACATGGAGAAGAAAATTAAATATCAGGATCTCATTGAAAGATCCATTTACAGAATTATTAAAAGCTGTGAAATATGTGTACAAAATTGAATAAAAATTGGTTTTTTAGTTAATGTGTAGTTTTCATTTTGGAATCCTCATTACCGACCCTTTTTCTAAGCAAATTTGAAAAGTTAGGTTAGATAATAAACATTGTTATATCTCCAAAAGAGGAGGGTTCCGCAACTCTCCACTTTGGGCTATATGATGCCAGTTTACCGCTTGCGGCCAACGAAGTAACCACGGTCTGCCTTTTTCTCTACCTATTAAAAATCGAAAACACTGTGAAAAATTAAAAACCCAGTGTAAAATTTAGAAACAACGAAACCAACAGTGTAATTAGTTTTCTAATATATTAAACTTTTGAAGTATTCAAAGTATTCAATTTCAAAATTACCGTCATAACCTAGTCGTTATACTCGTAAGTGAAGTGTCGCGTTGACTATTTCGAATCGCGAGTGAGCCAGCTGACCAATCACGACTTGTTTCTTGTGACTTGTGAAGTATATAGTTGACTCGAAGTGTAGCAGACACTTTGAGTCAACTATAGCACTATTTCGACACTGCTCTTAACGGCTCTGGTGGCCGAACGAATACAGCAGGCCGACTTGTGATCCTGCGAACCCGAATTTTCGAATTACGGTCCAACAAACGACGGATCGACGCACGAAAGTGTCTTTTTGCACTTTATTTATTAACAAGGAACTATTTCAAACACAGCAATAAACCCTAAAAATTGTGCTGAGTGCAGTTGAAAGGAAAACGCGCCTTTCAACTCACTAGAGTTGAAAGGCGCGTTTTCCTTTCAATGCTGCCGTTGTCCCGACAAATATCACTACTGTAGTATGAATTTCAAAGAACAAGATTTCAAGGAATTGTCGAGAGTCCGGCGACCACTTTATACTATCGCATTGGCTTAAGGTTTTCCATAACCATTTCGTCTAGAAGAAGATGACGAGCGAAGAGAGCAAGTAAAGACACTGACGAGCCTTTAAAGTTACCTACAGAGTCACAATGTGGAAATTAATATTTTTTTATGACTTTTGCACGTCTCTAATCATTCTTAAATAACTAAGAATGTCCCTTGTATTATGGATTAATTTTAAAGCTAATGATGTAGACAACCTCCCTTAGTAAAGGGATTTTTGATTTGCTTTGTCTATCTATTGACCCCTTACAAATGCGGATATTTTTCATACCTCTATTTTTGCTTGAGAACGTTTTTAAAAAAAACTAAGAACATAGGGGCAGAGATATTGTTAATTTAATTGTACATGCTAAATTTAATCATAATCTGACAAATGGTTTTTAAAAAATTTGAGAAGCGCGTTTGTATGGAAATTTCAGAGCGTCGCGGCCCTCTTAAGCATGTTTCGTACATACATTGAATTTGGTTGCACAAAATGCTATACAGCAGTGTACTAATCTGAGGAACTTGATAGCCAAACTAAATGAGATAGTGACTTGGTTTAAACAAAGCAATGTAGCCAGTATCGAATTACGTGAAGCAACCCAGAAAGAAACGAAATTGATACAAGAGATCCCAAACACGAGATCACCAAGTCCATATCACTAGGCAAATCAAGTCCAAGGTCACAGCAGAAAATCGATGAAATTATTGTCCAAATCACAAAGCAAAATTAAGTAAAAGGTCACAGCACAAATCGTAAATTAAATCCAATCCAAAGCAGAGCAAAAACGCGGGCGCACGAAAGTAGTATGATAGCACACTGGCGTGACACGGGCAAGGAGCATGCCGACGATCCCCAAAATCAGGTAGAGTACCCCAGGACAAACAATAGAGTCGCTAACTTTCTTTTTTACTCGTTACATGAAAGAAAAGGACAAAACATTGGCTTTACTGGTTTTTATTGGTTGTGGTTATTGGTTTATTTTATAATTAAAATACATACTATTTGGAGGTGCTACAATCACGACATGTTTCCCGCCAAGAGCACCGCAGCACTCTGAGAAAAATGGAATTCTGGCCTACGACAAAATAAGCCCTAGACAGTTAAATTGTAATTACATGAGGCGAGTTTGTAACGCTTACGGTAATTTTCACTTTACAAAGCGAAATCGTTAAAATGATAACGTCAATTATACTGGAAACAAAACTTTGAAATCACTTTTAGTAAGGCGGATTCGAAATTGAAATTAGTATCGTTATTACAGCAGTATAGACTGCTGAAAACGCCTTACGGTTACGACGTCGGTGTCGTAAGCGAAAGGCGTTTTTATCAGGCATATATCACCGTTTCTACGGCTATTTTCACCTTACGAACAGGTGCATAACGATTTAATAACACGAAATTATACTTGCAATTAAAACTAAACATACGTATACCTAAGTCTAAAAACGACATACATATGAGGCAAATATTAACCTTGCAACCAAGCGCAACGTGAATTTAATCTTAGATTGAGGAGTTTATTACCACAAATAAGTTAGTTACATTATGATGCCAGACCATCAATAAAACATTACGTTTAGGTAAAAGCAATAGCATGTCAAGCGGAGAGTGAGGTACCACATGCCATTTCCATAAGTTAGATATAATGTAAATGGCAGATACGGCTTAACGCTAAGATGAAACTGGCGCTCGCTAGTCAACTCATTCGTTTATTGCGATTATTTGCGACAAGTGCTGTGCTATGGCGTGGAACACACCAATGTGGCGCCTGGCAAGGGCATGGCGCGGACATTATTTCGTTTCATATAAATCTCGTACTTAATAGCACAGTAATTAGGTACATTGTTGAATACATCCTACGGCGTAACCGTCGGGCGGTCGTTTCGGCGCCCGCGTCCGATCACCGCCTGATTGCAGTCAGTTCGGCGTCAGTTCGCAAGCAGTACGCACGCATGTCTACTAGGGTCAGAAAATTAAATAAAATGCGTGACGATATTGAGTTTAATATTACATTCTGTGAAATAGTCGAGAAAAATCCATCTATATATGATCATACTCGCCATGATTATTGTAATATTAACGTACAGGACAAAATTTGGCAAGAATTGGACGAGAATTAAAAGAATCAGGTAAGATTTTTTATCGTGTTTTATTTAAAGTTTGTAAAGAAATTCTACAGGACCTCGTAATTCTACTAAATAAGCTACAAGTATGTACGCAAGTAAGTAAATATTTTGTCCGAGCGAACTTGAACATCAATCATCGGAGGGAGATAGCAATATTTATTTCTTGGAACTCATGCGCTTAACGGCGTTCACGCACCTCACGCTCTCGCTCTTAAGTAGGAATCTATTGTGTGTGTTAGGGATGGACAAAGCTATAGTCGATAAACAGGGTTCATATCGATAACGAGTCCGCGCGCGCCGCGTGCGCCTATCACTAGAATACCTAATGATTTATGACCAAGTTCGCACGGACAAAATAATTTTACTATAATGTCTAGGAAAATCACACAGCAAATCTATTTTGAAATGGAATTGGTGATCGAAATTCAAAGTATCTTGTTAGATATTCTCTAACGTTATTAGCATATGCCGCGTTATTCTGTATTTGTGTGTCAATGATTGGCTCCATTAAGATATTATTGAATTTAGGTACCGCAAATTTTCCGTCCCATCTTCTAACAACATTATGTAATACACACATTGCTTGAATAATAGTATCAATTTTGTCCGGGTGGCAGGTAATAGGCTTGCTCAAACCCTCAAATTTTGCCCTGAGCATTCCGAAAGCACACTCAACTGATTTTCGCCCCCTTGAAAGTCTATTGTTGAATATTTTTCGAGAATTAGTCAACTGCTCCCGGCCATAAGGTTTCATAATGTTTTCTTTAAGAGGAAACGCTTCGTCTCCAACAAAGTAATATGGCACGTTTTGTGTTTGCCCAGGCAATGGTGAAGGCGCAGGTAAATTAAGTTCTCCTTGTTGTAAGGCTCGTCCAAAATTACTTTCTTGTAATGCACGTGCGTCACCATTTCGTCCATATTCTCCAACATCTATGGTTAGGAATAAACCGTCGGCATCGACCACTGCCAATAAGATAATAGAAAAAAAAACTTTTATAGTTAATATAACTAGAGCCGGAATTCGGTGCTGCTCTTATTCTTATGTGTTTCCCATCAAGACTTCCTACACAATTTGGTAGATTCCATAGTGTGTGAAAACGTTGAGAAACTTCTAACCACATTTCTTCTGTAAGTGTCGGCATGTATTCGGGCTGTAGATGTATCCAAAGTACCGTACAAGTTTCATGAACAATTTTACGAACTGTGCTTTGTCCTCTCATGAAATATAGCGCAAGTGACTTGAAAGAACATCCATCTGCAAAGTACCTAAAAAGTAAAAATAATAATATGTAGTCTATCTGTCATCGCACCAAAGCGGCAAACTGTAGGTTCGGTACCAGCCAGAAACAATAACAATTTTTTTAGCCCCAGTTTGTCATTTAGCAAGTATAACCCATCCATACGCCTCGCCCCTAATACACGTTGTATTTATTTATACAGGATGTTTTGTGACGATGAAATAATAATATCCGATTCGTGATAGGAGAGAGGTATTTTAAGGTGCAACATCAGTGAGCGTTCCGAACTACACTTTTTTTAAAACTATTTTTTATTTTTTGGAAAAACTATGTTATTTAGACGTGTGATTTTAAACAGCCGGCAATAATAGATTATTTTCTAAATTTTTATAGATATTTCTACAACGAAAACAACCTATTATTGCCGGCTGTTTAAAATCACACGTCTAAATAACATAGTTTTTCCAAAAATTAAAAAATAGTGTAAAAAAAAGTGTAGTTCGGAACGCTTACTGATGTTGCACCCATGGTTGCACCTTAAGTAAGGACTCCATATGGATACTAGCGCCGTTGGAACTAACAATTTTTATGAGAAGTCGAAAAAAACGTGTGATAAAATATTATTTCATAGTCATGTAACACCTGTATACTTTAAAGTAAAAAAAAAACTCATTAAAGTGGCCATCCTTAGATCTTATAGCCTATCTGATGCATCTTTAGAGAAAAGAAATGTTATGTTTTTGTTTTTTCTTTTACAGCAAAAGACTGCAAACAGCGTTGGCAGAATATTCGAGGCAGATACTCTAAGTTTAAAAAAGCACAATCTCTTCCATCCGGTTCAGAAGCGAAAATTACCAAAGAGTATTATCTGGCGCCCCATTTGCGTTTTTTGGATGGTTTTCTTAAGTCGCGAAAACCTAAAGGCAATATTCAGAAAAATAATGACTCGGATTCAGAGTCCGAACGGTCAGTGTACTCTTCAAATACTACAGCATCCCCGATGGGATCTGAGTTATCAGGATCTGCTAAACCCCAGAAAAGGACATTAAATGACGTTAATGATGTGGCCTATGAATATTTCAATCGGAAAAATAAATATTCCTCTACAGTGTCTACACTTGCAAGCTCTGAGAACCCAATAGATCCTGATTTACAATTTCTACAAAGTGTTCTTCCGGACATGAAGTTAATGACATTTAACCAGAAAAGAAATTTTAAAATTGGTATACTAAATCTATGTAACAAAATTCTTAACGAAAAATCATACGATACACAACAAACTAATCAACCTTATCATTAAGTAAATCCCCAAAAAACAAATGAAGGTAATATTCCGCCGTTCTCTCCAAACAGCCCTGCAACTCCGGGACAATCTCCATTGAACAGACAGCTGCCGCGATACGATACACAGGAGCTGTATGCACAACAAACTGATCTAGAATTTCAGAACCGACAGGATAATGAACAGCAGTACACACGGGTGCAGTATGCACAACAAACTGATCAACCTAATTATCAAGTAAATCCCCAAAAAACAAATGAAGGTAATATTCCACCGTTCTCTCCAATCAACCCTGCAACTCCAGGACAATCTCCATTGAACAGAGTGACACATATTATGTTAAACAATTTCTATGAAGACTCCTAAACAACTTTTCATCACCACCAATATTCATCGTAAAATTGTACACTTTTGATAATAAATGATTATTTGATTATAATACTGTTTTTTTCAACATACCTTAACGTTATTAACAGTCTTTCTTCTGGACAAACGGGTTCCCTGTAGTTTGTAAATTTCTTCTGAAGGTGCCGTTTAGTCCTTTGCAGTAGTAAATGGAAACATCGTGGAGACATTTTGTATACATCACAAAAACGATCAGGATAATTTGTTACGTCTCGCATAGATAGGTAAAGTCTTGAATTTTGTCCCCGTCGCCACACAGGATGAACCCAGTACCGTCGAGGCACCTGCATCTGTATATTTATTAATTGTACGAGAGCGAGAGCGTCCTCGTCTTCGGACGACGACATGGCTCAATATCTAGCAATCGACTAAACGTGCCTACCCTATGTACCTGCCAGCGCCGTATCTGCGCCAGGTCCGCGCCAGGTCCGCGCCAGGTCCGAGCCATGTCCTAGCCAGGCGCCAGATTGGTGTGCTTCGCGCCTATGCTAGAGGAGCAAAGTTAACATTTTCTTTGGAAGTGAGAAGTGGTTTAATAAGCTGTGTATTAGAACGATAGCGTGTGTCGTAATTAATTTTACAGCATTTTTTGGTAAGAAGTAAGTAAGTACAATAAATTTCTTTGATACCATAGAATATTGCTAATTAGGTTTAGTACCTAATAGTACGTAGGTACTCATTAAACTAGTAGTTCGTAGTAGTAGATTGTAACGACGTCTCAGATTCTACTGGGACGTCTCGGCATTTGTTTGTTAGACGATAACTGAAGTATTGTTGATCCGATCTTCGTGAAATTTTGCAGACATATCTATAGTTTACCTCAATAGAATTTTTAAATTCGTATATGAGCTAAATCGGACGAAGTCCCGTTCGGGGCGAACTACTAGTAATATTTATAGTAAGTACCTAGGTACTCTTACTATAACATATATGAAGCTGATGAAGAAAAAAAATAAAAATAAAAAGTTTACAAAAGTTTTACAGCATACGGGCAAAGCCGAGGAGCATAGTTAGTCAGATTATTGTTGTTAGCGTTATTACGTTGATTTTTCTGCGTCATTGCGCAGAAAAATCCCATTAGCCTTTACTTAGTAGGTAGGCAATTGAGGTCTATGCTAATTTAAGTATTTTACATTCCAGAATCTGACAGTGTCCGAAGGGCTAAAACGACATACGAGTACATTATCTAGTCAATGCTTAGACCCAGAAATGGTCTAATGGTCCATCGTCATATCATTAACTATACTTACCATAATCTTCGGGTCCAAATGGCTGACCAATATACCCGAGACCTCCTCAATAAATGGGGTTGACTCATTCCAAGGTTAGTATGAATATGTCTCTGGACTCATTACTGGTATTTACATTTTGGTTAACTAAGCAAGCAGATCAACTGGTGTGTTTTGCTTTGCATGTATGTACTTACTTATTTATTTTGGTTTTACCAATATTTTAAGATGCAAGAATTGATGCTGTAGCTTTGGGCCTACTAAAAGAAAACGATATATCATCCTTAATCCCATTCATTGGAGATAGAGTGAAGTTTATAGCTAACTTGTCCATGTGGAAGGCTGACAATGAGTCCATAAAAATAATTGGGGTTGGTTGCCACATAATAGGAAATCACAGTAAAATCTCCAGTGATAGTAGATAGGTACTTATACCTACTTGCCAAATGTTTTGTGACATAAATAAAGATTTCCTATTTTGTGAACATCTGTATGTATGAGACAGCATGAAAGCTTACATACCTAACTACCTACCTACAATGTACCAATTCACACACTCATTAATAATGGCATTGCATTTCCTTTATTGCTATATAACTATTGCATGCGATGTGTGATGTGTTTGCAGACTTCATAATTATATTAAATACTTACAATTAAAAAAATATTTAATCATTATCAGTGATTTTCACATGTAATAGTAGTTAAACTTTGTTAATAACTCAAATGTATATTTTTATGTTTAGGAATCAACATCAGTGTTGGTAAGTGATGCAAGCCCGAACCTAATAATTGATGGATACTTGGTAGCTGAAGAAGAAAGTCAACCACAGCCAGACCGAGATAAAATGAGTTTATATTAGTATCAGTATAAGTATTTTAAGTAAGTTAAGTATTTTAGGTTAAGTAGACATCTTAAGACATTATTTGTGTTAAGCATACATCATAACTATTAAAAGTTAAAAAACCCATTAAAAGTCACTTTTATTTCAGACTTGTTGTTTCATTGAACTATCACTCTTTTCTATAATACAAACGAGTTTTATTCTTTGGTAGGTATCTTGTAAATTCGTGATTAACTAATTGTTGTTCTAATTATTGCAGAATCTTACAAAGACTGTTTTCTGCTGACGGGCGACGCTGTTCTCTAAAGGCACTGCTTTACTATCATGAAGTTCATGATAAGGAATTTGGGCCGCTACATCGGCTTCGGTGCAATCGCTTCGTGTCAATACGCATAAATTGAGTATTTCTGTAACTACGAACGCTCTGCGGTTCTTCACTAAATTTCTTACTACTGCAAATTTTGTTAAGAACCGCAGGGCATTCGTAATTGCAGAAATACTCGATATACACGCATTGTCACGGAGTGATTGCACCGATGCGGATTAGCGGCCCAGTGGCCCTAATTATGAACTTAAAGATAGTAAAGCAAGTGCACCAAGCCTTTACGGAACTGCGTTACTAGCCGTCAGTAGGCTTTCCCCACGGTCTCCATCAAACTTTATCGTTTGTAAAGAAAGTCAAATTTACCTTACTGAACGTTTAATATAACTGTATGAAATATTCCTAAACAATTTAGGAAAAGTAAAAAATGCATTAGTAGACGGGGTATTATACAGTAAATAACGACAAATATCGCCCTACCTACAATATAAAACGCTTTATGAGTAGTTTCAAAGCCACTAACGAAAGAGGCAAAACACCTTAAGAGAAGTCAATTATGAATTATGATGCGTCAGATCTTATCAATCTTACCGCAAAAAACGCCTTACGGAAGTCAAATGCCATCGGTAGGCTTCGTTCACACGGCATTGTCCTGCACGTTTTTTTGCAGTGTACGTCTTAACGTATAAATAGTGACCATACAACGTACATAGATCCATTCACACGTCGATTGTACTGCAAAAAAACGTGTACCGCTTATACGTTTAAACGCATACTCAACGGACTTGTCAAGCAAATCGAATGAACTTTGACGTATTCGGTTCGCAGTGGCATATGGTATAGCTTTGTCTCCTTCACACGACACGATGTCATACGTTTTTTATCGAATAGCAACCGAAGAAGCGTTTAGTACCTGAGCGTCTTTTGTACGGGTGGCACGTATTGTTTGATTTGGGGTGTTATTATTCAAAATGGTTGAGGAATCTTCTATAGATAACGAACTATTGATTTCTTTAGTGGAACAAAATCCCGTTTTATGGGATAAAACTTTGGAACTTTATAAAAATCGCGTCGCAACTCAAGCGGCTTGGAAGGGAATCATGTTAATAATGGATCCTAATTTTGAGACATTGGAAGAAAAAACAAGACAAGCCTTAGGTATGTACATTTTATTATTAATAATAAAAATTGCGTTACAACATATTTTAATTTACTCTGCTTAGTTCTAAATATATTCGTTTTGCCATGGGACTGATCCTTCGTTTGATAAAAAATAGTCACTAAAAGTGGACCTTACGCTGTTTGCTTGAACATTTCGAACTGACGTACTTTGAATATTTTCAAATAATGGAGGATTTGCCACATCTTCAAAATTGTGTCCATCATGTTCACGAACGTAATTGTGTAATACAATGCATGCTTTTATGATTTCTGTCAATAAACTTGGTGAAACATCAATAGCCTTATGTAGAATTCTCCATTTTCCCGCTAAGATACCGAAAGCACACTCCACGTACCTCCTTGCTCTGCTCAGGCGGTAATTAAAGATTTTTTTACGTAAATTTAAATGTGTTCCTCCAATAGGGCGAAGTAAATTATTATGTAGAGCAAAACCCTCATCACCAATAAATACGTAAGGTGTACTTTCTCCACCTACTAATAATGGCATTGGTTTGGGTATATTCAGCGAACCATCATTAACTTTTTTCCATAAGATGGAATTTTTCAAAATGGATGAGTCACAATCTTTTCCGTATGATCCTATGTCTACGTATATAAATCTGTATTCCAAAACAACCACCGCAAGTAGCACAATTGAAAAAAAATCTTTATAATTGAAGTACATGGATCCACTATGAGGAGGCTTTAAGATTTTTATATGGGGAAATTAGTCTTTCTTTCAAAACCTTCCACTATTTTCATCCATTCACTTTGGACACAGAGTCCAGCAAACATCCCAGATGATACCACTTATAGTCGATACTCCAACTTTGTATGAATAGTGTAAATCTTTCATGGAACACCCCGATGCTAAATACCTGAAAAAAGAAATGTATAATATGTACTGTATTACTTATCATATTTGTCTTTTACAGCTAAAATGATTATTCAACGGTGGACTCATATAAGAGATAATTATAATCGATCATATAAAAAGATAAAAGGTCAGAAAAGCTCAGGAAGTGGTGCCAAAACAGCAAAGCCCTATGTTTATAGTAAACAGTTATCTTTTCTGCAGAAAGTAATACAACCAAAAGAGACAATAAACAACGTAACTACCGAAAATAACAACACGGAATCCGACAATAACACAGAATCCGAAAACCAGAAAAATAATTCTGAGGGAAGAAATGAAACATTGGAAAACTCTATAGACACAATGGCGGCAAAGAGCCCAATACCTAATCGTGTACCTAAAAGATCTGTAAAAAATATGATTAGTCCTGTAGATGCGAAGATGATGAAATTTATGGATTCTTATTCAAATAACGAATCTAAACCAATGAATCGGCACCTTTCATTTTTTAATGGGATATTACCATCATTAGATAAGTATGACGATGATGAAGTCCTCGAATTCCAAATGGGTGTGCTACCATTAATGAAAAAAATTAAAAACAGTCGCCAAAATCGTGAATCGTCGTCTTTCAATCTCTCATCAGTTCACAGAGGATATTTTACACAACAATTCCAAAACAGTAATATACAAGAAGCTACTAATTCTACCAGTACAAACATGACTGCAACGACTTCTCTTCAAAGTCCAGCCTCTGTACAATTAACTACAGCAGCTTCTCTTCAAAATCCGTCCTCTGTCGAATCCTACTATTCTAACTACTCGGATATTGATAACAATGACTTTTAATACGAAACACGAATACACTATAGTAAAATTGGTCCAATTATAATATTTTTAAAATTATAATATTGATTTCATTAACATTAATAAAACTTAAATAATCACAACCTGTGTATTTTTATTTGTGTACTCACCTTAAACAGATGGCTAATTTCATTTTAGTACTAATGCATTTCCGCATATTCGTATTTGATTTTGGTAGGCTTGAATTTTCCAGTCGAGTCAATAACTTTTCAAAACTTTCAATAGACATTCGAAAGTAATTAAAAAACATTTTTTCATCGTTTCTAAGACTTTCGAATAATTTTTCAAATGTGATCGTTCGCACAGATTCTTGATTAATAGGATGTACCCAAAATCTTCTGTTTTGTCGCCGGCGAGACCGTTGGCGCCTTCGATACCAATATAAAAGTACAACCAAGCGTGGATCCATCAGTACGTCTACTCACTGTGAACAACTGTGTGGAAACTGCGGCTATTCGTTAAAAAAACAATTACAAAAAAACGTGCAGGACAATGCCGTGTACCATATGAACACCCGGTTGACTATACGTTAAGAAAACGATTACAAAAAAAACGTGCAGGACAATGCCGTGTGAACGAAGCCTTAGTCCTTCGATTTCTAACTGACTTACCACGTTTATCGCTATTTCATTTAGGGCCGATTTTTCAATCCTTACTTTATTCGCCTAATAACTACCGAGCCAATAACTTTATTAATCTGTTTATTCGACTCATAAACGGTGTTCGGTTTTTCAATACAATTTTAAATTGGGAATAACTATCTGACCATTTATTCAGTGTGTACAAAAGCTAACTTCAGACAGTTGAAACAAAACTATAAAATATCCACGCGTTAGAAAAGGACTTCGAATTTTCACTTTTCGCATATGTCACTGTCTTGTCAATTTTAGTCTAAACGTCACTGTACTACTAATCTGTGCAAAAGTCGTCGGCTGGTTTGGCTATGGTAAATAGCTCATGTAGTTTGTTCATGGTAGTTTTTTTTTGTTAAAATTAATTTAGTTTCTGCGTATCGGAAATATCAATCTTTTTTTACAGTGACAACCCATTAGACCATCATTTAGACAGTCTCAACAATTTATTCCATAGAATAAA
Source organism: Peribatodes rhomboidaria (assembly GCA_911728515.1). Classification (NCBI taxonomy): domain Eukaryota; kingdom Metazoa; phylum Arthropoda; class Insecta; order Lepidoptera; family Geometridae; genus Peribatodes; species Peribatodes rhomboidaria. The sequence continues at coordinate 9,067,686 of OU452189.1, forward strand.
CTGCTATCTGGCCGTTCCACCGACAAATAAAGTTATACCTCAGATAGATGAGTTATTCGTCTAGTAAATGATACCTGACCATTGAAAAACAGAATAGTTAGCTATCAGTTCAATAAACACTATTTGTTTGTTTATCTGACCATTGAAAAATCGGCCCTAAGGGTAATCTATTCGATAGTACGGCTAAAAACGTCGCATAAGAGCGTAACTTACGGCATCGCATCATGTTGAATTCACCTTACGCGTACGGCGTATACCGCTTTCTATGCAGGAAGGCGTTTTTGTTTGTATTTACGTTTGGTCGGTTTTTTGCCTTACTACCAACACAATCAGCCGTTATTAAAGCGCTTACAGCTTTACATTTTTCTCAGTGCAATTAGAGAAATTCCACTTATTCCAAAATTCTTCAATTTTTTTTTCCCATTGTTCTGTTGTAGGTATGGCAATACATTTCCGTAACATTATAATAATAATATTTATTGCATAGATACAAGCCAATTATACATAGGAAAAATAAAAATTACCTACGATACAATAATACTCTTTAAGAAGGTAGCTTGTTGTACATATGTACATTAAAGTTTTATTTATTATAGCATCACAAACATCAGTAACTGCTCGTTTCACTGAGCTTAGTCCCATACGAAAACTAAAAGCTAGGTATCGAAGTAAAGGAATCGCCAGCTAAGTACCTGTAATGAAGAATGTTATCATTAATCCAATGTAATGCGATAATGTCATTCATCATCATATCAGCCTATATTGAGCAGTGGACAGCAATATACTGTCCCAATCCCCAATCAATTTCCAATGCGACCGGTCCAATTCGATGATAATGACATTAATTAATTAAAATTTTGTTTTACAGCTATTGCTTGTAAACAACGATGGCAATCTCTTAGAGACGCATACAGGAGGGCTTTAAATAAAAAAAAGGGAAAAGCGGACAAGCAGCCAAAAAGATTAAACCATGGAAATATGAAAATGAAATGGCTTTTGTGGCTCCCTTTTTCATGGACAGAAATACTCAAGATTCCATTGAACTTACAAGCGATGATGAACAGTCTGACAATGCCGCTGAAAACCATGTTCCAGAACCCACCGTTTCGGAAAAGCCCAACGCCGACATTGAGATTGATGATACTACTGCTAATGTTAGTGATTTATCAGACAAATTTCCTAATGAGTCACAACAAATAAAAAAAACCATTAAGCCAAAAGTCATAAAGAGAAAAGCAGTCCAGTCAGAGCCATCAGCATCTGCTATATTAATGGCAAAATTGCTCGATAACCAACACAAACTTGAGCCACCCCAAAGACACGACGAATTAGATCGCTTTTTTTTTTAATATTTCTGATACTGTTAAGAAGTTCTCACCGTATGTACAAGCTCTGGCAAAAAATAAAATATTTTCTCTTGTATCTTCAATGGAACTACAACAACTTGCCCCACCTATCTCAACTCCATACGCTTGTAATGCATCCCCGCAGTCAGCAAGCACTAGTGCAACGCCAATGCCGATGAGTCCTGACGACTGGGATGACCAGACAAGCCAGCCAATGCTGACAAATTCCGACAATTGGAATGACCAGGCGCTACAGTTTTTACCATAAATACAATTCAATACTTTTATGCTTTTGAATAAGAAATAAATGAACATAAACATTTTTAGTATTTTACTTACCGTAGACATACTGCCAGTTTGTCTCTAGGTGTTAAACTTTCTCTAAATGTGGTGTTTCTTCTAGTGATGGTGTTTTCAATCTGTTTTAACAATTCATTAAATTGAAATGACGTCATACGAAAATACATATAAAATTTTTCTTCGTCATCAACTAAGTGACGAAATAACGTCCAGTATTCTCCCTCGCCTTTTCGTTTTTTTAAAGCGGCGTGAACCCAGTACCGCCTCGATCGTCTGTTATTTTCTCTTTCTTCCTCGTCTAAAGCAATGGCTATCATTGCCAATTCCCTCATTGTCAATTTTCTAACTGCCATCGTATCGTATTAATCCTCTCAAAAGATCTTGCTGACGCGTTTGCCTCACACGGGATCAGGTGAATTACTACAAAGGCGACAACAGCGCACAGGGACCGCTCGGATATGGCACTCGGATGATACGGAGATGATATGCGGACCCTTCCCGTCACTAAAATCGTTACGCACGGGCATGTCACGCGGATGATAATGAGATGATATGCTAACGCTCCGGTCATTAAAGCCGATACATTAGACTTTGATACCTACGTTATTGATACGCTCTAGTGGGCATAGTAGAGCGTATCGTGTTGCTTGTCGTGTCTGATACGTTCATAGCACGGTCATGGTATGATACGTTGTAGTGGGTAGAGTCCTTTATACATACATACAAGTACAAAGAGAGATAGCGCGAGAGAACGAAACTGTAAGTTCAACAGCCACCATCGCAGATTGGTACTCGTACTGCAGAGAAACAATTGTGGTGTACGAGTTAGAAAATAACGAAACAAAATCGGTGGCCTAGGAAAACATTGTCCAAATTGATGAGTCAAAGTTATGTAAAAGTTGCCGATTCCAAAGTACTGGTTTGTAAAAAGGCTTTTATGAGTATCTATTCTATAAAAAAACATGCATTATTTCTATTGCAGCGCTTAAGTCTAACAGGAACCATTCCCTCCGATCAGAGAGGAAAACAAGGTAATCAGAAACAATACCCGGTATTCTTATTCATGAAGTCAAGGAACACATCTAAAGTTTTCCTGTTTAGACATCGCATTATGCCTCCAAGGAGTACCTTTACTTGCCAGCAGATTTAAATATCAAAGCAGTGTATAAGCTTTATAAAGAAAGTTTTCCATCTTCAACAGTAAAACAATCATTTTATTATAAAGTTTTTAAAGAAAACTTCAATTTGCATTTTGGGAGACCCCAAGTTGACGTCTGTTGTGAATGTGAAAGGCTTAATATCAGGATACAGAAACCAGACCTGAACGCAGCAGCTGTTATGACTGCAAAGGCAGAATTGGCAGTACACAAAAGAAGAGCGAAAAAATTTTACGCCAGTATTAAAGAAGTCCAAGAGCTCAGTAAAACAAGAGATGATGTTCTTGGATTATGTTTTGATTACATGCAAAACATTTCACTTCCATGTATCCCAGTGCAGGAAATGTTCTATTATCGACAGCTTTCTTTGTACCCTTTCTGCATAAAAAAATCTGAAAACTGATGAAAGTCGTTTCTATCTTTATCACGAGGGGATTGGACTAAAGGGCCCCAATGAAACATGCTCATTTTTATGGCAATATATTCAGTAACAGGTACCTCTAACAATAAGAGAACTTTACATCTTTACAGATGTATGTGGTGGACAAAATCGTAACCATGTAATGATAAGCTTATGTCAAGCTCTTGTAGATACTGGCCGATTTGATAAGATCTACCATCGATTGCCCATCCGTGGTCATTCGTTTTTGCCCAATGATCGATCTTTTGGTACAGTCAAGAAAGTTCTAAAAAGAAGAGACAGATATTATGAACCCATGGAATTTTGCCAACTAATATGCAGCGCACATCGAAAGTTTACTGTTTCAATGGAGAAAACTGAAGACATACTGGACTTTAAGGGTTGGTGGACGAAGTTTTATAAGAGAGATGCCATATCTATTGAAACACAATCTCGTCAGATTCCATGGAATCAAAAGCAGCATTTCTTAGTGTACCATTTCATGGAGTTTGAGTATATTGCAAATCAGAAAGGGTGTGTATTATGTCGCCCATTCATTCAAAACATGGGGCGACATTAATAAATTAATACATTCGAGTTACGAAGGAACCGATCAGTTATTCCAGTTTTACCAGAAGAAAAGGCGTAGGGGAGCGGGCCCCATTATGGGATGGGTTCCCAATATGAGATAGCAGGTTACTCCGGTTTACAAGCACCGCCATCTCTATTACGGGCAGTGAACTCCTTCCATTTGTTGTCCAGCGGCCATATTGAAACGCTCACGCGTCAGTCGCCATTCGGTTAGACGGGAGGTTGGTTCGCGCAAATACTCCGATTACGAGTTTTTTTAATAGTGAAGTTAGAAGTTTACTTTTCTTAAGGTAAGTTTGCTTTTTTGTTATTGTATGTGGTCCTGCAGTGTCTAAAAACATTTGTGTTGAGGTTCATGTGTTGATTCTTGCTAAAATTCAATTAGGTTTTGTTTTAAGACCACGTGTTAGCAAAATACGTAGTTGTCCTAATATGGGATACCTGGGTGTGCCTAATATGAGATATCTAATATTGGGGTACATGTATCCTAATATGGGATAAAATACTAGGTACATGTATTTAATAAAATATCATGGATTATAGTTCATTATCATTAGAGAGAGCGAGGGAAAGGTCTATAATCCACCACGCGTGCCCAGTGCGGATTGATAGATGTCACATGTCTGGGTTTTTTTTTAATGTTTTTATTTTCCTCTCATTGAGGAGGCCGTGTCCCTGCAGTGGGAACATTATAGGCTGATGATGATGATCATTAGAGGTACATAGAGGTACATACTATACTTGCTAACCGATCAAGTTCTACCCAAAAAAAATTAAGATCCAAATGTGCTAATATTTAAAAAATTGTTTTAGATAAGTACCAATGAGAAAAAAAAGCGAAAGAAATGGGATTCTGATAAGATGCTGAAGGCGTACAATGCAGTAAAAAATAAAGAAATGGGCTACTTAAAGGCCTCTCAATTTTTTAACGTCCCAAAGTCAACTCTGGAGCGTTATTGTAAAAGTGTCAATCCTATAACAGAGCTAACCTCTATGAAAATGGGCCGAAAACCAACTTTTTCAGAGGAAATGGAACGTGAGCTTGCAGAGTACTGCATTACAATGGTGTCAAGGTTCTACGGACTGAGAGCCTCTGACATCCGCTCTTTGGCGTTCCAACTGGCTATAAAGAATGGACTGCCACACCAGTTTAATAGAAGCAAGAATACTGCAGGCCGAAAGTGGATGAGAAACTTTCTAAAAAGAAATCCTCGATTGTCTTTTAGGACACCTCAAGCTACATCTGCTAATAGAGCCAAGGGGTTTTCAAAAGGGAAGGTAGACGAATTTAATGATATTTTGGAGAAAGAGTTGGCAAAAATTAATTTTGATCCAACAAAAATCTACAACGTTGATGAGACTGGCGTGACTGTAGTTCAACATAAAATGGAAAAGGTCTTATGCCTGAAAGGACAGAAAAGGTTGGTGGAATTTCGTCGGCGGAGCGGGGAGCTCTTATAACTCTAGTCACGTGTATGAGCGCGTCGGGGGTCTTCGTTCCACCCTTATTCATTTTCCCCAGAGTTAACATGAAGGAAGAGTTAAAAAATGGTGCTCCACCTGGCTCTCAGTTTGCGTGTCACAAATCTGGCTGGATACAACTCCATATCTTTACACAATGGATTGTTCACTTCATCAACACTGTCCACCCATCTAAAGAGTGTCCAGTTATACTGATCCTAGATGGACACTACTCTCATACAAAAAATATTGATGTCATGTGTCGCGACGTTTCGCGATACCATAGACAAGTTGAAGATGGCAACACAGAGAGATTGGAGAGAGGGCTAGTGTGCGCAACCAAGTGAGTCATTTTTCATTCTCTGTCTCGGTATTACGGTCGTTATTACTCAAATATGGCGGACGTCGCCAGAGTCAGTGTAATGCTAAGCTAGTTAAATTATTTGTGCATCTGTATCCTGAGGGAGCCTGGATCACCGGAAGAATGTTAAGTACCTAGGCTAAGTGTTTTACTTGCAATTACTGAACTAGAAAGATAACTTATCTTTATCATGACTACCCTCCTTTCGTATCTTTTTATATTATATTTGCGGCACATGGTAACAAGGCCATGAAGCCCAGTTTCATCTAGCATTACGTTACCTATTTAGGATACTAGGTGTCGGAACTGATATACTGCCTGATGAGGCATGGGTAGGTGGAATATTAGTATGTACTGCCTGATGAGGCAATCGGAATCGGAATTGATATATGGCCTGATGAGGCATGGGTATGCGGAATATCAGTATGTACTGCCTGATGAGGCAATCGGAATCGGAACTGATATAAGGCCTGATGAGGCATGGTTATGCGGAATATCAGTATGTACTGCCTGATGAGGCAATCGGGGTCGGAACTGATATAAGGCCTGATGAGGCATGGGTAGGCGGAATATCAGTATGTACTGCCTGATGAGGCAATCGGAGTCGGAACGGATATACTGCCTGATGAGGCAACGGAACTCGGAACTGATACTGCCTGACGAGGCACGGGTAGGCAGAGTATCAGTATGTACTGCCTGATGAGGCAATAGTAGGCGGACTTCGTGCAGCCTGATGAGGCACTGGTAAGATGATGTTGTAGACTGCCTGATGAGGCATGATTCAGTTTAGCTTATATGTGTGAGATGACTCAACAACCTCTAGCCTAATACTTGGGATTCACTGCTCGGCTAACACCTTGAGTGAATCCCGTTACCGGTGGCACCACATACCGTGGTGTCACCGGTCCCAACTTTTTACAGATTGCACAGCGATTTCAATCTCTACCCAAACATCGTCAGTCATCAATCATCAAACGTCATCAATTCATTGCGAAGCAGAATTAGTAAAGGAGAAGAGAGCAAGGGGAATGAAGGTCCTCACAGCCATCGGACTTAATGGTAAGCTAGACACACGCCCAATTACTACAATTCATTTTTTATTTCCCCACGAGTATACAACGCAAAGTTATATATCTATCTAACCGGATCGCGACGGTCTCCGAGTGTGTGTGTGGCCAGCATACATTCGGGGGCCGATCGCGACATGGAGATGCTGGGATTATCGAAATCCAAAAAATCATTAGAACAGATCAAATAATACTATTTATCAGTAAAATAACGACATCTACGTTTCTTATGAAGAACTATAAAGGGTGTGTGTCTGGTTTACTAGTAAATCTACGCTTATTTTCACTAGCTTGATATAGATGGCGCTGTTAGCAAGTCGGCTTAGAAAGTTATTTATTACACGATTTATTTGTTATTTCATGGAACAAAACATATTATCATTATTAATTTGTGATTTATTTTACGCTTACGGTTCATGCTATGGCATGCAAAAAACATTTAAAATTGTCGAGTTCTAAAGTAATCAAATCGGAAGTGAGGAGTGGTTCGATCGACTATCGCAAGCCGGCAAATTTCAAAGTATTTGAAATTATTTTGTTCTGAGAACGTGTGGAAGCTCTTAAACGCTTAATTCGGTAATTAAATTAACAGTATTTTATTCATTTGCTTAAAAAACATCTTTTCAAAGGAATGTTAAGGTAAATTAATTATTTTCTTCATTATTTGATACTAAATTGACTACAATGCACGCTTAGTGCTGCCATTAAAAATATTTTTTCTTAAAAGATGGGAGAAATTGAGACATTTTAGTAGATTTTTTTTCCAATTTGAGCAGAAAGAATAGGTAAATTGTTGTCAAAAGTTACATTACTTACTCACAATAGATATCAAATTGATTGTTGAAGGTTACTTACTCGTTTTAATGGACAATATTTATCAGTATACACAAGAGTCACGAGAAAAGAAAAAGATTATTGCTATTTACAAGGTGGGTAATTTTCCTATGCGGGCAACATTCTTTAAACCTATGTGGTATATCCGTTTTCGTTCGAATATGCCTAAAAGTTGTTCTTTGGAGTTTTAAGGGTTTTTAAGGTTCTACAAGTTAAAAAGTTACTGTTTTTGTGCTGTTGTGGAATTTAATAATAGCGATACCAAGAAGCAATAGGGGTAAGCAATTTCCTTTGCATTTTCAAACGTTGTTGTTGAAATTCCGTAAGCCGACAATGCGTGTTTTGAATTCTATGATTTCATCATGTATTGCATTGAGATTGTGTACTAAAATGATATTTGATCTTCGATCTTACTATCATACGACGAGATTGCAAAAAGATAACCATGAAATACCTCAATGACGCCTTATTTCATTGTAATAGTTGGCAAATAGAAATGCTATGTATGTCACCTACCTACCTACCTACATTGTACCTACGGAAAAATACCTTGTTTATTAACCATGAAAACATGAAAAACTTTTAAATGATGGTTTCGACGCCTATTTTATTCATATAAATGAGATAATATGACTTACGGAACGAAATCAAAAGTTACTTCACTGAATTGTAACGCCCCTACCCTATAGTGTTTCTCAACAGCTAGTACCTACCTACCCAACAAACAACATGATTAGCAGAAGTATTAATAACTAAATACGAAATGGTCGATTGTTATACAGGGTTAAAGGGATGTAAGGATATACCATGCAGATGTATACATTGACCTTTCAAAATTTGGTTGTTCTTGAATATTAGATTCAAAGAGTATGCAGTATTAGGTGCATAAATAGATTTTGTGTTTGTGTTATTTCAATAAAAATATAGTATATTTTCAATATTAAAATTTCAGAATTTATTGAAGAAGTACCTAGATACAAAGTCAATCAAAAATGGAAGAAATTTTGATCTCACGGTTGCGAGCTATAGTGACTAGCATTGACTCTTTCACCAACGAAGCTTTACAGCTTATGAGCGCATTGTCAGAACAAAATATACAGGAAGCAGAAGTTGTTTATAAAAAATTTGAAAATTTTAACATAAGATTTTCAACAGAATTAAACAATTACTTTCGAATTAGCATGGAACCTTCGGCGGATGACATTTCAAGTTTTAGCTTAATCCAGTTGAAAGCAGAAGAGGTCTTCTCGGAGTTGGCCTGTAAAATTAGAACATTGAAGGAAAAAACCTCTCCTGAAAATACAACAATGTGGTCTAAAAATCTTCCTAAGTTACAGCTACCGGAATACTCAGGTGATGTTTTACAGTGGCAATCTTTTTGGGACCATTTCTCTTCCAACATTGATAGCAGAAATATACCGGAAGTGGATAAATTATTGTATCTCAAATCTTCCCTTAAGGGAAATGCTAAAAAGTCTATAGAAGGACTGGAGATGACCAGTAAAAATTATTCTATTGCGGTAGCCACCTTAAAGGAACGTTACGGAAAAGAAAATCAAATCATTGATGCACATTACGCAGCCCTGTATGCAGTCAAGGCTGCAGATAAAACTGCAACAGATTGTCGGAGAGCTTTAAATGAAATTGAACGGCACCTTAGAGTGTTGAATTCGCTTGGCGAAGACATCACACATAATCATCTGCGTTTCATGATTATAGAAAAGTTTCCTGAGGATGTGATTTATGAAATGAAAGTAGCTGTTAAAACAGACAACATTGAAGACATGAGAAGACAGTTAGAAATCATTGTATCGGCTCGGGAAGATGCTAGCAGGATTACAGAGAAGCATGAAAGGATCAATGACCATTATACTGTGGAAACGCTGCATTTAAACCAGCAGGTGCGACACAATCCTCCGTACAGACCAAATGTTAGCCAAGCTTATTCAAGAAATAATAGAGTTAATAAAACGCACGATTTTACATCAGCACTCAGAGCTAATACTAACCATAGAAATACTGGTTACTACAACAGTGGACATAACAATAACAATGGGTTCCGTAAGAGAACATTTGATGAACGGAATGAAACGAAACCATTTACAAGACAATATACTCAACAGAATAGACAATTTAACAAAGGAGATAACTCCAACAGAGAATTTACTCCTAAGAGACAGAAGCAATCATGTTATTTTTGTACTGGCCCACATTATAATGACCAATGTCAACGGATAGCAACACTCCATGAAAGAAAAGCAAAATTGGGAAATCGTTGTTATGAGTGTTTTCAAACTGGACATTATTCAGCCATCTGTAAGAATAAGAGAAAATGTGTACACTGCTCTGTTTATGGTCGACACAATAGAGCATTGTGTCCGAAGCTCCTAGGAAAAAACAAGAACCCTCCAGAAGTAAAAACGAATGTTATGCAAGTTCATGATTCTTATAAACCTTCACTTACTATCCTCCAGACAGCAGTTGTACAAGTAACAAATCAAGATAAATCCAAGAGTTTAATCTGTAGAATTTTGATGGATTCAGGGAGCCAGAGGAGCTATGTGACAAAACAAGTAGCAAAATCATTAAACTTGCCTGTGGAAGAAGAAAATCATCTTTCTGTGTTCACCTTTGGATCTGAAAAACCACAGCAATATGAAAGCCCATTAGTGAAGTTATATGTTAAGAGTCGGACCAACCAACATAGAACACTATATGCAAATGTGGTTCCAACTATCTCTCAGGGTGTTCCATACCCGCTAGAAAAAATGAAACAATGGAAAAATGAAATCACTCTAGCCGATGATGGTTCTTTGGACGGCCAAATTGATATACTAATTGGAAATGATTATTATTTTGGAAGAATTTCCACAGAAAAACAACAAATAGAAGAAAACTTATTTTTGGTCAACTCTGAATTAGGCTGGATAATGACTGGCCAGACTGACTTAAAATCTGGAGATGAAGACTTGTCAGTAATAACATATTTCCAGTCAGCAATGGATCTTAAGTTAACAAAGCCAGACTTACCTCTGGAAGAGGTAAAGGTCAAGACTTTATGGGACTTAGAATCTATTGGAATTAGGGACTCGCCCAACACCACTAAGGAAGAAGAAGCTCTTAAAAACTTTAATGAAACAACTGTAATAGTAGACCAAAGGTACTCTGTGTGCTGGCCGTGGAAAGACTATCCACCGGATCTGCCTACTAATAAAGGACTGGCACAGGGGAGGTTGGTCAATCTACTTCGCCGAATGGATAGAGAAACACTGACCTCTTATAACAATACAATTGAAGACCAACTTCAAAAGGGCATTGTAGAAATTGTACCCTGTACAGAAATAAATACTTGCGAATTCCCAATACACTACTTAGCTCATCATGGAATAAAGACACCGGGTAAACCTACCCGAATTGTTTATGATGGCTCTGGAAAGTTGAAGGATAAGAAGAGCCTTAATGAATGCTTACTAGCAGGACCTATCCTATTGGAAGATTTAATTGGATTACTAATGAGGTTCAGATTACATAAAATAGCGATTCTAGCCGACGTCGAGAAGGCTTTTCTACAAGTGAGCCTTCAGAAAAATAGTAGAGATGTAACAAGATTCTTATGGCTAAAGGATATCTCCAAACCGGCAACCGAGGATAACGTATTGCATCTTCGCTTCTGTCGTGTACCATTTGGCATTATTTCGAGTCCATTCCTCTTAAATGCGACCATCAAACACCACCTTATGAAATCCACTTATCCAGCCATAAAGAGAGTAGCAGAAGATATATATGTTGATAATCTCATAACCGGCACAAAAAATGTTAATGAAGCAGTAGAACTTTATCATAATTTGAAAAGGGAGTTTCAGAAAATTTCAATGAACTTAAGAGAATGGAGCTCAAATGCCCCAGAGCTTAGGCGAAATATTTCAGACAGTTGCAACGAAAAGACAGTGAAAACTCTTGGTTTGGACTGGAACACTGCAAAGGATATAATACATTTAAGACAAAAAAGTTTGAATTTTTTGGCAACAAAGAGAGGTATTCTGAAGACAGTTGCCTCAATATATGATCCTTGTGGATTTGCTGTACCGACATTATTATCACCGAAATTACTTATACAAAGTTTATGGAAAATGAAAGTCAAATGGGATGAAACTTTGTCTGAGGAGATGGTACAAGAATGGAAAACCATATATGAAGATCTCAACAATATCCAAGTAGTGTTACCGAGATGCTACATACCAACAAACACAGATTCAAACAAAGTTTCACTGCATTGCTTCACAGATGCTTCTTCTAAAAGTTATGCTGCAGTAGTGTACATAGTAAATGAAAATGGAAAAGCATTTGTTATTGGAAAATCTAGATTAGTACCAATTAAAGAACAGGAAAATTTGAAAATACCACGCTTGGAGCTGTTAGGAGCCCTAATTGGATTTCGCCTACTAAAGTATGTAGAAAAATCACTTAAGATAGACATATATCAGCAATTTCTGTGGACGGATAGCCAAATAGTAATTAACTGGTATAACTCGAACAAGCTTTTGACACCCTTTGTAGCAAGAAGGATTGAAGAAATGAAACAAAACAAAAATGTAACTTTGAGATTTATTTGTTCAGAATTAAATCCAGCAGATGTAGCAACACGACCTAACAAAACTATGGTTGAACGATCATACTGGCTACAGGGTCCAGATTTTCTACTGCAACCTTCTGCAACATGGCCAACTACTAGGTTGAAAGAAATTTCTTTCTTGACTCGAGAGGGTCTGTCTGGGACAGATGAACACGAAGAGCAGACTCCTAACGCGCCAAGGACGAACTCTGTACCTGAAAAAGAAAAAGAAAAACAAGGATAATTACCATGTAAGAGCAAATCACACCTTATTAAGTAATATATTATTGGATTCCACAAAGCAAGGTGCAAGTACAAAAGGTATTCGAAAGTGTTCTAATTGCATCAAGCAAGGAGGTGGACCCTTCAAACTACTTACCACTCCTGTACTCCACCAGTTACTATAAGGGACACCGGTATGTTGAATGAGTTGGAAGATATTGAAATGGAAATGCCACATTGTAAAGCTAAGGGTTTATTGAATTTAAATAATAATAATAACGCCTTAAGTTATAATAATACTTCTCAAGAAAATCACAAGGACCATCTAAAAACATCTGACAATGCTGATATGAGTCAAAATGCAACCTGTGAAGACTTACCATCAAGTACTCTGGAGTCTTCGAGACCGAGACGTGACGCAGCCACGAAAGCCTTGGAGAAGATCCGGGAGTGGATGCGGAATCTGATGGCCCTTAACACATTTTCGCCGTCGGGTGTGTCGCGACGTTTCGCGATACCATAGACAAGTTGAAGATGGCAACACAGAGAGATTGGAGAGAGGGCTAGTGTGCGCAACCAAGTGAGTCATTTTTCATTCTCTGTCTCGGTATTACGGTCGTTATTACTCAAATATGGCGGACGTCGCCAGAGTCAGTGTAATGCTAAGCTAGTTAAATTATTTGTGCATCTGTATCCTGAGGGAGCCTGGATCACCGGAAGAATGTTAAGTACCTAGGCTAAGTGTTTTACTTGCAATTACTGAACTAGAAAGATAACTTATCTTTATCATGACTACCCTCCTTTCGTATCTTTTTATATTATATTTGCGGCACATGGTAACAAGGCCATGAAGCCCAGTTTCATCTAGCATTACGTTACCTATTTAGGATACTAGGTGTCGGAACTGATATACTGCCTGATGAGGCATGGGTAGGTGGAATATTAGTATGTACTGCCTGATGAGGCAATCGGAATCGGAATTGATATATGGCCTGATGAGGCATGGGTATGCGGAATATCAGTATGTACTGCCTGATGAGGCAATCGGAATCGGAACTGATATAAGGCCTGATGAGGCATGGGTATGCGGAATATCAGTATGTACTGCCTGATGAGGCAATCGGGGTCGGAACTGATATAAGGCCTGATGAGGCATGGGTAGGCGGAATATCAGTATGTACTGCCTGATGAGGCAATCGGAGTCGGAACGGATATACTGCCTGATGAGGCAACGGAACTCGGAACTGATACTGCCTGACGAGGCACGGGTAGGCAGAGTATCAGTATGTACTGCCTGATGAGGCAATAGTAGGCGGACTTCGTGCAGCCTGATGAGGCACTGGTAAGATGATGTTGTAGACTGCCTGATGAGGCATGATTCAGTTTAGCTTATATGTGTGAGATGACTCAACAACCTCTAGCCTAATACTTGGGATTCACTGCTCGGCTAACACCTTGAGTGAATCCCGTTACCGGTGGCACCACATACCGTGGTGTCACCGGTCCCAACTTTTTACAGATTGCACAGCGATTTCAATCTCTACCCAAACATCGTCAGTCATCAATCATCAAACGTCATCAATTCATTGCGAAGCAGAATTAGTAAAGGAGAAGAGAGCAAGGGGAATGAAGGTCCTCACGCCATCGGACTTAATGGTAAGCTAGACACACGCCCAATTACTACAATTCATTTTTTATTTCCCCACGAGTATACAACGCAAAGTTATAAATCTATCTAACCGGATCGCGACGGTCTCCGAGTGTGTGTGTGTGGCCAGCATACATTCGGGGGCCGATCGCGACAGTCATGGACAAATGTCGGGAAAATGGTGTCATTCTGATATGCCTCCCCCCACATTCGTCTCACCGAATGCAGCCCTTGGATGTATCATTTATGAACCCATTCAAGACGTACTATGCCAAAGAAATCGACTCATGGCTAAAAAATCACCCTGGCCGCGTCGTGACTGCATTTCAAGTTGCAGAATTAGTTGGAAAGGCATACATGAGGGCTGCTACACTGGAAGTCGCCGTCAATGGATTCCGTAAAAGCGGAATATTCCCATTCGACCGCAATCATTTCAGAGACCACGACTTCGCTGTACAGGACGGCAACGATGATGACACTAACATGGATGTGGAGACAGCTCCAGTCCTATCTCCAGTTGCATCGCATACGGGTTCACCGACAATCCTGGCAACTACTAGTGCCGTTTCAGTGCACTCACCATACCAGCGTCAGTAGAATTGCCTAGCTCTGATAATAGTATAAGCGATGATGAAGTCAATTGTGGTCAGCAAACTGGGCGGAGTTGGAATGCTGAGATGGATGTAGAGGTGACAAACATTGAGAGGAATAGCGAGAAACGACCCAGACCTGTTGAGAAAAGTGACGAAAGTGGTGAAGACGGTTTTATTCCAGTCAGTCGGCCTAAGAGGAAGTCAATGAGAAAAGAATTATTTTCTTCAGTCAGCACTTTTTTAGCAGGGAATGAAGATGGGTCGGATTCTTATTTTGAAGTATGTTTATCATCTACTCAACCTTTGCCAAAGCAAATGGCCCTTGCAAGGATCATGAGGGATGAACATATTTTGAATGTCACTAGAATAAAATATAAGAGCCCTTACAAGGCGCTAGTCCAGTTCCAAAATAAGATCGATGGCGAAAAACTGATAAGTTGTCAAAAAATGGTGCAATATGAAATCAGAACTCAGTTTACTGATGAAGGAAATTTTTCTTATGGTCTTATTAAGGGTGTGGATTTGGAATTGAGTGACAAAGAAATTTTATCCGTTTTTAGCTGCTCAGTGGATATAGTTTCAATAAGAAGATTAAAACGCATGACATTTGACGGGAAATGGATAGATAGCGAAACTATTCGGTTATGTTTCAAGGATCCCGTCTGCCCCGGACATGTATATGCTTTTGGTTGCAGATTTAAGGTAGAACGATATGTCTTTCCTGTGACACAATGTTCAGGTTGTTGGCGCTTTGGACATTAAAGAAAATTTTGTCCCCGCAATAAGGTTTTCTGTCCAAAATGTGGGAATGAGCACGAAAATTGTGAAACAAGTAAGTTCCAGTGCCTTAACTGTAGGGGGCCTCATATGGCACTAGACAAAAAATGTCCATTGTTCCTAAAAGAAAAAAGAATTCGAGTCATTATGAGCGAACAAAACATAACCTATAAAAAAGCGCTGGATATTTACCTAGAGACGAAGAAAGATAATAGATATGCCGATTCGCGTGATTATTCTGTAGACTATCCGTCGTTACGTACAAGTAATGCAGTTTCAAAAATGTATGCTAACAATAGCACAGCTGACCATTCAGTGGCAGCCTCGCCATCACCATTAATATGGCCAAGTGTAAACATAGAAGATATGCAGGAAGAACGATCCGCTTCTATCATTTTACCTACAACTCGAAAGAACAGCAACATAAAAAATTTGAGTCGGAGAAAATCTTATAGAGAAGTCTTACAAACAGAGCCGGAAACAGGCAAGGACATGGATAACGCAGCCTATGTGGAATCAGCCAAAACCCGAAAAATTACGGAAGAAAAAGGTTGTAAGACAACAGAGTGGAAAAAGGTTTGGCAAAAAATTAAAGAAATTATATTTTCGAGTGTACAGTTTGATGAAAAAATTGCAAGGATAGCAAAATTGTTGTTTTCAGAAATGAAGTATTTTGTTATTAATTTTTTTACTGAAGGAGATTTACTTAATAGATGTTTTGGCATGAACAATGGATAATACGCCCAACAAGGATTTTGAGATCGAGATTTGGTCTGCGAGCTCCTGAGCGCTGATCTATTCGGCATCGGTGATCGTCTCCGCCGATCGTCACTGCGTGGGCGCGGCGAGGTCCTCTTTTAAGTTTTTTTTTTCTCGATTTCGTTGAAGTGTATAAGTTTAGGGTATGATGGGATTAGCATGCCAGTATTGGCAAAAATCCCTAAATTATTTTTACAAGAATTAAAAAAGAAAAAAAAAAGTGCACTCACCATTACCATTTCATTTCGCTGTACAGGACGGCGACAATGATGACACGAATATGGATGTGGAATCAGCTCCAGTCCTATCTCCAATTGGATCGTATATGGCTGTACAGTGCGATGACGCTGAAGACACTGGTATGAATTATGATCTCTAGCTCCAGTCCCATCTCCAATCGCATCTTCTACTGAATCAGCAATGCCCCTAGCGACTACTAGTGCCGTACCTGCGCAATCGCCATTAGCATTTGCTTTAAACATGCGTTCGTCAAATTCCGGTGCTGATACGCCTTCGCTATCAGTTTCGACTCCTTCAGGTGTCTCGACTCTAGCATCGCTCGCCATGACTGCAGTCCAAAGTATAATCTCATCAGGTCCAGGTGCTGAAGCGGCTCCGCTTCCAGTCCTAACCCATAATGAATCAGCTACGGTGCCGTCGACATCAAATGACGAATTACCGGCTCCGCTTCCAGTCCTAGACCATAATGAATCAGCTACGGTGCCGTCGACATCAAATGACGAATTAGTTCATTCTCAAGTCTCGCGCAGTTCAAGGGCTCAAGCCCGACGAAAATTTTCCATAAAACCGGCTGAAATCAGTCCTTTTTCCACAATCCAGCGAAAAACCAAGAAACCTGATCAAGTATCACAGCTCCGAGGAGGAAAGCCTTTATTAGTCACCAGTTCACCATACAAAAATGAATTACAGGAACAACTGAATAAGAAGCAAGAAAAACCAGGAACATCTAAAAGTAAAACGAAAAAGGCGATGATTGCTAAAAAGAAATCTAAGACTGTTCAAAAAACCAAAACCATAAAGAGGAACAAGATTACAAAAAAAAATTAAAAAAAGAAGATATCAGTAAAGAAGAAGATATTACAAAGTAGCTCATCTAGTGAGAGTGCCGATGAAGACCCATCACTGATGAGCTCAGATGAAAGCGAATGTAATGAAGACGTTAAATGCATATATTGCCTAACTGAATATTCAAATGACATTGCTGGAGAAAAGTGGATACAGTGCACAAAATGTTTTCGGTGGTGTCACGAGTTGTGTGCTGGTGTAGAACCGCATGTCAATAACTTCAATTGTGATCTTTGCCGAGATTAGTAGAAGATTATATGATTAGTACAATACTACAAGACTGATTGTGTTCGTAATTAATATACCTACCTATATATAAAATATTTTTTTTTTTACTTGCAGCCTAATTACAACCCACAAAAATAGATAAATAGATTATTAGATAGATAAATTGATAGACAATTTATTGTATAAACTATAATAATAATTAATTCAAAATTTAATGTTTTACATTGCCATGCAATTGTATTCTTCTAATTTTCATACATTTGAAACTACAAACAAAAAATTAAAAAATCATTATACATATATTAAAAAAAAAAATTGACAAATAATAAACTGTTTCCTAATATGGGAAACCATATACCACAATATGGGATATCCCATTATAGGTGCCATACGCTAGGTGTTTCCTAATATGGGATATCCCACATTGGGAGTATATGGTATCCCATATTAGGAAACAGTTTATTATTTGTCAATATATATGATTTTTTAATTTTTTGTTTGTAGTTTCAAGTGTATGAAAATTAGAAGAATACAATTGCATGGCAATATAAAACATTAAATTTTGAATTAATTATCTTGTTTTGAGCAGAACTACATTACAAGTTTCTTTTTTATTAATGTTCAAAAAAACTATCCCATAATGGGGCCCGCTCTAACACTGTTCCATCCAAAGCCCACTACTGGTACCAACACAGCGACATGCGAAATCATTTGATCTACAATTCTATGAGGAGGGACAGGTTCAATCACTGTGCTGATAATACCCAAATAAATGCTGCAGATAAGATGTGGAAACTGAGACCGTTTATAGATATTCTGAAAGGAAACTTTAAAAAGAATTACGTTCCATCCGCACATCTCAATTACGACGAATCCATGATAGAGTATTTCGGAAAACATGACTGCAAACAATTTATTCGCGGAAAATCCGCGAATTGGGATTCAAAAACTGGTGTCTAAATACGCCTTTCGGGTATCTTGTAGATTTCGAAATATATCAGGGTAAAAGCGTAAATGAAAACTCCAGGTACGATAAAGAGTTTGGGAAAGCAGCATCACCTCTCGTAAAAATGATAAGATGACATGCCATTGCATGTGCAGGCCATGCCTATGAGTTTCTACTTTGATAACCTGTTTACAGGTTTTCAATTACTTGCTGAGCTGAAGCGGCATGGCTACAATGGAACAGGCACAGTTCGTGAAAATCGACTCCCAAAAGACATGCCTATGATTACGAAGCATAATATGCAATATTCGAACTAATTAAAGTGATACCTAGTCACGCAAACACCAGGTTAGCACTTAAGTACGTTTTGAAAACTTATAAATGTGATTTTCGCCAATTTCATATAATAAACTTGATTGAACTTAATTGGAACATCCGAAAACTCGCCAGAGTCGAGTTTTCGGATGATGTCTCGCCAGACATCTTCAATCATGACGTTCACCGTCACTTATCATAAAACTTCTTGATCTCAAGAAGTTTTGCATACTTGACAAGAAGATGTATACAGCAAACGGGTATTGCTACCTAAAAATTTTTGAAAATGTTAGGTTTAAGTTATCCGACATAGTATATTTCATGCAGAATTTAGGACCATTTCCGAAAGTGAGGACACTGTTGAAACTATGTGATAGTTTGTTCGCAATTGATGATCTTGTACCGAAACCGTATTTTTCGAGTGTGGGTCTTATCCATACCTATAATATCACATTAATATTGATATAAAAAATTGTATTCTCAAGTCGTTTATAAAATTTTAAACCATGACAGTGTATTCGAAACGTTAGAACCTCATTCTCTACAACAACACCCAACTTTGAATCACAGACTTCAGCTCATCCGCGCTGTCATAGAATATTTTGCAAATGCAACTACATTTCCTATCTTATACATGACTTCATGCCCTTACTCTGGAAAAGACACATTTAAGAACAGAACGTTTACTGAGTATGAGGGCAGTTTAAGCCTGGGAGCAAAAGTTGTCCTTGCCTTATGCAAAACCATAAAAGAAAAACCTGAAAGAAGTTATCGAAAAACACAGTTGTTTTTCGATAACTTCTTCACATCATCGGAACTGATCTACCACTTAAGAAATGAATAGGTACGGGATTTTCAGTTTGGGCACTATAAAGACGAACCGCCTCAGAGGTTGCCAAACGAAACTGCCAACTGATAAAAAATTAGTAAAGAAAGGAAGAGGCGCTAGCAGTCAAGTAGTCTGCAATGAAAAGAAAGTAGCTGTCGTCAAATGGTACGACAAAAGGGTCTTTCCCTCGAAGGGGCTGGCAGAGGTGTAATACAACACCCACACTTCGCCGGACGATATTCAGTCCCAAATGTGACAGGGGGCGAGCCTGTCGCCGTACAAGGGCTCCATTCATGTAGCAGATGATATACAATACATATGTTCAAACAATGAAGAAATTGGTGCGTGCCGTGGACTAAGTTCGAACCCGCTCCCTCTGGCTTGAGAGGCAGGCCTTCTCCAACTAGGCTGTCATGGCTTGTAACAATAACTAATAGCATAATATATTTGTGTACTAAGTGACTACTAGGTAGCAGTGGAAATTTCTAGCCATAAATTCTAATAGGCTACATTACGGGTAGAAGATACAGGGTGCATTCTACCTTTCAGTTTTTGTATTTGCTACCCGAGTTTAGAGCTATGTTAAGATTCTAGCCTATGCCAGAAGGCTCTGTGAGTTAAAAGACATACTTTAAATCTGCAACCAACACAAGTCGAGATAAATAGATTATATTTATTGTAAGATTGTTGCAGGCTCCAGCTTGTTTTTAAAGAATTTTCTACAACTCTTTATTCAGAGGTAACTGCTAGTTTCTTCAGTAATTTTGTTTTATTCTTGTCTTCAGACTTTGGATTGTAGCTGGCAAATTCTCTTCTATAATGTTCCTATGATGACTTCCTGAAAAGTATAAATTGCACTTTTATTTCAATTGTAAAATGACAAGACACAAAAGACAAAAATAACTACATACATGAAAAAAAAAAGTTACTTAGTCTATTTTTTATTTTCATCTGTCTCTTGAAGTTGTGCCCACTTTATTCGGTGCAATAGCTAACAATACATCATATCTTAAGATGCGGTCATTCCACAATATTCCACCCATTTACTTAAAAAGCTACTGCAATTAGAGTTGAAAATCCTTTATCATATTTTATGGTAAAATGAGATTAGAGTACTTATAGTAAAATGAGATTAGAGTAGCTATTCAATAATCGATAAGAAAATTGTAGTAAACACTGAAAATTTATAGAATGCTCAAACAGTTTTTTTAGAAAATACTTTTTGTTTTTTTTTTTTTTACATCAAAATGATTTTCAAAATTCTACTCTGGTTTAACTGGTTATTTTGCTGTTGTTTTTTTTTACCAGATTCTGTACCTCCGACAATGTGTATGCAAAATAGATGAGTAGTTGAAGTACGAAAGTGTAACAAACTCACTTTCATATTTTTATAATATTAGATTTATGAGGATTAAGAGTTGTGTACATTTGACAAGTAGTTAGTATCTTAAAGCTGGACAAAAATTACCTGTCTAACAAAAATCCAGACGCATATACTTTATGATTGTCTGGTGCTCCTGTGTAAGTCGATCCAGATGGCATCAGCATGAATGACATGGTGTTTAAATCTGGAGTTAAAATGATTTCCCAATTGTACCAGGAGAGCAATAGCTAAGTTTTAAATGCAGAATATCCGTTGCCAATGTTGATGTAGCTGTAAGAAAAAAATTAGGTATCTATAATGGTCAAAATTATGTTTAGACTAGAGTTTGCCCGCGGCTCTGCCCGCGTGGAATCTATTGCATAGCAATTAATTACCTATTATGTAAATCCATTCAGTAGTTTTAGTGGTTAAGTAACAGTTACCTACTAAATTAATAGTACAGTGATGTAAATAATAAAATGTTGAGCAAAAACATAAGTATTCTTATTTATTGTTTTATTTTCCTTTTTAATGTTAGTTTTGTAAAGACACTTTTCCGTTGAAAAACAGAATCTAGCTGTTCAAACATTTGTTTTGCGTTTTGGCAATCTTGTATGATCGATATATGTTTGTCGGTTATACATTGAATTATTATAGCCTTTGCTTTTGAGTCATCTAATTTTAGTTTTTGTTCATGCTGGATATCTTTATTTTCGTATTCTAATATCTGTAAAACCTGTTTTTCTTCTAGTAAGGATTTTACTCTAAACTTCCAGTTAGAATAATTTTCGCCTTTTAGTATTGGCAAAATATTGACGTTTGTGTACATTTTACTTTTGAGATATTATTTTCTCACCTTTATCCTTTAAAATGGCCCATAACCTTATGTTGGAGCAAGGTTTCCAATAATATCTGCTTTATAAGCACGACACGTTATTTAACAGGCTTTATTTAATATTATACAGAATTACAGACATTAGCCATTAATAGAATTTTCACACTGACACTGCTGGACTGACACTGTTTAAAAAAGAACTTCCTCAATAAGATAGTTTCTACGAAACTATCCAATGAGGTAGTATTCTCTTCAATTTGAACTTGCGATTTTATCTTGCTTATTATACAAAAATTACACATCCAAAACCATAAACATTAAGTTTGTCGCTACTCCCGAGGTCAAAGAATCGAATTACATGCAAATTCCCGAAAAACAGGTAGTTGTTTGGGAGAAACATGTAAAGGAAGTTTTGTAGAGCGCCATCTCACTCCATCTTGCGTTTTTATCTCGTTCTGGTTTTTCACTTTTATTATGTTTAGATTTGTGTACATACATTTTTGTTTAATATCCTGCTTAGCACAGCAATCTGTTTATCACATTTAGGTGCCAATTTAGCTGATCAGAGTCTGGTTATGACATTTAGTTGTAAGGAGAGTCCGCTGACTTCTCTTACTATGCTATGGTGAATCGGTATTGATGAGTTGGAATACTATTCCTTAACCTCAGTCTTGAAAATATGACAATAGGCATGAAGCTACTCCATTAATCTGCAGTTTGAGTATTACTATTAATTGGTGTTGCATGCATAGGGACTAATGCATGGCAACATTCTAGCGAAGGAGAGAAGGAGATTGAGGGTCGGGCTTGCGGTCATTTTCTGATACCTTCATAGTCGCTGTCGGACAGAGAGGCCTTAGCCTTTTCACAACATTCAAGTCAGATTTTCTCTGATAAAGGAATCGGGCAGGACAGGATTTAGGTTAATATAATATCATAATTATTGTCTATCAGAATTACGCTTAGTTTCAAGGAATTTCAGACTTTATATATTTTTTATGATATGGATGATAATTAAAGACAAAATCTATTTACTTTATAGGTTACCAGTGGACATACAGGTATTGTATACTGCCGTCGTAAGAAAGAAGGGCACAACTAACATTTTTTCCGAAATTGAGTTACATACATATTCGGAATCAGAAAAAAAAGGCTTATCTGCTCGATTTTTTATGAAATTTTAGCAACAAGATACACGAAATAACGTTAAGCTCAAAGGGCACAACTGAATCATTTTTTCTATTGTAGTTTGTAAAAAGAGCATACCTGACTTAGGGCACGTAAAAAGGTCACAAATTTGTAGTTGGTACTTATATTTTACTTAAATTATTTTAAATTGACTAATTGAAAAGGCACAATTGTCTTACATTAAAATATTCAAGGCGTATGTGACAAACGTAGTCTTTTTAAAAAAATTACCATAGCCATTATTTAAAAAGAAAAAGCACATCTGCCAGTTATGCCTTTACTATCTGAACTACAACTTAATAATGTATTTAAAGAAAACCACATTGGCAGTTATGCCTTTACAACTAAATAAGTTTGAGTGGCAGTGAAGTGCGGGGGACGAGGTACGTAGCGAACTGCGCCAGTTGTGCCTGACATATCACGGCGAGACCACGCTTGTCAGCGCGCCGCTCCGGTAAGTTTATTTGTGTTTGTTTTTAACAGTGCTTAATTCCTAATTGTTTTGCGCGAATGATCTAGGCTGGGTATGTATGGCATCGCATCAGTTGACGCCCGCACGACACACAATAACAAAGTTGTTGTGCGACGCGCGTCGCGGCGTCTGTGAATTCCTACTTTATAGTAGATCAGCGTTATTTACCTAAAGTTTGAATTTTGATTCAAGTGATATGTAGGTATTTGCCGGATATTTATTTTCTAAGTGTTAGACTTGTGATTTAGCTAAAATACAGTGTAGAAATAGCACTAATTTCTTAATTCTTTTTCTACACTAAAAATAATTACACTGTTGTGATCACGAAAATGAAAAGTAATCTATGATAAAGTTTAGTTGAACAATAAATTTTGACAATATATACGTACTTATGTTAAACTAAACTTTATTATACTAGATTACTTTTTATTTTCGTGATCACAACAGTCTAATCATCAGGAAAAGGACATATTATAAACTAAACAAGTACCTTCTACATGTATTGTGGCGACGCCATATTTTCTACACTTTTTGGTTGGGGTATATACCTATTCGATGATGTTTGTGTTGAGTGCGTTTTCTCGAAATTCCTCGCCAACTAATCAAATTGAAAGTAAATAACATTTTTTTTCAGCAATATGCAGTCACGTGCCTCAAAATTAGTGAGTGCTGCTTTAAGAATTGGTGATAATGCAGTAAACGAATGGCCATCCGCACCGTCATCAAGTTGGGATTCAAAACTCACTTCTACCATCGTGCTCACAGGATATTTGGTCTGATTTTGATTCGGATGATCCAGTATTAGACAAAGATTATGTTATGAACTACCAAAAACACATGAAAAAATGGACAGTGATGATACTGATTCCGAATCTGACTATATACCATGTTCACAGCCAGTTTTAGAAAGAACCATTTTAGAATCACCGGAACATTCAGATGAAGAAACAAACCACGTTCAATTGACAAAGAAAGGAAACATAAGAAAGCGACAAACATATAACATTAGTCTTAAAGATCGAAAGCGACAAAAGAAAGAGGAAAAGATATTTAATAAATATTTTGTTAAACCTGGATGTCATGAAAATGTCTGAAAAAAAAAATGTTCAGCGGGCTTTTCAGAGGAGTATCGCAAAACAGTAAATCGTAATTTTTGGAAAATGTCTTGGATGGAACAAAAATATTTCTTTCAAATCAAATCAAATCAAATATCATTTATTCCAAAAGTTTACAAATTAAGTTTTACAGATTGGTGATCAATATAAAATATAATAATAATTTATGTGTGACACAACTCAAAAAAAACCAGAAAGACCAAAGAACAGAGAAAGTAATGCTCAGGAAGGTCGTAATTACGTACGGTCTAAAACTATCTCATATTGTTTTGGCAAATGAAAATGGTGACAAAGTTTCTGTATGTAAAACCTTCTTTCTCACCACTCTTGGCTATAATAAAAATAATTGCAAGGCAGTAAGAAATATACTTGACAGTAACACTAATTGTGACTGTTAAAAATAAGGTTTCGTTTTGTAGAAACACCAACCTACTTCGATAGTCAGAATGATTCTAGGTTCGAAATACGATTTAGTTTGTAGATGATTGACTGTCGGTAATGATGTCTGTCTAAAATGTCATGAAAGAAAACATGTTTGAAGAATATAATTTATGATGAGAAAATGTTATAAAGTAAATGAATATGTAATACAATTAATATATCATGTGATGTGAATTCAGCAATTTTTATTTATATTTCGTGGCTAACAAAAGATCCATAGGTTAGTACTTATGATGTGTAGTATTTGACACATTAGTAAGTAATCCAATACTTTTACATGGTAGCAGAGCTGAAGAGCTATTGAAATAAAGATACAATTGAAGCTGAAGAGCTATTGAAATAAAGATACAATTGAAGCTGATAAAAGTGAATATGGACGGGAAGGAAGAGTTCCGACTACCCGTGTTTGACGGATCTAACTATGAACAGTGGAAATTTAGACTAAAACTGTTGCTCCAGTTAAAGAATTGTGAGAAGGCTATAGAGCAAGAAATAAGCACTAAAGAGGTAACAGAAATAGAATGGAAAAAGATCGACCTAAAAGCTCAAAACTATATTGTTAACAGCATTAGCAATTCACAGCTAGATATCATTATTTCTGAAGGGACAGCATATAAAATGATAAAAAAACTGGACGAGTTGTATCTTATAAGAGGGTGTGCAAACAAACTACTAATCAAGAGAAAGATATTAGAAACAAAATTTAGAGATGGGAACCCAATAGACTTCTTTCAAACTTTTGAAAAAAACATAAATGAATTGAAGGGAGCAGGTGAAGCTGTAACTGAAGAAGACAGATTGAATTATTTGTTATTGGCACTACCTTCAAAATTTGAACATATTGTGAGCATCGTTGATGCTATGCCAAAAGAAAATCAAACTGTCGAATATGTAAAATCAAAGTTAATTCTAGAATACAAGAAGTCAGAGAATGTTGCTCAAGAGCAGACTTTTGCAGGCAGCAGTTCTTATTCTTCTAAACAGGTTTGCTACGAGTGCAATCAGGAAGGTCACTTTAAAAAAGATTGCCCTAAATTAAGAAAAAGCGGACGTGGACAATATTATGGACGATTTAGAAGAGGACGTGGACGAAGCTATAGAGGACGTAATAACAGAGGTTATAGAGGACAAACTAACAATACAAATACAGGAAATTCGGCATTCAACGTCGAAGTGCTGACAGCTGAAAATGCAGATTTAACAGTGACATGGCTTCTCGACAGCGGCTGCAGCAACCACATCGTAAATGACAAGACATTTTTTCGTGAGTACAAGACATTAGATGATCCGGTGAGTATTCGAGTAGGTGACGGTTTTGCTCTTAAAGCAGAAAAAATTGGAAAGGTAACAATGTACTGTCAAGTTAATAATAAGCGACACAAAATTGACGTAGAAAATGTTTATTATGTTCCAAGTATGAAACGAAACTTGTTAAGTGTGTCGAGCATTGTAGATAATGGCAACATGATTAAGTTTCAAAACGAAAGTGCACTTATCTACAATTCATACCATAAATTAGTAGCTATAGCTAAGAAAAAGAACAAATTGTACGAACTAGAAGGTAAGATAGAAACTGACAAATTCGTTAATTCAAATACACAGGCGATGTCTACGAAAGAGTTATGGCACCGTATCTTAGGACATGTAAATTTTTCAAAACTTAAAGATATGTGTAGGCATAAATTATTGAACGGTTTACCCGAGAAGTTAAACGAAGGCTATGTACAGTGTGAAATTTGCTTACAAAATAAAATGACAAATTTACCTTTTGAGAACAACAGACGGAGAGCAACTGATATTTTACAAATTATACATACGGATGTAAATGGGCCTATTACTCCAGTAGGTTATAATGAACAAAGATACTTCGTTTCATTCATTGACGATTACAGTAGGCATGCGGCAGTATGTGTAATTAAAAACAAAAGTGAAGTGTTTGATTGTTTCCGAACCTATGTAAACGCGATGCATAACCAAACAGGCAAGCGAATCAAAGAAATTAGGTGTGACAGGGGTAAAGAATATTTAAACAGAGACTTTTATAATTTTGCAAATGAAAAAGGAATATATTTAAAGCCTGGACCAGCATACACGCATGAATTAAACGGTGTTGCTGAAAGATTCAATAGGACAATAATGGATCGTGCTAGATGTTTAATGTCCGAAGCGAAATTAAGCAAAAAATATTGGCCTGAATGTGTTCTTACGGCTGCTTACCTAGGAAATAGAATTTTAACGAATACAGCTGAGAAGAAAAGCCCATTTGAAATATTTAATGGAAGGAAACCAGATATTAAAAATTTGAAACTGTATGGAAGTAAATGTTTTGTTCGAGTACCGGAAGAAAAAAGGACTTCAAAACTAAACCCGAAAGGAATACAGGGAATCTTAATTGGTTATACTGATACAGGTTACAAAGTACTGGTGAATGATAAAATTGAAATAAGTAGACATGTCATATTCATCAATCCAGAGGCTGAAGTGATTAGATTCAAAAATGTGGATTCAGAGGATGAAGAAGATAAAAATGAAGAAATAAAAAGTCAAGATGTTGAAACCAAGAAAACACAGACAGATGAAACTATTAAATCAGGAGCACCTAGTGACAATGATGATGAATTTTATGATACTATAGAAGATGAATACAACAAAAGAGAGAAATTTAATGTTAAGGAGGTGAGTGGACAGAGTCGTCCGAAAAGAGACAGGAAACAACCTGCAAAATATAATGATCATGTGGTTTATGTGAATATTTGCAATTCGAATGTACCAGAAACTTACGAAGAAGCAATTAATAGTGAAGAAGCAAACAAATGGAGAAATGCAATGAATGATGAGATTAATAGCTTAGAATTAAATAAGACTTGGGAAATTGTTAAAGAACCAATAGATAAAAATGTGATAGAAGTGAAATGGATTTATCGAATCAAATCGAACGGAAAATATAAAGCACGTGTTGTAGCTAAAGGTTTTCAGCAAATTTATGACGAACATGAAGAAATATATTCACCTGTAGCTAGAATGATAACAATGAAAGCTTTGATGTCAACAGCGTGTGTCAGAGGCTGGCACATAGAATGTATGGACGTTGAGACTGCTTTCTTAAATGGAATTATTAAGTCCGAAGTTTTTATTTATCCACCAGATGGTTATGAAATTGGAGAAGATAAAGTGTATAAACTAAAAAAAGCTTTATACGGATTAAGAGAGAGTCCGAGAGATTAGTACGAATGCTATCACGAGTATATGTCAAGCATTGATTTTAAAAGATCGAATTATGATTATTGTCTGTACACAGGGTGTATCAATGATGAGAAAGTTTATTTATGTCTTTATGTAGATGATATTTTGATCTGTGCACAAAATATGGATACAATTAAAATTGTTAAGCAAATGCTGAGTAACAGATTCCGAATGAAGGATTTAGGTAAAGTGACACAATACTTGGGGATTGATATTAATTATGATCCGGAACTTAAAAAAATGACTTTAAGTCAGTGCAAGTACATTGAGAGTCTAGCGGAAAAATATAACATTAAAGATTCCAAGAAATATGAGACGCCAATGGAACAGAACTTATCAATTGAACCTGGTGAAATAAACAGTGATTTGAAATATAGAAATTTGATAGGAGCTTTGTTATATGTTGCGAGTGGGACGCGACCAGATGTTTCATATAGTGTTAATTATTTGAGTCGTTTTCAAAACTCTTACAGTGATACTCATTATAAATATGCGTTGCGAATTTTAAAATACTTATATCATTCTCGTAATATGACACTTAACTATAATGCAAAACATGAAGATTGCTTAGATGCATTTGTGGATGCTGATTGGGCTGCAGATAAGAATGACAGAAAATCGACGACTGGTATTGTATTGAGAGTATTTAATAACCCAGTAATGTGGAAGACCCATAAGCAAAAGATAGTTTCAAGAGCATCAACTCATGCTGAATATTATGCTTTAGCAGATTGTGTTACGGAAGTATTACCTGTAATAGGTATATTAGGTGACTTAGATGTCAAAATTTCAAAACCAGTTAGAATCTTTGAAGATAATAGTGGTGCGATATCTCTCTCAAAGAACGGAAAGTTTTGTAAAAATTCTAAACACATTGATGTAAGTTACCATTTTGTCAATGATTATGAGAAAAAGAAAGTAATTAACGTTACGAAAATTAATACAGATGATCAATTAGCGGACATATTAACAAAACCATTGGGTAGAATTAAATTTCAAAAATTGAGACAATTGTTAAATGTTTATTAATACGTTGATTATATTATTATACTAATGCTCGTAGAATTTTGCGATATTATTTAAAGATATGAATGTTTAGATGTATTGTGTGAATATTGTATAATAATTAGTTATTAGAAGTATTGATTATTTTTTAGTTATTTATTGTTTGGTGTTAATTTCTCCAAAACGAAGGAGGTGTGTTAAAAATAAGGTTTCGTTTTGTAGAAACACCAACCTACTTCGATAGTCAGAATGATTCTAGGTTCGAAATACGATTTAGTTTGTAGATGATTGACTGTCGGTAATGATGTCTGTCTAAAATGTCATGAAAGAAAACATGTTTGAAGAATATAATTTATGATGAGAAAATGTTATAAAGTAAATGAATATGTAATACAATTATAGAATATATCATGTGATGTGAATTCAGCAATTTTTATTTATATTTCGTGGCTAACAAAAGATCCATAGGTTAGTACTTATGATGTGTAGTATTTGACACATTAGTAAGTAATCCAATACTTTTACAGTGACCCAAATGCTTACCCAGCATCCCTCGTTGATGGTCGGGGCCACAACCCAAATCCTAAAAAAATTGACAACACTAAAATTAAGCAGCATATACTTTCATTCAAACCTGCTGTGTCCCATTACAGACGGGAGCACGCGCCTAACAAGAAGTATTTACCATCATACCTTAATATTCGTATGATGTACGACAATTTCCGTGAAACGAATCCCGAAACACCGGTTTCCTATGGTTTTTATAGGAAACTTGTAAGAGAACTAAAAATTTCATTCACGAAATTGGGACATGAAGAGTGTGAGCAATGTGAAAAGTTCACCATTCACAACCCTAATCAAGAAATTAGGCACAGGCTGTGCAAAGAATGTAAAACATATGAAGAACACCACGAGAATTATATTTTAGCTCGAAAAAGTATGAACAAGACGCGGATAACCAGACGCAAAAGAAAAGCCCTGGCACGCTTATTTTTGCAGCAGATCTGCAAAAAGTCATCATGTTACCCCGAATGGAAGAGTTCAAAACTGTGATGTTTTGCCCGCGGCTTATTGTTTTCAACCAGAGTTTTGTGCCGATTGGAGATAAACAGAAACACGAAACGGGTAACATTTTGGCGGTTTTATGGCATGAAGGAACATCTGGTAGAAAAAAAGAGGACATTGTGAGTTGCTTCAGGGCTTTTTTCATGGAAGTGCGAGATCTTCAGCACATAATTTTGTGGCTGGATAACTGTGCAGCACAGAATAAAAATTGGATACTGTATTCGTACCTTGTATATCTAGTCAATTCTGCAGAAGTTAATTTTGAAACTATCACCTTGCGCTATTTGGAGACCGGTCACACATTTATGGCTGCTGACGAATTTCACCACAGAGTGGAACAATCTCTGAGAACAAAAAAGCGTGTATACGATTTCGAGGACTTCTGTAAAGCTGTATCCGATACTGGTTCTCGTACTTCTGTAAAGAAAATGGCTGTTCATGATTTTTGTGATTTTGAAGACTGCTCTTCGACATTTAAAATAAAAAATTGCAGCCCCAGAGCTTATATGAATAAAATTTCCGAAGCTAATTTTCAAAGAGGATTCAAATCACTGTTTTATAAAAACAGCCATGGCACTGATGATTATTTGGAGTTAGATTTTCTAAAGATAAAAAATGTTAAACAAGGTATACCGCCTCCATGTCCAAAGCTTGCTCCGAGGGGTATTGCGACTGAAAGAAAGTCTACCATACTAACAAAGCTTGGTCCACTTATGCCTAGTAACAGAAAGCTTTTTTGGGAGACTTTACCTGTAAATGATCAATCAGTTGATTCTGACTCTTTACCATGAAGACTGAAAACAAGACTAATCTTTGCTTTGATACTCAGTTTATTCGAAAATAAAATTAAAATAATTAGAATATAGTGCCTTAAGTTTGTTTTTGTTTGTTAATAGGTAATAATTGAAGTAGGTATTGAAATTGTGTGATTTTAGTACAAGATATTGTGATTTTATGAATACTGTGATTTTAAGATATAAAAACATAAGTACAAATTAAAGTAAGTTAATTGATATGGTAATAGGAATGACAGTTCCTTTAAATATCTGGTCAACACATTTTAAAGTTTTAAGAAGAATTTTTCTGTTAACATTTTATAATAAAATTGTATGTCCTAATAACAGTTTCTTCATGACATTTTTTAATTTCCGTCAAACTAATGTGCATTAATACTGAGCTTTAGTACAAAGCATAGGCACAATTGAATAAATATGCCTTTTCAATGTAATGCTCAACTTTTTTTTCGCAAATTATCACATTAAAAGGTCACATTTGGTTATTTGTGCCTTTTAAGCGTAATATTACATAGTTTTCTTGATTTTTTACACTACGTTGAAAAGATTTTTTTCAGTTATATATTATATACATATGAAATACATAATATTATATTTATAATCTATTAGTAATGGTTAAACTCCTATAATTTTCATTCAAACATTTTCGAAAAACTCTATTTAGCGGCGTATTTATTGACCAAACATCAAAAAATATTTAAACCAGTTTTTCTCAAAATTTACAATATGTAAGATATACCCTTTTTTGTTATGACGGCAGTATACAATCCCTGGGTAATGTTTACATTACCTAGACAAAGTATGTAACTGACAATAATATTCATTTCCTATCCAGGCAAAGTCTCAAATGTTAGATCATTTCATCAGTTGTTGTGGCAGGCATCCGCTCCAGGTATACATTGCCTGGGTATACATATTGTATACAATACCTGAATTATACAGATTGCTGGTAACATATAAATATATAGCACAAACAGCAAATTTTTAACTATGATTAAGTGGTGGACTTGTTCACGCTTTACAGTTCCCTAATGTTTTCTTGTTTTAGTAACTTACAACTGTTTTTAAACATTTCAATGCACTCAAACAAGCAGGTTTAAGAATATGTAAGGCATATTGAGTAAGGTCGCACTTAGCAGTGTGACTTCTAGTAATTTTACTGAATATGTCCCACTCTGAGCGTAATTTGCTATATGTACTATGATGACTTTTTACTATGTCGTCTTCATTGAATTTCCAAAGCACTTGGTACCACATAAAGTATATTTTATGTAGGTATGTCCCACAAAACACTTCCTATTACGTCTATGGTGTGTCCTATATAGATTGAGACACCTAATTGAAATCTTTCAAACTGAAATTCTTGCCCTCTGTTCGTCACCTTAGGCTGCTGGATTTTGACGACTTTCGTGACTCTACAACCTTTACAATTAAACCTATTAATTAGGATTCTGTGCTTCAAGAAAGACTTGGATTATTAAATATACTCAAGAACAAAGGACCGTAACGACGCACAATACTCCCTTTTAACCCGAGTCTATAAACAGGGCAATGCTTACGTTTTTAATAGGTTGCTTCGGTTTAAACCTCGTCTTCTTTGTCAGCGGACATTTTGGAATATTAATACTCATCTTCATGCCACACATTTACCACGCAACACATCGTCTGAATTAAATCAACGGACGGAAATTAATGAATAGTTGTGTCGTGCATAATATTTTTGCGATGCCGAAGCCGTATATAACAGCACCACCACCCATTAAATTATAGCGAGTCTACCGACCGACAGTAGCTAATAATGTACGACACAGATAATTTACGGCATGATAATATACAGCATGATAATTAGTGTACTTGTACATAAAATATCAGGCTATGCAATATCGCGCCGTGCAATATCGTGCTGTACATTATCGGCTCAGCTCAATGCAAGAAGCTACGAAAGAGCTACGTGACGTTTTGGGGAGAGTTTAAAATATTGTCGAGTTTTTTAATTGTAGCACAAATGGGAAATTAAAATTGACTGCTACGCAGCAGCAAATGAATTTGCCTGTTCACAAATTCACACAGGACGTACAGACCCGCTGGAATGCCACTTTTGACATGCTTAAGCGAATAGTACAGGTAAAAGATGCAGTGATTGCTACGGTTGCACTTTTACGCCCTGACTTAACTGTAAATGAAGGAGACTGGGAGGTAGTAGAAGACGTCCTGCCTCTACTTAGTCCATTCTACGAAATAACTATAGAAATAAGTGCACAAAAAAAAATTACTTTGTCCAAAGTAATTTTAGTTTTACAAATTTACTCAAAACTTTTTAGCACAAGCATGTCTCAACAATACTAAAATATTAGCAATCAGTGTTATAGAAAGACATGGAAGTTCGGTTTAAGCATATAGAGAATAACATTCTATACGCTGAGTGTACGATTCTGGACCTGCGATTTAGGATGAGAGGATTCAAAAACCAAAGAGCCAGTGAAGTTGCAGTGCAAGCCGTCAGAAATAAAATCGGCAGAGTGACATTAATTCAAAGGGATAATCGAGATACTGCAGAGGCTGTTCCTACCTCCAGCGACTTATCGGCATCTATCTCCAGTAGTAAAACCAACAGCATCTGGGACGCATATGATGAAGAAATTAGAAAAATTACTAGGCCTGATAACCAACTTGCTGCTGGAATTCGCGAACTGGATAAATACTCGTACCTCAACGAAGAGTATCTAAATCGAAAGGAAGATATGCTTCTATGGTGGCATCAGCGAATATACCCTCATGTTTACGCGTATTTGTTGAAAAGATTTTGCGTCGTTGCAACATCTGTACCCTGCGAACGCGTTTTTTCAGCGACTGGTCAAATCATAAATGAACGTAGAACACGATTGTCATCGAACTAAGTTACCAAATTGCCATTTTTACATAGCAATATGTAATATTTTTTTAATTTCATAATTTTTCACCATTTTTCACTATTTTTCGTCCTTGTTGCTCCCGTTTGAAACGTCATAGGTGTGAGCGTGACCAAGATAAAATCTCATCTCATCTCCCGCGTAGGAGATGAGATGAGATTTTAGCTTGAGAGCCGCGTGGGGGGCTATTCCCGCGCGTGAGATGAGATGAGATTTTTTCTTTGTCACTCTCACACCTACGACGTTTCAAACGAAAGCAACAAGGACGAAAAATGGTGAGATGAAAATCTCAAATCTCCGAATAGGGAGTCTGATTTCCTTTGATTCGAGTTGGGAGCTGACGAACTAGAAGAGCGAACTAGGTAGTTCGTTTAGGAGCGGTGACCTAAACTGAGCGATCTCCGTCGCGAACTACTATGCGCAAAACTAACTTAAAAGTCAAAATGGTAGACTTCTCATATAACTCAAAAAAGATTAGGGTTTTTAGGATTTACGAACAACATTATTTTGTTGAAATTATTGTATGGTGATTATGTAGAAAAACAAGATCAACTCAAAATTCATCAAATTTACAAATTGTCGCAAGATCACTTATAAACCTTTTTTGGCGCCATCAGGCCTAAGGGGGGACGCAATAATGAATCGACCGTGACATTTCATAGCAGCATACATAAGGTTGATCTGCAACACAGAAATAAAAACAAGTGAAAGCGGCAACTGTTTAGAATTGGAGAAAATTGCAGTACTATCGACCGTGTCAACGATTGATAAAATCAACAATTCTTTAAACTATAAAAAGATATTTACTGATTTAGTACAGAATAATATTAATGATTCCGACAGCACTAAGGATAGTTTTGACAAATAAATAGTTCTATAGCTATCACACTGCTTCTTTGTTTCAATAGAGAACTTGCTTGATTTTTTTTAGTTCATTGTAAAGAGCTATTGTATAAAGAAACTTCTCAGAAACAAAAATGTTAAAATATGCACAAACATTATAAATATGGTAAGTTGAAATTTGATTTCCGAAAGTCCGCGCCAAAAATCAGAGTCACGTGACTAGCATGACATTTATGGAGTGACGTCAGGGTCGCGTTCAGAGGGACAGGCCCACAGCGCACCCAGAACTGCAACTTTACCGTTCAAAACATCAACGTTTTACGGCGAAGTTGCACTCTGGGTGCGCTCCGGTTATCCTGTAAACTTACCGCAGCGGTCAGCCAATAATAATCTTTGAGACATTAATGTCACTGTCAGATGTGGGGGGCTATTCCTGCGCGTGAGATGAGATGAGATTTTATCTTGGTCACTCTCACACCTACGACGTTTCGAACGAGAGCAACAAGGACGAAACATGGTGAGATGAAAATCTCAAATCTCCGAATAGGGCCCGTGGTTCTTTGTTTATTGTTTACATTTACCCTAAAAAAGCTTCCTTGAAATGTTGGAAGGAATAAAGTTATTGTTTTTTAATAAAATACCAGTATGGATTATCCGCCAACTAGTCGAGTTAATGCTATTAGAGAAAATCTTCAGTATCATGTTTTATACCGATGTGCACTTCCAATTCTATTAAATCTCCCAACAAATTGTTTTTAACGGTACACTGAACCTAAACTTAGACATGAGTGGATGAAAGCCGTTATGATACATGATTTACCTTGATGAATCACCAAAGAATGATGATAGCAAAACCAGGATCTGTTGTTTTAAAACATAAGATAAGAGAAATCATTTAAAGTATTGATAATGAGCAAGGTAAAAATTAGTGTTATTATTATTTTATACAGCAATTACTCTCACAGTGTTACTTAGTTTGAAATATTAGTTCTGTTTGTGTTTTTTAGCTGAAGAGATGGTACCACCCTCTCATCAAGCAACTAATGAACAAGATAGTTAAAGAACTGAAAAAACCAATACAAGTTACAAGAGACCAGTGTATACAGGTTGCAATTTATCCACGTAAAAGAAGTAAAGAAGTGCAAGTGGTTACGAAACCTCAAACAAACACTGTTGCAGTATCTCCAAAGAAAGCAGTAATGAAGAATCAAGGGACATCTTTAAGAACAAGCTTACATAGTTTGATTTATTCAGATAGCGATAATGAAAGTATTGTAAGAAGTGTTAGCAGTACGGCAACTGAAGGTGAAACAGGAAGCGTGTCTGTCTGGGTTAGTTTTGACCGATCTACAATCAGAACTAGGAACAGTACAAAAAAGTTAGTATACCAATTTACAATAGCAAATATTACTTTAGGCTATTAATATAATTATTACGTTAAGTTATTAGGTACGTTACGTTAGCAAATATTAGGTGTTCCATATATAAATATTTGGAATGCCTGTAGAAGAAATCTTTAGGAAGAAATCCTAAGCTGTAAACAGGTGTTTCAAATGATTGCACTGTTATCTTTAATTTAATTCAAGAAGCAATTCAGGTACTGCATCACCACATAAGCTTAGTTTTAAAAAAACTTAAATTGAAATTAAATGAATCTTTTAAAATATTAGCTGACAATTTTGGAGTACATGAAAGCACAGCTTGCCAAATATCTGGTCCTACATGCTAAAAATGGCAAATGTTTTACAAAAATATATTATTAAAATCAATACCTCAGTCTGTTTTCAGCCAATTTGTCAATAGTGTTCAGGTATTATTTTTTAAAACATATTGCATTCATTATCAATTCCATGGATATTGAAATAGAAGTACCTTCAATGCATTACACCAATCCCTAACTTATTCTTCATAAAAAAAATTTAACACTATAAAATATTTGGTTTCCACTACTCCAGATGATGTAATAAATTTCATATCTGTTTTGGTGGTCACACTTCAGATATAAGATTATGTCAAGAATCAAAAATTTTTGACTGTTTACCATATGGAGTGAGTATTATGGCTGATAGGGGCTTTAAACACATGGAGAGAGAAATAGCTAAAAGAAACTTCATACTTATAAGACCTCCCAGTGTCAGCTATTCAGAGAAACAAAAAAGAAGGAAACAAGTTATGCAGGCAAAAAAAATTGCAAGCTTGCAAATCAATATAGAAAGAGTTATCAGGACTTTGTGAATTTTCATTTTTAAAAGTCCATGCATGCACTGACCACAATTTAGTCCCACATTTATTTGCAGTGCATTAGTTAACATACAGTCCTCTCTAATTAAGTAGTAGCTTCAGTAGTTAACGTTTAATCTAATTAGTTAAGGACTATGTTAATAATTTGTAAAATCCTACTAATATTATAAACACGAAAGTTTGTATGTATGGATGTTTGTTACTCTTTCACGCCAGAACGGCTGAACAGATCTGGATGAAATTTGGAACAGAGATAGATTATAGTCTAGAATAGCACATAGGATACTTTTTAACCGCGGGTGAAACCGCGGGGCGCAGCTAATGTATAAATAATAAACTTCATCAACATCTTTATTTAAAAATTCCGGTACCAATATACCGGATCTGAAGCTAGCAGTTTGTGGCAAAATAATAAAGCTGTTGCATGAGTTGGTGCTCTTTAAATGCGTTGCGCGTGGTGTTCTTGCGTGCAAGTCGTTCGTCGTCGAGTCGCCCCACTACCTACTCTTCTAAAAGTGGTAAAGCTGTTCAAAAGATCGCCTACTAAATACGATAAAAGTATGTGAAAGAACATACAGGTAAAGAATAAAGAGTCTTATTTTGGATTTCTGCACACGTTGGAATAGTCTTCTATCTACGATGGAAAGATTTTAAAAAAGTTTTAAAAAAGCTGAAAGTGTGTGTTGGTAGAGCTTGATAGATGTCGGATCTGAAATTAAATTTAGTGACATTGAATGGTGAAAAATAAAAAACTTGATTGACAGTTTGCAGCCATTTAAATTGGCTGTAGAGGCCTTGTGCAGAAGATTTTCGACCCTTTTAACTGCAGAAACGACATTAAAATTTGATTCAGAAAAGTTGCTTACTTATGACACAGTGTTAAGTAATGAATTGCATGAAGCACTGCATACAAGGATTAAATAACCCCGCACTGTAGTAACAGGAATATTAGTATACTTACAAAATCCAAAGAAATATCTTAAAACTATAAACCGATTTGATGATACATTTACTATGCCAAAGAAAAAAGTCACACGACCAGAAATGACAAACATCTTAGAAAGAATTATTCAAGAAGATAAATGTAAAGAAAATATAGAAGAAATAGTAGAAGAGATCTTAGATTCATCATCCACTAAAGAAAGATTTGACATTAAAGGAAGAATTAAAATTACAAATCCAGCAAGAAGCGACGGGTTATAGCGTACATACTAAAAAAGAGAAAAACTTAGATAAAGTACTTACTAAAAAAGAAATGACGACATTTGAAAGCGATGGAGTTCGAAGAGAATACTTGTCTGCTATTCATGATTATTTATTGACAATAAAGCCGACAAGTGTAAAAGCTGAAAGGACCTTTTCGGCCGCAGGCTATATTTGCAGCTCTATTATAAGTCGTTTAGCTGATGACACAATTAACAATATTTGTTTTCTACGATCTTTTTTTCAAAATGAATAGGTATGGATTTTCTTTTAACTTATTTTGTACTTACTAAAAAGCGAAAATCATCCTGATTTGAACTGCCGGCCGGACTGAAAATGACGCCGGCTTGTAATCACTAGGCGGGCGCGAGGCCCTCCTTGGCGATCTGCGCCCATGACGCACGTCTCGCTCATTTCATCCAATTAAAAATATGGTACTGCTGGACAGTAAAATTCCATGCAGTACACAAGCTAATCATCAGTTTTTTTATGCCACCCCGGACCTTACAAAATCTGTTGGGTGAAAGACCCCTGCCCCGTGACGTGACCACTGTTGGTCACTCTACCCTATGAATTTTGGTTCACACTATGCCTATGAACGCACAAAGCAGAGTATCCATAAGAAAACACTTTATTGCAATATTATTAGATATTCCTTTACAAATAAACACAAATAATCACTAAGACTCATAAAACTTACTAATAAAGAATTTCTATTTTTGACAAGTTTGCTGTTAATTGCTCTCGTTCGAAACGTCATAAGAGTGAGAGTGACCATGATAAAATCTCATCTCATCTCACGCTCAGGAATAGCCCCCCAGTCTATTCCTGCGCGTGAGATGAGATGAGATTTTATCTTGGTCACTCTCATACCTATGACATTTTAAACTAGAGCAACAAGGACGCAAAATGGTGAGATGAGAATCTCAAATCTCCGAATAGGGTCCCTGGACCTGGAGGGCTATTCCTACGCGTGGGATGAGATGAGATTTTATTTTGGTCTCTCTCACACCTATGACGTTTCAAACGAGAGCAACAAGGATGAAAAATATTGAGATGAAAATCTCAAATCTCCGAATAGGGCCCCTGTTCTATGTCTAGGTAATAGCTAACTCTTTTTCCGAGTAAAGTGGCTATCATAATGTTGACCTTCATAAGTTTCGTTACTGATATGGCAATACCATTCAATTACCCAATTTTTTTGGAGTTTTGGCGGGAACCGAAAAGATGGTGTCGTGTTTTTGTATTATTTTCTAAAACTTGTGATTCTTCGAGTGTTAAAGTGTAATAATGGTGGATTATTAACGTTTACCGGTTCGTCAACGTGCACGAGTGTGGGCAAATGATACAAACATCGCGAAACGCGATTTTTCGTGTTCTCTACAAAACTTCACTTAAAGTTTCAGTAAAGTATCCATAACTTTACTGGAATGGGAAAAGGGGAGGGATTCATCGTCTTCATCATCACCTCATCATCATCATCCCATCATCTGTTACTGAAGGAAAAATTATTACTAAGAATCCGACTGAAGGACGAGTATCCATGGTCATGAATAAATTAATAAAAAATACCCAATTTTTTTGAAGTTTTGGCGGGAACCGAAAAGATGGTGTCGTGTTTTTGTATTATTTTCTAAAACTTGTGATTCTTCGAGTGTTAAATTGTAATAATGGTGGATTATTAACGTTTACCGGTTCGTCAACGTGCACGAGTGTGGGCAAATGATACAAACATCGCGAAACGCGATTTTTCGTGTTCTCTACAAAACTTCACTTAAAGTTTCAGTAAAGTATCCATAACTTTACTGGAATGGGAAAAGGGGAGGGATTCATCGTCTTCATCATCACCTCATCATCATCATCCCATCATCTGTTACTGAAGGAAAAAATATTACTAAGAATCCGACTGAAGGACGAGTATCCATGGTCATGAATAAATTAAAAAAAAAACCCAATTTTTTTAATCTGTGGCAAAAGATTTTTTTATCGTTTATTTTTGTAGTCTGTGACACGGCCCGGCCCCTTCGTCTAAACTTGTTAATTTTTTATTCAAAGAGCTTTAGGTTTGTGTTACGCCACAGCCTTATAGTTTTCTGTTCTGCGTATAATTCTTTCTATTCTTTCAATTTGAGCCCGGCCAACAAAGTGCACTGTGCAGTGAAACAAGATCTTTGAGACGTCGAATAAAACTTACGTACTTACTTACATTAGAAATAGAAAGATAAGTTTATAGTAAACGAAACCGCTCAAAATCAAAGGTTTAGTTATTGTTCAACTTAGAATCATGTCGATCGATCGATCGATTGGTTCAATGAAATGGCTGCGGCTTAATTCAACAGTCAAAATTTAAAATACTTCTGTGAAAAACGCAAGTATTATTATGAAGTAATTTGAAGTACCCATAACCATGTCCAGCTGCTGTCTAAGTGATCTTGGTTGGTTCAGTCGAAGTCAAAGTCTAAGTCTTATAAATATGAATGTATTTAAATTGATAGGTATTTCTAAAATCCTAAATCTATACAAACATTGTTCTTTCTACTATCAACTTACTTTACCATGTTTTAAAATACATATTACCTAGCTGATGCCTGCAATTTCGTCCGCATGGTATTTATTATTCCTTGACAATGACAAATTTATAATTGTCGGTTTGCCCTTGCAGAATAGACTCCAATGCTGCTCTAGAACTGTGTACAGAGGGATTGATTTCATGCAGCATGTTTTGAAGCAGGCAAATCAAATTATTGTTAAGTTGGAGGAAAGTAAGGTTTCTAATATTTGTCTGTTCTTGATAATCAGTACTTATTCTACATCGGTTATGAACGATGGTGAAAAAAAAAGTTGTTGTGTAAGGGTTGTCATTTGGTTATTCGTTTGTGGTCCAGTCTTCTCAGACATAACATGTACTTCATAGCATGTACAATATGTTTTGTACATCTTGGAAAGAAAGCTTCTAAAGCTTCCCTTAATTTTTGCTTATAGATTTAATTTAAAATTTTAATATTGGTTGAGTGTGTTGGTGGGATACATTTTCTGACCATGAATGGACCCAACATTTCTATAATAGTGTATAAGTCTGTTTCATAAGGAAGGATAACTTGGTTTAACATTGTCTCCAGAATGTGCCAGAGAAAGTATCTATAAGATAAAACTTCAGTTGGTTCAACAAGAATAACTCAGTATAGCATTGTCTCTGGCATGTGACCGAAAAAGTATCCATGAAATAAAACTTTAGTTGGTTTAGAAAGGGTTTAACATTGTCTCCAGCATGTGTCAGAAAAAGGATATACGAAATAAAACTTCAGTTGGTTCCACAAGAATAACTCGGTTTAACATTGTAGCAGCATGTGTCAGAAAATGTATCTAGGAAATAAAACTTCAGTTAGTTAGTCAAGGGTAAATCGGTTTGACATTGTCTTCAGCATGTGTATGAACAAGTATCTACAAAATAAAACTTCTTAAAAATTAGTCCATGGTGACTAATTTTTATGAAAATAAAATTGTTTAGAAAACCTGTTTCAAGGTGGTCGCTGCTTGCTCTAAAATCGCCAATAATTTTACTTTGTTCTACTATTGACTTTTTTGTTCATGATTCTGTGTCCATGACCTTATTTTGTGCAAATATGTAACTATGAATTGGACCTGAGCAAAACAGTGAGGTTATCTACTAACTGCATTAGGTAATTTATATAAAGAAGATAGGGAAATAAAGGAGACCAGTATTAGTTATTTTGATATCTTTATTACCAAATATAAAAAAAAAAACTAAGTATGTTCCTTCATAGAACCTGTAAAGAAAGTGTTATGTGGAAAATAATTTTAACACTTTCGAGGGACAGTATGGTCTCATTGAGTTACCTTAATAAGACACTACTCACTGTCATACATTGCCTATAATAATAGGCGTAGTGATGTTTGTTTGTTTGTTATTCGTTTCGTATGTATAATAATAATAATCAACCTATTATCACAAAAATAGTAGGTACTTATTTAAACTATGAAATATCTTTGATTAGTTCTTCCCGGAAGCTGATGAAGCTGTATGTTTTAGAATTACTTTTTTTATATTTTTTGAAAAGAAAGTATGAGTTCCATACTGCAAAGTCTAAAAGGTGAAAAATCACTTTTTTATACCATCTAATGGTTTTTCTGGGGCAAGAGTAAGAGATCATTTGATCCGATCGATCAATTCCAGACATGTACCTGTTATATATTTCTACCTCAACTGGTTTCAATTTAATCTTCCCAAACCTGTTACTTACTTCCACAATGGAAGTGTGTTTGTTCGTCGTTATCATAAGTGCTGGACGCTTATCCTTCCACTTAGAGACATACACTTTTTTTTTGCGCGCCCAGATATGCTCACCTTTTTTGAGCTTTTTGGTGACAATGTCCTTAGGATTATCTTTCCGATTTGTCCTCAAAGTTCCAGTCGAATGAGTTTTAAGATCCACCA
Organism: Peribatodes rhomboidaria; assembly: GCA_911728515.1. Taxonomy (NCBI): domain Eukaryota; kingdom Metazoa; phylum Arthropoda; class Insecta; order Lepidoptera; family Geometridae; genus Peribatodes; species Peribatodes rhomboidaria. Next base: position 9,110,391 of record OU452189.1, read on the forward strand.
GTTTCTGTGACAACTTCACGGAGTTGTAGAAATTATCCATAAATAGGTGATGGCCATGGAGCAGGTATGGACGCATCAATCTCAAAACAAGTTTTTCAGTCTTAGATTTACCAGCATCCATCCATCTGTATCTTCCTTGCCCGAGTACATTTTCGCATTGAGGACATGTCCGTCGTAACTTGTAAGTTCATAGAACTTTATGCCGTATCCGGCTTTTTTTGATTTTAAATATTGACGATAATGCAAACGCCCTCGAAACAACATAAGAAACTCATCGAGGGATAATTGTTCGTCAGGTTTATAAACTTTTCGGAAATTGAGTGTCAGAGTATCAATAAAGCTTGTGACCTTCTTTTCTCCATTTGCATCCAAATCTGATACACACATACAGCGTAAAATCTGTTTATATCTTCTGCCTGACATTGTGAAGCGAAATATTTGATGATAATACAGTGTATCTGCTTGTGAGAATAGTTTTCTTTGACTATAGCATTTTGTTTGTCCAGAGAGAAGACTGAGTCCGAGGAACTTCATCATTTCTTCACAGTTGGTTTCGCGATATACTGCTCTGCGACTATGTCTTGTATAGGGTTTATTTGTGTTACATAGAGCGTTCCCATAAGTGTTAGTGCAATAAACTATAAAAATAACAATAAACGAAATGCATTATAATTGAAGACATTTCAAAATCAAAATAATATTTATTTTAATACCTACATAAAAGAGCGAAAAAGAATATAATTAATCCTTAGCCACCTAACGTGTTTTTGAGTTACACTACCACCTAACGGCGGTCATGGTGACCGCTTAAGGTAAAAGCATCAGTAGATGACCACTTAAGGAGACAGAATATTCTTTTTAAATGTTTGACTTTAATTATCATAAGAATTCAGTTAGTTTCTTTTTTTGGAAACCCTGTGATAAGTGTTTTAACATATGAACAAGCATTTCACCACGTACAATGGTCGAATAAAATTAAAAAAAAATAAAAATGTTAAATATTAGAAATTTAGTAGTTGACCATCTAAAAACTAGAAGATGACCATATTTTGCATCAGTAGGTGACCACTCAGATGCTACAATTTTAATTGGGTTATTTGTTAAATAAGAAGCAAAATAAGATTAAAAAAAACGTTTTATTTGAAAAATAAGGCCTTTTAAGCCTATAATTTAAATAAAAACAAGGTTCTAAAAGATCCGACAGATGGTTATAAAACAAAAGGACACTGTCAAACACAAAGCGTAAACGTCAAACTTTTTGCCAAAGGGATTATGGTCCTGAATGTTTATGTGTTATGGGCATTAAACTTCAAAAATTATATCAAGGAATGTATCTCTGGAACATCAAATACATTTCTCGTAGAACTGGTCTTCTTGGGAGCCTCTATATGAGCAACTACTGCATCCCAGGGATAGTCGAGCACATCTTTATGTTCGGGCCATTTCCACAAACGACCATTTGATTTCATAGATGAGATTGTTGCTGTTTTTTTCGTAGCTTTAAGTACTTTTCCAGGATAAAAGTTATTGTCGTACTTAAATATGACAAATTCTCCATCTACTTTTTGCGGGGGTTTTAAACCCACAATTGGTGATTCTCTTTCAAGCTCATTTTCTGACTCAATCACACTTTCTCCTGAAGAGACCACAGCATCCGAGTCTGAACTGGAGGAAGAGAATCGCAGGTTTTTTTTTACCCGCTTTATTTTGGTTGATTCTAATTTTGTGAGAGTCTTGATTCTCTTTAATGACTCTTTTTCTTCTTTCTTTCTAAGCTTTTCAGCAGCCTTTTCTACTTTTATTCGTTCAAGATCTTCTTTTTGCTTTAATTTCTTCTGTAGATATTCCTGATAAGTTTTTCCTGAAACAATAGTGGGTATTCTTTCCTTGGGACGTGATTTAGGCGTTTCCTTTTTAATATGAGGCTTGTATAAGAAATGTTTTTTAAAGGGACTGGGAACATTATCCGGTACAGCGTCAGAAATAGTGCTAATAACACTATCGATACCGGAATTCAATTCATCAGTAACAGCGCTAGTTGACGGTTTTGGCATGATTTCATGCATGTCAGTAGGAGTAATGATGTCCGATTGATCTATAGTGGTTTTAAGTGCACCTTCAACAACGCTAATTGTTGGTGATCCTGGGATTGTCACTAACATGTTGTCATCAACAGTATTAGGTAACGCAGTTGCTGTTGTTTCCATTGTGGTTTCCAAAACATCATTATTATTGTTAGATGCTGACGCAGCGATGGTGATGCCTGATATGTCAAATCCTTCAAAATTCAGATCACATAATTGGGCCTCTTCTACAGAAACACCTAACGATTCAACCCCTTCTAATGTAGAATCAATAATTTGGTTTAATTGTTGTAGTCTTTTCAGTTCATCTTTTGTTTTTTTCCACAAATTAAACAGCGATAAATCAGCCAAATCACCTGACCATTCATCCAGAGTTGCATCAAATGCTACAATTTTTTCGGGACTGATAGATTCGCTTAAAAAATTTAAGCCCCCTTTCAGATAATGAATTTGTTCGCAAATGTCTTGGTTTTCGCTAACACTCTCAAGTGGGACTTTTACCTCCAATGGATTCCACGGAAATAAGCCTCATTTCTTAAATCCATTTGCCAAAATTGATTTACTTATGGTATTGCCTATTACCTCGTGCAATAACTTAGCAAAATCTTTTTTCTTTAGCATATGAGGCTTGTCATTTTTTATTTTATCTATTCTCCAATTTTGTACATGCCTCCTCCAGGCTTCTTTTAGTGGCTTAAATACTGCCACATCCATCGGTTGAATTAAATGGGTTGCATTAGGGTAGAGTGCTACTAACACGATTCCTTTTTCTTCACAAAACTGGCTAGTTTGAAGTGATAAATGAGATATGTGCCCATCAACAAATAGAATAACCGGTAAAGTTATTTCGTTTTTAATCAGCCAAGGATAAAATATATCAGCCACAAATTCAAAGAATGCTTCACACGTCATCCATCCTGAGTCGGTTTTTCCTATACCCCAGTCTGAAGGAAAGTTATCTGCAATTTCTTGAGGTATCCGCTTATAGCTGAACAATACCGTGGTAGGGGCTAGGGAACCGTTTGCATTTCCAGTTACCAACACAGTTAAACATTCCTTGTCATCAGCGTTTACCTGCTGGTAAACATTTTTTTCACCTTTCCTAGCAAGCACTTTAGGTCCTTTTGGTGCTAAAAAAAATGCTGTCTCATCGCAATTAAAAATGCGCGATGCATCATTCAATATATCAGCATGGCCACTATCTTCCAACTCCTTATACACACGTTTGTACCATTCTGATAGGTGAGCATCTGTTACCCTGGCTCTCGATGCTGTCAAATTTTGTGATATCCTCATGGAAATCTTTGGATTTCTCCGAATAAATGCCTTTACCCATGTTCTACCTGGTCTTCCATGCTTGAATAAGACACATGGACGTTTTATTTCCTTTAAGTATTTCTCTACACTCACAATTAACTGTTCGGTTGTCACAGGAAAACCCGCTTTTGCCATTTTTTGCACCCAGTCGCATATTTTATGCTCCTCTTCTGGTGTAAGGATGGATGAAGGACCCATTTTTCGTTCCATCGGTGACTTCCCTTTTACTTTATTTGTAAGCGTTATTCTTGGTACACCAAACTTTTTTGCAGCCGTATTGGTATTGGTGTTTTATGAAGACGAACATCGTTCACTGCTGCAAGCATTGCAGCTTCAGTATAATTTAGGAATGCGCCCTTTTTCCCAGGCATCTACAAGATGAAAAATTGGTTTTAGTAATAGACCATAGCCATAAATACGTACCATAAAATTGGTCAACTACTAAAGAAAATCAATCTCAAAATAAATCAAAAGTTGACCACCATGGTCAATTACTAGAAAATCACAGTCAAACGGAATCAGTAGTGGACCACCCCCACATCTCAATATTGTCAACAAATCTTCAAATTTTAATTACCCTGTCATTTAAATAAACCATAAACGAATAAGAAACGAAAAACACTTACCGTCAACAAGGTGACAAAGTTCCCAGTATTTAGCTTCAAACTTTTTCAATCTCTACGAAAATTGTAACAAAAAACGAATTTATTGATTTTATGGTCCGTCACTCAACAAACAACTGGCAGCCATTTTCTATATTTGACAGAAATGGATGCGCGATTTTCGCGCTTAGTTGACCAGATGGCAGCACTGACTACTTATTAACGAATGAGTTTAAAAAATTGCCGCGAATTCTTATTATAACGGTTTATGTGCATTAGCGGTCAACTACAGGTACATGGTCAACTACTAGTGACTTTACCTTAGTATTTTCTATGTTTTATATTTAAAAAAAAATGTAAAATGATATAAATGAAAGACAGATCGTAATCTTATTATTTTTTTATTATAATTAAGTTAAAAAACTTTGAAAAAAAAAATTCATCAGTTCATATCAGTGTTGTACAGCATACCAATGAAAACTTTCAGTTCAATCACATCCAGATCTTGAACACACGTTTGAATTTGATAGTTAGGTCGAATTTTTCTTATTTTGTCATTTGTGGGCTTCACAATATTTTCGAGCATCCATTCTTCAAAAAATATTAGCCATAAATGCAGGGGCTTTGTATTGGCATGCAAAACATCCCTGAAATTAGGTTTGAGTCCAGGTGGTTGTCGAATAATATTATGCTGCATTGTTCTCGACCTTGACACTGGCGGATAAGCAGACCAACGGAATCGATTCTTGCCAAAGTAATTTCTATATCTTGCAAGTGGAACGTCGTCATCAGATGATGAATCATCCGTTAACGGCGGTTCAATGTTGGTTCCATCTTCGTCTTGACACCCACTTGACTTGAATTGGCAAAAGTTTACAGTAAATTGTACAAAAAAGTCTCAGCTTCTCTTGGTGCCATAGTAGGTGACTGTAATGCATATCAGAGACCGCTTGCGCAAAATAGGCTGCTATGGCAAATAATAGAGAACTTTCAAAAGTATTTAACCTGTCTTTATTAAAGATGGGGTAATACCGATATTTCTCAAAATTAGGTAATACTAATCTATTCATCTGGTAGTATTATAATATTTAAAGTAATATATTAGAATTAGTGATATTTCAAATGTCACTAATACCAAAATCGTTCACATGGCAGGCATAATAATATCACCTAAGCATATCACTCATCTACTGTACCTATTCCTGTTCAATTGAATCTTTGTAGTATGTTGTAAGTTTCCCATTTCATAATATTGATATTGGTGACGAATGTTAAATTTGTCTTAAAGTTAGATCAGTAGATACGACATTTTAAAGCTAGTTTAGGTATGTAGTGATTTAGGGTAGGTAAGTATTGGGAATTATTTTATTTATTTAAAAAATCTACAACTAACAATAAAACATAAAATAAACTTACAGCTAATGACGGTTTTACGTATTATATATACAAATAATAAAAACAATCACTAAATAAACTTAAATAATCATAATGCTTATCAATTATAAAAGAAAACATTTTTTAAAGATAATAAACATAGGTACATATAAAAATAAGAATTTTGAACAATTTTTTAATGCTTCATATCATTTCATTATACGATATTATTATTCAACACATTGAAGTGTGAAGGTGCGTGTGTGAGAGAGTGAGTGTGACGGCTTGTGGGGATGAATGTGTATGTATGTGACTGTCTTCATTTTTATTTTGCTTCATTAGCCTTATTAAGAATTTGGAGAACCTCTCGTTTGAAACCAAGCTTGCTGGCGTGGAAAATATCGACGTCACTGAATGTTTTATTGTACTTCCAATGTAACCGGCTAACGAGTGAGTTTTAAGTATATTTAGTAGAAAAGATGGAGACAGCAAAAAGCCTTGTATGTCTTGTTCGCTTTTTTGGTACACAGAATTGCAAGATGTTACTTGAGTTACTTGATTATAACTCCGGACAATCTATGTAACCATTACATAATCCATGTAGAAGTGACATGTCAGCTAAAATACGTCGGTTTTCAAGGGTCGAAAGATGATGATGATAGCATGAGTCCTGATAGTCACAAGAAACTAATTATAAAAAATATATAGATAGTTATTTTTTATTCATATATAAAAACATCAATTTTTTCACTTTATCCGAAGTGAGCCGCGTGCGTCGATCTGAGATCAGCTCCCCCGTTTTAGAAAAAATCCTCTCGCAGGGCACTGATGTTGCTAGCACACAACAGTGCTTTTTAAAGAGCTTGCTTAGGTTGGGATATATATACCCATTTTGTCGCCACCAATAATTGGGGCTCGCGCTTCTTGTTAGTATTTTATTGTTTAAATACCTATCTACTTCAGCAATGGCTATGGCCAATGGCGACTCCAATGTATGCACATCCTGTACATCAATATCGTCCCAAATATCAATGTAATCATACGGCTTGCGTTGTGCAGAAGCCCCTGCAACTGATGAAGTTGTAGGTGCTACTTCCGTTGTCACTGCTGTTGTAGCCGCCATGGTAGCCCATTCTTTGTTTATTTCAAAAACAGCCATGTCAATCACCTTTTTTTTGGCTGATTCAGCTGCCACTTTATCCAGGAAAAATGCCGTTTTAAAGCGCGGGTCAAGAAAAGTAGCTATGCTGAAAGAGCCACTCATTTCTATGTTAAACAGTCTTGTCTGCATGCCTCTTAATATTCTCTTACTTACGTCTATAGCACTAGAATGCAGTGTTCGATCATTGGCGATTTTATTTAAATAAATATTCAGTAACAACCTGTTGAAAACTATGACAAGGCTTCCTGTTAGATATTTTTCTCCACTTATCTGAACAGTGACTTGTTCTAATGGTTTTAAGACAGTGCATAAATCTTTGCACATTTTCCATTCATCTGCTGTTAAATTTTCAAGAGACGAACTACTGGAGGAATCTAAAATTGCAAGCGTACTTATTAACGCTTCCTTCAGCAACAAAGCTCTTTCCAACATGTAAAAGGTGGAGTTCCACCTAGTAGCGACATCTATTATCTTTTTTTTCGGTTGACTAACATTGTTGTTGATTTGATATTTCAATAGCTTTTCTACAGCTGTGTTACTGCGTCTGAAGTGGCTCACGATGGCCCTTAATTTGGTCAGAAATAATTCAACCTCTGGCAAGCTTAAGCAATTTTTAGCTATTAAAGTGATGGTATGCGCAAAGCATCCAAATTTTTTTAGCTGGAGCTCTTTAATACAGTTTTGAACGTTGGGAGCGTTATCAGGACACGACAAGTCTCACTTTTTTTGCCAGATTCCAATCATTCACGATATCGTTCAACTCTCTACTTAAGTTTACAGCTGTGTGCGGCCCAGTTAATGTGTAACATTGCAAAAGCAATGTTTTTAATTCAAAATCGTTGTTTATATAATGTGCAGTAACAGCTAGGTAGCCCTCTTGTGCCCGTGACGTCCAGCAATCTATTGTGAGGCACAGCGAATCCACTCGTACAAGGTTTTCCTTTACTTCATTTACGCAGCTATGATATTCAGCGTCTAATAACGTTTTAGATACGTGCTTACGACTAGGTAGTTGGTAAGCTGGGTTAAACTTTTCCACAAATTTTTCAAAATATTCGTCTTCAACGATGGAAAATAGTAAGAAGCTTTTAGAAAATAATAGCATTAATGCATCGTCGTTTTCTTTTCGTTGCTTTGCTGATAATTTTTTCGTGTTGCTAAGGATTTTTATCGATGGTTGTAGTGTATTTAATGGACGAGGGTTCGATGATGTTTGTGAATTTGATTGCTTGGTGAATTCGGTAGATTGCTGCGGATCTGTTGCTGCGGATGTACTATTCTTCAATGGCCATTGAAGAATTTTGCAGCTGTACTTGTTCCGGTGCAATGGCGTTGTCTGGTGTTTTTGTTTTGTTCGATGTAATTGTAATTAAATGTTTAGTTTTCAAATGTTTGTTTAGGTTCGAAACAGTAGCCTTGAAACTAATTTTTGAATGGCAAACTGTACATTTTGCAATTTTATTTTCTTCGGAGTCAACTGTAAATAATGCCACACTCCACTTATCCGAGCACGCTTCATATTTACACTAATATTTTAACGAAAATATCTACAGTTTTAGCACTATAAGTTACTGTCTGTTTAAACTAATATTTCACAACTACCAAAAATCTTTATCACAACTACACCCAAACCGTACGAATAATAACTAAGTACTAAATTATTTATCCAAAGAATTGTGCAACAAAACACTCGAAAACATTTTTTACACTGAAATTTTAAGTGGACTCAGGAGTACTTATGAACAAAACATACCATCTAGTAGGTGGGTATAAACACTAAATAATAACATAAACACAGCTCGAGAAACAAGAGTCAAGATAAATGTTTACACAAATTAAATTATACTACATCTGCTCCTTTTTTATATCCAGTTTTAATTTTAAAAAAAATTAAAACACTTTTATGATACGATCGAAATTAAAAATTACCATTTATTTGTACAGAGGTATAAAAAAGGATATTACTCGTATTTACAAAGTTTTCCCTTTTTAACTGTGCCATTTTTCGATGTGTGTAGATGTGACGAAAATCGAATTTTCAAAAAACGACCGCCGCTTGCGCAATGCAGATTTGACTTTATGTATATGCAACATAGAGTTGTTTTTCGCATGTCGGTCCTTAACCTGTTCAATCAAAATAATAAAAGCAATACCTATATCATACTAAATTCTGGATGAATATCACGATGCTTAATTAATCACACTTCACACTAATATTATAAAGGCGAAATTTTGTGAGTGTGTGACCGTGTGAGTGTGTCTATTTGTTAGTTCTTCACGCTCAAACGGGTGGACGGATTTTGATGAAATTTGGTATGGAGGTAGCTTATACCCTGGATTAACACATAATAATAAGGCTACTTTTTAACCGCGGGTGAAACCGTAGGGCGCAGCTAGTATTTATTAATTAGTAGATTAATAATTAATAATTAGTCTTAAAATAGTGTTTTGAAGTCAAACAAAGTTTCTCTAATAAAAGCATTTAAAACTGAAAAGCCAGTTTTCAACATAGGGGTGAACAAAGGTTCACCCCGCTGGAATGCGATGTCACTCTAATTTGCACCTTAACGCAATAGAGATAGGATCTCGGCGTCTATACCAATATCACCGTTTGCAATGCGAATTGCGAAGGCGCTGAGAGCGAGAAATACGTCGGTTGTAAATTATCCATCTCATTTGCCTGAATGCCAGTCGAGTGAATCCGAACTATTCCGAATATTATAATCCGATCTTTACGGGTGGTCATTTGAGAGATTAGGTGCCTATGAAATATTAGTATATCATAGATGGCCAGATTTGAATACACGAATCCGTCCAATATTAGTAATCTCTTGGCTAATACTAATATATCAGCAACACCATTAGTCTTTACCCTATTTCTCTCTAGAGAGTTTCTAGGGAACACTATGTATATATTTTTGTAATATTTCTGGCAAATTCAAGCATGCTGTTATTTGATGCAGAACAACTGAAACTGTTTGCTGAGCCATAGAGTGGCACTTAATGCACCGATGGGTCTCTGGTATGAGCATGTGCCATAGAAGGACAATGCAGTCAGAACCTTTAAAATGTAATAGAGCTTAGTAGTTAATAGAGTAATAAGAAGATATCTTATTAGTACTCTACGTCGTTATCTTTCTTTTTGGCAAACTGAAAAAACCTACATTTGTCTCTACAGACAAATCTGAAGACTTTGTGGGTTCATTAAGCATGGGTCTAAGTTCGTCACAAAGATTCTGAGTCAGATCTTTGGTGAGTCTATAATTTTTTATAAACTCTTTCTCGTCCAAGTCAAAGGGGTTGAAATTTATACTTGAGTCCGTTCGACACCTTCGTAGTATAGGGTAGTGTGGTAGTCATTGAACCACCAAAAGTTTAAAAGCCTCTAGAATTGTTTCCGTCACAGATAATAAAAATGATCATAGCTCATGACAAAGGCAATTTCATTGGCTTTCACATTGTATATATGTTAATTCAGCATTATATATAATCGCTTCTTGGTAACGTTGTAATAAAAAAATGGGAATTGGTTAATTGTGTACACCCTAGGGTACACAGTGAACCTGGGGGTTGGGGTACAATGAACCATGTGGTACACAATGAACCATTGTAGTAATTAATGTTGTTATAGTGCTTATGACCAAGGTAAATTAAACTGATATTATATTTTTTATATAAAATGGTCCCATTTTATATTTTTATTACTTTTACATTAACAATTTTAATTTTAAAGTTTTAGTAAATGTTTATCTGTCTTACACATTAGTAAAAAGTTTAAATCAAACATTAATTCTTAAAATATTAACATGAAACTAAACAGTCTTCATTAATTATTTTGAATAATCAACTAGTTAGTAAAAGAATAGGAACATTTCTTTTCAAGAATACAACAATTACTTAAACCTATTAAATATTTTGTTTAATACCTACATAAATGTAATGAGATCACTGGCAAGTATTTAGCAAAACAAATAAATTGTTTGACTTATACCTAACAGCAGTCATAGCAGACTATCAGTTCTATAGACAGTCATATTGTTAATAGCGTAAGTTCAGTAGCGACATATCGATGGGGAACTTGTAGATAGCTTGTTGACGAGACGTACTACCTCTTAATTTTGGATGTGGTAGAATGTATTTTATATCTCTTTTAATAACTCCTGCTGTATCGGGTTCCTTTGGTGTCGTAAATAACTGCTGCGCCTTGCTCTTCAGTTTCAAATACGACACGAAATAGTCGCAGTCCTCTTCGTCTATTTCTTCCAGGACCTTTGCAACATAGTAAACTTCAGTCGTTTTTGATTTAAACGCTACAATGACAAAGTCTTTAGGGCGAGGGTTCCTTACTAATGCTGGAAAACCAGTGTCAATAGTTATTTCCTCCTCTTCAGATTCACTTAAGAAATCTTCACGTCCAGAAGATGACCCACTGAAAATTAAATTTTCCTCTTCTGTTGAACTTGACCTTTCTCTCTTTCTCTTATTTTCAAATATGTCCTTTTTAACCACCTTCTTTCTCTTCTGACTTTTTTTGTTCTTCTTTTTTGCAGCTAACTCATTTTTTTCGGGTGTATCTGTGGCCACCATGGACTTTCCTGCTTTTCTCTTCCTGATACTCTTGCGAGGTTCTGCCTTCAATGGTGCTCGGAAAACCTTGGGTGAAATAAAAGTCGTAGCTTTAGCATTTACACCAGAAGTGGATGGCTGAGTGGCATCAGTCACTGGACCGTCTGTATTCTTAGTATTAGCATCACGCTGCAAATCATCTTTTTCAATCACAGACGTTGAAGGATCTCCAGATAGCAGAAAGTTACTCGTAAGTGCTAAGTGCGTAACACATTCATCGGTTTCATTGGTATTAATTATAGACGGCGATTTACAAGTCTTATTTAAGAGATTTAATTCGATGTTTTCTTCTATATCTGTTTCATCGTCATCTATATTAGCATTTGGACTAGCTCTTTCTGCTTCATCAACGCATTCTTCAACACTTGGTGCAGCTCTATCCGTTACTTCGCTCGGTAAAAAATCAATATCAGTGAATACTTGATTATCAAATGGAAAAATTCCGCACTTTTTAAATGCATTTGTTATATTTGTTGGCGTCATGGATCTCATGTATGCTGTACCAACGCATTCTGCAATATTATAAATGGTTAATGCCTTTCCCGGATTGCGCACTAGCCATGAGTCTACTGCGGAATTGTAATAAGACTTGAATGGGCCATTCAAACCGACATCTAGGGGCTGCATTTTGGCAGTGGTGTGTGGATGCAGTGTGAGCATTGTTACTCCTGAAGCTTTTGCCAGATCAATTGCCTCTATAGATAGGTGGCTTTCATGGTTATCGAGTATGAGTAAAGCGGGGTTTTCTTTTGACGCTGAAGAATACTGAATGAAATGCTTCATCACGTCTACAAATAGTTCCGAGTTCATCCAACCGCTAGGAGAAGCCAATCCAAGAGTTCCTAAAGGTGCCCCATGAAGCATATGTGACTTAAATTTTTTTCTTGGGAACACCATTGCTGGTGGTAGCGCCTGGCCTAATGCATTGATAATGCAGCAAGTAGTTACTAGGACGCCACGTTCGCCACTTGTGACCTTACACACACTGCGCCCTTTAGTTCCTAGTACTTTTTGGGGACGCTGCACCGTAGTTGTAGACGTTTCGTCCAGGTTGTAAACTCTGCTTCCATTTGCAAATAATGGCTGGCGACTTAAAACCTCTTGAAGGTTATCAAAGAATTTCTGGACATTCACTCTGTTGAATGCCGTTGATCTAGCTAAACTGCAGGCTTCTGGCTTTTTTACTGATAGATTAGGGTGTCTAGCTCTGAAACCTCTTAACCAATCCTTTCCAGCCATCTTGTTTACTTCCCAGTTGGATGGCATTTTAATGTCGTTAATTTTTGCCATTTGGTAGGCGATTCTGCGACAGTCTTTTGTAGTTAGTCCGTAAAATTTATCGGCACACTCCGTTACGTAATCGTAGACGCTATTTTCCTGCTCAGTAGTGAAAATTTTTTGAGCATCATAGTGAGGCTCCAATTTTGATGAGGGATCTGTTATATATTTTAAAACGTATCGGCGTAATGTTGGATACGGGACCTTTGCTTCTTTAGCAGCTAGTCTTAAGCTTAATTTTTGATTAAGATGAAGGCCAATCCCTTTTTTGATGTCCTCTGGAGAGTGACCACCCTTTTTTCGATTTTCTCTTCCTAATGTGTTTCGACCCATGCTGGAACAATAAAATTACTAAAATAGGTATAATAATTAATAATAACAATAATAATATGCAATTAATATGATTAAGTTTAGTTAAGTAGTACCCAATGAACCAAGTAATGGTACTAAATGAACCATGGTTCATTGAGTACTCCGATAAATTGGTTCACTGTGCACCACCCCCCTGTTTAAAACTTTAAATAATAACCATCGGCAACTAAAGGACGTTTCGCTTGCAAACAATATTCTCAATTGAGTGATATAACCCATTAGTTATATCAAAATCGTGCGTGAGATCATAACGCTTATAAAATTGAAGTTATAAGAAAAAGAAACTCACGTTTTTTTCCTTGTTTTTGAGCGCGAAAACAGTCACACGATCCTAACGCGTGCGTTTCTGGCGACAGACCGCCGGTCACTAGGGATATACACTCGGCACGGGGAGTCGGTTCGAGCATGTAAACTGCACGGTTTGACAACGCCGCATTTTGCCGCTACCTAGGGTGGTTCATTGAGTACACTTGGTTCAATGGCTACCACACTACCCTAGATCTGTTATCGGCCTCAAGAAACTCAAAAAAATCCAAATCATCACCCATCCTGTGATTTCAAATCATCCAATCAAAAATTCAAAATCATCACCCGTCCTGTGTCCTTTTTGATTTTTGTATTTGCCGTTTTACAGTTTCTTTATTTTCTACACCAATGCTGTTCAAAATGTCTTCCTTTTCATTAGATATGAAACTCCTGTTTGTTAAAGTACTTAATATTTCTTCTAGCTTTGCTTTTTTTTTTCTTTTCTTATGTAACGAATATATAAGGTGGTTTATATGTCGTTTTAATACACGCTTTCGTGGTGTCAGTTCCTCAACTGGGTATCGGTCACTTTTGCTTAACTTTCTGGTGGACTCTGTAATATTCTAAGGGTTCTTCCCCTCGCAGAGGGGGTTAAGGTAGCCTTATGCTTAAGCTAGTTAACTCAAATGAAACAAAGAGTGATATTTACCACTACACAAAGTTTATTGCTGTTGTTGAGTCAATACAAATACTATTGACTCATTAGCTGACCCGGCGAATTGCGTTCTGCCTTAAATAAATAAATAGCATAAATAGAGGCAATAAATGAGCAGAATTTGGATTTTAGTAAGTTAGTTTTTTAAAAGGATAATAAATCTGAATCAAAAAATCAAGTAGGTACTTTAATTATTCTTTATTGGCCATGTATTTTGGTGCATGGGTTGCACTCTTCAGTGAAGCATATTGTGATATACGACATCTTTCGTTTTAATATCAGGCGCAAGAACAAATAACGCAGATGGTCTTCCGACTCGTGAACCTGCCACATATTCCATGTTTTTTCCATGGTCAATTCCATGGAAAAACCATGAACTCTAAAACATATCTACGTAGTTTTAAATTACTGCTGGATTGAAAACATATTAGTCCGGTCAATTTAGACATTCGAAGTTACATAAAGTCCCAACAAGCTGAATTTTTGTGAAGTTGTTCAAAACATAATTACAAACAATGTCTGGAAGTTCCCCATCATTCCCCTGTAAGGAAAAAATTTAATTCAAGGTCAAAGGTCAAAAAAATGAGTTTTTCGCGATTTTCAGCAAAACGGTAAGTTTTATCATAAAAGTACCTCAGACAAAAATTGTAGATCATAAAATTATCTATAAAAAAATTATCAATACTTTTTTTCTTACGAGCCACCGTTTCTGAGATATAACGATTCTAAAAGTTATAAAAGTTGTTATCGTCATAATATGCACACGTATCCACGCCACCTATGAGGTAGTGTACTTAGCGCGTTTTTGTTAACGTGGTTTCCCCAGTAGGTCTACTCCACGGGTCAGTTGTGATCCTGTTTAATGTAAAACTATTGCAAAATAACGGAAATTTTCAAAGATTGGGAAAGATAAAAGCGATGTAAATGAAAAAAAAGTGTTGAAGTTTATTCGTCTTATACGTAAGTTTCAAATTCTTGTTCTTCTTCTTGATCTTCTTCTCCTGCTTCTTCTTCATCTTCATTTTGGATGCAAGTAAATTGCGTCAATAGCGATGTATCGCATGATACTTCGTCGGAGTCAAACGAATCCTCCATTGTTTGTGATTCAATATTAGAGCACGACCGGCTTGACAATTTGTGCATGCCAAAGAACAAGACAGACCGACTTTTTTGCAACCACATTTAGCACTGCATCCCTTTTTGCAGTTGCAAAAAATAGTGTTCAGCAGTTTTTCCGGCGCAGGTGAAAGTAAAGTTTGAACTGGCTCTAATATATTGTTGACCAACTTCCAACCCCAGTCTGTAGGGTCTAGCTGATAACCAAGCCACACTTGAACTTGGTAATGTACTCGAAGAAGATGTTGGTGAGCAGCAACTGAGGTTGGAGGAAGACAAGCTAATTGAACTTGTTTTTTATTTTTAGTATTTTTAACGAAACATGCATATCGATGTTTATCTAAACAGGTAGTTTTTTTAGGAGCTCCGTACATAGAAAGAAGAAAGCGGATGCCGTTGGTAATAACTTCTTGTTGAGTTGAATCACTTTTTTTAGCCTAGGCCCTAGCCACGCACACAATGAAACAAGAGACAGATGTCTCGAAGTTACAAATTACAACTTTTATAACTTTTAGAATCGTTATATCTCAGAAACGGTGGCTCGCAAGAAAAAAAGTATTGATAATTTTTTTATAGATAATTTTATGATCTACAATTTATGTCTGAGGTACTTTTATGATAAAACTTACCGTTTTGCTGAAAATCACGAAAAACTAATTTTTTGACCTTTGACCTTGAATTAATTTTTTTCCTTACAGGGGAATGATGGGGAACTTCTAGACATTGTTTGTAATTATGTTTTGAACAACTTCACAAAAATTCAGCTTGTTGGGACTTTATGTAACTTCACTCTCATTTTTTGGTCTAAATTGACCGGACTATATTGAAAAATGACAAAATAAAACATAATGGGCAAATTTGACAGAGTTATTTATTTAAGTCGGAAATACAAGCTATGTGCATTTAGATCACATGACTACAGTATAATTCTATGCAACCTAAAGAAATTGGCTAAACGATGACACATGGCTATTTTTGAGAAAAAAAGTAATTAAAAAACTAACATTTTATATTCAAACTAGCTGGACCCCGTTGTTTCACCCGCGGTCCCACAGGAAAGGTTATTTTTTTTTTGGAATAAAAAGTACCCTATGTTTTTATCTGTAGGGCAGAGCGGGGTCACTTGATCATTATTTTGTTAAAGTGAGTATAGGTCCGAGTTAAAGCAATAAAAACAAACATTGACTTATAGAATACAAAGGATAAGGACAATGATATATTGAACTTTTAAAATGCGTCAATAAAATAAAGCTAACATGTTATATCCTACACTAAATCTACCTAAGTATCACAAAAGTCAGATGGCTCAGTTGACCCCATTGGTTGGGTTCTAATGAACCATCCCACGGGGCCAGAAATTGTATTATAGGTTTTTAACAGCAGAAATAGAAATTAAGCATGGAATTCTTCATAAATCTTTATTTTAAAATCTTATGAATTAATAAAACAAATTAAGAAACAAAACAATCATGTTAGGTAATCATGGAAACATCAAAACAACTGTAATAACCTAATTGCTATCACAGTTGACGCAAACATATGTGTGTTGCTCCGTACGCAGAAGTGCACTTGACATGTGCCCATTTGCAGCAATCTATCTGCTGCCCATATGCTGGTAAACTATCAGAAAAAGCCTCGACACACACAAGGCAGAAATATTCTTCTTCTTCAGATTCGAAGGAAAGTGTCATATTCGCCTGTACTTTTCTCTTAGAAGGTCTTATCTCTTCATCAGATTAAGAAGAACTCGAAAAAATTTGCTTTTTTACTGTCTCTTTCTTTATTTTCAGTATTTCCTTACTCTTACCCTTTCTCTTACTTTGTTCTGTAGCCAGCTGATTTTTTTCAGGTGTATCAGTCAATATGGCACAATTTCTCTTTTTTCCTCGTACATTTTGCTTTCTTGGCCCTGCTTTTGGAAACGGTCTCACAAATTCAGGTGAAAAAGGAATATTTTTAGAAGTAGATGGCATCTCCACTGTTGGCTCTCGATTTTACTTTTCATTCGATGAGTTACATAACGATCACAATACATCCAATTCTCAACCTTGTAACTTTGGGGTCTGATGAACCATGCTCAAGAGACCCAGTTTGTTTTGACTCAAATGACCCCATCTCCATGTTTCTGATAATTCGACCGAGCCACTAAAAACTATTAATAAAATACTATTTTTGATTCTGTCATCGTATAAACAACCTATGGTTAGATTAAAATACACTTACTTGATACCCGTATCACTACAAGCTTGGAATGAAGACCAAAAACTAAGACAAAACGAGATTTTAGCTTTTGGCGCCAAAATTTTGTCGACGCAGCCGCCACCCAAACTAAACGCCGGCCGGCGACTGACCTTGCTACCACGTCGGTGGCGGAGCTTACCACTCCCGCCTCTTCTAACCTCGATCACGTGATTCTAACATGTATCGTTTGCGGGTTAGACTATCTGGCGCAAGAGACCCCGCGGCTCATAGGACCCTGCTCTACCCTAGACAACGTGTATGCTTAATTTAAAGATACTGTTGAGTAATTGAGACGTGGAAGCGTTACAAACAAACAAACAAACTCACTTTTTTCGCATTTATAAAATTAGGATTAGGATAAATATCAATCATTGAGGATAAAAATCAATCAATGAGACCAAAATGTGAAACATTGGTGGCACTAATGTTTAAATGATCGTAGAATAGGTGAAAATCACGGTGCACGTATTACTTGAGATTTGTTGTTATTTTGTAGTTTTGTGACTAAAATTGGTAGAATAATTTATTAGTGGGCCATCATAAAGGCTTTTAGGTTCCCTTATGGGTGTCGTGTTTGTCCTCTTCTGCGGCAAATTGTTCCATTCACCTGTGTGGCGTAATTTGTACTTCTCGTCACCGTTAAATAAAGTATTCCTCTAATATCAGTTATCGTTGCATCGCCAGTTTTCCTTCCAAGTCTTATGCTTCTAAAACCACCACCACCATCCTCATAATTAAAAAAAAATGTGTACTCTAAGTGATGGACAATGTAAGATTGCGATCTCTCATACGCGATATATACATAATCAGATAGAGAGTAGATGGGGGCCTTTAAACTTTTTTTCTAAAAGTGAATGAACGCTGTCCATTATTGTGTGCCATTATTCTAGAATAATTTGCTCGATCATATTTACAACGACCTTATGCTTTTATTGCATAGCTTATCACAATAGTTCATCCTGAATCCGCCTTAATTTCGGCTGTAGCAGCGTGAATTCGCTCTTCTAGCTCTTTCCTGGTGTGCACTGGGTCAAAATAAACTTTTTGTTTCATCCGACTCCAAAGATAAAAGTCCAGTGGGGTTAGATCCGGCGATCGCGGCTGTCAGGTTACAGAGCCGCCTCGTCCAATCCACTGTGGATACTGTTCATCTAGGTGAGTCCTTACTGCCCGGGCAACGTGTGGGGGAGCATCGTCTTATTTTAGCCATATGTAGCGCCGATATATCAATGGCAATTCTGACAAGGCTACCCAAAATTTGTTTGTCAGAAATTGTTAGAATCTTTTCCCATTCAGACTTCTTGACAGTTCGATTGGCCCCATTGATTGATCGTCAATCAATTCACCGAAAATTTATGCCGAAATGATGATGGTCTAACAGATTATCGGCTGAATTTTCGGAACTAGTGTAAGTTTTGAAAATGTGTTACCTATTCCTTTTCTTATGAATGATGCTTCATTCGTCCACATTATGCGTTTTAGAAAAAAATGTATTTGTGTTCAACAAATAATTTTTTTTCTAAAACGTTCTTTTGCGTTATTCATATGCAGAATACAGATCTTGCAGCGTAGTCGGGATCTCTGATATGCTGCACAATACATGTCTAAAATTATAAGGATGCAAACCTTCTTTCTTTAACATTTTTCACACCTTCCACTATGATATTTCTAGGCGCGATGAAATTCGACCATTTTTCAGAAAGTTTGATCTACTAGGTACTGATTAAATCATATTTGCGGTTTGGGAAACCTTTTGTACAACTGTAAAATCCAATCTTCGAGATCTTTTTCTTTCTTTTCCGTCAGAATAGTAGGAGGTCCTGGTGTTCTGGGTTCTAAATCCTATATTTTAAAGTGGCTAGAGGCATTCGATAGGTCTTTGCGGCCAATTTCTTAAAAGTAAGTAAGATTAAGTAAGAGTGAGTAAGTAAGTAAGAAAAAATAAAACCTAGATAAAGCCCTACAGGGCTTTATCTAAGTTTTCTGAGTTGTATATCTCACGCTGGGGTTTCACTTTGGGGTTTTTTTTTTCTAGAGCTCTTACCTACTTCAGTTTTTGGTTTCATGTGTGATAAATCCGGTAGTCTGAAAATAAAAATAAATGCACAAAATAAACACCCAAAGCAACAATAAACAACAACTATTATAATAACGTGCATTTACAAAACGCGTGTGGCGCCGAAGCGTGACCAAACGGTAAAACTAAAAATTCACACAAAATAGAATCAAAGTAAAATCTAAGGTATTTTGCATGCTCGTAGTGAATTAGAACAAAAAAAATAGGCCTCCTGGGGGGTTAAGTATACAATACAAATTGTATTGTATTTACTTTGTAAATGTATTGTATTTATAAATATATTTGTAAATGTATTGTATTTGTAAATGTATTGTTTGTAATTGTATTGTAGTTATTTTGTACAAAGTAAAACAAACAAAGAAAAAATTAAACAATAAAATTTCATTCGGCAGTACAAGGGCGGCCTTATCGCCTAAAGCGATTTCTTCCAGGCAACCTTTGGATGGACAGGACAGAACGAAATATGACAAACGGTCGGTGGCATACATAAATACATACATAAATACAATAGTAAACAAATAAAATATAATAAAACGTATCGACACATTGTAAAAAAAAAATTGAAGAGATCTAAGTATCTTTAAACTGTCCCTATTTCGGGCGCAAATTGTAATAAAAAAAAATTATTACAAAGGGGGGAAAAGTGATTCTAAGACAAAGTTTACTAAATAGCGACACAAAATTTATATTGTCAAGGGCGCCAGCATCGATTTTCCAAAAATAACAAAAAAACTTACCACGGAGTTCAGTAGTAGAGATTGGCTTTTAATCGTAGGGTGGGGAGTGAAATGAAATAATATTTATCTAAACGTTTCTTTATTTAAATCTTTTTTTGAGGGGGCAATTAAATTTAGAATTTTACTACATCGTAGGTCGAGGTTAATAATTTAGTTCTATTTCTAATCTTTTCGTTTAAATTATTTTTGGTTTGTTCAAATCTGCACCTTTACAAAAGGATGGTTAAAATTAAATCTTTTGTAAAGAAGTTACTAAATATTACGATAACTATCAGGCGGTCTTCCCTGAAAGCTTCAGTAGATCATCTCGCCGGGAAAAGGACAAAGAATGAAGACTTACTTGCAGTGTCGATTAACCAACCATGACAAGCGTCGTAGATTATTTCATATCGAAGATAAATCCGATTTATATGTTCCAAATTAAGGTTATGGAGTCAAGGAGAAATCCATAAGCACCAAAAATCCAAGGAGAAAAGTCTAAGTGAAAAGTCCAATTGAAAAATCCATGTGAGAAATCCAAGGAAAAATCCGTATGAAAAATCGCCATAGCTGTTGGAAAAAGACATCCATTAGCTCGGTATTCTAAAAATTACAAGTATTCGACAGCGTGAAAGTAAGCAAAAGAATCTTACCGCTTTTCTTCTAATAAGCTAACATAGCTTTGGATGATTTAAGACCAATTAAGGGCAAAAAATAGCCATCTGAAAAAATGAACGACACGACATTGTTGAAACAATTCGAGGTTATCAATCTGAGAATTTCACCAAAAATATGAACGGGAAACAACTCACCACCTTCACATAACTTTAAATATGGTTTTAAAAACCATTTTCAATCGAAAATCCATTAGATTTTAGTCGATATAAATTACATTTTACAAAAATAAGCTCACATCAAGAGAGCGGAGCGGAAAGTACAAAAAAAGTCACAATCGTCTCACAGACAAACTATCTGTCTGTCATATCTGACATTTGACAGACGAAAAGGAGAAAGAAAAAAATCTAACGTCATACTGCTTGACACTGACAGATAATAATTTTGGACATTGCTACCAAACTCTCTCGACCAATTAGAAAACGACCTTCTAAAGTAAAGATACCAATCTAATAATATTGTTACGCCGATGCTAAAAATCTGTAAAAATACTGGAACACAAGACAATGCTTCCAATATTATGGAACACAAACTAAGGTTTTTCAAAAATAATGCTGTAACGAGAAACACACGTTACAACATATACCTTTAGGTATATATAATACATAAATTAATATATAATTTGTAAATATATATAAATAAATATACAGATGTACGTACCAATTAACAAAGAGAGAGAAAATGTTTAAAAATAAGATTTTTGAAAATAGGCAATGATTCAGCCTGTCTGATGGCAACAGGCAACTCATTCCACAGCCGGGTAGCTTGCACAGTGAACCCCTTACTGTATGTTAAATTGGTGTGGGAGCAGGTATGGAGTTGCAACTTAAGGGCACGCGAGGTTCTCAATGAGCCGGAGTGACCTTGAGCAAATTCAAAGCGCTCTTTAAGATAGTGTGTAGTAGAGGGAACAAACAAAATTTTAAAAAGAAAGGAAAGGATGTGAGTTTTACGGCGAAGTCGGATAGGTAACCATTTGAGCTTTTGGCGGAATTCAGAAACATGATCATATTTCCTTAAACCGAAAATAAAACAAATGCAGTAATTTTGAAGATGTTCAAGTCTGTCAAGTTGCTCTTCGGTTAAATCCAGATAGCAGGCGTCGGCGTAGTCCAATATCGGGAGGAGCAGAGATTTTACTAGCGCAGTTTTGGTAGTGATAGGAAGAAAATTCCGCAGTCTCCTAAGTGAAGCTGCTGTACCAAAGATTTTGCGACTGACTTCCGCTAACTGTGAGCTCCAAGAAAATTGTCTATCTATTATTATTCCAAGATTTTTAACCGTTTCACTAATAGGAATGGGGATTCCATCAAAGATCACTCGAGGTAAATGGAACCAGTCGATTTTAGAGATCATGCGTGAACTCCCAATAATGATCGTCTTCGTTTTGGCAGGATTTACCGAAAGGCCGTATGATCTGCTCCAATCACTTATCCTTTACTTATCCTTATCCTTTACTTTATTATAAGTATTCGGAATCATTAACTTTATTGCTGTTTTTATATCTTCCCTTGTAAAGTGACTGGTGTTTACGAAATTGTTTAGTTTTTTAAGATTCAGAATAGCAGCGTTTTACCTGAAATAAAACGCATATTAAAATACTTACCTAACTGGAAGCTATATATATGGAGAGTGCATTTCCGTTTCCGTCGAAAGTACCAGCGTTTTCGGACTTTTAATGCCTTCTAACCGGAAGTCCTAGGTGGCGCCACCTCTGCATTCGCGCTTTGTGAAAATATCGCGCGCCATTTTTTATCATTGGCTTAATTTTCCGAATTTCCACCAGGCAGAAATTAAAGTGATAGCTTCCAGTTAGGTAAGTATTTTAATATGCGTTTTATTTCAGGTAAAACGCTGCTATTAAATAACTTGACCGTAACTGGAAGCTATATATATGAGAGCCTGTTTGGTATTGCCTGGTGGTGCCACCTATAGTAGGGCTATTAAAACTTATTGTTATAAGAAACGCCAATGTGAGCTGTAAATAATATTAAAAATTATTTCAATCTTCAAAAATGTTGTTGGAAAAACAACTTAAATAAAAGGGTTTACATATAATGAAACCGGAAGCAAGGCATTATGTTTTCTCTCTATTGGTCTGAAACAATTACGTATATTACCATTAAATAGTACATTTTCCATCTGTAAAATGTATGTCACCAGCATCTGTATAATGCCGTATTGTATAGAATGCTTTGGGAATACATTCCATAGAATGTCTGACACGTTCAGGCAATGTATAAATAATTATTTATGTCATACTTTCCCTTTGCATTAAGTTTGTATACAGAACCATACATAATATGTTGGTGGTTAAAATTGTTTTAAAAATCAACAACAGGTCGTTGATCCAAAAGATTTTGTAGTCTACTATCGCAGGTGACCAACAAACAACTTCTTGGACAAGCAGTGATACCATTTTTTCTGTAGATAGTGTTTAAATAGTCAACTATAACTAAGTGGTGTGACAATTTAAGTGACAGGTTAATGTCCAGATCGATAGAAATATTTTTCAACCAGACCGACTCTGGTAATCGGCAATTGTTTTAAAATGGCAACAACAACAATCGTAAATCATGTGAGTAAAAAAGATGAATCCGTAAAGCCAGTTCAATATATGTATTTCAACAGTTCAGTAAATTTAACGAAAACCAAGAATATTTATAATTCTAAAAACTTTACTGACTTGACAAATCAGTTACACGTGGGAGACAGCTAATATTAAATAATATACTAAAAATCAATTACATCAAGTTTTAGGCAGCTTATGCCAATATTAATGTTTATAGCGAAAATTAGGTTTACTTTCACATCTCTTAACTTCAATAGGCATGTACTGAATTTTTGATAGTGAGTTTCCAAGTCAATGCATTAATCATCAGTGTTTGTGATGATTTTGTAAAATATATGTAAAACATGAAAATCACGCTAGACTTTCAAAGATAACGTAATTTTATCATGAGCGTAGTCTCATAAATAATCTATCACTTTAATAACACTATTTCGTTTATTATATAATTATCGTTATCAAATGCAATATAGGAAGGATTTCGACTCCGATACCTATTGCCCTAAGAAAATTGTTGGTAGTTTAGTTAAGCAACTTACGATAAGCCAGTAATCAGGATTTATTTATAACTAACAGTTACACGTCACAGTTCGCAGTGCAAGTCTTTACATTGTAAGATAAGATAAGAAACACCTTTGGAAGAAGGTAGGTAATTAAAAGGAATGGGCGATGGTAGTTGCGAGCTACTATCTTAACTTACTGCAAACACATTATATCTTATAGCGGTAGGTAGCTTTTATGGCAATTTGAAACATACAATTTTCTAATGATTAAGTCACAGTCGTGCGAAAAATAATTGATATAAGCACCCACGCCCTACTATTTTTTCTCTCAGAGTCGTAAAAATATTTAACTAATTTCATATTTTAAATTATAATTGTGTAATTCAAATCGTTCATCGTGAACGAGAGGTTGCTAGTGTCAATGCGATAGCGCACTGAGTATGACAGACAATAGGCCACACATTCAGGTATTATGAGACTGTTCCAAACAAAATTATTTAAGTAATTAAAAAATAAATAAATATATAAGTCTTTAATTATGTACTTATATTCATATGAAAAAGGGGACACGCGTGTGACCTTACTTTGCCTCGAGTTAAATGAGAAAATGAGATTTTTAACATAATTAGTACAACATTCGTTCTCGTCACATTATCCGTAACATAATGTCGTTTTAAAAACGACCTAAATTGCAAGAATCGACAAGATAAGACATCGTTTTAAACCAAATAGCAGGTATCTCCGTTGTGATTGGAGTCGCAGGAAATACTGCACGAACTCTTAAGGTTATTGTGCTCATCGAGCACTTTTGTTCAATAAATAATCAAGTAAGGTGACTCACTTCGAAATTTTGAAAGAACATGTTTCACTTTGCAGTTGATTCAATACTATGCAACCCACCTCGAGGTGGTGACTTACTTCTAATTAAATTAACGTTACACAGGGAACATAATAAGTTCATATCGAAAACTTCTTGATCAGACTGCAACAAACTGGCCTGAAGCCTCGCTTTGAGCGTTTAATTTATCAGTTTCTAAAAACTTAAAAGATTGAATCTGGATTCAGCAGTAATAGTAAAAAACTACGTTTAAGACTGTCTAGCTGTAACATAGAATATTTTCACGGTCTGTTAATTTATTGATTTGGAACCTGTTTCATTACAATTTTATTCTTATATAAGACATTCCCGCGAGGGTAGTTTTTGCAAAGGTATATTTTTATTTTACCTTGAAAAGGTAGTTTATTACAAGCAAGCTAGAGTATCTATGTTAATAGTTTCATGAAGAATAAAAGACTGATTAGGCATTACAACAACAATAAAATAAGTTTGAAATATTTGATCCAGCATAAAACTAGGTTTTGTTATGAACATACAACATTATTAAGATCAAAAAATCACCCTGTTAGGATGGTTTGTAATAAGCCTACGATACTTACTTGATACAATGAAATATTGTATTTTTCAAAGAGATGCTCATCGGGTGAAGATGGTTTGTTACAACCAAACAAGTTTGTACTATGTTTATCATGAAATTGATATTTTGCAAATACATTTGCACAACTATAGAGTTTTGCTTTATTTATTACAAGCATACATTGTCTGTTGTATTAACTGCTTAATACTATGAAATATGATATTTGCAAAAAAGGTACTCACCTGCAATGGTGGTTTATTATAACCATAAAAAATATTAAAATACGTTCTGTTAAACGCTTATAGCAATGTAATATCTGTCAAGAGATTCACCCTGCGAGGGCGTATCGTTACAAGCGTACTAAAGAAAAGTGTATGTATGAATCGCTTGATTCAATTGCAAATAGGTAGCCGCCCTGCGAGGGTGGCTTTTGCAAAGATTACCTACCCTGCGAGGGTGGTTTATTACAAGCATACAATGATGTATGATGTATTGATTGCTTAAAGCAATGATTCAATTGCAAATAGGTAGCCTCCCTGCGAGGGTGGCTTTTGCAAAAGATTACCTACCCTGCGAGGGTGGTTTATTACAAGCATACAATGATGTATGATGTATTGATTGCTTAAGGCAATGTAATATGATATTTGTAAAGAGATTCACCCTGCGAGGGCGTATCGTTTCAAGCATTTCAGAGTATTTTGTATTGATAGCATAATTCAATGTAAGGAGGTACAAAAACGGTACTCCTGTATCTCCCTATTATAACCATGCGAATGCACGTTGAACTGATTGTTTGCATAACAATATAGTAAAAAGGAATAAATTCAAAATGAAATACTTGTTCCTCTAAACTTAAACGCAATGTCAAAAGATCAAGTGACATTTTGAGTAATATATCCACAAAAGAAAATTAATTTAGAAATAATTTCAAAAAAAAAAAGGTTAAGAAAGCCTTTATATGCATTTATTTAATGAAAAGTTTTCAGCATACGGCTAGGTGACGTAAGATATTTTCTCCCCCACTATTGTTTGTTCCTAGGTCTGTGATACCTAGATTATGATTATTTCTTACGTCCAAAATAATAGGCATTACCTAGCCACTAAAATACATGTATTTAAATAATTTGCCATGATGTATCAAAAATTTATAGTAACTAAAGCTATAAAGTGAACGAACTGATAGATCGCTAGATATGGTCGAGTCGTTTGTATGACTCGTAGTTAAGCAATTGATACACTGTTGCAACATTTGAAAACCATTATTTTTATAAAAAGGATTTTTTCACTCACCAACTTTCTTTAATTATCGGCCAGCACGTCAACCAATACCGATGAATTAGTAGAATCGTAAAAGCACGCTGTTACGCACCTTTCACTGAACCAGCGCCACGGCCCGTGCTCTGTAGCTTGGGCGTTTGGGCGGCAAACATTTATACGTTTCTGGAAGCAAAACTATGTTAAAAACTGGTGATAATCTTAAAGGCGATGACAGCCTAGTTGGAGAAGGCCTGCCTCTCAAGCCAGAGAGCGGGGTCGAACCCAGCCGACGGCACGCACCAATTTGTTCGTTGTGTGAACATATGTGCGTATTGTATGTCATCTGCTACATGACTGGAGCCCGGTGTATGGTGACAGGCTCATTTGGGACCGAATATCGTCCGGCGATGTGGGTGTTGTATAACACGTCTGCCAGCCCCCTCGGGGGAAAAGCGTGACGATATGATGAATAATCTTAAATATTACCTAAAAACACTTCAATAATGACAAAACACTGGTATGAGGCATCGTTTGACCCCCATATTGTAAGCCACATATGGTTAAAAACATTTAGGCACACAAAAAAATTTAAATATCAAATTAATCGAACGGTAAAACCGTTAAAACAAATTCTACTCACTCATTTTGAACAAATGAAATGAAGAAATGAAATATAATGTGGGTAGGTACCTACTTACTGCGTAAAATGTATACTTAACACCGAGTTATTTTAGGAAAATAACTACATTTCAGTATTTTACCACATAATTATTAACAAATTATCACTTTGTATTAACTAATTATGCAACACGACGCAAGCTGCTAGGGCTGCGGCGATGTTACTTCGACGAAACTTAAAACGCCAATGATAAAAAATGGCGCGCGATATTTTCACAAAGCGCGAATGCAGAGGTGGCGCCACCTAGGACTTCCGGTTAGAAGGCATTAAAAGTACGAAAACGCTGGTACTTTCGACGGAAACGGAAATGCACTCTCCATATATATAGCTTCCAGTTACGGTCAAGTTATTTAATGAGTATTTTCTCTCCGTAACTCCTCAGTGAAATATGATTTATCAGACTCTGTGAGTGATATATTAGGAAAAGTATCAATTGAACGGGTATTTCAGAAAAAGGAATCTTATAACCGGAAATAGTATCTAGACCGCTCTGATTTGCAGTAATACTCTGCCAGGCATCAACAAAGTACTTAGGACGATGTACCTCCATGTAGCTGCGGTTCTATTGCCTGCGTTTGTAAATAGACGTTGCAGCTTGTTTGCAACTGTGTGGCGCCGATGTCTGTGCGCTGGCAGTTTGCGCTGGTGGAAACTACGGCGGCCGGTTGTTTAGTCCTGACTCCTGTTTGATAAGGAGCACTACGACGGTAATGTTGGTACTGTGGCGCCCGCGTCTCCCTGGCTCGGTGGGTTGCTTGGCGCGACGGTCACTGCTGCGAGGAGCGAGATGCTGGGCTCTTGGAGTTTAAATTATTCGACGTAGGTATCGTTGTAGGTTGCATCAGTTTGCCTGTCTTTTGTATACCTCTTGAACTTTTGATAAATTCGCCCAGTTCTTTACCAAACAAGTGGCTACCTCGTTTGCGATTCTTGAACTAATCTAAAAGTTTTATCAACCATTGGTGAAATGAGTGACCGTCTTGTATCTGTTTCCGAATGATGCGAATCTGCTATTATTTTCGCCATGTCAGATAAATTTTTAAGCACGTCGGGATGTTAATCGATTTTGTTAAAATATCTGACTTTTTCGGCCCAATGATGATGAGCCATTATGGTCTATTTCTATTGATTTCAAGCCAATTGATACAGAATTACGCCATAAACTATGAAATCAGATGCGCGCATTTCAGCAGTCGTTACCCGTGTGTCGTGACACGAGGGTTACTCTTCAGGAATTTTTCGAGCCAATCGTATCCTGCCTTTTCGGAAGTCATGTTGAATTTGTGTTTAATATGTAATTGTTCAGCAAAATTGATTGCTATTTTTCTCATGTCATTCATTGCTAAAGGAAATCCTTTAGCCTGCATATCTTTTATGTGGATACAGAGTCTTTTTTCATTTTCGGGGCCGAATGTTGAAGAAAGTAAGATAGGTGATAGGCTCTATGGGGGGAGTTGCAGAATCTCCCCTCTCCCCGAGATATGAGTATTTTTGTGTTGCAACATAACCTCACTTTTTTTCGATTATTCTTTGTTGTATTTGATGTTTATTTTATTAATAACAAAATCTTATACCTTTAAATGAGCAATTCTTGTATATATATATATATATAATTGGAATCTCGGAATCGGCTCCAACGATTTTCATACAAATTAGTATATAGGGGGTTTCGGGGGCGATAAATCGATCTAGCTAGGAATCATTTTTAGAAAATATCATTTTATTCGTGTTTTATCGATAATCAATCTCAACTGAAAAATATGACTCTTCCTGACATCTATTGGCGAATAATAATACTACTATTTTTTGTGAGCAACTAATTGCTTTAACGATACAACAGCAGATGGCGTTGTTAAGTAACACGAAGTCAATGAGTGTTTGCTTTGAGGTTAGACTAAAATCAATTGTTTATTATCCAAAAAACACAATTAAAAAATAAAAAAAAATACCGAGCAAAGCTCGGCCATCCAGGTACTATTATTTAACAGAGTATTTCAAAGCACTTCGCCGGCCGCTGCCGCGGCACGCTCGTTGCGCTCGCTCGGCTCGTGCGTTGTTTTTCATGTTCTAACATAACCTAACCAAACCAATTTTTTTCTAGAAGCAATTTCGATAACAAATGATGTTATGGCATATGGTAGTTACGCCTTACAATGTTGATAACAAAACACCTAACCTAACATTAGCTAGTTTAGGTCTGCTATAAAATAAAACATAAAATATTTTAGGAGGCATTTATTCAATGTTGTAAACATATTGTATTGCCTTTATCAACTCTTCGAAGGGGTCTCTGAATGAGATTTTAATTCTGCGCCTCCATGAATACTCCACTAACCAATCGGTGAAACTTCCTTTATGGTCTCTGTTAAATTTTACTTTGAGACTTCTCCAATGACTTTCTATACGTTGTGTGTTCCGTCCGGTGCCACAAATTTATTCACTGGGTCACTATGATTAACTTTTTTATGTGTGTACCCATGTTGAGAAAGGCAGATTTTTGGAGAGCATATCTCTCCAAAAATCTGTGTGTATTTCAGTGCCTTTCTCAACGTGTTTCTGGATCAGTGGCACTAATACTTCTGCAGATCTTTCATTATTTGGACACAGCTCTAATCGAAGGTCATCGCTCCCGTCTTCAATCATGCCCAACACCCAGTGGCCCTCAACTTGTCGTCCTCTATTATATTTTCTTTTCCCAAACTTTGACTCATCGAGTTGAAAAAATTTTCCGGGGCCACCGATTTTTTCTGGGGCGCTTGACATTTTTAGGCAATGTTACGTATGAGTATTGTTCAAACTCAAACCAATAGCTCGGAGCGAAGCGCGCGTAGCTCGTAGTGGCAGGCTCGAACGCTGGAACTGGAACCGGTTCTTCCGTCCGCACGGCCGGTGTGCAACAGATGAATTATTTAAATCAGAGCCTGTCTCGTTTACCCGAGACACACTGGAGCACATAAATCGCACATCAATTGCCACGTGCAACGATTCTGTTAAATCATTTAACAAAATGAATTGCTTAACACGGTTCACATAGGTACCTAGTCCACTTCGCGAAGACAAGTCGAAACTATCTATTTTTCCATACGACATGGCTTTATTTATGAATTATTTTAACTCGTCGCCAGAAGGGTTTGGTAGTACAAACACATTCGAGCAGGAATATTACATTGGTTTATTAATAAGATGTGCCCATGTGGCTGCCCGCACTCGCGATCGGCAGAGGGAGGCGCAGTTCGCCGGGTGCGGCCGCGCAGGCCGGTGAGTTTGTGTTGTCGGACTCAGGTAAGCAACTCTCACACCCGCGATAGATTTAAGCCACCTTCACCTCCTGGGAAATGTTGCGGATCTCGGTGACGTTTACACAAATGGCGTGGAAGTAGTTAGAACATTTAGAGCATTGCATATGCTGTGTAGTACGGACAGACTTAGTGCAGGCACCACCGCACATTAATCGTTTTGTCCGGAACGATAGGCATTGTATAGGATTGATTTTAGTTATATTTTATATCCAGTCATATACAAGCACACGAGACGGCAACGCTGCGTAGTCGATGCAGCGGCAGCGTAGCTGGTGGATGCCGTAGGCTCGTAGCGCTAGTAGCAGTACTCTCGGCGGCCGCAGGTCGGTAGGAGACAGACGAAATATTTAAAACAGAGTATCTTTTTCCCGAGGTGTGGCGGAGCTTACCTCGGCAAGTGGCGTGATCGGTTAGACTCCAGTGGAACCTTGTTGCAAGACAGGTCGTTGCTGAGATGCACGCTACAATGAACCACAGTGCGTCGGAGTTCGGAGTATAGTCTCGTACAGTAACGGTACGTTCACACGGAGACACGATTTGCCGAATCTTATTTTCATCGGATCTGGAAAAACCGAATGTTGTATTCACACAGCACATCTTGCATGGCCGTATCCGACGGCCTCGTATCGGGATCTCGTGTGAACTCACCATCCGGCTTTTATTAGCAAGAGCGCGCACAGTTCCTCACGTTGATTTGGAAGCGATGGACGTGAACAGTCTTGCTATACTATACTGGTATTATCGCCGTCAGCGTGTGATTGATTAAAAAAAAGATTGTGGTTAAACCCAATATTACAAAGAAGATCAACAGTTGGTGCCTTTACAACTCTAATGCAGCAGTTACGAAATTATCCACAAAAATTTTTTTACTACTTTAGAATGACTATACCTACATTTTATAATCTTTTGAAAAAAGTGGAAAAAGATTTGAAAAAGCGTGATACAAATATGAGGAAAAGCATTAGACTAGAAGAAATATTAGCGATATGTATAAGGTAAGATTGAAATACTGTATTTTATTATAATTAAATTATTTATTAAAAATATGATTAAGAAATTATAGAAAATCGCTTGGTAGGTACACAGTTTGAAGTTACCCAACTACATATTATGAAAGTCTGGTAAATCAGAAGCATTCGATTGAATACTTTGAGACTCTGGTGATGCTTGGTACTGCGATGTAAAATAGCCTTGTGATTGTGTCACATTTGGTTGATAGTTGTATGTTGATGAGTGTGCAGGAGACCATTCATTTCGGTTCTTTATATTTTGCAATAAATTTAAGACGCCTGATTGAAATTCTAATGTTTGATTATCGTTTAGCGTTGCCAATGATGGAAGTAGACTTTTAAAGAAAAACAAATTACGGTCTTCTTTCATTTCTTCTTTCTTCTTGCATTCCATTTGATAATATATAAACTCATTTTCTTATCAAACACGTTTAAATTCAGCCTCGATGGTCTGCTTTTTTTTCTTTTCGAATCACCTAACTAAATTTTCATTATTAGTTTCTTGTTGACTTTCATCTGTAGCATCTTGATTATTTGCGACATCTTCACCAAATAAATTGTCCTGAGCCATCGCACTGTCATGGATAACATCTGATGTAACTGTAGCGGCTGTACTATCGTCTGCTGGGTTTGGTGTAGCAATAGTTGCACTATCATGTGTGTCAGCTGGCGTCACAATTTTTTTTAAGAACAACATTCGACGATGATAAACGTAGGCTCTCGAACATGTCGCAGACGATCCTGATTTTTTTGATTTCTTTTTCTCATTAATACTCCTCATCCAGCTGTCTCTAATATTAGTCCACTTCTTTACGATCGATTTAGCTGAAAAATATAATTAAATTTACTTGCAGATATATGGCTTCTGGGTGTTCACACAAGGATTTACATTACGCCTACCGAGTCGGAGTGTCTACGATCAGTAACATTATTAAGGAAGTAACGAATGCTATTTGGAACAATTTGCATGGCGAGTTTATGACATTACCCAACACAATATCTGACTGGGAATATATCGCCAATGGATTTAATACTAGAGCAAACTTTCCCCATTGCATTGGTGCAGTGGACGGTAAACATATTAGGATAAAAAAGCCAAACAACAGTGGTTCCATGTTTATGAATTACAAAGATTTCTTTTCCATCGTATTATTAGCAGTGGTTGATTCATATTATAAATTTACATACATCTGTGTGGGCTCGTATGGAAAAGAATAACTACAGATTAACCAGAGCTCGACGCTATGTTGAGTGCGCCTTTGGGATATTAGCTAACAAGTGGCGAATATTTCATCGTCCACTGGATGTTGATACCAGCACAGCAATATCGATTGTAAAGGCTTGCACTGTACTTCATAATTTTATAATAGATATGGAAGGTGTACAGTCGAACATAGAAACAACAAGCAATGTATCATCAGTGGTTAACGTGTTCACAGATGCACCCAATGAACAAAATAGTACACGAGGTGGACGATGTGCTAATGTTATACGATCTGAATTCACAAATTATTTTATTTCTACAGCAGGAGCTGTGCCTTGGCAAGACGAATCAATCTAACGTTAATTTTGTAACACACTGCTAATGTACAAATACTTAACCTGTTTACTTTAAAAAATTACAAACTTACCATAATCCTGCCTGTTTTTCTCCTCCATTTCTTCAAAATCTTCATTCAAAATTATACATATTTCTCGCCAGCCAGCAGTTCTCAAGTTTTTATCCTTGTATATTTCGAGAGTTTTGTCCCATAAAACTGGCCGATTTTGGACAAGAGAAATTAAATTTTCAACGTTTATATTTTTTGTCGTCATAGCGAGCGGTCAGTCAAAGCGGGCGAAAAGAACTGGCGACTGGCAAGCGCACGTGCAGTGTGTCCCTCCCGCCCACCCCTCCTTCCCAGCTTGTGCGACGCATTCGGTTTCAAGATCCGACAAAAAACCGAATCTACCCCTGCGTGTATCGTATGAACGCATGTATTGAATGCCCTATACCACTGTATCGGATCTGCATTTTGCAGTATCGCCGGATCGGTTTGTAGTCGCAAAATCGGATGTCAACTTCAG
Source organism: Peribatodes rhomboidaria (assembly GCA_911728515.1). NCBI lineage: Eukaryota > Metazoa > Arthropoda > Insecta > Lepidoptera > Geometridae > Peribatodes > Peribatodes rhomboidaria. The sequence continues at coordinate 9,143,791 of OU452189.1, forward strand.
CAAGATTCGGTTTTTTTGTCGTGTCTTGAAACCGAACCGTGTGAACTCCTTCATTGAAATACTTATGCCACTAAACCGAATCCTGCAAAAAACCGATTCGGTAGAGAAACACTCGACGCCGTGTGAACGTACCGTAACTGACAGAATTTTAAGACACCGCAAATTCAATAACTTTCTAAGTTAGCCATATTCGCACTCCCTTATATGCCTACGATAGCACGGGAACAACGTATCATGGATTCACGGCAAAATTATAAAATAAAGTTCGAGTAATTCAGCACATCGTGCTTTCTTTCCTAACATTTAATCTAATCTGTTGCAGGAACATTCCGCACCATGTTAATTTCGTTTCCATGTAACATTGAATCCTTTAGATCGTTGGAGGCTGCGTTTTCTTCAGTCCTAGCAGCGATTGTGCAATTGTAGTAAACATTCGCAGAGGTAGAGCAGGGCTTGTGGTATCCAACACCCTCAGCGGCGAGTAGCGGCGTCTCCGGCGGTCCCACGCCGTGACGGTCCACTGTGTGAGTTGTAGTTGTTGAGGCTGTAGAAGCTTTTATCGCTGGCTGGCTGCATCTCTTCAGCTTGTTCAAACCTTCCACAACTGAAAAATACAGTGTGTCGTATGTAATATTTAATGAGTCTATTTTTGTGTGTGATGTATAAAAAAGAGTAATGATTTTAGTGTTAAGTATAAAAAGACTTTAACTTTAGTGTAGCTAATAAAAGGTGTAACTAATCTACGACAAGTATTTTAAATTGAGAGAAATTAGGAAAAGAAGGATGCCGGATGCTACGCGGATAAGCCGCTGAACTTTTGGAGTACAAGGTCCTCTTATGGTGGATCTCAGCCTATGGACAAGGTTGTTACGTATCCATTGATTAAAAACTACAGAATTAGGTACTGGAATGTATTTCTTTAAAAGTACACATACAAATATAATACACGGGGGTTGTTGCCCCAAAAGAACAGTTCTTAATTATTTAACAGTAGCTAAACCTATGTTACATTCGATCACGCAATGACTGCGCTTAAGGACAAATAGATAAGGGGGTCGTTGCCCCAAAAGGAATAGATGTACCATACGTCGGTACTTAAAGTTAGAACATTCCTTAGGTTAAATGTACGAGGAAGTAAAATAAAAACTAATACGAGTTTATAAGGTATGAAAAATACATGTTTTTTGCCCAATAAAACATCAGTATTATATTAATCACAGCTTGTTTATTAGGCTTCATACAAATAAACTTAATTTACTAAAATCAGCCAAGGTTATTACCAATTTTTTTTATAAAGTTATATAAAATTAACAATTCTTAATTTATATAGCTCTATCAGTCTTTCCCAGTCGTATGACATAATAGACTTAAAAAAAAAAACAAAAATAGTACTGCTTCTAACTAAAAAAATTAAAATAATCATTCTTCAATTCTTAGGTTTCAAACTCTTCGTCAACGGCCAAACAGCATCTGCAGATAGGCACTACGTGCTCCAGGCACAAATATTTTTTGCATTTGTGGCAAGCATATTTGGTTTTGCGGTTTTTTTGCCATCCACACACATAACACCGACCATGTCTTGAAGGACCAGCCGTCCCAGCCAAATCATCGATTTTTAAAATTTCTGCGAGTCGTTGTCTCAACAATCGAGGCAAACTCAACTGTGTCTGTCGTTCCCTAATATGAGGTTCAATTAGTTTCATGGCTAAATTTTCAATAAAACGTCGGCGTAAGAGTTTTGAATTTCGATTGTTAGCTGTATGTATCACCTGACTGTTTATTGTACTAACATTGAGCATAGCGTAAAATACTACCATTGGCCAGCGCCTTGTTACTCGGGCACAATTGTAATTCGCACATAAACGATCCACGACATCGACCCCACCTTTGGTCTCATTATAGCTCAAAATGACATCGGGTTTTTGAGTTTCGGCATCAACTTTATCATCATTGTGCATTGTGCTGATCAGTAGGACGTTCTTTCCTGCTTTTGGAACATGTGATACCAACACCATGTTGTCGCGAAAACCAAACATATTTGACTTCACATTTCGACCCCGCAATAAATTGAAGTCAGGAGGTATTTCCTTTTTATTTTTCCGGATAGTTCCAATTGTTGTAAGGCCTTTTTGAAGCAATGCCTTAGCTAAAGGTACACTTGTATACCAATTGTCTGTGGTGACATTGCGGCCAGTATCGAAAATCGGCTCGCATAATCTTTGAACAACAGCCAGTCCAGAATTATCAAGATTATATGGGCCTTCATTTGGTTGTTTTCCGGGGTAAATTTCCATATTAAATGTATAAAACATTTTAGCGTCACACAGAGCTTGTATCTTGATCCCATACGGGTTTGGTTTGTTCGGAATATATTGTCTGAATGAACATCTTCCACGAAAAGCTTCCAATTTTTCATCAATAGTCACGAAAGCAGATAAAGTGTAATTATTTTTGCAATTTTGGACAAATTTATCAAATATTTCTCTTATATGGCAAATCTTGTCTTGTGCTTTTCTTTGTTGTCTCGTATTACCATCATCAAATCTCAAAACCCGCAGCAGAAATGTAAATCTCTGGGCAGACAAAGAAAGACGAAACATCTCCACCGAACCACCAGCCGTTCGAAACAATTCTTCAACATTTAGATGATTCGATTTTTTTACGCCGGCTAATAATAATAGACCTATGAAACATAGTATTTCGTTCTTATTTGTCTGTCTGGCATACGTTTCTCTCGAATATTTATGTTGGATTTTGTCAATATATTGGTTAGTATACTTGACAATAACGTCAATTATTACGTCGTCAAAGAAGTGTTTCCAAATCTCAAGAGGGTCGTTTACACTTGAGATACAGCGTTTGGGTCCTGGTAACTGAGTTATTATATTGTGACTTCTTGTGCGGACAGACTGGCGTTGAGGTTCTTTACACCATTTCGTAGTTGTGTCTTTTCCTACATAATATGATTTATTGTTTCCTGTACATTCCCGGTCACTCAAATCTTCTTCACTGTCCGATAGATGATTGATTTGTTCTGGTGCGAGATTTTCCGGTTCGCCGTCGCTAGCTTCACTGTCCGATGACGTCTGCGATCTGTCGTCATCAGAATTAAATGCTTCTTGAAGAAGAGCTTCGAGACGACGCTGTTCAGTTTCGTAAGACATGCTGAAACAGGATTTCATTTTATTACACTTATGTCTAACAAACAGGTAGGTGTTTTTGTAAATTTTCGGTAGTATAATGAATGAAACTTTCTGATCTCAAATTAACACAATGAATAATACAGCAAAATTAATCATATTCATCTAAAAGAGAGAAAATAAAAAATACAGATTTGTTTGATTGACTTACGTGGTTTGTGATGCTGGTCTCACGGACCGGGTTGAAGCCAAAACTCCGGGACGTGCGCGCGCGTCGCTGCCGCGCGATCAGTGTGACCATCTCAAAAGTGGCAAATTTGCCACAGACTAGGCAAAAAATCTGCCAAAATCTGCCACACACGGCGTCTAAAATGCCAAAAATCTGCCTCCAAGGAAACGGAAAAAATACACAACCACTACGAGGAAACTTGTATATTATATAGAGGTAGGTATATTACAAAAACTTACTTATATATTAAACTACACACTTATCTAAAACATTTATTTTAAATATGTGATATACACATACTTTGTCATACTATTACTCAGTCTACGTATCGATGTTTGCCTCCAAATATTCTTCTTGATTTTTAGTGTACATACATTTTGATGACATCTTTTTAATCATGTTTTTCGGAGGTTTAAAGGATACACAGTCGCCGTGTTCCTTTATCCCCTCTTTTGTCGTGATTATTGCCAATACATGTTGATTTAGGAACCTATTTCTTATTTTTGTCTTGTTTAGATTCACTTGAGAAAATATTCGCTCGCACGATGCGTTTGACATTGGCAGACACAGTAACGCTTTCGCGAAATTTGTAACATTGGGATATTTGGCGGCCCCATTGACATCCTTAATTTTGCCAATCGCTCCCCAAAATTTGTCAACGCTCATAATTGTGTTAGTAGTGCCACTTCCACCTGATTCTAATAAATCCTTAACTGTACTATCAAATTTGATTTGACGCAATTCGTCATCAACTATTTGAATGGTGTTTCCGTCTACAATATTAGGAAAATTCTTAGCAACGTCTAAAATTGACCCAAAATCTTTGTAGACCACATGTTGCGGATCCAAGAATTGTAATTCTTTGAAAATATTGCACAGTGGCAAGCGTGTCCTTAACTCAGTACAGAGTTCAGTCAAGAATGTTTGCATTTTTTAAAAAAATGATTGTATACCAGGTTTCAAACTGGCATCTACAGATAAGCTATCTATCTCAGTGCTTACGTTAACACCCAAATATATGTCTTTAAGATGCAAAAAGTTCACTGTGGATTTTGGATCAATTAAGAGTGGATCTGTAGTTTTCAAATAATTTAGTTTGATATAGCAACTCAAAAGGCATGTATACACTTCAGAAATGTCTCTGAATGCTGTGTGAACTGTGGTGTAATCGCCTTGGAATATAATGTTTAGTTTGTTGACTATTTGCAATATATAATCCAGGGCATAAAAATACAGCTTATATATATTGTCATTCAAACTATTGAACAAGAATTCTGATGAAATATTCCGATCATCCAAAAACTGTGACTGAAAAAATAGTTTAAGAGCTTCCCATTGCTCTAAAATTCTTTTGACACAAACATGCAAACTTAGCCAGCGAATTTCATAATGCTTTAATATTTTATGATTTTCAGTGCCAATGAAATCTTGGTATTCGACAAATTCTCTTTGTCTTTTGCTACTATGTGCAAAATAACCGTAAACTTCCTTTATTATTTGGTTAATAGCTCGTGGTATGGTGTTTTTACTAGCGTGCGATACACACAAAGCTGTAGAATGGCAAACACACTTAATAAACATGCAATGTGGATTTACATGTCTTATTTTTGCAACAATACCTCCTTGTTCTCCAAACATAACGTTAGTAGTGTCAGCCCCAAAACCAATAGCATCTTAAATATTAAGGTTAGCATTAGTCAAAGCCCTGGAAAGTGCGTCAAATAATGACTGCGCATCAGACCCGTCCAAATCAACTAAAGTTAAAAATTTGGTTTTCACTTGGAGATCTTTTTCAGAATAATATTTGGTTACAACTGCAAGCATCGAAGTGGTTGTAACATCTGTGGTCTCATCAATAATTAAGGAAAATATTGGTTGCCGCGTTTTCATATTTTCACACGATTTTAAATCAACGAGCATCTCTTCTTCTAAATCAGGCTTCAAAATATTATACGTTACCGCTGCTGCTTTTGTCCTCTTGCATGAACATTTTTTTGCTATTTCAGAATCGTGGAAACTTTTTGATATTATTTCGCTCAAATGATCCATTAAACGATAAGGTAAGTTGTGTTCCACTAACATAGCACAAAAATTTAGTTCCGCCTTTTTCACTTCCTCTTCTAATGGAGATTTCTTAAAAAAATGATCAACCTGAAACAATTTAATAAAATAAGTAATTTTGAAAATATCTGAAGACTGACTAAATATTTATACTTAGTATGAAGTACTTACCGATGATTGGCCACTATACCCAATTATGTTTTTTTTATGCTTCTGAGATGATCCATGCTCTTTTAAAGAAGATAATTTGGTAATTAATTTACAGTTGCAAGCTTTACAGAATGCAGCGTCCTGGTCATCCTTAGACCTCGACAACCAGGAAGAAAGCAAGGGATCTTGCTCCCACTCAGGTCGATAAGAACGCTCGTATCTTCTCTTCATAATTATTTGTTAAATACTCGTAGGTACCGAACCGCACTTGACAAACACCAAAAGAGAATGAGGTAAAATCAAAAGTTGAATGTATTGGAAACGAAATCAGTTAAGAAGATAAGAATATTGAACACTATAATAAATAAATTAAGGTTCATAATCAAATTATGTGCTTATTGCTTGTTTAAAAACGGTATACCGTTTAGGGAATTCCCCCATAGGAATATATGAAATCCACTCAAATTAGTTTTTTGTTAAATTTATTTCATGACCATGGATACAAGTCCTTCAGTCGAAATAATAAAACACTCAAATGAGAAGATTGATGAAGTTGCCAGTTTCATAAAATCATTTTTTTAAATGTAATAATAAATTTTACTTAATGTATTATTAGATAAAAAAGAGTCGTAAAATTTCAAATAATTATACTTCATTGACAATTCAAGTAACATAATGCGAATTTTCTTGGAATCTTTAAAATCTGCCAAAATCTGCTACTTTTGTTAATCGTCAGTATAATCTGTCACAGACAAAATTTAGGGGCCAAATCTGCCAAAATGGCAGAAATCTGCCACAAATGGTCACACTGCGCGCGATAGACTAAACGGCGGGGGGCGTAAAATAAGGCAGCTACTCGAAATCACAATACAATTCGATGGCAGGTTAAAAAGTTATTCGATGTTTTCAATCCACCCGGTCTCACAGACAGGTACGTCACAAATGGCGGGTTAAAAAGTCCATCACAAACACTGCGCGCACTGGGACACGGGGACGAAGGATACCTTATTCCTTGAGGAGGCGCGGGACTCCACTGCCACCGCAATCCTGCTTCATGTCCGCATCTCCATTCTCCACCGCGTGGGTCGTTCGCGCCATCAGTCTCGCGTGGTTCTTAAAATGGCGGCGCGGAGGGCGCGCCCGCCGTGAGGAAAATTAACGGCGCTGTAGCATGCTACTCAACAGCTACAACCGCGTGTACGTGTTTTTTTAACGCGGTGAACTCCGCCGGGCCGTACTGTGCACGTTTGTGCCTCCGCCCTGTCTTCAGGACATCTTCAAAAAAAACTTCTTCGCTGTGCTCCAAGCGCTATGAGGTGCGTACGGTCGCTCTCGCAGCTGTATCGGCCCTCCCGCGTCGCGGCGGCTCTCGCATTTCGCCGCCTGCGCTGCCCTCCTCAGTCTTCATGCACCCCCCCGTGTCCGTGGATGAATTTGCGCGTTCCCAAACGTGATAACTCGTCTAAACTTACTTAAATCTACCTAGTTTTTTAAGGTTTTACTTTGAATTATATAAAATTAGGTTTATGATCTCACTAGCGAAATCTTTAAATTACATACTTAACACAAAATAAGATGCCTTTCCACGGCAAATGATGCGTGTGACCCTTGTTTACATCAAAATTAGGAAGTTTACACGACAAGTGTTTAGTTTATAAATTATTTACTACCTGAGGAAATACAGTGTTTAGTTTATAAATTACTAGCTGCGCCCCGCGGTTTCACCCGCGGTTAAAAAGTGTCCTATGTGCTATTCTAGACTATAACCTATCTCCATACCAAATTTCATCCAGATCTGTTCAGCCGTTCTGGCGTGAAAGAGTAACAAACATCCATACATCCATTCTAACAAACTTTCACGTTTATAATATTATATTAGTAGGATTTACTACCTGAGGACTGTGCAAAGCCCTATGGTATAGGTACACGGAACACGGAAGTACATGAGTATCTGCAAATCTGTACCATCAAAGAGGAAATAGAAAAGTCCACCGCGGCCTAAAAACAAAGACAGATTGCACAGAAACCACTTAGCTGCATCGCTACTGAACACCAGCGACTCCTTTTACCGGTTGAAAAGATCGCGACTAGCCACAATCTAAAGTTGAAAAATATGAGATGACACGTCACAGGATGTGCATATCTCAAATCCAATTTCCAATACAATCTGATTATGGCTTTCGGGCTGATTGCAGATAGATACATACAGATACAGATACGAGTATATTTAAAAAAAAACCTGAGGTTACGTGAAAAGGTTTTATGGTTTCCTGGACACCTGACAACATGTATGGAACATTTCTGATCAGTTTAGTAGTTAAGGCATGAACAAGTAATAAGGGTTTTGCAATGTCATGTGGAGTGGGCCGAGTTATTCTTTGATAGTTTGGTATTCCGGCTTATTTTTTGAGATATTCGTCTAATTTATAAATAGCATTTATGTATTAACAAACATTTCAGTTTATTTTCGAAACCATTTTCCTTATCTATCTCATTTAATTTATCTGGTGGTTTATATATTTAAATAGCCATTATGGCCAGAACTAAGCATTTTCAGTCGTGATTAAGTCCAAGCACGACGATTGGTACTGCCGCTCTACAATGAAAATTGCAAAAGTATCTAAATAATGGAAAATTTATGAGAGCTTATTCATCGCCGCTATCATGGTTAAGCATTCTATTGATTGAATTTTGTAGGATAAACAGTCTGTGATAATGCAATAAATTTTTCTATCATTTTCAATGTATTTTAAAGATCTTTTTTTATCAGGGCAGTAAAAACACTTTTTAGCAATCTTTTATTTTTAATTTGAGCTTCTACTTTGAATGCTACTAAAAATTGGAAAATGGTTGGTCGAGATGGAATTCGAAAGTTAATTCTTCTGTGCCATCCTTCCACTGCATTCGTAGTGCGGTTCTTTTCACCATAACAGCTAAAAATATCATTGGTAATGGTTTGTATCCACTGGTTATTAAAATAGTCTAGAAATTTCTGTGAAACTTCCGTCTCTGGTGCGATTTTTGATTTTTTGAGTCAGTACCATTTTGACGGATGCTTTTGAAGAAATTAAAATCTTATAATTTTTATTGGTATTATCAATCTGTTCAATTGTACCGATATAATATCTCCGATTTTTTTAAATGTAATATCTGACCAAAACAGTATTATTTATTTCCCATTTGTTTGTCTCTGTTTTCTCGTCCTGAAAGTTACCATGATTTCTAACATTAGGTTCAGTTTCAACTCTATTTACCGGTATTATTTGCATATTGCCTGTTTTTTCATTTAATATCATTCTTACTGCTACGAGTACTTCACTCAATGTTTTCACCGAGGTTTCAGTTACTTTGCATGACTTACTAATGCTAGAACCTGCATAAGGAGGAGAATTCTCCTCATTCATCTTCACTTCTTATGCTATGCTTTGCTCGCTATGACTGCACAATTATTTGTAAATTTTTACTATAGCAAAATCTTTCTCCTTGAATTTTCCTGATTTCCCTTTCTTCGTACGAGCGAATTCCATCCACGGGCTGCGTTTAGAGAATACAACACCCTGTTTGCAACTTCGCCATACAACACTGATGTTTTGCTACGTTGTACCCCGCTATCGGCGAACGAAAAGAAAAGCTTACCAACAAAAAAAAAAAAAAAAAACTACTGAGTAAACTAAGTCGATGTTGACGTTTTGTCTAAAAGGCTAATAAGTAAGATACATTTTGTAGCATTTTCTCTTTTACTTTGACGTAAAGTCCTACGATTCCGGATATTGAGTGAAAATTATTCATAAAACAGGGCAATGGAATAGAAATGAACTGCGCATACGAGATACATCGAGCATCGCTTGCCTACCAGCGGTGGGCGGTGCCGGCGCGCCCGCACCGTGTCCTAAGAACGGCGGACAAAATTACTTAAATCCTAATTAGCGGTTATTCGTTGTGTAAAAATTACTTAAAATCATAAATAATAACACAATTTAATCGAATAATCATAATTTTTTAAACGAGTATACTCATTTCTATATTAGGTTTTAAGCATGCTAGGTAACAAAAACAAAACATTAAAAAATTATACTAGATTTTTATGACGCTTTATTTATGAATCTGACTCTAACATTACTATTAATAAAACTAAAAATAACAGTAACAACTAGCTGTACAAAGTCTAAAAAAATGAAATTAACTAACATACTAGATCTAATAAAATGGTTTTAAAATAAATGTACAATTAATTTGAACTAAATTTTCAATAAACTAAATTAATAAACGAATAGTTACATTAAACCAAAAAGTTCTTATATAATGACCTAAACTACAAGCAAATCTAAAACCTGACCTGAAAACAGGCTCTTCTTCTTCCGAGGAAGTTTCTTTCCGAAGACTTATAAAAGGGTCTGAATTGAGCATACGCCTATTAATTAAATCCGTGTTTGTAATATCTAAGTATGTATATCAATCAGTGTCTGACAGCCATAGTACAAGCTTTGCTTAGTTTGAGGTCAGGCGACCGTGTGTGGAAGTGTCCCGAACATATTTATTTATTTATAATTGTTGTAGTGGTATTCATGAACATATTGTTACGAACGGGGTGAAGACAAAAGGAATGAAACGTCGATGTATCCGAAGATTCACTTTATTCACCAAGTACACAAACACAAACACTGTTACACTACACTAGACACTTGCACTATTACACTCTGAACACTACTCGTACAATTACTTTGATGTTAGCACTTTGAACGCGTAATTAAAACTGACTATGGCTTTCTCATGAATGTAGTACGTAGATTAAAGAAACTTTCTATTTGATAAAGGAGGACATTGTACTTGTTTTAAAAGGAACTAATGTTTAGACGGGGTATGGTGGGTCTTCTGCTTGACGCATCGCGTCTCCTGATGACGTTGATACGTAATCGTTTGATACTGGGACCACACGCGCGGTGGGACTCATCAAGGGAATGAGTTTCTCGTCAAATGTTCTATTGAAGTTAGCGTCCTCAGGGTAGGACGTACTTGAGCCTGAAGAGGATGTCATGCTTGGATTCTCGGAGCTTATCGAGGATTGCTGTACTTCTGGTGATGGACTTCTTCTCTTCTGATCAAAGAACAGGTTACTGAACTTATCAAGAACAGCTTCATCGTCGCGTATCATGATATTGCTTTCGGCCTTATTCTTGCGTGCGTCCAAACTGCGCTCGGTGGCTGCTATAGATGTGACACTGACAGTGTCCTCATAGTCGTCTGAGTCAACCGTGGAAATCGTACCAATGGAGTTACATACTGCTGGTCCGGGGTTTATTAGTTTCATACGCTTGGAGACGGGCTTTACGTCGTAGTCGACCATCCTTTTTAGCTTATTTCGTGGAGTTCGGATTAACTCCCGCATCTTTTCTTCGGCAAACGTTTGTGTGTTTGGATCGGCGGCTTTCGTGAATATATAACGCATAAGGAAGGAATGCGCATCTTCTTTCGTCGCGTCGCGCGACGCATACGCGGACAGCAGCTCCTTCGATATCTTCTTGGTTGTTAACAGCGGTATCAAGTGTCCGATAGTAGTGCGTAAGGGCGCGTTCGTATCAGCGATCGCCTTGAGATCAGGTAATATAACATTATATAGGTCGCTCGATAGATCAGAGACGTCGGTTCTTCTTTCGTCAATCCACGCGTCGAATACATTTTCTTCACACTTCCACATTCCGGCACGTAGTACACGGGCGTGGATGTCCATGGTACTGTGTAGTGAGTAGACTTGCCGCGCGGACATGATGTGCGGGACATAGTCTTTCTCGAGGGCGGAGCGTATGGAGATTCCCATTCTGTTACTCGCCTGAGGAGACACCAGAAATGAATGTACTCCCACGGTCTGTAGCGCGATGTCGCGGAGATGGGACCTTGATGAACCGATATCGCCCCTCTCGTCGCAATTCCCAAAGACCACCTTCACCATGGGTTCCAGTAACCTGAAGAAACGCGAAAATGAGTCATCGATATTCAGTCCATAGTCGGGGATCAAGTCGTCCCTCGTGTGCAAGAGTGTCTTCACTAGGCAATCTGAGCATGTTGATGATACGATCCAGGCTTTAATGGCAATCATCCCGCCTCTAATATTGCGTTGATCCTCCTCCGCGATGACTCGTCCTAGCCACGCGATGGCATAAAGTAACGTCTTTAAGTTGATGCCCTCAGTTACTAGGCCGCGTATTCTGGCGATGATGCACCCTAAGAACCACTGCCCGATGGTTCTGATTCGTGGTGTTGCTTGCAGCTCGGGAATTAAGTTTATATGCGTCTTGAAAAGATTAGGATCATTTAGGTACTGGTCGATTTCGGGTAAAGATGGTGCGAAGTTCGGGAGCCATCTAGTAGAGCCGTCCGTGGTAGATGGCTCCCGAACTTCGCACCATCTACCACGGACGGCTCTCTCGTTATTCATTTTAGTAAGCAAGTTTGTGATCAGAAGAAATTGGTTGGACATTTTATCCATTTCCTCGGTATCAAGGCGTTTCACTACGTCATCAACTATTCCCAGTCCTTCTCCGTTACGCAATATGCGTACTTCGAAAGTTCGAATTTCGTTGACGTCTAAAATTCGAATGGACCGTTTCACCTTCTTGTTTCGGAGTTTTCCTTCAATTTCAATCTCATTGCTCTCGCCTGAGATCTCGAAGAGGGCTTGTCCGAAATGAGCGTTATCCGTAAGTTCAATGAACCCGTTCCAAGTTGAGCGTTTTAGCGGGCGTAACAATATTCATGACAATCGAAGGATATGGTGATTAGTCCTGCTCTTTCTTCTTTCAGATGTTTAAAAAATGCTTTTGCTCTTAAAATATGAATTCTCTTAATCATCGTTTTTCTTTTCTTCTAGGGTTTTTCTCCAATTTAATTTGTTCTGTCAACATCAAACAAGTAGAACATACGTCCTGACGAACGGATCCAAACCCAATGTTAAAGGAAGTGTTAAACACTTTTTTGAAATACGATAATGTGACAGCATATCCTGGTGATGCCTAGTCCATGTACATATTGGACATTTTCTTGATTGTCAAATACAGTCAAAGATACGAGTATGTTGGCGGTTTTTGCCACGACAGTAATGGGTTTCCAAAGGTTTGAATGATAGTTTGAACTTTTCTACTGCTTCTTTCCGCGCCGCAAAAGAGAACTTTTTTCCATTAATACTCCTTGTACCCTTCCTTTTTTGAGCCTTAAAATGCCCAGAAAGCTTTTGTAACAGACTGGTACTAATTTTTTCGTTACAGCTTTAGGCGAATAATATTTTGTGGACCATCCTTTGCAATTTTTTGTCCGTTTTGTTGGTTATATCTTTTTATTTTAGTGGTTTGGCAATATCTTGAGCATCTTTGGTTAAATTATTGTAAAATTCTTTATGAAACTTAAAGACGTCATTGGAAATTAATGAAGCGCATGCATAACTTTTACTATTGTGGCCACACGTAGGTTGAAATACCTGAAAAAAAAATACACTTGTTAGTCCCTACTTAGAACCGCATACTTAAGTACCTACCTACTTAACAGGTCGCTGCAAAAATATAATTTTCAATGAAATTATGAAATAGTAATGTTATCATTAAAAGTAAAATACGAGTATATATATATACAGGAAAGGCTGAACCGATTGTGATAAAACATGATTAGTTTTAATATATACGTCATGCCCTTTCCTTTGATACCGCACTCTTTCGCCCTCCATACCTAGTAAATGGCTGAACTGATTTTGATAAAACTTTTTATGAACAGTTCAGGTTCAGTGGCGTGTCTTGAGAGAGACCTACGTCCAGCAGTAGACTTACATAGGTTGATGATGATAATGTATGAGAGCCATTTCCGAAAAACTGGCTTTCTAACAAAAAATACTGTGTTCAAATAAATTTACCCTTTTAATAGCTACGGTGCCACACACAGACACACATAGCGGTCAAACTTATATCACCCCTCTTTTTGCGTCGGGGGTTAAAAATATAAACGTTTATAATATAAAATATTTAACTTGCTTGGGTAAGTAACCCTAATGCCAGACAGATACTGTTAAATTTACCTACAAATTGTTACTATTTCCATTAATTCATTAGCTGAATTATATAACTACCTAGTTTTAGTTTTCCATAAGTCTGTAGTAACTGCTTCACTAATTAATAATCATGTTGTATACACATACTTAAGGATGTAGTTTAGAACAAAACTCATTGATTGTATTTCTGACACCAAATTGACTGTACTTATCCTGTTTTGTGTATTAAAAAAATAAATAAATTTATAATTTTTTTACTGGCGAAAAGTTCTAAAACAATTATTAAATGTGTTTATGCACAGTTCTACGCGACATTTGGCGCAAGATAAAAATGTTTTTCCTTTACAACCAGGATATTTGCAGCGATGTCTTTCTTCACCCCAAACAGGAAAATGCTCAAACTCATCACGTCTAACATCACGAGGAGGTAGGATTGATGTTTTTGACTTTTGGCTTTTATTTTCAATGTAATCAGATAAACTTGCTCTACCTCTCTCTTTGATTATCGATGGCCCAAGCGTCCACAAATTTTTCCCTACTTCAAATTTGAAGTCATTTTTCATTGGGGTTGGTGTATGCTGCTGCTTCCCGACTCTTCTGTATAAATAACTAGCAATTGATTAGAGATACAAATTATTCGTCCTGATTTTTATTTTATACTTCCCTAGAACGAATCTAGGAGGTCCACACCCACCCACATGCTGGTTATATGTTTTAATTATTTGGTGAACAATTTACTTTTAAATACTTTTCTATTTCTTGCTGTTTCTATTGGTTTTTGGCCCACTAAAGACAATGATAAAACGACTAGTTTGTTATCGTACCACACAACGATGACAATATCTGTATTATCACAATTTGCTACCCATTGCTCAGAATAACCTCTTCTTCTTTTTTAGGTCTTTTATGGAAGATATTTTGGAGTCTTTTCCTAAACGGCCTTTGTTGACAGTTCCCAGCGACTGTATTTTCTCTTTGGCCAAATAAGCAATCAACTCTGCCGACGTATAATAATTAAAAAAAAACTAATATCGACCTAGCTAAACGTACTACGATATTTTAACTTGCTCCTAAGTCAGCTCACGGTTCGCTTCACTACATTGCTAAATGTCAGTAGTTGTGATCAAAATGTTAAGAGTTGTCGCTACTAATAGTTTTATAGCTATAGAAACGACTAAAGTTGGTGTTCCACATATGGAACTGGGTGCTTTGTAGAAACAAATCTGTCTCGACGCATAGTATTATAAACCATCAAATTTCTCATATCTTCGGCCTGGTCCCAGTAATATCTCTTAGAAGGAATTAAAAACAAACATTGCACACATTATTATTTATTTAGGGCTATACTTTATACTACATAATATCGGCCTAAAGGTGCCATACAGCACCCGTAAATTTTGAAATATGATAAAACCAATACGCAAAAATAACTAAATTATTTCTTATTAATTGTGTAATTTTAAATCTTTATTAATGCTGATATGGACTTAAATCTGAAATAAATGACATTATTATTATTATTTTTATTACAATTTAATCTAGTCACACAAGTGATTAGGAAAAAAACAAAATGCAAAAAGGAATAAATTTCACGAAATATGTAAATTATGACACATACTTGAACTCCAAATTCATTTTCTGCAAAAATTTCACAACACGGTCTGCAAAACATAAATTTCTGGTGATCATACCCACGCATCCTACTTTTAGTTTTAAATCGAATTCTGATACGCTGATTAACTCGACGAGTCCCAGGCACAGTTCGTCCGCATTATCGTTTTCGATTTTATCACTCGAATAAAAATGAAGCATTTCGTGATCTAAAATGATTGAATTTATTTCGCGAACTGCATCATTCCGGGTGCATAAAATGACTCGTGAGTGCGCAAACGTCTAGCTTATCGATTGTAGCGTACGAGAAAGCAAAGTCGATTAATTCCTTTAACTCGGTCATGTGTTCTATTAAATCTAATGAGACGATCCTTTGAATAATTCTACGGAGCTGTCGGCAATTAGTTCAAATCTAATTTTAACTGAAATTCTGTGATTTTTATTTTGCCATAGCGGAGATTTTTTAATGAACTGTTTAGAATGTCTCAATCGGTTTTAACGTTAACTACGATTGGAGGAATTTGACGAAAATCACCCGTATTATTGTATTACCACCAAAGATTTTATCAGACTTCATGAGGTCGCGCAATGATCGATCTAACATATGTTCATGATACTTGTGTGCCATTGGCGCCTCGTCATATATGATTACCGTCGCGTGGAATATTAACTCGGCGCGTTGAGTTCTGTTAGTAAAATTCCAGCTACGGCTGTTGTCTAACTAACGGAATTTTAAACAATAAGTGCGGTAAAAGCATTATCCAAGTTTTGTGCAGCGATCGCTGATGAGGCCGTACAAGTTACTACTGATTCTAAGTTACGCGTACTTAAGCCGTTATCGTATTTAGCAACGTTGTTTTACCTGTACCTGCAAGACCGTCTATAAAATAGCGCACGGATTATTTTCGCGGAAGTCCTGATCTACGCAAAGACGATCTATGTATGCGAATATAGAACGCTGTTCTGACGAGAGCCTGGGTAACCACTCATCGACAACAGTCTTTTGCTGTTATACATTATATTTGACGCGTTCTCTGGCTAATTCAGTAAATTTATCCTGGACTTCCGGAAGTCCCAATGATGCGAGCGAAGACCCATGTATACGCAACATTCTATTTATTTGTGTGAGGAACAAGTTGTAAGCGTTATCAAATTCATTTCGCATCCTGTGCAAAATATCCTCACAGAGTTGGATTTGTAATGTGTTCAGAGACGCGACTGGGATGCCGTTAGCAGCCAACAACCTTTGCAGGCGGGGGCCAGTAAAAAAAGTTGTAGCTGCCTGCATAGTCCTTTCGTACTCAACTTCGTCGTCCGCGAGAACAGCTGACCAGCAGACAGCTTTGGCTGCTTTTTGGAAAGTAGTACAATCTGATCCACCAAGGCTCAAAATATCAATGTAACCCCGACAAGCAAAATAATTTAATAGCATTCTGAGTTAAAGTTGTTCCTCTGTCAGGCGCGACCCCATTTGACCTCTACCGCGCAAACTTGCACAAAATTGCAGACAAGCGCGCTACTATTTGACCTCTTTAACGTACAGTTGAAATTTATCATTTATGGTTTCTAAAATCGCGACTTATCAAACATATCATCTAACCCAAACGTCCGAATACAGATTCGGACGTTTGGGTTAGATGATATGTTTTTCACATCATTTTCGGCGTGATTTATGTGTCGAATTGTTCGCCCTGTTTCCGATTAAAATATGTTTACAGATCCGATGATTCTCTATTTACATCGGTTTCATGACCCGGTTTGGTATTAACGGTTTGTTGATTTTCCAAATGAACGGTTAACTGATTTATGTTTGGTTCAAGAGAAGTGAAATCGAATTCTAATACAGGCCATGCCGCGTCGCTGGACCCTATGTACCGCTTCGTTACGTAGTCTTCGATTTCATTTAGTTGTACTCCATCAACAATGGCAACGCGCCCTTCAGGACCTTTCGTCATGTATTTAAAGAGATACTTTACAATGCTACAGCGTGAGGATATATTGACTATTTATTTGAGCATTGTACTTCAAAACCAACTGACGTTGTACGGGACGACCCACAAATCGTATACTTTTATTTCTCCATTGCAAAATCTAATGACACCTTTGTTCTTAGAATTACGACCTAAATGAATGAAACCTTTGTCGTCACAGAATATAACGTCGATTTTAAGTTTTTAGAAACGTTTACTACATATTCGTTTTTCTTTGTCATGTCATGGCAGGTTATATCTTTCTTGCCCACACGCTTGGGTATGTCGGTACGGCATACTTTATCTATACCTACATTCTCTACTGGACCTCCCCTTGAACTCTGAAGCAAATGTGGGCATGAGACAGTCCTCTCTTTTGAAACTATTACAAACTTTAAATACTTGATTTTTCCGAACCATGCGCCGGAGCGCAAGTATCGTAATAATGCGAGCAATCGCAAATTGATATTAGATACAAATTGATATTAGATACAAATTGATATTATTTATATTGATACTCTTAATGTAATTTGCTCTTAAGTAATTCATAAAAAGTTTTACGTTTTCTAAAGAGTTTCGAATTGATCTCGTTACCTGAACGTATAAGCTTTATTACGCGCTTAAACTTCCCGCTCCGATGGATCGCTTATATTGTAACATAATAATATTAAAAAAATGTATTTAACTCTAGCTCACTAACCTTAATTTCAAGTAACATTATCACTAACCATTCGTAAATTTTACGACGAAATAAAACATCGATATTTATTTAATCAACTTTATTTACGATACAAAACTTTTAATTTCAGTCTTAGTTATCTCTTAATCAAATAACATAATCTGTTTTAGAAATAAGCTTTAGAGAACAATGATTGCACATTGGAACAATATGCTCTCTGCAAATCGCTTTTTTGCAGCCCTTGCAGAAGTTAGTTGTCATACGACGTTTTTTGCAGGACAGTAGCTGCAAGTTTTGCGGGTTCTGGGAACGTCTTGACTAGAACCTTCTTGAGGATCATCAATTTTTAAGACCTCCGCGATGATCTGCTTCAGATTTCGTTGCAAAGTTACAGTCTGATATCTCCCTTGCAGCCAAGGCTTCATCAGTTCGTCTGCCATTTCAAATGCAAAAGGCCTTCTTTTGATGGGTTTTTTTCCAGTTCGGATCGCATTAGAGACGTAGATGACATATGCATTCACTATGGACAGATTTAGGATGTCGTAGAACAAGCACAGCGGCCATCGATTGGTCTTACGGCTAGTACTCATGATCGAGCACATCTGATCTACAGTATCAACCCTTTGTGGAATTGTAGAATTCAATAATTTCGGGCTTTTTTGAATCGATATTGATGGCAGGTTGATCATGTATCGTAAAAAGAAGGTAAACGACCTTATTTGACTTCGGTTTATAAGACACCAACGTCATTTCTTTATCGAAACCGAATGTCGAAGTACCTACTCGTCTATTTCTAGATTTAATCATTTCTTTGGGGATCTCTCGCTTATTGCTTCGTAGAGTACCTACCAATGTGAGCTTATATGGTGGTTTCAACAGTTCAGTGGCCAGGGAAACCGATGTAAACCAAATTATCCATGGTTATATTCCGGTTCGATCCATGGTACGGTTTAGACAGCTCCTTCACAAAATAATTTGCTAATGGCTCGTTACCTGTGTTTGTGTTTTTTCCTATATAAGGCATAGCATTGCACATGAAGTTTGTACTAGAATCAGCCACCATCACAAGCTTCAAGCCATATTTGTTGGGCTTATTAGGGATGTACATGCGAAAAGGACAGCGTCCTCTAAATCCGACCAATTGTTCATCCACGGTTATGTAAGAACCTGGCTTGCACCATTTCTTGCAGTTTTCTATAAACCTATCCCAGAAACCTTTCTAATTGGCGCCAGTCTATCACATATCCTTCTTTCTTGTCTAGTATTTCTGTCATCAAATCTCATACATCTCAGTAAAAATTCGAACCTTTCAGCACTCATACAGGCTTTGTAAGTTTTTGCACTTCTCAAGGTATCAAACAAAATTCGTGTTGGCAAATGATTACTTTTGAGACCAGCAGATTGAATAAGCAAACCCAGCAATGCCTTGATTTCATTGTCCGACGTATGTGTAGTAGTATACTTAGATGTTTTAAATTTTTTTTTTAATGTCAATCCGACGTTCGTATATTGAACAATAACACCGATCATTGCCTCCTCTACAAAAAGATAAAATAGATCTTTTGGCTGTGTGAGTTCTTTAGCCGTGCCTACGGGACCAGGTACAATATGCAGCACATTACGAGCAGCCACGCGAGTACGTGAGTCTCGAGGTTTTGTAGACCATTTGTGTTGATTCTTACCGTACAGGATATTCTGTCTTGGTTGAATGATTGATTGCTGCTGTGGTAGTTCCTCATATTCAGAATCCATCTGATCCATACCTGATGTCAGTGAAGTATCATCATCAGAATCTATGACTAACCTTCGACTGCGACTGCGACATAAAACGAAGAACTCGTCGTCCGACAAATCTGCAGCATCCTCGTCGTTTCCATCAGTTTCGGTATGAATTTCCGTCTCTAAATGATTACTATCCTCCGATGCTGAAGACTGTGATTGATTATCGGATATTGACTCAGTTTCCAAATCACCTAAACATTGTAAAATGTTTTCATTTTGACTCCTCAAATCCATCTGAAAGCATAAAAACCAAAGACTAAATACATTTCAAATCTTAAAAAAATAACAAAATATCAAAAAGATGCAAATGACACTGAAGTTCATTAGTGATTTATAAAATATAGTAATTATTACGTCATAGTATAAAATAAAATATGTTCTAATAGTAATTATTGAAAATAATTGACAAAAAATAAATGCACAACTTTGAAAAAAAGATTTCTAGATACACTAACCTTTCGTAAATTTTACGACGATCACACGATATATCCCGATCTGATGAGCGTGCGTCCGCAACAAGTAATTGCGGGTCACTAGCGATGCGAATTAGGAAGGAAGAAACGGGCGGGGTGGCGAGGGTCGGGATCTTACCGAAACATTAAATGCGCAAGGTACGCGTCGTCATTTTGACGAATGGTTAGTGAACTAGGGTTAAAGTTAAGGAGTGGTTAAGTGTGGTCAAATGTGATGTTATGTTAAGAGGCTGAGCAAAGGGAGGGCAAATGACAACAAAGGTTTACGCTGTCGGGGGAAGATGAGAAAAAGGTTGCGTGGTGGAAATTAAAACAGCCGCCACCGTTGGCTTAGGTGGATTCGCGGAGAATCTCGTCACCACGTGTTAAGAGTTTTAACTGATTTTACTAGCGCCATCTATTAGAAAACTTATGAACTTTTCCCTTTTCCTTTACTTTATTCACTTTTCCCCCCCTACCCCTCCTTATACCCTTTAGGTTTCTCTATGTCAGTGAGTGAGTCAGTGGTAATTCAACTTTATATAGTATAATGATACACTTGACTGGGTAGTAAAGTTGGTCAAATGTGATGTTATGTTAAGAGGCTGAGCAAAGGGAGGGCAAATGACAACAAAGGTTTACGCTGTCGGGGGAAGATGAGAAAAAGGTTGCGTGGTGGAAATTAAAACAGCCGCCACCGTTGGCTTAGGTGGATTCGCGGAGAATCTCGTCACCACGTGTTAAGAGTTTTAACTGATTTTACTAGCGCCATCTATTAGAAAACTTATGAACTAAAATGATCGATTTGGGTTCGATGCTAAGTGATGTACAATTCATGTTATATTAATTAAATGTTTCAACATCTTGTCTATTATATTTTTTCGCATGTATTCAGGTAATTTGTAGTTATGTAAACAAGCATGTTTTTAAATTTCTTGTACAAACTTAATATTTGTTTCTTGCTCCGCCGCCATCTTGTCGAAACCCGCGGGACGCGACGCACAAGCGACCAACACGGCGGGTATCGCGAGACTAGTCGCGAACGCGTAGAATACCAGTATCGTAGTGTGAGAATCTCCATATAAATGTATGTGAGATACTTCGCAGCGACTAGTCTCCGAGACTAGAGTAGCGCGGGCGTATCGTAATGGGAGAAGGGCCTAAGTGTTTCCGCTAGGCTGGGTAGCAGATTTTGGAGGAGTAAATCTGTAATTAGATTGGAATGTACTAGCTTGATAGTTGTTATTATTATTACTATTTCGGTTCGAATAATAATTCTGCTTGGAATATTGCTTGTTATGAGTGCTCTCTTGAGTCTTAGTATACGCTAGGTCGGGTGCTAAGGTTTCCGTAGTAACTTTAGGTGGTTCACGAAATTGTGCAGATAAAGCCTAAATACGTTCATAGTTACGAGCCAGCGTTCGAAGTGTATCTATAGAATCGATACTGCTACCGTGTGGAATTAAAATATTTACGTATGTTCAAGCCGATATAGCCGTATAGGCCGAGTGGCTAGCCCTGTTGTCAGAGTTTCTAGGCCGCCCAAAGGTCTCAAGTGTTTTATTAATTTAAGTGTAATAATATGATGACGCTAACGCAACGTCGCACAGTTGAACGAGGTACTGAAAGATTTTTGTAAAAATTGGCAATGATTAAATAAACTTTCATGACGTGTTATCGGCGTCAACCTTTTGACCATCAATACTATTTTCAACGTTAAAATGCCTAGGAATAGTCAGAAATTCTTAGGGAAATTAACCTCTACAGTTTCAGTTTGTGCTCCTTCAATATGTGGTATGAAATTACGTGCCCTCTAAATGAATTAAGATTATAAAATGTGGATATCATCCAAGTTCATCACATTTATAGCCCAAACATTTAACCGTGTGATGTACAATTTTTTTTCTGTATGATTAAGAAGGTCTTTGAATACTAAGAACTGCTTTTTACGCATTTAGAAAGTTAACATTGTGGTTAAAAGTAGTTCACTTTATTTTATCTTTAAGCCATGTCCACTTGGACTTGTTTTAGTGATGCAGATTGACGATCGAATTGTGTGTGGAAATTGTAAAATGCCACTTGAAGTAAAAGCCATGTGTCATAAGAGATTCCTGCGGGTCCGCGCTCCCGTTGCATGGAATATTTTGAATGCTACGTCCACGGCCCTTAGTAAGGAGCGCAATTCGTACAAAATATAATTAAAATATATGATAAAAACCTTAAAACCTTTCCCCGTTAATTTCAAGATGGCGGCTTACGCAGCGGCAGAAAATTAAAGTAGGAAAAATGGTCTGCTATAGTAATTTGAGTAAAAAGTCGAAACATTTTTATTTTATTTACACATTATTATATATTTCACACATTGAAAGTAACATTAGTACGGCATTTTTTTAAAATTAAAAATAAGTGAAAATAAAACTGACACCTGCTTGTCACGATATACTTACTCATTTTGAAGTTTTTAGGATAAGGTTGAGTCCAATGTTGAGTTTATACCATGGAAAAAATACCCCTTGTTTTTCAAAAAATTCCCAGTTTCAGTTTGTGCTCCTTCAATATGTGGTATGAAATTACGTGCCCTCTAAATGACTTAAGATTATAAAATGTGAATATCATCCAAGTTCACATTTATAGCCCAAACATTTAACCGTGTGATGTACAATTTTTTTTCTGTATGATTAAGAAGGTCTTTGAATACTAAGAACTGCTTTTTACGCATATAGAAAGTTAACATTGTGGTTAAAAGTAGTTCACTTTATTTTATCTTTAAGCCATGTCCACTTGGACTTGTTTTAGTGATGCAGATTGACGATCGAATTGTGTGTGGAAATTGTAAAATGCCACTTGAAGCAAAAGCCATGTGTCATAAGATTCCTGCGGGTCCGCGCTCCCGTTGCATGGAATATTTTGAATACTACGTCCACGGCCCTTAGTAAGGAGCGCAATTCGTATAAAATATAAATAAAATATATGATAAAAACCTTAAAACCTTTCCCCGTTAATTTCAAGATGGCGGCTTACGCAGCGGCAGAAAATTAGAGTAGGTAAATGGTCTACTAGGTATAGTAATTTGAGTAAAAAGTAAAAAACATTTTTATTTTATTTACACATTATTATTATATATTTCACACATTGAAAGTTACATTAGTACAGCATTTTATTTAAATTAAAAATAAGTAAAAATAAAACTGACACCTGCTTGTCACGATAAACTCCTTTTGAAGTTTTTAGGATAAAGTTGAGTCCAATGTTGAGTGTAAAGGTGTATTTTTCACCATGGAAAAATACACCTTGTTTTTCAAAAATTTCCAGCTGAGGGATACTAAAAACGATGAGTCACAGTGACTACACAAAATTATGAGTCGCTTCATTGTGAACACTTACCAAAACATCGATTATGAAGATCTGTTGTTTTTAATCCTTGTAATTGTAGTTGCTTTCTATACATCCTCGTTTTGATGCAGCGTTATATGTTAAATTTGTCATCTTTGCCAAATGGTGAAGCTGAACTTTTTGGTAAATCTATATTTCGACAATCACTTTTGCTTAATTGGTTTCGTGGCATCGTGTATGGTCATCGAAGAAATCTAAAACATTTTTTCCTATAATTCGAGACTGTATTTGCGTTCGGTA
The DNA here is from genome assembly GCA_911728515.1 of Peribatodes rhomboidaria. Classification (NCBI taxonomy): domain Eukaryota; kingdom Metazoa; phylum Arthropoda; class Insecta; order Lepidoptera; family Geometridae; genus Peribatodes; species Peribatodes rhomboidaria. Next base: position 9,167,527 of record OU452189.1, read on the forward strand.
ATGGCCTTCAATGAATTAAAAATCATGCATTTTCGCAAACGTTCGAACGACGTTTTCGGTCTCGATACAAATCTCGTCGACTGGCCGCGATACATAAACAAGCCCGCTTTTATCTCTGAAACCAAAAAGCTTATGACAGTCTAAAAACTGTGTTTGGATATAAGTTCGGCTACACAATATAGGCAAATGTTATTTTTATGACATTACGCTTTTTAAATTCGTTGGACTCTGTGGCATCAAGAATATCGGTCAGTTCCGATTCTTCCACAGTTTCGTACTCGGTTTTTTCAATGTCGTTCAAATTCAAATTATTTTATTGATACAAAAACGAATGAACAATTACATTTATGTCACACGATGATACAAATAAGAAAATAATAATAAAAATAACAAAGACAAATTCAAAAGTGATAATAACAATTAATAAAAAATAATTAAAATAATAAGAAAGTCACAAATTAGTAAGAAACATCGTCTAAACTATCTGAACTGTCATGCCTCTTACACCCGCTCCACTGATCAGTCAGATTTTCACAATATTTAAAAAAAATTGCTAAAACATTTGTCCAATTATCCGTCAATAGGTCAAAATCAGTGTTGACGGCCAAGAGCGCATTAAGCTGCGGCTCCATTGAGGCGGAGACGAGCGGAGCTGAGAGGAGCAGAGCTGTGAAAAGAGGTACGTGATTCCACTGAGGCGGAGACGAGCGGAGCTGAGTGGAGCAGAGCTGTGAAAAGAGGTAAGTGATTCCACTGAGGCGGAGACGAGCGGAGCGGTGTATAGCGAGCCGGGACGAGCAGTCGAGACCCAATACATTACAGTTAGTTAACTGATATCTGGAGAGTGCACACGTCATGTCGGTGCTAAGTAAAAAAAAAGCCGTTTTATATCTAACATTGCTAGAAGACGAAGAAATCGAAGCAATGAACATTGCTTTGATTGCCGCAAAATACTTGAGCTCCACTAAGAGAAACCATAGATTCTGGGTGAGAGAACACATAAAATATCATTCAACACAAGGGGAATTCGAAACTTTTTTTCAAACATGTGACGACGAAACATTTGAAAGTTCTTATAGAGTAACCAGGAAGACTTTTTATGAATTGCATAGCCTGATTGGACCTCATTTAAGGAAGAATGACACTAACTGCAGATTATCGATTAGAAGTGAAGAAAGGTTGGCGTTGTGTCTGAAGTAAGTGAATACTATTTAATTGTAAAAAAAAAAACATTTCAGAACTTCACTGTCCCCATGATATGCTTTTTTGAAATACTCCACGCTCTTACATACATTGTTTCGGCCATTGTTGTTTTTTTATGGGATTGCATTTTCATTTTCAAATCTACATACTCATACCAAATTTCAAGTTACTCTGACATCTCGAAGTAGGTGAAAATCGACTTGTAAGTTCATGATGTGTAATACAAACCAACACATAAACAGCGTGACAGGTGAAACTGAATAAAACGCTTGTAATAATATTTATTAGTAATTATTTATTGTTACAGAATCATGACACAGACACACTTGATTTTGTTTATATTTAACGCAGTATAAAACCGAGCGGGAAAGTGTAAGTCAGGCTGGGGCATCTAGGTTTCTGTTTATGTTAGTATCGGGTGTAGCTGGTTCTTTATTTCGCAAAGTTTCCGTGTTTGAATAATTGGCCGAAGTATTTGAATCTGTACTTGTGCAGTATCCATAATTCGGAGCAGTCCACAAATGTTGTTCATTTACTTCCTCGGCTTCCATAAGAGCGTTCATTGCGTTCCGTTTAACTTGGCGTTGCAAATAAGCCGGAAGTTTTTTCACACTCTTTGCCATTCCAAGAAAAAAATGATCTATTTCGTCAACGCTATCGGGTGCTGTCAAAATTTCTTTTATTTCAGCTCGTTCTTTCATCAATTGCTGGTGATTTTCTTGATGTTTTTTTAGTAGCTCAGTAATATCATCAGCTTTTCTTTTATTGGTAGTTGTTGAAGAAGCGTGGGATGAATGAGATGGCGAAGGAGCAGCATTTTGTGTTGTCGAATTTTGAGAGTTATCAGTTGTAGGTTCTGACAGAATACTTTCTATATCTGATAGCAGCTCTTCTTGTGATCTCGAGTTATTTTCTGTACCTGCGGACATTCGTGTATCGTCAGTGCCTGGGCTCCTGATTTCTTGTTGCTCGTAGTTCGTCGTTCGGTCTCTGTTACACATATACGGCAGTAAAAACTCCATTTGTTTTTGATACTTCCATAATTTTTTTTGTTTTGTTGCCAGACCACTTCTAGTACAATTTTGTCTTTTTATGGCGTCGCGGTGGTTGTCGCGTAATTTTTTCCACTTTGCTTTAGCTGTGGTAACTGAAAGAAAAGAAAATCAAGCTTCATTTTGTGAAAGTAATATAATAAAATATATTTACAGATATTTAGCGACTGGCAGCAAGTTTTCAACCATTGCAGAAAATTTTAGAATTGGAAAAAGTACTGTATCAAAGATTATTCCAGAAGTTTGTGATTGCATTTGGAAGGTGCTGCAGCCGTTATACATGCCAGTACCAAATAAAGATGATTGGTATAGAATAGCAAAAGACTTTGCAGACTTGTGGCAATTCAAGAATTGTGCTGGTGCGCTGGACGGCAAACATGTGTACATTAATGCACCAAAAAATTCAGGGTCTTCATTTTTTAATTATAAACACAGATTTTCAATCGTTTTAATGTGTGTAGCCGACGCTAGAAGGAAAATAATAATGGCAGATATTGGGTCTATGGGAAGGTTCGGTGATGGAGGAATATTCTCTGATAGCGAATTTGGAAGGCGACTACAAAACAATGCTTTAGATTTACCACCACCTGAACCACTAACTCAAGATGGAGAACCAGTACCATTCGTATTTATTGGGGACGAAGCTTTTCCCTTGTCTTATAATTTAATGCGTCCATATCCTAGAGATCAATTGAATGCAAGCAAAAGAATATTTAATTACAGGCTATCAAGAGCTCGTCGTATTGTAGAGGCGACATTCGGTGTGTTGAAAAGGAAATGGTATGTGTATCATAGAGAATTTGAATGCCAAGTCGATACTGTCGGTAAAATTGTTAAAGCAACATGCATTTTACATAATTATTTGATTGAAAACCAGCCAAACTTTTTAAATGAAATAAATGCAGATGCGGTACCAAGAGACGAGAGGGATAGCAATACATTGACGATAACAAATAATGCAAGTGCAAGGGAAATTTACCGGATCCGAGATATATTTTGTGATTACTTCAACAACGAGGGTAAAGTCCCGTGGCAGGAGACCCGTATTTTGCGACGCCTGAGCATTTTATAATTTAAATAAATACGTATTGTACTTACCATTCTGAATACTTGTTTCATTCGCCACTATCTGCCATGCCGCATCCTTCGTCTCATTACACTTGTAAGTAGTAAGTTGAGTGTTCCACAAACATGGGTACTTTTTGACATTTTCAATGAACAATTCGTCACCCATTGTTAAGCGTACGCAGTTGTGTAGTATCGGTGACGCTAGCGGTCCAACTGACTATCAGTGTGACCATCTTAAAAAGTGGCAAATTTGCCACAGACTAGGCAAAAAATCTGCCAAAATCTGCCACACACGGCGTCTAAAATGCCAAAAATCTGCCTCCAAGGAAACGGAAAAAATACACAACCACTACGAGGAAACTTGTATATTATATAGAGGTAGGTATATTACAAAAACTTACTTATATATTAAACTACACACTTATCTAAAACATTTATTTTAAATATGTGATATACACATACTTTGTCATACTATTACTCAGTCTACGTATCGATGTTTGCCTCCAAATATTCTTCTTGATTTTTAGTGTACATACATTTTGATGACATCTTTTTAATCATGTTTTTCGGAGGTTTAATCAACACGGCAACAAATAAAGGAACACGGCGACTGTGTATCCTACACAGTCGCCGTGTTCCTTTATCCCCTCTTTTGTCGTGATTATTGCCGATACATGTTGATTTAGGAACCTATTTCTTATTTTTGTCTTGTTTAGATTCACTTGAGAAAATATTCGCTCGCACGATGCGTTTGACATTGGCAGACACAGTAACGCTTTCGCGAAATTTGTAACATTGGGATATTTGGCGGCCCCATTGACATCCTTAATTTTGCCAATCGCTCCCCAAAATTTGTCAACGCTCATAATTGTGTTAGTAGTGCCACTTCCACCTGATTCTAATAAATCCTTAACTGTACTATCAAATTTGATTTGACGCAATTCGTCATCAACTATTTGAATGGTGTTTCCGTCTACAATATTAGGAAAATTCTTAGCAACGTTTAAAATTGACCCAAAATCTTTGTAGACCACATGTTGCGGATCCAAGAATTGTAATTCTTTGAAAATATTGCACAGTGGCAAGCGTGTCCTTAACTCAGTACAGAGTTCAGTCAAGAATGTTTGCATTTTTTTTTAAATGATTGTATACCAGGTTTCAAACTGGCATCTACAGATAAGCTATCTATCTCAGTGCTTACGTTAACACCCAAATATATGTCTTTAAGATGCAAAAAGTTCACTGTGGATTTTGGATCAATTAAGAGTGGATCTGTAGTTTTCAAATAATTTAGTTTGATATAGCAACTCAAAAGGCATGTATACACTTCAGAAATGTCTCTGTATGCTGTGTGAACTGTGGTGTAATCGCCTTGGAATATAATGTTTAGTTTGTTGACTATTTGCAATATATAATCCAGGGCATAAAAATACAGCTTATATATATTGTCATTCAAACTATTGAACAAGAATTCTGATGAAATATTCCGATCATCCAAAAACTGTGACTGAAAAAATAGTTTAAGAGCTTCCCATTGCTCTAAAATTCTTTTGACACAAACATGCAAACTTAGCCAGCGAATTTCATAATGCTTTAATATTTTATGATTTTCAGTGCCAATGAAATCTTGGTATTCGACAAATTCTCTTTGTCTTTTGCTACTATGTGCAAAATAACCGTAAACTTCCTTTATTATTTGGTTAATAGCTCGTGGTATGGTGTTTTTACTAGCGTGCGATACACACAAAGCTGTAGAATGGCAAACACACTTAATAAACATGCAATGTGGATTTACATGTCTTATTTTTGCAACAATACCTCCTTGTTCTCCAAACATAACGTTAGTAGTGTCAGCCCCAAAACCAATAGCATCTTAAATATTAAGGTTAGCATTAGTCAAAGCCCTGGAAAGTGCGTCAAATAATGACTGCGCATCAGACCCGTCCAAATCAACTAAAGTTAAAAATTTGGTTTTCACTTGGAGATCTTTTTCAGAATAATATTTGGTTACAACTGCAAGCATCGAAGTGGTTGTAACATCTGTGGTCTCATCAATAATTAAGGAAAATATTGGTTGCCGCGTTTTCATATTTTCACACGATTTTAAATCAACGAGCATCTCTTCTTCTAAATCAGGCTTCAAAATATTATACGTTACCGCTGCTGCTTTTGTCCTCTTGCATGAAAATTTTTTTGCTATTTCAGAATCGTGGAAACTTTTTGATATTATTTCGCTCAAATGATCCATTAAACGAAAAGGTAAGTTGTGTTCCACTAACATAGCACAAAAATTTAATTCCGCCTTTTTCACTTCCTCTTCTAATGGAGATTTCTTAAAAAAATGATCAACCTGAAACAATTTAATAAAATAAGTAATTTTGAAAATATCTGAAGACTGACTAAATATTCATACTTAGTATGAAGTACTTACCGATGATTGGCCACTATACCCAATTATGTTTTTTTTATGCTTCTGAGATGATCCATGCTCTTTTAAAGAAGATAATTTGGTAATTAATTTACAGTTGCAAGCTTTACAGAATGCAGCGTCCTGGTCATCCTTAGACCTCGACAACCAGGAAGAAAGCAAGGGATCTTGCTCCTACTCAGGTCGATAAGAACGCTCGTATCTTCTCTTCATAATTATTTCTTAAATACTCGTAGGTACCGAACCGCACTTGACAAACACCAAAAGAGAATGAGGTAAAATCAAAAGTTGAATGTATTGGAAACGAAATCAGTTAAGAAGATAAGAATATTGAACACTATAATAAATAAATTAAGGTTCATAATCAAATTATGTGCTTATTGCTTGTTTAAAAACGGTATACCGTTTAGGGAATTCCCCCATAGGAATATATGAAATCCACTCAAATTAGTTTTTTGTTAAATTTATTTCATGACCATGGATACAAGTCCTTCAGTCGAAATAATAAAACACTCAAATGAGAAGATTGATGAAGTTGCCAGTTTCATAAAATCATTTTTTTAAATGTAATAATAAATTTTACTTAATGTATTATTAGATAAAAAAGAGTCGTAAAATTTCAAATAATTATACTTCATTGACAATTCAAGTAACATAATGCGAATTTTCTTGGAATCTTTAAAATCTGCTACTTTTGTTAATCGTCAGTATAATCTGTCACAGACAAAATTTAGGGGCCAAATCTGCCAAAATGGCAGAAATCTGCCACAAATGGTCACACTGCTGACTATGCGGACTGCGGCTCGAAACCGATTCGAATCCCGCCCCTCCACTCTGCTTCGCCCCTCTCTGGGCCCTTGATTGTCGATTTCTACCACGTCACTTCGCCGCTCATCTCCGCTTGACTATTTCCATTGAATCGGAGCGGAGACGAGATGTGGATTTCATGTAATATGATTGGTCGATCCCCACACGTCTCCTCTCCGCTCCGCTCGTCTCCGCTTGACTGTTTCCATTGAAGCGGAGCGGAGACGAGATGTGGATTTCATGTAATATGATTGGTCGATCCCCACACGTCTCCTCTCCACTCCGCTCGTCTCCGCTTGACTGTTTCCATTGAAGCGGAGCGGAGACGAGATGTGGATTTCATGTAATATTATTGGTCGATCCCCACACGTCTCCTCTCAGCTCCGCTCGTCTCCGCTTCAATGGAGCCGCACCCTTAAAATGGCGGCGGACGCGAACCAAAGGAGACTTAGATCGCGCTACCGTACGACCCTGATTCGCGTAAAAAAGATCATACGGTTGGCCGCGCCTGGCTGCAGGCACCTAGGGGTCATCCGGGACGAACAACGTACACAATAAATTGTGCGGGTACAACGAGTCGACCGACCCTCTCAGGACCCTGCAACAAAACGTCAGCTGGTCTAGCAGTATTTTCACTTCCAGGGAGTTGTATCCTAATTGTCCGAGAAGAAACTTTGTCGGATGCATATACGGATAGTATCCAAAAATCATTTTATAAAATGACCTGAAAAATACTTTTTGGACCTTCTCTAGCCTCCGTGCGTAGGTAACGAGATGTGGGTTCCATACACAGGCACTAGATTCGAGCTTGCTTCTCACCAGAGCGCCGTACAAGGTTTTTAAAACTTGAGGATTTTCGAAGTCCTTGGCATTACGCAATACAAAGCCCAAACGACGATAAGCCTCCTTGGCGAGATCTGACACGTGGTCGTGAAATGTCAGGCTGCGGTCGAATGTTACACCCAGATCCTTGATACAGTGTACTCTATTTATAACTACATTGTCGAACTGATAATTATTATGTATAGGATTTCTTTTACGGTCAAATGTCATCATATTACATTTACTGAGATTAAATTTCATTTTATTGGTCACACTCCATTGAAAAATTTTATTTATGTCATTTTGTAGGCTAAGGCGGTCACTAGGAGAACGGATTTCAAGAAATAATTTAAGATCGTCAGCGTATAAAAGGCACTTTGCGGTTTTCAAAACTTTAGGCAGGTCATAAATCATACAAGAAAATATAAGGTTATCGTTATTTTGCCGAGTGGAAGAAGTACTCGTAGCATTAATGCATTGAGATGCTGATTGGCATGATAAATTGCCACTTCCTCTATCGGGACACACTTTCCAGTTTGGCTTGAATGTATTTCGAGGTGGCATAGGAAAGAATTTTCGATAAATGCCTTTGAGCTGCCGTGCATTTGGGTTGTCATTGTGACCCCCGTGCATACGAATGCAGCCAAAGAACATTACTAGATAGTTTTGACTAAGTCAGTATGTGGAAAGGTATTTCAAATCTCCCGTTGTATTCACTGAACTGTTGTATAAAAATTGTAGGCTGACAATATCTATTTTCACTCGCACATGGAAACGCTACATCACTTACATGTTTCTCGGCTACAAATGCCTGTTGATTGTGTTGATCTCTTCTATTATTGATTATCGTTAAAACTTCGTCCTTGACTTGATAAATTGTTGCCACTCTCTGAATTATGACGCCTCTTTTTTCGCCTCGATTTGGAAGCCTTCTGAAAATCATGGTCCTGGCTTACACCACTCATAGGCTGAGAGCCTGTGCCTGGAGGGCCCGGATGCTGGTAACTAAGTCTAGACTAAGGTATTTTAAAAATGTTGCTTTGGTGCTTGTAGTTAGGTGGTGGCGCACTAAATATCTGTTGAGTACGCATTGGACCGCGATTCGAGGGCATCTGGGATGGTCGCCAAATCAGATTTGGCCTTGGTGCCTCAGAGTTCATAGGCCTAGATGGGCATAGCAAATTAACCGCGGGTGGTAGAAAAGTAATAGCTCATTATGACGTTATCAACGAAGCTAAATAGAAAATCAAGTCCTTCCAGCACCGTATTTATTATTCATGAATCTTTGAAAACTTTGTTTCGCAGTTCTTAAACCAAAATGTAATCTTACAAATTCGAATAGCCCAAATGGCGTTATCACCGCAGTCTTTTTTACGACTTCTGGAGCAATTTTAATAAAATTATACGCTTTGTTGATATCTGTTTCAGAAAAAAAATCTCACCTGCCAATATTTACGTGAAGTTATGTAACCTTGGTACGGGATAGTGGTCCGGCTTGGTGATGGCGTTTAGACGCCTGTAGTCACCAACTGGCCGAATGTCCCCATTCTTCTTCGCGACAACGTGCAGCGTACTGGCCCACTCGCTTTTCGATGGCCTACATACTCATCTCCTGTATTAGCTGAAATTCTTTCTTAACTTTATGATACCTATCTGGCGGCAATGACCGCGCTTTCGCATGAAATGGCGGACCTGTGGTTTCAATATGATGATAAATAACGTGATCTACGTCGTCAGCCATGCCCTTAAACGACACAATCCTAGTAATGTTCGGAAACTCTGCCAGTAAATCTACAAATGGATGATTACAATCTACTGTAGTTATTGATAATTCATCACAAGTAAATATGCTGCCAAGCGTCAGTAAATTATTTTCCTTATCTATTAACTTACGCGCACTTAAATCTACGACCAATGCATGATGTTCCAAAAATTGGCGCCTAATATTGGCTGGTTAACATCCGCAATCACAAAAGTCCAGCGATTCGACCTGCGAAGCCCTAAATTTAAGTACAAGGTCTTTAGGCCATAAGTTTTTATTTCACTACTGTTAGCTGCAAATAACTTATAGTCCGTATTCTCCCTTGCTAACTTTTGCTTCTGCGTGGCCGGTATCACTGAATTATTCGCGCCCGTATCTATTAAAAACTTTAGTCCGTTGTCTTCATCAAAAATACTGAGGCGGTGGTTGTTACCCGGTACAAATTGACCTGCCGCCACTGTTTGTACCGCGTCTAGGTTTCCGTCGGGGATTTCCATGCGCAAGGTTTTTCGCAGGCCCTTGCTCTAGTAGTCCGATACCGAAAGTTCCACTTGCATAGCCAATCTGGATCTGCTGGTGTCCTGGACCTTGATTTGGATCGCCCTCTGTATCCTCCTCGTCCCCGGAACCTCGTCGTATCTCGTTGATCGTCGATGTTCTTTAACTTCCTCTCGGAGTGCAGATACTTCCAAGTTCAGTCTGTGCATCTGCACTAGAACGTCGCTTACTGGGAATGTTACACCGCTGTTTGATGCTGCTGCGACCTCCGCAATCTCGTCTCCTCTGATGTTTTCGTTGATTTAATCTGCTATGTTCGCCAGATTTTATAATGTTTTGTCCTTACTGACCGTTAATACTGTTCTTATTGACATCGGCACACGCGCGAGCCACAAGTAAGTTAGCGCTGTTTCAGATATTTGGGCATTTCGTCCTAAGTCCCTCATTCTGCGCAGAAGCTGGGATGGCTTCTGCATCCCCAGCTCCATTTCACTAACCAGTTTTTGGAACTGCCTATCCGCGCTCGCTTCATACACTTGTAACAATCTTTCTTTGATAGCTTTCTCTATTTCTAAACTGAAAATGAAAAAAAAGTTTTATCTATGTACTTCAATGTCCATTCTTCTGATTACTTAATCTAACTAAAAACAGAAATATTGTATAACTTAAGTAAATATTCATATTAAATTGAGTTCATCTTGAATTTGTCTAACAGACTGCTTTCCCTAGGAAGATCAACTAGAGCATACTATTGAGTAGTGTAATTACTTAGTATTAAAAAAAAAGTACTTACAACGGACCATTCTGTTGAGCATTTGTACATCACAAGAACTTGTGGCATTGAGCCTACTGGCCACCTCCTGCCAGAGACGGTAAGACTCCTTCTGTCCCTAGGAGGTATTAGTTCACTCGAGTGAACTTATGTGCAGACAACACGCAGCATTCACGCGCAGAGTCTTCCAAGGTCTTAGTCAGGAGGCGGCACCGTCCCAGGAGGAAAGAGAGGTCCGATGAAATTTAAGATGGCCGCGACCTCTTACGGAGAAACACTGACGAAGAAACGAGAGCGAACGATATCTTATATCTTTAAATGAGCAATTCTTGTATATATATATATAATTGAAATCTCGGAATCGGCTCCAACGATTTTCATACAATTTAGTATATAGGGGGTTTCGGGGGCGATAAATCGATCTAGCTAGGAATCATTTTTAGAAAATGTCATTTTATTCGTGTTTTATCGATAATCAACTTAAACATAAACTTGGAAGAAAAATAACAAAAAGTCAACTGAAAAATATGACTCTTCCTGACATCTATTGGCGAATAATAATACTATTTTTTGTGAGCAACTAATTGCTTTAACGACACAACAGCAGATGGCGTTGTTTTGTAACACGAAGTCAATGTTTGCTTTGAGGTTAGACTAAAATCAATTGTTTATTTTCCAAAAAACACAATAAAAAAAAAAAATACCGAGCAAAGCTCGGTAATCCAGGTACTAGCTAATTAAGCGGCTCACAAATAATAGCAAAATTAACTCACGTTTAATACAACAAACACAATAAATTAACACAACAAATTACCTTTAAAAAATATACTGGAGACACGCCTGTTCAGCTTGACAGACGATGAAAGAAAAAAAAGTTTACAATTACCCATTATGATTTATGAAACGGTAATTACTCACGTACGATTTAATCGATTATTCCGACTGTAGTTTCAACCGCATTCGGCGATCTTCATCAAGGCGAGTGCGCGCGGCTGCGTCTCGCATAGCACTTCACACATCGCATAGCACATCACATCAGTGCTATGCGAGACGCAGCCGCGCGCGCGCACTCGCCTTGATGTTTTGATATTGTTAAATCCTATTTGTATAGCTGTCCAGATGTCATCGGACTCGTCTGGATAATAAGAAGCTCCAGTTGCTTGGTAAATTTTAAACGAGCAGTCGACGGTTATTAATTTTTGGAATGCATAGACAGCTGGTACTGTATATGACGACATACTATCTATATATGTAAGTTTTAAATCTGTAACGAAAATTACAAACGGTTGTAGTGTGCATCCACGTTTGGTCGCCGATTCGCGTCTTCTGCTAATTATATAGCTTGTGAGGTCGCCTTCAGTTGCAACTTGCGCGATGAAGCCATCACGGCTCTCAGCTCTCGAGGGTTTCCAAACTGGTTTGTTCTTGTGCTTGCGTGCTGGTGATATGTTGATGACAAATGGCAAGAGCATCAATCTGCATAGTCATAGTGCAAAATTAGAAAAAATATCAATTTAGCCCATCTATTCACAAAATCAATAAATAGTAATATTTAAATACGTCTAATCATCACGCCTTTCCCCGAAGGGGCTCTGGGCTCCATTTATATAGCAGATGACATTAGATACGCACATATGGCTCATACTAGAACTTGAATATCGGACAGTTTTTCAATTCCGGAATTGGGTTTCGATATTCAGTATTTCAATTCCGGAATTCCGAAACTCAGGCGTCTTTTTGTAAAAAAGTGATACGTAAAAGTTTAAATTAACTCTAAGTGTAAAAGATTTGCAAAAATGTCATACCTAAATTATTATTATTAAAATATATGTTTTCTATCAAATACCATTTATTTTATGGATTTACTTTCTTAGTAGGTCTTAGGTACACAGAGAGAAATTATTTGTAGTTTCAATAAAATTCTAACAAATGTTACACGTTAAAATAGCGCCAACCGAGATCTTCGTTATTGCAACAAAATACAATTTGTTACTTGTACTACTTGAAACTCATAACGAAAACAAATAAATTGATTGAATTGACAGTTTTTTTTTGTTTTATTAACAAATAAATATAGTAGTAACAACGAAATTACATTTGTTGTGATGACAAAATTTTATTTAGTAACTTTTTATAGAAACTGCTTTTGTTGGTATAACAATTTTGTTATGGTAAGGTGTACTGAAAATTTTTGTTGGGTTTATTTTATGATTTTGGTTAGGACAACTTAAAAAGCTGTTAGAATCTAAAGCAGCCATTCAATATAACCAAAATTGTCTGGTAAAATTAGTTGAAACAACAAAATTCTAACCAAATTTTACACGTTAAAATAGCGCCAACCGAGAAATTTGGTTATTGCAACAGAAATCACTTGATATTGGTTGCAATAACAAAATTTCTCGGTTTTCGCTATTTCAATACTGAAAATATAGATTTATTTTATGATTTTGGTTAGAACTACTCAAAAACCTGCGCGCCAACCGAGAAATTTTGTTACTGCAACCAATATTAAGTGATTTCTGGTGCATTAACCAAATTTCTCGGAAGTATTACTACACCCAAAACCAGCACGTTGTATATTCTATTACAATTATTTTGATCACAACAATATCTACTGATCTACTGATAGACTATGTTTAACTTTCATGAGAAGAACAAGTCCTTTGATGGTATCAAAATAACTTACACAAATAGAGTAAACACCACATTGTCTAATTAAAGATGGCTCTGAAAAATCCTATCCTACTAATATTATAAACGCGAAAGTTTGTATGTATGGATGGATGTTTGTTACTCTTCCACGCCCGAACGGCTGAACAGATCTGGATGAAATTTGGCACAGAGATAGATTATAGTCTAGAATAGCACATAGGGTACTTTTTAACCGCGGGTGAAACCGCGGGGCACAGCTAGTAGATAATAAAATGTTACTACTCCAGCAATTCTTTGTTAAATTAGACACCTGGCTGAATTTTTTGTCATATGTGAGATGAATATCGAAAAAGTATTGCTGAATAAACAACCACAACTGTTCACATTCTTTCGGGTAGGCAAGATTCAAAACTATAAAACATTTAAAGCCAATAGCTTTTTTCAATGAAGTAAATCTGTACTTTATGTCGTCGACCACCACATAGAATGCTTCAAGCTCTGTAAGTTTACTTACAATCATAGGCTGTCAAGTCAATTCTTATTTGTTGTACTACTTATGTCTATTCTTCAATTACTAATTGAAATTAATTGAAGTCTTTGGTTAAGAAATGCGACCTGTAGACAAAGATTCGGACTGAATACGAACATCCAAAAGCAATTCTGTTGAACCTGAAGCATAGACGCCTCGCTGCGTAACGCTCGCCTGGTCGATTATTCTTCTTCCATTTCAGCATAATTCTAAACAAAAAAAAAGTTCAATAAATAATAATAAAAATAAATAAATATTCGGGACATTGCACACACGGTTGGGGTCGTCCAACATACAAATTAAGCAAAGCTTGTACTATGGTTGCCGGAGACTGATGAACATACGAGTACATACATAGAGAAAAGTGACCAAATATGGAATACCGTTTTGATTTTCAGGCATAACTTTCACAAATTTTATAAATAAAATACTTTTTGTGGTAATTATTAACAATCATATATTTGCACTTAAGTTTGTGACAGTTTTAGATTATTTTGTTCAGTTTGAGGTAAGAAAAATTTTCAAAAACTAAATAACGATAAAGGTACCTATATATGGAAAATGTACCCCAAATATGGAATACTAAAATCACAATGAAAAATTAACCTTAACTTATAAGAGACTCTTTGAAAACTTTGGTATAATAAAGAAATGAACACAAATTATTTACAAAAATCGCAAATCCAGGTATCAAACTCTGGCCCAGCGCAACAATTATGTGCCCAGAGCCTACACATGAGGCACTTGATCCGTGTTTCCCCATGAGTGTCATTCGAAAACAGCATACCACAGAAAATACACTCCCAATCTTCAGAGTCTGGAGCTGTACATCCTATCAAGGCATCGGGTTCGCTGTCTGTATCAAACAGCATCACCTGCTCATCAGCTGAATCAGACATAGGCTTAGTCTTTTATTTTGTTTTTTTTCCTTTTGATTTCTTCTCATTCTGTTTTTTATTTTTGTTTTTTGCTAATTTATTTTCTTTTTCTTCTTTTTTCCTGTTTTTGTCAGACTACTAGACAGACTAGAGAAAAAGTTTAGACCTTTAATGTAATCAATAGCCTCCTCAATAAAACTAAATATTTTTGCTTTATTTTTTTGAGAAATGCCCCTTTTGTATCCCGATTGATTGAATCTACGAGAATTCAAAATATCAAATACATTGTTGAAAAAAAAAAAAAATTCAGCTGTAGCACCGCTTTCTGAAAAATAACTACTGTGTAATAGTGCATGCTTCGTTGCATAGTGTTAGTGCTTTTGCGACACTTCGGCTTAACAATTGTGTCGCTAATTTTACTTTCATTATTTGGTTTTTAAAGTAAATGTGTGTGTAGGTTAGTTTATTTGCAAAATTTAGCCGCTGATTTGTTTGGAGTTTTAAGAGCCGAATCAAAAATTTCCATTCGACGCGCTGGTCCTTGTTGAAAATTATCTTTTTTTTTTCAAACACATTTCTTACTAATTTAATCATATGGCATGCGTCCATGAAAACTACAATATTTACTTTTTTTTAAGGGGTGGGGGAAAGTCGTTTTCAATTGACCTGTACTACATATGTTGCAACCCAGAATGTTCGCAGCTTTTACATTAGTGGGACACCCATCGAATGTGAAAGCTTCGACGTTGACACCGACAGACAGTCAGGAATACCGCAGCGTACGGGGCGAAAATTGAAAATGGTGGACCGGGGGAAAAGGAGGGTGATACTAATGTATGGAGCGGAGAAACGACTCTGGCGATAGGTAGGTACGGTGCACGTTACATAGAGGTTCTAGGTAAGGTATCTGTCATACTATAGTCCTAACATTACAGGAAAGATAATAAGTACACACGTTTAAGGCTTATCTGCAGATGTTACTCATGTATCGAGTTGAGAAAAACTTTATTTAGACGTCTCATATTCCTGTATGGTCTGCTCCGTACCTAAACGTTGCAGGTACCCGTACTACGAAGCGAATGCGCACAGCATATTCCTAAGCATAGTTTGTGATGGAGGAGCTTTGCATCCCATGTGCACATAATTCTTATCATCACGCCTTGCGACTCCACTGTAAGTGATAGTGATGTGACGTGCTATGCAGCGGCTATAGTAGCACGTTATCTAGCCGTTACCTCTTGTGCTATCCAAGCTTGCCTCGATGGTATCTAACATACAGTTTTGATGAGAGCAGATTTAAACTTGAAGCAGCGTACGAGGGAACGGTCTCAGTGCCTTACCTACACAACTCTTCATCATAAAGATAAAAGATAAAGATAAAGATAAATTTATTTGCTTTAAACACGAGTAATAAATATTGTTGTTACAGTAAATTAGAGATGAGCTTCATGTTATGCCTAAAGAGGCGTGCAAAAATTGGAGAGATGGCTAATTATAGAAAAAATATATATTAAATTGTCAAGGCTAATTGAATTTAAATGAATCTATATTACAAATTAAATGTCAATATTAAAGTTGAAATGTCAGCGTTTGAATATAATAGCTTACCTAAATATAATGACAGATGAAAGAGAACCGCAAGTCATATTTCATTTGATATTTAATTGTGAATAGAATGTATGTCAATATTTATTAAAATGTATCCCGGAGGAAGTCATCAATTTTATAAATAATAGCATTTGGCGGTCAATATTTTCTTAAATTCTTTTTTGAAAAGATTTGTATTAAGGCCCCTTATGTTTTGCGGTATCTTATTATAAATTATTGGGCCCATCCCAAAAACACTTTTCCTGAAAAGTTTCGTATTACCTTGTCGGTTTAATAATTTATTATTGTCACGGCGGTTACGAATGGAATGTGCTGAGAGGTTTGGAAACATTTTGGGATTAGCCCTTACAAATACTGACAACTCATATATATACATCGATGGAAGTGTGATCATGCTTCACTAATAGCGATAAAAGAAATAAAAGTAAACTTATTAAACAACCAGTATCTTATATCTTTAAATGAGCAATTCTTGTATATTATATAAGTAGTATAATATTGGGCATTCTACCCCACCTGTCACTCGGCGAAACTTCGTTTCGCCATCGCGACGACGGTGTGATAGAATGCCCAATATTATACGATCGGCTCGATATAATTGATCTGTGACTCGTATTTGTTAACCAATACGACCAGCTCAATTAACAATGTTAGGCTTCTTGTCGATGGTGCGTCAGAATGCTCAATATTAACGTAGAATTTCTTGTTATTGTTCAATGATCTGACAGAGATAGTAGTCAGATTTAGATCATAAATGTTTATGTTATTATTACATTCACTCATTAGCAATCAAACCGCAAAGCGAATTAAACATGAGATTTGTCAAACAACCTCAATCATTGCAGATAAACACAATCTGCGATAGTATTTCTAAGATCGGATTTCGCCATGGAGAATTACTACCCAACTCAGTTCGATGTATTATTTGTGGACCGTCAAATTGTGGAAAAACAAATTTACTCATTGGACTTCTTATTCACGAAAATGGTTTAAAATTTCAAAATATTTATGTTTATTCAAAAACTCTGTACCAGCCTAAATATTTATTTTTAGAAAAAGTTTTACAACGTGTGCCCGGTGTTTCACTTCAAAAATACCAAGGAAGTGAAGAAGTCTTAAAAGTTCAAGATGCAAAACCCAACTCCGTGATTATATTTGATGATGTTGCCTGCGAAAATCAGAATAGCATGCGTGATTACTTTGCAATGGGAAGACACAAACACATTGACTGTTTTTATCTAAACCAAACTTACAGTAAGGTTCCTAAACAATTAGTAAGAGATAATGCTAACTTAATAATACTTTTTAAACAAGATGAAATTAATTTGAAACATGTTTATGAAGAACATGTTAATACTGACATGACTTGGCATGATTTTCGTGTAATGTGTTCGGCAATATGGAACGAACCTTTCAACTATGTTGTAATTAACAAAGATTGCTCCAAAAATAACGGTTGCTATAGAAATCAATTGGATACTTTTGTAGTATTTGACCAATAACGTTATTTAAAGTCCAATACAATACCGATATATTTATTCTTTGGTCAACTTTTAATCGATTAGGATCTTTTTATACCATTATGGAAAAAATATTGAAAAGTCAAATTGTTGATGCTGCAGAAGCTGTAAAAAGAAAAGTAAGAAAAATTAGAGATTTTCAGATTGAAAATAATCAAGCGCTGGAATCAGTTTTCAAACCTGTAACAGAACCTCTCAACCTAATAGCCAACCTCAGTAAGCAAACTGCTTCCCCTTATACTAAAGAAGAAACTAGAACTCCGTTTATTGATAACCAGATCCTGGAAAAAGACGTTGGAATCAAAATAAATAATGATAGTGATAACGATAACGACAAAGATGAATCTGACATTGACGCTGATACTTCATACGAATCAATTGATAACAATGCAGATGGCGACATATCATCAGGGTCAGTTTCTTCAGAAACACTGATAGATATTCCCTTTGGAATCCGAAACGTGCACAAGAAACTCATGTTAGGGTCTGCTTACATAACTATCAGCAATGGTTACATTACAGTAGCAGGAAGAAAATACCGAAACACTCATGGTTTAAATCAGTTGTTACTCAAGAAGGATGTGGATCTAAATTTGATTACTGAAAGCGATTTGCAGCATTATAAATCGATGTTACTTGATACAAATGCACATCGTCGAGACTTTGATCCTACTAAACCAATCAAAAGTAATAAAGGTCAAAAATATATGCAAATTATTAAACCTCTTTTCACCCAAAAAAATATGAATGAAAATGATCAATATACGGGAAACGGAATAACGTTGCCTAAAATGTGGAAGAAAAATGTAGATTTCGTATATTGGGATGATCCTAATGAACTAGTAGAGAGGCTAAAGTTATTGATTGCATCCCGAGATGCTGGTAACACAGGGCTAAATAATGAAATTATATCTATTGTTGAAGAGTTACGTGAAAGTAAAATTATTAATAAATAATAACAAAATTAAGTGCACGGTTCATTTTACTATCAACCTTTCAATATAATACATCTTTAACATGAATATAGATAAATTCGGACACTTTATTCATAAGAGAATGCGTTTATCAGAGTTACTTGAGTATAATGATAACGCTTTGTTAAAATCAGAAAACGGAGATTTTAATATAAAAACATCGAGATTGAGAGGAATCAGACTTCCTCTAGAAGCAGATGATGCTGTAAACAAAGAATATGTAGATCAATGTAGCGATAAAATAGTACGAGAGTTTAATAAACTGATTGGTTCTTTACGTACAAGAGTCATACTAGATGCGCGAAGTGCTACCGAATCGGCTTTAAAAGCAAATACATCTGCAGATTTAACTCATTTGAAACAAAATTATTACACTAGAGCAGAAGTAGATAAACTGTTGGAACAAAAAAAACCAGCACAATGACAAAACAAGAAATTATAAATGAAATACATAAAGAAGCAAGAAAAAATTTTCTTCGACGTTCTGTTATACTAAGAGGGATCGATGATTTATGGCAAGCTGATCTTATAGATATGCAGAATTTAAAAAGTTATAATAAAGGTTATAGTTATATTTTAGTGGTCATTGATTGTTTTTCAAAGTACGCTTGGACAGAACCATTAAAAATGAAAAATAAACATAGTGTTACTCGTGCATTTGAGCGAATACTGGCTTTAAACCACCGCAATCCGGTTCACTTACAAACAGATTTTGGAACTGAGTTTTATAACGTTGAATTCCAAAAGCTTATGAAAAAAAACCGTGTAAATCATTATTCAACTTTTTCTACTAAGAAAGCTTCAATTGTAGAGCGCTTGATCAAAACTATTAAAAATAAACTCTTTAAATGTTTCAGTCATAATGGGAACTACAAATGGTTAGGTAAAGTATTAAAAACTACAATAGAAATATATAACAACACAAAACACAGTACTATAAAATTTAAACCAATCGAAGTTAATAAATGTAACGAGCCCTTAATAAAAATTAATATTAAAAAATCACATAAACATTCATCTAATCAATCTAAAACTAAGTTCAAAGTTGATGACAAAGTTCGTGTCAGTAAATACAAACATATTTTTGAGAAGGGATATACTCCTAATTGGACAACAGAACTATTTACTATTAAAAAGATTAATAAGACTATACCAGTGACCTATCATTTAGAAGATCAGCGAAAGCAACCAATTCTAGGAACTTTTTACGAGCAAGAACTTCAAAAATCTTATTGTCCAAATACATACTTGATAGAAAAAGTTTTAAAAAAAAGAGGAAAAAAACTATATGTCAAGTGGTTGGGTTTAAGCAACGAAGAAAGTAGTTGGATTGACCGATCGGCAATAGTCGGTTAAGCTACTAGTATAACTAATATATTTTGCTATAATTGACTCATTATACTTTGAGCAATGCAAGGGGGTGGACTAGTTAATAGTGTAATCAATAATCTACCATTTGAATTACATTTGCCTGGTTACAACTATTGTGGACCTGGCACTAAACTTCAAAAACGATTATTGCGAGGTGACCGAGGTGTAAATAAGCTAGACGAAGCTTGTATGCAGCACGATATTGCTTATGCAGACCATTCTGACTTAATTAATCGTCATAAAGCTGATTTACAACTGTTAAACATGGCTAATCAAAGACTAAAATCAAAAAACGCAGGGAAAGGTGAAAAGCTTAGCTCCTGGTTAGTGAGCAAAGTTATGAAAGCTAAATTAAAGTCAGGGGCCGGTGTTAAAACTTTTAATAGTTTCGAATCAAAAATAAAATCAAAAATTAAAAAACTAAAGCCGAAGGATAGTAAAACTTTAATAAACGCTGCTCACTCGATAGCAAAAAGAATGTTCCAACGCACACCGAAAATTAGGGTACCCCGAGTTATACCCATACCGAAGACTGGAGGAATCCTACCGTTAATCCCCATATTTGCTGGTTTATCGGCATTAGGAACTTTAGCTGGTGGTGCAGCTGGTATTGCAAAAACCGTAAACGATTACAAAGCTGCTCGAGAAAACTTAAAAGAAACAGAACGACATAAGACCATGGAGACTTTAGCCTTAGGCAAAGGTTTATATATTAAGTCGTATAAAAGTGGTAAAGGATTGTTCATAAAAGCTCAAAAAAACTAAATACTAAGCTACCCAATCGTGCCTTAACTAATATAGATATCCAAAAGCATGCTAGCGACATCCCACACTTTCGAGGAGTCTACATGAAAGATCAGTTACCAAGGGCACCAAAACGATTTGAATGCGGTATCGTTAACTTAGACGAATCAAAAAATGAAGGAACGCATTGGGTAGCTTATGTTAAAGTGAATAGTTACTGTGAATATTTTGATAGCTATGGTAATTTGAAACCGCCCATGGAATTGATATGTATGGATTGATTGGTATTTTAGAAATTGTAATGTTTTTTATAACTACACAAGATTTCAGAAATTCAATACTATAAATTGTGGACACTTATGTTTAAAATATTTAAGAAATTTTTGGAATAAAGACATGTATAAATCTTATGATTTTCTTTCATTTCCATCATTTGCAAAATGTCTCTCACATTGTCGATAACAGGAAATTCGTCAGACTTATCTACTTATTATCCTAACACTTTGCAGTTATATGGACATTATGAATGTGCCTTGTTGCATTTTTCATCATTTAATTCTATTCCAAACATTGATTTAAAAAATAATAGGCTGTATTATGGATCTGATGAAGTTATTGAAATACCAGAAGGCAGTTACGAATTACAAGATATTGGTGATTATTTAAAATCTGAAATAAAAGATGCTTCAATCAAACTACAATGCAATAACAATACTTTGAAAACTGCTTTGTTCTGCACCAAAAATATAAATTTTACTAAAGATGATACTTTTAGAAGTTTATTAGGATTTAATAATCAGATCTTGAAAGCAAATAAATGGCATGTGTCAGAGTTTCCAGTCAACATTTTGCCTACGACCGTGATCAGGATTGAATGTGATATTGTTAGCGGCTCGTACATAAACGGAGAACCCAGTCACATCATCCACGAATTTGCACTCAACGTACCTCCTGGATATCGGATTATAGAAATCCCGAAAAACGCAATATACTTTCCAATCAATCAGAACAACATTAGCTGCATTCATATCAGGTTGTTAGATATAAACAACCGTTTAATAAATTTACGAGGTGAAGAAGTACAGCTATATCTGCATAT
Organism: Peribatodes rhomboidaria; assembly: GCA_911728515.1. NCBI lineage: Eukaryota > Metazoa > Arthropoda > Insecta > Lepidoptera > Geometridae > Peribatodes > Peribatodes rhomboidaria. The sequence goes on from OU452189.1 coordinate 9,189,314, forward strand.
TAGAAGAAAAAATGATTGACTACAATAAATATGTGCCTCAACAAATTACAAACAACAGTCCAACTCAAGCTATCAAGCAAATAAGAGCTCGCTCTAAAAAGAAAATAAAATTGACCAGAGAAAATAAGATATTTCTTAAGACAATCGGTTTGCTAAAATGAATATTTTAGATGTTTTATCCGCTCCAACTTCTGACAACACCATCGAAGGTATTGAGTTTCATTCTTACAAGCCCTATGTGACCAGTTTCAACAGGAATGATGAAATTCGAATACCTATTAACCAACAAGATATATACATACTACCATCAGCAAGCACTCTGTATTTAGAAGGATCCATTATCGTTAAGAAAAATGATTCTAAAGATACAGCCAGTACTGTGCAGTTTACGAATAATGCTTTACTCTACTTATTCCAAGATATAAGGTATGAGCTAAATGGAGTGGAAATTGATAAAATAAAAAATGCTGGTGTGACTACTACGATGAAATCGCTAATATCAATGAATGAAAATGAGTCAAAAATATCTCATGCTTGGGGTTGGAATATAGACGGTATAAAAAATATACATGATTGCAAATTTTCTGCTTCCATCCCTCTTAGTAATATTCTAGGCTATGCTGAAGATTTTAAGAAAGTTGTGATTAATTGTAGACATGAACTGATATTGTTACGAAGTAATACTAACTTGAATTCTGTAAAACTTAACACTGGTGAAGTAGTACAAGATGTTCAGATTAATAAAATCATATGGCGTGTACCGCATGTTAAAGTGTCAGACAAAGAAAAAATAAGTTTGCTTAAAGTCTTAGAAAGAGATCGAGCACTCCAAATGAATTTCAGAAATTGGGATTTGTACGAATATCCTGCATTACCTAAAACTACGAAACATACTTGGTCTATCAAAACTTCTTCACAAATAGAAAAACCAAGATATGTAGTTATTGGTTTACAAACAAATAGAAAAAACAATCCAACTGTTGATATGTCTCAGTTTGACCATTGCCATATTCGTGATATTAGAGTTTACCTAAATTCAACCTACTTTCCATATGAAAATCTAAATGTGAATTTCGTAAATAATAGATTTGCTTTATTATACGAGCAGTACACAAAATTTCAACAGTCGTATTATGGACGCCGTTCGGAGCCTTTATTGAGTGAAAAACAATTCAAAGAATTGGCGCCGTTGTTTGTCGTAGACTGTTCAAGACAACCCGATAATCTGAAGACTGGTCCTGTCGTAGATGTGAGGGTGGAAATTGAAAGCAATACGGATATACCAGATCAAACTTCAGCGTACTGTCTTATTTTGAATGACTGTATAATTGAGTATAAACCTTTGAGCAATACTGTTAAAAAAATATCATGAATAAGGAAACTATCATATTGGATGTTCAAGGTTTTAAAGATCTTTATAATAATTTCATAGTCAAAGAACTGGCTTTAGCTACTTGTGATTATACTCAAACTTTTTTGATAAAACCTCCCTATCTGTTCAAATATTTAACATGTGATGAAAAGAAGCAAGTTAAATGGCTGGAAAGAAACAGAGGTATTTATTGGAGCGAAGGATATATTGACTATAGAGAATTCCTGCGCATAATCGTTCCATACCTAGAAAATAAGAAAATAATTGTTAAAGGGATAGAGAAGGTAAAATGGATAAAAGACCTTGGTGTGAATAATTGCAATATTTCTGAACTTGACGAAAATCAATGTCCCAATTTACCGGTCTTGCATAAAAAATTTTGTGATGGAAGAAGTAATTTAAATTGTATGAAGCATTTAAATCAATGTGCGCTTAAAAATGTGTTATGTTTAAAAAAGTATTTAGAGCAAAAATAAATGTGTACTTACCTACTTTTTTAGATGAATGAATAAAAAACTTTGTAAATGAATATTAGTTTTAATTTATTTCACATTCTTCATTTAGTATTTTACAAAATTCCGATGCAATAAAAAGAGTTGTTTATTAGTGTTATAATTAATAGTCGGTGTCTATTAAAGATTTCGATATTTTCTTAACTAATGATTCTGTTTCGTCCATAACGCTGTCGATAGCATCTTTCACAATGTATTGTGCATTTATAATAACATTTTCACTATCACTATCACTATCAGCTTGAACAATGCTATTATTACACAAATCTATAACTGAAATTTTTATTAACTTAATTCCTCGCCGATGGAGTCTACTCATTACGAAAGATTTCGTTGAATTTTGTTTTTTCGGTTTTTCTCGACGACGATGTTTTGATTTTTGGTTTGTCCTTGATTTAGGGCACTCGGCTTCGCGGCGAATCATTTCATTAAAATCTTGCAAATTTTCATAATCCTGATCCTGAGCATACTGGCTGAAGACAGCTTCAGATTCGTTAGAAATCTGTAAAAATGCAAGAAATATTACATATATTTATATTGTTACAAACACATTGTTACAATCATAGGTTAGATTTATTTCAACGAAAACAATATAGAGTTTTATCTCATTAAAAAACTTACCGATGTCATGATTATGTTGAACCAAATATCAACCACTACTAACACCTAGTCAAGGCTAGTGACATTTGCAAAATAACGCAGAAATTGATACAATTTTTAACATTACATCGCACTTTTCAAGTCAACCATAGATCAATAATAATAGATACGGCATTTATCACCAAACAGGTAATTGAAACAAGACATCGTGCGTGATTGCTAGTGGTAAGAAACCAATAAAAACAAATGTTTTTATAGTTGTAATTAATTTCTACGTTATAGGTACATTATATTATTCGCGGTTGCTTGTTGGTAAAATAGATAGTACCTACAAAATACCTTCAACCGTTTTTAACGCATGGCGTATCTACTTATTATATATCGTTGACACGAACCATAAAAAGCTAACTAAGCATTTCTGTCTCCAAGCCTGAGGACAATGAACTGATCTACATAATTATACGTATGAAATACCTAACTATCATAGCTAAATGCAGGATAGGTTAATAAAAATAATTATAATTACATCAATACTTTATTTATATTTACAATTTGATCTTTTAATTTATTACTATAACATAAGTACAAAAAAAAAACACAAAGAGACTTAACTAAATTAAACCTTACTATATTTACAAAAGTATAATTACAAAACAAATTTAAAAAAAATTGTGATAGTAAATAACCTTAAATTAAATTACCTTTTAATAAAGATGAGTGACCCCACGCTAGTGTGGATACCTTATCTGCAGATATCGCTCGTTTGTCATCATTATTTGATAATGCTATTTTATTGATTTTCTGAGTGAAAATCTCATGCTTAATGGATTTAAATACTATATTTTTTCTGCGTACTATTCTATTATTAAATAATACATTTTCATAATCCGTGATGTCTAAATCCTTTACTACACATGATTTAACCCCCTTAGCTTTTTTAATGATTTTATCAGGAGTCTTTATGGAGTAAAGTTTCGATCTTAACCCAACAAAATGTGTGATGTACTGACCTCCCATTTCATCTTTGAACAATCCTGGAATCTTTTTGTTTCTTAAGGAAATGTGAAATTCGTTTTCGAGAGAATAGTTACTAGTATCGAAATATTGCAAAAAATTGTGTTTAAGGTCGTGATAAAAATCATAAGTGAATATTTCGTAGACAAACGAGTCGGTATCTGTATAGCACAGCTTCACTCGATCTTCATAAAAAGGTTTGACAACATTGTAATGAAAGTCATACATATGTGATTTAGAAAGCTCTAAAACGGTGAATCCTATATAAATTGGTTTGTCTAAAATAATTCGGTCAGGTTTCATTTGTATGGCGACTAAATTTTCAGAAAGAATACTGGCACTATGGAAATAAGGATTAGCTATAAGTTTCTCAGCTGATATTGATTTTTTTGTTGTATTACATTGATCACTCCACTTATTAACTAAATGAACACATACTCGGTTCTCAGTATTTTCTAGTGTTTTTCCAAAGACGCTGTTATTCAATAATTTGAAAAAGTCTTGTTCAAAAGAACTTTTTGCCTTTTGTCTTAATTGTGTATTCAATTCTATATACTTTTTTAAATAAGGACTCTGTCTAAATGTTATAACTCTATGAACTCTGCGTAAAATTAATCCATGTTCTAGACACTTTTTTAAATGCACATAATGTATGACGTAGTTGTATTTATTACACAAATTTGCAATTAACTTCTTCGATTTACCTCCAGGAGGTATACATTTTTCCGGGCAAAAAGGTAAATCATTGTGATGCTTATGTAAAAAATCAGGATACAAAAGATCCACTTCCAAAATGAAGCCCCACTCGGCATCATTCTCAATTCTGTCAACCCGTAAATTATCTATCTCATTATCACTAAGAAACCTAAAACTAGAATACGGTATATGAGAGCAAAGGGAATATCCATATAAGTTGTTACAATCAGCATAAAAAATATAGCATTGTGGCTTTGCAGTATCATATTCAGGCATGTATTTATGATTGGCTTCTGCATACCGATGGGAACACATACACAACCCGCCTCGTATGCCGCTTTGAATCATCCTCACGATAGCCAGGTCTGACAAGAGTTCTAACTGAACATCTGTTTTAAGTAACATTGCATCGAAGGATAAACTAGGTGCAGTCACGTAAAACGCAGGGTCAAGCTTATAATGTTGTTTACATGTTTTTCGAAAATTCTGAAAAATATCAGTCAGTAGAAGTACGTCTGTTTTTAGGTATAAATCAGTGTATTCACCCATATCTCTGATGTTAAATTCATTCCAAACAGTTTGAGCATGTTTGTAGTCATCATCTGAAATATTTTCGTTAGTCAAAGAGTTATGAAAATGATGCTTAGACGGTAATGATTTTTCATCGTAACGGGTCCAATGTGACATAAAGTCATAGGGATATACACCTTTTCGTGTTAACAATTTAAAAAGTTTTTTATCAGGGTAATGAGACCGAAGATAAACAAAATCATCTGTCTGCATGGTTTTGGCAAGCTTATCTAAACTTGATGCTAAAAAGTTGAAGGAATCTAAAAATCTTACTTGTATGAACTCATTAGAACTAATAGGGATAAACTTTGTAAATGTTGTATATTTTTCCTTATTCTTAGGTATAATTTTAACTTGACCTGGAAATTCGGCTAACTTTTTTATAAATAAGTGACAGTCATACCCGCTTAAATTATGAAAAAATATTGGAACGAATGTAGGTATTTTATATTTAAGATTACAATGACGATGTGCTGCGCCTCGGTATTGACCTGTAATATGACAATGATCCCTAACTCTATCGTTCCACAGTAAATTCTCACAAATATGACATGTGATAGCTTGTTTAAAATTAAGAGAATCTTTTTCTGTAAATATCATGGGCTCGTTTTTGGACAGAGTTCTATGTATTGCTTTAACATCATCAATCAAATAATTTATAAATTTTGAAACACAATCATCACCACGATAACTCTTAAATCCTTCAACTGACATATCAGATGACGAAACAACATTATAGGCAAACGCGGCTGGCACGTGCCGTTGTGAGTATGACGTATTGTCGGTGTCTAATTTCAGGTCACTAATCGGTTCAAGCAATGTTTCGAAATCGGCGTATATGACGAAGGGAATATTTTGTTTTCGTTCATAATGATTAAATTTTAAAATAGACCCTTGATCTGGTAAAACCGTGACAACTCCTCCACACAAATGTGTTTCGATTTTTTTCAGAGTAGGAAAAAATAATAAGCAGGTTTCACAAAAGTATAATTTACCATGGTGTTTGCTTATCTGACACCTAACTAGACGAGAAAAGTTTATAATTAAACAGAAATGGGAATCAGTGTTATTTTCTAAATAAAGTAGATGGATGCTTTGAGATTTACAATTTGATGTTTTATACAAGGGCCCGATTATTGTCTTGTCATTTTTCAATCCATAAACAAAAATATTTAAAAAAGGATGGTTTTTCTCAAATACTGCTATGTCAGAAAATGTGATTGGAAAAGATAAATCATTAACATTTAAAACATCTCGGAAATGAGGATAAGATGAAATTCTCTCAGGATGGCGATTCGTGGGATACAAAGCTGCCACAATGCACCATAAAAAACAATACTTATCTTTATTTTGAATATTCAAACAAGCTTTTTTGTTCTTTATATACTTAGGCAAAGGAAAAAATTTTGATCCGCTAAGAGGCTGATATTTACTAATGTTAACTTCTAAATGCGAATTACATAAAAATGTCCAACCGCTATCTCTCTCTTGAAACTCTTCAATTTTTTTTAAAAGTGTTTCATTTACTGTTTTATATATTAAGTCAAAATCATAATGTACATTAAAGATAAAGTTTTTAGTAGAAAACGATTTTAATTCCTGTCCATCATTTTTAAACAAAAGAAAAAAAGAAAATAGTTCAAAATTAATCTTGACAGATGTATGCTTTTGTAGTGACGTATCTATAAGATTTTTTACTTCTTTACTGATTTTATTAAGAAATATTTCAGGAAAATTATTTATTTGTTCGTCAGTTGCAGTGATCCTGTAACTTACAATTCTTCCTTTGAAAGAAGAATTAATTATTTCTACATTGTCATACATCGGAGTCTTGCTATTGTTTTTATGTACATTACTACGTAAATGACCTGACCACCTACGATTATCTACAAATACCTTGCAAACCGAACAGTGAGGCATTTTTATTGGACGTACGTACTAAAATTTAATTAGTATATTAAATATAATCACTAATCTAAACTTTAAATAGATTATTAATACTCACAATGAAGTAGGTAAGTGCCTCGGGCTATTTCGGATAGGTGTTGGAGCTTCGGAAATATTAACAAAAGTATAAACGAATTAAGTAGGTATGCACAAGGATTTCTCGTCACCAAATCAAGACTATTTTTGTTAATATTGATAATATTAATGACTATTTTTTGTTGTCATCTCCGGTAGTCCACACACGTACGAAGTAATCGAAGATTTTGTCGAAACGTGTTGTTATTCCTGAAATCATATAGCAAATTAGCAATGTATCTATGGAAATATATAACTATTTAAGTAAGTAATTATTAAGATTTAAGACACAACTTTAGCCCAAATCAATAAAATTATTTTAAAAAAATATTACCTATAATTTATTCAAGTTTCAACTCGGGGTCAAACGCCAGTCTTAACAGGAGTTACACCTTTGTTTTGCTCTTTGCTTGATAATTACAGCACCAAGTAATTGAAGTGTTCAATGTTAGGGTATTTCTAAAAACAAACAAAAATAATGTTACTAAGAATCAAGACAAATAACACAAATCAATAAAATGATTTAAAAAGGATGAATAATTACCAATAATTTATCCAAGTTTCAATTTAGGGTCAAACGGTCAGTCTTAACAGAAGATACCTCTATGTTTTGATCTTTGCTTGATAATCACAGCACCAAGTAATTGAAGTGTTTAACGTAAGAGTATTTCTAAAAACAAACAAAAAAAATGTCACTAATATTCAAAACAAAATTTTAAAACAAATCAATAAAATTATAAAAATAAAAAAGAAAACATTGAAAATAAATTACTTACCATCTAATGTTTCTTAGATTTAATTTATTTAATTGCATTTATTCTGCAATTGATTTGAATTTCAGATCAACATCAAATTATTTTAAAATGTTTTGAAACCAAGCAAGCAGTGATCGGTCAATATGTCTTCCAAATAGACAATAAAATGTTGACACCAACCAATGCCCAACCCAAAAACTATTTCAAAATAAAACATGAGCATCGGTCAGCACTATCAGGTAAGGTTGGCGCGCATTTACATTCATAGTGTTTTAGTAATGACTTAGTTTGTTAATTACACAATATCAGTATGACAACCCTAATTATTTTCACTTCGTCGACAATTGATGTGACCGAAATAATTTGCTTAGCTATTATTTTAACTGAATTTAATACGGCTAAAAAGAAATATCGTTTTTGCATGAGCATGAGCACCGGTCAGCACTATCAGGTAAGGTTGGCGCGCATTTACATTCATAGTGTTTTAGTAATGGCTTAGTTTGCTAATTACACAATATCTGTATGACAACCCTGATTATTTTTACTTCGTCGACAATTGAAATAATTTGCTTAGCTATTATTTTGACTGAATTTAATACGGTTAAAAAGAAATATCGTTTTTGCATTATTGTACCTAATCATTCGTAGTGATTTTTAAATTAGTGAATTAACCTCGGTTTTTGCTTTATAAGAAGTCATTTTTCGACTTATATATTCGTCAACGAGTCCCAGTCCGCAAGTGTTCCAGTATCTTCAAGAAGTAATCACAGAAGAAGTATCCTGTCTTCGACACCACCTCTGCTGCCTGCCGAGCCTTCAAGAACCAACCGCTGCTACCTCTGCTGCTCGCTGAGCCTTCAAGAGCTAACCGCTGCCTTCGATGCTACCTCTGCTGCTTGCTGAGCCTTCAAGAGCCGACGGTTGCCTCCGGTGTTGCCTCTGCTGCTCGCTGAACCTTCAAGAACCAACCGCGTCTCCAGCGAGCTGTCAGCCGAGCCTTCAAAACCTATCTGCGATCACCTGCAGACGAGTAACCTGTTGGTTACTTACCAGTTCGCTAGAAAATGTGAGTATTTTAAAATGCGTTGCTGTGAAAATAGCAACGTGGTTTCATCTAGTACGGTGACCCGGTTCCGTTAACAGGCAAAGGGCTTGAGGACTGAACCAGACCATCGGGTTATATGAAACCAAGCCAAAATAACTATCTATTTATTACTATTACTTTTATTTCGACTAGTTTCATTCTGTGGCTTTCTTTGAGGAAGACCCCGACGGTCTTCCCAATGCGATCGAAGCTAATCGGAATGATAACCCAAAATTTGCATGTGAGTTAATTCCTGTTTCACACTATCATACACAATTTTACATCTTATTTTACTTTAGGTCTGAATCTGATAGCGAATATTATCAGGCGACCGCAAGTACTGCGACTACTGAAAACAACAAGTCCAGAAGCAAACCCGTCGCTGTTAACAAGAAACGCAAGCCACGTGCATCGCCTTCCAACTCTACGCCACCAAGGTAAATTGAACTTATACATTTCTTCTTTGCTAGAAACGAAATTTTATGCTGTGATAGCTATTACAGTATAAAATTTAGTTGAGTACCGATGTAGCTAATGGCGCAATTACACTTGATCGTAAACCCGTGTAGTGATCGTCGTATTCGTGGACACAAAAGACGTTCCTCGAATTCGGGCACCCTATGCATTATTTACACCACCTTGTTTTGTTCACGTTCCGTTAACGAACTCTGTTCGAATACAGGCGTACTCGACTCCGTTCATTCACACTTAGTCGTTTGTCCCAATTCCATAGGCAATCGAATACGAGCTAACAACCAAACGTAAGTGTGTCTCAGGTATGGGATTAGTTGTACTAATCAGTTAAACTAAACAAACAGTGAGTTGCTTAGCCATAGAACATAATAGGTCTACCATTCTACAATGTTTATAAATTGTATCTTTATAGTTAATTAACATATTGTTTTCTTGTTTGTTTCAGTAAAAAATCGAATACTGATTCCGATATATTCGGTGTTAGTCAAAATCGTGGGTCTGCCGCGATGAACAATAAAGCGGACAACCAACAGCTAGCTTCTTATTTTGTGAACCGAGTGGGCAACGGGAGCGAGCGACGTACGGCGAGCACAGAGGGCGAGTACTACATCGACTGCAAGGTATACAAGTCGGAGGACGCGCGCGCTGTGGACTCCCTGGAGCTGTGGAAGAAGGCGCTCGTCCGCATCAAGTTGCAAGCCAACGCCGCGTCTTCGCAATGGCGAACACTGCAAAAGTTCGTGTTATCGGTTGACACGCTATTCCCAGACCCACCAAAATTTTACGATAAGTAAATTTAATTGTTAAATTTAATTTTCATATACTTACAATAAATTGTTTATCAAATCGTTCTTCGTTTTTGTATTGTATTACAAACAATACCCATATCCATTTACATTCCATATTCATTTTTATCGTTATAAGTGTCGTCAAATCGTAATATTTTACTCATACGTAGGTACTTACTTAATTTTTAATTCAATCAGTTATAGTTATTTGTTATAGTTATATGTGGTAAAATACATGTCACGTTAAAAATCAGTTTGATTGATATGGTCGGGTTGGTTAACAAATACGTGTCACAGATCAATTATATCGAGCCGATCGTATAATATTGGGCATTCTGTCACACCGTCGTCGCGATGGCGAAACGAAGTTTCGCCGAGTGACAGGTGGGGTAGAATGCCCAATATTATACTACTTATATATATAATTGGAATCTCGGAATCGCCTCCAACGATTTTCATACAATTTAGTATATAGAGGGTTTCGGGGGCTATAAATCGATCTAGCTAGGAATCATTTTTAGAAAATGTCATTTTATTCGTGTTTTATCGATAATCAACTTAAACATAAACTTTGAAGAAAAATAACAAAAAGGAGGCGTTTGAGTAGTCTCAACTGAAAAATATGACTCTTCCTGACATCTATTGGCGAATAATAATACTATTTTTTGTGAGCAACTAATTGCTTTAACGACACAACAGCAGATGGCGTTGTTAAGTAACACGAAGTCAATGAGTATTTGCTTTGAGGTTAGACTAAAATCAATTGTTTATTTTCCAAAAAAACACAATTAAAAAAAAATACCGATCATCAATATCGGTCATCCAGGTACTTTATTTTAATGCACGAGAAGTTACATGCTCAATTATATTTATCACTGTTTCCACTATTTGCAATTAACTGCACCAGGGCTCGAACTGCTTACGTTGCGAGCCAAGTCAAGGGACACTAAGCTGTCCATTGGTTTACCCGTGGGAATATTCCATGGTCATGAAATCGCCTCCATCCTTTTTTGTAGCGGTCGGTTCGAAATTCTGTTTCAATTCTTTAGCAAGGACCAACGGTATCAAATGATAAATTACCCACGGAGAGAGGTGCTTGATACAGAAATGATAGTAGTACAATCCGTTCTGGCGCTTACGTCCAGGAGACACCACTTCACGAGGCTTCTTGGTACGGTAGCATGTGCAGCCGGTGATCTTCTTCTCTTGCCGGGATTGAAACTCTTTAAAAAAAAATTTCATCATCGTAGCCTAATTCACAAAACTTTATTCACGTGGCGGTGGTTCATAAGATGGGCCCATGAAACAATCCCAATCTATCAGTAGGTGATCTATTTCCGTCGGCCTCGTTGAATCGAAGATGTAGCGGACGGTTGTTCGCGTATTGTTAGGAAAAGTCACGTCCACGTTTTGGATCGACCCACTACACTGTCGATATGCAGTGTCGGAATGATCTTCTTGAGACGACATGTTGTGTTCTAGATATATGTCACGGAATGCTGCGCCTAGGTGATCTTCCTTTGTGATCGTGACCGTATATAATAATATTAATAAATAATAATAAAACTCTTTATTCAGTTTACCTTCATTCAGTATTCAATTACCCTCATTCAGTGGTGATATCGCGCAGTGGCTTAAGTTCCGAGACACCTTCGATGCCCTCATCAATCAAAGTAATTTAAAATCTATTCAAAAATTTAAATATCTAAGAAGTTTTTTAAAGGATGGGGCACTCAATGTAATATGTTCATAAGAGTACTGTGAATCTAGTCACGCGGTCGCATGGAAACTTTCATGCGATCGGTTCAATAACCTCCAAGAAGATAGTTGCGAACCATCTCAAAGCGCTCTTCGATATAGAACCTATTAACGCAACTTCTAGTGCATTACGCTCCTTATTAGACAACATATCGAAACATCTGAGAGTATTAAAAAACCAAAAGGTTTCTTCCGAAAATTGGGATATTCTAATAATATTCCTATTCGCTCCCAAATTAGATTCTCAAACTCTTAGGAAATGGGAAGAAAAATCGAACTCAATTGAGCTACCTTCGTTACAGGACCTTAACTCATTCCTGCGATCACGTGCGGATCTCCTGGACTCATTCAGCTCAACCGATCCGCAGCCACCGTGTGACCAGAGACAAGCGAGACACTACTCCAGCGAGAAGTCCATGATAACCACGTCCAGCTTAACCCAACAATGCAAGGTACAAAATAATCATTACCTAAACCAATGTCCGAAATTCCTAGCTTTCAACGTTAGGGCTCGCATCCGAGCTAGAGTACGTCTCTACAATAATTGCCTTAGAGCAGGTCACATTTTAAATAACTGTCGGTAAACGAACTGCAGAACGTCTAAGGAGAAGCATCATACACTCTTACACATACCTAACATACCTACAAACATACAAGACTCTTCAAAGCCGACCACTTTGAACGCGCAACCAATATTTCCCGAGCCGAGTCAATCGTTAAACCTACACACTAACAACCATTCGAATCAATCAATTACCCGAGTAACTACAAATAAGCCGACCCAACATTTTGTAACGGCGAGATCGACATTTTTCTTGGTGCAGAAATATTCTATCAAATTATCTGCACCGGGCAATTTAAGATAGGCAAGGGATTACCTATTCTTCAAAACACTCAATTCGGATGGGTAGTCACCGGGTCAATTAGTGTGTACCTAATAATCCGAACTCAACATTATGTAATTTTGTTCAAAACAATCAGTTACAAAACCTCTGGGGCGAACCTAACAATATGGAACTTTCACATGATGAAATAACACAGTGTGAAACAATATTTCAAACTCACACACGCAAATCTGATGGAAGTTTCGTAGTTAGCATTCCCTTGAAGACATCCCCGTCCGTCCTCGGACAATCAAGACAGGTTGTGTAAAACGATTGAAAAGTTTAGAATCAAAGTTCGAAAAAGACCCAAACTATAAACAAAAGTATGTCGATTTTATGCGAGAATTTCAACAGGCAGGGCATATGATTAGACGAGAAAATACCTAAGAACCCTGTAACTACCTACCTCATCGTGCCGTAATTAATCCCGACAAAACCACGACTCCGCTGAGAGTGATGATAGATGCGTCATTTAAAACAAGCACGGGAATATCATTAAACGATATTAAACATACAGGTACAATCAGTCAAGGTAAACTCATTAACATTCTTTTAAGATTTCGAATCAATGAATTTGTGTCAGTGCCGATGTAGAAAAACTATACAGGTTTATATACTCGTACCTAAACCCTGAAAAACTTACTTACAGTGCATATTATGGCGCGAATAGCCTGTCGACACTTTACATACCCTACACTCTCACCACTTTAAGTTTTGGACTGAAAAGTGCACCTCATATAGAGACCAGATGTTTACAACTACTGGCCGACGAGAACAAGATTTTTTTTCCGGAAGCGGCAGGTAATGCGACGAAGGCAGTTCACATTGAGTTGGTTACAGGTTTAGAGTCACAAATATTCATAGCCGTATAGGGTACCTACTTTTTGTTTCTCACTTTTTTATTGTTGTTGGTTCATTGTGATTCATATTCTGTTCCTGAGTAAGAGTCACAGCTAAAAAAAGAGTTTAATTGAGCCTTAGTCCCCAACTCTGGTCTGTCTAATGGAGTTTATTTTTTTCCAGAAGTTCAACAACCAGAAGTTCAAAAACAACCAACTGGAGATAAGAAAATCGACATTGGAGTTCAATGTAACTTTAGATCTAAATATAGAAGCAAAAACACTGAGACAGAATTCAATTTACGGAATAAGCAGACTTCACCAATCAAGATATCCAGCTCATCTGTTTCTACATCTCCATTCAAAATTTACCCATTAAAACCAAATGGAAAAGCAAAACCATCACTTTTTAATGTAAAAAAGTTATTTAGAGAATATGACGGATCGGACAGTGATCTCTCTTTATACACTCCATCTTTATCGCAGTGTACCTGATCACCATCATTACATTCCCTTCAACTTCCATCAGACAATAGCAGCTATTGTCAGGATAGTAAACAAAAAAATGAGGAAGACTCGTTTATCTTTAAAAGTTTCTATTAATAAAATTGAGAAAAATCCACTTTTTTATATTTGTATTCCAAAAAAAATTTATTTTTTTTGGAATACAAATGAGAGAACTGGAACTTTTTAAATTGCTTGCCATGTGGTTCAACAGTAATGGCTGATCGGGGATTCAACCATTTAATAGAAGCTTTATTAAATCAAACAGGGTGTCGATTGGTGAGACCCCCAAGTGTTGAAAGTGGTATCAAATAATCGAAAGCAGAAGTCAAGATGAGCAAACAAATAGCAAGCTTACGTATCCACATCGAGAGAGTCATACGTCGGTTAAGAGAATTGGGTATGTTAAAGCCACATTCTAGTGTAAACAGTCAATTAAATGGCAGACTTGACGATGTGATAGTTATAGCATGTGGCCTAATAAATTTACAAAATTTTCTGATTAAGAAATAAAAGTTATATTAAAAGACTGTGTTCTATTATACATGTTTAATGAAGTGTTTTAGTCATAATATAATATCTACATATCATATCATAATATAATATCTTATTAACTAGATTTGTATCCTTGTGCAACTCTAATTAGCAATGGGTGTATATTAGTTTTCCAAAAACTTAAACTACTTATTAAACGTTTAACATAATCATGGTCAAAACTTACATTAATAATTTCAATTACATTATTTTTTTCAAAATCCCAGTGTGCTACACAAAAATAACATTTTTTTTATTCCTGTTACATACATTTGTACTTGAACTTGAACAAAACACTTTTTAGATAGTAAACCATTTTTTACATTGTTGTTGTAAGTTTCTTAACTTATGGGACATTTAATTTCAATAATAAATTCTTGTTGATAAATGCCATCTGGAGAACCAGCAATTATAGGCTGATCTTTGGAAATGAAAAGGCCGCATTTACTTAATTCTTTCCCAAAATTTTCCTGCATAATTTGAAAAACTTTTTCTTCCAAACTACAACCTCTTTTCATGGCAGCTGTCTCGGGCACCCTACCACCCATTATTGTAGTAACCAATGAACCTTCAGCTGTCTTGCATCTACTTACTTCATATGCTTTTGAGGCTGTTATACGGGCATATCTTAGCTCATACCACAATCTGTTCTTATTTTGGTTTCTTGTGTTTAATTCAATTTTTTTATAAGATCATCGGAGAGAAATTGAATCTTTTTTATAAAAGCCTCACTGCATGGCTCTCTATATTTTAAAACGAGTTGATGCAAGGAAAAGTTTTCAACATCATAGACAGAGTAGTCAGATTGGTACTTTACAACCTCACAGTCTGGCTAACTCAGATGCTAAAATATATTTTAATGAAGTGCCAACTTTCGATAACTTTGACTTTTGCCAATAGCAAGCAACTTGTGTACAAGATGGTTCCTCGCTCCTCCTATGCAACCACATCAAAAATGCGACTGCATGTTTACACCCACCCGCTGACGCAGCACAATCATGACACTGCGCACTTTGAACTACGTTATCACCTTCTTCGATGACCACAGTTACTGCATATGGCTTCGCGTGAACTTTGTGTTCAGGACAGACACGGCATTTTACAGTGCACAAAGTGCATTCCCGTTTAAGTTGTACGTAACCAACGGCATCATCTCCATAAGACTCCCTGGAGGAACTGAAAGTGAATAAAACATATTAGTTGTGATGAGCTCACACTTAGGTAGTTTATGTACTTAACCTTAAACAAGGGTGATAGATATTGAATCATCGTTAAATAAATGAATGTGAATAAAATATTTGTTTTTATTATTCACAGATATAGTATATTGTTTACATGGAAATAGTTTACTTACAGAGACTTTTTCACATTCCTAAACTCCGATCCAACGAAATTGTTATCACTCGCAAAGTAACTTACAACCATCAGTATGTCGACTTTTGGTAAATTGGAGCTATTTGCTTTTACGTAACCCGACTCCATAATTAATTACACCCTGTGTTTATGGCACAAATGTTCACTTAATTTCTTCTTTTTATCAAATCAAAAGTAAAATGTTCAAGCTAATCATTATGTTCACATAAAAATGTCACTGCCACACACAATGTTTAGAAGATCGTGACGTCACACGCTGTGATTGGTGTTTGCGATCACGTGATATTACGGATTAAATATTTAATAAAAAATAATTATTAAATTAATTAATAATAATAATAATAGGCCTCGCCCCGCTGCCGGCGGCACCCTAGGTTTTAACTTTTTTGTTATATTTGTTTTTATATTCATTTATACTATTGTAAAAAACTTAAAAATTAAGAAATAAAATAAATATATTGGAATAATAATAATAATTAATTGATTATTTAATTAAAATAAAAAAGATAAAGAGTAAAAATATGTCATTTTCGGTAATTCTATAATATAAACTCTCAGAAAAACAATATTTTAAACTATATGTATTTCGTTTACTGTCTACACCCCTATTAAACTAATCAAGCCAATATTTTAAATTGTAAAAATGATTTACGTTTTGATACCATGTCTCCTTATAATAACTAGGCTATCATTACATTTAGCTATCAGTTATACCAATATACATTTTTGAATAGTAAAATACCGAATTCAGGGTTTATTTGGTTTAATTGCAACAGTAGGTATGTTTAATTATAAATCAGGTGTTAACGTACAATCTGTGATTGCGAATCTCTGGTAGTCCTTGCTCTTTTTTGTATATTCTAAGAGCTTTTTTCCTGTCATGCTGATTTCCGTCCGCATGTGGGCTGCCCGCATCTTATCATTTCATACATATGTTTCCTATCATACGGGCAGCACGCGCGCGTAACGCGGATTGGCTGCGGGCGCGCAGCCCGCGTGCGTGACTACCGGATGCGGGCGGCGTTCTTCAGTTTTCTGTCTTCAGTGTTGTTTTTTCTGTGACGCGGGTCGCACGCACGTTCATAATACGCCGACACACTGGTCATTGGCGGCACGCACCACACTGCAGCGGCAAACGAATACTTTGTCCTGCGTGTGGTCAGGAGCTAGCACCCGCATGCGGACCAGATCCGCGCGCGGGCGGAAATCCGCCTAACAGGAAAACGGCCCTAAAACATCTTGTTTTTCAGCGTTATAGTCGAGAATAGGCTGTCGTCATTGTCGTGATAAAACTCTTGCAACAGCTGTAAATAAAGAACATGTTGGTCTATTATGGTTGTTTATTTTAATAATAATCTTTTAAATTAAAAACCAACCTCCCGTCATACCAATTGGAATTTTGTAAACAGGTTTTTGTTGATTGTATAAAATCCGACCAATTATTCGGGACTACCTCTGTAGTATATATAAAAAAAGAACCATCAAAATTGATTCATAATTGGCGGAGTAATCGCGTAACATACATTCAAAAACAGCCGAGTCCAGTGGCCCTATTCGGAGATTTGAGATTTTTATCTCATCTTTTTTCGTCCTTGTTACTATCGTTTGAAACGTCATAGGTTTGAGAGTGACCAAGATAAAATGTCATCTTATCTCACGCGCAGGAATAGCCCTCCAGAGCTTGTTTGGAAGTCAGTTAAAAAGAATGTTTATTTTCAAGTCATATCACAAAGAGGTTAAAGATTTTGACTTTGTTATAATATAATGTAGACCCAGATTATAAACACCATATACCCTGGTATAATATAATGTATAATGTGACCCAGATTATAAACACATACTCTGGTAGAGTATTCCACACTCTAGCGGTCTGTATGAAAAATGAGGAACCAAAGCGTTTCGTGCGTGTTGTTGGTATGTCGACCTTAAAACGATGCCGCTTTTATGCATACGATTTATATTTTATGCTACGAACATAACATACGAGTATGTTTAATACCGAGTAGATTTCCGTGATTATTACTTATTATAAAAAAAAAATTCTATTTACAATAAATAGAACAATTTTTTATCGGCAGATCCAAATTATCAACACAACGTAATTTTATATTATGCACCTTATTGTCATTTCCAGAAATGTTCTCATTAGCGATGTCCGATTCACTCATTCCTTATAGCCTAGGCGCCGCGCACGCGCATCGTCTCGGGACGATCTGTCACCCCCGCACGCCACACTAATAGCGACACTGTGGAACCACCACCACTGTGGAGTAACGCATGCGTGTTTATTAAGCCGTTATGGGATTCATAATGCCCGCCTTCCACTGCGAGCGGAGCGGGCTCCGTACGGACTCCGTTTAACTCGCAACGGCTTTTTTCATAGAAGTGCTTCCACTGTAAATGAGCGGACGTAGCGGATCAAAAGAGTACAAAGAGTGACAAAATTGGTCGCAGAGTTGAGCGCATTTCCAACGGACTCCGTACGGATCCAGTTCAACTCGCAACGCAAAATTTCATACAAGTGCTTCCACTGCAAGCGAGTAAAGCGGAACGGATTGAGCGAGTTAAAATGGGTCCGCTGCGTCATGGCGTCGCACGCGAGTTTTGAACGGACTCAGCTCACCTCCGCCCCCCGTCGCCTCCCCTTCCCCTTTACTTGCCCGCTTTCGTCTGTCAGTTCAGAACGCGCAACGTGTCGGCATGGAGCTGTTCATTGAATCAGTGCGGCAGTACCCGTTGTTGTGGGACACCAACCACAAAGACTATCGTCATGCTGACAAAAAAGATATGAAATGGAAAAAGATTGTGGATATCGGGATACCCGGAATAACAGACAGTAAGTAAATAATCATATTATTTATTACATTTCAAACGTTGAGGCCTGGGAGTGCACCAGTAGTATTAAAAAAATCACAGAATACATTCCTCACATAAAAAGCCTCTCTTGTGGCCCGTAATCGGTCATTCTTTATCGACAAAAAAATATTTATATTGTTTTCGTCTTCATAAGTTGTTGGACATGGCGATGACATCAAATAGTTGTGCAATATACATGTTGCTTGAATTATTTTGTCAACCAGTTCAAGTTTACACTCAAATGGTCGACGGTAAGCTCGCCATCTACTGGACAATATGCCAAAGGCGTTCTCAACAACATTGCGTGCTCTACAGAGACGATAGTTAAAATGTCTTTTTGCTCGATTTTCAATGGTAGTTGGTGTCGGATTTGGCCGAAGTAAATTTTTACGTAGTGCAAAAGCTTGATCTCCTATAAATACATAAGGCACACTTGGCCCATTATCGTCTAAAGGTCGATCAATAGGTAAATCTAACTCATTTTTATACAATTTCCTACCAAATAGACTACCGTTGAGTATACCGCCATCGCTAAAACGGCCCATGGATCCATCATCAATTACTATGAATTTTTTGTCCGCATCAACAACTGCTAATAACACGATGGAATAGAATTTTTTATAGTTAAAATAAGAACTTCCTGAATGAGGAGGACATTTGATCGAAACATGTTTTCCGTCAATGGCCCTGGACAAAAGTCCATAAAAACAATTTTTAATTAGTTTAAAACATTTATTCAGTATTTCGATTGCAAAGGAAAAAAGTGAAGAGAAGTGTCAAATGTCTGTGTTGCCGTGTCTAGGTTCAAAAATTCTTCTAAAGTAGAATGTTGCCATTGCATTCTTTTATGTTTTCTAACATAAATTGGCGGGGCCAAATGATTCTATTTTTAGTGCCAGCCGATGATGATTATACAGTAATAATATTCAGTGTGAAACATTAAATATCTCCTAAATTTTGATTTTTAACATACATTAAAAAGGCAACAAACTTACATCCTTTGACTCTGGACATCCTTTGGCGCTCAAGAGGAAATATACCAAGCAGGACACAGATTCTGTGAATGGAATTTAGAAATTTCTTGAAATTTGTATAAAAGCCTTTTATTTTTTTTAAAGTTTATTCTTATGTTCAAAATATGTTTTGTAAATGAATTAGTTAAATAAAGAAATTATAATAGGCCTTATATTAGGAACTAAAAGATTTTAGAACAGAAAAAAAAAAATTATCCATGAACACATCTTAGTTCAAAATCAAAATCAAAATCACATCAAAATCACATCTTAGTTGTGACGACATCTCTGACACAAAACAATAAAAATAGAAAATCACAAACAAAAATAAACAGTTACATGTCAAGTCAAACATTTATTCGGATTGCTTACTGTCGATGCTCCCTATTAAAACACGGTAGGCAATAGTGCGGTTGACCATCACATTGTGAACAATAGGTAGGTACTTTGCGTGTCTTATTTTTTGCATCTTTTCTCGAGAACATCTCTACATTCTTCTTGTAACAGGCAACACAGAATCGTCTGGTTTTTTGAACTGGTCCCGTCTTTTTGATCAGTTCATGTTTACGTCGTTTTGGACGTAATTCATTTCTCATATAATCTCTTTCTGGTTCTGGATTCCTTGAATTAGTTAGATACCGAACAAGCCGTTTTCTATAATCCACTATTGAAATATTTTTCTTTGTGGTTTCTTTATACATTATCAGCGCATTTACCACTGATGTATTCAGGAGCAATTCTATGGCCAATTTCCTGTACCATTTGATAGTCTTTCTCAGAGGGGTTGAATATGATGTCATCTGGTCACTCATGTCGACAGAAGCTTTACATTTGTTGTAATCAATGACCATTGTGGGTTTTCGCACATTCTTGCCTTTGATATTCAGACGAGTAAATGTGTCCGTGTGTTTTGTCGACAGCATTATAACGTCCCTTTTATCCTTCCATTTTAATACTGTAATGCCATCATCGTTCTCTTGTGCGACAAATTCACCTCGCTTTAGTTTGGTTTCGACTACTTTTTTTGGGCAAGTTTCGTCGTTTTTTCTAACAGTCCCCAAAAAATGAGTATTGTTCTTTAGTAATTCGTATGCTAGTCCTAAACTTGTGTACCAATTGTCGGTGGCAATGGTGTGGCCTTTATTGAGGAGTTCGTGACACAGGGATAATACTATCTTCGTGGGGGTGTTATTCTCAGTATCAAGATTTTTTCCGCTGTATACCTGTATTTATATAGTATATCCAGGATTTGTACAAACTTTAAACAGCTTTATACCGTATTTGTGTCTATTTGATTTATTATATTGTCGAAATGCAACTCGACCTCTAAAAGGAATCATACTTTCGTCGACACATACTTCTTCTTTGGGCGCATAGTAGGTTTTGAATCTATCATTTAATAGATTTACAAGATATCTGACCTTTCCAATACGATCATTCGGGTTTATGTTGTCATTGTCGGCAAAGTGTAAGTACTGCAAAAGTAATTCAAATCTATTCCTTGTCATCACTGTTCGGGGAAACGTTTGTGCCATCATGTCATCTGTACTCCAGTAATCGCTAATTGATGGCAGTTTTACCAGACCCATGAATAATATTAGTCCAAAAAAACGCTTTATTTCATACATGTCCGTTGGATGCCATAAATGTGAGCGAGAACACGGGTTATAGACATTATCTTCACGGCTTTGGGTAGCGAACAAGTTCGTTTCTTCGGCAATTATTTGAAACAAGTGATCATCAACTAAAAAAGTGTAAAAATCCTCAGGATCAGCTTGGCAAAAGTCTCTTGAAAAAGGGAACTTCATACCTGTGGGCTCGGTGAAGGGTATTACTCGAGCCGAGCGTCCAGTAGGGTTCTTCCATTTTGAGTACGTGTTTGAAGAAGTAGGTATGTTTCGTGCGACAAAACTTTCTACCGAGTCATTATCACTTTCAGAATTGATAACCATAAGTCTTCTTCTCTTCGGTACATGCAGATTTTCAGACCCTTCGTCACTACTGACATTGCTGAATGATAATTGAAGTTCATTATATTCCAAGGCAGCGATTTCTTGCAAGTCTTCTTGCGAAAAATCAAAGTCTGCAAAATCCATTTGAAATTCACAAAAATCACGTAGGTATCTCGCCTACCTATACTATATATTCCATTGGAATGAATTACGGAACAAAACTCGAACGAAACTCGCTAACGCTACCGAAAAATAAACAGAACGCAACCTTTCTACGCAAGCGCCTGCGACTGACTGGAGCGCGGGGTGACCGGCGGGGTGGGCGGCGTGGCGCGCTGTAACGGATATTCACATTTCTGCTTTTGAGCGCCGTGGGGGTCACCGGTGCCCGCATGTAATTTTTAGCCAATATCTCAAAAACTATATTTTTAATTTCACTAATAATTGTTTTCTGTACACATAACATCATTATTATTAAAATGACATTAAATTTTTTTTGGAGTAAAATGTCATTTTTTTCTAAGCGTTCAACGTGTTAAGTGATTTACCAACTATTATAAATATTTTTAATTTAAACAAACTTAATGCAACATTATATTGGTTGGATGTCGAGCAACAAATTAATATGGTGTGTGATTAAAATACACTTGCGCTTGAGTATAAGACTCGTTGACTAAAGGCAAGCCTTCTATTAATATGAGCGCATCACCCTTGAGATACTTTCTCAAATAAAATAATTTTTGAACTGGCGCTAACTGATTATCAGTACCTATGATTGCTGTGAACATGTCGATGAAGCTCTTGTATTCCACGATGCTTTGCCCGTCGAACGTCGGCACCTCCAGTTGCGGAAGCTTCCGCGCCACGTTGTCTGCTGGCCGCACCACTGCCTTGTTTTCGACCGAGTTTGCCGACGGCGCCGCTGCACCGGTAAGGGGACGCTGAAGGTCGCTAATAGTCTTGAGGCACATGTCTTCGACGTCATCTTGTTCCAAGTCAGCATCTGAGCACGTGTCTTGCAACATCAGTAAGTTCAAATGGTTTTCTCGATAAACAAGTAGCGCTTCATGTAGTGCTCTTATGCGCAGCGCTATACCTTCGGAGTCTATTAATACCTGTGCACGTTGTTCGTTTGAAAATTTGACGGCACGTGTTATTTGCCCTTTGAACTGGGCGATTTGCGCTTTTAGGCGGCGTATCTGCGCCGAGGTCGCTGCATCTGCTGGCTTCTGCTGCTCCATCGGGCCAATTGTGTGGAAACTTGCACTTTTTCACGTATTTTCTTGATAGAAAGCAGAGAACGCCGACAAATGGCCGCCGCGTGACACGCCGGCCGGCACTTTTTCTTCGCCTAAGTGCTTGAAAATACGACTCCAATCTCGCCGGTGATACGCTCTTTGCTCAATTTGGTTCTTCTTATAAGGTTTTCGGCACCATGTTATGGACAAAAGTCCATAAAAACAATTTTTAATTAGTTTTAAACATTTATTCAGTATTTCGATTGCAAAGGAAAAAAGTGAAGAGAAGTGCCAAATGTCTGTGTTGCCGTGTCTAGGTTCAAAAATTCTTCTAAAGTAGAATGTTGCCATTGCATTCTTTTATGTTTTCTAACAGGCCCCGATGCAATTTTTAAATTGCCACTTTAATTCAAAATCTTCTGCTATTTTTTCCCAATCTTTCCTCATTGGTGTTTTCATAAACAGAGGTTGCAATCTATCCCATAGAGCAGTACATGTATCATTTACTGCCCTTGAAATGGTAATTTCGTTTATTCGATAATTGTAACCTAGACTTCTAAATGAGTCGCCCGTTGCCAAATATCTGAAAAAGAAAAAAGTACCTATATTAATTTAAAAATCAAAAACCTCGAAGGACTACCTACATCATAGGTGCTAATACTTCTCAAGGTTCAACTTGAAACAACATTCAAGTTGAACCTTGAGAAGTATTCTGCCGTCATAAGGAAAAAAAAAAGACGTAGGTATTTAATTTTTTTTCTTCAAAATTAAGGTTTATATATATTTTGAAGCCTACAAGGCAAATTTGCACGCAGATACCTACTCACTTTTTATCTAACAAAATTTTATTTGTTTTAGTCAAGACCGCAAAATCTGAGAGGAAGAAACTGCGAGACAATCACCGAGATAGCCTGAAAAGGCAAAAGTGTTGCAAAACAGGCCAAGCAGCACCAGCTATAAATAATTGGAAATATGCCCAAATCATGGATTTTTTGCTACCATTTATGAAAAATAGAAAAGTTTCCACAAATTTAACAAACTCTCAATGCACACAAGAGATCATCGATCAAAATTCCACCCAAGACAGTGAATTATGCACTCAACAGTCGACACAAGAAGAAGAAGAATCTATTATGTTGAATACATTGGCAAACAATGAAGGTCCAGAATGTACACAAGAAACACAAACAACACGAAAAAGAAAGAATGATGTTGATATCATAGATATTATCAAAGATATAGGAGAAAATCATAACAGACGTCAGGAAGAAAGAGACAATATTAGAAAAAAACAACAAGAAAAACATCCCATGGATTTATTTTTCGAAAGTATGGCCCAAACAGCCAAAAATATGCCAATTTATTTCCAAAATAAAATTAAGAAAAAGGTATAAAAAAAAACCTGTCAACAGTTTCAATAAAAGCTCAAAAAAAAAATTCCTAAAAATATTTTGGAAAAAAGAAGTATAAAAAAAAAAAACCTGTCAACAGTTTCAATAAAAGCTCAAAAAAAAAAAAATTCCTAAAAATATTTTGGCCCTACAGTAGAGTGTCTATAACTATATAGTGGAGCACCAGTTTTGTGAAGAGCCTATAGTTATAGTTTCCAGGCGTCTACTTATGATTTGATCTGGTTTCAGTTGAAATATTTGTCTGTTGGCGAACTTTGGTGCTTGGTCTGTCATAAGTGTCCAGGTTGCCCATGGCAACGGTGATTGCCAAGCAGGTTTGCGCATCTGCGCATTGCGCTTTACATGTACGCATGAGCAATGCCTATCAAATGGCATTAGATTGTCATCTGTCAACCTATTTCTTGGCAGTAAACAACAACAAATTTTGGATTTACCTTTAATGCTTTCTTCGTCGTCACCTACAAGTAATGATGAATTCCACACACCTGAGGAAGCCTCCAAGCATCCGACGCCTCCGCCGACCCAGCTGGGCCAGCGTTGTAGGCGACAGTTGCCGCTATCATCTAATGTTTTACCTGAGAATAAATCTGACTCTGTTTCCTCGCCCTCACGGGATGCGGCTTTACCAAACGTTCCCAAAATTCCAAATTTACACGCCGACGTATCACTGGAAAACCAGGTAAAGTGCGACCAATGCTCCGAACTACGTTTTTTTAAAGGGGTTCGTGGCCTAAAAATCCATGCTGCCAAAGCTCATCGATCAGTTCCGAATACACATTTTCCCATACTTGATAAACCTTCAAACCTTTGGGAAACCTTATCTAAATTTAAAAATAACCTGCCAATAGTGAAAAGAATCCCGCGCGGTGCGCGCATTAGCGTCGCTACCTGCTTATTTCTAGATATAAGTCGCGTTACATCCACCAATTCAGTTCAAGCTTGGGAGCACTTACTAACTTTCCCGTATAGAATTCTTCATGTTCCCAAAAACAACTTGGATCAAAATTCACTCACTAACAAAATCAAGCAAAATTGTATTAATAACTCGAAGTCTTGCCCTGATTTCTCTTTTCCACCACGACCACCTTCACGATCCAAAAGTTCTGTAGCATATAGCTTAGTCGAAGATAAAATGGCCGAGGGAGACATCAGAGGTTCTGCAAGACTTTTGTTTTCCAGTGATACTATGATACACTACAGAAACCTTGTTGGCTTTAAAAGAAAAACATCCACTTTCACCAGCATCAATACCCGTACTTCAAGACGCGCCTGAGGAGAACTCCTTGATAGCAACCTTTGAGGACATTAGTCTTGCTCTGAGTTCCTTTCCGAGTGGTTCTGCGGGTGGCCTTGACTCTCTTACACCGCAGCATCTGAAAGATCTTACTGGCGCAGGCTGTGGAGAGATCGGAGACGCCCTGCTCAAGGAACTCACAGCATTAGTCAACCTAATGCTTTCTGGCAAGGTTGACAACAGTATCACCGCCATAATCTACGGAGCAAACTTGTGCGCACTTCTTAAGAAAGATGGGGGCGTGAGGCCTATTGCCGTTGGTACTGTGTACCGCCGCCTCACAGCCAAAATTTGTTGTAAAAATATTAAAGAAACCCTCTGTAAGGAATTTAGTCCCTTGCAGTTGGGTTTCGGATCTCGTGGTGGCTGCGAGGCGGCAGTACACGCGTTAAGAACTTTTTTAAACAAGCAAGGAGGTGAGGTGCTCGTGAAGGTGGATGTTAAAAACGCTTTTAACTCCGTTCATAGAACCGCTTTTATAAACGAAGTAAAAGACAAAATTCCACAGATTTACAACTTTATTCGGCAATGCTACGGCACACCTTCACATTTAGTGTATAAAAATAATTTAATTTCATCTGAAGTAGGGTGCCAACAAGGTGATCCGCTTGGGCCGGCTCTTTTTAGCTTAGCTATCAACCCCATCATCCAAAAATTGGTTTCTAAATTTAATGTGTGGTACCTCGACGATGGAACCCTAGGAGGTGATATCAGCTCGGTACTCCAAGATCTCAAATTAATAATATCCGGTTTTAATAAATTAGGTTTGTCACTCAATTTTTCTAAATGTGAAATTTATATTGCGCAATCTACGACGTACTCGCAAAATGAAATTTTAAACCTTTTTGAACAAATTACACCAAATATTAAATTACTGACAAAAAAATCTCTTCGCCTCCTAGGGTCTCCGATCCTTGATGAATCAATAGCTGATTTTGTGGACGAAAAAATTAATTTGTTTCGTTCTTGTTCGGACCGGCTGGGAAAAATTAATACTCATGTTGCTTATTTTATAATAAAATATTGCCTTTTTGTACCTAAATTTACGAATGCCCTTAGATGTTGTCAGCTTTGGAACCACCCCTTGCTCTTACAACAGCTCGACAGCATTCAAAGGGATACTCTCACCGCCATTTTAAATACACCTTTTGACGAACGTACTTGGCGCCAGGCCTCCCTGCCTGTAAGGTTTGGAGGTCTCGGCATACGTAAAATATCCAGCGTTTCTTTGCCAGCTTTTCTGTCATCAGCCTTCAGCACACAACACCTAGTTCAGGATATCTTACTGTCATCACTCCCAAAAATTGAAATTAGTTTCCTTTCTGACGCTTTGGAAAGTTGGAAATCAGCCTGCCCAAACGAATCTTTGCCCAAGACCCCCTCCTCTCAGCGGCAATGGGACGGGCCGCTCTGTGTTTTAGAGTATAAAAATCTTTTACACTCTTCAACTTCATCCGCAGAGCGCGCTCGCCTTCTGGCTGTTGCCCGTTGGGAGTCGGGGCTTTGGTTACACGCTCTACCTTCCAAAAACATTGGAAATCTATTAGACAAAAATACGTTCCGTTTAGCCGTATCCCTAAGAATTGGTGCAGCTTGCCAGGTGCCCCACCGCTGCAATTGCGGTGATAATGTAGACCGCCTCGGCCACCACGGCTTATCGTGTCTAAAGAGTGCTGGGCGTATACCGCGGCACGCCAGCCTGAATGACGTCATCCGCCGGGCTTTCGTCAATGCCGGCGTCCCGTCAGTCTTAGAACCCAATGGACTGATGCGTGACGACGGCAAAAGACCCGACGGGATGACTCTTATACCTTGGAAGGTGGGTCAGCCATTGGTGTGGGATGCAACATGCGTAGACACAATGGCGCCGTCTCACCTTCCAGGAACATCGGTTCAGGCCGGCGCTGCCGCCGCTCAAGCCGAAAACCTCAAGCGGCGCAAGTATGCACATCTTGTGTACATGTTTGCTCCGTTTGGGGTAGAGACGATGGGTCCGTGGGGGCCGGCCGCTTTGGGGCTTTTTCGTGACCTGGCCAGGCGATTGGTGGAAGCGTCGGGTGTCCAGAATGCTGGCTTTTACTTTGCACAGAAGCTGAGCATTGCCATTCAACGTGGCAATGCCGCCAGCATTCTGGGGACCTTTCCTTCCACTAATGGTCTTTTAGTTTAAATTTTTGTGATTTATTTAGTTATTTTAATTTCTAGTTTTTAGTTAATAGTTTAAGTTTTCTTTAATTTTCTGTTATTATTTTAAGTTGTGTACAAATAAATCTCTTTCGAAGTATAAAACTAAAAAAAAAAGAAAAAGGTTTTACAAATTGTGTGTGACACTGAAGAAGAAATGGAATCTTATAACACAGGTTATGGTTACTCTACCGCATCTACATCATCAGTATCTGCACAATCGCCTCCGACGACGAATTATGAACAACTTCCTTAAAATAAACTGTTTTGATTTAAGAAAATGATACGTTTGATTAAAGAAAAGAATATCAACACATAGTACTAGTTGTAAGTTTCTTTCTATTAATAAAGTCATAAAAAATAGGGGTTTTTATTTCTTACCTTAGAGTGATCGCAAGTTTTTCTCTTGGTGAAACAGCTTTTCTAAAGTTTGTGTCTTGTTTTGCAATATCTTCATTTATGAGTGATAATAATTCTTCAAACTGTTTTCTATCGACTCGAAAATAGTTTTTGAAATATTCGTCTTGTAAATCTTAGAACATCCGCATCAATTCACCCTTGATAGGTCTCTCTCTAATATGGTCGCTTATCCAGAATCTTGGTTTGTTACGCTTCTTTTTTTCGTTATAATGGTAGAGGAGCAAGCATTTATTTATAGTATTTACGTAATCCTCTTCATTGGAATCGTCAGACATCGTTATCGCAAAATATACCGCGCGACTTGCTTCCTCTGTGGATCGCCTGGCACTGAGATATTTCTGCGCCTCCTCGCTCATCGCCGCGCCGCTGGCAATGGAAGGCCAACAACTCGCTCATCCGACCCCGCTCATTTCCCACCTCACTCGCTCCGCAAAGCCCTCTGGCAGTGGAAGGCAAAATCTGAAACTCTTTCTTAGTGGAAGTGTACAACTATTTTTACTCCGGTCCGCTCAGATCATCAGCTCAGTTTCCGCTCATCACCCTTTCGCAGTGGAAGGCGGGCATAAGCCCGGTTTCCACCGCGAGCGGAACGGACCCATTAATGACTTCGTTAAACTCGCAAACGCAAACTGCATACTTGTATTTCCACCAACAAATAGTCGGACGGAAAGAGCCGAGCGTGTAGAAAGAGTAGAAATGAGCTCGCTCAGTTCTAGGGAGCGGAGCGGAGTACTTACGGACTCCGCTCAACTCGCAATTACAATTTACATAGTAGCGTTTCCACACAGAAAGTGGTGAGCGGGGCGGATTGAGCGAGTAAAAAAGAAATTGAAAAGAGTCCGCTGCGCAAGGCCTGCACCGACTAGATCAGAACGGACTCGCTCGCTGTCTGCCCCTCGCGCTTCTCGCCTCCCGCAGCTACGCGCCGGCTGGCGCTCGCATCACCGCATTGTTGTTTGTTATGGCAGTTGAGTAACACGTGTTGTTTTGGTTTGAAATGGAGCGATTTATAGAAGCTGTACGACAATACCCATGTTTGTGGAATGTATCAATTAAAGAATACCGAAACATAGAAATAAAAGAAGCGGCATGGAAATCTATAGTTGATGATCTAAATTTGGCTGAAATAAAAAACAGTAAGTGTCTTTTTAATTGAATTTATTTTATGAAACAAGTGAATCTTGACTGGCTATTCTACCGGAATTGTTAAAATAATCGCAATGTATGTTACGTACATTAAAAGCTTCTCGTGTAGCTCGCAGTCTATCAAAGGTCATGTTGTTGGGTCGTGGATTATTATAATTGTCATTTTGATTATCTGCAGCCGATGTGGGTAGTGACGATAATTGTACAGATAAATAATTATGCAACACGCAAGTTGCTTTTATTATATAATCGACCGTCTCAAGTTTGCATTCTAGTGGTCGACGATAAAGACGCCATCTAGCGGATAAAATACCGAATGCATTCTCTACAACATTTCGAGCTCTGCTGAGTCGATAGTTAAATATTCTTTTCGGTCTATCATTTCTTACGTTTGAATATGGTCTCAGTAAATTTTTACGTAAAGCAAAGGCCTTGTCACCTTTAATACATAAGGTACTCTGACTGAACTACTTTCATCTAAATGACGGTCATCAGGTAAATTTAATTGGTTATTAATGATTTTTTTTCCAAACACGCTATCATTAAAAGTACCACCGCAACTGAAACGCCCCATCGATCCAACATCAATGATTATGAAACGTTTGTGTGCATCAACAACCCCTAGTAATACTACGGAATAATATTTTTTGTAGTTGTAAAATTGACTTCCTGAATGTGGAGGACATTTAATCGCTACGTGTTTACCATCAATGGCACCAAGGCAATTTTTAAAGTGCCATATATTTTCAATAGCTTCTGCTATATTTTCCCAATCTTGCCTTTTGGGTTCTTTCAAATAAATAGGCTGTAATTTTTTCCAAATTGCAATACAAGTATCGTGTACTATCCTTGAAACAGTTGGTGTGCTCATGCGATAATTGTAGGCTATTGTTTTGAATGCGTCGCCTGTTGCTAGAAATTTGAAACAAAATATAATAATATTAATAAATAAAAAATTTTTTGGAACGAAGTTCCTTATCGCGCGTTGCGAAAGGGAGCTAGACGGAAAAAATTAAGACCAAAAGTTGTCACGACACTTTTTACCCGACTGCGCGACGCAAAAGAGGGTAATGTGTTTATTACCATGGAATGGAATGGACGACTGGACTGGAATGGAGTGGGGTGGAGGGTCGAAAATCGCTTGAACCTTTTTTAACTTGCTATCGTTAAGCAAGTCAAAAAAAACAGGTTCGGTTTTCGACCTTATTGACATTTAAAATTTAGTTTGTTTTTTCTCACATTCTCGTTGGCTAACATTGCTCCTTCATTAAAATCGATGTTTGCGTAAATGTCAATAAGGTCGAAAATCGCTTGAACCTGTTTTTTTAACTTGCTTAACGATAGCAAGTTAAGAAAAGTCAGTCGCTACAGCGTCATTCGAAACTAAGTACCGGAACCTAATTATCTTTATTGTTTCAGTCCAGGATGCGAAATCCGAGTGGAAAAAGTTAAGGGATAACCATAGAGACAGTTTAAAGAGAATGAAAGCCACCAGATCTGGGCAGGCAGCTACAAACTTCAATACTTGGAGATATGCGGAATTGATGGAATTTTTACTTCCATATATGAAAAATCGTAGTAGGTCTACCAATTTAAATTCTTCAGATATACGATCATCGGCAACACCTGCGCAAGATGACGAAGATACTAATAATTCAGAAATATTTGTATTTCCAACAAACGATACAATCAATAATACGGAAGCTAGTGCACCACAAGGAGGTAAAACTCAAAAAAAGGAAGCGGACCGCAGATGGAGATTTTATAGAATTACTGAAAGAAATGGAGGAAAATCACCAAAAAAGACAAGAAGAAAGAGATTTAAGACGCACAATGACAAAAACACAAGAAAAAGGTGCCATTGATTTGTTTTTAGAAAGTATGACGATCACCATAAAAACGATGCCTATGTGGATGCAAAATCGCGTTAAGGAAAAAATATTTCTAATCGTTAGTGACGCCGAGGAAGAACTAGACAATTATAGTAAGTACTTGTGTTACACCAGACTCAGTAAATAATAACTTGCCGGCAGCAGTAGCAGGATCATCACGTTCTGCCAATTACGTATACACACTACCGGAAGCAGCAGCGTCACGTTCTAATAATACGACATACCACGGCTACAGTAGCTCGGGAAGATTTGAGCCATCCCCGTTACATGATTATGATAACTAAGCATAATGTTCTTTTTCATTATTTTACTGATTTGTTTTATTTCTGAGTAAAGTCTAAAATAATTATCTATTAACAATGTTTTATTTCTTACCTGAGGCACACAGCTAGCTTTTCTTGAGGTGAAATAGCTTTCCTGAAGTTGGTGTTTTGTTTCAAAATATCGACCTCCACAAATGACAAAAGTTCTTGAAATTGTTCTCTATTAACCCTGTAATAATTCTTAAACTTTTCGTCGTCTAAATCATAAAACAGCCTAAATTCCCCTTTTAATTTACGATCTCGAATATGCTGGCACAGCCAAAATCTTCGTTTAGCGCGTTTTTTTCTTTGCATAAGATACAACAATGCGTGCTTCTTTTTTCTGTATACATAATCACTGTCATCGCTCGATTCCGTGTCACTCGATAACATCGCAACAACACGACCACACGCAACCAGCTCAAAACTTCAACTAAACTCGTTCTCTGTGGAAATTATCTTATTCGTTTTTCATTTCTCATTTTCCGTTCAGCTCAGTCCGCTCATTTCTCTATCTCAGTTTCGTTTTGCAGTGGAAATCAAATGACCAACTCTTCGTTGGTGGAAACGCAAACCTCTTTTATTAAAAAGGAGTCCGTTCCGCCTAACCATTTTCCGCACATTACCCTTTTGCAGTGGAAACCGGGCTATACGGACAGGAACGACTTTTAACAACAGTGTTGATTCACTTGCATTAATGTACGTAATGTATATTTACTGTTCGCAGGTTCGCAGGCAGGCTCCGCAAGCGTCGCGTCGTTCGCGTCGTCCTTCGGCTTGTTTAGCTCGGCATGCAGCAGGCGGTGGTGTGACTGGCCGCAGTTGTCCTTATTGCAGGGCGATGCAGTACATGCGTCATGTGAATGGCGCGACGGTAGGCATTTGTAACAGATCTCGTTACGTTTCGCAAATCTAGTCGTACGTAATGCTTTCTTGAATTGTTTACAATCGGTAAGCTTGTGTTTAGAGGTGCGGCAGGATTAAAAATTATCATTATTATCGCTTTGCTTTGCTTTAATAAAAAAGGGTATGTGAGCGATTTGAATGATTATTACCATTGTTTCTCTGTTTGTTTTGATCAGCGCGAGGGCTATTCGAAGAGACAGGTGAGAGGCTTCCTGGTGGGAGGCTTCGGCCGTGGCTAGTTACCACCCACCGGACAGAGCCATGCCGTGAAACGACCTAGTCGTGTTTCGGGATGTAGTCCGGTGTAACCGTTCCGAAGACGGGTCTGAGCAGTGGCGCACTTGTAGCGCCTCACTCAACTGCCGTCTTTGTACTTCTTCACTCTACAAAACTTCAAGGCTAGAGTGAATAAGTACCTTATAGGTTGTCGTGCTCCATCTTAGACCACAACGTCGCTTAACATCAGGCGAGTTGGTGGTCAAACGCCAACCTATTGTACGTAAAAAAAAAAAAAAAAAAAAAAAAAACAGAAATCTTTACAGGTTCTTCGTTCAGGAAATCGGATTATTCGTGATATCTGTTTATTCGTGTAGTCGGACCATTATAAGTGGGGATTTAGACAATATTATTGAAACAATGCTCATACTTTGCAAGTACTCTTCGTGTCCGACTGCTCGCACTGCTTCCACCATGTTTTGCACCTTTACAGAAAGCTGCACATCTTTGCGATAATCCTGGGACATTGGATGTAACTTTTTAAGATCCTGTGTAACTTGGATATAATGTACTCTGGGTTGCTAAATCGTAGCTCCAAGACTGACATAACTTTGCACAGTGAGCTCGCAGTAATTTGCCGTTTTTCGTAATATTTTATGATATTATTTTTGTTTTAGGGCAGTTTTGAGAGATATAGACATATAAGACCTTCTTCAAGATGGAAATATATCTGATATTGGAGATCTCGATGACGGAGACGCAGAATTGACCCACCGCTGCACAGTGTGCGCTGTAGAACAAGCCAGGTGGACAAAAGTCGTAATCAAATTCCCGGAAATGAGTACTATGTACCTGTAAACAAAACCCCCAAACCCCCAATTCCAAGAACTATTTATGTCTAACATTCCATACTAATGAGTCATTGTTTATCAAAGTGAGCTAATGAGGTAAATGTAATTTAAAATATAGGTCAGTTGCATTTTAGCGACACTTTCACTAGCACCTCATTGTGGCAGTTTTTAATTTTGTGGAAAGTTTAGTGATGGATTTCAATTCTGAAGGTATGTATATCAATATTTTATTATTAGAATCTTTTAATGAGCCTTAAAAATCATTAGAGTAGATTATCAACGAAAACACAAAAAAAAACATATTTTTTCTTTGATTTCAAACTTATCGAGTATGGGAAAAGCATGTATCCTCTTGTATCCAGGCTAATTTTTTTATATGTTTTAGCTGCATGACTATAGATTATTGTGACATATATTTTACGTAGCACAAATGAGTACAACTATTTTTTTTTCTCATTTTTGCAGAAAAGCTTCACTCTATTAATAAAATAGAGTTTTTCGAAGAATGGCTTAGACACAAAAAATACGAAAGAAATGATCGTCTATTTGAATTTATTTCGTCTAAGTTTGAGTTTTCTGAAATTTCTGAAGATAGTCAAAGAAACATTAAGATGAAGTTAGCCAGTATTTCTTCAAAAATCGCTTCCAAATGGGTTTCTTCAGGAAAGTCAAGGGAGCGTTTTCTTATCAAGAATAAGTTGTGGCTAGAAGGCGAAGAGTTAGAGTTCTGCGTGCGGTCAATTCAACCGCAACCTTCTACCTCATCCACTGACCACTCTCGACCCGGAAGACCCAAAAAAGACTTCGAAGATTCGTCTTTCAAAACTAAAAAACGTAGACTTGAAGATTTAGTTTACTCGCGGAGTGTTGGCGAATTGATGACTGCTGCAGAAGTAGCTGCACGATCTACTGGACACAAAAACGTGTCCAAAAAGGACGTTGCCAGGGCTATAAAGGACATTGGCAAAAATCCGAGTTCAACAACCCAGTGCTGTGCAGAATAATAGACCACTAAGTAGTGAAGAGGCATTAGCCTACTATATAGACTCGACTCGAAGTCGACCACTCACTCCTATAAACAGACTAGGAAATGGACTATGAAGGTCGGGCACCATGTGTTTCCATCATATAATTGCATTGTTAAATCAAAAAAAGCACAAAAGGAGCACATTGTTGTGACACAATCTCGAGCAGAAATTGAGTTACAAGCTTTACTCAACAAAACAGCGGAACGGTGAATAGAAGCTTAGAAAGAAGTTGTCACAAGTGTGTTCCGCAATTCATCATTTACTCTTTTAAGTAAATGGGGTTGTGACGGGAGTTCCGGTCATAGTGCTTACACACAGAGATTTGAGAACAGCGAAGACACTGATGAGTTCCTTTTTGTTTATTCGTTTGTTCCTCTTAGGTTAATCGACGAAGCTAACAATATCATCTCGCAAAATCCTCGTCCATCATCGACGATGTTATCGACCAAATAAATAAAGATTCAGAGAGCACAACACGAGAAAGTGCTCGCGTCAAGCCACGAAAGAGATTTGCTCAATATGTTGATTATAACATCTGATCCTCTGATCAACAGCCTGCGGGAAGTTCCAAAAAAAGTCGAATAAATTGTGTGCGGAGGTCCTAAAGCTCATTATAGCTCCTACTATAGAGCCTCGACTTCCACAGCAACTAAGACCTCCACAAAGTCAGGAAGACTATCTTGTATCGGAATCATCCGATACAGAATCCGATGATTCCGATATTGACAATTAGTTTTAATGTACCTGTAGTGTATTATATTACCTTTTAGTGTTAGTATTTGTAATTTTTGTAAATAATGTAATAGTCTAAGGTTGTACATATAATTAGCGGTAATATTTGTAGAGATTAAGGTAATTGTATTATTATTTCAGTATTTTTTTCTGTTTTATAATAGTGTAAATATAAAATATTTTTTTCTTATCCATAAAACTATGTATTTTTTATTTTTTTTATTTTATATTATTATAATATATTTTCATGGTTCCGAAACAATGAAAATATATTTTTGTCCACCTGGCTTGTTCTACAGAGAACACTGTGCGCTGTTCCAAAACCATAAAACCATAAAATTAAACCAAATTTCAAAAAATTTAAAATATTTGCTTTAGTTCAATATACCATTTTAGAAATTTGTAAATTTGACCGAAATAATAGCCATTTATTTATAACTGAAAAGGCACCAACAAATTCAAACGACTCGCCATACGCAAACCGGTTAGTGCTACCAAAGTCACGCCTAAAGATGCACGCAGCGGGTACTTTAGGTATAGCTATAAACAGATGTAATAAATTACCAAATAATTTCAAACATAAACAATGACATTAGGTTTATCAACAAGCTAAAAATATTTTTGACTGAAAGATTTTTTATTCCATTGACGAGTTTTTAAACAATAGTAAGTAAGTAAATAAACATAGAATTGCTTAATTTTTTTTTATATTTTAATCTTTTAATTTTTTTGACAATTTTCTTGCATTTTTTTTTTATAATAATGTGGTCCTCCTATCTGTGTATCGCTGTCCAGATATCTTTGGACTCTTCTGGGTAATACGCTCCAGTTGCATGAAATATTTTAAATGCGCAGTCGACGGCTGTTATCAACTTTTGAAATGCGTAGATTTAAAATCTACAGCAGATTTGCCGACGAAAACTACAAATGGTTGAAGTGTGCGTCCACGTTTGTCCGCCGATTCTTTTTTGCTAAATATGTAGCTGGTGAGGTCGCCTTCACTAGTAGTGTGCGCGATGAAGCCGTCACATATCTCCGCTCTTGACGGTTTCAAAGCTGGTCGGTTTTTGTGCTGGTGATGTGGTTATGATAAATGGAAACAGCATCAATGCGAAGTTTGTAATTTTTTCAGGATCAGTACCTTGCAAAACTTAAACAACATCAATTTGGCCCACCTACTTGCATAATAGATCAATAATAACATTTACTATCAGATAAACAAATTTTAAAACTGGAACATGTATTGTATAATTTAGGCTTTATTTAACAGGTCTCACTGAAAATTATATTGTTTATAAATGAACAGTATGTCAAATTATAAACAATGTAACATACCATCTGCGAGTGCGTACAGTTCTTGTATTTTATGTATTTTGTCTCTGATAGTCCTTAATTTTTTTTGCATATTCTAAGATGTCATGTTTTTTCAGGGTCATTATTGAGACTGTCGCCATTGCCCGGGTGCATTTGACGAAAGTCTTGCAACAACTGTAAATAAATTATAATTATATTTGCCTATTTAGAGGTTCACGGAGGAGACACGGCTCAAACGAAACGAAAACATTCGCGCATTTTATGACGTCATTGACAAATAAACTATTTGAGCATAGCCTAAAAAATCGTGTAATCTCAACAGAGAAGTCAGTATCGCCTCGAAATTGCTATTTCGATTTGCTATTTTGCTATGGTTTATTTTTCAATAAAATCAAAAAATGCGCGACGATTTTTCCGTTCTGTCTAAGCCGAGCCTTAGCATCGTGAGGCGATTCTCCCATGTTTCGTATAACAACTTTTAAGATATTTTCATAACATAACATATCGTCACGCCTTTCCCCCGAAGGGGCTGGCAGGGGTGTAATACGACACCCACACTTCGCCGGACGATATTCAGTCCCGAATGTGACAGGGGGCGAGCCTGTCGCCATATACCGGGCTCCAATCATGTAGCAGATGACATACAATACTCACATATACTCACACAATGAACAAATTGGTGCGTGCCGTCCGGCTGGGTTCGAACCCGCTCCCTCTGGCTTGAAAGACGGACCTTCTCCCAGCGGCTGCCATCGCTTTTTAATAATAGATAATTTCAGTGTGTGTAAAATCATTATGCCCCACCGCGCTACGCCCATGTCTCACTTTATACGATCTCACAGGCCAATTGATAGATTACCACAAAATATGTTTCCAAAAATACTCACAAGTGTATATCCAAGCGGCTGCTGCAAGGCAGGAAAGTTTTTGTAATAATCCTCTATTTTGCCTTCGCCTTTGAAAATAGTCTTTAAGCGGTGTTCTGCGGTTTCAGTCCATTTTTTTTGTCCAGTTTCGACCGTTTGTGACGGGTCGACGTTTTTTTTTAGCCAGACTAAGTTTTCGTCGTTGTAAAAATCTAAAAAGACAAATTAAATTAATAAATTTTAAATAATCTAAAAATGCTACATTTCGTATTAGCTCGACGAAGCCTTACTAAGTCAATCACGCAAAGCTGAAAAACAGATAACGTAAAAACTATAGAAATAATAAAAATAAAAATAGGCCCCTAAATGAAACAGTTCTACAATGTCAAACCTTACTGACATGACCATATCTGGCTGCATTGCGATGCGCGGCGCGTCCAGCAATTTGTCGCGCAAGCAAAACAAACAAATGCACGCGCCGCGAAACGCGTCTACGTGAGCGCTTTCACACATTAGCTAGCAGTGTGCTAGCAACATGCTCGCACGAAAAATAGCTGCGCGCCGCGCATCACCCCGCGTGCTTCTCAACGAGGCCTAGGTACTCGTAGTATTCAGAACAAACTTTAAATATCATATTTTTAATCGTATCAGCAGCAGCCTGAACGAGACAAAGAATTTTGGCAGTGTTACATTTTAGTACGTAATATTCGCAGACAGACAAACTGTAGGAACGTTTTTCTCACCTTCTTCGTCCATCTCAGCTTCAGCCGGTATTGAAACAGTCGAATTGATGTTTGAAGAGATGGAAGATTTTGATGAAATCTGGTTTGTACTTGTTGTAATGCTCGCGCACAGTAAAACAGAGTACTACCTAATAATGATGCATTTATTGGTGTGCGTAACTACAGCTTCCTCATAGGTGATAGAATAATTCTACCTATACCAATATTTAAAGCATAATAGCTGCAATCTGATATCTCAGTCTTAGTTTAGCTGCCACAAGAACTTCGTTATTATGAGCCATTTACTATGTGTCAGCTGGAGTGACATAACCTCAGCTCGCACATCCAGTTTTGGACAATAGCTAGAAAATTAAAGCATAATAGCTGCACAAGGTAGGAAAAATCTGAACGATGCTACTACAACATGTAGAAGCTATGATCAAAAAACTGTGTGTAAGCTGAAGTGACGTCACTTCAGCTACTTATCTCATATCTTCCAAACGAAAGAAGGTATGACTATGCATTATAGCTCAAACTTTAAAGCATAATTGCTGCCATTGGATGTGGAATAAAGCATAATTGCTCCATTTTTTTTTCGGCCTCCAGGATCACGCATAATATCGCTGGGCCTGTAAGCCAGGAAGTCAGACGTACATACAACTCAACGCGTCTAAGCGCGTACGCAGCTTCCTACCTAGCATAAGAACTGCAGGGCTCTCCCCGGTGGATGTGTGCTCTGTGATCCTATAATACATAAGGAACGTAGCCAATGCCTTGTTCACATCTTCTTTTTCATGAACAGCTTTTTTAACTACCCTTTTTAACGTCTTTACTGCATTTTCCGCAGCTCCGTTGGAGGCCGGATGGAACGGGGCGGTAAAAATGTGTTCTATGCCCCTACTTTTGTTGAAAGCCGCAAAAATTTCACTTGTAAAGGGGGGTCCATTGTCACTTACAATCTGCCTCGGTAGTTTACAATAGGCTTAATTATACCTAATGGTCGAATCTTTGAGCCATCATAAAACTTAATACATAGATTGTATGGAGTTATTTGATTCTCCTTAAAATGTTTAAGGTAGGTTGTAACGGAACGTTACATAACCTTTTCTAAAAATAAAAAATTAGACGCGAGTGACACCGCAGGGTGCCGCTTGTTTTACAATTTACCGTTGTAACGTTGAAGCGAGTAACAATAGGTGCGAGCGAGACACACTATACCGGGCGTCGTCGCCCGCGCAGTGGGATGCGCGCGTCGCCAGTCGCCCGTTAGATACACGTGCGGCTACTCCACGCTACTCTTAGCAACCATTATTACTCCCGACGGCTATTTTTTTATTTAATTTAAACTTTTAAATATATATATTTATACTGTAGTCGGTGGAGGTGACGTATCACCTACAAAATTGTTTTGGTGAAGGATACGAACCCCGCTTTAGGGTAAGTTTTGAATAGCATTGTTTCGTTCGTATAGTTCTTTTCGATTTCCAGCTCATTTAACATATAATTGCCAAATATCACCCCCTTTACTATTACTAAAGCCATTTAACTATTTCTTGTAAATTGATCGTCGTATTATTACCATTCCAAACTTATTTACTTTTAAAGAAAACTCCGTTCTGGTTGCTCACCACCACGACAATCTCGCCACAGATCGGTATTGAGGCACTTTCCTTGGGATGTCTTTGGTCAACCAGATCGGAAGTTGATAACCAAATCGAAGTTAATCGATTTGTTTTATCGCTTCCAGGGTCCTACCTTCGAAATTAAATCACGCCTACTGCCACCACTCTCGCCTCTGCACATCATCTTCCCGTCTGAGCGCTAGCTAGCCCAGAATATTCCAGCATCGCCGGGAATCCAGGCACTCCAGGAACGCTAGCAGAGCGTCCCAAGACCAGGAGAGTGTCTTTCAGTGGCGGAATCAGATAGGCCGAATACCCACGACCAAAAAATAAAAATTTGTGTGCTCGCCTACCTATTTTTAATTTTAAATAATACATGTTTTATTGTATCACCGAATTTTGATTTCCCAAATCAATAGGTAGGTGTCACACTGGCGCCCTTTACGTGGTTACATCTGATTTTGCCATCTGATCTTTTATGGTGGTTGGATTGTACGTGTGTGTGTCCATTTGTAAACGTCCTTATATCATTATTACGTAAGTATTATATATTATAATTGTGGTAAAAAAAAATTGTTGTGTTGTATATTTTTTGGCTTGGTATTTTGTGTACGTACTTACATTTTGTCCTACGTTATTTGGTTTTGTTATTAAAAATAAAATTATAAAAAAAAAACAACATAAAAAAACAAGTAAGTAAGTAAAATTTTGTCAACAGTTCTCATTATTTTCTTTTTTCATTTATTTTATGTTTTGTTTTTCGTTATATATATACATAAATATACCTACGTGTTTATAACATTGTGGTAAGTATACATTTTATTAGTTAAGTATTTACGCAGGTTTAGTCGTGTACAATACTGTTTATACAACCATTATAAACTTGTTGGCTTATTTCTTGAGTTTAATTTTTTTTTGTTAACCAAGACGTTCAAAAATTTAGTATTACTTGTTGTAACAGGACGGAGTTATTTGAGTAAATTTAATGCTATCAAATCTTACCTTAAAGTAATTTCACTAAACATGGCATTTCCGATCAAATATTTTTCATTACAAAAAACCGAACTGGAGTATGAAGTCGCTGTAAGAGGTGAGATCCCAGGTGCTACTGTAGCTGACCTTAGGAAACAGATCAATAAATTATGTCAATTATTTCCTTCTGAGGACATATTATGTTCTCACCTTGAACCAAAAACGGATCTTGCAATTGTTAAGGAGATGTTACATAAAGTCAAAACCGCTCTCGACTCTGGTATAACGGATAAAAGTACGTTGTCACGTGTAGAGAACGTTCTTCACCACATTTATCACAGAATCAATAGAATCGTGCCGGATGACTTTATGGAACAACACTCTGATTGTAGTAAAGCTTATAGAGAATGTTACGAACAGTATCTCAATCTCAGTAAAAAAGTAGTGGATCCTCTATGTGTTAGTGTGTCTAGCTCAGCACCTCCAGATGCTTCTAACGTGCCGATAAACATCGCAGTTACTTGTGACAAGAGCCTCATATCCGAATTAGGCAGGCTGAGGTTCGACGGCAAGTCATGTGTCCGATCTTTTATTCAACGTGCTAGCGAATTTAGCGAAGCGCGTAACATATCCGATACGAAACTTATTTCGTACGCTACGGAAATATTTACTGATGATGCACTTCATTGGTTTAGGAGCATCAAGGATCAAATTTCATCCTGGGACGAGCTCGTCGTTCTTCTAAAACAAGATTTCGATAAAACGGATTATGACTATCGTTTGTTAGCTGAGATTCGCGCTAGAACTCAAGGGGAAACAGAAAATATTACGATCTATTTATCAATATTGTCAGGTATGTTCGCTCGGCTTTCAAAAACATTGACAGAAGAAGACAAGCTCGAAATAGTTTTGCACAATATTCGCCCTTGTTTTGCAAGCACATTAGCTTCCGCAACAGAAATACGCGATATCAATCATGTTAGGACCATGTGCAAGAATTACGAAAATGTCCACTCTCGACTTGCCCATTTCCGAGAACCATCCGCTGCTACTTCAGATACGTTGGCACCAGAGTTTGCGTATAAGTGTACAATCAAGCCAAAAGTAAGTAATGAACACTACAAACCAAACTTTAACAATAACAAACAGGGATACTTTAACTCGAAAACAAACTCTAATGCTAACGTTAATGAAAAATATTTACACTCTATTGAAAAATCCGATTCTGGCACAGTTCAAAAAATGCCTTATTGTCCCAGATGTCGCAACAACACACACAGTTTGAGAGAATGCACTAATACAGAGATAATGTGTTTCAAATGCGGTTACAAAGGGGTTAGGAAACCAGATTGTCCTAATTGTACTGACACCCAAGCTCCAAAAAACTGAAATTGCAGAATTGTAGCAATCTATTAGTGAAAACCCGTACGAGTGAAAAAGAATGGAATAATTGGTTAGAAACGGTTCGTTTATTCTTTAACGGGTACAAGGTTGCTTCAATTCTGCACA
Organism: Peribatodes rhomboidaria; assembly: GCA_911728515.1. Taxonomy (NCBI): domain Eukaryota; kingdom Metazoa; phylum Arthropoda; class Insecta; order Lepidoptera; family Geometridae; genus Peribatodes; species Peribatodes rhomboidaria. The sequence continues at coordinate 9,231,541 of OU452189.1, forward strand.
CGAAACCTAGAAACGATACTAGACCATACGTCAATATCAAAATTAATGATCTGACAGTTTCAGGCCTCTTAGATTCAGGTTCAGCAGTTACTATTATAGGTAATAATGTTCACACTGCTTTAGTTAATCGCGGCCTGAAGTTGTATACGGACGATAAATTGTCAATTATTGCGGCTGGAGGACAAAATTTAAAAAGTATTGGTTATCTTGATTTGCCGGTGCATTTTGATAACCAGTTTCACATTATTAAGACCCACGTAGTCCCAGAAATTCAAACTTCGCTCATTTTAGGGATTGATTTCTGGCGCGCTTTTAAAATTTGTCCTAAATACTTAGGTTCTCTTAACTTATCCAGCGCCCCATTAGCCGATTTAAATGTCAATAGTCCGTCTACCTTCATACATTCTTACGACAACTTAGATGACTCTCAGAAGGCCCTTGCTGATAGTATTAGTAAAAAGTTTGAAGAAATATCTTTTGAGCGCAAAGGATTAGGCCGTACAAACTTAATTACTCACCGTATTGATACGGGTGACTCCCCCCCGGTGAGACAGCGCTATTATAGGCTGTCACCGGAAAAACAGAGAATTTTAATCGAACAAGTAGATGAGATGCTTCAGCTTGATGTGGTTGAGCCATGTGAGAGCGCTTGGCAATCACCGGTATTACTAGTCCCTAAAAAAAACGGTCAACCTCGTTTTTGTTTAGATAGTAGAAAGCTAAATTCTATCACTAAGCGTGATGCTTATAACTTGCCTTATATATGCGAGATACTAGACAACTTGCGCGATGCTCGCTATCTTAGTAGTATCGACTTATCCAAAGCTTTCTGGCAATTGCCAATATCATTAGAAGATAGAGATAAGACGGCATTTTACGTCCCAGGTCGAGGAACATTACGTTTTAAGACCACACCGTTTGGTTTGACAAACGCGCCTTCTACGCAACAAAGGTTGGTTGATTTGTTGTTTGGTAACATGGACCACAAGGCGTTTGCGTATTTGGACGACATAATAATAATAAGTAGCACATTTGAAGAGCACGTATCTCTACTCCTTCGCGTGCTAGACAAATTGCGCCAGGCTAATCTGACAATAAATCTTGAAAAATGTGAATTTTTCCGAAGTCAACTTAAATATTTAGGCTATGTAGTCGATGCTAATGGGTTACGTACTGATCCAGACAAAGTAACAGCTATTTTGAATTATCCAACTCCCACGTGTCGTAAAGATGTAAAGCGTTTTCTAGGCACGGCAACTTGGTACAGAAGATTTGTTCCAAGATTTAGCACAATAGCCGGGCCGCTCAATAAGTTAACTTCTAACAAAAAGACTACACCCCCTTTTCAATGGACAGATGAGGCTGAAACTGCGTTTAAGCAACTTAAAGAATGCTTAGTTTCTGCGCCTATTCTCTCCTGTCCGAATTATGATCTCCCTTTCGAAGTCCATACTGACGCTAGTAACTATGGGGTTGGTGCCATGCTTACTCAGTCTATCGACGGAAGAGAACACCCTATAGCTTACATGAGCAGGTCTTTATCAGGGGCGGAAAAAAATTATAGCATAACTGAACGTGAGACATTAGCTGTTCTCGTAGCCCTAGAACATTGGCGCTGTTATTTAGAGAACGGAAAGACTTTTACGGTTTATACTGACCATAGTGCATTAAAATGGTTCCTTTCTTTGGATAATCCTACAGGTAGACTTGCTCGTTGGGGGGTACGTTTGTCGTCCTTCAATTTCAGTTTGAAACACCGTCGTGGTGTAGACAACGTAATTCCGGATGCTTTGTCTAGAGTATTTCCTGTTTCCTCCATTTCTACCGCTAATTCCGTTACGACTACTAGTGACGATTGGTATAAAAACATTTACAGTGGCTGTGTCGATAACCCAGAGAACTATCCTAATTTTCAAATAAAGAATAACATTCTTTTCCGTTTAAGTAAAAATAAGTGTCAACTTACTAATGAATTTTCTTGGAAGGAAGTTGTTCCGATGGATCTTCGTGATAAAATCATAGCAGAAAACCATAACGAGCCCACTGCTGCTCATATGGGTATATTTAAGACATACAAACGTATTACGCTTAGGTATTACTGGCCCAAAATGCATAGTGATATAGCAAAGTTTATTAGCTCCTGTATCACATGCCTTTCCTACAAATCCCAAAATCATGCTACACTTGGAGAAATGGGTCGTCCCAAACAATGTTCACGTCCATATCAAATGATCTCAATAGATTTGATGGGTCCTCTTCCTGTGACACGTAGACAAAACAGCTATATCTTAGTAGTGACATGCTGTTTCTCAAAGTTTTGCCACATTTTTCCCATCAAAAGAGCTATTTCTGACATAATTGTCAAGCTTCTTGAGGAACAGGTCTTTCTAGTCCATGGAGTCCCACAGACTATTTTTTTAGACAACGGCAGCCAGTTTATAAGCGGACAAACCAAAGCATTATTTGATAGCTACAAAATTCCTAATGTCTATTTTACACCCAAGTATACCCCCCAAATAAACACAGTTGAGCGCTATAATAAAACAATCATAACTTGCCTTTCGACGTTCGTTGATGATGACCACAGAACTTGGGATATTTTTATTCCAAAAGTACAATTTGCCATCAATAACTCTGTTAATGAAGCTACCGGGTTTACTCCTTCATTTCTCGTATATGGTAGGGAACTAATACTTTGTGGTTCTCATTACATAGATACCAATTTAGGTGATGAGGTTTTATTCTTGCCACGCGAGGCATATGCGGAAAACCTCGGTTGCTTATCTTCAATCTTTGATCAGGTTCAGAAAGCCTTGTATCACGCGCACGAAAAAAATACTTCCCACTACAATTTGAGGCGGAAAGCTTTTGAGTTTAAGGTTGGAGATATCGTTTTCAAACGTGCATATGTATTAAGTGATAAAGATAAATATTTTTGCAAAAAGTTAGCCCCAAAATTTATTAAATGTCGAGTAACTCAAAAGCTTTCTCCGCTAGTTTACGTATTAGAAAATATGGCCGGGAAGGACATAGGCACGTGGCACATCAAAGATTTGAAAGTCGCAGGCTATAATAAAAATTAAATTTTAGTCTTAGATAAATAACGTAATCTTAAAAATATAAATATAAATACACAGAAATAAATATTGTAAAACTTAAATAGCTAGATAATATAGTTAAATAACAATAGTGATAAATAGATTTATAAAAATAAAAAAATAATAGTTAATAGTTAGTATTAAATTCGGATTTTATCTACAGGATAAAATCCTTATGCGGGGACGGCGGGTAATGTAACGGAACGTTACATAACCTTTTCTAAAAATAAAAAATTAGACGCGAGTGACACCGCAGGGTGCCGCTTGTTTTACAATTTACCGTTGTAACGTTGAAGCGAGTAACAATAGGTGCGAGCGAGACACACTATACCGGGCGTCGTCGCCCGCGCAGTGGGATGCGCGCGTCGCCAGTCGCCCGTTAGATACACGTGCGGCTACTCCACGCTACTCTTAGCAACCATTATTACTCCCGACGGCTATTTTTTTATTTAATTTAAACTTTTAAATATATATATTTATACTGTAGTCGGTGGAGGTGACGTATCACCTACAAAATTGTTTTGGTGAAGGATACGAACCCCGCTTTAGGGTAAGTTTTGAATAGCATTGTTTCGTTCGTATAGTTCTTTTCGATTTCCAGCTCATTTAACATATAATTGCCAAATATCACCCCCTTTACTATTACTAAAGCCATTTAACTATTTCTTGTAAATTGATCGTCGTATTATTACCATTCCAAACTTATTTACTTTTAAAGAAAACTCCGTTCTGGTTGCTCACCACCACGACAATCTCGCCACAGATCGGTATTGAGGCACTTTCCTTGGGATGTCTTTGGTCAACCAGATCGGAAGTTGATAACCAAATCGAAGTTAATCGATTTGTTTTATCGCTTCCAGGGTCCTACCTTCGAAATTAAATCACGCCTACTGCCACCACTCTCGCCTCTGCACATCATCTTCCCGTCTGAGCGCTAGCTAGCCCAGAATATTCCAGCATCGCCGGGAATCCAGGCACTCCAGGAACGCTAGCAGAGCGTCCCAAGACCAGGAGAGTGTCTTTCAGTGGCGGAATCAGATAGGCCGAATACCCACGACCAAAAAATAAAAATTTGTGTGCTCGCCTACCTATTTTTAATTTTAAATAATACATGTTTTATTGTATCACCGAATTTTGATTTCCCAAATCAATAGGTAGGTGTCACAAGGTAGCCTCGCTTATACAAGAAATAGCCGTTCCCGTGTCGATTTCCATAATTATTTCTCGGTTATTTATGCAAATCGGTAGACTCACCGGCTTGTAATCTCCCAAGTTTAATTTATGTAAGTCCACACAATCCTCCCAGTATTGGTCAGGCTCCTCCGGGTCCGTACTCCCAAAATGAACACCAGTGTTAGCGCTCTTCCGCGCTCCGCTGGACGGCCGCGATCCGCGTCCGGTGCCGGCCGTTCCCGCCAAACACACCCGCCGCAAGTGTCCAGGGGCCCGATTCGGAGATAGGACTTTTTCATCTCGATCTCGATTCCTAGAACTCGAGGGAGAATCTCATAAAAACAAACCATGTGGTATTCTCAAACAAGCATGAGATGAGATAGGCTTTTCTCACTCAAATTACGTTCCATTTTACTCGACTGTGCTTGCTAAAAACCGGTAAAATCGATAAAACGTATTTCGGGACCATACTGCTCATTAAAGGCATACAATAATTAAATATCGATATGTTTAATCAAATGAACTAATATTATGATAATTATTACAAGTTATAAAAGTGAGAAGAATAAAATATAACATTTTCATTCCATAAAGGATTTGTGGGGAACGAAACGCACTTAGCCAAATAAGTCATTGTTTTGTTTACAAATAGAGGTTATTAAAATCTAAAAATCTTTCCGTCATCACGCTCACAAAAACTATCACGATTAACAACATTAAACACTTAATAGGAACTACTAAGGCTTTCGTTTGTCGTTAAACCCAATGGAATGGAAGATCGGTTTGGAAGTTTTTTCCGAATCAATCGCCCCTATGTACTAATAACATAAGACCTTCAAAATAATCTAACAGGGTTAATAAAGTGACGCCAGGATACTTGTGGAGATTATTGTAAGTATTAAGTACTTTCTTATCACTATATATGACCACATAATTTGTAAATAACCAAGGTTAACTTAACCTAAAAGTCACAAACTTTTTCTTGTTTATAAATTGAAAAATGTTTCAGGTATCTACTGCGTAATTTATGCCGTTCGAGCCTAACACCTACCAACAAACAAGTCACCCAAGGACTCGTACGTAACTAATGGTTTCCAAGTTGGCTTTAGAAACCTGACTGTGGATGAGCTAAACAGGAATCACAACCACTATCAACAACAAATCTGTGGACTTAGTTACATATTTGTATGAACAAAAAAATTGAATTTTCTTAGACCCAGTAAGTAAGTATCTGAGAAATCACACTTTACACTAATTTTAAAAAGGCAAAAGTTTGAATGGAAGTACACATGTATATATTAGATAGATGATGGTTGTTCTGAATTAAATTTGGCACAGAGATAAAGATAGATACTATAGGAATAATCTGGATAAGCACATTTATACATATATATCAAGTAGCTGCGCCCCGCAGTTTCACCTGCGGTCCTGCAGAACCATTATCTCTATCATCCTCTTCATTGTCTTATCATCGTCCTTTTCTGTACCTCTGACATTGTGTATGCAAAATTTCATGATGATAGATTGAGTAGTTGAGGTGTGACAGCAGAACAAACAAACAAATTCATTTTTAAATTATTAGTTAGGATATCTATATTGCCAATCTACCTACCTTACACTCTGCATTAGGTAATATACTTACTAGCTGATCTCTGTACCTATAGCTATACTTCATACCCAGTGCGGTGAAGCTCAGCTCTCAGCTTCTTACATTTAGTGCTTTGCAATGAGGTTCGGCTAACGGACTATACAAACTAATATTACATAGAGAGTTTTAGGCAAGACAATCTAGCCATTCCCTAGTGATGTGCTTGCCAACAAAGGACAAATTGACTTTTATCTAAGTAGTATACCGTTCACTTTGGGAAAAATTATAATCATTTCCTATATTTTCCCATAAATCTGTCCAGTATGTCCTAAACAAGATAATTTAAATCAGTCATGTAATGCAGAGCAAAAGTAAAATATAATGTTTGATACATTAAGTAACATTGTGATTTTTTGTTTGCAGATTGAATTGTGATGGAAACCTACACTGCTACTTAAATTCAAGATGCTTTACTTCATATTTTGGAAGTAATCTGTTATTGTTTTAAGGACATTCTAATGAGTACAAACAGATTTTGAAAAAGCATGCAGCGAAAAAGATAAATAAATCAGTTTTTTTATTGTATTATGTATTGTTATTTAACATACTAGTGATGATAGCCTAGTCGCAGAAGATACGCCTCTCAAGCCAGAGGGAGAGGGTTTGGACCCAGCCAAAGGCATGCACCAACTTATTCATTGTGTGAGCATATGTACATATCTAATGTCATCTGCTAAGTAACTGGAGCCCGGTATATGGCGACAAGCTCACCGCCTGTCACATTTAGGACTGAATATCGTCCGCTAAAGTGTGGGTGTTGTACACCTCTGCCAGTCTATTCAGGGGAAAGGCGTGATGATAATGATATGTTATGTTCAACATGCAATGCCGAAAAATATTTGTATTGTATACTCCACTTTGGTAAATATACTAACCCCCTTAGCAATAAACAGTGTATAGCCTTGGGATAATTATACAGTGTTTTGTCTTTATCTTTCTTTGTTGTTTTTGAACTCGATCGAAAATGGCAAAAGACTGTAACTATTCTGAGGCTATACAACATTTATTGCTAGCTTCAATAGAGTTCAAGAATTAAAAAAAAGACAAAACTATACAACTATTCCAAAGCTATACAACGTTTATTGCTAAGGGGGATAATATTTACAGCTTAATATTATTTTTACAGACAAATTTACAAACAATATTATATAGCTTGGGGTGGGAGGAACATGATTGTGGTTTTTTGAAGGAAGTAGGATGGACTATGTCCGGGAGAGGATATCTTATAAGGAGGAACCTTAGATTGGGACAACTGAAGCAGATGTGATCTGTGTTATCTTCATCCAACCCACATTCACAGATTGAGTGCTCCCTGAGCCTGAGTTTGGCTAAATAAACCAGAGTGCACGGGTGACTTAATTGGAGACAACATAAGATCATGCTCATATGTTTCTCGGTTGAGCGGAATTTGAAGAACTAGGGAATTGTAGGGATACCTATTGGGTTGGATATCAGCATATCTACCCTTGATGTTTTGGGACGCCTCCCAGTATTTTGACCATTGATTTAGGAGGAAAAATTTAGGAAGAAAAAGGCCATGCGAGTATAATTGATGTATTCAAGATTCCAAAAGCTGCTTACAATCTATCTTGTCAAACCCTTTTCACTCCTCATTTCGTTTCCCTGTAATTTGTTAAATTAAGGAATCCCTCATAAATTGTTGTAAAATAGGTTGCACTCTTGTGCAAAATTGGCCACCTATAAAGGATCTCTTAGTGTACTCAGTAAAGATGATAGAGTAGTTGAGATTATGCGACTTGACATAGAGGATAGCTTCTAGAAGGGCAATCGCTTCTGCAGTGAATACTGAGAAGATGGGCATTTATAACTAAGACTTATTCTAGCAGATAGTATGCAAACAGCTGCTCCCACGGCACTGACTGTCGATAACTTCGACGCATCAGTGAATATGTTTACGCCAACCAGCGTAATGCGATGCGATCCTTTGGTAAAATAGGATAGTCCTTGTCAGATCGAAATGAAGTGGACTATTGGGTTAAAAAATGAGAGGCAATAATTTTAAGTTTTTATCAAACAAGTATAAACATTGACGTATAGAATTTTTTTTTGCCCGTAGGGCAGGCTAAAGCCAACATAGCCATACCGTCTTGTCATCCGTTTGATTTTTGTACATGGGTTATTAAATTTAAGATGATAGCGGAGAGGGTGATGAAAAATTAGATGAATCCCTCCCCTTTTCCCATTTCAGTCGTGGATACTTTACTGAAACGTTAAGTCGAGTTCTGTAGAGAACACGAAAAGTTGCATTTCCTAATGTTTGTATCATTTGCTTACACTCGTGCACGTTAACGAACACGGCAAAGGTTACACAATTATTACACTTTAACACTCGAAGCATCACAAGTTTTAGAAAATAATACAAAATCACGACACCATTTTTTCGGTTCCCGCCAAAGACCCTCCTTGACGTATAGAAACGTATGACGTAGGTATTCAAATACTGAGTTGCCAGTTTTGTAGAAAAAATATATTTACGGGACCGAAGTGGCAACAAATGAGTCGCGACCCACTATCTCACTTACGTCTCGACTGCCTCCGACCACTCGAGACATCTCGGGCCCCAGCCATCGAGATAATCTCGATCTCTAGCGAAGAGAATAAGGCATCTCGATTTTAGGCATTTTTTTCGAGATGAGATGGTATCTCGAGTTGTAGGAATAGCCCTCCTGGGCGTTTGCACAAGCTGCACACATAGTCACGAAATCTGCAGCTTCCGTAGTCGTTCGTGACTCATAGCTCCGCAGCCCCTGCAGTTGATATCCGGCGCCCCCGCCGGCTCGTGCGACCGGCCGCCGTTTCCGCGCCCTCGGCGCGCGCGTCCACCGCGCCCGCTTATCCGCAGCGCATGCACCGCACTGGCCCCCGCCGCCTCCGGCGTCGCCCGTGCTTCCACCGCTGCTGCATCCCGCTCCGCAGCTTCCAGCGAGTTCGCCATCTTCACTGCGTCCGTAAACGCTAACGTGTCCGCCTCCGCGAAAAGCCGTTGACGGATGACGTCACTGGCAATTCCGCACACGAATTGATCCCGAAGATTTTCCCCCAATACCTCGCCAAATTTGCAATGCCGAGCCAACCTTTTTAGCTCCGCTACGTACTCGCTCACGCTCTCCTCCGGCCGCTGTCTCCGCTGTCTTAATCTGTACCGCTCCGCAAGTACCGATGGCGTCGGCTGTAGGTGTTGACGCAATGTGTCCTTTACCGCAGAATACGTCAACTCCGCCGGTTTCTTGGGGCTCACCAAGTTAGTCAACAGCTCATACGCCTCGTCTCCCATCAGGGAAATAAGCGTTGGTAATTTCATGTCGTCTTCAACGCCATTGACCTTGAAATAACATTCAAGGCGGTCTGCGTGTTTTTACGAATCGTTAATGTAAAAAAAAAATCCTCGTCGCCACTAGGAAATACCGGGCCAGGGAGCGAGGAAGCAAAACAATGTTCACGTAGCACAGGTTTATTTCAAACTGTGAGTACAATGACCGCCCGTCACGGCTTCCCGTCCAGTACCCACATTCGGGTATAAATGTCAATGCCTACCGCCATACACTACAGTATTAAACATTAACGAAAATTGTAAATTGTTTTGCAATTGATTGTGTTTTATAAACCGTCATTCTATACTTTGGTTTAAAGTTATATACATATCTTGAACATTCTGATTTACTTGGGCACAGACAGTGATTGAATTACTGACCCTGGGAGAGACAACATACTGCCTTGGGACAACTCCAGCTATCACATCACCAAAGTGTGTCTTGAGCAGATACGGTAAAGGTAAAGTTATACCTGCGTTCGCGCTCTTTGTAGTCCTGAGGGGCTTCCGCCGGCAACGCTGTTTCTAGAGCAACAGCTCTTATTATCTATAAATGAGAGTACATCCTCTAATGATGGCATTGATTTTGTATCATTTCTTTCTAAGTAAAACGTTCGAATTGTAAAAAAATCTATTTTTTTTTTGTACAATGCAGACCAGTAATGTGTCCCACCTTAAAGTATGTATCTTGCTTTAGATTATCCAAAGCTCCTAAATATTGTTTAATTTGGGCAACCAAGGACCTAAGACTTACTGCATTTGACCTTTTAATGCTGGGCATGTCTAAAATCGCGTTTACATGATGCGATATTATCTTCACATTGTTGTTGCCACAACGCTGTTTTAGCAGGTTTATTGCGATTGTATAGTTATCAGATGTCAGTGGCAGATGCCGGATGACGTTTAATGCCTCCCCCGACAACAATGTAGTGAAATAATACAATTTTTCGCAGGAGCTTAACGTAGAATTCTCATCTACGACAGAAGTAAACATATTAATAAATGGTATGTACTCAATGTGTGGAAGTCGTTGAAACCCGGTGCGCTCGTTTATGTCATGAGGTTGCATCGAAGAATTCTTGGCTGTGGCATTTACTTCTGGTTGTAAGGCATTTATTAAAGTATTTAATTTTGCAAGAACTACGCAATATTTATCATCGACTTCACCAAAATTACCGATTTCCGATGGGTCAAGCTCGCGGGCTTCTATGTTGAAGTTTTTAAAATCACCGAATGCCTTTTTGAGACGCTCTTTCTTAACAAGAAGGGTTTCCAAATCTGCGACCAAATGAATGAAGGTTGCTTGATAGCTTGATCGATTGAACAGCAACCTGACAGGTAACTGATGCTAATAGCATAATATTGGTGTAAGATTCGAACAGTACTGGGCAAATCTCCTCTGGCTCGCAGTTTTCTACGTCTGCTTACGTAGTTCTCGTACAGTTTCCCACTGGCATTCTTTTTGCCTACGCCATTTGTTAATGCTACGAGTACGTACGCAGAGTAATATACGAAAACACTCTCACATTTGTGGGAAACCAGGCGATAAAAGTCTTCCATGGTAATTGTTTTCGCTGGATTTTTTTCTACTGTACTTAAATTTACCAGCTGACTCAGTCTCCTCCTTGACCCTTCCGTCAGCAGCCCTTGTCCTGTTCGTCCTTCGCGTCCTTGGCGCCCGACCATCTAAACTTTCCTGAAATATGATAAAACTAGTCAAATGTGTGTCGAGATATACACAATTGTACATTACTAAAACTACTACTACTTTTTGTTGTGTTGTGTTATTAATATTTTTAGCTACAATCCACCACCACAATAACACCACTTCACAATTTTAAAACTAATATGGTACTGATTTTTGTATCCTAAAACTACTTTTTAACCAACTCCAAAAGGGAGGTTATCAATTCGACTTGTATGTTTGTAAGTGATATTACAAATATATATACATAATTATATATATAAAACAATATACATACAAAATTTTGGAAAAAATATGAAAAGTAACCCTTTTTAGCTTCTAAACAGATATACAGAATGTTATAGATATATGCATGTTTGTCTATGTATTTCTGCAAAACTATCAATCGGATTGTGACCATTTTTTAGGTTCAGTAGTTTTCAAGATATTATGGACTAAAGTGGAACTTTTTGAAGTCGGTTTTTTTAATACTTGTCTATGTTCTACACTGTTTATCTACAATCCTATACATTTAAGAGCCGTATTAAAAAAAGCAATCGCACAGGTCCTGCCTCGACAAATTTGGGAGTTGAACCCAACACAGGGTTACTCCTAATAAACCATCCACCTAAAGTAACTAAGTTCATATACCACAACCCAACCAAAAAAATAGTAAAGCACGCTTTATTTCAATATTTATTAAATTATATCTATACTCAGCACTATTCAAAGTTATCAAAATCATCCAAAAGAAGATATCGATTTTACGGATTTGTGTAATAATGGTGGCAAAAGCTATTATACTTATTATACTCGTCGCAAAATTCGGATGATGAAGAACAGCCTGGCCCATCAAGGAATAAAGCAGTTAATTGTGTAGATTTTTTTTGTGAATAAAAAAGGCAAATTTGAAAAGTCGAAGAGCAAAAGCTGTTTTTTTATCAATGATGTACAGAAGCTGTCCTTATAGACGACTGGTTAATAAGAAGTAACCCTGCTAGAGCATGCCCGTCTGAGCTGTGGGTCGTGGGTTCGATTCCTATGCAGGACAAACATTCGTGTGATGATCATAGATTAGCAAAAATTTAATAAATGTAATTTATATTGGTGGACTTTATTGACACACAGCGCTATCTAGCCCCAAACTGAGCAAGCTTTTACTATGGGTACCAGAAAGCCGATAGTACACATGTATACTTTTTGTTTGTAAATACACAACTCTAGAACACTACCCTCAGTTTTGTACCCATTACTATTACCGTGGGGTACAGGCCTACCCTACAAACATTTTGTGGAATAAAAATAAAACCATTTAGTAAATAATTAAAATGTTTTAATACTTATAATCAGTTTTTTAGAGATCGCACATAAATTATAATTTTGGAACATTTTTTTTACTTTTCGTGACGTATTTGGCATATTTTAATCATATGTGCCGCACAGATATGGCGACGACAGGAGGCACACACATTTCGCGATTTTCGTTCTTGAGCACGAGGGCAGAAGCAGCTGAAGCAGTATATGAAATAGTATGTAATGTATGTAACGTAAGTATGAATTGATTTAGTCGTAATTAAATATCAAACCAAACAGACGTATTTCATTTGATACTTAGACAATCGGCCTCCTGGAACACTAGTCAAAATGGCACCCAAAAGCAGTATGACTTCGGCATTGTTTATCAACTTAATTGAACATCTAGGTAAATAAAAATCTCCGGGAAAATGTCTGCTGATATTCGACGGTGCTTCCTGTCATTTAGACTACAAAATAGTGGATGTAGCTGAAAAAAAACGAAATTATTCTGTATTGCTTGCCATCACACACCATCCATTGCAGTCGTTGGATAAATCTGTAAATAAATTCTTTGAAAATTATTGGGACCAAGAGGTAACTAAGTTCATGTACCACAACCCAACCAAAAAAATAGTAAAGCACGCTTTATCTCAATATTTATTAAATATCTATACTCAGCACTATTCAAAGTTATCAAAATCATCCAAAAGAAGATATCGATTTTACGGATTTGTGTAATAATGGTGGCAAAAGCTATTATACTTATTATACTCGTCGCAAAATTCGGATGATGAAGAACAGCCTGGCCCATCAAGGAATAAAGCAGTTTATTGTGTAGATTTTTTACTGGTAAAAATTCCAAAAACCAAAGGTAAACTCTACAGATACTTGTGTGTTATTGATGATCTAGACGACGATGGCGAGATAAGGGTAACATTGGTGTGTTAAAAAGGTATGATGTTCCGTTTGGACTCAAGCGACATAGAATTGCTGTTATAAACTATCGTTTACACGGGTTTATCAACCCGTTACTGAGACCGAACTTGGTCAAATTTACTATAAATTCAAGGAGGTTATTGATGTTTTTGAAAAATGACTTATAATACAAAAAAAAAACTTATACTTTTTAGGTGGTGATTATTTTTCTAATAATTTGTGATAGTGCAAAGATGTGATCTCAATTAATACGAATTTCGAAGTGTTTTCTATTTTGTTTTTAGTATATAATATAGTTATAATTACCTCGCTAGAGTAGTAAGATGTTTAAAAGACTGTTTGATTTCCAAAACTGTATGTATGTCAAAATAAGAGTAGTAGTTGTAGACTATACTTTCGATACTAAAAGTTATTTCATTAAAGCATTTTCTTTTTTCTTTATTTATGTCATTTCAATTTATTTTAACCAAAAGAATAGCTTTGCTTAGTTTGGTGTCAGGCGACCGTGTCCGAACTTATTATGTTTTATTTATTTATTATCTAAAACATTGAAACATTAGTACATTAATTATTTATTGAAGGACATGTATCTATGGTCATGAATGAATTCTTAAAAAAAAATAGAAATTAATTTACTATGCAAACATTTTTGAAATATATTGAACGGACATACGTGGATCAATGAAAAATTTATGAACTTGCTCAGTGTTTTTGGCATAAGACATCGTACTCATAACATATTAGAGGGATAGCAATCAAAATTGAACAAAATGATTAGTAAAAACAACAAAACGATAATGAGGCTTCTGAATGCAATTTACATAGACAATAATTTTATGACTTCAATTCAAAACAGAAATCAAAGGATACGGGAAATGGTGAATGATGACAATATACGATCCATTGAAATGGAATTAATTAATAATGGGCGTAACTATTTCAGTAGGTTACGCCCTTTAAAAACTTTGTTAGATTTGGGAGAACGAACGAGATCTATTTTATTTTGAAAGTATCTCAAATAAAATTACATACTGACTTTAACGTAATGTTTTACTTTTATTTTTGTAGGTTGACAATACACACAGGAAAAATCGTTTGCCCGTATTGCAACTGCAATGACCAGTAGTACGGGTAAAAAAAGATTCCCATGTTGCTACTGGTAGTAAGCTAGGTAGTAACTCGGGTAGAACGCGGACTGTAGCCCTGCTATCATCAGCCATGCTAGAGATGTATGACTATATGGCTACACTCAAAATATCGTCGCAATATTTCCGGGCCAGTATTGAGGTAAAAATTTGGCCCATCTAGGAGCACCATTAAAGGGCTATTGCGCCACACTGTCTATCGCATGCGATTGATAGTTTGGCAATGAGGCCTTATTCTTGCACGTCAGATGTTTTCTGATCCTTGTCGCTCTGGTTTGAAAAGTCAGAGGAGTGGAAGTACAGAGTACACATATACAATTATACATATATCGCATAGGGCTATTACAACCCTATTACAGATACGGTTATTTTTATTGAAGGGTGTCAAATTCAAACAGTACCTAAGGAGAGAGATTCTTATCAAGATCTCAGTTTCCTAGATTCCCAGTTAACTTTCAGTCTTAATTTTGTTAAAATCACATGGTGCTAATGTATGGAAGTAGATAAAAACATAGATACAGACAGATAATAACAAGTATTACTTGTGTTCTTGATGCAAATACAGGGTGGCGCAATAGAACGTGCATATTGCGTCATCTTTTTTCGCGGGGTAAATAGTGCGCGGGCGGGGGGAGCCTAGCGTGGTTGGATAGTGGCACTCGTGGAGTTTTAGTAACCATGAGTCACTTCGACGGGAAGCGTCGCGCTTTTTGTGTTCGCGCGTTTTACGAGAATGGTCGTTCATACATCTATACAAGGCGAATGTATTGTTCTGAACATGGATTAACACACATTAATGAAGCTCCGAGTGCCAATTTAATTAAAATATGGATAAAGCGTTTTGAAGAGACCGGTTCGACGTTTAAACCACCAGCAAAAGGTCGTCCAAGAACGTCTAAGACCACAGACAATATTGAGAGGGTGAAGGAGTCAGTAGGAAAAAATCCACAAGTGTCTACTCGGAAGCGATCGGCGGCTTTAAACTTGTCGCGACGAAGTTTACAGCGAATTTTGAAGTTGGATCTTAAACTGCATCCTTATAAGCTCCAGTTAACACAGGAATTAAAAGAGGCCGACTTCGGAGCAAGGTTGGAATTTGCTGAAGAAATGCTTAGTCGATTTTCCACTTTTGACAACATCCTTTTTTCTGACGAGGCTCATTTTCATTTAAATGGGTTCGTAAACCGACAAAATTGTCGCTATTGGAACGACGAGAATCCAAAAATGAAACATCAAAAACCACTGCATAGTCCGAAAGTAACGGTATGGGCAGCAATTTCAAGCAAAGGAATTATTGGCCCTTTCTTCTTTGAAGATTCACGAGGACGAAACACCACCGTTAACACCGACCGCTATGTTGCGATGTTAGAAGGATATTTGACTCCAGAACTTGCGAGATCGAGAATAGCGAATACGAGGACTTGGTTCCAACAAGACGGAGCGACCTGTCACACATCAAATGACTCTATGGCGGTTGTGAGACAGATGTTTCCTGCAAGACTCATTTCCAAAAGAGGTGATATCCCTTGGCCCCCACGTAGCCCTGACTTGACGCCTTCTGACTTTTTTTTTGTGGGGATACCTCAAACACAAAGTCTACATGAACAATCCGAGGAACATCAGTCAGCTAAAGGAAAATATCCGTGGGGAAATGGCAGCTATCACTCCAGATTTATTGACAAGAGTTTTCACAAATCTGCGTTCGCGTTTAGAGGAGTGCCGTCTTCGAGAGGGCCGTCATTTAGATGATGTTATTTTTAAAAAATAATCTACATTTAACTACCTATTCATCCTATATTTTATTTCAACTATACCTTTTGTATTTATTTTTTTAGCCTATCCTTAATAAATGCACGTTCTATTGCGCCACCTATATAATGTACCACCTGTATAATGGTATTCCTCAAAGGATAGTGTAACTTATTAAATCTGTACTTTAAAAAAATGTGCAAAATCTAGTCTGGACTTTCTAGCGACTAGAATAAAAGCACTTTTTACATTCATAAAATTTACTAGGTTTTAAGTGAATTCCTTAGTTAATTAATTACATTTGGCATTTCTTTTATCATATGCGTTGTTTACATTGAGCCACCACGTGTGCAAGTGTGGCAGCAGGTTACGGGTTTCGGCGGGTCAAAAAAAAACATGAAAGTTTTGGTGTTAATTCTTGTTCTTACCTATTAGTTTTATGCATTAAACAATACAATACTTTCTCATGGAAGGTATATCTATAGCATTACTCTGGCTAACTTGCTACCTGTAATTTTGATTTTGTTTTTTATTTTAAGACGCAATAAAAACAATATGGTAGGGAGGTGCACAGTGCATAGTTAGTTACAGGGATACAGTGGATCGTGATTCACTGTGTACCGTCATTGTGTGCCGTGTTTTTAAAGTGTTTCTTATGATATTTTAATTTTTGATGTCTGCAGAATGCCAAGGAAAGCGCCACCAGGTGGAAAAAAAATTGGAAATGTTTCAGAAGAAAGAATGAAAAATGCACATAAAGAAATAAGTGATGCGAAATCGATTCGACGAGTATCAAAAGAAAATGGCATACCATTTGATACATTGAATCGGTACAACGTTAAAATGAAAGCCAGAGGCTCCGCTGAAACTATGAGACTGGGACCTAATTACACCGTTAATAAAATTTTTGATGCTAATCAAGAACAAGCTCTTAAAGAATATTTTGAAAAATATGCTCTTATGTTTTACGGCTTCTCCCAGAAGACTGTCGAGAAGTCGCATATGAGATGGCTGTTGTAAACAATTGGAAAATATTACCATCTTGGACAAAAAATCAACAAGCCGGAATTGATTGGCTGAAGGCATTTAGAAAACGACACTCGAAGCTCTCGTTACGTCTCGCCCAGAAGCTTGCAGCTTAGCGAGAACAACGTCTTTTAATGAGCATGCAGTTAATAGCTTTTTTGACAATTTTCAGAATTTGTACCATAGACATCCATGTTTTGACGATGGTACAAGACTTATGATGCATCTATCCCATTTAAATTCAGTCAAAAAAGTATCGGGAATGAATGATTTGTTTATGGTTCCAAATTCATTTGTTTTTTTTGTTAGATTGGCACCACTGTTTTCCATTTTAGCGCGGAGTTTAATTTGCATCTGTTATTTTTGTTAAATATAGTGCTGTTTTTAGTTATATCACATCTAGTGTGTCTTGCGAATTTCATTACGGACAAAAACATCGATCAAAGAGTTTGTCTTAAATTTTGTATCGCCAAAGGAATTTCGTGTTCGGAGTCACTGAAAGATGATCAGAACAAATCACAGAAGGCTTACGGTGAATCGACTTTATCAAAAACACGTACTTGTGAGTGGTACAAAGCGGTCAAAAGCGGTCGATATGATGGAAGATTTACCTCGCTCTGGTAGGCCATCAACGTCTGCAACATCGCAAAAGTGATGGAAACAGTGTATGAAAATCTTCATTCGACCCGTGCCATTTTAATTAATCACTTGGGTATGAAACATGTTGCCGCTCGGCTAGTCCCAAAAGACCTGAATTTTCTCCAAAAACTCAATCATAAGACATAAGTATGCCAGTTATAGCTCTCAAGCCGCGGAACGCGTCTTCGTTGCCGTGTCGCGTCAAACGGTTCAATCAAAACGATCAAACGGTTCAAAGAATTGGATAAATTTGTGCGAAAAACCTCACACAAATACAATTAAAGGGCGAAATTTAAATTGCTGTCCATGGTTACAACGATGAAATCTGAAATCGAAAGTTAAAAAGAGTTGATAACCCCAGTGCCGACCTCTGGCGCCTATTAAAATCTCTACGTCTGGCTTCTATGGCTACAATACCTGCTCTTAAAAAAAGAAGAAGGTTCTCTAACCAACCCAAAAATAATAATGTGATGTGTTAGCCAAATGTTTCTTAAATAATATGATGCTTAAATAATATGATGCATAAATAAGGCAAGAGCTCATGTCACAGAGAAGTCAATCAGGCTCTGGTTCCGAGAGCTTGTAGCGTTCCTGGTACAGACAGGCCACCGAGATATATTAGACAGTCCAGAACGCATATTCAACGGTAACGAGAGTGGTTTTGTATTTTGCCCAAAAACTAGAAAAGTTCTTGGCCCTAGAGGTTTTCGCAATCTGTCTCAAATGAAAAACGGCAGGGAGAAAGACAATTTAACGGTGCTGATAACTTTTAATGAGTTTTTTTGACCAAACCCGAAAATGTAAACTCTTCAGTCACGAAATTAAACTTTTGTGCCTTATTTCAAAACACTCTGGAGCATTCCAATATGCCACAAAATATTGACAATGGATTTAGATGCGGACTCTACACTTTTGATCCAGGGGCCGTTGATTAAACAAAATGTATTCAAAACACCTTACTATACAATTACTAATGCAGATCTAGATAGTACAAGGAAAAGTTTGAAACACCTAAAACAAACTCTGGCCGAAAAACATATAAGAGTTGCTGTAAAGGTGCGTCCAAACATTGAAACACTTTGTGAAGAACTATATGAATAAAGGCCATACCATCGCGACTGACAACTGGTATACCAGTTTAGAATTGGCATACGAGTTGTTGAAGAAGGGGACATTTTTAGGGACAGTAAGGAAGAACAGAAGAAACTTGCCAGAAAAAGTCGTTAAAGCAAAATTACAGCGTGGAGAGTTTATGGCACAAGAAAATGAAGATGGAATCACTGTCGTCCTCAAATGGAAAGACAAGAGGGACATACTAATGATGTCCACTAAGCATACTGACACATTCTGTAAAATTAGATTAAAAGGCAAGAGCGCACGAAAACCTAAAATGGTATAGAATACAATAAATGCAAAGCTTCAGTTGACATGAGCGACCAAATGACAGCCTATTCTACACCGCTTCGCAAATCTGTCAATAGAACTAATTTTGAATACAGCGGTTGTCAATGCGATGATCATGTAGGTATAAAGAAGCGACCAACAAAGAAATTTCAATGGTAGAATATAGAAAAAAACTCGTGGAGTACCTTACGACGACTGACACTTCAGAAACTGACCTTTCAACGGGAACGCGCCCTATAAGACTCAAACATGAACTGTAGCAAAAACCCGGAGCAGTAAAAACAACCAGAAAATTCTGTGTTCTTTGCTACAAAAATAACACAGTTAAGGCAAAAACTAGGACCAAAAAAGTTAGCACCTTCTGCAGACTATGTCCTACTATTGACTTCCATGTTTCAATACTGCGCACTAAAACACATACGTAAATGATTTTTATGTGTGTTAGATTTCATAGTTGATTTGATCCTTTTTCGAATTTAAATTGATGTAATGTAAAGTAAAATTAACTAAAATTTTTCGTCTTTCCTTCGTTTTCCTATGATTATTCTAACTTCTCTTGAAGTATCAATGTCCTGTTTGGTAATATAGTTTTAGAGCGCTGTGCCTGGCATTTTATAACAACAAATCAAGGGAAACTGTGTCGTACGGCGCTATAGAGCTGGTTAAATACAGTTCTGTCTTGAGGTCACATATGCCCCCCCAAAGCGCTGCTTGAGGTCTGCTTGAGGTCACTAGTGTTCGCCATGGCGTCCAACGTGTTAAGAATACTGATTAAGTACTTTGTAGCTACTTCAAAGTTTTTGTGTTCTGGTGAACTATAAAATATGGAGACGATATTAACCCTTAAGCAGGCCGCGGACGTATGCTTCCCACATAGATTTTTCGATGCCGTAGCCAGGTTTTGGCAACGAAAAGCCCACAATCTGTCAAATTTAATCATAAATACGAGTATGTACTCTGTGGTTCCGATTAGCAAGCTCTGTGTATACGAACGAATGGTACACTTGACAGCCATTTGAGTTTTGAGTGTCCGGTACAACAGTGTTTTTGTGTGACTGTCCAAGTTTTATTTAGATTATGCCGAAACAAAGAAAGGTAAGTCGTGCAATTTTTTGATATATTATAGATTTTTAATTTTTCTATCAAGATTTACTCGTACATTATTTCTAGTTGATTTCTTGCTAAATTGTCTAAAATAAGGCAAATAACAATGTGGGGAACATGTGACCATAGCCTGTTGAGTCGAACTAATTTGTGGGAGCTATTTAACCATTGCCTGTTCAAATTTATCAACTTTTATTTATTAGCCTTTTCACCCGACATTGTTTGTGATTTTTAAAATATTAAAATTTTTACTGAAAACTACCCATGATTTAGATTTGTTTTACACAAATTATACTAAAATTGGGATTCTATTGCAAAATCTATTCAAATATCATCTAGAAATGAGCACCATTATTATTTTTTCAACAGAGACTGCAACCGCTTAGAGATAAACAAATAGCAGATATTCTGGAAGTCTGGAACTCATCATCAGAAGATGATGAAGAGGATGAAATATGTGCAACTTCAGACTATGTACCCAAATCAATAGATGTGTTGTTGGACGACATGCAAGGTATGTCAACCGCCCAATTGATACATATATTAGAAGGTTTTGATGAAGAGATGCCACCGCCTTTACCTGGTCCTTCTCAAGCCGGTGCTTCTGTCGCCGATGAAGAGATGCTGCCGCTTTTACCTGGTACTTCTCAGGCCCGTACTTCTGCCGCCGATGAAGAGATGCCGCCGGTTTTGCCTGCCCCTTCTCAAGCCCATACTTCTGCTGCCGATGAAGAGATGCCGCCGTCTTTACCAGCTCCTTCTCAAGCCCGTGCTTCGATCGCCGATGAAGATATGCCGCCGCCTTTGCCAGCTCCTTCTCAAACCCGTGCTTTGGTCGCCGATGAAGAGATGCCGCCGCCTTTGCCAGCTCCTTCTCAAACCCGTGCTTTGGTCCCCGATGAAGAGATGCCGCCGCCTTTACCTGCTCCTTCTCAAGCCCGTGCTTTGGTCGCCGATGAAGAGATGCCGCCGCCTTTAGCTGCTTCTTCTCAAGCCCGTGCATCTGCCGCCGATGAAGAGATGCCGCTGCCTTTACCTGGTCTTTCTCAAGCCCGTGATTCTGCCGCTCCTTCTCAAGTCCTTGCTCCTGTTACCGATGAGGAAATCCTGCCATCTTTGTCTGCTCATGCTGATTTAGCAGTACATGATATTGTTGTATTCCCAACATATTCTCAGTTACAATCCCGAAACAGAATATGGACCACCAATGCAGAAAATTGGGTGGAACCTAGGGCATGAATATCGGAATCTCGGAATATCGTAATATCGGAATCTCGGAACGCGAGTTCCGATATTACAATTCCGATATTAAGTGATTCAATATCGGAATATCGCAAGGAATATCGTTCATTTCTGAATCTCAAGATCTCCGTCAAGTATTCAAGAAAGTGGACACGATTTACCTAAAATGCTAAATATTAGGTCCTTACGTATGAAATTGGCGTTTTGTACGGGAGGAATAAAAAGTCGTTTTTTTTTTGTAAAATATATTTAATTAATCAAAGTATGCACCGTTGTTATCTATGCACTTTTGCCATCTTATGGGTAGTTCATTGATCCCTTTACTATAAAAACCATGGGGGCGAGAATCAATAAACTCTTTGAAGGCGGTTTGGACTACTGCATCGGAGTGGAATTTTTTTCCTTGTAAGAAGTTGTCCAAATTCCGGAAGAAATGGTAATCTGTTGGAGCAAGGTCCGGGGAGTACGGTGGATGTCGCAGACATTCCAATTGTAGCTCAGCTTACTTAGTGGTTGTTTGTTGTGCAGTGTGTGGTCTTGCGTTGTCGTGAAGCAGCAGTGGCCTAGAGCGATTGACCAATCTCGGTTGTTTAACA
Source organism: Peribatodes rhomboidaria (assembly GCA_911728515.1). NCBI lineage: Eukaryota > Metazoa > Arthropoda > Insecta > Lepidoptera > Geometridae > Peribatodes > Peribatodes rhomboidaria. Next base: position 9,253,612 of record OU452189.1, read on the forward strand.
GCTAGTTCTTCCTTCATGGTTTCCAGTTGCTGACAATAGATATCTGCCGTAATCGTTTGGCCAGATTTAAGAAAGCTGTGAACGACACCGGCGCTAGTCCACCAAACACTTACAAGTAACTTTTTCTGAGTCAATTTTCGTTTAGGGCAGGATTTGGCTGGGTCTCCAGGGTTCAGCCATTGCGATGAGCGCTTTCGATTATCGTACAATATCCACTTTTCATCACAAGTAATGATTCGATTTAAAATCCCTTCATTATTGTGTCGGTTGAGCAAAGTAACACAGCAGGCGACCCGTGTTTGCAAGTTCGATTCACTCAATTCATGAGGTACCCATCGTTCGAGTTTTTTTACTTTCCCGATTTGCTTCAAGTGGATTAATACAGTTTTGTCACTTACCCCGAAGCCTGCTGCTATCTCTGAAGTGCTTTGTGATGGATCCGCTTCCACAATAGTCTTTAATTCTTCGTTTTTCACTTTGATCTCCGGCCGTCCACGGGGTTGGTTCTTAACGTCGAAATTTCCAGAACGAAAACGTTGAAACCAAAAACGTACCATGCTGTCTTTAGCGACACCAGCGCCGTACACATCATTAATTCTTCGAGCTGTTTCTGCAGCACTGGTGCCACGGTAGAACTCGTACTCGTAAATATACCGATATTTCATGTTTTCCATTGCGCGGTAATAAGCGACGCCAAAGAAAAAATAATGAGGAAAATAACAAATGAATGACTGTATTCCAAAGAAAAAAAAACCAGCTAAATGAATTTATTAATTTGAATTTCGAATTCTTAACCAAAGAGGAGATATTTCAGATCAAATTGATCAGTACGACAAAACGCTAATTTCATACGTAAGGACCTAATATTTTTGCAAAAATTGTTTTCGGTCATGTTGAACCAGCCAAATGTAAAACCGTTTGAACCAAAACAGTTATGAAGAAAATGTAGAACGGTTTACGTTGATCCTCAACGAATGGATCTCTCTTAGAAACAGGAGATACATAAACCTTCATTGCAGAGCTGTTGGAGGTTTCAAATTCAAGAGATTCAAGCAGGTTCTTGGGCTCGTCAAACTACCAGAATCCATGACAGCTGCTGCAGCTCTGGGAATATTGCGCGAGCAACGTGCTAAGTTCAATATCCTCCTTGAGGAAGATATTATTAGTCGTACTATTGATGGCGCTAGTGTTACGAAAAAAATGGGACATTCCTGGTCACTATCAGCTCTGTCTGTCTGTCGCACACGGCGTTCAGCTCGCCGTCACATATACTTTATACAAAACAAAGATTATCGTCAAAGCCCAACTCGAAACTGTGCTGGAAAGCCAGCACAAAATAGAATCCACTAGCTGTTCAGGCTCAGAAAGCGACATTGATAAAGACTCAATAGAGTGTGATGGCTGCGAAGTAGAACCCCCAAAAACTCGCACAGTTGATCTAATATCTGAAAAGAAAAAGAGCTGAAAGGCTGTCTTGCACTAAAATAAAACAATATGATTTTAAAAAGTTTTTTTTTTGTACTAAATCTACCATTAAAATGAAAATGTGCAATTCCGATATTAATATCGGAATTCCGATATTGAGATCTAATATCGGAAATCAATATCGGAATTGAAAACCTTCCGATATTACCCAACCAACAATTTTGCCCTATAACAAATCCTTATACCTCAAAAAAGCTGGTTAAGCGATGTATAAAGGTTTTAGCGGTGACCGAAGGTTGTATAATAGCGTTGGATAAAACCGTTTAGCTCTATAAGTTTATACAGCCAAAACGACCTATTATCAAGTGATGTAAATGCTTACATCGCCACTTTATATAGCTGTTATAGGCAGATGTTATAGCAACCTCCAGTGTGACCAGTATGCAACGATAGAACTCTATACCAGTGTTTACTGTCGCCATAATGTGGCTGTTTTACGCTATAAAGGTTCTGAATGTACTTTAATAGGTCTTTCGTTATAGTAGAGATGAAAATTCTACAATAGGGCGATATTGTGATATTATGGTTTTGTAGAACGCCGTTACAACACATGACACTATAGTGAGCACAAAAACTCTGCAACAGAGCTATTTCGTGATACAGACGAGTTTCAAATTACCCTTATGTAGCTAAAATTGTCCTTTAAAGGTTTGCTAATGCCCTTTATAGTTCTAGTGTTAAAATTGTCACAAAGACACTTTTTTAGAACAGGATTGTTTTTTCGTTACTGTTATAGTCCTTCTTTCCACAGTGTTATAAAAGGAGTTATTTCGCTTTTAAAACATAAATACGGTATATGAAGGTACGTTAATTACTTTTAAACGATAATTCAGTTTTGTAAAGGCATTTCTATCACTCTTTTATACTTAATCGCCATTTTTATTTAGCGTAACTAATGAAACACCTTTTTTTTTATAAATAAATAAAAATGGATTTTGAAGCCTGGAAAAGATTTAAACGCAGTGGGACTTATAGACGAGAAGTAAAAAGACAATACAGTTTCTTCGTCCAGTATTCAAATCCCTTCTAGTCAAAGCCAAGTTAGAGACCAAGTTGTACAAAGTGGTTCCGTACCAAATACATTTTTTGCTTACGAAGAACTAGAGAAACATTCGAATGTGGACAGTGATTCTAGGAGTGATTCTTCAACAGATGACAAAAATCGGCAACTGCGAGATGGTTTGAAAAATTGGGCCGTTAATTATAATATATCGCATGATGCGATTAAAAGTTTAATTGTTCTAATAAATGATCGAATACCAAATATATTGCCATCAGATCCAAGGACGCTTTTAAACACAGAAAAATCTGTCACTACTCATCCCGTGGGAAAAGGACGGTATTGGCATAACGGCTTGACAAAAACTTTGAAGTGCTATCTACAAATTATTGATAGTAGTTTATCTATAATTTCACTCAATATAAATATAGACGGGCTGCCTGCTTTTAAAAGTTCAAAATTACAGCTATGGCCAATTTTGTGCAACGTTCATGAAATACCAAAGCTGCGACCCATTGTAATTGGAATTTATTCAGGCACTGACAAACCATCGGATTTAGATAGTTACCTAAGATTGTTTGTAGATGAAATGAAACAACTACTTGCAAATGGCCTTTCAATAAATAGCAATGAAAAGGAGAAAAAAATATGCATCAAAATACGGGCTTTTATATGTGACTCTCCAGCTCGTGCTATGATCAAAGGTAAGTTAAATTTTACTATGTTTTCTTGTTTGCAACAAATTACATTTTACTATATCACATTGATAAAACCTGAATAAGTAATATATTTGAAAATATCAGAATTTACTATCAAAACTGTTCAAATAATTTTTTTACTTACTTATTTTTTATGTCGATCGTCTTGTTGCGTTTTGGTCTGAATTAACGCTATCTATGATACTGTCTGCTATCTATCTGAACAGATGCAATAGGTAGAACACTAAACTCGGAAGCTAGATAAAATAAGCACCAACATGACACTGAGATTAATTTTGCAGGTGTGTGCAATTACAACGGGAAACATGGCTGTTTAAAATGTACAGTAGAAGGAGAGTACTCGCACGAATCAAACACCGTCGTATTTTCCAGTTTTGATTGTCCGAAAAGGACCAATGAAGATTTTCGCGCGAAGAAATATGGACAACACCATAAAACTGACTCTCAACTTCTAGAACTACCTATAGATATGGTCGACGATTTTGTAGTGGGAGATGCGCTACATTTATTAGATCTGGGAATAATGAAACGTTTTCTTAATGGATGGAGAGACGGTAAATTTAAAAAATATACTAAATGGAGTAGTCAAGATATTACGATGGTCACAAATTTTTTAACAGCTTGTAAAACGCCCAGGGAAATACACCGATCCGTCAGAGGTCTTGACCATTTATGCTTCTGGAAGGGTTCAGAATATCGCACATTCCTGTATTATCTTAGCTTCATAATCTTGAAACATGTATTACGTTCAGATGCCTTTCAACATTTTTTATGTTTTTTTTGCGCTATCACAATTTGTTCCAATAAAAACTATTTTCATTTTCTGGACTTAGCGGATTCATTGTTGAACTGCTTCCTTGAACATTTTGGGATATATATGGTGAATGTTATATGACCAGCAACGTACACAATCTATCACATATTGTTGAGGAAATAAAAAATTTGGAATATTGCAAAGTTTTAGCGCATATCCGTTTGAAAATCAGTTATATTCTCTAAAAAAAATGATAAGACAAGGTAATAAACCCCTGGAGCAAGCAGCTAAACGTATTAGTGAGAAAATCGACTCAGATTTGCAAAGTTTTAAAACAGATAACTTGAAAGGTCAATTCGTAATGTCAAATAAAGATATGAAATTGCAAGTGCTACGTCTGCAAGGTTTCATTTTGTGTCCACGCAAAGAAGACAAATGGTTTTTAGAAACAGAAAACCATATTGTAGAAACTGTATCTATAGATAGTGATGATGATGGAATAGTTATATGTGGAAACTGTATCGAACCTGTTGGTGATGTATTTGAAACCCCTATTAAATCTTCATATCTGAACATATATAAATGTAAAATTCGAAACATGAACAAAACAAGAAGATTGTACAGAGTTCATGAAATAAAGTGTAAACTTGTATCAATCTCTTATGGTTCAACAATATATTTTGTTCCATTACTACATACTGTATAGTGTTAACTTAGTTATAATTTGCTTAATTCAGGGATATGAAATAAAATCCTTGTAAAAGAATCAGTCTGTTCTTTATTTCAACAAAGACAAAAGTATTTACTTATTTCTCACTTTTAATTAGTTTCAATCACAGTCAGCGCACATTAAATCAAATGATACAAATTAGAACGTACCTAGGTACATGTATTAGCTTATCTTAGATTTTTGGTTGAAACACTTGACGCTATTATTGTTTTTTCATTACAATTCAGCATAATGTACTGTTTCTTCTTTTACAAATTACAACGTACCTAAGTACCTACATACCGGGTGTAAGGAGACCGTTCTCGAAGCCGAAACGCCGTTATTATACTATCTATACACAACCCGAAACCACTAACTATTAGCCATATAACTGTTATTTTAAACTTTTAGAAATTTGCAAACCAGCAATCTAACGCGTTTATATCGCGGGGGTCAATGGTCGGCGCCAGTACCTACGGAAAGTGCGACGACGCGCCGCCGCGGGCCGCGCGCGCGCCGAGACAGCGGAGGGCGCGGGCGGCGCGGCACCTAGGTCGCGACCGCGCGCAGCTGTGTGCGGGCGTTCACCTCTAGCGTCAGCTGTTAGGCATTTAGTATTAGACTGCCGTTAGGGTAAATTTTTTTTTTTTTGGTAATTGGTGTTTAAACTAGCTTTTTAAAGCTTGTATAACTTGTGTCGATGTTAAAATATCAGATTTTAAGTTTAAAAAAGAAAGTCTTTTTTTCGCGTTTTTTTTAGTCGCTTTGTATTAGTAATCCCCACCACTATTCCCAGTTTTCGTTTTCGAGAACGGTCTCCTTACACCCGGTATATTAGCTAATATTAGATTCTATGTAGAAAGACTTGACACTATTATTGTTTTTAAATTACACATAACCAATTACAATTGCAATCTCTTTATAGGGATTCTAGTGCTTGTGTAAGGATAAACGGAGCATACACTGAATGGTTTAATATAAAAAAAAGGTGTTAGACAGGGATGTGTAGCGTCACCGTGGCTGTTTAATCTGTCCATGATCAATTGCTTGACAGATTTAAAAGAAAATTAAAGTGGGTTGAGAATGAATGAGTTACTCGTCAAATGTTTTCTCTATGCTGATGACCAAGTATTACTTGCGTCTTCGGCCGAAGAGTTGCAGGAGATGGTAACTGCTATGAGTGGAGCTTTTGTTAGAAAGGGAATGAAGATAAATGTAAAGAAGACGAAAGTGATGGTGTTTGAAAGAGATGAGGCAGTGACAGACTGCAATATCGTGATTCGAGATGAACAAATTGAACAGGTGAATGAGTTTGTGTATCTGGGTTCAAAGTTTACAAGAGATGGAAAGTGTGAGAGTGATATTGAAAGAAGAGTGAATGCAGGAAACATGGTGAATTAAGCTTTGCACTCCTTAATGACCAGTCGGAAGGTGTCTAACAAGGCTCGTTTGACTGTGCATAAGGGGGTGTAGGTTCCGACACTCATGTATGGAAGTGAAAGTTGGGTATGGCAGAAGAAACATGAAAGCAGAATAAATGCAGTTGAGATGAGAGCGTTAAGAAGTATGATAGGAGTTAAACTGAGTGACAGGATATATGCCTACGGGAAAGAGGCGTGATTGTATGTATGTATTAATCAATTCAGCATAATGTACTGTTTCTTCTTTTCAATGTAATATTAAAATCAGACAAAAACCCAGAGGTAGCCTCTACTCCCTTAAGAAAATCTTTTAGAAAAACAAAATAATAGTTTTGAGTTCCCAATTAAGCAGAAACAACAGCATAAGTTATTATATTATAAAGTACCTATCTCAAATGTTAATTTAAAAAAGATATCTCAGAAAATCTTTCAAAAAATACAAAATATCCGTTTTGGGTTCACAGTTAAGCAGGAACAAATGCTTAAATTATAATATTATAAAATATAAAGTATCTCAAAATTCAAAATAATGATATCATAAAATTAAGATTGCTTTTGGTTTCACTGTTAAGCACGAATAATAGCTAACGAGGATGGGCGTTCAAAGTATTCTCGGTATGGGGGTTTTCCACAAATAATGTGGGAAATTAAACTACGCCATTCGCTAGTGAAATTATTTAAGGCTTTACATGCAAATTTTCAGCTGGGTAAGATCATTTGTCTTCAAGTGGCACTAGGTAGAAGGCGAAAATAATGACTGTCAAACCTGATGGATGATGAAAATCATAGTGGCGGCATTCGTTCTTCTTGTCTTCCACTGAGGACCACTCGAATACAAATGATTTTAACCAGCTTAAATACATATAAAGCCTCAGATAATGTCACTCTAGCGAATGGGTATAATTTATTATCCCGGACTATTTTGTGGAAAACCCCGATACCTAGAATACTTTGAACGCCCCTCGTAAATTATGATATTATACAGTATCTCAAAATAATAAAAAAAAAGGTTTCTTAAAATTACGATTGGTTTTGGTTACACTGTTAAGCAGGAACAAAAGTTTAAATTATAATATGATAAACTATCTCAAAAGTCAAAATAACGATAACTTAAAATTACCTACGATTGTTTTTGGTTTCACAGTTATGTTGCAACAAAAACTTAATTATTATGTTATAAAGTATCTTAAATCTTAGTTAAAAATCAGACTCAGTAGGTATTTTGGCAATCATGAACGAAGAAAAATATCCCTAAGCCGCCGTTCCCTGTGACGAGCTAGGTGGATCTATTGTAGGCTCGGTACCTTGTTCTGGTGTTCCTGGTACAGGGTCAGACGGATTCAACACAGGTTGGGTGGGAGCAATTCTCTGACTTGAATTTTTGCCCTTTCCCTTCCCTTTTACCCTTACTTTGGTAGCTGAGGCTCTCAACATTTTAGCTGCATTACGTCTTTCTGAATTTTTTAAAACATTCTTGAAAAACGCCTCACACTCTAATAGCGTAAATGTTTTATCTGAGTGCTGAATAACCTCGAAGAACAAGTTAATAACTCGATGGTAAGCTTTGAAACAGTTTTTTTTTGCTTCAGCATTTTTAGAGCCACCTGCCCATGAGCACTCCGTAAGGAATCGCCGAGTAAACATGACATCTACTAGAGCATAGCAATTGTTTAAACCTCTACCTTTCCCTGTCCCGCAAACTAGGGAAAGCTTTTCCTTGAAGCTGTGAAGACAATCTTTCTGTTTCAAAGCATCATCTAAATTTTGAAGATCCAAGATGTTATCAATTGGTTTGAATCCTATATTACTGGTTATTTTATCTTGGTGGGTTTTTCTAAGAAATTCATCGATTTTTGTACTTAGTGTGGATAATTTGTTCAAAATATTTTGCTGCAAATTTTCAATTTTTTCGAGACGATCTTCCACAGAGAATTTAGGTTTAGCTTTTTCTAACAAATTAGGATCAGTAATATAATACACAGTTTCTGACGCTGGTTCTTGCTCTACGATATAAGTGGTAGTGCGTAGACGCTTACTTGATCGTATTTTGTGATGTTCAGTTTATAGTTAAATGTTATTATTTATAGCTGGTGCCGCAGCATTAACAGAATTTTAAACGGCAAATTAAGTTATGAAGGAGAGGACGAAATTAAAAAAAAGCACAAATGTATTATTTTAAACATAAACATATCAAAATGAATAAATAGTCATGCTCAGTATTTCCCAATTTTATTTTATTTAAAAATTATACATGATGGAACGAGTATAGGAGTACTAGTAAAAGTTAGTTTTTAATCAGTAGCCACTTTTATAACCTGCTAGTGTAACCGGAAGTGGGGGAAGTAAAGGTAAAACCCACAACTGTTTTCATTTAAAATTTATTTATAAGGAAGGGTCGCCGTTCTCGTCGGTTCGTCTTGTCTTATGAGTAAACCTTAACTAAGTTACACTAAAGGTGGTCGTCCACAGAGGCAACAATCAAAATCTTAGCGTAAAGTTACACTAAAGGTGGTCTTTCCCTGAGACAGCAATCAACATCTTAACGTAGTTACACTAAAGGTGGTCTTCCACAGAGACAGCAAACAAAATGTTAACGTAAAGTTACACTAAAGGTGGTCTTTCCCTGAGACAGCAATCAACATCTTAACGTAGTTACACTAAAGGTGGTCTTCCACAGAGACAGCAAACAAAATGTTAACGTAAAGTTACACTAAAGGTGGTCTTTCCCTGAGACAGCAATCAAAATCTTAACGTAGTTACACTAAAGGTGGTCTTCCACAGGAACAGCAATCAAAATCTTAACGTAAAGTTACCCGATTGGTGATCTCCCACCTAGACGAAGAGCCCGTACTAAACGTCCTCCTATAAAATACCAAACACAAAGCTATAATATTCAACTCAGGGTCTCACCAAAATATTCTTACAATATTAAAGTTCGTGAATTCACAATACTAGGGGTGCGCATAATATTATAAAACAGCTTTACACTTCTCTGGGAACGTAACTGAATCACCTCAACCGAAAAAAACATTATCGGGAAAATTTACATTCGTCGGGAAAAAAATTGAGAAATGGGAAAACCTTAAATTATGATTAAATAACTTCAAACACGTTCCGAAATGACGGCTAAATTATTTTAACTCCAAAAGCAAAGGGCGGCAAAAATTTCATCCGTCGGGAAAATTCAAAATAATGCATAAATTGCTTAAATCGCATCTAAACATTGCTACGGAGTTACTTTGACCGTAAAACCAGTAATCGGCAAAAATAATTCGGTCGGGAAAAAATATTGATAATTGGGAAAACCTCCAAATAGTATCAAATAACTTCAAACACGTTCAGAAATGAAGATGGAACTATTTTAACTCCGAAAACAAAGGGCGGCAAAAAATTACCTCAGTCGGGAAAATTCAAAATTAATGCACAACTTGACCAAAATAAGCTAATTGTACCTTTTAATCGTTTTAGAACAGTACTAGGGTTAAAATTGAAATTCTGAGCGGTTTGTCAATTATTTCAGAAATCTACATGGTAACGCTTTAACACAAAAAAACAAAATTAAAGATTGTACATCAAGATAACAGTATCAGTACTATATAAATTAGGGTAAATACTATATTAATCCTTACTATTGCGACCCAGAAGCTAATACAAAGGAATTAACATTTGTCGAAGAAGTTCAAACATACATTTACTTGCTCGCTACACTTTATAGATTTTACATCAAGATAACAGTATCAGTACTATTTAAATTAGGGTAAATACTATATTAATCCTTACTACTGCGACCCAGAAACTAATACATTGAAAGGAATTAACACTTGTCGAAGAAGTTCAAACATACATTTACTTGCTCGCTACACTTTATATGACTTTTAGGCTTTTTCCACATTGATCAACAGTTCCAAAAATTAATCTACCATGGGTTAAATACTCCAGGCCTTTTAAAAACGTTGTAAGACATAAAATCACAAGTACTTCTTCAATGCTTATGGAACGCTTCAACAAGAAAAGTAACGCACCACCAAATTTAAGGATTTTTGTAACGGAAACTAAAGAAATTCTAGCTCACCAGTTAAGGAAGACGGTTAGGAACACTGTTAGACACACCACACGAACACACCAAGGCAGCGGAACGCCGGCCACGGACGCTCAACTCGGACACGCACTATAACCAACAAGACAAGACAACTTTGGTATTGTAAAATCACACAAAAACATCGGCGCGTGATCTCCACGAAGAAGAGATGCGATTTACTCACATTTTAACACTAACACTTGGACGCCACACCTCCCATGAGGCAGAGCGCGTTGCCGCCACCTGGAGACTCCTCACTAAAAATCAATAATCGACCATGAAACTGGAGGAACCGAGCGAAAGAATACTTCCACAAGTATTTTATCGAAGTTTTACTCACCAAACGAAACAAAAATAAAATTTAGGGAAAGGCGTAGCTTTCCACACCCATGTAAAGTTGTAAAATGGCTGATCCGAGATCGAAATCCCAATGAGAACCCCGGGAGCCGGAAATTGATTACGTTCATCTACACCACAGACATCAAAACGATCGATTTATAACATCAATAATTCACAAAACTTACACCTGATCAATATGCTGATGTCAAGCCAAACGCACTCTGCACTCATCAGCCAATATGTCAAGCTTGGATGAATGTCACTTTCACCATGACGCGAGGTACTGTCTGTCAACGCCAAACGGAATTAGAACCAGATTGGTAAACAAGCCTAAGCCTGAAGTTGAATTTCAAATAAAGTTAAAAAGTTAATTAAACAAAGAGTTTACACACAAAACTACAAATAGCTAAACGGTCTGATTGAATGCGAATGCTGGAAAGTATGGAATACCCAAAATAAAGGACAAGGTCAACGTAAGTTTTTACCAACCAAAACAACCTATTGAATTTTGATCAAAAACCGAAACTGCCAAACAAAAACTTTATATTATTTAGTACTTATATTATGTAGCTCCAATTTAAACCAGTAGTTTTCGTCCCAAGGTACAATAAACGCGAAAAAATATATAGCTAGGCATAGTTACTTTGGATCCAGAAAAAAAAACAGGGTTACAGTACCCCCTTCCTCACCAGAATTTTTTTTTTAATTTATTTATTCACGAGAAAAAAAAATTCCCGCTGGCCCCCCAGCTGCACAATCGAGATAACGGTAAACTAAACACTTTCTCAATAGTCGACAATCCTAAAGGAGAAAAAAATTAACCAACACGGTTCACGGCGACCCCAGAATACCCATCACCATCGGAACTTAATCTTAACGAAAGAAGAATAATAATAATAGTGCTGTGAACATGGAGGACTCGCAAGAGAGATACCATCCACAAAATCACAAAAACACACTTTGACCCCACGGGGCAAAGGAAAAACTTAAACAATTATACTAGCAAAATGTTTGCAACGCTGGCGGCTTGAATGAGACCGATAGCATCTATCAGAATCGGAAAAGGTTTCCGACAACCCAACCTTAAATAACTGGCCCTCCAGCTTCTCTGACACGAAATCACCATCACACAATCGCGTAAAAAAAAAGAAATCACACTAACCTTGCTGACAACTCTTAAAGAAAGTGAACAGCAACCTTAAGTATCTTTGGTCCACAAAAACAAGAACCAACAAAAATCCACTATTAATAAAAATATCCAACACCACTGGAACAGCAACTTTTATGGCTGACGAACTTTATAGGAAAGTGCGGCAACTAGTGGAAGCCCCAGAAAAATTAAAACCATCACCACGAGAGAAAAAAACTAGCCTAACCTTAACCTAAGTTTTGACCTTGGCATCGCTGACGAACACTAATCGAGTGTCCGACAACACAACTAAGTTGGCCTACGGCCCTACACTGAACAAACACCTTTAATGTCTTTTACATGACATTCCGAACGTCTCCCATTCTCGTCCTCCAGCACATACACAAGCTTCGATAACTTCCGAACTATTGTACATTTTTCGAAACGTGGAGCTAATTTATATGAAATATGCCTCGCCGCATCACTCCTCACGTGTGTACGACGCCAAACTACGTCGCCCACCTGAAATTCTACATCACGTCTACGCTGGTTGTAATACTTAGCGTTTCGCGCATGAGACTTTTTTAAGGATATATCGACACGCCGAAAAACCTCTTTCAACTCTCCCAACTGGTCGACGTATTCGACACGAGAGCCGAGAGTAATCTCGTCCAGATCTTCGCCTTCCCCATAGACACTTCCATTCAGAACAGCTTCCCTACCATGAACAACCATAAACGGCGTAAATGAGGTAGAATCATTTACGGCCGTGTTCACTGCCAACTGAATTTGACATAAATTCACATCCCAGGCACGCTGATCATCACCGACCAACGCAGCAATCGCCGTCACGACAGTACGGTTATACCGTTCTACCGTGTTAACCTGAGGACAGTATGTCGGAGTATAATGCACCTGGGGGATACAGTACTTTTCAAATAACGCTCTCACCTCACGTCCAATAAATTGTGGGCCATTATCCGCTATCACGGTCTGAGGAATTCCATGGACCATGAAGACACGTTCTTCCAACCTCTGAGCCACTGCAGCACTTGTAGCGCGTCGTAAAGGAAACAACAAACAGTACTTCGAAAAACAACATACCACGACTAAAAGGTACTCATTCTGCTGTCGAGATTTGGGCAAAGGCCCGACCAGATCAATCGACAAACATTGGAAAGGTCTCCTACACGTTTTTGGGTTACCGAAGAGTCCAATGGTCGGCCGATTCGGATGCTTATAAGCACTACATTTCGTACACCCGGAAACATATTTTTCAACGTCCTGGTACATGCCCGGCCAATAGAATCGGAGGCGCAACCGCTTATAGGTTTTATCCACGCCTAAATGTGCACCGAGAGCCGAGTCATGATATTCAGATATGCGTAGTTGCCTTGAATCCACTGGAACTACTTCCTTCCAATCGAAATCTCCAGTCAAAGAGAATCTACCCTTCGTGTATCGGTAAAGTTTGCCATCAATGATTTGATAGTTGGGACAAGTCTGGGGCCGATCCTCGCAGCGCGCATAGATATTGCGGAACCACGGGTCCTTCACTATCACTGGATCAAGAACCGAAACATGTACCGCACGCGAGAGTGCGTCCGGCACAACGTTCTCCGACCCACGTCGATGAACAACGACAAAATTATAAGGGACCAGCCGACATCCCCAACGTTCCAAACGTCCCGTAGGGTTTTTTAGGTTTAAAAACCACTTCAAACTCGCATGGTCTGTGATGATCTTGAAGGTTTTATAGCCTTCAAGGTACGGCCGAAAATGTTCCACCACATTAACAACAGCCAAGGCTTCCCTCTCGGTGGCTGAGTAATTTCGCTCCGCCGGATTCAGAGAACGGCTAAAATACGCAATAGGATGCTCTTCCCCATCAAACTCCTGCGTCAACATGCCGCCAACTCCTACATCAGATGCGTCACAATGAACTATATAGGGTAAGGAGAAATCAGGGCAGGCCAACACTGGAGCTGAAGTCAAGGCACTCTTCAGTGCTAAAAACGCGTTCTCCGCTTGAGAACTCCAGGCAAAAGGAGGTTTATCTTTACGCGTCGAAGTGAGAGCATTTAAGGGTGCGACAATGGTGCTAAATCCACGAATAAAACGGCGATAATAGGAAGCCGTCCCCAAGAAACGCTTAACTTCTTTAGGACTCGCCGGCACGGGAAAATCGGTTATGGCCTTGATTTTATCCGGATCCGTTCTCAAGCCCAATTCGTCAACCACATAACCAAGAAACTTCAGCTGTTTTCGAAAAAAACAACACTTTGACATATTTATAGTAAGATTAGCGAAACGCAGACGTTCCAACACATCACGCAGGAGATCAATATGCTCCTGAAAGGTTTTACTCACCACTATTATATCATCAAGATAGATAAAAACACGCCCTCCAAACTCAGGGCCAAACAGCTGATCCATCAGCCTCTGCTGAGTAGCAGGTGCAGATGTCAACCCAAAACACATAACCTTAAATTGAAACAGTCCCCGCGATGGGACAGTAAATGCGGTCTTTTCCTTGGAAGAAGGGGTAAGAGGTATTTGATGAAAGGCAGCTTTCAAGTCTAAAGAAGAGAGGAACCGAGAATCCCTAAGCTGGTCGAGGATGCTGTTGATGTAAGGAAGTGGATATGCATCATGTTTCGACACTTCGTTTAACTTACGACTATGCAAACAGAACCTCATCTCTCCATTTGCCTTCGGGGCCATGGTCGTTGGATTATTCCACGGGCTATGGCTCGGCTCAACTACGTCCATTGCCAACATCTCATCAAGCTGCCTATTCAACTCACTCAATTTATCAGGTGACATCATGTAATAACGCTGCTTTATCGGAGCGGCGTTCCCCGTGTCAATATGATGATGTATTACATGAGTCCGGCCCAGGCCTTTCTTCTCCGCAGAAATTTCCTCAAACTCACTACGGATATCAGCAGCCAACGCTTGCTGTTCACATGTCAACTCATCAAAAGGATGCAAACGATTTACCTTAGACACTACAACATCGCCAGGTTTTTGGTAGAAAATCAAATTTTCTTGAGGTCCTATCAAACTTAACACGTCAGGCGCCAAATGAAAGGCTTTCCAAAAGTCAATACCAAAAATCATCGATGACACCACACCAGGGATGACGTAAAATTTTACGACACGCTGAACTCCCTTCACGGTCACAGGCAGGTACATAAAACCAATAACAGGGGAGGTAGACCCATTTGCCGTCACAACCCTACTCAAATCATCAGATTCGTGCAACGTAGCCAATTCGGTAAAATGTTCTTTAGCCGATCCACCAATAATGGATATTTCCGACCCAGAATCTAACAGACCAGAATAAGGTAAACCACCAATTTGTACATTTAAAAAAGGACGAGCATCTATACTACAACTACGGACCGTTGCCACGCTAGACTGGGACTTCAGAAAATCACGCACAAAATTACACCAGTCTTTCCATTCTTCAGTGGAGGTTACACAGCGGCCCGGGTCACCTAGTTTTTTGAAACAGGTGTTGCACCAGAAGGGGCACAACGTGGACAAGTCCTAGCCGTGACACCTTTCTCACCACACTTAAAACACACCAATAAAGGCGGAGCTTGGCAATGCATAAGGTTATGATCGGAGACCCGACAACGCACACAAAATTTATCCGCTCCAGCGGACACGACTTCAGCTTTTCGGCTCGTTCTGCCCCTGTAGGCCAAATCTGGAGACAAAGCCTGTTGTACACTGAGCCGAGGTTCAAGGAATAAATCTGCGCTCTCCTTTGCTGCCTCCAATTTTCTGCAACCCTTTTTAAAGTCGGCCCAAGACGAGCACTCTACCAAAGCCAGCTGGGTAGTATAAAACGGTCTCACATTGTGTTTCACAATCTCCAGTTTTTCAACATCCGACAATTTACGACTCAGGCGGGCAAAATAATTGTGCATAATACCTAAATATTGAATTATGGTCTCGTCTATGCCCTGAGTTCTTGAGCGAATTTCCTGCAGTAACCGATAGTCAAAGTCGTGAGGGAGGAACTCTTCTAACATAAGATTTTTGAGCTCGTCCCAATTAGAAACCTCCTCACGAACACTACGATACCAACATAGAGCTTCCTCACTGAAAAGCTCAGCAGCAGAGTTATAGAGTTTCGCGTTAGAAATACTCCGCGACACCCGTAACTCCTCCAACCGTTCCAGAAAAGCGTGAACACTACCTTTCCCGCTAAATTTAAGGTTTAAAGCGTGTACATGCGAAGTGCGATCGCATGACATGACGCGCAAGCCTGGAGTACCATAATCACGTTCAACAGAAACATTCTCAGAAGCCCCACTGACACCAGGTTCGTCTATAGCAGGCTTAAATTCAACACTACTCTGAAAATTGTGCAAAATCCGGTCCATTCTATCGGTAACGTGCCGAAGGCGCTCATCAAGCTCAGTTTTAAGACTCCGATCTTTACTATCATCCTCGAGTTCCACCCTACTCAGGCGGTGAAAGAGATGATTTCCCAACGCTTGAATGCGGTTTAAATATTTAAGTAAGAGGGGCTTACGAACACAGAGCTCCTCTAGCTCGTCTAACTTGGACCGAATAGTTTGCAATTCCGACCCTACATCACCTTCAAAAGAACTCAAATGGTCAGTGGGAATCTGAGTGTTTAAAATTTTAATTTGAGCCCGCAATTTATCTACTGTGTTCTCCGGAACACCATCGCGAATTGCCACTTCGTAAATCAATTCGTCCTTATTTAAAAGATGAAACCTAATAGGACGTTCTTCCATTTTTACGTAATATTAGGTAGTAACTAACACACTTCGGAAACTTATCAATACGGTTATACACAGCAAAACACCGTATAAACACACTTATACTATCCAAAAAAACTTTTATGCTCAAAAACTTTAAGACAAACCGAGCCGTCACTGAGCGAAAGACCAGTGGCGGGGAGTAGTACCCGAGACGACTAACCGGTCCCTGTTCGGGCGCCAAAATGTAACCGGAAGTGGGGGAAGTAAAGGTAAAACCCACAACTGTTTTCATTTAAAATTTATTTATAAGGAAGGGTCGCCGTTCTCGTCGGTTCGTCTTGTCTTATGAGTAAACCTTAACTAAGTTACACTAAAGGTGGTCGTCCACAGAGGCAACAATCAAAATCTTAGCGTAAAGTTACACTAAAGGTGGTCTTTCCCTGAGACAGCAATCAACATCTTAACGTAGTTACACTAAAGGTGGTCTTCCACAGAGACAGCAAACAAAATGTTAACGTAAAGTTACACTAAAGGTGGTCTTTCCCTGAGACAGCAATCAACATCTTAACGTAGTTACACTAAAGGTGGTCTTCCACAGAGACAGCAAACAAAATGTTAACGTAAAGTTACACTAAAGGTGGTCTTTCCCTGAGACAGCAATCAAAATCTTAACGTAGTTACACTAAAGGTGGTCTTCCACAGGAACAGCAATCAAAATCTTAACGTAAAGTTACCCGATTGGTGATCTCCCACCTAGACGAAGAGCCCGTACTAAACGTCCTCCTATAAAATACCAAACACAAAGCTATAATATTCAACTCAGGGTCTCACCAAAATATTCTTACAATATTAAAGTTCGTGAATTCACAATACTAGGGGTGCGCATAATATTATAAAACAGCTTTACACTTCTCTGGGAACGTAACTGAATCACCTCAACCGAAAAAAACATTATCGGGAAAATTTACATTCGTCGGGAAAAAAATTGAGAAATGGGAAAACCTTAAATTATGATTAAATAACTTCAAACACGTTCCGAAATGACGGCTAAATTATTTTAACTCCAAAAGCAAAGGGCGGCAAAAATTTCATCCGTCGGGAAAATTCAAAATAATGCATAAATTGCTTAAATCGCATCTAAACATTGCTACGGAGTTACTTTGACCGTAAAACCAGTAATCGGCAAAAATAATTCGGTCGGGAAAAAATATTGATAATTGGGAAAACCTCCAAATGGTATCAAATAACTTCAAACACGTTCAGAAATGAAGATGGAACTATTTTAACTCCGAAAACAAAGGGCGGCAAAAAATTACCTCAGTCGGGAAAATTCAAAATTAATGCACAACTTGACCAAAATAAGCTAATTGTACCTTTTAATCGTTTTAGAACAGTACTAGGGTTAAAATTGAAATTCTGAGCGGTTTGTCAATTATTTCAGAAATCTACATGGTAACGCTTTAACACAAAAAAACAAAATTAAAGATTTTACATCAAGATAACAGTATCAGTACTATATAAATTAGGGTAAATACTATATTAATCCTTACTATTGCGACCCAGAAGCTAATACAAAGGAATTAACATTTGTCGAAGAAGTTCAAACATACATTTACTTGCTCGCTACACTTTATAGATTTTACATCAAGATAACAGTATCAGTACTATTTAAATTAGGGTAAATACTATATTAATCCTTACTACTGCGACCCAGAAACTAATACATTGAAAGGAATTAACACTTGTCGAAGAAGTTCAAACATACATTTACTTGCTCGCTACACTTTATATGACTTTTAGGCTTTTTCCACATTGATCAACAGTTCCAAAAATTAATCTACCATGGGTTAAATACTCCAGGCCTTTTAAAAACGTTGTAAGACATAAAATCACAAGTACTTCTTCAATGCTTATGGAACGCTTCAACAAGAAAAGTAACGCACCACCAAATTTAAGGATTTTTGTAACGGAAACTAAAGAAATTCTAGCTCACCAGTTAAGGAAGACGGTTAGGAACACTGTTAGACACACCACACGAACACACCAAGGCAGCGGAACGCCGGCCACGGACGCTCAACTCGGACACGCACTATAACCAACAAGACAAGACAACTTTGGTATTGTAAAATCACACAAAAACATCGGCGCGTGATCTCCACGAAGAAGAGATGCGATTTACTCACATTTTAACACTAACACTTGGACGCCACACCTCCCATGAGGCAGAGCGCGTTGCCGCCACCTGGAGACTCCTCACTAAAAATCAATAATCGACCATGAAACTGGAGGAACCGAGCGAAAGAATACTTCCACAAGTATTTTATCGAAGTTTTACTCACCAAACGAAACAAAAATAAAATTTAGGGAAAGGCGTAGCTTTCCACACCCATGTAAAGTTGTAAAATGGCTGATCCGAGATCGAAATCCCAATGAGAACCCCGGGAGCCGGAAATTGATTACGTTCATCTACACCACAGACATCAAAACGATCGATTTATAACATCAATAATTCACAAAACTTACACCTGATCAATATGCTGATGTCAAGCCAAACGCACTCTGCACTCATCAGCCAATATGTCAAGCTTGGATGAATGTCACTTTCACCATGACGCGAGGTACTGTCTGTCAACGCCAAACGGAATTAGAACCAGATTGGTAAACAAGCCTAAGCCTGAAGTTGAATTTCAAATAAAGTTAAAAAGTTAATTAAACAAAGAGTTTACACACAAAACTACAAATAGCTAAACGGTCTGATTGAATGCGAATGCTGGAAAGTATGGAATACCCAAAATAAAGGACAAGGTCAACGTAAGTTTTTACCAACCAAAACAACCTATTGAATTTTGATCAAAAACCGAAACTGCCAAACAAAAACTTTATATTATTTAGTACTTATATTATGTAGCTCCAATTTAAACCAGTAGTTTTCGTCCCAAGGTACAATAAACGCGAAAAAATATATAGCTAGGCATAGTTACTTTGGATCCAGAAAAAAAAACAGGGTTACACTAGGTATTTACACATTATAATTTTTGTTTTTTATTACTGAGTGACTTCCAGTACGTGTATTTCAGGGGATGATATCTCTTAGTAAGCCTATGTTTACTGGCAGTAGTCGCTTGTATTATAGCTAGGTAGGTACATGAATAAAATATGCACACATGAGTACGTGTGTAAACACGCGCACGCACACATTCAAAGAAATAGTTCCAGGGCAAACTCCTAGGCGGCGCACGGGGGACAAAATTCGTACTTCAGAGGGCGCTCTATTTCCGTATATAGTATTACTCTATGGAAAAACTTAAGAAAAGAATGTCAGTGGCCAAGCAAGAAAGTAAAGAGACGAAGCATAAGGTTCAAACTCCGACGTCAACATCTAGTACATCAAATTTACGTTGTTTTAAATGTGGTGAGCGAAACCACATAGCAACGTCATGTCCGAACGGAAGTAAGTGTTTCCAGTGCAATCGATTTACCAACCACATAGGAAAAGATTGTCCATCCGGAAGTACGCCCGATACGAAGCCAAAGCAGCCGAGCAACAGCCCGCAAGTTACCCGAAGCCAGCCGAAGTTCGAGCAACCAATCAAAAACAAGACAATGTTCTGCTCAGACCCGAACTACGACCGGAACGACCCGAACAGTTACGAAGTTGGAATGACAAGCGGCCATGACAGTTTCGCCATTACGAGCGGAAAAGATGTAAACAAACAACGATTTTACAATGAAAATGACAATCGAAAGTCATTAAAACGAATTAAAGTGCAAAACAACGATGTAAACGCTTTAGTAGATACCGGATCCGACCTTAACATTATAGCACAAGCGCTATTTGATGAGCTGAAGACAGAAAAACACGAACAAAACTTGAAAATGTATGGAATGGGACAGTCTGAAGTAAGAAGTAACGCAAAAACATTTTTGGAGCTGCATATCGATGATCAGGAGTACACCAACGTGGAATTTCACGTAGTACCAGACAGTAGTATGCCATTTAAGCTGATTTTAGGACAAAATTTCATAAATCGTGTTACAATGATAGTGTGTGATAACATTGTGCATTTTGTTCCGAAAGAAGTTGAATGGATGAGTAAAGTCTCAAACGCGTGTATGGTTAGTATGAGTGAGATTAATGTTGCAGGTCATATTGCTAACCCTGAGGTCAGGAAGGAAGTTTTGACCTTGGTGGAAAAGTACAACCCAGAACCGAAGAAAGAAGCACTTATCAAGTTGAAAATTGTGTTAAAAGACGATGTGCCAGTAGCACAAAGACCCCGCAGGATATCACTCATGGAGCAAAAGGTAGTTGAACAGCAGATACAAGAATGGGAGCAACAAGGAATAATTCGGGTGAGTTTTTCTGAGTATGCTAGCCCATTGGTTTTGGTTAAGAAAAAAGACGGAACGACGAGAGTATGTGTTGACTACAGATTACTCAACAAAAAGATAGTTAAAGATGAATTTCCTCTACCGATTATAAGTGATTTGATCGATAAGCTGAAAGATGCCAAGCTGTTTAGTGTACTAGACCTTAAAAATGGTTTTTTTCATTTGAAAATTTCTGAAGAGTCGATTGCATATACTTCATTTATAACGCATCATGGACAATGGGAGTTTTTGAAAGCCCCTTTTGGTTTATCAACATCACCGACTTATTTCATGCGATTTGTCACTATAATTTTCAGAGAACTAATCGCACAGGGCACGATGATGATTTTCGTAGACGACATTATAATACCAGCAATTTCAGAGAACCAGGCGCTAAGCAGACTAAAGAAGGTACTAAAGTAGCATCCGAGTACGGCCTTGAGGTAAACTGGAAAAAAGCCAGATTAATATGTCATGAAATTGAATATCTAGGTCATGTCATCAAAAATGGGGAAGTAAGACCAAGCCCTGACAAAGTAGACGCTGTTATACGATTTCCAGAGCCTAGAAATATCAAACAAGTACAAAGTTTCATTGGTTTAACATCATATTTCAGGAAATACATAAAGAACTATGCGGAGATTGCCAAGCCGATGACAGATCTTTTAAGAAAAGAAGCTGTATTCAAGTTTGAAGATGAACAACGAGATGCTTTCAAGTTATTGAAGGAAAAATTAACTACTGATCCAGTACTAAAGATATACGACAGTTAGCTGCAAACAGAACTTCACACAGATGCATCCTGCCAAGCACTAGCTGCGATACTGCTGCAGAGACACAATGATGGTGAGTTGCATCCTGTACACTACATGAGTCATAAAACAACAGAAGCAGAAAGTCGATACTCAAGCTATGAGTTAGAAGCCCTTGCCATTGTAGAAGGTGTGAGAAAATTCAGACATTATCTTTACGGAATACACTTTAAGATAGTCACTGACTGTAAAGCTTTCGAACAGACTCTAAAGAAGAAAGATTTAACACCTAAAGTAGCAAGATGGGTATTTATGCTGAACGAGTATGATTATGAAATTGAGCACAGAGCAGGCATTCAAATGCAACACACAGACGCACTGAGTAGAAACCCATATCTGGCAGTAATATCTTTACATGATGAACTAAGACAAGCACAAGAAATGGATGAAGAGCTAAATGCTATAAGAGAGCTGATACAAAGAGATGGACACTACCACGACTATTGGATAGACAATGGAGTACTATACAAAGAGGAACAGAAACGTTTAGTAGTACTAAGAAGCATGGAAAAAGAAATATTAAAGAAAATTCACCAGAACGGTCATTTTTCAGCAAAGAAAATGAAAGAATTAATAGGAAAAGACTACTACATCAAAAATATGGACAAGAGAATAGAGGAAGTTATTCTGAGCTGCATACCATGTTTACTTGCAACGAGAAAAGAAGGGAAACAAGAAGGATACTTAAACCCAATAAACAAAGAAGGTATACCGCTACATACAATGCATTTAGATCACATTGGACCTTTGACAGAGACCAGGAAGCAGTATAATTACATTCTAACAATGATAGATGCATTCACAAAGTTTGTATGGATTTTTCCTACAAAGTCAACGACCACCGCAGAGGTATTGAACAAACTTCAAATACATCAACAAACATTTGGAAACCCAACGAGGATAATAACAGACAGAGGAACAGCATTCACCAGCACAGATTTCGAAAGATACTGTCAAGAAGAAAATATACAACATATCAAGATAACAACTGGAGTACCACGAGGCAATGGACAGGTAGAACGAGTACATCGCATTCTTATACCTATGTTTACAAAGCTGTGCATAGAAGACAAGACATTATGGTACAGACATGTAAGTCGCGTCCAAAGAGCTATAAATAGTACCTACCAACGGTCCATAGGCACAACTCCATTCCAGTTACTGACAGGCACTAAGATGAAATGCAAGGAGGATGTAGAAGTAATTAATCTTTTACAACAAAAACAATCAATCTGTATGATGAGGAAAGAGAAAATCTAAGATTAAAAGCCAAAGAACAAATTCAGAAAATACAGGAAGAAAACAAGAGTACCTACAACAAGAAAAGAAAACCCAGCTCAACCTATGAACTTGAAGACCTAGTAGCTATAAAGAGAACCCAATTTCTCCCAGGTCTCAAATTAAAACCTAAGTTTCTTGGACCCTACAGAGTAGTAAAAGTCAAGAGGAATGACCGCTATGATGTTGAAAAGTTGTACTCTACCACAGAAGGTCCAAACAAGACATCCACCTCCGCTGATATGATGAAGCGTTGGCCAGAAAGACAGGAAGACATGGGTGAGTAAATGATGATGGATGTATGTTGTATGTACAACGCTATCACACATTAATTTTTGTTTTATTTTGTGTAACACCTAGATTTTCTAATGCTATTTAAACACTAAAGATGTAAGTACTTATGAGACTAATTATCTAGCATTTAATGAGCAAATGGTTTATTATACCTACATTGTAGTAATGTAATAATCTATTTATTTTTGTAAGATGTTTTCAATTTTGATATTGTACTAACTTAAGATTTACCTACTACTATTTACCTACTTAAGATTTTTGAAAGATTGCATAAAACAAACACATGCTATGTTGTAAAAACAAAACTTTATTATGTACTTACTAAAGAAAGTGTAATTTACATAAATTTGAAAGGAGATTGAAAGTAATACCTACCTATTTGAATTATGTTGTTACTTACATAATAGTTGTCATAAATCTAAAAATTTTCTTTTGTTTAAACATTTTAAAATGTATCACTTAAGAGTGAATAAGCTTCATTATATACTTACAAGAATTGTTGTTATATAGACAGTTAACTATATAAATTGAACCAAGTTTTAGTAAGTTGTAACAGAATTGTAACTCAAAATTATCTTTTTATGAAACTTGCATACTAAGAACTAATTTAGTTATTACCTAAGAAGCTAAGACCTAGAGATAAGACCTAAATTCATTTATTTTCCCTACCTGTAATTTTGTAAGACTGAAAGGAAGCTGTAATGAGATGTATGGTAGTGATAATGAAATCTGTAGAAAGTTAGAAGTATGTACTTATGAGAATATAGTAAAACTAAAAAGAGTGTTGTGTAAAGTAATGAAAGAGAGGTCATGAAAGAAAGGCATATCTGAGGGCAGATATGGAACGTCGGATGGCCGAATGTAGGATGGGTGAAAGAGCGTTATGCAAGTGAGCAAGACAGGAATAGTATGCTAAGATGAGTAAAAGAATGAAAGAGCGTTATACGAGTGAGCAAGAGAAATACATGCGGAAAAGAGTGAGAGGTTTTTTGTGAGAGAGAGAGAAGGGGACGATGAAAAGATGGCGATTGTGAGAGTTTAGTGAAAGACGGATTAAATGTTTAAAAATATTAAAACTAGTAGAAACGTGTTAAATTAAGTAAAAAACAATAAAAGCTGTTTTAAGTGATCAGGACAAAGTGTTTCTCTTTAAAAGCCCGTCTCGGGGACTACATTATTATATAAAACACACATAAATCCGGTCAAAATTATTTAGTACATTTTTTTAAGGTTCTGTACCTGGTTTCGCCAAATTATGGTGGGGCAATTCGGGCCCCTAAGAAGTGGACTGTATTTTTGAGGTTTCGGACGTGGTGCATTCGAACAAATAGAGGAAGAGATGGAAAGAGAGGAACAGCACTCACTTGTGTATCGTCCTGCATCAGCTTCCTCCGGAACAAAATCCTGCAAGGCGTGCGGCGCCTTCACACGCGCACACGTCACCCTTTGACCGTATTTATTCTCACACACCACAGTATTTAAGGCGAAACGAGTTTTTGTTATGTGCTAGATCACAATGTTCGGCTAATTTGGGTATAGAACCCTTTTGTAATAGTTTCCACAAATATTATGCAGATGAGTGCATTGCACGCGGCACGGAGGTCGACGTCACACTGATTGTCCCACTCATATTTTAAGTAGGTTATATTCGCCGCGCGTTCAAGTAAATACTTGACAGTGCTGTTTTTAAGGAAGGGTAGGCACCAAAATTAAAATAGAATTAAATTATCATGATCTGGCGTAACCAGTACCTAAAGGGTAAAATGAGAGATAGAAAGTGATCATAATTCATGTATTTCTCAATGAAACAAAGTAAAAAAAAAAAAAACTTAAAAATAATACGAATCTCTAATTTGGCGTTCACTAGCGATTTCAGAAATTATTATGTGGTCCTCATCACTTTCACTTTCACCTTCTTGTATTTTATCTTCGTATTTTATTTGTATTTGATTAAATGATTCGTTGTGTTCTTTTGCTATTTTATCTAATTCGTTTGATGGTTCTCCCACGTCTAAATCGTTTCCCGGTCCTAAGTAATTGTAACCCGGTAGCGTGTAACCCGTTTGTGGTGTTGTTCCCTCCCTTTCACCTGAAATACTGCATTTTTTCTCTTATTTTTATACCTTTTTATGTTTTGTCTCTTTTCATTTTTGTTCTCTTGGTAGCTCGGGGTCATTCGAGCGTGTAATTTGGGGGGGGGGGGGGGGGGGGGGGGGGTTCGTCCGCGCACAGCCACTAGCTGTGAGCGTGTTTTACGGTCTGTGTTCTGCTGCTACGTTGCGGCGCGATATTTTTCGCGAATGTCAACGGTGCTAAAGTGTTCGCAATGCAACTTAATAGTTAATGAATTGCTTTGCTATATGCAAAACAAAGTATCCGTGATAGATGAGGAGTCTCTAGTGCGAGTGTGTTCATCGGCATTTGATGCCAGCGAAATCAAGGATGCAAAGTCATTGTTGTTCGATGCAATACCGACAGAGAAGCGAAAAATTATACGAAAAAACGCGGGAAAAGAGAAGAGGGATTTAAACGACATCATAAACCTTTTGAAGTCGACAGAGCCAGATTGTATCCCTATTTTTGTGTCGCGCGACTTGGACAAACTACCGCCTATCACCTTCGATCATCTGGATTGCACCAAGCTACTAAAAGATATGGTCATTTTGAAGAGTGATGTTGACTGCATTAAATCTACTTACGCTTCTCAGGAAGACATACAGGACCTCAGAAGAGAATTGCTGCGTTTGAAACCGGATTCGCTACCACCTACGTCGGCGTTTAAGGTGAACACTAATCGCGGTGCGTGGATGGATAGTGGCCCAATGGGATTGTCCCACGACAGCGAGGCTGTAACAAATCTCAGTCATACGTTTGTGGATTACTCTGCGCCCTCTCCTGGCTACAGAGAAATTGAGAAATGCGAAGCGAGCGGTGGTTTGTTTAAACCGGTGCAGCGTGAAGCGGCCAGAGCGGGCGCAATGTGTGACGCATCGCGCGAGCAGGCAGACACTGAGCGGAGTGAGCGGCGTTCTGAGTCGTGCGCGCGTTCTGTGACTGGCACGGGTCGCATTGAACCGAGTGTACCAACCGGTTTGGACCAGGCGGCAGCGGTGAGCGAGACGGCAGATATGACGTCACAGCGCCCTAACTCTGTGCAAGTTATCGCCGAAGTACACGAGCGTAGGAGCCCGCGCTTTTGTGATAATAAGGCCCGCAACACAACGGAGTGTGATAACACAATGTGAGTGACGCGAAGAGTCGAGTACTTGATATGTCTCCTACTAGTATTGACGAGGGTTGGCAGCAGGTACAACGGAAAAAGACTACCAAATATCGTTTCATTCGTAAGGCTGGAATAGCCCGGGATCTGGAATGCAGTTTTAAAGCTGCTGAAAAGAAAATCCCGATATTTATAACTAATGTTCACCCCGGTACGGAGGAGTGTTATTGTTGATTTTATTTGAAAAAAGACCAAAGAAACAGTTGTTTTAGATAAAATAAATATGAAGAGAGAAAGAGGACACAAAGCGTATAAATTTTTGACATCTGAAATGATGAAAAAATGTGGCCCTCTGGTATAATTTTCAGACGATTTGTGCACTATAAAAACAAAAATAGAAACAGCTCTCCAGCTGTTAACGGCCTTAATATGCAACATAATGGATAGTAGCCTTTACAGATTTGCTACTTTCAATTGCAAGAACGTAAAGCGCTCCATAGAAGATGTAAGGCGAATCTGTAGTGCGTGTGATGTGTTGTGCCTGCAGGAAACCTGGCTCCTGCCGCACGACATACCCAAAATACCAGAAAGAAAAGGCATACGAAATATTAAGAGAATGCCTCTTCCTATAACGTCAGAAAAATATAAAGCTAAGTATACAGAGAAATCTGAGAAAAGAGACACCGATCTACGTCAAAAAGAGCAGAGAAAGAAAGCAAGGGAAGGAACTAAACTTGGCAAAAAAATAAATAAGAAATTCAAGTGTTTCTCAAACATTGCTCAAAACTGACAAAATCGTCACACCGTGTGGTGTGCCACATGTGCTCTTCGTATCACCACATCAAAATGCGTGCCTCAAACACACCAAGTGCACGTATACCCCAAGATGTATCTGTAGATTTATTTGTGTGTGTTATATTTACTACGTAGAAGACAATGATGAAAATTATTGTAAAAATTCGTTTTCACAATCACCATTGCTCTCTACCTCTTATGAAAGGAAAATTGATGATTCAAACACATCTTGCGAAGAGCTGTTTGCGGAATATTTGCGCAATAATAATAATTAGGTACTAATAAAACTACCTACCGAACTCATTTTGATAAGAAATTATGTTTTTTTTTTTTCAAATTAGCACTTTTTTTTCTCATAACTGTAACTTTAGACCATCAGACTATGTTTTTTCTTACCTGTCACGCTCAAACAACGGTTCTGATGAAATTTGGTACAAAGGTTAGACACTGGAAATCACACATATGCTATTAATAAACGTGAATGACACCGTGGAGCAATGCATAGTAATGCAATAAGTCGTATCAGAAGAGCGTCCAATAACTATTTGGTAGCTGTTCGCTTTGACGAAGTTTCTGTCTACGACTATAAATTTACGAGTGTAGGTGTTACGCCATCGAGATTGATTGACATTATCGCTTCTCAGACCGCCGGCCACCAAATTCTTCAAGTCATCCCTTCGATTCTTCAAATCTCGCGAGTTTCACAATCTTTTGTTCTTACCTCCTTCCCGGTGTTTAACCGATCCTAACATCGGTTGCAATCGCATATGTTGTAATTTAATTTTTACTTAATCTTATATCGTTAAATGAGCAATTCTTGTATATATATATATATAATTGGAATCTCGGAATCGGCTCCAACGATTTTCATACAATTTAGTATATAGGGGGTTTCGGGGGCGATAAATCGATCTAGCTAGGAATCATTTTTAGAAAATGTCATTTTATTCGTGTTTTATCGATAATCAACTTAAACATAAACTTGGAAGAAAAATAACAAAAAGGAGGCGTTTGAGTAGTCTCAACTGAAAAATATGACTCTTCCTGACATCTATTGGCGAATAATAATACTATTTTTTGTGAGCAACTAATTGCTTTAACGACACAACAGCAGATGGCGTTGTTAAGTAACACGAAGTCAATGAGTGTTTGCTTTGAGGTTAGACTAAAATCAATTGTTTATTTTCCAAAAAACACAATTAAAATAAAAAAATACCGAGCAAAGCTCGGTCATCCAGGTACTATTTAATTATAGCTGTATATTTGGGTTTTCTTTGATTCTATGGCTCCGGCCTACATAATTGGCGCAGTCGGTAGGATAAAATAGGTTAGCTAGGAGTGCTCCAACGCGAACTATACGAGAAACTTGAACAATCCGTGAAACGTGAACTGTCCGTGAAATGTGCGTGGTGTGCTAAGTGCGGCGCGCACTATTTCTGCTTTATCCGAAAGAACCTAGACCCGTGGCTGAAGGACAAATCCAGACATCGATTCCAGAGGAAACCGAAATGAATACCTACATGTAAATGCATGAATTGCTCCTTAAGCATAACCTTTACACCTAGTTTTCCTAAAATTAGTGTTTTTTTTTTTGTTCAAATAAAAACCTTTTGCCCTGCATCGAGTAGGCAATTGTAATTGAGATTATTAATAGGTAGAATTTTTTCAAATTTTTTTTCCAAGAAGATTATCTTTAAGTCCTGCATCGGGTAGGCATAGGTTAGCAGATAGTAATAGAAACTTAGATAATATAATAGAGAAAGAAAGAATGGCCGACCGTGATACTATTTTCAAATCATTACGTGTGGTTCCCGAATTCGACGGATACTCGAACGTTCTAACTCGTTTTATACATCTACGTGACCAATCTATGTGCCACATACTTAAGCGCAGAGCAGGGTAGAGAACTAACCAATCTTGGCTTGTTAAATGGTATAATGGTATTATTTATTGGTATATTTAATGGTATATTGAATAAAATCACCGGGCCCGCCGCCCGCACAATAAATTCTAATGGCATTCCGGAAAGTTGGGCTGGCATAAGAACGGCATTCATAAATAATTTCTCAGACCAAAGGGATGAAACAAACAGCCCTAAATGCCCGCCTTCCACTGCGAGCGGAGCGGGCTCCGTACGGACTCCGTTTAACTCGCAACGGCTTTTTTCATAGAAGTGCTTCCACTGTAAATGAGCGGACTGAGCGGATCAAAAGAGTACAAAGAGTCACAAAATTGGTCGCAGAGTTGAGCGGATTTCCAACGGACTCCGTACGGATCCAGTTCAACTCGCAACGCAAAATTTCATACAAGTGCTTCCACTGCAAGCGAGTAAAGCGGAACGGATTGAGCGAGTTAAAATGGGTCCGCTGCGTCATGGCGTCGCACGCGAGGTTTGAACGGACTCAGCTCACCTCCGCCCCCCGTCGCCTCCCCTTCCCCTTTACTTGCCCGCTTTCGTCTGTCAGTTCAGAACGCGCAACGTGTCGGCATGGAGCTGTTCATTGAATCAGTGCGGCAGTACCCGTTGTTGTGGGACACCAACCACAAAGACTATCGTCATGCTGACAAAAAAGATATGAAATGGAAAAAGATTGTGGATATCGGGATACCCGGAATAACAGACAGTAAGTAAATAATCATATTATTTATTACATTTCAAACGTTGAGGCCTGGGAGTGCACCAGTAGTATTAAAAAAATCACAGAATACATTCCTCACATAAAAAGCCTCTCTTGTGGCCCGTAATCGGTCATTATTTATCGACAATAAAAAACATTTTTATAGTTTTCGTCTTCATAAGTTGTTGGAGATGGCGATGACATCAAATAGTTGTGCAATATACATGTTGCTTGAATTATTTTGTCAACCAGTTCAAGTTTACACTCAAATGGTCGACGGTAAGCTCGCCATCTACTGGACAATATGCCAAAGGCGTTCTCAACAACATTGCGTGCTCTACAGAGACGATAGTTAAAATGTCTTTTTGCTCGATTTTCAATGGTAGTTGGTGTCGGATATGGCCGAAGTAAATTTTTACGTAGTGCAAAAGCTTGATCTCCTATAAATACATAAGGCACACTTGGCCCATTATCGTCTAAAGGTCGATCAATAGGTAAATCTAACTCATTTTTATACAATTTCCTACCAAATAGACTACCGCTGAGTATACCGCCATCGCTAAAACGGCCCATGGATCCAACATCAATTACTATGAATTTTTTGTCCGCATCAACAACTGCTAATAACGCGATGGAATAGAATTTTTTATAGTTAAAATAAGAACTTCCTGAATGAGGAGGACATTTGATCGAAACATGTTTTCCGTCAATGGCCCCGATGCAATTTTTAAATTGCCACTTTAATTCAAAATCTTCTGCTATTTTTTCCCAATCTTTCCTCATTGGTGTTTTCATAAACAGAGGTTGCAATCTATCCCATAGAGCAGTACATGTATCATTTACTGCCCTTGAAATAGTAATTTCGCTTATTCGATAATTGTAACCTAGACTTTTAAATGAGTCGCCAGTTGCCAAATATCTGAAAAAGAAAAAAGTACCTATATTAATTTAAAAATCAAAAACCTCGAAGGACTACCTACATCATAGGTGCTCATACCTACATCATAGGTGCTCATAGAATACCTATGATACCTACATCATAGGTATCATAGGTATTCTGCCGTCATAAGGAAAAAAAAAAGACGTAGGTATTTAATTTTTTTTCTTCAAAATTAAGGTTTATATATATTTTGAAGCCTACAAGGCAAATTTGCACGCAGATACCTACTCACTTTTTATCTAACAAAATTTTATTTGTTTTAGTCAAGACCGCAAAATCTGAGCGGAAGAAACTGCGAGACAATCACCGAGATAGCCTGAAAAGGCAAAAGTGTGGCAAAACAGGCCAAGCAGCACCAGCAAAAATCCATGATTTGGGCATATTTCCAATTATTTATAAATAATTAATAATTATTTATAAGATTTTTTGCTACCATTTATAAAAAATAGAAAAGTTTCCACAAATTTAACAAACTCTCAATGCACACAAGAGATCATCGATCAAAATTCCACCCAAGACAGTGAATTATGCACTCAACAGTCGACACAAGAAGTAGAAGAATCTATTATGTTGATTCCATTGGCAAACAATGAAGGTCCAGAATGTACACAAGAAACACAAACAACACGAAAAAGAAATAATGATGTTGATATCATAGATATTATCAAAGATATAGAAGAAAATCATAACAGACGTCAGGAAAAAAGAGACAATATTAGAAAAAAACAACAAGAAAAACATCCCATGGATTTATTTTTCGAAAGTAGTATGGCCCAAACAGCCAAAAATATGCCAATTTATTTTCAAAATAAAATTAAGAAAAAGGTTTTACAAATTGTGTGTGACACTGAAGAAGAAATGGAATCTTATAACACAGGTTATGGTTACTCTACCGCATCTACATCATCAGTATCTGCACAATCGCCTCCGACGACGAGTTATGAACATCCTTAAAATAAACTGTTTTGATTTAAGAAAATGATACGTTTGATTAAAGAAAAGAATATCAACACATAGTACTAGTTGTAAGTTTCTTTCTATTAATAAAGTCATAAAAAATAGGGGTTTTTATTTCTTACCTTAGAGTGATCGCAAGTTTTTCTCTTGGTGAAACAGCTTTTCTAAAGTTTGTGTCTTGTTTTGCAATATCTTCATTTATGAGTGATAATAATTCTTCAAACTGTTTTCTATCGACTCGAAAATAGTTTTTGAAATATTCGTCTTGTAAATCGTAGAACATCCGCATCAATTCACCCTTGATAGGTCTCTCTCTAATATAGTCGCTTATCCAGAACCTTGGTTTGTTACGCTTCTTTTTTTCGTTATAATGGTAGAGTAGCAAGCATTTATTTATAGTATTTACGTAATCCTCTTCACTGGAATCGTCAGACATCGTTATCGCAAAATATACCGCGCGACTTGCTTCCTCTGTGGATCGCCTGGCACTGAGATATTTCTACGCCTCCTCGCTCATCGCCGCGCCGCTGGCAATGGAAGGCCAACAACTCGCTCATCCGACCCCGCTCATTTCCCACCTCACTCGCTCCGCAAAGCCCTCTGGCAGTGGAAGGCAAAATCTGAATCTCTTTCTTAGTGGAAGTGTACAACTATTTTTACTCCGGTCCGCTCAGATCATCAGCTCAGTTTCCGCTCATTACCCTTTCGCAGTGGAAGGCGGGCATTACAACGACCTTGCTCTTGCTACGCAGGGCAACACTTCTTCCCAGGAATTTTATGATAGACCTACTACCTAGACTACAACCCTCAAAGTAATGTTTTCAGAATGCCACCACGAACTCAACCTCAAAATTCGGGCCCTACGCCCATGAGTGGTGTAAGTCACTGTGTCTCTAGACCCCTCCGGTCTATCGGCGCAACAGGACACGACTGGACGAAGTCGAAAAGCCGCCCAGTAACTATTTTAAAACCCGCGAAGCTAACATCAACGAATGCGCTAGCTATGAAGGGTATTACTATCAAGACCCTGAAGCCCTATGAGTGCCACCCCGAGTATGAGTACAGTTATGAGTGTGCTGCTGATAACGAAATAGACGAGTCCCAATATTATCAGGACTACACTAGTGTAGCCGACCAGTCCGGCGATGACAACGGTTGTAACCGTCAGGATTTTCTGAAGGGCCAGAAATCACGAAATTTAAAATAGAAGTCAACCTGCGCACCCAAAGACAACTCCCTTATATCCAAATTTTCGAACCACCCTTAATACTCCTGATCAACACCAGGGCTAATCAGTCCTTTATCAATCCTGAGGCAGTAGATTTTTTTTCCAACGTACAAAAAAGATCTGATGAAGAAAAACGTGGTTTTTGTGTGGAAAATGTACAGTTACAGGTAATGTCCAGTTGTCGGTCACTACATGGGTTGACAATAAGTTGTAATACGAGTAAGTATACAGTATGTTTGAGTTCGAACTAGCGATATTTGAACGGCATATACAACTATCAATTTCATCGACAAATCACCCCCATATCAGGCTTCCCAGCCCCCCCATTTTGGAATGGCCGCCATTTTAATTTTTAGTGTCCATTTATATAACCGATAACGAGAAAAATAGGCATAAAACCTACGTATCGCCCGTAGGCGGTAGACGACGATACAGCAAACAATCTTGACACTTTCCTTGATGATGTAACGAATTATTTAGATGACACACCTCATATAGGGATAGATTTGAATCTAAACTGTAACGAAACATACATATTTGCGAGACCAAAGATAAATAACTGACACCGAAACACCGGAGAATACTTTATTGTCAGATTCCGTTGCAACTTTAAATAATCCTCTGCTAGATGTTGCCAGCAACATTATCATCGAAGTGAACGCAAACATTTTAGCTGATGGCAGTAATAATTTAACAATCGAAAATTCGTATTATTTAAATGTGTTGGAACAATCCATGTATCCAATGCATATTCCACCGAGAGAGTGAGAGTGATGAATCATAACTTACAATACCTAGCCATTCTTTAGACTAGTATCTAGTATTTTAGTGGACCATTATAGCTCAATTGACATGTGTATTTAATTTTAAGTTGGTCATGTTATGACATTTGGACTATTTTAGGTTAACAAAATTAGCGATAAAATCTTCTCCTTTTTTATGCGTAAGATCTATTGTAGTATTTTATTTATTCCTTCCCATCTAAATCTCGATAATGTATGTGAAGAACTGTAGCACTACTCGTACACTAAACTGATTCGATAATTTGTTCATGCTATGTACAAATGTTTAGAAATATGGTCTAGAACCAAACTATTATTGTTATATATTTTTCTAATTATATTATGGTTGTATTCTTTTTCTATAATTAAAAAATAAAAGTATTGGAACAACATCTGTGCCAAATACATGTACCGCAGAGTAATACTAATTACTAATATGACAATAGCTCAGAGTTTGACGACAGCGACAGACATGCAACGTACAATCCTGCATCTGAAGATTTTTCCATATCACAAGTTCCAATGAAGAAACGGATCAAGTATTGAATGATAAGCATCAAAATCAGCAATTGAGTATCGGACTTCGTCGTTTAAGGAAACCCCAGGTGAGTGGGATCTCTCTTATTTTACTTAACCTTTGAGACTATAAAGCTGCATTCGTCAACATTGTATGCTTTGTTTGTATCATTTACTGTCGGTTGACATACCCCTCGCGAACTATCCACTTTCCTGGGAGAAAAAGTAGCCTATGTGTTAATCTAGGTTATATTCAACATGTGTGCCAAAGGGGTTTGGGTAAAAGTGGTTTGATTTTTTAAGTTTACGACCAGCGATCATATTTATACAGTAGCTAGTATGCAGTAAAAAAAAAAAAAAATTTAAATTCGTAAAAGCGGCCGGCGACATAATTTTTAAGCTTGAACGACGAGCCAAGGAAGGATACGTCTTCACTATCACCATAATAATGCTGCAAAAAACATAATTACGTAATGAGTGTGTCATTACGTACCTAATTATGTTTTTTTGAATCAGCCGATTACGATAGCATTAAATTGTCATTAATGAAGTAGATTGGGATAATCACCTGCGCGACAAGTCGCTAGAGGACACTGTGGACTATTTTTATACCTATGTACCTATTGGTAAGTAGGTACCTAAATCATATTCTTTCTTTTTTTTTCAATGCCATAAACTACAATACATGTAGGGTCTCTTGTTTCTTTGGTTTTTAAGTCCCGTAATTATGCAAGTTCATAGGTATGAATGAATGCCATTAATGAACTTTTTGAGATACGTTTTTGCTACAATAAATAATTTCGAAAGTAAATTTCGAATGCGTTCTTCTTTGTACCCAATTAAATTATTTTTCAACACACTCGCTCGTAAAGGGGATCTTATTACCTCGCATTTAGGCTTATAATGCAAGATAACACGCGTGTTTTCAAAAGCTTTTATTTTAACGTGCAATGTATTGTACCTACCTATGTATGTTCGCGTGAAATTTAGCAATTGATATATAAAGCAGTTATCATTATCCGACTGCGCTGAAATTTTGCATACACATTTAGTTAAAAATGATGGTTGGCTAATTAACGTCATTCTGAACCTAATGATATGGTGGACGGCCAAGATGGTGGACTAGTTGTTTTTGTGCACGCCTATAACATGGTTATCAAATGAAAGAGCTTGAAGAGTAAAGAACGATAAAATTAATGACATAACACTAAATTCAATACGTCCACCGCTCCAAGATGGCGGACTTTTTTTTGCACGCCCATGATATGGGTATCAAAATAAAGAGCTTAACGAGTAGCAAACGACAAAAATAAGAGTACGTACAATCTTATTTAAAATAAAAACTTATTTAGTTTACATTGCCGCACTCGTGTTTTATGATATCCCGGTTAAGTTAAGTTTGTACCTCACTGCAAGTCATATGTTTTAAATGTTTTACTTCCAGATCCGTTTGAAGATTTGGATGACGATTCATCAGAATCATATACATATTTGCAAGACAGCTCTGAAGAACGGTCTCGACCAAAAATGGAAAAGTGTTCATCCTTATATAAAAAAAATTCACTGGATCTAGATCTAGACAAAGAAAGCACGTATGACCCCGAAACATCTGCACCAGCCCAAACATCAGCAGATAATTCGCCACACCCATCCTTCTTGAACATTACGTCTCCACGCCTTGTAACTGAAGATAATTTGTCAAATGTTTTACCAGATCCAGACCATGACATAGAAAACTTTAATGTTCCTGGGACATCTGGCACTAGATCGGTAGATGATTTACAGGACAAATCTGACAGTTATGACCATTTATTCTCTGAAGGCCCTAATTTCCCTAATAGCCCAATGTTTGTACCGCCAACTGATTGTACAGAAATTTCTTCTGCTATTGTTGATCTACCGACGCATAATGATCCTGGAGAAATTCCATGCAGTCAATTCAGCCAAAGAACCGCTCACAATAATTCTCCTAGCATCCTTGACCAATCGACACCTAGTATGCCAGAAGCCATTTCAACTGAACAGCCGCAAACCATCTCTACACCAACTGAAAATCAACTGGAAGTTGAAAATCATAAAAAAACTCGCAATAAAAGATCTGCTCCTGAGACCTGGAAGCAAAATGTGCGGAAGCGCTTAAAACAATCTGGAAAAGAATGTTTCTTTGAGAGGTAAAAAAATGGATGCTCGTAAAGTAAGACCAAAAGATTGCAGTAGTTGCCTCAGGAAAAGTAATCAGGTTTTTGAAGAAGATGCAAGAGAAATTATTCATAATAACTACTGGAACTTACAAGATTCAGATAAACAAAAACAGTATGTCTCTACATTAGTGGATGAAGTTGACACAAAAGTAAAAACTGCTGGTGAAACTTCCAGGCAAAATAAGATCTTTGATCTGATAAAGGCTCAGTTCGTTGAAACAGTTCAACTTAATCACCCTGACTTTGAAAAGCCATATTATCTGCAAACGGATAGCTCTGGAATTGGATTGGCAAGAGTATTATATCAAAAGGGAAAGGAGGGAGAGCCGAAAATACTTGGATTTCACAGTAAAGTCTTAAAAGGGGCACAATTAAACTGGACGGTGACCGAACAAGAATTCTATTCGGTAATAAGCTGTTTGAACAAGTTCGAGACCTATTTGAGGGGATCCAGAGTAATAATACTGACTGATTATAAAGCGTTAACGTTCGTCAAGAACTGGAGGTTGTACAACGCAAGGGTGACACGATGGATAAATTACTTAGAACAATTCAGATATGAGATACAACACATAAAAGGGAGAGACAATGTTGTAGCCGATATACTCTCACGATATCCACCGAAAGGTGAACTGTTACAAGAAGATAAACTGAAAATACCGGAGATTGCGTATATGGGAGTAGAAACGAATCAAGAACTAGTGAAAAATTTAGAAGGTCTGCCGAGATTGCAGAGAGAAGATTCAGAGATCGGCGAGTTAATTAAGGACATCGAGGAAGGGCACTCACAGTCAGACAAAAGGGGGAGAACCTTAAATAGATGTGAACTAGAAAACGAAGTATTGTACTTTAAGACAGGACAGACAGATAATAGAGTCATCTACTTACCAGAAAAATTGAGAGAAGATTTAGTCAAACAGGTGCATCTAGAAATGGGTCATCAAGGAGCTTATAAAGTGACAAAATATGTTATAAATAGATTCTATTGGAAAGGCTTAACTAAATTTATTAAGCAAACTCTTAAGACGTGTCATGAATGTCAATTTACGAAGAGCAATACATTAAATTTCGTAGGACCATGCAGATCAATTGTATCAAGAGAGATAGGAGAACTTGTGATGGTGGATTTATATGGACCTCTGCCGTCCGGCTTGTTCGGAATGCAGTATGTGTTAGTTACACAAGATTCTTTTAGTAAATTCATCAAATTATACGAGTTGAAGAAGGCGACTGCAAAATCAGTACTAGGGAAGATGAAGTATAGTAATAATAATAACAGCAATAGTTTAACTAAATAAATATACTTAATATACCTACCTAAAACAAAAAAAAAAAAAAAAAAAAAAAAAAAAAAAAAAAATAGTTTAAACTTATAAATAATAACTAGTTAACTAACTAATAAACATTAGGTACATTATTAATTTAAATACACTCTTATAAAACAGCGTCCTGTATATTGCGTCGTATCGCTAATCTACTGGAACCGGTTCCAAACCGCGCGCTGCGGCGCAGGCGGCGGCCGATTCCGAGCGTTTTGGACCTAACTTCACGTCGCTTGTTCTTGTAAAATGAGGTAGATTAATGAACTGCGATGAATAGATGCTTACTCGTGTAGATATAAATATAAATAAATTAGTACCTAATAATTAGTTTACCTAGGGTCAATAATTTATAGAAGGTAGTAGTTGTAAGGTTAGGAAGTTTCTTTTTAAGGTAGTTTAGTTTGCATTAATAATTGTAGCGTGTAGCGATAAAGGTATTGATACAAACTATTTAGTTTTTCAATACTTTGTGTCTTAAAATGTATATATTTTACGAAATAAATAAATAAAAAAAAAAAAAAAAAAAAGCAATTTATCGGAATTATAAAACCAAAAATGATACTCTCGGATAATGGAACGCAGTTTTGTAGTAAGGTTTGGAGGGATTATATGAATCAAGAAGGGATTAGACTCACTTATACGACAGTTAGAAATCCTAGACCGAACACTACGGAACGTGTTAATAAAGAGCTTGGACGGTTGTTTCGAACGTACTGTCGAGCCAATCACAGAGGTTGGGTACAGATGACGCCTAAGATCGAAGAATTGTATAATAACACTTTCCATGAAAGCACAGGGTTTACGACTTGTGAAATAATGTATAGAGAAGCCATGAGACTATCCGTTGATACATCAATAGCGTGGGAGGGAAAAAGGTTAAGTGTAGATTTTATTAGAGAAACTGCTAGGAAAAGGTTAGTTGAGAAAGGAAGAGAACGAAGATTGAGGTTCAATAATAAGTATAGACTGATTACATTCCAGGTAGGGGATTTAGTGAAAATAAAAAGGTATAGTAAATCGAATGCGAATAAGAAGATTACGAAAAAGTTCGAGGCATTGTATGAGGGTCCTTACGTTGTGGCGGCGGTTCCTTTTCAAAATGTATACATACTAACCGAACCTTTGTCGGGGAAGGTTCGGGGAAGGTTTAATGCGATCCATTTGTCTCGTTATTACGGATCAAAGCCTAACTGATATAATTCCGCATTCCTCCCTGGTTTGATTTGAAGTCTATGAATTGGTTTGGGAGCAGTAACTGAAAATCTTTGTTTACCATTAAACTTGTTAATGATTGTAATATAAACAAATTAGTATTATATAACGCGTGTGCAGAGTAACTAGTTATGGTATTGAAAATTGTAACTAGAATCATTAGTCATTAGAAAAAAAAAATTACTTATATAAAAAAATATATATATAAAAAAAAAAAAAGATATATACAGGGTGTAAGGAGACCGTTCTCGAAGCCGAAACGCCGTTATTATACTATCTATACACAACCCGAAACCACTAACTATTAGCCATATAACTGTTATTTTAAACTTTTAGAAATTTGCAAACCAGCAATGTAACGCGTTTATATCGCGGGGGTCAATGGTCGGCGCCAGTACCTACCGAAAGTGCGACGACGCACCGCGCGTCGCGGTGTGCGACGCGTGATTCAAACGTCTATTCCCACTAGTTCAGTTGTCCAGTTCAGTTGACTGAACTAGTGAGATTTCCTTTCTCGTTTGTTCAGTCGACTGGACTAGTGAGATTTCTTTTCTTGTTTGTTCAGTTCAGAAACAAAAAAAAATGAATTAGGTTACCTACATATACTCAAACAAACATTTTTATTTTTTTTATATACTATAGTACACTGGTAGTGACATTCCTAAGTATGTAAACTCTTTACTTCTCACCACTAGAGAAAATCGACATGTAAACTCTTTGTCTAATCTGCTCTTCAAAAAACAATTGACTATAACTTATGACAAATTCAGCTAGTCTTTTACATGTACCTATAACGGTTTGTTCAATGTGCTATGAATGAAAACGAGTTTAAAATTATTAAACGCGGCAGAGGCCGTGTTCTAATATGTGCTGGACATGAATATTATCGCATATGTGGGTATGAAAACAAAAATACTTTGTGGCGGTGTACGAGCTACAAAAAATTAAATTGCAATGGCACAATAACCATTTCGGCGGTATGTTTATTATTTAATTAAATGTTGCCCCACTATTAACACCAATGTTACCATTTTTATGGTTCCGTTGCCAAAATACGGCACCTCTGCTATTTTGATTTGCTGCCACGGAACCCTTATTTTTTACTTTATTTTATTTTTTGTTTATATTTTAAAGGATGAAGATATAGTCGTTAAAAGAACGGAACACATCGACTTATGTGTGCCTGATATAAATAAAGCGACGATGTCGATCATTATTAATAATAGCATACAAGAAATTGTTTCTGGTAGTGACACAGCGCCTGCGGTGTATAAAAAAACAGTGGCTGGCTTAAAAGATTCTGGGATTGATCTGATTAATGAAATACCGTCGTTTGAAACAATAAAGTCTTCTATTTATCGACAAAGGAACAAAGAACACCAAGTAAAGAAAACATGTTACATTGGAGACAGTGCTATGGCAGTGGAAGTGCCATCAAAGTTTTCCGATTTTCTATTGGCAGATTTTAATGACGACGTACGCGTTTTAGTATTTTGTTCGAAAGAGGCGAGGGACAAGTTGCGTAAATTAAACGTTTATCTTGGCGATGGCAACTTTAAAATATGCCCACAGCCATTTAAGGGAGGAGTGTACACCATACACGCAGACTTAAATAGTTCAAAAAATAATACGGCGATAATGCCGTTAATTTACGTTCTCTTGAGTGATCGTACTAAGGAAACGTACCTTAAAATGTTTCGAATTATACAATCTCAAATTCCTGAATGGAAACCAACTTTGTTTATCACCGATTTTGAAGAAGCCGTTATTCAGGCATTTAAAAAGTTATTCCCAAATGCAGAACACCAAGGCTGTTACTACCACTTTACAAATACATTATGGAGAAAAGCCAAGAGTTTCAAGTTAACACGTAAACGTAAAAATAGAATAGTGGGTCTATGTTGTGTTTTACCTTTGTTGCCTAAAGATTGTATTACGGACGGGTTTAATTATATTGTTTCACAAATTGATGATTTCGAGGATAAATCTGATTTGGAAAAGTTTATACAGTACATGGGGTTTTGGATGAAACGCCAAGATTCGTGGAATGTATTCGGGAGGCGCCACAGAACTACGAATTATACAGAAGGTTGGCATCGTGCGATTAACGGCATGTTTAAAACAAGACCAGCAACAATTGTTCAATTTCTTAATAACATAAAACAAGACGCAGCGTATTTTACAGTACTTACAAAAAAAAATTGACAAAGAAGAGGACAGAAATTCAAATCGAAAACGACGAATTCATTCGTCATGTACAAATGCAGTTACTAAATGGCCAAATTAATGTGGCTACCTTTTTGGAAAAACTTCGTGTAAATTAAATTAATAAATGTAACAAGGTGCAAAAGCTAGTCTTATTTTCAATTGAACAAACGAGAAAAAAAATCTCACTAGTTCAGTCAACTGAACTGGGCAACTGAACTAGTGGGAATAGACGGATTCAAATCGGTAGAAGTTATTATCTACTAGGTAGGTAGGTAGGTAGTAGGTAGGTTGAATTCAATCAATCGGTTTAAAATGCTTTACCTAATCGCAGATGTGCGAGATAGGGCTCAAACTCGCACTCCCGATCTTACAAAATCACTTGCCTAGTCTGTGTTTTCATTCGCCTTCTGTGTGTTCGCCTTCTGGGTCGGAAGTCGGATTTCGGAAGCGGTCCCGCAAATTAAGGTGCGTTTAGACTAATCACATTAGGTTACCTAATTGAAATCGTTGATAAAATGTGGAAGCAAGGTGTTACGTGCGGTGGCGCGGCGTGGCGATGGGCCCGGGTAACTGCCACACTACATTTTTCTGTGCCATAATTGGCAAACAAACTAACAGGTTGCCTGATGGTAAGTGTTCACCGTTGCCTATGGATACCTTTAATACCAGGGACATCACATCACGCTTCTTACAGAGTAGTCTTATGTAGAGAAAATGCATTAGCATCTCTCACAATCTCGGGGGGAGTCGGGCAGTGTGTGGGACTCCAACACACCCTAGAGTTACACTCTGCGGTGTTCTGCTTTTGCTTTTTTAATGCAATAATTTAGAAGCTTGATTTTTACAGCTTCAAGATATTGTAGATCTGTTTCATACATGACAGTACGGAATCCTAAAAAGTTAGCTACATTTTTAGTAAGTAAAGAAATAAAATTGAAATTGTAAAGGTAAAGACATTACAAGTACATTTTAACTTGTGAAAACAGTGAAAACGCACCCTAAATGTGTTTATATTTATTACGCGTGTGTCTATCGCGACCGACAAAGAAAGCCGCGCGCGCCGAAGGTTAGTGCGATCTTTCGGCGCCGCCCGCCGGCCGGCGAGCGGCGGCAGCTTTGGCTTCGTAGGTATAGCGCGAGCGAAAAGGTGAATGAACTGTGCGTGCGTGTCGTCGTGATTTTGAATCCGAGGCAATAAGATCACAATTCACAAGCCTACAAATTCATGTTATGAGAAAGTATTGAAGCTATGTCATTTTAAATATCTAGGAATTTCAAAGTGAAACATTTTGTAAGTGACGGCGCAGGCGAACCTAGTTGGGTTGGGTTGGAAGTTGAGACCATTGGATTTT
Source organism: Peribatodes rhomboidaria (assembly GCA_911728515.1). Classification (NCBI taxonomy): domain Eukaryota; kingdom Metazoa; phylum Arthropoda; class Insecta; order Lepidoptera; family Geometridae; genus Peribatodes; species Peribatodes rhomboidaria. Next base: position 9,296,100 of record OU452189.1, read on the forward strand.
TAATCCGCAGGTCCCAAGGTTTGAATCATTTCGAAGTTAGTGCGTATTGTTGATTGCTGACAGCTGTAAACGCTGAAGAAAAACATTGTGCGAAAATGGGATGCCTGAGAGTTCTTTGTGAAGTTTACCAACGAACAACTCATTGGACCAGCGCGCAGGTCCAATGAGTTAAGTGTCCACAACGCTGCAGCGTTGTGGACACTTAAAACTTGTGTGGCTTAAGCTTCTCACAATGAGAAGATGGCTCATATCTCATGGCCCATCTCCAGCCGTAGGACAGTTTGAACCGAACGTGATTTAGGCAAGTACCGAAGAGAATGCAATAGCCACGTAGGTAGTTAGATCTGTACGAATGGCGGGAGGACGTCTCGTACCGCGCCGCCGCGGCCCGCGCGCGCGCCGAGATAGCGGCGGGCGGCGGGCTTGCAAGGTCGCGACCGCGCGCAGCTGTGTGCGGGCGTTCACCTCTAGCGTCAGCTGTAGTCATTTGTATTAGATTGCCGTTAAGGTAATTTTTTTTTTTTCGGTAATTGGTGTTTAAACTAGCTCTTTAAAGCTTGTTTAACTTGTGTCGATGTTAAAATATCAGATATTAAGTTTAAAAAAAAATCTTTTTTTCGCGTTTTTTTTAGTCGCTTTGTATTAGTAATCCCCACCACTATTCCCAGTTTTCGTTTTCGAGAGGGGTCCACTAACTCCCTGTATAAAAAAAAGAGAAAAAAATATATAAATAAAAGGAAAAAAAAACATGAAAAGAAAAGAAGAGGGGAGATTATTAGTTCTATTGTCTGTATTAATACCAGAGAAGAGGCTGGTATTACCATATTTTTTCTTCAATAAAAACTATATAGAACCTTTGGGCGATATATAGGAATGTCGGCCGAATTCGTCTCCAGTTAATTATAATTGGAGACTAAAGGCAAGACATACAAACCAAAACCAAATTGCTTCTTGCATGATCTAACGATTGTGTTTTCTTTACTGTTTTATTTAGGTTTCGGGAACATTAGCGTCATCATTCACTAATTAACAACCTGATGCGATCGGCATAGAACTGAAACTGGGGCACGGATGACACCGCTGGTTTTATAAATATATTGTTCGTTTAAAAGCTATTAGGAATAATAATCATTTATTGTAGAGTTGTAAACAAAGATTTTAAGTTAATTATAGTCTCAACAAGTAGATTCAAGTCGGGTGTGCAATACTAGGAAATAAAACAACACTTTCAAAATAAAAGTAAACAATCGTTTTCTTCTTCTTTAATTATACATTAATGGCGGTGTAATTATGAAGCTAAAATGTAATCGAAAACAGACTGATTCATGGACAAAGGAATCTCCGTTTGAAGCTCGATATTGGAGTGCAGGACTGATAAAGAAACAACCAAAGACATAAAACTAACACTAAATAAGGATGAGTACATTGAAACAAAAAAAATAAAATATGAATACAGGTTAAATGACGCAGTACTTGTAAGGTACTATATCAGAAAGTGGAAGTATTACATAGGAGTAATCAAGAACATCTTTAAAAGAAATAATGAGACGTATTACACCATTGAGTTCCTAAAAACAATCAAAAAATTGACAAGTCTTACATTTATTGAACCAAAGAAAAAAGATCGAGACGATGTAACGGAACTATTGATTGTAAAGAAAGTAGACGTTGAACAAACAAACGAAAATGATAGAGAATTTAACTTGGTAGATGAAAATAACAAAGTGTACTTTTTTAAATTTATTTATCTTAGTCTGCTAACAGACGAGTGGCACTTTGGCAGTGCCAGCCGTCAAAGCGTCGTAACCGACTACGCCATCCTGCCGTCGACTGCCATCAATCAGACAGTGCCGCTCGTCAATTATCGTATTGATCTCTATTGACTCCGGACTAATTTTTAATAAACATTAAACTTTCATTTTTTTATTTTTCTTACTAGAAACCCTTTTATGGTAAAATTATATACTCCGCCAGGTATAGCATTCCAGTCTTGTGGGCAAACACGTAGTGATGTCAATCGATGCGTAAGCAAGTCCGAAATAATAGTTCGAAAGAGACGACGACGAGTGATGTCATTACGTGTTTGCTCCCGGAATGCTACACCTTGTTTTTGGATCATGTACCTGCCTTCTAAAAGTTTGAATACCGTAGGCTAGCTGTCGGGTAATTCCGAAATAAAAGTATCACTCATGTAATGTTTGGCCTATTCAGTGGCCAAAACCGCTACATAAATTTCACGAAGGTAAACCTGAACGAAAAAGAAACACTTTCTTTAAGACATAACTGCTTAAAACCCTTTTTTGAGTGTCATTCAGAATTACCCGAACATAATTCGAAATTGCACTCTGACAAAAATAAATTAGCAAGGTTTTCAAATATTTTTAATTATTAAATACAATGATATTATTTAAAAATCTCAGCAATAGTACTTTAGGCATTTATTAACGCATATGGAATGATATAAGCTGGAAACATGTCTATAAATTTTGACTTATTGGTGAACAAAGACCCTGTGAACTCATCAAAAATCCTTTCGTAATTACCCGAATGCACCTTAGATCATTCATTCATTCCCTTTCCAATATCTTTTCAGAACACCTTCCGCTGTACCTCACGCCAACTTAACGTCGTACCACGTCTACAGGATAAGAAGCTGACGAATTTTGTTTACCCCCCGTGACTCAACGCTTCAAACCGCCACCCTTCATCCACAGATATACATATTAGGTCCTTACGTATGAAATTAGCGTTTTGTCGTACTGATCAATTTGATCTGAAATATCTCCTCTTTGATTAAGAATTCGAAATTCAAATTAATAAATTCATTAAGCTGGTTTTTTTTTTCTTTGGAATACAGTCATTCATTTGTTATTTTCCTCATTATTTTTTCTTTGGCGTCACTTATTACCGCGCAATGGAAAACATGAAATATCGGTATATTTACGAGTACGAGTTCTACCGTGGCACCAGTGCTGCAGAAACAGCTCGAAGAATTAATGATGTGTACGGCGCTGGTGTCGCTAAAGACAGCACGGTACGTTTTTGGTTTCAACGTTTTCGTTCTGGAAATTTTGACCTTAAGAACCAACCCCGTGGACGGCCGGAGATCAAAGTGAAAAACGAAGAATTAAAGGCTATTGTGGAAGCGGATCCATCACAAAGCACTTCAGAGATAGCAGCAGGCTTCGGGGTAAGTGACAAAACTGTATTAATCCACTTGAAGCAAATCGGGAAAGTAAAAAAACTCGAACGATGGGTACCTCATGAATTGAGTGAATCGAACTTGCAAACACGGGTCGCCTGCTGTGTTACTTTGCTCAACCGACACAATAATGAAGGGATTTTAAATCGAATCATTACTTGTGATGAAAAGTGGATATTGTACGATAATCGAAAGCGCTCATCGCAATGGCTGAACCCTGGAGACCCAGCCAAATCCTGCCCTAAACGAAAATTGACTCAGAAAAAGTTACTTGTAAGTGTTTGGTGGACTAGCGCCGGTGTCGTTCACTACAGCTTTCTTAAATCTGGCCAAACGATTACGGCAGATATCTATTGTCAGCAACTGCAAACCATGAAGGAAGAACTAGCTGTTAAACAACCGAGATTGGTCAATCGCTCTAGGCCACTGCTGCTTCACGACAACGCAAGACCACACACTGCACAACAAACAACCACTAAGTTAGCTGAGCTACAATTGGAATGTCTGCGACATCCACCGTACTCCCCGGACCTTGCTCCAACAGATTACCATTTCTTCCGGAATTTGGACAACTTCTTACAAGGAAAAAAATTCCACTCCGATGCAGCAGTCCAAACCGCCTTCAAAGAGTTTATTGATTCTCGCCCCCATGGTTTTTATAGTAAAGGGATCAATGAACTACCCATAAGATGGCAAAAGTGCATAGATAACAACGGTGCATACTTTGATTAATTAAATATATTTTACAAAAAAAAATCGACTTTTTATTCCTCCCGTACAAAACGCCAATTTCATACGTAAGGACCATATTAGTAAGGACATATTAGTAATAAGTTTAGTGATAAGTATTTTAAATAATTTGAATTTATTTATAGTTATTCAAAAGGTTGGTAGAGGGTTCGGTACACTTACCTTCAAATAGTTTGTGCGAAGTACTTCATAGATAGCGTTACATGTCTCAGGAATAATGATGCCTAGAGCTTGAGGTGATATTATTGTAGAAAACTTAAGATCTTCGTAACTTCTACCAGTCGCCAGGAATCTCAAAGTTGCTGTTAACCTCTCATGCGGTGTTATCGCTGGGAGCATTATCGTGTCATTCTTTTGTATCAATGGCGTTACTAAGGACAAGATTTCCAAATATGTGTTTTCATCCATACGCAAATAATTGTGCCCGTCCTTCGGAGCGAATTTCAATTCATTTAAAAGGTTTTGTGGGAATACTTATTTCTTTTCAGTAACCATTCTTTACACCATACAGAACGTTTCTTCTTACACTTCTCTTTTTTCTTAATAGCTAGCACCAAACATCATCATTTGTGGGTGCCTGTGGCATATTTCACAAAATACTTATTGCACAACACGACTTCTTCGGTTTGTCACAGGCGCAGAACTGAGACTGCACAGGCATACTTGAATCGTGTGTGGTCACTATGGACGTTAGGTATACTTGCGCAAGCCTACAGTTCCGGTATACCGTTCAGGTATACCGCTACGTATGTGGCCGACATTAGATACTATGAACATGTATTGCAAGCTATAGGCATAGGAATCTCCTGTAGCTAAAAATCTTAAAGTAACTTAACCGGAGGATAAGTAAGTAACTCATCCTCCGGTGATATGTCCTCACACATATGTGTATCTTTTTTTTTAATTTGCGGTCCGATCAATGACAGTAAATATTCAAAATCAATCCTTGACATTCTTGTAAAGTTGTTAAATGGTTCGTTATCTCCTTCGAAAGTCAATTCACGAATTACATTAGCCGAGTTGTTTATTCGATGACGATACATTTCTCTCATCCACCACCTTGGTGGTTTTCTCTTCTTCTTTATGGCACAGTGAATGATTATAAAGGCAGCAGTAGCTACACGGACACGTTAAGACATGACGGAGCCGAGCATATACTGAGCAGCCTGAGCACAGCTTTTTCAATGTTGAGGCTCGTTCGACCAAAACATTCATTTTGTTCCTCTGAGCATCCTGAGAACTGTGTATCATGCCTTAGCGCAGTCATTATTGTCGTATTGCATAACGGCTTGGGGCGGCACCTACGTATCTCATATGCTTCCTTTGGAGCGTGCACAGAGGGCAGTCCTAAAAGTCATGAGTGGTAAACCACGCAGATACTCAACTTCACAGCTTTACATTGAGTGCGCGGTGTCTTCTGTACGACAGCTGTATGTGAAACAGGTGCTTCTCCGGAAACACTCACTAACACCGTACAGCCCAAACAATAAGCGAAGAATGCACTCAGTCTGTGAAACTGCGCCGACAAGGACAGCTCTCGCAAACCGGCACTTTAATGCTATTAGTTCCCTTCTTTACAATAGAGTAAACAAACTCCTCAACATCCACAGATTAACGCTCGCAAAATGTAAAAAAACTATCGAATCATGGCATCGATTTGACGTATGACGAAACAGAAGATTTGTTTAAAAAAATAGAGTAATCCAACAAAATTATCCATGTACTTACTAGAACTTACAGACCTATATGAATGTAAATGTATTAAAGTGAAACTAACTAATTAAAATAAACTAATTTAAAAATGTTACATATAAATGAAATAAAATAAATCTATAGAACGTAAATTTTTTTGTATTAAATAAAATTTGTAATATAATTTGTAATTTTTAATATGATAAATAGTAATTTAAATTGCAAAAACCTTGCAAGAAGCTGCGCCGCCCCCGCCCCCCACCCCCCGCCGCTGTCTCGACGCGCGCGCGGGCCGCGGCGGCGCGGTACGAAACGTCCTCCCGCCATTCGTACAGATCTAACTACCTACGTGGCTATTGCATTCTCTTCGGTACTTGCCTAAATCACGTTCGGTTCAAACTGTCCTACGGCTGGAGATGGGCCATGAGATATGAGCCATCTTCTCATTGTGAGAAGCTTAAGGCACACAAGTCGTAAGTGTCCACAACGCTGGTCCAATGAGTTGAGCCAAAAGGCCGCACCCCATGCAAGTGGTAACCGAGAAAGAGGGAATGGCCACATAACCGGTTTCATGACAGCATTCAGCGCTATAACGCAGAGCTTATTCCGTATCGCACCCAAAACACCATCTCCACAGACGTCGAGAGCAGCTCCACAACTTCAAGCAGCTAGGACGAGAGCCGACATGGGCCAGGTCGATTCGCCCCGTTATGTCTCGGCCTCGGGGCTGCAAAACCATGCGAGAAACGCCTTCCTCGAATTCCTAGCCATACTGAGAGCGACGAAACAAGTTAATCTCAGGACCTGCGATAACATCTTGCAGTCTTTTAGGCTAGGAAGTGAAAGTCTTCTAAACGAGAGGCTTGAGGAAGCGGAAGCCGCCATATACAACAACGTCACTTCCCAGATCATCAAAGGAACCATGAAAGGAGAGTATATGGCAGCCTATAGCGCAGAAAGTGGTTTTGTAGCGCTGGACGAGACAGAGGCGGAGCGAATAGGTAAGCCGAAATACGGGACACCATCAAAGGATCCAATTGTAGTCACCGCCAAGTGCACCTAGATAATGCTGGACGACCGAATCCTAGAGATGGCCAAAACCATCGAAGGGAACCCAGATGTCGCGATCGGCCCCCGAATGTATGCTGGCCACACACACACTCGGAGACCGTCGCGATCCGGTTAGATAGATTTATAACTTTGCGTTGTATACTCGTGGGGAAATAAAAAATGAATTGTAGTGATTGGGCTTGTGTCTAGCTTACCATTAAGTCCGATGACTGTGAGGACCGTCATTCCCCTTGCTCTCTTCTCCTTTACTAATTCTGCTTCGCAATAAATTGATGATGTTTGATGATTGATGACTGACGATGTTTTGGTAGAGATTGGAATCGCTGTGCAATCTGTAAAAAGTTGGGACCGGTGACACCACGGTATGTGGTGCCACCGGTAACGGGGTTCACTCAAGGTGTTAGCCGAGCAGTGAGTCCCAAGTATTAGGCTAGAGGTTGTTGAGTCATCTCACACATATAAGCTAAACTGAATCATGCCTCATCAGGCAGTCTACAACATCAGCTTACCAGTGCCCCATCAGGCTGCACGAAGTCCGCCTACTATTGCCTCATCAGGCAGTACATACTGATACTCTGCCTACCCGTGCCTCGTCAGGCAGTATCAGTTCCGAGTTCCGTTGCCTCATCAGGCAGTATATCCGTTCCGACTCCGATTGCCTCATCAGGCAGTACATACTGATATTCCGCCTACCCATGCCTCATCAGGCCTTATATCAGTTCCGACCCCGATTGCCTCATCAGGCAGTACATACTGATATTCCGCATACCCATGCCTCATCAGGCCTTATATCAATTCCGATTCCGATTGCCTCATCAGGCAGTACATACTGATATTCCACCTACCCATGCCTCATTAGGCAGTATATCAGTTCCGACACCTAGTATCCTAAATAGGTAACGTAATGCTAGATGAAACTGGGCTTCATGGCCTTGTTACCATGTGCCGCAAATATAATATAAAAAGATACGAAAAGAGGGTAGTCATGATACAGATAAGTTATCTTTCTAGTTCAGTAATTGCAAGTAAAACACTTAGCCTAGGTACTTAACATTCTTCCGGTGATCCAGGCTCCCTCCGGATACAGATGCACAAATAAATTAACTAGCTTAGCATTACACTGATTCTGGCGACGTCCGCCATATTTGAGTAATAACGACCGTACTACCGAGACAGAGAACGAAAAATGACTCACTTGGTTGCGCACACTAGCCCTCTCTCCAATCTCTCTGTGTTGCCATCTTCAACTTATCTATGGTATCGCGAAACGTCGCGACACACCCGACGGCGAAAATGTGTTAAGGGCCATCAGATTCCGCGTCCACTCCCGGATCTTCTCCAAGGCTTTCGTGGCTGCGTCACGTCTCGGTCTTGACGACTCCACAGTACTTGTCGGTAAGTCTTCACAGGTTGCATTTTGACTCATGTCAGCATTGTCAGATGTTTCTAGATAGTCCTTGTGATTTTCTTGAGAAATATTATTATGACCTATGGTGTTATTATTAGTATATTTATTCAATAAACCCTTAGCTTTACGATGTGGCATTTCCATTTCAATATCTTCCAACTCATTCAACATACCAGTGCCCCTTATAGTAACTGATGGAGTACAGGAAACTGATGACTCTGGAACATGATTCGCTTTATTTCCTTTGATAAGTCCTTCTTCATTATCTTCGACTTCTAGTGGATATAAATGACCAATTGATCTGAGAAACTCCTTGTCTCCTATTTTCACTTTAGCTACTCTACATAGACCATCCTTTCCTTTGATCAATTCTATTATCTTACCAACCTTCCAACTATGGCGACCTTTCATATCTTCTTTTATTTGAACTATTTGTCCATCTTTAGGCGCCAAACTAGATTTTATCCGGGGTTCTTTAACTGCATGACTGTACCTTTCCCGTAGGCTGGGAAGATAGCGGTTCACAAATATCTCTCGAAATTCTTCAATTAATATCATTGCTCTTTTCCATCCTTTTATTAATTCCGTCTTTGTGGTTGTTCCTTGCAGGCAGCCAGACTCTTCAATATTAAATTCAGGTGTGATGGTTTTACCTACTGCTAAAAAGTCGGCTGGGGTTAAGATGTGATCTACTTCAGTATCAACGCAGGTAAGTGGTCTAGAATTTATGACAGCCTCTATTTCTTTCACAACCGTGTTCAATTGGCTACCATTCAACAGATGTTTTTCAAGTGTCCTTTTTAGGCAATTCTTCACAATCCCTACTAATCTTTCATAAAAACCCCCTTGCCAGGGAGAAAGCGGTGTTATAAATTTCCAGGAGATCTTATTCTTAATGCAGTAGTCATCAGCAATTAATTCTGCATTTAAGCGAAATTGTAAAGCATTATCAGAGATTAAGCAAATTGGGATGCCTCTGGATGATATGAATCTTCTCAATGCAAGAAGACACTCTTGTGCACTAAGTGACTTGACAACTTCGAGATGCACTGAGCGAACCACTAAACATGTGTACAAGCAAATCCATCTTTTCTCCTCTTTGTTTCCATTCACATAAAGAAGTCCAAGGTAGTCCAAACCTGTATAGGTATATGGAGCGCTGTAGTTTACTCTCTCTGGTGGTAGCGCAGGAGTGGGAGGTAGTTTGAAGGGTCCACCTCCTTGCTTGATACAATTAGAACACTTTTGAATAACCTTTTGTACTTGTGCTTTGCCTTGTGGAATCCAATAAAATTTACGGATATTACTTAAGGTATGATTTGCTCCTACGTGATAGTTATCCTTGTGTGTTTTCTCTATTATTTTGTTTGTGAAATCGCAATTCCTTGGTAAAAGAATTGGATATTTCATATCATATGACCATTCTGTATTCTCCAGTCTTCCACTGCACCGTAATAATCCTTCCTCATCAAGAAATAGTTTTAAATTTCGGCTTAAAGATGTTTCTTTTTTATTTGTCTCGTCCGGGAAAAACTCTTTTTGCAACCTTTTAATTTCGTCTATCTCACTATCTGTATTTTTCTTATTATCTCCTTGTTTTTCTTTTTCAGGTACAGAATTCGTCCTTGGTGCGTTTGGAGTCTGCTCTTCGTGTTCATCTGTCCCAGACAGACCTTCTCGAGTCAAGAAAGAAAATTCTTTCAACCTATTAGTTGGCCATGTTGTGGAAGGTTGCAGGAGAAAATCTGGACCCTGTAGCCAGTATGATCGTTCAACCATAGTTTTGTTAGGTTGTATTGTTCCATCTGCTGGATTTAATTCTGAAAAAATAAATCTTTAAGTTACATTTTTGTTTTGTTTCATTTCTTCTACCGGGTATGGAACACCCTGAGAGATAGTTGGAACCACATTTGCATATAGTATTCTATGTTGGTTGGTTGACTCTTATCATATAACTTCACTAATGGGCTATCATATTGCTGTGGTTTTTCAGATCCAAAGGTGAACCCAGAAAGATGATTTTCTTCTTCCACAGGCAAGTTTAATGATTTTGCTACTTGTTTTGTCATATAGCTCCTCAGACTCCCTGAATTCATCAAAATTCTACAGTTTAAACTCTAGGTTTTATCTTGATTTCTTACTTGTACAACTGCAGTCTGGAGGATAGTAAGTGAAGGTTTATTTCTTATAAATTATCATTACCTTGCATAACATTCATTTTTTCTTCTGGAGGGTTTTTTCCTAGGAGCTTAGGACACAACGCTCTATTGTGTCGACCATAAGCAGAGCAGTGAACACATTTTCTCTTATTCTTACAGATGGCTGAATAATGTCCTGTTTGAAAACACTCATAACAACGATTTCCCAATTTTGCTTTTCTTTCATGGAGTGTTGCTATCCGTTGACATTGGTCATTATAATGTGGGCCAGTACAAAAATAACATGATTGCTTCTGTCTCTTAGGAATAAATTCTCTGTTGGAGTTATCTCCTTTGTTAAATTGTCTATCCTGTTGAGTATATTGTCTTGTGAATGGTTTCGTTTCATTCCGTTCATCAAATGTTCTCTTTCGGAACCCATTGTTATTGTTATGTCCACTGTTGAAGTAACCAGTATTTCTATGGTTAGCATTAGCTCTGAGTGCTGATGTAAAATCTTGCGTTTTATAAACTCTATTATTTCTTGAATGAGCTTGGCTAACATTTGGTCTGTACGGAGGACTGTGTCGCACCTGCTGGTTTAAATGCAGCGTTTCCACAGTATAATGGTCATTGATCCTTTCATGCTTCTCTGTAATCCTGCTAGCATCTTCCCGAGCCGATACAATGATTTCTAACTGTCTTCTCATGTCTTCAATGTTGTCTGTTTTAACAGCTACTTTCATTTCATAAATCACATCCTCAGGAAACTTTTCTATAATCATGAAACGCAGATGATTATGTGTGATGTCTTCGCCAAGTGAATTCAACACTCTAAGGTGCCGTTCAATTTCATTTAAAACTCTCCGACAATCCGTTGCAGTTTTATCTGCAGCCTTGACTGCATACAGGGCTGCATAATGTGCATCAATGATTTGATTTTCTTTTCCATAACGTTCTTTTAAGGTGGCTACCGCAATAGAATAATTTTTACTGGTCATCTCCAGTCCTTCTATGGACTTTTTAGCATTTCCCTTAAGGGAAGATTTGAGATACAATAATTTATCCACTTCCGGTATATTTCTGCTATCAATGTTGGAATAGAAATGGTCCCAAAAAGATTGCCACTGTAAAACATCGCCTGAGTATTCCGGTAGCTGTAGCTTAGGAAGATTTTTAGACCACATTGTTGTATTTTCAGGAGAGGTTTTTTCCTTCAATGTTTTAATTTTACAGGCCAACTCCGAGAAGACCTCTTCCGCTTTCAACTGGATCAAGCTAAAACTTGAAATGTCATCCGCCGAAGGTTCCGTGCTAATTCGAAAGTAATTGTTTAATTCTGTTGAAAATCTTATGTTAAAATTTTCAAATTTTTTATAAACAACTTCAGCTTCCTGTATATTTTGTTCCGACAATGCGCTCATAAGCTGTAAAGCTTTGTTGGTGAAAGAGTCAATGCTAGTCACTATAGCTCGCAACCGTGAGATCAAAATTTCTTCCATTTTTGATTGACTTTGTATCTAGGTACTTCTTCAATAAATTCTGAAATTTTAATATTGAAAATATACTATAATATTTTTATTGAAATAACACAAACACAAAATCTATTTATGCACCTAATACTGCATACTCTTTGAATCTAATATTCAAGAACAACCAAATTTTGAAAGATCAATGCATACATCTGCATGGTATATCCTTACTTCCCGTTAACCCTGTACAACAATCGACCATTTCGCATTTAGTGATTAATACTTCTGCTAATCATGTTGTTTGTTGGGTAGGTAGGTACTAGCTGTTGAGAAACACCATAGGGTAGGGGCGTTACAATTCAGTGAACTAACTTTTGATTTCGTTCCGTAAGTCATATTATCTCATTTTTATGAATAAAATAGGCGTCGAAACCATAATTTAAAAGTTTTTCATGTTTTCATGGTTAATAAACAAGGTATTTTTCCGTAGGTACAATGTAGGTAGGTAGGTAGGTCTATTTGCCAACTATTACAATGAAATAAGGCGTCATTGAGGTATTTCATGGTTAATCTTTTTGCAATCTCGTCGTATGATAGTAAGATCGAAGATCAAATATCATTTTAGTACACAATCTCAATGCAATACATGATGAAATCATGGAATTCGAAACTCAAGCATTGACGGCTTAAGGAATTTCAACAACAACGTTTGAAAATACAAAGGAAAATTGCTTACCCCTATTGCTTCTTGGTATCGCTATTATTAAATTCCACAACAGCACAAAAACAGTAACTTTTTAACTTGTAAAACCTTAAAAACCCTTAAAACTCCAAAGAACAACTTTTAGGCATATTCGAACGAAAACGGAAATAACACATAGGTTTAAAGAATGTTGCCCGCATAGGAAAATTACCCATCTTGTAAATAGCAATAATCTTTTTCTTTTCTCGTGACTCTTGTGTATACTGATAAATATTGTCCATTAAAACGAGTAAGTAACCTTCAACAATCAATTTGATATCTATTGTGAGTAAGTAATGTAACTTTTGACAACAATTTACCCATTCTTTCTGCTCATATTGGAAAAAAAATCTACTAAAATGTCTCAATTACTCCCATCTTTTAAGAAAAAAAATATTTTTAATGGCAGCACTAAGCGTGCATTGTAGTCAATTTAGTATCAAATAATGAAGAAAATAATTAATTTACCTTAACATTCCTTTGAAAAAAAGTTTTTTTTTAAGCAAATGAATAAAATACTGTTAATTTAATTACCGAATTCAGCGTTTAAGAGCTTCCACACGTTCTCAGAACAAAATAATTTCCAATACCTTGAACTTTGCCGGCTTGCGATAGTTGATCGAACCACTCGTCACTTCCGATTTGATTACTTTAGAACTCGACAATTTTAAATGTTTTTTGCATGCCTTAACATGAACCGTAAGCGTAAAATAAATCACAAATCGTAAATTAATAATGATAATATGTTTTGTTCCATGAAATAACAAATAAATCGTGTAATAAATAACTTTCTAAGCCGACTTGCTAACAGCGCCATCTATATCAAGCTAGTGAAAATAAGCGTAGATTTACTAGTAAACCAGACACACACCCTTGATAGTACTTCATGAGAAACGTAGATGTCGTTATTTTACTGATAAATAGTATTATTTGATATGTTCTAATGATTTTTTGGATTTTGATTATCCCAGCATCTCCATGTCGCGATCGGCCCCCGAATGTATGCTGGCCACACACACACTCGGAGACCGTCGCGATCCGGTTAGATAGATTTATAACTTTGCGTTGTATACTCGTGGGGAAATAAAAAATGAATTGTAGTGATTGGGCTTGTGTCTAGCTTACCATTAAGTCCGATGACTGTGAGGACCGTCATTCCCCTTGCTCTCTTCTCCTTTACTAATTCTGCTTCGCAATAAATTGATGATGTTTGATGATTGATGACTGACGATGTTTTGGTAGAGATTGGAATCGCTGTGCAATGTGTAAAAAGTTGGGACCGGTGACACCACGGTATGTGGTGCCACCGGTAACGGGGTTCACTCAAGGTGTTAGCCGAGCAGTGAGTCCCAAGTATTAGGCTAGAGGTTGTTGAGTCATCTCACACATATAAGCTAAACTGAATCATGCCTCATCAGGCAGTCTACAACATCAGCTTACCAGTGCCCCATCAGGCTGCACGAAGTCCGCCTACTATTGCCTCATCAGGCAGTACATACTGATACTCTGCCTACCCGTGCCTCGTCAGGCAGTATCAGTTCCGAGTTCCGTTGCCTCATCAGGCAGTATATCCGTTCCGACTCCGATTGCCTCATCAGGCAGTACATACTGATATTCCGCCTACCCATGCCTCATCAGGCCTTATATCAGTTCCGACCCCGATTGCCTCATCAGGCAGTACATACTGATATTCCGCATACCCATGCCTCATCAGGCCTTATATCAATTCCGATTCCGATTGCCTCATCAGGCAGTACATACTGATATTCCACCTACCCATGCCTCATCAGGCAGTATATCAGTTCCGACACCTAGTATCCTAAATAGGTAACGTAATGCTAGATGAAACTGGGCTTCATGGCCTTGTTACCATGTGCCGCAAATATAATATAAAAAGATACGAAAAGAGGGTAGTCATGATACAGATAAGTTATCTTTCTAGTTCAGTAATTGCAAGTAAAACACTTAGCCTAGGTACTTAACATTCTTCCGGTGATCCAGGCTCCCTCCGGATACAGATGCACAAATAAATTAACTAGCTTAGCATTACACTGATTCTGGCGACGTCCGCCATATTTGAGTAATAACGACCGTACTACCGAGACAGAGAACGAAAAATGACTCACTTGGTTGCGCACACTAGCCCTCTCTCCAATCTCTCTGTGTTGCCATCTTCAACTTATCTATGGTATCGCGAAACGTCGCGACACCAGACGTCGACGCAAGTTGGGAAAGTTGGTCGGTACCAAAGATACAATGGGTCAATGGGGTGCCAGGGTGTGGCAAGACAACATGGGTGATCCGTCACTTCGATGTGGACAGGGACGCCATCATCACCACAACAACAGAGGCAGCAAAAGATCTGAGAGAGAAACTATCGCACCGTATCGGAGACCTGGTGAAATCCAGGGTACGAACAATGGCTTCTTCTCTCGTAAATGGTTTTGGTAGAGAGAGTTTCAACCGCCTCCTGGTAGACGAAGCGCTCATGAACCATTTTGGAGCCATAATAATGGTTGCACGGCTGTCTGGTGCTGGTGAGCTTGTCCTCATCGGAGATGTAAATCAGTTACCTTTTATTGACAGAGAAAATCTCTTCGAAATGAGGTACCAACGCCCAAACCTGGTCACAAACATCAGCCAGGAGTTGCTTTGCACACACAGGAACCCAATGGACGTCGCGTATGCGCTGAGGGAAATTTACTCGGGTATTTATTCCTCGGCTCCTCGTATTAGGTCCGTCGAGCAAAGAAGGTACAAGGGAGCACAAATTCCCACCACCCTCCCCAACACCCTTTTCTTAGTACATACGCAGGAAGAAAAGGAGACCCTCAAAAGTCAAGGGTATGGGGGAGGCGCAGGGTCACGCATCCTAACCATCCACGAAGCTCAGGGGCTAACGTACGAGTCGGTTATCGCCATAAAGACCAAGCCCAAAATGAAGCTGCATGAGAGCGTGTCCCACGCAGTCGTCGCAATATCACGGCACACCGGGACTTTCACCTACTACGCCGATGACATCGAAGACGATGCCATCAGCCGGTTTTTACGGCGAGCATCGGCTGCATCACCGAAGACCATCAAGGAATATAACCTGCAGATGGCCATCAGAGATCGGAACGCGGTAGTGATGGAGGCTCTGAGTCGGGAGGAGGCCATGATGTTATATTAATTGTTATAAAAATTTTAATATGTTGTATAATATTTTAATATGTGTAAATGTTCTCGTTATAGTTTTTATTTTTGTTATCGTTTTATATAAATTGTGGGTCCATCTCGAGCATTCATGCTCACTATCGAAGGCACCTTCTTGCGGCGGCGTCGTGTGTCGGGTCGTTCTCTTCCCTCAAATATGGTTGAGGAGAGCGATGGCTGGCACATGCGTCATACTCGTGATCGGGTGCTGCTTGCGGGTCGCTGGTCTGCTCGTGGTGTACTCACAATGCATTAAGTAAATCTGAAAACCTTTAACCTAACCTTAGATTAAGACTTAATAACTAACCCCCCTCTACCTGTATTTCGCTTAAATAATAATTTAAGATTTATGTTAAAAAAAGTCACGGTCCCCGGAGTCCGTGGAGTGTAATTTTTTAAATAAAAAAAAAAAAAAAAAAAACCTTGGGACCTGCGGATTAAAAATCCAATGGTCTCAACTTCCAACCCAACCCAACTAGGTCCGCCTGAGCCGTCACTTACAAAATGTTTCACTTTGAAATTCCTAGATATTTAAAAAGACATAGCTTCAATACTTTCTCATAACATGAATTTGTAGGCTTGTGAATTGTGATCTTATTGCCTCGGATTCAAAATCACGACGACACGCACGCACAGTACATTCACCTTTTCGTTCGCGCTATACCTACGAAGCCAAAGCTGCCGCCGCGCGCCGGCCGGCGCCGAAAGATCGCACTGTCCTTCGGCGCGCGCGGCTTTCTTTGTAATAATATAATATAATAAATAGAGAAATAATGCCTGTAGTTAAAGTATGCCGATCCTGATCTTCTAGGTCGTTTGATTCTACAATGTTTACCGTCCAAACTACCAATGCAGTTAGGAAAGTTCCACATCTCCTCAAAATCTAAAGAAATATTCTTCAGCTGGTCTTCAGATGGCTGTGGCATATGGGCATTCAAGTTTTTTTTTCCAAATAGCTTCACAGCTATCATATCTATAAACAATCTCAGACACTGTACTAACACCCATACGAAAGCTATAAGCCAAAGATCGGAATGCCAACCCAGTGGAGAGATATCTGAAACATATTATAATTATATATTTACACTAGTTACTCAATTTGCATTTAGTTACAAATTGCATTATTATTATTTGTTACAGATGCGAATCGCAAAAAAAGATGGTCAAATATTAGAGATCAATTCAAAAGGTCACTAAACAATAGAAAAACAAAAAGTGGGCAAAGTTCTACCGTTATAAAGAAATATAAGTATGAGGAGATTCTACAATTTTTGCTACCCTACATTCAAGATCGTAAAACGAGATCCAACATCGATGACGACGACGCAGACAAATGAATCGGAGATACAACAAGAGCAAGAGTCACAGGAGACAGGGACATACAATAATCAATCCATGCAAGAGATAAGAAACGAAGAAGACACAGACAGCCAACGAGGGGTTATAGGAGACAGGGCCCCAGAAGTACAAAGGAATGATCAATTTACAACACAACAGAGTGGTCAAAGTACAGGGTGGCGCAATAGAACGTGCATATTGCATCATCTTTTTTTGCGGGGTAGAAGGGGCGTGGGCAGGGGGAGACCGATATCGTTGGGTAGCGCGGTTCATAAAGTTTTAGTCACTATGAGTCACTTCGACGGGAAGCGTCGCGCATTTTGCGTGCGCGCTTTTTACGAAAACTCTCGTTCGTACGTAGTTGTCAGGCGACTATTTTGTTCTGAGTATGGTGTACGGCAAATTAGGGAGGCTCCGAGTGCTAATTTAATTAAAATCTGGATAAAGCGTTTTGAAGAGACTGGATCGACGTTTAAACCACACGCGAAAGGTCGTCCACGCACATCTAGGACCGAAGACAATATTGAGAGTGTTAAGCAGTCGGTACGAGAAGATCCACAAATGTCTACTCGCAAGAGATCGTCTGTCCTAAACATATCGCGACGAAGTTTGCAACGAATTTTAAACTTGGATCTTAAATTGCATCCATACAAGCTGCAATTAACTCAAGAATTGAAAGACTCTGACTTCATAGCACGGCTCACATTTGCTAATGAAATGCTCAATCGGTTTTCAAATTTTGAAAACATCCTTTTCTCTGATGAGGCACATTTTCATATGAATGGGTTCGTAAACCGCCAAAATTGTCGTTATTGGAATAGTGAAAATCCCAGACTCAAACATCAAAAACCGTTACATAGCCCTAAAGTGACAGTTTGGGCCGCAATATCTGCCAAAGGAATAATTGGTCCTTATTTTTTTGAAAACGCACGGGGGCAAAACATCACTGTTAATACCGAACGCTATGTTGCGATGTTGGAAGGTTTTTTGGCCCCAGAACTTGAAAATTCAAGAATAAAGAACTCTAGGACTTGGTTCCAACAAGACGGAGCTACCAGTCACACATCAAATGACTCCATGGCGGTTGTGAAGCAGATGTTCCCTGGCAAACTGATTTCGAAAAGAGGTGATATCCCATGGCCTCCGCGCAGTCCAGACTTGACGCCTCCTGACTTTTTTTTGTGGGGATACCTCAAACACAAAGTCTACACCAATAATCCGAGAAACATCAGTCAGCTGAAATGGCAGCAATCACACCAGCACTACTTAAGAAAGTTTTCGGTAATTTCCGTTTGCGGTTAGAGGAGTGCCAACGTAGAGAGGGTCATCATTTAGATGATGTTATTTTTAAAAAATAAACTTCAGTTATCACTTAATAATTGCTTAGTTTTATTTTAACTATACCTTTTGTATTTATTTTTTTAATAATTATTTTAAAAATGCACGTTCTATTGCGCCACCCGTAACCGTAGCAGTGCTAAAGTCAGTAAACGTCGTACAGTTCCACACAAACAATCCTCATCCGAAACCTTGTTGAAGTACATTCTTGAAAATAACGCAAAGAACCAAAATGAATATAATAAATCACACCCTATAGATGTTTTTTTCAATGGTCTGTCGAGTACAGTGAAAACATTTTCTCCATATTACCAACATGTCGCAAAGGGACGACTGTTTGCAGTTGTACAGGAACTGGAATTCGAACAGATGTATAATGAATCGACACCGTCGTCATCGTCCTCATCACCGATTGTGATTAATGACTCAACACCTTCGTCATCGGCCTCAACACCAATTATGTTACAATACACAGAAATTCCACCATCGACATCGACCGTTTTGGATTCATCTCGTCAATCACAAGACTCAACTGGTACAGAGCAGCCATCGATATCTCCTACAGTCCAAGCTCCTGCTCCATTAGACGAAACTTTGCCATCAATATCTACAGAAAATTCTGCTGGAACTTATTTATCTTATTTTATATCTGATTAAAATTATTGTGATTGTAATAGTTCAACAAATATATGTGTAAATTAAATTAATGAATTTTTCTTTGTAATAATAATAATGTAAATGATTTCTCTGCCTCTGACCGACTGTGCTACTGCCAGAAACCCAACCGTCTCTCCTTTTTACCCGACTGCCAACGGAGGAGGGTAATGTATTTCGAGTGTATGTATGTATGTATGTATGTCTGTTTCTTTGTGGCCTCCTGTAGCCTAAACGGCTTGATGGATTTTGATGTATGAGGTATCGTTAGATTAGTCTCGATCACGGGATTATAATAGGATGCATTTTATCCCGAAATACCTACAGAAAAATAAAATAATTAAACCACAACCTAACTAAAAAGGCCAAAATAAAAATCAATTATTAAAAAAAAAAAACAAAAAACCCGACTGCGTACCCAAAGAAAATAAATATAGCAGTCAACTTCTGTTAATAGCAACTTTAACAGTCGGGGACCATTATTTTGTAAAGTTGAATAGGTCTACATTTTAAATAAACTTGTTTTTTTCTTTTCAGTTGTTTCAGTACGCCGTCGGGTTTTTTCTTTTTTTTTAATAATTGATTTTTTTTAATGATAATGATACCTTGGGTAATCACACACGGGCTTCTGACCCTTAACTAGGGAAAGCTTATATAAAATTACTTATATATATATAGATACTATATAGACTTATAAAAAGTTTATAAAGATACATACCTGAGAGTAAGAGCTAATCGATGTTTGGATGAAATAGGAATCTGAAACTTTGTATTGCCTTTGGTCAAATCATCTTTAATTTTCATGTGTAAGATGTCAAAAGATTCCTTAGTCATTTTAAAGTAGTCCCAATATTTGTCTTCAAAACTACGTAGATCTTTACAAAGATTCACATTCTCCTTTCTCTTGTCGCTCTCTCCAAAGTGGATGCACACTCCATTTCCTTGTAGTTGAAGATTCTTCAGATTCTTCGTCATCCAGAGCAAACGCAATAGCCGCTAATTCCAGATCGTTAAAATTGAACATGATTGTAGTTTAGTTACAACACTGATTTTTCTCGGACGAGTATACTGCATCACAGCGCAACGATGATTGCCCGGTCGAGGCCCGTCTTAGTAATTTCAGACACGGAACCGGCTCGGTGACCGTGCTTCGACCGACACTCGGCTCGGACCCGACACGGTCTAGCGTGAGTCATCCTTTACTCTGTATCATTTTAGCGTTACACTCATCGCAATAATAACGAAACTAATGTAAATAAAAAATTTTTTTGACTGAAAGATCTTTTTATTCCATTGACAAGTTTTTAAACGATAGTAAATAAATAAACATAGAATTGCTTAATTTAATTTTTTTATATCCATATTTTAATAACTTAATTTTTTTATGACAATTTTTTTGCATACTATTTTTTTCTATAATAAAGTGGTCCTCCTCTGCCCTAACTTGCAGCGCCCGACAGGGCCCGTTGTGACTTTTGTGCCTTTTTGTTTAAGACCTATGCACACTGTACGGTTATGCAATAAAAATCTGAATCTGAATCTGTAAAATTTTACATTTTCAACAGCCACAAGGTTGATGAAAATAATAAAACAAACTCTGACGGTGTAGCAAGGATTTTTGAATTAAATTCACTAAAATCATTAGCCCGCGCTCTCATGTTGTTCCGTATTGAACACGATGGCTATTACGATATATTTAAATTTAGCGTAGTCAACTCGTCGGAAACAAATTCGAATAATAATCTGTCACGTCCTGCTATACCCACTCCGGATTGTACTCAATCATTAAACGAAGAAGTACATTCATCGCCACACCCTTTGGGTCTGGTAGAAATTATAAATCGCGCGTCTTTTTAATGAGGAAACGTCTCGAAAACAATGGTGCTGTGGATCTGGGGTCTATCGAAACGTTTGCACCATTGACGGAAGATTTTTACACGCATCCCAGTTTCGGCTTTTCGGCTTTTGGTGTTTTGCACGGTTTCCACCAGCCGAAAGGTTTGTCGTTTATAAAAATACAAGGCCGCACATATCACCACGTATTCGACTTAGCGTACAATCAATCGACAAACAATATCGGTTTATATATAAACGATCCATCTGAACGAGAAAATTTAGCGCGTAACAAAAGTTTAGACGTACAGGTAACTAGATCAATTCTAAATTTTTTAGAAAACGTTAATCCATTCATAAATTGTTTTACAAGATTGCATTTAGAGGCTTCCGATGAAGCATTTATAGTATTTAAAAAAACTTCGCGAGCTACTGACGGGAACGTACTAGGCGATCATCCGATAGGACGCGAAATAAGCGCGTTAATTTCGACCACTGCGGAAAATTACGTTCCGAGGTCTATTGCCATCTGGAAAGTGGGTGAGAGCAAACCTCACACTGTAGACATCATGCACCCGTTGTATGAATGTTTCCAGTATCCACTGTTGTATCCGGAGGGCAATACAGGATGGATTCCGGGGAAACTCGACAACAATGGCAATAAGCTTACTCAGGCCAGATATGTCAGATGTCTTCTTCTTTCGGAAGATAGGTTCAGCCTCTTAAACCGCCTCTCGGAAGAATGTGTTGTGGACTTTTTTTGTCGAATCTCAGACGAGCGCTTAAGTTATATACTCAACATGCAAGCGAATCGTAGTAACCAATTAAGGGCCGCGCCCCTCCAGGAATTGTTAAACGACGAGACCGTCGCGGGAGAAGGCGTTGTACCGGGACGTATCTACTTACCGAATACTTTTACAGGGGGCCCGCGATATATGAAACTTAAGTATTTAGATTGCATAGCATTGGTAAATAGATTAGGACCTCCTTCCTATTTCATTACATTTACTTGTAATCCCATCATCTTGTAACTGGCCTGAAATAAAACAATCCATACCTGAAGGCCAGCGCCCCAATCCACTCAATTGTGCGAGAGTGTTTAATTTGCGTTTGCTCGCATTGATACGAGACTTGCGCTCCGGTGCATGGTTCGGAACAATCGAGTATCTAACATATGTAATAGAGTTCCAAAAAAGAGGACTGCCTCATGCCCACGTTTGCTTTAGAGTACAAGGGGGAGGTCCAGTAGAGAATGTCGACATTGATAAAGTTTGCCGTGCCGACATACCCGACGCTCTGGTAGCGGAGGGCAGGTTACGAAAAGCTGTCCTGAATCATATGATTCACGGACTGTGTGGGCGAGAAAGAGAAAACCTGCCTTGCTACGACAAAGAAAAACGAAAATGTAGCAAACGTTTCCCAAAACTCGAAACCGAGGTTACCTTCTGTAACGACAAAGGTTTCATTCATTTAAGTCGTAATTCCATAAACGAGGGTGTCATTAGATTGCGCAATAAAGAAATTTAAGTAAACGATTTGTGGGTCGTACCGTACAACGCCAGTTTACTTTTGAAATACGATGCTCACATAAATGTCGAAATATCCTCGCACCGGAGCATCGTAAAGTATCTGTTTAAATATATGACGAAAGGTCCTGACGAAGCGCGCGTTGCCATTGTTGATGGAGAACAACCGAATGAAATCGAGGACTTCGTAACGAAGCGGTATATAGGGTCCAGCGACGCGGCTTGGCGAGTATTAGAATTCGATTTCACTTCTCTCGAACCAAACATAAATCAGTTAACCGTTCATTTGGAAAATCAACAAACCGTTTATTTCAAACCGGGTCATGAAACCGATGTAAATAGAGAATCATAAAATCTGTTGACATATATTAATCGGCCACAGGGCGAACAATTCGACACATTAAAATACGCCGACTTTTCTGAAAAACATATCGTCCACCCAAAACGTCCGAACACAAAAGTCGCGATTTTAGAGACCACAAACGGCAAATTTTTAACCGAACGTCAACGAGGTCAAATGGTAGCGCGTTTGTTCTGGGTCGCGCCTAACAGAGGTGAACAATTTTACCTTAGAATCCTATTAAATTGTTTTACGTGTCGGGGTTACACTGATATTTCGAGTCTCGGTGGCCCAGATTGTACTACTTTCCAAGAAGCAGCCAAAGCTGCACGTCTCGCGGACGACGAAGTCGAGTACGAAAGGGCTATGCAGGAAGCATCAACATTTTGCACCGGTTGGCCGCCTGCGCAGGTTTTTCGTACTGTTGGCTGTTAATGGTGCCCCAGTCGCGTCCCTGTGGGTCACATTTAAAAATCAACTCTGCGAGGATATTTTGCACAGAATGCCAAATGAATTCGAAAAAGCTTACAACTTGTGCCTCACACAAATAAATAGAATGTTGCGCAAACATGGGTCATCGCTCGCATCATTGGGACTTCCGGAAGTCCAGGATAATTCTACTGAATTAGCCAGAGAACGCGTCGAATATAATGTAGAACAGCTAAAAACAGTTGTCGATGAGTGGTTACCCAGGCTCTCATCGGAACAGCTTTCTGTATTCAAATACATCGATCGTCTTTGCGTAGATCAGGACTTCCGCGAAAATAATCCGTGCGCTATTTTTATAGACAGTCCCGCAGGTACAGGTAAAACAACTTTGCTAAATACCATAACGGCTTACGTACGCGGTAACTTGGAATCTGTAGTAATTACTACCGACACTCACGGCCTCATCAGCGATCGCTGCACAAAACTTGGATAATGCTTTTACCGCGCATTCCATGATTAAATTCCCGTTAGATATCTTAGACGACACCGGTTACTGGAATATTACGAACAGAACTCAACGCGCCGAGTTAATATTTTACGCGGACGACGGAAATAATATATGACGAGGCACCAAGGGCACACAAGTATCTAATACAAATGTTAGATCGATCATTGCGTGCATGAAGTCTGATAAAATTTTTGGAGGTAAAATATTAATATTTGCGGGTGATTTTCGTCAAATTCCTCCAGTCGTGGTTAACGCTAAAACAGATTCAGATATTTTAAACAGTTCATTAAAGAAATCCCCGCTTTGGCAAAATTTAAAAAAAATCACGTTAGTAATATCGCAAAGATGTAGAGACGATCCAGAGTACGCGGAGTTTTTTTTGAAATTAGGTCCGAACGAGTTGACGACTGTCCCTCTGAAGGTCGGTAGAAATATCCAAAGGATCGTCTCATTAGATTTAATAGAGCACGTGACCGCGTTAAACGATTTAATCGACTGTGTTTTCTCGTACGCTATAACTGATGAGCCGGACGTTTGCGCACTCAGAGTCATTTTATGCGCCCGGAATGATGCAGTTCGCGAAATAAACTCAATAATTTTAGATCGCGTGTCAGGGGAAATGCTCCATTTTTATTTGAGTGACAAAATCGAAAACGATAATGCGTATGAACTGTACCTGGGACTCGACGCGTTAAACCGACTGCAACCTCAAGGCGTACCGGAATTCGATTTAAAATTTAAAAATAGGATGCGTGTGTATGATCACCAGAAATTTGTGTTTTGCCGACGGGTTAGTCAACGGCACAAAAGTGATTGTAACAGCAACGTCACCGCGATTAATAACGGTACGCAAGAGAGGTTGCAATGAAAACATTCCATACTTAATTCCGCGTATTTTGTTTAAAGCGCCTATCGAACGTAATAATCCGTACGAAATGAGTCGTCGCCAGTTTCCCCTTAAGGTATGCTACGCGATGACCATTCATAAAAGCCAGGGACAAACGATTAGCCGCATGGGGGTAGATTTGCGGTCGGACGTATTTAGCCACGGTCAATTGTAGTACGTGGCATAGGTCGCGTACAAGAAAAAGAATCAATTAAAATACTTGTGCATCAGAATCGCGTAATAAATGGCATACCCTGTGCAAATAATTTAATCATACAAGAATTAATCATGTAAAATGTAGATATATAAATGGTTCTTTTTGGAAAGCTGTAGTAAAATTGTTGACCTCTATTATTATAGTAAGGTATTTTATCAGTATACAATTTAAAATCAGTAAGAATCATGGAGCCATGGCAGTATTTGTCTACGTTTATACCACACACACACACAACATTTACAGGTGAGATATATTAGTAATTCATTTATATAGGAAGTTTTATCAGACTATGTAAGCTTATTTATGGAATGTAAAGCTTCTATTTAAAGTTTGATAAATTTGTGTATATGTATTTTAAGAATAACATTCGCATATACAAACATTGTGGCAAATGGATAAAAACAAGACGAAAAATGTTTGAAGCTTTGTTTGCTTCGATTGAGCGGCATGCGAGAAATGACGATTGATGTGCGGTGAAGGTGTGTCGATGCTGTTGTGAAGGTAAGAAGTCGTCAAGCAGTCGATTTCATGTGGATGACGTGTCCTCGGGGTATGGTTTCGTTCCCAATGTGTAATGATGAAAGCGTCGTGTGACTCGGTCAATGAGTCGTGTCAGGAGGGAGTAGAGAGAAGGTGACACGAAGGCGAAATCGTTGGGCCGACCAACGCAACAGAAGAGGTGGTGCAGAGTTTACACGGTAGTGACCGAGTAGATCGCATTCAAGAGTGCATGAAATAAAGAAAGCAAGAGAGAGAGAGACAGAGTGAGAAAGGACGATGTGAGAGTATGAGACGAAAGCGACATGTGTAATCGTAGGTACGCCAGAAAGATGTGCATAAATGTAGATGGGACAAAAGGAAGTGTGAAAATCAAAAAAATCAGTTTAATACCGGAACCATAACTTTCTTCACTAAGCCACTTCTTTTTAAACGTGTGCGCGTGGTAATTTTTTTTTTTTGTGTTCTATTCAGCTTCATGGCAATCTGTTTCAGAACAATAAGCCACTGTGTTGTCCAGCCTCAAGCTTGTTTGTTGTCTTTATTTTCAAAGAGCTTACAACAGAGTGGTATAGCTCTCTTTTCCCTATGTGAATCTCTCTGTGAGACTGAGGATGTCATATCTCCTCAACTTTGCGTGTTGTTGGCCTCCTACTCCACTTAGAGCTAGTGCCAGTTCATTTGTATGATGTGCGAGTCTTTCCTGGTATCGTAGGCTATGCTGACTTATTTCTTGCTTTACAGTGCGTATATTGAGGTGCGTACATATATATTGTTACGCGTGGTAATGTTGCCATTAAAAACATTTACAATTGCATGAAAACTAATATTAATTCCTAAACTCTACGTTTGCCATTTCCGTTGCAATATACAAACCTTAGTAGATTTAATATTCTAAAACTGCACATTTGTTTGATGTTACGACTTTTTCAAAATTAATTTTGCGTAATGTTTTTTAGCGTGATATGGATGCATATTATATGACTTCGGCCAATGTACTAACAAAAACACTCATTTATTAGAAATCTTTGACCTTTAATCTTTATGTGTATTTCAACATATTTTTTTCAATCTTCGGTTTTTTTTTTTGTATGCCTATATATGTATTTTTTGTATTTGTTTACTTTCATTGTCAGCCATTTAAAGCAAGAATGTCGAAAAGGGCTATTGCTTATTTAGCAATAAATAAGTATTTAGACCAAATCGACACCCTATTGCCTGCTGGTATTTACTAAAAATACGTCACACTCGCCGATTGCTTCCCGCAATCGTTGGAAGCTGTGCGTCATTGTCAGTATTACCGCCTAATTTGGCTGACAACTTTATTTATTTATTTGTTATATATTTATATTTAATTAAAATGCTAGCAATTTCGTATACGTGTATTTTTTGTATTTGTATAATTATTTTGTCTTCCATTTAAAGCAAGAATGTCGAAAAGGGTGCTTATTTAGTGCTTAATGCTTATTTAGTAATAAATAAGTATTTAGACCAAATCGGCACCCTATTGCCTGCTGGTATTTACTCACAATGCGTCACACCCGTCGATTGCTTCACGCAATCGTCGGAAGCTGTGCGTCATTGTCAGTATTACCGCCCAATTTGGCTGACATTTATTTTATATATATATTTAATTAAAACGCTAGCAATTTCGTATACGTGTATTTTTCTGTATTTGTATAATTATTTTGTCTTTTTATTTAATTTTTGTTTATTTTTTTTAGTTAAAATGCAAGCAATTTCGTATAGGCCGAGTGGGTAATAAAACATCGTCATTCCGTCTAATTTCATTGTAACGCACAGTTCGTTTTTGATTAACGTCTTTTTTTTAAATAACTGCGCCCCGCGGTGCTATCCCCTTTTAAAAGGTACTTTTATGTGCTATTTTTATCTCTGTACCAAATTTCATTCAGATCCGTTTAGCCATTCTGGCGTTATTGAGTAACAACCATCCATCCAAGTTTTCGTTGTGACAAAAGTACATCAGTACACGACCAGGATAAAAGCTACGAACAACCCGACCCTTACAGTAGTATATTAAATTCTAATATAATCTATTATTCTGATAATGTTGATCTATTTCTAAACCATTAAATTCTAGAATGGTAAAAAGTACATTATTTTTACATGCTATTTAGTAAAAATACAAACTTACTAATTCACGGCTCCATATTACAAAATATGCAATTTACCTAAAAACAGTTCACTATACCAACATTATTAATTAATTTATTATAATTTGGGTACATATATATTCATGTTATTAGCCGGGTCCACACCGGACGATCCATAGCGCTCCAATCGCGCGCGGCAGGAGCGCGATCCAAATGTGCGGGCGGTGTGGACGTGCCGCGCGCGATCCATGCGCAGGTATTGGAGCGCGCGATCCCTGCTGCGCCTGATCCGTGTGTTGTCGGTTTTTTGCCAGCCTCAAAAGTGCCTCAGTTGCGTGCCGCGCGCGGTGTAGACGGTTGTGTGGTTCGCGCGATCCTTGTCACCATGGATATCTCGCAAAGTCGCCGTCTGATATCGCTTTATAAGGAACTTAAAGGTTTATGGGACCCAAAAGATGTTAATTTTACCAATAGAGGTGTAAGAGACGATGCTTGGCGTCAGATTTCTCGCGAAATGGAGAACAAACCAATAGAAGACCTAAAGAAAAAAATGCGGTCTCAGGCGGGAGGCTACAGAAGGGAAAAATTTAGAGAGAAACAAAGCCGTATAACTGGATCAGGTAAGTAATCTTCTCATACTTACCTGCATACTAGAACAGTCCGGAATGACCTTGAGTGCACGACACTTGAATACCGCAACCGTGTAGCAATTGTCTAAAACGCTCGAGCTCAAGGGAACAAGCGAGATTATATTGCGATCTCGCTTGCGCGCATTGCAGCGCCGCTCTCTGTCTCGCTCGTTCCATCGAGCTCGAGCGAATTCGAGCTAGTTTTTATATAAATTTTAATTTTGTTGTTGTTTTTAATTAAGTATGTTAAAAAAAAAAACCTTTATTTAATTAATTGGTATTGTATTATATACCATGTATTATGGTAGATCATGTTTTTGTAACACATAGATCTGGATAACAATTTTGAAATCTTAGCTGTACTAGTGCATTTGTTAGTTGAACCTATTGATTAGAGCATCATTGGAACCTTGAGACATCATCTCCTCTAATCACCATCTCCCTTAGTTCCTTGTCGTTTAGATTTGCGGACACTACCAACTTTTTATCATGACTGATTTAAAGACAACCATTAGCCCGGTGGCAGGAGCTAGCGGCAATACTGGACAACAATGGTCTATTGCAACTAATTTGCTCGCATTAACACCAGAAGAGTTGAAATCAATGGTGGAAGGGCAGGTGATGCACTTAGATCAAGACTTGAGGGAAGTGGCTTCCAATGCAGTTCAAGGTAAAATGGTGAAAGTGTATTTCGTCAATCTGAAGAGTTTTGCTAAATTAATTGCATATGATGGGTTTAACCCTCTGACAATCTTGAAGATAATGACTGAGAGAGCAATTGCTTACAACAAAAATTCCCCACTCAATTTTGAAGGCATTAAGTTTTCATTACAGAGGAAGGCTAACTTAAATGAGGATGTTGCCAACACCTAACAAGGGGAAACAACCTGTTCAAAATATTAAAAACTATAAGTAAGGACTCGAAGGCTGCAATTAGCAAAAAAAATGGTGACATATGGCATCAAAAGTGATGATGATTCGGAAGCTGCAGCCAGGAAGCGTAAAGAAAGGGTCATCTTGTCATCTAGTGATGTGACTTTGAGTAGAATAGCCTCAACATTCCCACAAATAACACTCGCCATAGCAAAGCACCACCAGATTGATGGGAAGGCATCACTCATGGCCATACAGGAATGTTACAAGCTATCTGGTGGTAAGAATGCAACCAAGATACCTCATGTACTACAGCACGGGATGTTGGCATCCTTGTTAAGTCGATCATCACCAGATTCGGAAGCTTCACTAAGAGACTTCTGCTACATGTTTAATCTCGAACAGTCAATGACTCTACAGCCTTTTTCGTTTCGGGCAACACTAGGGACAAGTGTCAATATTTTGTGCTCCGTATTTAATTTTAATAAAATTGTTTTAAGTGAATAATCTACTACTTTAAGACTGTAAATAAAGTAATAAATGTGTAAATACCAAGTGAAGTTGTTGGTAATGTGATGCACTAGAGTTTTTACTGAAAAAAGACTCGTGAATCTGACGTCTTTTCTCACAACGGGCGGATTCAAACTGACCGGACAAGTGAACAAATTGGAGTTTCTGTGCAAAAACCCTGGGAGTATTTGTGTTAATTTACATTATTAAAACAAAACAAAACAACACAATTCACAACACAACCCTACCCATTGCTCACTTTTGTGACAAACGTCCCTAACAAAACGACGACGTCCGTTATTTCTCCCTTTGCTTGACGTATATTGTGGAAGCAAAGTTGATGTCATAACTCTTTGTCGCAGACACAACCACACAACTATACACTAAACACTATTCACCACATTATAACTACAACTACGAGAGCTGCCTGTGCCCGAGTTTATATATATATTTTTCCTTTTCTTTTCTTTTTCCGGACCAACGGACAAGACAATGATGACCCGTCAGGCCAAAGCAAAGGACATGGAGCACAAACTCAAAACAGCAATCCTTGATTTGAAGGCCTGTAGAGACCTGAACACCCAGCTACTGCAAGAAAGGGAAGATAGTGAAGTAGAAATGAGCAAACTAATTTTAAAAAACACTGAACTCAAAAGTGAATTATCCGACCTACACCTAAAATATATAGAATCATGTGAACAATGCGACCACCTCCAGCATGTTATAATATCATTCAGAGAGTGTGGTGAGACCTATGAATTGGCCTTAAGCCGCATTAAAGACCTTGAGTTAGAGTTGAGCAAATGTAATAATGAATTATTAGTGCTAAAATCCAGAAAAAGTGATGAACAGGTAGCCGACACACTGAACCTATTCGATGAGCTGGTAGGTGGTGGCATGAATTTAAAACCTATAGTAAACATTGACCATACTAAGGAAAAATGTATGAATAATACTACCACCCATTTAAAAAGTCACAACAAAATTAAAAAATATATTAAAGTTAAGAAAATCATAAAAAAATGTCAAAAACAACTGAAAAAAGGGTGTTATTTTAGTAAAAATGTAGATTTAATTAAAGATAAATTGTCATTAGAAGAGCAACTAAAAAACTGTATGGAAGAACTAGACATTACTAGGCGATTATATGATAATGATACACTGCAACTTCGCTCTGACCTGCTCCAGAAAGAAAATACATTACAAGATATCTTTTCTGGATACAAGTCTGCTCAAATTCATCTAAGCGAGCACTACAAGACTGCAATTGAGCTAGTAGACCTGGTTAATAGTAATGTAGAGAGTGTGACCCTACACTCTGAGAACAACCTCATGACGGGTTCTAACCACCCTCAAAAAGATACCTCAACCCTTACTACTAGTTCTACTAGTTCACCTAAATTAATCCTAGAGGCGGAGCTGAGTGAGGTACAGTGTATTAACCAAATCTTAGTTTTTTCAGACAGAATAGGTGTAGGCTTGGGTTCCTTATTGAGCAACAGTGTTAGTTGTTCTGTGGTAAACCACTGCATGCCAGGAGCATCATATGCTCAAATTGAAAAGAAAATATTAAGCTGTAAAATAGATAGTAGTACAATTGTTGTGGTTTACCTGGGGCAAAGTTTAGGTACAGACAGGAAAGAAGTGATTGCAAGAATAACTTGTCTGTTGAAATTAAATGCATTCAAAGTAATGTTATGTGCATTTCCATACTCAGACTCTTTGACTAGAAGTCAAAATAACCACATCCATTCTTTGAATGCATTAATGTTTAACATAGTTTCCCGTCATAGTGATAAGCTGCTATTTTTTGATAGTAATCAATTTATTTATAATTTTAAGTTAACACAGGACAGCATGTATTGTCCTAAGAAATGCAGACACTTGATTGCTACATTGTTAGCCTACAATATTGATTCAGTTATAGGAAATATAACGAAGTACAAAGATAAGGTCACAGTTTTTAGTAAATGTACTAATAACATAACTGTGACCAATAGTTTAAACTTTTAAGTGAGACAACAGAGAAGTGTGTGGACATTTCACTTTTTTATCAAAACATAAACCGCTTCTCTGGCAAAATTTTAGAAATAGAACTTTTATTAGATAAGTATAATTTTGATATTTTATGTTTCACTGAAACTTGGTTAAAATCAAATAAAATGCTATTTAATGTTACAAATTTTCAGGTGGCCAGTGCGTTTAACAGAGTATCCGCTGAAGGAGGAGGCTGTATTATTCTTTTTAAAAATAACATGAAATATAAGGAGCGCTCTGACATAAGGGGCTATTCTGTTGAACGTGTCTGTGAAATTGCTTGTGCGGAAATGGACAGGCACATAATATTATGTGTTTATCGACCACCAGCATCTAACTTCAATCATTTTATGTCAACAATGGAGTGCGTACTAAAGAAACTTTCTAAATCAAATAGATCTATTTTGGTTTGCGGAGACTTCAATATAGATATTTTAGTCAATTCTACGGATAAAATTAATCTAATTTCTTTATTTAAAGCATTTAATTTAAACTATCTTTTCTGCGAGCCAACTAGAGTAACGGAGACCTCATCTACTTGCATAGACAATATTTTCTCAAGTTGTAAAACAAAAGATTTATCACTTTTTAACGGAGTCAGGTCAGATCACAAGGGCCTTGCAATTAAATTTGAAATTGATAAAATAAAGAAACCATCTTTAGTTGAGTGTAGACCATTAACGAAAGGTAGGTTAAAACGACTAAATAATTGCATAGAGTCGAAACTTATTTTAACTGATTTTTCTGTCAATAACCCTAATGACAGTTATGAAAAATTATTTAAAATAGTTAGCAATGAATTTAATGAAATTTGTCCAAAGAAGAAGATTCAATTCAACCAAAAAATACAGTTTAGTGACTGGGCGACCAGAGGTATACGAAAAAGTAGAGATGTTATGTATGATTTATACAACAAGAAATCTCTGACATCTAGTAAGGATTTTCATGACTATGTTAGAAAATACTCGAAAACTTTTAAGTCGGTTTGCATTCGCGCTAAAGCTTTGTTTATAAAAGATAAAATTCAAAAATCCGATAATAAAATAAAAGCTGTCTGGAAGACCATCAACACAGAGACGGGAAAAAGTAAGTCGAGGGATTCAGAATTTACGCTGGTAGTTGAGAATCAGCCGGTTTCTGATGCAAAATCGGTAGCCAACTCTTTTGAACATTTCTTCTCTAGCATACCCTTTGATGCCACCAAAACGCTTAACTCGTCTCCAGATGATGCAGGTGCTTTTCTAAAAGAACACTTCTCGCGGGATATACCAGACTTTCGGTTCAGATACACTTCCATCTCTGAAATTATCAAAACTTTCAAAAGCTTAAGAGTTAAATCTAGTGAAGATTTATGGGGATTATCAGTAAAAGTGTTAGAGTCTTTAATAGAAACTATTGCACCACACCTCATGGTCATATTTAACATGTGTATTGACAGAGGCACATTTCCCGATTTAATGAAAAACAGCAAAATTACCCCTATCTTCAAATCGGGTAGTAAGTCAGATCCCTCGAATTACAGACCCATCTCTGTGCTTCCGGCTTTGAGTAAAATATTTGAAAAGATTATACTTAATCAACTGTTGTGTCACTTTAACATACACAGTATATTAAACGAAAATCAGTTCGGTTTCACGAAAAGTAGATCAACAACAGATGCGGGAGTTCGATTAGTTACGCATGTGATGGAAGCTTGGGAGAGTTCACAGGATGCCATCGGTGTCTTTTGTGATCTTTCCAAAGCGTTTGATTGTGTAGAACACCGCACCTTGATCCGTAAATTACACCACTACGGAATTCGTGGAATCGCTCTAGATCTTGTCGAGTCATATTTAACTGATAGACAACAAAAAGTGGGAATTAATGGCGTCACATCTTCCGGATCTTTAGTTACAATGGGAGTACCACAAGGTTCTATCTTAGGCCCGTTCTTATTTTTGGCGTATATAAATGATTTGCCGTATATGGTTAAGGACCTTACAGACATAGTTCTATTTGCTGATGATACATCTCTTATTTTTAGAACAGATAGGAAAGATAGTGAACTTGTGCATGTGAACAACGTACTGACTATTATTTCGAGATGGTTCGCTGCGAACAATTTGTTACTAAATGCAAAAAAAACTAAGTGTTTAAAGTTTTCCATGCCTAATGTTAGATATATAGAACCAAACGTAATGCTTGAGGGCGCTAAACTTAACATAGACAAGGCGACGGTGTTCCTGGGTATAAGCATTGATTCCAAACTGCAATGGGGTCCACATATTAGTGCTCTGTCTGGGAGACTTAGTTCTGCTGCTTATGCGGTTCGCAAGATTAGGCAACTGACGGATATAGCTACAGCTCGGATGGTTTACTTTGCTTACTTCCACAGCATAATGTCATATGGCATTTTGCTGTGAAGATCAGCTGCTGAAGTGGAGGCCATTTTTATTTTGCAAAAGCGAGCGGTCCGCGCTATCTACGGAATGGGTCCCCGTGAATCATTGAGAGATTTATTTAAAGAAATAAATATTTTAACTTTACCTTCTTTATATATCTTTGAAAATATTATGCACGTTCGCAAAAATCTACATAAATTTAAATTGAACAGTGACTATCACAATTATAACACTAGAAATAAGGATAGGATAGCTGTACAGAGATTTAGACTGACTAAGTCAAGAAAGTCATTTTTAGGCAACTGCGTTAGTTTTTACAATAAAATCCCGAAAAATATAACAGGGCTCACCGAGGGAAAATTCAAATCACATGTAAAAACTACATTAATGAAAAGAGGATATTATAAGGTTAAGAATTATTTAGAAGATAAAGATGTCTGGAGCCTTCCACTTCCGCCAAGTAGCCACTAATATTTATAGATATTACCTAGTTGTAAGCCAAAATTTGTGAGACTAATTTATTTATTATTTGAAAAAATAATGCCCCTCAGTTTCTTGCCTGTTCTTCTGAGTAGAGGCTTTTTATCCGAACAAGGCGGTCGAGTCTATTTAAATAACTTTGACGTTCACAAGTGTATCTTTGATACCTAAATTGAATAAAAACATTTTGACTTTGACTTTGACTTTGCCTCCAAGTGTAAAAAAGATCATGCTACAAGAGCCAATCACCACCCACATAGAGTCGAGCATTAAGTTTGTACAAGCTGCCATCAATGGGCCAATGAATAAAGATGAAGTGAGAGTGGCTCTTAGAAAGGGACTGTTGGAGGGTGATGATAAAGAAGAAATAACTGCATGGATTAATGCTGGATGCACCGCATGGCTAAGAGCACAGACATCACCTAACTATTCCATGTTAGTTTCAGGCCTCTCAGATCAGGTCTCCAAGATGTCACTCTCATCCCCTTTAGATCAACCTTAGCAAATGATGGGCATATATTCTGCCAAATGCTTTGTGAGAGGTCAAGAGCTATAGGAGTTTGGGTGTTAATACAATTGTCCTTGGTAATAATTATTAGGTTAATATCTTAGGTTAGTGTTGGAATTCGTCCTCGCGATCCGGGCAATTAAGCCAAGATCCTCGTCCCGTTCCGAGTCACTGAACATGACCGTGATCTCATTCCGGATTACGATTTCGACGGGTGCAGTCAGGAGAATCAGTTCCCCTGCTGCCAGCTCGTTGGCAGGGTGAGTGCACAACGAGCGCCGCCCTTGCTTCTCCACAGCATGTGAAGAAACATCCTCCTTCAGCTCGTCTTGGGCCCTTCCGCCACGGACCACCAGGTCCAATCTGCGCCCACTCGACCGTCCCTCTGTAAGCAGAGGGGGGAGTGGGCCGCCTTCCACCCAGGAGGAGCATTACGCTCTCCCCCTCGCAGAAATTCGCCACAAACAAAACCCTCTCCGAAAAACTCCACTACCTTTTTCGAAGGGAGTTTTGCCCATGCCCAGGGTGCACCGGCCCGACAACTGCTCTTCCCCTCGGAAGTATCCATAAGGGACCAGCAGGCATCAGGCATACGGGGAGGTTTTCTGCACGCACCCCAATTAATTAATTGGCTTAATTGCCCGGATCGCGAGGACGATAACCTCTATAAAAAATCCTCTAATACCAAGTTTTGGTGCGTGGCGAGGGTATGAATGGCTGAGGAGTAGTGCCATCTGTAACTTGTAGTTGCAGGTGGCGCATCAGTCGTTAGCGCACCCCCAGCCAGGGACCAGTCGAACCTCTGGTTGGGAAACAAATGTAATTGACTTACCTAGGCACAGGGGGTAAACCTAGGAATGACGTTTTATATCCCCCACACTCGTGGGATCAATATGGAAAAGTCTTTTAAAATAAATCCCAAACAAGGCGCTACAAGCGCAGAGGAAAGGAGTGATGTGGGGTCGGAGTCCGACGCCGCATCTGGGGTGAAGGGCTCTTTTAAGAGCCCGGAGCCCGTGGAGGTGGAAGCTGCAGCAAAGAACAGCAAAAAGTTGTTAAAGAAGCGCTCCAAACCAGGGGACGGCCAGGGGTCCTCCTCTGACGGAGGACTGAGCACGGCCCGGAGAAAAATTGGCCGACGGGGAGGGTACCAAGGACAGGGTGTGGGCAGAGGGCTCACTACCCAGGAGGCAAGCGAGCCAAGCCAGGCTAGCCCAGCCGAGCCGGCCCAGCGAGCCGTGAGGCTCCCAATGGAGGGGCTCTCAGATACCTCGGGCGGGGAGCCGGACGCCGCTGACGGCTCCAAGGCGGAGCAAGTCGCTAGCACTTTTGAGGAGGTCGTGGTAGCCGCGATCAAGGTTGTGGCCTTGAAGAGGATTCAGTCCTCTAAAGACAAGGTCGTACCCGCTGCCACGGCCTCCATTATGGCGGCAGCGAGGGCCCTTCAGGTCGGGCCTTCGTCGGGCGAAATGTCCGCAATGCGGGCGGAGGTCGGCCGCTTGACGGCCGCTATGGAGCTTCTCCGAAAGGAGAACGAGGAGCTCCGAGCGGACCTGGCCCGGCTCCGAGGAGCTGGCCCTGGGGAGGTGCCCCAGGGAGGAATGCAGCATGGGCAGGGCCTGCCTGCGGAGGACCGGGTTTTGACCCTGGTGCGGCAGGAGCTAGCTGCCTTCCACAGTCGGTTTTCCGTTTTGGAGGGCATTGTCCTGCGGCCCCCGCTAGCGGCGAGCAGGCCGGCCACTTTTGCTGCCACCGTGGCTGCCTCGGTGACGCCCGCGGCCAAACCCGCGCCTCCGGTGAAAGCAGCGCCACCCAAGCCCAAGAAGGGCAAGACGGCTGCGCAGGCGGCTACACAGAAATCGAGTGTCCCAGCCCTGGCAACGGGACGGTCGCCCCTGCCCCCGCCTCCTAATTCCTCTCCGGCCGACGCTGAATGGCAAATAGCCGGGGAGAACAGGAAAGCGGGTAAGGCCAAAAGGGCGGCCAAACGAAAGGAGAAGCGGCAACGGCGCAAAAAGCAAAGCGCCGCGGCTAGGCTTCGCGCCCCGAAATCCGCAGCTGTAGTTATCACACTACAGCCGGAAGCGGAGAAGAAGGGCGTGACCTACCGCGAGGTGCTCGCCAAGGCGTGGGCAGCAGTGAACCTGGAAGATATCGGCGTCGCCGAGGGCTTCAGGATGAAGGTTACTGCGACGGGGGCTCGGATGCTGGAGATCCCCGGTGCGGACAGCGGCCCGACCGCTGACACCCTGGCCGAAAGGCTCAGGGCGTCCCTCAGTGCAGAGGAGGCCCGAGTCTCCAGGCCCACCAAGTGCGCCGACATGCGCATCCTGGGCCTGGACGACTGCGTGACGGCGGAAGATGTTGTGGCCGCCGTGGCTAGGACTGGAGAGTGCTCCGCCGAGCAGGTGAGGGCAGGCACCCTCCGTCCGGACAAATCGGGGATGCAAACCATTATGGTGAGCTGCCCCGTCTCGGCGGCCCAAAAAATATCTGGGGAGGGCAAAAGGCTCCGGGTGGGCTGGGTTTCCGCGCAGGTGAAACTGCTGGAACCCAGACCTCTGAGGTGCTATCGCTGCCAGGTGGGTCGCCACGTAAGAGCATGCTGCACCGCGGAGGTGGACCGCAGCGAGGATTGCTTCCACTGTGGTCGGCCCGGTCACAAGGCCGGCATCTGCGACGCCCCGCCGCACTGCTTTTCATGTGCGGCGGCTGGCAAGCCTGCCAATCACCGGGCTGGAGGCAAGGCCTGCGCCCCCCCCCACGAACCCAGGAGTAGGGGCAAGCCCTCCGCCACCGCCGTCACCGCCGCAGCCACTGTTGCCGCCTCCACCGTCGTCGCTGCCGCCGCTAACACCTCGGAAAGGCCTTCACAGGGGGCCCAGGAGGGGGCTGAAATGGATTGCCAATAAATGGCCCCATTACGCCTCCTCCAGGCGAACATCAACCACTGCGCCGCCGCTCAGGATCTGTTACTCCAGAGCATGGCGCAGTGGTCGATTAACATCGCCGTGGTCGCTGAGCCATACTTTGTCCCGGCCAGGGATGATTGGGTGGAGGACCTGAGTGGCTCAGTGGCTATTATGTCGTCAGCCGCCGCCGGAACCCCGTCCCTCGAGGCCGTCAAGAGTGGACGGGGTTGCGTAGCAGCACGGTTTGGAGAGATTGTCGTGGTAGGCGTATACTTCTCCCCGAACCGAACTCTCGCCGAGTTCCACAACTCCCTTGGGGAGTTGAGAGTCGTCGTCGTCGGGTACCGTGCCCTCCCCGTGATCGTCCTCGGGGACTTTAACGCCAAGAACGTGGCTTGGGGTTCCCGGTATACGGACACACGGGGCAGAATGGTAGAGGACTGGGCTCTGGAGACAGGCCTAGTCGTCCTAAACCGGGGTTCTGTCCCCACATGTGTGCGGATGCGGGGCGAATCAGTGGTGGACATCTCGTTCGCCAGCCCCGCTCTATTGCCGCGTGTCATTGACTGGCGCGTCATGGAGGGGGTGGAGACCTATTCCGATCACCGGTATATCCGATTTGACGTCTCCGCCCAGACCTCGGGCGCGCCGGTCCGACAGACCCCGAGTGGTCCGCGGTGGGCGCTGAAGCAGCTGGACCGGGAGCTCCTCCTGGAAGCCTCGATCGTGCAGGCCTGGGTGTCATCACCGGACAGGCCTGCCGACATCAACGACGAGGCGGAGTGGTTCCGGGAGGCCATGTCCGCAATATGTGACGTGGCAATGCCCCGGGTCCAGCCTGGACGTGCTCGGCGCCAGGTGTACTGGTGGTCACGTGAACTGACCGCTCTACGCAAGGCGTGCGTTGCTGCGCGCCACCGGTACTCCAGGCACCGCAGGCTTCGTATCCACCCTCCGGATACAGAAGCCATTCAGGCGGAGCTGTACGAGGGGTACAGAGCGGCGAAGACCGCCCTCCGAGCGGAGATCAAACGGGCCAAAGGACTGGCCCGCGAGGAGTCGCTGGAGACTCTGAACAGAGACCCGTGGGGGCGCCCCTACAAATGGGTGAGAGACAAACTCCGCCCATGGGCTCCCCCGCTGACGCAGAGTCTCCGGCCTCAGCTCGTGGAGGACGTGGTGAGCGCTCTGTTCCCTTCGCGAGGGGAACATACTCCCCCGCCCATGGCTCCGCCTCCTGCGGTGCCCGATGCGGACCACACCAATGACGACGACGACGACACTTCGGAGGTGACCGAGGTAGATTTGAGAGTGGCGGTACGTAGGCTGAGTGCCAAGAATACCGCCCCAGGACCCGATGGCTTGCCTGGAAAAGCCTGGGTCCTGGCCTTGGAGACTCTCGGGCCTCGACTAAGGGGACTCCTAAGCGCATGTATGGAGAGGGGCCAGTTCCCACTTCGTTGGAAGACGGGGAAATTGGTCCTCATTAAGAAGCCAGGGCGCCCGGCGGACTCTCCGTCCGCTTACCGGCCCATCGTGCTGCTTGATGAGGTGGGCAAGCTCTTTGAAAGAGTAATTGCAGACCGCCTTGTCGGGCGGCTGGTGCGGGTGGGGCCGGATTTGGCGGAGAGCCAGTTTGGTTTCCGCAAGGGGCGCTCTACGGTGGATGCCGTCATGCGCGTTCGAGCCCTCACGACGGGGGATGCTGTGGCCCGGGGTGGGGTCGTCTTGGCGGTGTCTCTTGACATCGCCAATGCCTTCAACACCCTGCCCTGGAGTTGCATTAGGGAGGCACTTCGGTATCACCGGATGCCGACCTACCTCTGTCGCGTGGTCGAGGCGTATTTGACGGACAGGGCCGTCATCTACCCAGGTCACCAAGGAGAGTGGAACCGGCGAGAGATGTCGTGCGGTGTCCCACAAGGTTCGGTCCTGGGGCCGCATCTGTGGGACATCGGCTACGACTGGGTGCTGCGCGCCGACCTGCCTAACGGCGTCAGCGTAGTCTGCTACGCTGACGACACGCTGGTCCTGGCGCAAGGAAGGTCGCATGAGGCGGCGGCCGAACTGGCGGCACGTGGGGTTGCGACAATCGTCGATAGGATCCGGCAATTGGGACTCGAGGTGGCTTTGCACAAGTCCGAGGCTATGTGTTTTTATAGTCGTCGGAACGCGCCACCGTCGGGTTCCCAGATAACGGCGGGAGGGGTTCACATTGGCGTCGAGTCGACGATGAAGTACCTGGGACTCGTCCTCGACAGCCGGTGGAACTTCGTGGAGCATTTCCGACGTTTGGCTCCCAGACTGGAGAGGGCCGGGGCTGCTTTGAAGCGGCTTTTGCCCAATCTAGGGGGTCCAAACGCCTCCTGCCGGAGGCTCTACGCGGGAATCGTGCGGTCCATGGCCCTTTACGGGGCACCGGTGTGGGCGCGTTCTATGAGGCTGCGACCAGCCCAGCGGTTGAACGCGTCCCAAAGAGTCATGGCCATTAGGCTGGTACGGGGTTACCGCACGGTCTCCCGTGAGGCGGCGAGCCTCCTTGCCGGACTGCCGCCGTGGGATCTGGAGGCAAAAGTCCTTGCGCATCTCTGGGAGTGGCGCGAGGAGGCGAAACGCCGGGGTGAAACGCCGCTGCCGCGAGAAATCACGGCACAGCGGACGGAGCTCCGGCGGGATCTCATGGCGGCATGGAGAGTGCGATTGTCGCAACCCAGCGCTGGGCACGCTACAATTGTGGCGATAAGTCCCCTCTTTGAGGAGTGGCTAGAGAGGCGCCACGGCGTCCTCACCTTCCGCCTGACGCAGGTTCTCACCGGACATGGTTGTTTCGGGAGGTTCCTGTTCAGGATAAAGCGGGAGGAAACGCCCGGGTGTCACCACTGCGTGGATCGCCCAGAGGACACGGTGGAACATACGGTGGAGGTCTGCCCGGCCTGGGCGGAGCACCGCCGTGTCCTCACGGAGGCGATCGGCAGCAGCGACCTCTCGCGTCCGGCCCTGGTTCAGGCCATGGTTCGGAGCGAGAGTGCATGGGAGGCCGTCACCTCCTTCTGCGAAGCAGTAATGCTCGCTAAGGAGGAGGCGGAACGTGTAAGGGTGAGGCAGGGTTCACGCCCTCACGCCCTTAGTCGCCGCAGGAGACGCCCCGGGCGTCGGGAGTCACAAAGTGACTTCCGGCCACCGTAGGCGCGGGCCTGCGGACGGTGAGCGATGGGTAGCTCGCCGTCCGACAAGGACCAGGCCCGGGTCGACGGCGCGTTGTGTTCCACGCGCGCCTCAAAGAGACGTCAGCACCAACTGACGGGGTCCGCTGGGGCCAATGCCTGCCAGGGTTGCGAGTTGTTTGAAAGGGATATCGGGGCCCTGGCACACAGGCAATGGAAGGAACACGGGTGGGTTTTAGTCAGTAGAAGTCTGACATGCCCTCCCGCTCAGCCCAGAGCGGGAGAAGTCATCTGATGATTTCCCACCCAAAAAAAAAAAAAAAAAAAAAAAAAAAAAGGTTAGTGTTGGAATTAATTAATCCCGATTAGTATAAGCTCAACTGCATGTTAATCGTTGTAATTAACTTTAGCAGACTTATCATTTTAAAATGGCTGTAATTTTTTTTTACTGAATGTATGAATAAAAACACAATTGAAATTAAATAGTTTTTGTTTATTTTAATGATTTAACATACTTTATATACTTTAGGTAGAAGGAACTGAAAAATATATACAACTAAACAAACTTATGAAAAAAATTAACACAAATGCCACTTTTGAGGTCAATGTTCAGAAAAAAAATCTTTTAATATTTACATATTTTTTTTAGGTTTCGTAGCATTCAGGACATACTACAGCCTGATGATCAGGGAAAATCCATTTGTTGCCCGTTTTGCACCACTTTTCATGATGAAATTGGGGATAAATCTGCAAAAAACATCTAAATAAACCCCTAATGCTCATTTTAATTTCTTTACACATTTAAATAATAGTAAATATAGTATAAAAACTTAACTCAAAATAAAATAAAAGTTACTCAACTCAATTTGGTACGCTAATACTCGCGCGGACTATAATGGTAGGCCCACGATTTTAGCGCCTAATTGTACAAACATGTGTACACGCATACGTCACGCGTGTCACTGACCTGTCTACAAATTTATTGAACGAGGCTTACCTGGAATCGGAACTCTCTAACTCTTAAAACTTAAAAGATATTGAGATGAATGTTACCCTGGTCTACTATAGTAGGCCGCGCGTGTACTGTAGTGTTAACATCCCTACGTTCACACATCTCGTTTCCGTTTCATACTTACACATCGGTCATAACCTTTCTCTCTCTTTCACACACTCTTTTTTGTCAAATCCACATCTGCACATCAATTTAGCATAAAGTGCGCGCAAGATAACTCTGCGCGCGGCCGAAATAGGAACTAATTGAAGAGCCGCCATCTTGTCGTTTACGTCAGGTGTCAAGAGAGTTTGTTGTGTTCCGTGCTTTATTAATTTTCTATAAAATTAATCGCCATCATAATGCCGAAAGTTATCAAAAGTGCTGGCCGGGATATAATCTTAAAGGTCAAACATGCTTGTGAAGAAGAACGAGACAATAACGGACCAAAAGTGCCGTTTCGCAAAGTGAGAGCTCGCGTTGCCTTTCCTATGCCGAAACGTAGATCCACGCTCAAAAAAAAAGTTAGTTAGTCTGCCGAAGCGTATATCTACGCGCGATAACACGACATCGAAAAATGAACTTTTTGTGTGTAACCGAGAGTCTAAATCACTTTAACGCATTTAATGATTGAGATTATGACCGAATGAACTTAAAATATTA
Source organism: Peribatodes rhomboidaria (assembly GCA_911728515.1). Taxonomy (NCBI): domain Eukaryota; kingdom Metazoa; phylum Arthropoda; class Insecta; order Lepidoptera; family Geometridae; genus Peribatodes; species Peribatodes rhomboidaria. Next base: position 9,338,599 of record OU452189.1, read on the forward strand.
CCCAAAATTATTTTTTATCTGTGAAGTTAGTTCACAATAACAAGTGAAAGTGTCGTGTTCGCACAACTTTTTTCGGAGGTGTTTTTATCTGTTAAAGTAAGTATTTACGTGTATGTTTGTGATTTTGTTAGTCGTAATGTATTATTTATAGGTCAAAGTACAAATATACTTTAAATACTAAAGGTTTTCTTAAGTTTTATACGAGAATCGATACCTATAAAATTTGACGCCGAGAGTCAAGTTCAACCGACGAATTATTATAGTTTTTAATGATTTTCTTTGTGTTTTATACATCAAATTGAATAACAGCTTACTCGTGATTGACAAAACATTAACAGTGTCGGCAATTAGGCTTTATATTTATTGAATTGCAAATCCCATACAAAAGTTGTTTCTACATGGTGTTCAAAAATGATGTCACAGATTTTCTTTTACTTATACGTACATTTCTATGAAAATTATTGCTGTTGTTGTTTTGTTTATTAACGATGTTATTTAGTTAGTAGGATATTCTCTACACATTTATAAATGTTTACCACATTTATAAATATGTAGAGAATATTATGACTGACTGTTACAATCGTAAAATCATACTTGAAATCTGATTGACTTTGTTGAATTGTTATAGGAAGATGGTAGTTATAATGGATCTCGATCAACATCTGAATAAAGATGACTATATGTTATGCATACATGAATGCAAATGGCCATGGAGCATGACTCATTATATCAAGCAAAGTCAATGTTTCGTATGCAATATGAAGCCCAAAAGGAATGCACCATCTCATTTTACCCTGAATACCAACAGCGTTAGAAATATACGATTATTGATAAGCATCAGTTGGTTTTGGTGTAAATATTGTAATTACGCCGTATACGATCACTACTTAAGTGATGAGTGCGACTTTTATGTATATATTTTTTAGTTAATAAAAATAAAGCAGAATCAAAAACACAATAGAAATGATCGAAAAAGATGATTGTAATATATAAAATTAATTATTTTTCCAATCGTTTTGAGTGTGGGAAAGTCTCTACATACCTAGTTTCCAAGTTAGTATTTACCCAATTCTACTGTTAGAAATGTATTCTGATATCAAAACCAAAACAAAAAACAAGCTCTGCTTAGCTTGGGGCTAGATAATGCTGTGTGAATTTGTCCTGCATTTTAATTTCAATTTTAATTTTTAAAAACATAATGCTGCAGGTAATTATTGACACCTACTTACATTTTTATTTACTTTACTTTTTTTTCTAGATGGAATTTAAAGATTCTGAATCTAACAATGGTCCCCCGGATCCACAAGAGAATAATTTAATTACAGCACTGGTAGTGGCCAAATCTCCCAGTGGAAAAATAAAAGTGCTGTCGAACGACAGAATTATAATGAAAATGACAGAATCAGGAAGATTATTGCCAGTTATATTGCCAGATGGTCCTGCACGTAATGAGTTAATAGAGAATGCATATGGCTTACCTGGGTCCTCTGTTGTATGTATTGGAATTCGATACCATGTATTATTAAATTAAATCTTGACTTGAATTTATAACGGTTCCTTTTCTTTTCAGGATGATGTTCAGGGCAAAATTCATATTCCACCACCAATGATTGAGAATGAAATAGTTCATGAGGAGCCTAGTCGAATTGATGAAGAGGAGCTAGAATCTGTTCCTACGTCGTCTGTAGGTTTCACTAAACACTTATACTTGCAGATATATATTTTTCCCAAATAATTATGGTTATAATGTATGTACATTTTTATTTTTATAGGCTAACAACGTCTCTATCGCTGACATTTTCCCCGCGGATCTTGCTGAGGCATTAGCAATTGATTCCGGTAGCGAAGAGAGTGATGATGAAGAGTATTCCGCAGAGACTATACGTCAAATTTTGGACACGAGTGACGATGACATTGAAAACGAAGTTCCGCCAGCATTGATAGATAGTAACAGTTGGTCAAGTGATTTTTCAACTTTCACAAGTGTCCAGGAAATTTATACTATGCAACCAGGAGGACCTACAACGATGTCAACTGATCCTTTTCAATTATTCTCTTCTGTCTGGGACCTAAATATCATGGAAAAAATCGTACGCGAAACTAACGAGTACGCGTGGCAAACAATTGCGCGACTTAGTGAAGTTGGCATAAAACCTGAATCTAGATTAAACGACTGGGTAGAAATAACCGTAGAGGAACTTTACAAATTTTTTTCCATTATGATTTACATGGGTTTGTGTTACAGAGGAAGAATAGACGAATACTGGACTACGGATACGTTAGAAATGCCTCAATTTCGCCAGATTATGTCAAAAAATCGTTTGCTCATCATACTACGTTTTTTGCATTTCGTAGATAACGATTATTTAGATTTCAACTTACATGGACATGATCGTAAAACATCTAAAATAGCTCCTATCCTCGACCACTGTAATCGCAAATTTAAGGAGATGTATGTTCCCGAGCAGCACTTAAACCTTGATGAATCGTTGCTGCTTTGGAAAGGAAGGCTAAGCTGGATTCAATGTATTCGTTCCAAAGCAGCAAGATTTGGTATAAAGACTTACGAGTTGTGTGAAGCTCGAACAGGATATTTATTGACAATGGCCATTTATTCTGGAAAGAAAGGCACAAACTCGGAAAACCAAGCAATACATGGATTTACAGGAGCCTCAAGTAAAATCGTAATACAGCTGATGAATGAGTATTTTCATAAAGGGCACTGCCTTGTTATGGACAATTATTATAACAGTGTGGGTCTTACTCGATTTTTAAAAGAGCAGTGTCGTACTGATGTTCTAGGAACGCTAAATCGGCGGCGAAAAGACACTCCTCCTGATATAAAAGTCCTAAATGAACGACGTATAAACAAGGATGAAATAGTCGCTCGACATTGCAATAACATCACTGTCTTGTCATGGAAAGATGTCAAGTTAGTTACAATGATATCCACATATCACAATGCTGAGACGGCACCAGGCCAGCGAGCAGGTGTAGCGTGCAATAAGCCGCTCGTGGTCCATAGTTACAATAAGTACATGGGTGGGGTCGATTTGAAGGACCAGAAACTATCCATGTACTTATTGGAACGAAAAAGGGGCCTAAAGTGGTATGTTAAAGTGTTCAGAAGACTATTAAATGTTAGTATTTTGAACACTTTCATAATATATCGCGCAAACTCCCAAAATGACTCGCGTAAATTGGCACATAGAGACTATCGCTATGCCTTAGCTAAAGCGTTGTCACAGCGACATAATTTACCAACTCGCATCAGACCTGCCATAGAGAGAGGAAGGGGGGAAAGGTTAGATGGGATGGAACACTTTCCCGAATATGAAGAAGCTAATGAACGTATAATGAAAGGGCGTGTTCGCTTTAAACGGGGACGCTGTGTGCGATGTCTAAAACTCACAAATAAAAAGCGGACAGAGACCAATATAAAATGCTCAAAATGCCGAGTGTTTTTGTGTGTGGGTAAATGCTGGCGTGACTATCATACACTTGAAGCGCTATAAACAAAAATGATTTAAAAATGAAACAAACCGATTTGATTTACATTTAAGTTGATTTTATATTTTGGTTTTAGTTGTATGATTGTACTTAAATAAGTAAAACTAAAAACATTTAAGTGTTTTTTAAAAGTATTTTTTATAAACATAACAATGTTCATGTAACATATATGCAAATAGAACATATATGTATACGTTATGTAATAGAATAATAAAGATATCATCATGTAACTGAATTTTTAATAAGATTTCATGTTCCTATAACCACGTTAGGTGCGGCCTGTCATGTTAAGTCAAAATAAACAGTTCATAGAGGAATGAAAAATGAAACACCCTATATGTTATAGGCCGGAACGTAGATATGCGCTTATTGTACTTACGCCGGAACGTATATCTACGTTCGATTAATTGAAAATGATAACCACGTTTTTTATTGGTTTTTAGTTTAATTCAATGTTTATTCTAAATGTAAGGAGTCATACTTTATGTACTTTATAAAAGAAAACATAAATTTGATATATATACTTTTTAAACTATACAATACAATACAATACAATACATCTTTATTGCACACCAAAAATACAAAGTAAAACAAACATAAAGAGAATATTAAAAATAAAATATCATTCGGCAGTACAAGGGCGGCCTTATCGCCTAAAGCGATTTCTTCCAGGCAACCTTTGGATGGACAGGACAGAACGAAATATGACAAACGGTCGGTGGCATACATAAATACTAAATAATATATAAGTATAAATAATAGCATAAATAATAGTAAACAAATAAAACATATCATATCTACACAAATACCTTTAGACACATAATATATAAATTAATTAAATTGTACACAAATATAAATAATAAATATATACATATGTATGTACCAATTAACAAAGAGAAAGATAATGTTTAAAAATAAGATTTTTGAAAATGGGCAAAGATTCAGCCTGTCTGATGGCAACAGGCAACTCATTCCACAGCCGGACAGCTTGCACAGTGAAACCCTTACTGTATGCTAAATTGATGTGAGAGCAGGTATGGAGTTGTAACTTACGGGCACGCGAGGTTCTGAGTGAACCGGAGTGACCTTGAGCAAATTCAAAACGCTCCTTAAGATAGTGTGGAGTAGAGGGAACAAACAAAATTTTAAAAAGAAAGGAAAGGATGTGAGTTTTACGGCGAAGTCGGATAGGTAACCATTTGAGCTTTTGGCGGAATTCAGAAACATGATCATATTTCCTTAAACCGAAAATGAAACGAATGCAGTAATTTTGAAGACGTTCAAGTTTGTCAAGTTGCTCTTCGGTTAAATCCAGGTAGCAGGCGTCGGCGTAGTCCAATATCGGGAGGAGCAGAGATTTTACTAGCGCAGTTTTGGTAGTGATAGGAAGAAAATTTCGCAGTCTCCTAAGTGAAGCTGCTGTACCAAAGATTTTACGACTGACTTCCGCTAATTGTGAGCTCCAAGAAAATTGTTTATCCATTATTATTCCCAGATTTTTAACCGTTTCACTAATAGGAATGGGGATTCCATCAAAGATCACTTGAGGTAAATTGAACCAGTCGATTTTAGAGATCATACGTGAACTCCCAATAATAATTGTCTTCGTTTTGGCAGGATTTACCGAAAGACCGTATGATCTGCTCCAGTCACTTATCCGTCTTAAATCAGCGTTAGTAGACTCAATCGCCTCAGGCAGTTGCCCTAAAGGGGCTTGGGTATAAATTTGTAAATCGTCCGCATAGAGGTGATAGGAAGAAGTCAGCTGTGTAGAGATTGAATTTATAAAGATTGCAAAGAGAAGAGGAGATAAAACGCCGCCCTGAGGAACACCGGCAGAAATATAGCACCAAGTGGAGTGCGAGTCATCGATGCGGATTCGCTGCCGACGTCCAAACAGGTAACTTCGAAACCAATCAATAACCGTTGGAGATATGTTAAGAGAGCGGAGAATTGCTAACAAGACGTCAAAGTCGACATTGTTAAATGCATTGCTAAAATCCAGCAGCGATAGCACAGTCAGGTGACCGTGACCAATACCATCCCTTATGTCGTCGGTGATTTTCGTAAGAGCAGTCACAGTGCTATGACCGTGGCGAAAACCAGATTGAAATGGATTAAGGAGATTGTTTTTGAGTAGAAAAGAAGAAAATTGTTGATGAACAAGCCGTTCTAAGACTTTAGACAGGAAGGGGAGTATAGAGATTGGACGGAAATCTGAAAAAGAAACAGGATTCGATTTTTTGGGAAGCGGTGTAATTTGAGCTTCTTTCCACATTACTGGAAACGAACCCGAGGAAATGGAAAAGTTGAGGAGATATTGGACGACTGGAACAACTTCTTCAAGGATAGGTATGATCATTTTACGACTTATACTATCACTGCCAACAGCATTCGACGAAATTGATTGTAAACTTTTCTTAACATCACAAGCGGTAAATTGATTAAAAGTAAAAGAGTCATGATCGGGAGGTATAATAGAAGAAATAAATTTAAGAGTAGCCGCCTTCACTGGTCCATCAAAATTTGAGGACGAGCTAAAATGCTGATTTAGAAGGTTTATGTCCAAATTGTTCTGAAGAGTATCTTGACGAGATTTACCAACTCCCAAAGATCTGAGAAACTTCCAGACTTTCGCTGGATCTTCGTTTTCTACGGACTTATGGATGTATCGGCGTTGTGCATCCCTACACGCTCTATTGCAGACGTTGCGGCAATTTATGTACTTGTCAATATTCTCATCCGATTGGCGATATTTGAGCTTACTCTTAGCCACTTGTTTTTTGCGCATAAGGACACGTATTTCGTCATTTAGCCAAGGTGCCGGCGCATGTTTCAATTTAACTGCGCGAATAGGGGCATGGATGTCGTATAAATTATTTAAAATGCGATTAAACTGAGAAATTTTGTCATCCATACTAACAGCGTTTAGTACATCCGACCAATCTAATTCTAGAGCATCTTTGCGCAAATCGACTAGGTTCATACTACCAAAACTGCGCATTAGAAGAATTTTGGGCTTAACTTTAGGCGGGCGGACTTTATATGACAAAAAAATTAAATCGTGATGAGATATATCATCCGCAGCACACTGATCATGTTTAACGACATGATTCGGAGAAGATACCAGAATAATATCAAGAAGTGAGGGGATACTGTTTGGAGGATTATGAGTAGCATTGAGAGGGAGTATGGAAAGATTCAAAGCTGCAGCCAGCAGCTCAAATCTTCTAGATCTATGATCTTTCTTAAGTAAACAAGTATTAAAGTCGCCCATGATAATTGTGTGATTATAAGAGGTAGAGTAATTTTCTAAGAGGTTTTCAAGAGAAGAGAAATAATTGATATCACGAGAATGTGGATAATAAACCCCTAAAAGGATTTTAGTGTGATGCAGGACGACCTCAATAAGGAGATGTTCACCGGCATCTGATGGCGGCGGCTGTGCAGACATATTAACAATGGTAAAAGGAAAATGCGTCCGAATGTATATAGCGACACCACCGCCACCTCGACCAATGCGATCATTCCTTATTAATCTAAAACCTGGCAACGACACTGATGAAGAGGGGAGAACCGGTTTTAGCCACGTCTCCGAAACTAATATAGCATGAATATTAGGATTTACAAACGACGCAAGCATTTCTGGAAAGTGAGCCGTAATACTCTGGGCATTTATGTGAAGCACATTGAAATTATTGGAAACATCAGTCAACAAGGACCCAATGTTATCTGATAAGGAGGGCAGACTGCGAAAACTGTCCAAACTATCGTCAGATGAAATCGATGAAGAACACGTTAAAAAATCATTGTCACTGCTAGACATAAAAAATGGTACTAAATTATATTATGATAAATATAAATAAATAAAAAATATATGTTTATATAAATATATATAATTATACTAAGACAGAATAAAAAACAAAAAAAAATATACTACAAGTCGTCCACCTGCCAGCTGTGTTAAAACTAAAATAACAATTTTAAAAGAAAACACTAGGTACACTATAAAAAACAAAAAAGCCAGAAAAATTAAATGAAAAGGTACAATTTAAGCAAACCAAAAAACAAAATAGTTATTTAGAAAAGAGTTAATTTTTAGTTGTTAATTCGGGAATAAAAAAGGGTTTGTAAAGAACTAAATACCAAAAATTAAAAAAAAAAAAAAAAACATTACGATGTCACTGTCAAAGATGAATGACTGACAGAAATTACGACAATGACAGGTATAATGATGAAAAATGTACTTGAAGCTTGAACCTTGCAAAAAATTAATAAAAAATTGAGTGTAGACTTACAATCTCTGAGAAAAAAAGTGTTGGTCAAGGATAAAAAACACTACTACCCTGTAACATAAACAAATGAATGAAAAAGTCGCAGCACGGATTCACAATGAAGTCTCAAGAATCACTTCCTTACGGGACCCGCTTTCTTCACTTGCACTCTTCTTGGTCTGCTCGTCGATTCTTCAGCTTCACCAGCCGCCACTCGGCTGACTACGGCTTGCGGCTTAGCAACAGTGTTCTTGATAGCAGCGAGCTCGTCCATACTGTTCACTCGATGCCGCACACCGTCGGGACCGAGCACAAATATGTTGCCCTCTCTCGTCCAACATTTTGAAATGCCAAAACGCTGACGAGCCGCCAGGAACACGTCGTGTCGAGTCTTCGTCAGGAATTCGGAGAGTGTGACTCCCGAACCCTTGAGACCAGCTTTAGATGACCAAATTTTGTCCCGGAGAGCCACATCATTTAGCTTGAAAAGCACGGGCCGCGGCCTGTCTGCCGCTGCACGCCCCATCCGGTGGCATCTGCTGATATCATTCAAAGAGAAATTTGGTAACTTCAGCCGCTCCGCCAATGCTGATACAACGATGTTGGAAGTGTTTTCCTTTTCTTCTTCGGGAAGTCCGTGGAGCAGAAGAATTTTTCGACGCGTGCGCATCTCACCAAGGTCAATTTGCTTAGCCAAAATGCAAATTTGACTTTGAACAGCCCGGAAGGTGGTAACCACAAAGGCTTTGAAAGAGGCCAATTCAGCTGCTAGCCCTTCAGAACTAGATGGAGGAGTATTCGGCAGCTGCCCTTCGATGCTGTCCAAGCGCTTGTGGAAAGTTTCCATCATTAGGCCCAGTGACTGTTGTATGGCGTCCATCTTGTTGAGTAGGAAGCACGGTCAGAAATTAAACAAGTGGCAAAATATCAGTGCACAGTGTTGGGATATAGGAGATAACACTCAGTGGCAGGTAGGGTTAGCTAATACATGCATTTATGCATGAAAAACTTGTAAGTATACTTGTATTTTATTTTTAAAGATTAAAAAACAGAGATCAATTTTAAAACGATGTTTACTTTTTCTCACCTACCGCCAAAAAAAAACTATTTATAATTTGATACTTTCTTCGTGACAAAAGAAACTCTTCTGAAATAATAAACAAATCATCATTTTTAATTGTAAAATGCAATTAAATAAAGTTTAAATATGTATTTATTCGAAATAACAATAAAACACTTTATATGTCACGTTGTTAGTTACTAATAAATTTTTGAAATATTAACACGAGCTGCCGCGCGCGTACCATTTTCCGCGGCAGATATCGCATTCGGAGCGCGTTGTCGCCCGGCAAAGGAGAGGATATTTGACAGGTAATATTTAGGGCTGCCATAACCATGGAACCTCCCTTTATCTTATGGATTATTTTTAGCTTGATAATGATGTTTGATTGTTTTCATCGCGAATATCAATCAGTCGTAGAGCTGAAAGTGGTTTTCTTTCTCGTACGTATTTCGATGTAGATGTTAATTGATTACTTACTTTGTATAAAGTTTTGTCATTATTTTGTTACAGGCGTTTCGGAACGTACTGTCACCCAAATAACACAAAAGGGTAATGTTGCAACAGCTTCATCTTCTAAAATTGTGACTCCAGGAAAAATTTTTTTATTTTACTTCTCCTTACTTGATTTTTTTTTTAATTTTATTTACTAGCCATGTTGCAAGACTTGTAGGTAATAAAATTGTGGGCGGGCTTTTGCGAGCGAGAGAGCTAGCAAAGGGAATTAATGCACGTTTGTGTTGATAATAATGTTAGTGACCATGACAATTTAAAAACTTATTTTTAATTAAAGTTTATTTGGTTACTTTCAGGTGATCATTATGATCATAACTACAGTTATGATCATACATATTGAGGAAATTGTGGAAAATCCAGTTGTTGTCCGAGGTAATGATACTCATTTTTCAATATTACTTAAGTTTTGCTAAAACTTATGTTCTATTTTCTAATATACCATTTTCTCATTTTAGAACATCCAGTTGATCATTTATATTCAAGACCAGTAGAAATATTTGCAGACCCTCCTGCATCTTCATTTCTCAATACTGGTAATAATTTTTAAAAACTTTTAAAAGTTTTAGTTTTTATGGTTTTTAATTTTACATTCATCAACCCATGTGAAACCTCTGTGTACAAAATACAATTGAAAATTACCAATAACTCTTTCGAAAAAACAAATGTAATTTTGCTTTTATGTACTGATACTCTAGAATATTCTGTTTGTCATATCTAAATATGAGCATTTAGAAACCATAAAAATACAAGATCTGCATTTAATTATGTTACAGTATGTATATTTGTAAAAGTAGGAATTTATGATCAGATCATCAGAGCTACTTATCCAATTCAAAAAGTTTTAGTGGAAAATAGTAATTTACTAAATAATTATGTTTTATTGCAGATTTCACTACATTCAATGTCTTTGAGTCAAGTGAAATACCATCAACAAGCAAATGTGAAAAATCATCACGTCATATACAGATTCACTCTTTGGGATCCCAATGTTAGAATCATAGAAACTTACCTAATTTTAAAATATTTAAACATTGTCATAAAGATTACCTACTTTTTTGTGAAACAAAAATGGTTTCTTTACACAAAACTGTATTCTATGTTTTAGGAAACACGCATCATCTCTTTAAGTAGTTAATCTTACTTTGGTTATGATGTCCTTAGTGTGATTGATTTTATTTTAGAGATGTCAAAAACGAAATTTTATACAAGCAATATTGGAATAAATATTGCATTAAGAAATAGTGTGATGGCAAACGTTTAAATGTTGCTCAGGATACCTAAATAGTTACCTGATATTCTTGATTCACCCTTACTTATAATTGAATGTTTCTTCTATTTACAGATGTGACTCGTAGTGTGGAGCGAACTCAATTGAAAAATAAAGCACCAAAAAAAAAATTGGTATTAGGGGAGGAGGTAAATATTTACTAAGCACTTATATTTTTAACACAAACTTCAAAAATATTTTTACTATACTTACTTACTCACAGTATACTAGCTATAGGTACCTAGTTTCATAAAAATAAAGTACTAAAAATAAGTTCAACAATGTTTTACAAAAAGTTATGATAAAATTCTTTACTCAAAAATGCATGTAATGTAGTTATTATTTTGACAACCTTGTTTGAGCAAAGTCGACCTTGCCGTTCTGTTTCAAGGAGCGGCCGGCAAAGTTTTGCTGGTCGCTCTAACAGGCCGGCAAAACATTGCCGGCCGCTATTTTGACGTTTCAACGTTTTAAAAAAACTAAATGCAAAAAGATTTTATTTAAAACACAGCTGTTTGTATATAAAGAGATAGGTACAAAAAGATTGTATTCCATATTTGGCTGTATAGTTCCAACTACCATTGCTAAAAAAAAATCAAAGAAGTAACAAAAGCGCAGGAAAGTCGGTAATGAATTTTAGTAACTGTACTTTTCATAATTGTCATTTTGATTAAATTTCTAGTTAATTTATTTATATTTTATTTAAATTACTTGCTAGTTTTATTTAGGTTAGGTACTTGCATTTTTGAGTAAAGCACTATACAAGCCTTGGCCCACAATGACTGCTTCGCTGGTCACGCTATGATTGCCTCGAGCTAGCCTAGCTACGCTCTAGACCTTCCAGCTTTGCCATCATTGCAGCACTTGATGGACGAGCTGAGATAAAGGCCGAGCCGTAGGTCGAGGCCTTTACAGCGAGCACGCTGATCGCGCTAATAATTACCAGTTTATAAATTAAATAATATAATGTTTCTTTTACAGCTAACAAATTGACCACAAACAGCAGGTGCTTTATAAAAAAAATTAAGAAATTTACAGTTGAAGAAAACAAGACTCGGAAGTCATTTTTGCAAAGATAGGATGTTGTTAAGACAATAAGCTGCAGCCAATTGTTTAATAAAAATTTTGATAAAATGTCACAACAAGCCCAAGATTTTCTATTCATGCAGTTAAAAATGGCAAACAGAAAGAAGAAGGCAATGAGATACACTACCAGTAAAAAGCATTTGGCGTTGACCCTAATGAAGGAAAGCCCGAAAGGATATAGATTGCTCCAAAACATATTTAATTCGCCCAGTAAACGAACTTTATATCGTTTGGCTGAAAATATAATGTTCAATGTGGGGCTAAATGACAATATTTTTCGAGTACTAAAGCACAAAACACAGAAATGGGACACAAAGAAGAAACTGTGTTCTATTTTGTTTGATGAGGTTGCTCTGACACCTCATCTCACTTATGTTGAGTCCCAAGATGAGATAAGAGGATTTAAAGACTTTGGGTATGAAAGAGTACTAAGGTTTTGCGATCATGCCTTAGTATTCATGCTAAAAGGAGTGTGCTCAAACTGGAGACAACCTATATGTTTCTACTTTTGTGAGGGAACACCTGCAGCTGCTACAGTAGTAAGAATTTTAAAGGAAGTGGTCACTAAAGCGTCAGAGTCAGAATTGATACCTTTAGCTATTAGAACGACTTTTAGAACAGCCATAAATATGTTGAAATTGGAGACTGCACGCAAAAGGATTTTAAATGAGGAATGCAATGGTGAGTAGATAAAATCTCTTTACAAATATCCCTTGCGTGCACATTGTCTGCTTAGAAGTTGGAAAATATCTGGGATAAAAAGTACCCATCAACATTATATTTAAATATCCATCTGTATGTTAGTACATGTCATATGTCACCTGTGTGCTAATTTTCATCTGTAATCTGATCTGTAATACTTACATCAAATTAACTTGTTGAACTAAATATAATTTATTGTTTGCAGATGGTACTATTGAGGTGTCAGGACAACAGTTAAGTGTAGTGTTTGATCCCCCACACCTACTTAAGGGCCTTAGGTACAACCTGCTCACGAAAGACATGCTCTTCAAAGGCCATGGCTGCTGTTGCCCTCGTATATAGTGACTTTGAGAATATAAGATCCACCATTTCGGAATTTGATTTCGATCAGGTTCTGCAAATTGGTGATGATCTGTACGTAAAAGAAGAACGGAAACTTGCAGCCCACATTATTAATATACTTATGTGCTGATGAAATACCTACTGCAATACCAATCGGAGAACTTCTTGTTTAGGTTGAGCGCAACTGGGCACATCAAGCCTTGTCCACCACGACGCGTCACAATACGATTACAAAATATTAGAACTTCGAAACGCGTTACAAACGTAAGTTTTGAAAGCGATTGGAACGACAGTAAAGACGGTTGCGTATTTACAGGCGCGAATTACTCCGTATCGTTTTGGCGTTACACTCATCGCAATAATAACGAAACTAATGTAAAATATTATATTTTCAAAAGCCACGGGGTTAATGAAAATAATAAAACAAACTCTGACGGTGTAGCAAGGATTTTTGAATTAAATTCACTAAAATCGTTAGCCCGCGCTCTCATGTTGTTCCGTATTGAACACGATGGTCGTTATGACATATTTAAATTTAGCGTAGTCAACCTTTCGGAAACAAATCCTAATAATAATCTGTCGCGTCTTGCTACACCCAGTCCGGGTTGTACTCAATCATTAAACGAAGAAGTACATTCATCGCCGCACTCTTCCGGTCTGGTAGAAAATACTAGGTCGGATCTTGATCGTACCCAATGTAGTAGGAGTTCGGTTTCGTCGGTTCAAAAAACTGGGTCCTCGCAGTGTTAAATCTGGGCTGATGTTAAGCGAAAAACATGTCGCAGTTCGCCGCATGTCGTTCCAACGCAACCAGATATGAGCCAAGGTAGTACGGTTTCTGGCTCTACTTCGAACGAAATCAAATTGACACCCTCAACTTCTGCTCTGTCGTATGCAGCAGTAGTTCAAACAAATTTGAGAAAACCCATATGCTACTGCTACCGCTACTGCTGCCAATGTAAAAGTCGCAAACACAAACGAAAAAACCGATCACGACTCAAAAACTAGTGGTAGTAATTAATAGAGTAGATAATTTAAAATTATCATATTTAAGACCAGTTGTTGTTCTCAATCAATTAGAATCATCGGAAAATCAACCAAAATCGGAAGTTAAAAGGAGCCGACCCATTAAAAATAAAAACGGACGAAAAATACCAAAGAAAATGCACAATAGGATGCGGAAAAAAAAAAATATCGAAAATAATCCACAAAAGCATCGCGATGCTGTAAAAAAATATTCATGAAATAATCCTACAATCGCGAGGCCGTAAAAATGTACACAACGAAAAAACCAGAGGTACACCGTGATGCCGTAAAAAACACATTAGAGAAACCGGAAATACATCGCGAAGCCGTGAAAAAATACACATCTGAAAAACTAGAAATAAATCGAGATGCTGTAAAAAAATATGACGATATTAACCCCCAAGTAAATCAAGAATCGAGTGCGCGCTATAAAGTGAGTCGGAATGTGGACGTTCCGTTACGTAGCTCGCGAAATTTAATAAGTGAGAAACGGGATGTCGAATTAAACTCTGTAAAGTCGTACGCACTAAAAAAACCATCGCTTAAATTGTCCGGCACTAAAATATGTGAACATTGTCAGGCGCGTCTCTTTGATGAGGAATCGTCTCGAAAACAATGGTACTGTGGATCCGGGGCCAATAATGTCGAAGCGTTTGCACCATTGACGGAAGATTTTTACTCGCTTTCCAGTTTCGAAAAAAGATCCCGGGCATAATAATTAATTTGACAATCGACAATGACAATAACAATCGACAAACAATATCGGTCTATACATAAACGATCCATCGGAGCGGGAAGATTTAGCGCGTAATCAAAGCTTAGACGTAAGGTGACCAGATCGATTCGACATTTTTTAGAAAACGTATTTTTTTTATAAATTGCATTAAAAGATTGCATTCAGAGCCTTCCGATGACGCGTTCATAGTATTTATAAAAACTTCACAAGCCACTGACGGGAACGTGCCCGGCGATCAGCCAATAGGAAACGAAATAAGCGCGTTAATTTGTACAAATACGGAAAATTACGTTCCGAGGTCTATTGCCATCTGAAAAGTGGGTGAGAGCAAACCTCACACTGTGGACCCGTCATGCACCCGTTGTATGAATGTTTCCAGTATCCACTTTTGTATCCGGAGGGCAATACAGGATGGATTCCGGGGAAGCTCGACAACAATGGCAATAATCTTACTCAGGCCAGATATGTCAGATGTCGTTTGCTTTCAGAAGATAGATTCAGTGGGCAGTAGATCTCTACAGTCGAATCGCGGAAGAAAGGCTTCGATATATGCTTAACATGCAAGCGAATCGTAGTAACGAATTAAGGGCCGCGCCCCTCCAGGAACTGTTAAACGACGAGACGATCGCTGGAGAAGGCGTTGTACCGGGACGTATCTACTTATCGAATACTCTTACAGGGGGGCCGAGATTTATGAAGCTTAAATATTTAGATTGCATTGCAATAGATTGGGACCTCCTTACCTAAAGGCCAGGGCCCCAATCCACTTATTTGTGCGAGAGTGTTCAATTTGCGTTTGCTCGCATTAATACGAGAGTTGCGTTCCGGCGCATGGTTCGGAACGATCGAGTATTTAACGTACATGTGTTATAGAGTTCCCAAAAGAGGACTGCCTCATGCCCACATTTGCTTTAGAGTACAAGGAGGAGGTCCAGTAGAGAACGTAGACATAGATAAAGTATGCCGTGCCGACATACCCGACGCTCTGGAAGCGGAGGGCAGGTTACGTAAAGCCTTCCTGAATCATATAATTCATGGACCGTGTGGGCGAGAGAGTGACCGGCCGTGCAGTAACGACAATGAAAAACAAAAATGTAGCCGTTTTCCAAAATTCGAAACCGACGCGTTACCTTCTGTGACGACAATGGTTTCATTCATTTGTATCGCAATTCCAAAAACGAAGGTGTAATTAGATTCCGCAATAGAGAAAGAAAAGTAAAAGATTTGTGGGTCGTCCCGTACAACGCCAGTTTGCTTTTGAAATACGATGCTCACACATGTCGAGATATCCTCGCACCGTAAAATACCTCTTTAAGTACATGACGAAAGGCCCTGATGAAGCGCGCGTTGCTGTTGTTGACGACCAACCGACGAATGTTATCGAGCACTACGTAACGAAGCGGTACATAGGGTCAAGCGACGCGGCTTGGCGAATATTAGAATTCGACGTCACTGCTCGCGAACCAAAAGTCAAACAGTTAACCGTTCATTTGGAACATCAACAAACCGTATATTTCAAACCGGGCCACGAAACCGATGTAAAAAGAGATTCATCTGATTTGTTAACGTATTTTAATCGGCCAGAGGGCGAACGATTCGACAGTTTAAAATACGCCGACTTCTATGAAAAATATATCGTCCACCCAAAACGTCCGAGTTCAAAAGTCGCGATTTTTGAATCCACAAACAGCACACTTTTAACGGAACGTCAGAGAGGTCAAATGATTGCGCGTTTGTTCGGGGTCGGGCCCAACACAGGTGAACAATTTTACCTTAGAATACTGTTAAAATTTTTTGCGTGTCGAGGTTACACTGATCTTTTGCGTCTCGGTGGTCCAGATTGTACTACTTTCCAAGAAGCAGCCAAAGCTGTAGGTCTCGCGGACGACGAAGTCGAGTACGAAAGGGCTATGCAGGAAGCTTCAACTTATTTCACCGGCCACCGCCTGCGCCGGTTTTTCGTACTGTTAGCTGTTAACGGTGCCCCAGTCGCGTCGCTATAGGACACATTTAAAAACCAACTTTGTGAGGATATTTTGCACAGGATGCCAAATGAATTCGAAAACGCTTACAAATTGTGCCTCACACAAATAAATAGAATGTTGCGTAAACATGGGCCTTCGCTCGCATCATTGGGACTTCCGAAAGTCCAGGATAATTCTACAGAATTAGCCAGAGAACGCGTCGAATAAAATGTTGATAAGCAGATAATTGTTGTCGATGACAACATCCAACATCCAACATCCAGGCTCTCATCGGAACAGTTTGCTATATTCGAATACATCGATCGTCCTTGCGTAGATCATGACTTCGGCGAAATAAATCCGTGCGCTTATTTTCATAGACGGTCCTGCAGGTACAGGTAAAACAACGTTGCTAAATACGATAACGGCTCACGTACGCGTAACTTAGAATCTGTAGTGATTTGCACGGCCTCATCAGCGATCGCTGCACAAAACATGGAAAATGCTTTTACCGCGCATTCAATGTTTAAATTTCCGTTGGATATCGTAGACGACAGCGGTTATTGGAATATTACGAACCAAACTCAGCGCGCCGAGTTAATATTCCACGCGACGGTAATAATATATCACGAGGCGCCAATTGCACACAAGTATCTAATACATATGTTAGATCGATCATTGCGCGACCTCATTAAGTCTGAAAAAATCTTTGGTGGTAAAATAATAATATTTGCGGGTGATTTTCGTTTCTCCAGTCGTAGTCGTGGTTAACGCTAAAACCGATTCAGACATTCTAAACAGTTCGTTAAAGAAATCCTCGCTTTGGCAAAATTTAAAAAAATTCACATTAGTAACATCGCAAACATGTAGAGACGATCCAGAGTACGCGGAATTCCTGTTAAAATTAGGCTCAAACAAATTGCCGACTGTCCCTCTGAAGGTTGGTAGAAATATTCAAAGGATAATCGATGAGCCGGACGTTTGCGCACTCAGAGCCATTTTATGCACCCGGAATGTTGCAGTTCGCGAAATTAATTCAATAATTTTAGATCGCGTGTCAGGAGAAATGCTTCATTTTTAGTCGAGTGACAAAATAGAAAACGACGATGCGGACGAACTGTACCTTAAATCGACTGCAACCTCAAGGCGTACCGGAATTCGATTTAAAACTAAAAGTAGGATGCGTGTGTATGATCATCAGGAATTTATCTTTTGCGGACGGCTTAGTCAACGGCACGAAAGTGATTATAACGGCAACGTCACCTCTATTAATAACGGTACGCAAGAGAGGTTGCAATGAAAATATTCCCTATTTCATTCCGCGTACAGTGGACCCCCGATAATCCGGCCCCTGTCTAACTAGCCTAGCCTAGTCCTAGCGTGCGTTCATTGTTTACTATTTATTCATTGTGTATTAGGTATAGTACCTAGTAATGTCGTCACAAACCCAGAAGCGAAAGCACAAAACGTTGACAATTAAAGAAAAATGTGATATTTTAGATCGCTTAAATCGCAATGAAACTTTCAGTAGTTTAGCAAGTGAATACGGCGTAGGCCGATCTACAATTTATGACATTAAAAAAAAACCACGACACGATTAAGAAGTTCGTGTCAACTACTGACTGCGGGCCAGGCAAGAGACAGACACTCAAGAAAGCTGAACATCCAGAAGTGGAAGAAGCTTTGTACATGTGGTTTCTTCAGGAAAGAAACAGGCATGCACCAATTTCGGGACCCATGTTGGCGATGAAAGCTAAGTTTTTTTATAAGGAAATAACAAAAAAAGATGAAGATGATAAAGAAGAAAATGTTTGTCTTGAAATGTCTGACGAAGATATTATAAAAGAGGTTTCTAATAATACAACAAACGATCAGGAAGATAACGACGACGTGATTGCAACTGCTCCACAAGTCACACATCAAGACGCAGTTAACGCTTTTGAGCTAGGTTTACAATGGGCTGAAGAGAATGGTACATCCTACAACGAACTTTTACTTTTGAGAAGACTGAGGGACAAAGCTCTGATCTCGCGTTATAACAACCTTAAACAAAAAAAAATTGATGAATACTACAATTTCAAAGCTTCATAATTTGATATAGTATTCACTACATGATTTTGATTAATAATTCTTGATTATTTTGGTAGATATGTATGTGCATTTATGCTTAATTTTATAATAAAACGTAAGCTCTCAATTGTTATTTAATTTACTAAATTCGACTTACATAAATTAAGTCTGATTTGTACTTCAAAGTACATACATATGTACGTATAATATACAAGGTGCCCGTTTTACCCCCAACAATATTTTGACAGCCGATGCCAACACTGATGTGGATTTCATCTCCGAAGGTTTGATTCACCTCAGCATGTTAGATAACCAGATAATACGAATCAAAGTTTGATGTAAAATTGACCAGCTGCAACCCTAACATACGAACAGCTGACAAACGACCTTGTCTATCAAAGACTAAATTTTGCGCAGAAAGATTTTTTTATTACCTAATTCTAAACTGTGAACGAAATAAACATAAATTAAATTATCGAAGTACCAAGAACTCCAGAATCTGAATTTCTGTACAACGATACTATAAAAAAAGTACGAGATATGGTTAAATCTTTTAAAAAGTCACCCTTGAAAAACGACTTGTTGCAGAAATACTCTGTAGAAGAATATGGAAAGGGCTTGGATTTAATACTCGACTGTAAGACACGGTGGAACAGCTTGTCCGATATGATTGGCCGATTTTTAAAATTAAAATCATGTGTCATGAAGGCATTACTGGATTTAAAATCTAATATGAATTTGACAGAACAAGAAATTCAAGACCTGCATGACATTCATCATAGTTTAGATGTAATAAAAACAACTGTGATGTCTTTGTGTCGCCGGGATTCAAACTTAGTGACGGCAGATGCTGCTCTTCAGTTTATGTTAAATAAACTTGAACATCAGCACAACGAACTCAGTAAAAAGCTTGCTATTTCTCTTAGAAAACGAATAAAAGAGAGACGAACGACTGTATCTGGTATTTTACAGTATTTGCATAACAATGAACAATTTTACGAAACTATATCAACAGAAACCTTCACAAAACCGACGTCAGATTATATAAGGACATATATTACAAGATTATTAGAAAGACTGAAATTTACAGCTACCATAACGTCTGCACAGACAAGTCAAAGTCCAATACAACAAATAAGCACAGCACATATCACTGACTCCAGTGACGAAGAGTTAACTGTGGCCGAGGAATTAGAAAAAGAGATAAGCAAAGCTACGTCACAGGCACAGGTAACCAAATCTACGATTAGCACCGATCTTGAGTCCATTGTTAGAGTGGAAATGTGCATCTGTGATAGTACTGGCGGTGGTCGTGGAGTATACCTGACAGCAGCGTATAATTATTTACTATCAATTACACCAACAAGTGTTGAAGCTGAACGTGCTTTTTCTTTAGCTGGTTATCTATGTAGTAAATTAAGAAGTTCATTAAGCAATAAAACACTAAATGCGTTGTCGTTTATGAGATCTTATTTTCAGGAAAAGTCAAATAAGTAAATAAGCATCCGTTTGGGAAAAAATATCCTTATTTTGTTACGAATCTAAATAATATATTTGCGTTGTGACTTGTGATTATATGATTAGTATTTTTAAATTAATAAAAGATTCTGTTAGTTTATGCTGTTGATTATGTGAAATTATTGTTTATGTCCAAATTACTCAATAAAAACTTTATTTTAATCAATGTTCTATTACACTAATCTTATTACATTTACATTGTCCATTATTATCATACCATATCATAAAACATTCGATTTCAAAAATATCTTATAAATTACGTAATTACGTAGTTACGTAATTGGACTACCAAAATTCGTAATCAGTTACGTAATTAACAAATCCGTAATTTTGGAAGCCCTAGCCGTGCAGGCCCGACGGCTTGGCCACCTCGTTCGCCGGACTTAACGCCATTAGACTTTTTTCTGTGGGGTTACATTAAAAATGTGGTTTATTCCGAGCCGTGTAATACCAGGGAGGAAATGATACCGCGTATTACAGCGGCATTTAACCAAGTAACCCCACAAATGCTTAGAAACGTAATGGCGTCAATTTCTCGTCGTGCTCGGCTATGTATCGAGAAGGGCGCCCAGCACTTCGAGCTTTTTTTGTGATGTGTTGTGTCTTGTGTTGTGTGTGGCCGAAGAAATCAATGTAAGAGTTTAGTACCTAATTCGCATCACTTAAAATAAGAACGTAGATGCTGATTATGGATTCATATTAATGTAATATTAAAAGGTTAATGAATATTACAGCCAAAAATTAGTAGGTATTGTATCTTCCGTACTCATTAAATGGGTTTAAACTATAGTTTTTTATTAAAGTTTTTGTTTGTTTGACATTTGTAATTGCATTTATCTGATAAATACCTACCTACCTAATTTTAATTTTTCAATTGTGACATTTATAACTTATTCATTACTACAATCTTATTTGTAACGGGTGGTTAAATTGTAAGGGCCGATGTTGAATGTGAACCACACCTAAACGCCAAGTTTTTTTCCGAATTTTATTTGAGATTTCCCTATTTCAGACTTACTCAATTTGAACCATGGAGAGATACACAATCCAACAACGTGTTAAAGTTATCCAGACTTATTATGAAAATGGGCGTTCAAATCAAAATGCATATCGTGCACTTCGTGATTTTTTTGGTCAATTTGGTCGTCCAAATGTGCGTACAATCGCAAAAATCGTGGAAAAATTCGAGCAAACCGGGTCTGTAGAAGATGTGAGAACACCAGTGCATGCTCGTACAGCTCGTACTGCAGAAAATATTGCTGCTGTTCGCGATAGTGTGGCTGAAGAGCCGTCCACCTCAACTCGTCGTCGTGCCCAACAATTGCACCTCTCACGCTCGTCGTTGATGAACATTATGCATAAAGACTTGCATTTACACGCTTACAAGGTGCAATTGGCTCAAGAACTAAAGCCTCTTGACCATTCCAAACGTCGTGAATGGGCAGAATGGTGGCAAGAAATGGCAACAGTGGATGATCAATTTTCGAAGAAAATCATCTTCAGTGATGAGGCACATTTTCACCTCAGTGGATTCGTCAATAAACAGAATTGCCGCATTTGGGCGAATGAGAATCCAAGAGTGATTGTCGAAAAACCAATGCACCCACAAAGAGTGACTGTTTGGTGCGGTTTATGGGCTGGCGGCATCATCGGGCCGTATTTTTTCCAAAATGAGGCAGGTCAGGCAGTTACTGTGAATGGTGTTCGCTATCGTGAGATAGCGAACTTTTTATGGCCCGAATTGGAAGATATGGATGTGGACGATATGTGGTTTCAGCAGGACGGTGCCACTTGCCACACAGCTAACGAAACAATGGCTCTTTTGCGCAACAAATTCAATGGCCGTGTTATCTCACGTAATGGCGATGTCAATTGGCCGCCAAGATCATGTGATTTGACACCGTTGGACTTTTTTCTTTGGGGTTATTTGAAAGAAAAGGTGTACGTCGATAAGCCAGCAACAATTTAAGAGCTAAAGGATGAGATAATTCGGCACATTAACGGCATAGAACCTCCATTATGCCTCAGGGTCATCGAAAATTTGGACCATCGGATGGAGGTGTGCCGCCGTGGTCGCGGCGCCCATTTGGCCGATATTTTATTCCATACATAATTGAGTAATACCAATATATCATAATAAAATAAAATTACAATAATTTCCTAAATAGTTTGTGTTTTATTCAAAATCAACATCGGCCCTTGAAGTTTAACCACCCATTATAAAAAAAATGGGTAAGCGCACTCAAAAGGTGGATGAAGAGTCCGTAAAATTAGCAATTTATGACGTAATTCAAAGACGGTTGCCGTATAGGAAAGCTGCATTGAAATATAACATTCAGACATCGACGTTGGAGAGTAGAGTCAAGAAATTCAAAGATGGCTCTAACACCGATGGACCCTCTCGAACAATTCATTCTAAGTTCACAAGTCTACAAGTATTCTTTTTGGAAGAAGAGACACGCTTGAATGACTACATTATATTTATTTAATATCTGCAAAATGCATTATGGGCTAACGACAGTACATATTCGCAAAAAAAATCCATTCCATTCCATGCTATCTTTGGGACTTTCAAGGAAGACCTGGGAATCCTAGCGCAGATTACAAGCACAAGGACATGGTTTACTAGGGAGCAAATGGGAACTCATTTCAGAAGCCCTAAGTGAAGTGGCTCAGAAGTTAGCATAAAATTGCCTCTGTTCAAGTGTTACTCCAAGATGAGCTGTGCAAATCAATCCAATTTGTTGACCAGTGTTTACTCACAAGTGCTATACCGTGCTTTAGTGGAAAGCGCATCCAAAAGTTCGGTAATGACTTCTTTTAGCATTTGGAGAAGAGAGGTAGTACATCTGGATCTGCAAAGTCCATGACACATGTTGTTGCTGTCCTGTCAAACACTCTTCAGGAGCTACAAGAACACTTGAAAAAGCACAAAGGTCAATTGAACTTTGGCACAGCTGAATGGAGGGATTGGGATACTCTTCAAATCGGAGAACATGGGACACCTTTAGACATTTGTATCGAGGGGACTGGAGAAATGTTCATGGGGAAATCGAAATCTGCTTGATTTGATTACTTATAAGCTGATTACCTGCACTTTCTTGTCCCTTTGTTTTGCATCCCAGCTGTATTCTTCGGGTTTTTTATACCAAGGGCTGCTTTTCTGTCCTGCTGGTGGGGTGTTTGATTAGGTGTCAATTGGTTTTGTTGTCTCTTGCCTAATGTTTAATTTTAAAAAAAATTGCAAATACGCGAAAGCATTAAATTTAAAATTAATGGGATGAAAATCAAATGGCCGCTGTAGAGTGGATACGTAAGTATAGAGAAAGAAACCCCAACCTCAGTCTGCGAAAACCGGAAAATACAAGCGCAGTTAGATCGTTCGCGTTCAATAAGACTGCAGTCCATGAGTTCTAAAATAATTTGGCTGTTGTGTTACAGCCTAAAATGTTGGCTCCTAAATCACACAAACAAGTGAGACAAATGGTGTCAAAGGAAAGAGGCAATTTTTTTTTTGGCGCAATTATTTCTGCAAGCGGAAACACTATCCCTCCGCTATTTGTATTTCGACGTGTACCTACACTATAAGGACCATTTTCTTGAAAGTGCGCCTGATAAAGCCTCGGAGCTGCTAATACCGGTGGGTGGATTAATCTTGAAATATTTGTTTCAGTATTAAAGCACATTCAGAAACACACACTGAGCTCTAAAGAGCATCCAATTTTACCATTATGTTAATGTTAAAATCACGAAATCCATATCAGCTTACAGGCTTTAACATATGCTCGAGAGAATGGCATAATGTTTGTGCCTTTTCTCCCGGACACAAGCCATCGATTGCAACCCTTACACGTTGGAGTGTTCGGCCCATTCAAGATCAAGTTGAAAATAGTGTTCAATATGACATATGCCAATGCATATGTCGGATCCTGGCAAAACAATCAACATTTATAATATACTCAAACTGGTAAAATCGCATATTTCGAATCTAATTTATCGCAAAAAAAAAAAGCCAGGTTCAATGAATTCGTTCCTTCGTTCAAGGAGTGGCCTTCAGTGATGAAGATTTCGCTTCGATTGACGTGTATGCTTTAAATTAATTCGGTAAAAATCCAGAAACAAGCACCGTCGCTCTGGAACCACAACCATCCCCCAGCATGCCATTGTCTGAAATGAATGAGGCAGATATTCGTGAGCAGTCGCCTTCTCAGCTCCAAAATTCTCAAGAGATTACCGGAAATAGCGAACCTTCCACCTCTGCGGCTGAGACACAATATGAACCGAGTTTTTATCTTCCCATAGCACCAGAAGTCATAAAACCTTATCCTACAGTTGTTAGAAACAGAAATACCAATAAAGGAAGAAAACCGGGTAAATCCCATATATATACCGATGCACCTGAAAAAACTGAACTAGAAGAGAGATATAGAAAGAAAGAATTGAAAAAATAGAACAGGAAAAGAAAACCTGGCTCTGGTTTTCTTTTCCTGCAGTGGTTTTCTTTTCTTTCAGCAGTGAAACGTAGTTTGAAGGAACTTAATTCAAGACACACACACAACACAGCGCTCTATTTGCTTACCTGCGAGAGCGCGGGACTTGACCGATATGGCGCTATCGCTCAACTCGTCAATCAACCCTTTCTTTATTCATCATCTGACTTTCGTGTTGTTTGCGTGCGTACTGTGTTCCCTGATTATCAATATCTCTAATTCGACTTGGCTTGTACTACTGGATTTTGTGATATAGCTTAACGTGACCTGGCAGTTTTAATGGACTTTGGAAATAATGAATGAACCGGATATTCCACCATGTATTGGTTGCGGAAGAAGTGTAAGGCGTATTGGTGGCAATCGTCGAAGATCATATAATGTGACGGAAGAGTTTGTGCAAAATCATCCATATGTTATGGCATACTTCGTTGAAGTTATGGGTTTACGAGATGTGAGTTGTTTCTTTTCTTTGTATCAATAATTGATTAAAATAAGGATTTCTTAGAATACATATTTCACATAAGCATACCTAACTACGATAAATACTATAAATACGACTGTTTTACACCATACAGGGCTACTACGTACATGGTCGAATTAGGAAATGTATGTACATGCTTCATAAACCTTGCAATAATTCAAATAAACATTATTTTTACTATTTGTAATATGTTTGTACGTATTTGTGTTCATGTAGATTTTTATTATTTATAAAGAAAAACAATTATATTTTCAGTTTCATAGAGAAAACAGATTGTGCAGGCCGTGTTTACTACGTGCTCGACGTCACAGTCAAGAAAATGTGCCAGTTCAAGATGAAGATGTCGCTGAGGTTCAAGAACAACCCCAAAACGCTGCAGAAGTTCAACAAGACCTCGTTCCACAAGTGCAGATAGAACCAGAAGATGTTGTTGTTGGAAATGTACGAGATCAATCCGTGCAAGTAAACAGAATGCAAATGATAGCATTGCCGGGTTACACGAGAGCACCGTACCGTATAACACACATGTGTGCATATTTGCAGAATGCTCTAACAGAGATTTACAACGCATCCACGTAGATTTGAGAGCTACTGTTCTTCAAAAAAAAAAATTTTATATTTCACGTGGAAATCGTGTATGCTCTACACATCTGTTGGATTTAAACTTTTTCTAAAAATTGAAGAAAGCACTCGTCGGGTTCTGAGTGAATTTTCAGCAGCTCAAATAAAAGATATGATGGACATTTTAAGAACGCGCAAGGTGCACTTAGACTTTGATAGAGTGTCTACTATTAACGATGCCTTGTTTCACTATTATATCGGTTTTTCGAAGTCTCAATTTACCGAAATACTAGAGAGCACGCCGAGTATTGTTCAAAGACATAAGAAAAAAGCTGGTACAGCGCTTGCCACAGTGCTTACAAAGCTACACACTGGCGACTCAAATGAAAGATTGACAGCAATTTTTAACATGACAAGAAAAACGTTAGAAAAAACCATGCGTTTGGTGAGACAAGATTTGTTGACAGAATTTGTGCCAAGACATTTGGGCTATGACCACTTGACACGCGAAGATGTGATTTCTCGTTGTTTGGCGATTCCGAATGCACTTTTCGGTAATCGAGCAGAACACAGAGCAGAGAGAGATGCCATTGTCATCATAGACGGGACATATTATATATACTTACAAAAAAGTTCAAACTATTATTTTCAAAGAAAATCATACAGTTTACATAAGTTTCGTCAATTAGTGAAACCTTTTTTAATAATTTGCCCAGATGGACATATCCTGGATATATACGGACTGTATGAAGCAACTAAGTCTGACTCAAATATTCTATTGGATATAATAAAAACCGTAAGTGACCCATTTCACTTGTTTTTCAGACAAAACGATGTCTTCATCTTAGACAGAGGATTCAGAGACTCTATAGAAGAAGTACAAGTATGTGGATACCGCAGATACATGCCAGCTACGAAGCATGATAATGAACCTCAGTTAACAACACGACAAGCTAACGACTCCCGTAAAGTAACAATGTGCCGATGGGTTGTGGAAACTGTGAATGGGAGGTTAAAAAACTAGTTTCGACAATTGCGTTCCCAAACCTTCAACAGAGCGGCTACTCATTTATTTGACGAGATCAGAATTGCCTTACTTAATGCGTTTGGAAAACCATTGCAAGACCACAGGCTTGTAGATGATATTATAAGAGAGATTGATCCGCGATCTGGTGACACGAACCCGTTATGTGACTTCATAATCGCAAACAATTTGAACAGAAGACGAACCAATTTTCAATCAATCACAGCTGATGTACCTGGTATGGACGAATTTCCTCAAATAAGTGCTGATGATCTGACAATATTCGCCCTTGGTACATACCAAATAGCCCAAGCACGAAGCTATTATGGGGAACATATCAAGCAAGGAACTTACATAATTGAAGTATGTAAGGACTTGAACACAAACCAAATACGTCATCAGAACCCTGGTGGCATCAATCCATGGTTGTTACGAGGTAGGATACAATCGCGACATACAAACAGGCGAACCTATTTGGTTTATATATTAATCGAACGAGAAGTTCAAGGGCGACCAGCCATATTAGGACACTATTGTACGTGTGTAGTGGGGAAACGCACCTTAGGATGTTGTGCTCATATAATGTCTATTATATGGTACTTGGGGTGGGGGCGATACCAAGAAAATCTATCTCCCCCGGCACTATTTCTAGACCTTATAATCCGAAACGAAGTAGAAATTGAAGCTTATGACGAATTGGAAGAATAGTTTAGATTAATTATAAGTTATCTGAGTGCCATAGAACTGTAAATACCTAGAGTAGTCTTAGAAATAAAGTATTATTTATGGGATCCATGTTTTTCATTCCTAACTTACTCATTTCAAGTAAAATAATAGTATTTTTGAAACTAAAATGTATTTTATCGCATACTTGGACGATATTATTCTTCTGACTTTAAAATCTAATATTTTGGCTCCGATATAAGTTATGACGTATTTTCTTTTTTATAATAAAGATACAGGTATAGTACTTTAACTTAATACATGTTGCATCAGTGGTCGCATAAAAAAAAATAACGCCATGACTCCATATAAACTTACCCAAAGCCCTTTTAGTGACTAAAGTACATTGTATTTAATATAATGATTTGACATATGTAATTACTGTTTTGAAAAAATATATCATTAATGTGCAATAACTTTCCAAAGTAACAATCAAATGTAGGTATGATTACTTACGTTGTGAAGCCTTGACACCTATTGAAGGAAACGGCGAAGTAAAAGTTATGTTCCCACGGGTTGTAAGTGACGATACAAAGAAGTCCAGAACTGATACAAACTATTTAAGCTATGTCAGTTATGAAGTCATTCAAACAATATTACCAACTCCGGCCTTTTTCGGAAATGGGCAATACAAATTAGAAACCCCAATTGAGGTTTTCTAAATGTAAGATTACATTATCTATTATTGTTGTTATTGTTTGTTGTGTTTATTTTTTTAATCTCATCCCAACTGAAACGCTTTATAATGTCATCGCAGCAAATATTTAATTTAATGATCAACTCATTAAATAAAGAAAACTTAAAACATATTTTTTTAACGAAATATTCTATGTTTTGTTCAAATAACTATTTAAACGTTTTACCATTTTATATCTAGTTTAGTTATAAGCTCCTAGTAATATATAGTTGTAAGCTCCAAATAAAGATTATAAGAAATATAGGCTGCATCACGCTCGGAAGTGTTCCAGGTCAGCGACAATTGAAGACGTTCTGCACATATTGTTACATACTTCTGATCCCTATATATCTAGCCTAAATAGATCAAGTATTATGATGCCGAAAGAATTACTTGACGAAGCTAAAGAGCTTATAGTACAACATGTGATCACAAGTCTTTTTATAGTTTAATATGTTGTAGTTTTGTAGTTTGTAACTTGTAACTTATTGCATTTTTTTTACTAACTAATATGATTAGTACAGTAGAGGCGTTTTAATTTTCGAATGTCTTAGATATCCAAGAATAGATATACAAAATTTCAATTCAAAATGTCAATAAACAAAAAAGTTATTGATTTGAGATGGAACGCACCGTTTGGTTCCATAGTGCGATGGTTGTCCAGCGCATTTCAGATTAACTGTGCGTCAGTGGCTGGACACCAACTACCCGGTCGTTGGATGGGCAGAGGAGGACCTATTGGCCAGCCAGAAGTCCAGACTTGACCCCATTGGACTTTTACATTTGGGGTCACATGAAGCCGCTGTCACCGACGCTCTGTGGTTCTCCACAGAGCGTCGGTGACAGCGGCTCATAGAATAACTGCTAATTAAAAATGTATTTTGTCAATGTCAGAGTTTTCATTTATTGTAAATAACAGAATAGTGGTGAATTAACAGAAGTGTAATTGTATATAATAACGTGTTTTGTTGATCTTCAAAATGTTTACTTTCAAGTGTTCTAAACGTGAAATAATACTTTCGTATATCCAAGGAGGAAAGTCATTGGAGGCATTTTCAACAATTTTAAAAGAAAATTATCGTGTATCTGAAGACAACTTATGTTTCATCCTCAATGATTGTCAAAGACATATTATTCCCGCTTTTAATAAACGATGGACAGAAGCTTCACGGAAAAAAGATTGGTTTATAATGAAAAACAGTAATTAGTTGGAATCAGAATATTCAGTTACTTCACCGAACTCTGACGACGTTACAACCGTCTGCACACCATCTACTTCTTTTGGAAAACGTGGGAGACCGTGCGTATTTTATCCAGACTTATCATGTGTGTGTCACATGCGTTTACGACTTTCGGTAGGCGGAGTGTGAAGTGTATGCTAATTTTTTATATTCAATATTTAATTTAAACTAGCATTATTGCAATCTCCAATCGATACTGGATACGCACCTCGCGGGTACAACAGGGTTTTTGTAACACCCTAGGTAGGTACTCATAAATGTAAGTTTTTAAAACAAAATCGGTAGTAAGTATTATGTTAGTCCTAACATACTACCCTAGTAAATGAAAACATATTAACACCTAAAATGTCATTTTGTAAAAAACGCGGTTAAAGTGTAATTTTTGGTGTTTCTAAACTAACCCTGCTTATAAGCCAGCAAATCAATAGTTACTGCGGTTAAGTTATATTTTTGAAAATAAAATAATAAAACTACAGACATCTTAAGTCCACTAACTAAGATACTGTGATTAAGTACATGTAACAATTTTACGGGGATTTTAAATAAAAACGTAGTATTTGAAAAAGCTGTGACCAAGCAAAACCATTTTACAAAAATACATGAATACACATGTTGTGTTCAGTCTAATGACATGCAAGATTGTGTCGTTCTGCTTTCGTTCGCGTTTACGGCCCTTAGAATTCCCGATCAAAGCAACAATAAATCTCTCACGGCTAAAGTAAAATTAAATGTTATGGAGGACGAAATCGTTGACCCGTCGGTAGGTAGTTCGCCAAAAGCCTCTTCTTCGCTGTATCGGGTAGTTCAATCGAAAGTTTTCGAGGGGGATCTCAAGGGGGCATCGCGCTTGCTGACCTTGCTTGACTTTGCGTTATTTATCTGACGAGGAGCTGTCCGCGCAAGTGCGTGAAGAAATCGAGCTAGTGACAGCTCAGCGTGAAGGGCAAGAGAGAACGAGGCGTACAACGAGAGTGGAGAATGTTGAGTTAGAAGAGGACGTGAATGATGCAGAAAGTGAGTTTAATGAAAGCGAGGAGTTTGTTTGGACGTCGATGGATGGATGGTCTGGAGCAAAAGAGATATTTTACGATGAAGATTCTGGGCCTTCTCGATTATTTGAAAACGTCTACGATGCTTTTCGGTCGTACTGGGATGATTCACTGTTATCCCACATCGTAGACGAAACTAATCGGTATGCCCAGAGGATTCAGAGTGAAAGGTTTAAAAAGGATTGGTATGAAACAAACATCGACGAACTCCTAATTCTGTTCGCATTCTGGATGATGCTGGGCATTATTAAGATGCCAAGCATAAAATCATGTTTCACCAAAATTCCCATTTTGCGGACAGAAATATTCCGGTCCATGTTTTCTGAAGACAGGTACTGGAATTTGAATCGGGCTTCCCATCTTGCCAACGGATCACGAGACGAAAATGATCCTGAAAATGTTTTATACCCTATGGGACCCATACTGGAAAAGTTAAATTTAAAATTTCAACAGAATTATATTTTACATCAGGACATTTGCATCGATGAATCGTTGACACTTTGGAAAGGACCAGTAGGGTTCAGGCAATATATTAAAACCAAATCTGCCCGGTTTGGGATTAAAACATATCAGTTATGTGAATCGGAAACTGGGTATCTATGGTCATTTTTTGTATACAACGTGCTGGTATTGGGTGTAGTAATATTGAAACGGCACATGCCGAGACTGATGTAGAATTAAACCTGCAAGGTCTCCTTATCGTAAGCACGATAGATTTTAAGTTATCACAACTTAAACTTTTACGTAAATTTGACTTGCAGCAACCCTAATAAGCTCACAAACAGCTGTTCGGTTGATGACCGGTCTTGCCGACAAAGACTACTAAGTGCGCAGAAAGAATATTATCTTTACCTACAAAACACAGAACGGATTAAATGTCCCTTTATACATTTTAAGAACTATTTTAAACAGAAACAAAAGCAAGATATCTTTTAGATACTTAAATTGTTACATATTTAGTCAACGACATGAATAAAGTGAACGTAAACTCGCCGAAAACGAAACGAAAACCCTGGGTTTAGCAGCCATATCATGATGGAGTTTAGAACAGGCTATTACCATTATTGCATTAACAAAATGTTGAGTCCGTGCTGTTCCCCGTTGAAGAGTTCCCTTGCCGGAGGTCATCCCTTGGTGTAGCAGCTGTGTTATGATAGCGTTGAGAACAGGCTATTACAATTAAATAGATTTACAAAATTTCGAGTCTGTGCTGTTCGCCGTTGAAGAGTTCCTCTACCCACCTCCTGACTCCATCATCTCCATCAGATCATCTCGGTGGCACCAGGTTGTTGCATAACCACTCAACTTACATAAGTATACATAAAACATTTAAGTTCAATCGGAAACCAAAGAGTAGGCATTTAACGTGAAAGATTTGATTACTGACTGACACCATAGGTACATGCGAAACTAAAAATAAAAGCTCGTCAAAAGACAAATTGTGCATACTGCATAATAAAATTATTCTTTGCCATTTCGCGAAAACATCAAAACATTTGTCGGCAAAAGACAAAGAGCTCACAGAGAGCCGCCAAAGCGTACCGCGGGACAATTGGCAACAAGCGGTGCTCTAAGCAAAATAGGCAAAGAACTACCATGAGTTCGGTATTAAAGTGTATTTATGCAAGTTCGATAAAATTCTTCTCGTCACTTTTTGTCAAGCGAGAACGTGAGAAGACTATGTGTAAACATAATATGTCTGTCTCGATAATAAGAGGCGACATACCTTTGGCGCGTTGCACATGGTAGGCCAGCAAGACACTTGTTGTATTACGAGTTATTATTGTAATTTTAGTTTTTTTTAATTATCATGGCACACATTTTCCAACGTTCACATGCTTAGAAAACCGGGTTCGTCACTTCGCTGCTAGCAAAATTCTTTATTTGGTTTAAGATTTTGACATTTCAAGCACGTTGTGAGTATTAAAAAGTTAAGCCGATTCCGATTTATCAGCCAATATGGCGATGATTGTCCGTTGTTTAACTTTGATGATCATTACGGTTTTCGGAACTCTTTAAACAGAGAGGTCGAAAATAAAACGAAAATCAGAAAAGGTTTCGTTATGCAATGCGCATGGTGCACGGCTAATGGCCGTAAACAAAGCAGAACAGCTTACGAATGTCCACAGTGTAAAGTGCCTCTCTGTTTAGACTTTTGTTTTGAACAATTCCATACTGTCCCATATTTTTTTTTTCTATTTTTCTTGTCCATTTGACACTGTTATTGATGTGAGGCAGTAAGAGAATGAAATTTAGGTAGTGGAAGATTTTGCCAGCGACATCTCAAAAGCATAAGTGTAACATATATTATTGTATCATTTACAGGTAAATATTACAGCAAATATCTATGTGAGTCATTAATTGAATTTCGGTGTGGTTTAAGTGTTATTTTTTGTTAATGTTTTTGGTTTTTTTATGATTTGTCATTTAGTTTTTTATGATCTATAGTTATGGTATTTCTATCCACTCATCATGCGTATGAATCACGCTTTTTTATAGTTAAGAGTGCTGAGTAATTTACTTTGGTTGTTGTAAGCAATTTGTGTATCTGGTGTGGTTTCTGTTGTTTTTTTTTTTTTTCGTAATATTTTAACCTAAAAACGAATTCCATTTTATCGATGTTTTGCTTTCGCACCATTATAAACATAATTATAACAATTTTATCGACATTTGTATGTGGTATTATTTTTGCATTACATCTGCGAAACTTATCGATAGCATGGTACATCACTAATGGGCTTTGGCTTTTTCATAGAAATTTACTATGGTTTTGGTTACAATTTCTTCTATTTTTTGTTAAGAATTGGCCATAAATAAATAAAACAGAAATAAATATACATATTTAGCTATAATATCCTTGTTTTATTTTATCCCAACATCCTTTCCATCATGAGTACATAGCAAATAAGATATCGGATACGAAATTGATATCAATCCCGGGAAATACCTAGAACATCATATACTGTTGGATATTTTAGCAAAACAATGTAACTTTTCAAAAAATAAATATATATTCTTTTGATATAATCAATAATTTGTGAATTTTGGCAAAGGATTATTGAATAATTGAATTTAGAAATTTACGTTCGATACGGCGACACTCGCAGAAGAGCTGACATATTATTACAATATTATTCCGATTTATCGTTTGATAAACAACAACCTATTTTTGCAGGAGCATAACAATACAATAAAGATTACAAAAAAACATCCAATCGTTTGTAAAAGTTACCTGTGATTTTAGTAATAAAATCCACCTAGACACCTTTTTTTACAATGTCTCCATTTTTTTTCCAGAAATTAAGATTGTTTGAGATTTTAAAAAGTGTTAAGTTTGAAGGAAAAATGTAACAGCGTTACCATATAATCGACTGTTTTTTACCACAATTAATAATATTTGGTAGTTTTTGAATAATCGTAATTTTTCTAAACGTCTGCTATGACGGTGCGCAAGCCGCCATTACGCGTGCGAGCTTACGGGTGTAGAGTTTCACAGGCGTCCATCGAGTCTAAGGGTTTATAATCTGGAAAGTACTGGTGAAGAAGAAACACGATTTATATTCAATATTCTTATGAATTTGGGCATAAAGTGGTAAGGAAAGCTATTTTTAATTCATCGGGTTATTATTATGATTTAAATCTATGCGTACCAAATGATGATAGTAAATATTTTAAAAACATTTATTCATACATTTTACTTGCCCTATAATATCGTGTCGACGTCCGAAACCATAAATTTGAAATATTCAATGAC
The DNA here is from genome assembly GCA_911728515.1 of Peribatodes rhomboidaria. NCBI lineage: Eukaryota > Metazoa > Arthropoda > Insecta > Lepidoptera > Geometridae > Peribatodes > Peribatodes rhomboidaria. The sequence goes on from OU452189.1 coordinate 9,372,669, forward strand.
AAATATGGCAGGCACATACGAGTGTTTATTAAAAGCCGAATTATACAGGCTGGACCAAAAGTACGGTAACATTTGAATCGGTCGCTGCTTTGAATTGCGGGCAGTAGGGTAAAGAGGAGCATTACCAAACGCGAGAGGGGCTAATAGGAATTTAGTAGCATGGGGTCTATAATGGCGCGAAGCTAGATATTGACAAATTTTAATATGCAGCAGTGCAAATAATTTTATAAGTTTATTATAGAAAATGAAGTAGCTCATTTAGTAGTTTAGTAATCCAAAATTTATTGAAATATTTTTTTTTTTTTTTAATAAATATCTCTAGGTACTGATACTACAACAGAGCGTTTATTGAAAATAACATCACATCTTTGATTCCGTCTTTAGTCATACAGCTACTACTAACAAATCCTTTGTATTAAAAGTTCCCGTTTTGTGTTAGCAGTTGAAGTGATAAAAGCGCAATATGCAGAATGCAAATTTAATTTGAAACATGATTTTCAAAACGGGTCGCGAGCGTTACACTGGTGTCCTGTGTTTAAAACAAAAAAAAACTATTTTCAAATCTTCTACCTTGTGTGATTGTATTTTTTACGGGGAAAAAGAAAATGGAGTAGATATTTTAGAGAAAAATATTTCACAATCTCTAAACGAAGATTTACGTGAACCAGGTTCTAGTGATTATCTTCTAGATAGCGCTCGGTCTCATTATTACAATAAACAAAACAAACATAAACACAGTAACTGAAGTTACTATGTTTTCATCCACGAGGGCAGCATAGCTAAATATATATTATTAAAATATGTAAACTTTCGAAAAAATCTATTTTTCCTCATAATATTGATTTTCTTAAAAATCATAACATACTCAGGTACGTTTAGATGCCGCTCTTCAGCTTTCTAGGATAGAGATTAATTTATTAAAATAATCAACATATTAAAAATCGCCATCCTTATTCTTTATCTAGTGAAACGACGTTGATTTTGAAACAAAGTAATAATAGCGTTTTAATTTTTATTCACTCACGACGATCACACATTTCAGTATCATAAAATACATCACCGATAGTCCTCTCCCTGTTAATTTCTGAAAAATGTTTTCGTATAAGATTATAATTTATCCACTCCTTCGGTGATTAATATTAAATTTAATTCTCATTTGATTGAAAAAGTGTGGAATGATAAGCCTGAAATTGTCAATCTTCTAAAAGGAGCTGGATTACATGGAGTGTTTATAGGTTTATATGCCTCATATATAATGAGGTATTTAAATAACTTTAAATTTTCATTTTATGTGTGTTGATAGAGGAGATTTAGAGGAACGTTTGAAAGAGAACAATTTCAAGAGATGTAGTGGTTTTGATAGTAATTGGGGTGAAATGAGTATGCACGAGTATGAATAGGAAATTGCCATTTATCATTAGTCTTCTGCAATTGCTTCCCATTCACTATCTGCCGGTAACTTCATATAAAGTCTGTTTGGTCGTGGATTGGGGCATTTTTCAGCTTTTTTTATCGATAAATCCACCCAATTACCGCGACCTACCTCACGCACTTCGAAATGGCGGCCATTTTTATTTTTTCATTACGACAACGTTAGCCTATGTATGAAAATGACAATAAATAAATACCTATCAGACTTAGGAAAATAATTTTAGTGTCATTTATAAGAAAAATGATTGATCTAACGGTAATTAGAAAGATCTTATCGATATGAATAGCATTGCTACCCAAAAAAAATAATTGAATCCAATAATTTACGCAAAAAAATCATGCATTTTTTTGCATCATCTAACTTACTGCAATAACTAGCGTGTCAAGTTAGAGTTTTTTAATGATTTACTAGTAGCTGTGGATCCGCTCTTTCAAATAACATCAAATTTATTTTCTTTAGTGACTTTTTTTTTAATGTACATTAGGTCGGTGTTTGATCATTAACTCGCCTGATGTTAAGCGACGTTATGGTCTAAGATGGAGCACGACAACCTATAAGGTACTTATTCACTCTAGCCAAGTTTTGTAGAGTGAAGAAGTACAAAGACGGCAGTTGAGTGAGGTGAGTTGACTTATTCTAAGTATTATTATTGTTTGAAATGACCCTTGCTCATTCCTTCAGAATACAAAGAATTCGAGACCTACCCACCCGCATTAGAGTGAGTACACTGAGAAAAAACAGCTACTTAAATTAGCTGTTTACGTAAGTAGCTTACAATTTACTAAGTCAAAGTCAAAGTCAAAGTCAAAATGTTTTTATTCAATTTAGGTATCAAAGATACACTTATGAACGTCAAAGGTAATTAAATTGACTCGACCGCCATGTTCGGACAAAAAGCCTCTACTCAGAAGAACAGGCAAGAAACTGAGGGGCATTATTTTTTCAAAGAATAAATAAATTACAGTCTCACAAATTTTGGCTTACAACTAGGTAATATCTATAAATACTAGTGGCTACTTGGCGGAAGTGGAAGGCTCCAGACATCTTTATCTTCTAAATAATTCTTAACCTTATAATATCCTCTTTTCATTAATGTAGTTTTTACATGTGATTTGAATTTTCCCTCGGTGAGCCCTGTTATATTTTTCGGGATTTTATTGTAAAAATTAACGCAGTTGCCTAAAAATGACTTTCTTGACTTAGTCAGTCTAAATCTCTGTACAGCTATCCTATCCTTATTTCTAGTGTTATAATTGTGATAGTCACTGTTCAATTTAAATTTATGTAGATTTTTGCGAACGTGCATAATATTTTCAAAGATATACAAAGAAGGTAAAGTTAATATATTTATTTCTTTAAATAAATCTCTCAATGATTCACGGGGACCCATTCCGTAGATAGCGCGGACCGCTCGCTTTTGCAAAATAAAAATGGCCTCTACTTCAGCAGCAGATCCCCACAGCAAAATGCCATATGACATTATGCTGTGGAAGTAAGCAAAGTAAACCATCCGAGCTGTAGCTATATCCGTCAGTTGCCTAATCTTGCGAACCGCATAAGCAGCAGAACTAAGTCTCCCAGACAGAGCACTAATATGTGGACCCCATTGCAGTTTGGAATCAATGCTTATACCCAGGAACACCGTCGCCTTGTCTATGTTAAGTTTATCGCCCTCAAGCATTACGTTTGGTTCTATATATCTAACATTAGGCATGGAAAACTTTAAACACTTAGTTTTTTTTGCATTTAGTAACAAATTGTTCGCAGCGAACCATCTCGAAATAATAGTCAATACGTTGTTCACATGCACAAGCTCACTATCTTTCCTATCTGTTCTAAAAATAAGAGATGTATCATCAGCAAATAGAACTATGTCTGTAAGGTCCTTAACCATATACGGCAAATCATTTATATACGCTAAAAATAAGAACGGGCCTAAGATAGAACCTTGTGGTACTCCCATTGTAACTAAAGATCCGGAAGATGTGACGCCATTAATTCCCACTTTTTGTTGTCTATCAGTTAAATATGACTCGACAAGATCTAGAGCGATTCCACGAATTCCGTAGTGGTGTAATTTACGGATCAAGGTGCGGTGTTCTACACAATCAAACGCTTTGGAAAGATCACAAAAGACACCGATGGCATCCTGTGAACTCTCCCAAGCTTCCATCACATGCGTAACTAATCGAACTCCCGCATCTGTTGTTGATCTACTTTTCGTGAAACCGAACTGATTTTCGTTTAATATACTGTGTATGTTAAAGTGACACAACAGTTGATTAAGTATAATCTTTTCAAATATTTTGCTCAAAGCCGGAAGCACAGAGATGGGTCTGTAATTCGAGGGATCTGACTTACTACCCGATTTGAAGATAGGGGTAATTTTGCTGTTTTTCATTAAATCGGGAAATGTGCCTCTGTCAATACACATGTTAAATATGACCATGAGGTGTGGTGCAATAGTTTCTATTAAAGACTCTAACACTTTTACTGATAATCCCCATAAATCTTCACTAGATTTAACTCTTAAGCTTTTGAAAGTTTTGATAATTTCAGAGATGGAAGTGTATCTGAACCGAAAGTCTGGTATATCCCGCGAGAAGTGTTCTTTTAGAAAAACACCTGCATCATCTGGAGACGAGTTAAGCGTTTTGGTGGCATCAAAGGGTATGCTAGAGAAGAAATGTTCAAAAGAGTTGGCTACCGATTTTGCATCAGAAGCCGGCTGATTCTCAACTACCAGCGTAAATTCTGAATCCCTCGACTTACTTTTTCCCGTCTCTGTGTTGATGGTCTTCCAGACAGCTTTTATTTTATTATCGGATTTTTGAATTTTATCTTTTATAAACAAAGCTTTAGCGCGAATGCAAACCGACTTAAAAGTTTTCGAGTATTTTCTAACATAGTCATGAAAATCCTTACTAGATGTCAGAGATTTCTGGTTATATAAATCATACATAACATCTCTACTTTTTCGTATACCTCTGGTCGCCCAGTCACTAAACTGTATTTTTTGGTTGAATTGAATCTTCTTCTTTAGACAAATTTTATTAAATTCATTGCTAACTATATTAAATAATTTTTCATAACTGTCATGTGGGTTATTGACAGAAAAATCTTTTAAAATAAGTTTCGACTCTATGCAATTATTTAGTCGTTTTAACCTTCCTTTCTACTACTTACCACTGCTGCAGCATACGTAAAACTGGCGCCGCATAATTAGTAATGGTGCAGCATACTGTTGCGTTTAGGAGCAACACCATGTCTCATAAAGACGTTGTACATTTGTACTTATAATGTAGTCGCGTACTTAGGAAGGATGTTGCATCAGTACATTAAGTACATCAGTACATTAAGTAAGTAGTCGTCACGGAAATACGTACGTAAGTAGAAATCAACATTACACGTAATGCCCGGATTCCATAGTTACGTACTCTATACATACGTCTCCTACTTTTTAAAGCTGGTCCACCTACTTATATAGGTAGATGTTCTCAAAGGACCGTGTGATAAACTGAAAATATGCGACGTACTTAAATGGAGGTTGGACTTATTTGTGTAAGGTAACCAACACAGTTATGTAAGTACTCGGCTTCCTTACATAAGTTTGCTAAATACTTACCAGTAAGTAGATGGGGTCCTGATGAGTAAATACACCGAATCATTGTAATTATGTGACGTACTTGAGTGAAGGCTATACCTACCTGCGTAACGTAACCATCACCGTTATGTAAGTACTCGGCTTCCGTACATAAGTTTGCTGAATACTTACAGTACGTAGATAGGGTGCTGATAAGTAAATATGCCGAATCATTGTAATTATGTGACATACTTGTATGGTGGCTATACCTACTTGCGTAACGTAACCAACACCGTTATGTAAGTACTCGGCTTCCGTACATAAGTTTGCTGAATACGTACAGTACGTAGATAGGGTCCTGATGAATAAATACGCCGAATCATTGTAATTATGTGACGTACTTGATTGAAGGCTATACCTACCTGCGTAACGTAACCATCACCGTTATGTAAGTACTCGGCTTCCGTACATAAGTTTGCTGAATACGTACAGTGCGTAGATAGGGTCCTGATGAATAAATACGCCGAATCATTGTAATTATGTGACGTACTTGTATGATGGCTATACCTACTTGCGTAACGTAACCAACACCGTTATGTAAGTACTCGGCTTACGTACATAAGTTTGCTGAATACTTACAGTACGTAGATAGGGTTCTGATAAGTAAATATGCCGAATCATTGTAATTATGTGACATACTTGTATGGTGGCTATACCTACTTGCGTAACGTAACCAACACCGTTATGTAAGTACTCGGCTTCCGTACATAAGTTTGCTGAATACGTACAGTGCGTAGATAGGGTCCTGATGAATAAATACGCCGAATCATTGTAATTATGTGACGTACTTGTATGATGGCTATACCTACTTGCGTAACGTAACCAACACCGTTATGTAAGTACTCGGCTTCCGTACATAAGTTTGCTGAATACTTACAGTACGTAGATAGGGTGCTGATAAGTAAATATGCCGAATCATTGTAATTATGTGACATACTTGTATGGTGGCTATACCTACTTGCGTAACGTAACCAACACCGTTATGTAAGTACTCGGCTTCCGTACATAAGTTTGCTGAATACGTACAGTACGTAGATAGGGTCCTGATGAGTAAATACGCCGAATCATTGTAATTATGTGACGTACTTGATTGAAGGCTATACCTACCTGCGTAACGTAACCATCACCGTTATGTAAGTACTCGGCTTACGTACATAAGTTTGCTGAATACGTACAGTACGTAGATAGGGTCCTGATGAGTAAATACGCCGAATCATTGTAATTATGTGACGTACTTGTATGGTGGTTGTACCTACTTGCATAACGTAACCATCACCGTTATGTAAGTACTCGGCTTCCGTACATAAGTTTGCTGAATACGTACAGTACGTAGATAGGGTCCAGATGAATAAATACGCCGAATCATTGTAATTATGTGACGTACTTGTATGATGGCTATACCTACTTGCGTAACGTAACCATCACCGTTATGTCAGTACTCGGCATCCGTACATAAGTTTGCTGAATACGTACAGTACGTAGATAGGGTCCTGATGAGTAAATACGCCGAATAATTTTAATTATGTGACGTACTTGTATGGTGGTTGTACCTACTTGCATAACGTAACCAACACCGTTATGTAAGTACTCGGCTGCCGTACACAAGTTTGCTAAATACTTAGAGTACATAGATAGGGTCCCGATGAGTAAATACGCCGAATCATTGTAATTATGTAACGTATTTGAGTGGAGGTATACCTACTAGCGTAACGTAACCAACACCGTTATGTAAATACTCGGCTTCCGTACATAAGTTTTCTAAATGCTTACCAGTAAGTAGATAGGGTCATGATGAGTAAATACGCCGAATTATTGTAATTATGTGACGTACTTGAATGATGGCTATACCTACTTGCGTAACGTGACCATCACCGTTATGTAAGTTTTCGGCTTCCGTACATAAGTTTGCTAAATACATTTATATGTAGTAAGTACGTCTATACTATATAATATACTGTCTATAGCCCGTATTCTAAAACGACGTTCAGTCATGAATCTTAACTAATTTTACCCTAAGTACTTTTGGAGCCGCATGCCAAAATGACTCTCAGTTATGAATTTCGATTTAAACTAGCTTTACCTTACTTAAAACCAGTTTTATATCGAAATTCATGAATTAGCGTCGTTTTTGAATACGGCCCTGTATAATGAGTCATCCCATTACTTTTCGGCTTAGTTACGCGGTAGTAGGTATTTACTTCATAATAGTACGTGACAGGCCAATCACTATTCAATATTTATGATTATTTATGTGAACTGCGCACAGAGCTTTCCATTTAGTACCTACGCAGCAAGCTAATCCCCGTAGAAACTCGCACACTCAGTCATTCACACTTCGTTAAAACAAAAAATATAAAGGCGGGTAATACCTATAACATAATAAATAATATTAACATTATATAACAATGTTTTTTAGGGTTCCGTACCTCAAAAGGAAAAAACGGAACCCTTATAGGATCACTTCGTTGTCCGTCTGTCTGTCTGTCTGTCAAGACCTTTTTCCTCAAGGACGCGTCGGTAGAGGTGTCAAGCTGAAATTTGTATCAAATACGCAAGTCTACGGTCCCTTAGAGCTGTAAAATAATCAACCTTCTAAGTCAACCCAATCAAAAGATACAGCCGTTTATGTCGCAAATTTTAGCATTTTCGAGGGAAAACTCGTAACTCAAAACCAATAGGATACTTCCCGTTGTCCTAGAATCATGAAATTTTGCATGAAGTAAGGTCTTATAACACAACCAAATGAGCGACCTAGTTCGATGTACTTATGGAACAATACTTTTAGAACGCCAAAGTTAGGTTTGTTCTTCCATCCAGTTTACCCACAATATTATCAAAACATAAAGGGTAGGTACCTTCCGCTGACTAGAAACATTTATAATATTTGGCATCCGCGAAGTAAATAAATAGGTACTTAGGTACCTACCTATTTAAAGTTACGTCAGAGAAAAAAAAATGGTTTGCAAACATACGAAATACCTAGCTTACTATAGAATGAGCAGCAGAAGCCCAGCGTTGTTGTTGATTTTATGTTTTTCAGTAAACAAAATCGCTGTTAGCTTAATCATTTTCATTATCCATTGCGGTTTTAGAACTTGGCATTGAAATTGTTGTTAATAGCTACGCAAACCTTGTATATTTTTGTTTACGATATCATGGCTTGTCACCTACCTAATCTAAAAGTGCCTAGATATAAAAAAAAACAATCAATGTGTTGTAGGTAAGTACCTATTAGTTTTTGAAGTTTTAGTCTAAGAAAAACATACTATTTTTAGGACTTGTTGATGGAATGTAAGTAATTATATTTCATTTAAAATTGCTTGTTTCAATTCTTACTTTTTGAAGTTACCACGGAGAGAAGCCATTTTTATCTCCCTTAGTTTCTACAAACTGTGGTAGGTACCTACTTACTTACCTACCTATGACCGCAGCGGTATACAATATACAGTGCGATATACAAGCGATACGCGAGCCATGCGGCGAAGCATGCGGGGCGAGGCGGGCGGCCGACGGGGTAATCGCGGGTGAGGCGCAACGCGGGCCGGTGGTCGAGCGCGTCTGTATTATACATGTATTATACTTACTACTTTTGTAAGTAGCTAGGTTACGTACAATAGGTAGTTTGCTTACTTACAAGTACTCTGGCTACTTGTAATAAGTATTCTATACCATTAATAGAACTCGGCACATGACCAAACATGTTTCGCGCCTTTTCTTTTTTTTACCCCGGCTATAGGTAGGTATAAATATAAAAAGCAAAGCTTAAAAATACGACTTCCGAATATAGTACCTACCTAGGTACCTATGCCCTTTCAAACATAAGTATAATAATAGTAGGTACCTACCTAGGTACCTATGCCCTTTCAAACAGATATAATAATAGTACCTACCTAGGTACCTATGCCCTTTTAAACAGATTTATAATAAGATTGACACAGGACACCCAGTCCTGTTAGGAACCCATACCTATGCTATATGCGGTTATGAACCTAATAGGAAGAGGCATAATAATTATGTATGCTCCGTAGTGGGCTATAAAGAGCTGATGATGATATTGATGATACTTAATCATTTTTGGCAAATATTTGATTCATCAACCTGGGAACTATTTGAATTCAATGGAATGCGGATACACACGAAACTACTACATTTTTAGAGTTTTTCATAGTTCTCGTAAGGCGATCTTTACATCTAAATATCGCGAGAACATGACCCTATTTATTTATTAAGTATTAATTAATACGGCACAAATACCAATTATAATAAATAATACATTATTATAGGTACATTACATTTAATTATAGGGTACCATATTGTAATAGGTACTTTTTGTTTGTATAAGCACAGAATAAGTAATAGGTATAAGTGTCCCTTACCCATATATACCTACCTACTATTACATTCATCGTGCGTGGAAAGTATTCTGGATATTTACAGTAAGTAGCCCATATATGTATCAAACTTGCCGCGAACGCCCGCCAACGCGCCGATATACGGTTCCTATTGGTCAAAGCAATTAAGGCCGGGTATAATCGCGATTCGAATTTCATTTTCTACCTGCGCATACGCGGATAGAACTGGCGAAACGCACGGACGACGGGGCGCGTACGTAGTGCAACAGCTATCTGGAGACCTACCACGATATCTTATGCTTACGTTTTGTTGTCGACGCTGCGCGACCGCTAATCGTATCGCCGCGCAATAAGGTCCACACTTATACTCACATTTATTCACAAGGAACGTTGCATACAGTATATGTGAAACATGCAGATAAATCTTTTGATTAATATCATAATCAATAACCGTTCTTGCAGGATAGAGGATAAAATGGGCCATTCCCGAATTCCTCACTACTTACTCCAATGGGGATTTCGGGAATTATCGTCACTAATATTTTTCATTATTTTACTTCAACCTAATATAGAATATGAAACAGATTTAGACACAGTTATAAATGTAGCAGAATAGGAATTAAATTACCAATAATCAATGTATACGCTGATGAGAGTTGGAAGAACTTGACTTTATGTCATCATAATTATAAATAAATAAATAAATGTATGTAGGAGATACAGATAGGAGTATAGGTATGTATTATATAAAGCAAACTCGCTCACTGCAGATAAGATTTATAGGACCATCTGGGATTGTCGAATTAACTATTTCAGGTGGGAGCTCGATGCTTACGCTACAAAAGTATAAAACATTGAGTTATTATTATTATTAAGCCAAACTATCCAACTACGCAAAGGTGTGTTTCATAAGTATTTACGCCTAGCATCCCTTAGCAAAAAAAAAAGCATCCCTTAGCAGGTACTTGTACTGAGTATTTATTATTCTGTGCAAGTACAAGGAAGTTTTCTATAATCTGTTGTTTTGCATTTCCGCCAAATTTACAAAAGTAGGTGTACTTTACCAACAGAGCGCGATTCATTATAAAATCATCACCAAAAAAATTAAAGTTTTAGAAAATATATTTCTAAGTAGGAAAACCACATGTTGTACGAAGTCGCGAACGTACACAAGCAAAGTACAGCTGCAGCGGGCCGCGGCGGCTTCTTTGACTTCACAACGACGTAGTAGCTTCTTTGACGGGGCCGGCGCGCGTTTGATACATAGAGATGTGTACTGTCTTTTTGCAATTTCTAGTACTCTAATATAAATTGGTTGAATGGGAACATTTAATTCAATATGTAAAACGTAAACTTACTTATTATTATTATAAGCAACAATTGGTTCCACTGACGTCATTTAACTTAAGTCTTGATTGCTTGACCTAAAATTATATAAAAAGTTATTTTTTTGTTAAATGCGTGAAGTCTTAAGTCGTTGTAAATTTGAATCATTATAATTTAGTCTCAACAAAAAAAGGTAACTAATGACGACCGAAAGAAATTCGCAATAAAGATACAAATTTTACGTTGCAGTGTGTCTCTATCTAGTTTATTTTACACAACTTTGAACATGCCCTAATATGAATAATCAACAAATTATTCGATCATACTTTAATACTTTTTTGGCTTTATTTGAAAAATAACGATCGCACGATAAAAATGGTTAATAAAACTAAAGCTGTAGAAAGAATCAAATTTATAACAACTTAGTCCTGTTTTTTGTTGAAAACGATCCGATAAAAAAATATTTCTCATTAAATTCAAGATGGCGGCTACCGCACCGGCAGTCTTTGGTTGCCACTTTGAATGTAGACTACCAAGGATCCCCCCTGAAGGTTAGATAAGCAAGCAATCAGAGCAATAACATTGCTGACAGGGATTATTTTCAAGGCTCATAAATGCTAGCTCGTCTGGGCTCGTAGGTCTATACATTAGTCTATACATTACATTGGTCTATACATTAGTTCTTCTGAGGTACTTGGTTGGCTAATATCAGTATTTGGTACCGTCATTTTTCGCTTCTCCGAACTAAAAAAACATAGCTTGGGTAATAACAACGAGGTACATGACGTCATCATAATGTATCTGAAAGTGTAGCATATACTGTCGTACCGTAACTGTCGGCGGCGGCGCTCGACCTGCTCAACGCGACGGCTCATGCTTTTGAAACAATCAATGTGGACTCTATTTATAGCGTGTTAAAGTGCAAAGTCATTTTACCAGTATGAATATTTAAAATATTCATACTGGTAAAATGTATAATAAAGTCACTATTTACAACGCCCTACAATCTGCTATATTCAAGTTATTTATAATTTTCTATTATAATTAATATACGATGTATAATTATGTGATCAAATTATACGCCGGATCGTGCCACAGAGCGGCCGGGAACGACCTTTCACCTTTCACCGACGACTAAATCGGATGTCGTAGTCAATTTTTTACCTAAGCTGCTTCATTTAATGTTGAAAATCGTATATCATATTTATGGTAAAACGAAATCGGCGCCTAGAATTACATTTTCTTGCTGTTTCTATTGGTATTTAATCGTAAAAAGAACACAAATACGAAAAAGTTGCTCGGTTAAATTTTAAAGGACTAATCTGGCTATTTAATTATCGAAAAAAAATGTGTTGTAATCGCTGAAAATTTAGAGAACTACGCTCAAACAGTTTTTTTTAGGAAGATACTTTTTGTGATTTTTTTTTTCTAAAATGAGAATGATTTTCAAAATTGTTCTTCGGTTAAAATTTAGTTGGTTGTTTCTTCTACCAGCTGTATTTTTTTGTACCTGATCATCATAGTTCTTCATATCAAACTAGGTGCAAACATAATACTTGTTTTCCTTGATTTCGTGATCATACGGCGCCTTAACAACCAATAGAAACACTTCTGCGAGCATTCGCAGCAATAGTCTGGTACGGGCTTGACACGTGACCAAACATGTTTCGCCGCCTCGCTGGCTGATTGGTCACAGAGTTTCCCCTCATGATCTTCGCGTAGGGATGTACCCATATTATTACAGGGTAAATATCGATACAAACTAAGTGAACTAAAAATCTAATTGACCGAGCGAGCGCTAGCGAGCGAAGCATCAATGCTTCAGTTTCGACAAAAATTCTTTCGTATGTCCGGATTTTTGTCTGGATTTCGGTCCGAATACTGTTAGAGCCACTAGTAATATACCTACTTATTTAGTTCTTTATAACCAAGAGTTAGTTTTTCCAATGATTCGATGTTTGTGTTTAAAAAAAAATAGGTACTTACTTACATCGCATTGAAAATGCATTTACCAAAACATGAATCCGAAGTATCGTAGTAACGCAAGACATCGATTGAATTCGATACATTGATGTTTAATAATCACAGAACATCCCTATTTCACTGCCACTGCGCCAGGTCTGCTATCGGTCGGTCTTAGCATTAGCAAGTGGCGTGGCGCCGGTGCCACTTAGCAAGTGGCGCCGGCGCCACGGTTTTAAGTGCGATAGTGCAAAATTTGTGGCTGCTTTTGGGATAAAACGCTTAAAACACTATCTACAGAATTCAGTGAAGTAATTGCATTTAGCAAGTTAGGACTTGGTGAACGGCAGAAAAAAGCCTACTCGCGGCGGGTGGGCATCGTCACGTCACGTAGACATCGAAGGTGTTACTTTTAAAGGTATGTAATTAATCACCTGGAGATGTCAATTCTCGCTCCGTTCGGTCAATTAGTTTTACATTAACATTCAACAAAAACCTTGTAAAACTAATTGACCTGACGGAGCGAACAAAGCGTCTCCATTTTAGCACGCCATTTTGGCTATGCTATGTGCCGAGTATTTGGTATATGCACCCCGCTGTGTCACTCGCTAATAAAAAGTTGCCTATGTGTTCATAAGCTATCTCCTTACCAAGTGTCATCAAAATCGGTCAATCCGTTTTAGCGTGAAGAAGTAACAAACTTTCGCCTATAAAATATTAAGTCTGATGCAAGTGTTTGTTCGGATGTTTGTTACGGTTTGTTACGGTAATAGGTAGTGTGTTTGTTTGGATGTTTGAACGGTTCCTGTGGGACCGCGGATGAAACCGCGAGGCGCAGCTAGTATTTCTATGAGGCAAGATGCCTTATTTATATTACTGAATTACTTAATTTTGCCATCAGGCAAGCAGTACGATGAATTACGAAGAATCTCTTCGCTCATTGGGCTTAGAAGAATATATTAACGTTTTCCATGGTAGGTGCCTTACATATATATACATACCTAATTTATAGATTTTCATATAACTTTCTCAGGCAGTCTTTTGTTTAGTTCAGAAATGTGCTACTTTCTCTGTTTTTTATAAGGCGTCAGTCTGAGAGTCCCTTAACTTAATAATAAGATTTCCGAGCATGTCTGGGTGTCTCAGAGTCTCCCAGAGGGTGATATTGAATTTATTTGTTTATTTATTTAATTAGTTTACTGTCGGCTGTTAAAGAAGATGCCTGAGTAAATTAATTATCTAAACTGTTTTAGAAAATAACATTGATGATGAATCAATTCTATTGTTGGGTGAAAATGAATTAAAGGAGCTTATACCCAAAATTGGACCACGCTTAAAATTCAAGAAACTAATTCAAGACCAACAAGACCGCACACTAATAGCAGTAAGTCACAGTTTTTACAAGCTTTTATTTAACTAGCCGTGTTAGTTAGTCAACAATTTTAGTACCTACCTATGTATGTTTGGGTAAAATCTTGGAAGCTAAATTAGAATCACTTCCTGACATTCAATTGGACTCAAATTTAATATACTTGTGTATCTTACTATATTATATAACAATTAGCATATATTGCTACTAACTTAATAATCATCATAAGTCAGATGTACACTTCTTAAAAGTATAATAAGTGTGTATAAACACCCCAAATGTATCTACCCCATTATTTTTAGATGGGGCTCTATAGCATCGAAGTGCATATCTACGGGTTATGCAAAATGGCATTTATCCAGCTTGTCAAGTCAAAGTGGGATATAATAGAATAGTTGACTTTTTCGGGATGAAATGTTTCTTGTACCTACCTATATTCGTTCTATAATCAAGGAGAACTGGTGAGATAACAATTATTTATTATTTCAGGAAACCATATCCGAATCAGAAACATCAGATTGTGTCACTGTAGAACACTCTACAGTGTCTACTGCTGCAGACCTGAAGGGGGGAACACCTCAAGAATATCAAAATGCTGTAAGTAACTTAAATATGCTTTCTTTCAATTTGTCTGCTCTTTTTGGTTAGGTTGTGTTTCCTACAGAGCTGGACAAAGCGAAGTTGTTAGTTAGTTTAACGTTGATGTGTGGAACAGTTTTAATTTATTCTCGATTCCAGGGTTGGCCCCATAGTAAAAGTTGTTCAAAAAGATAAGTACAATGACCCCCTTTTGGCTTAGTACACCCTTACCTGATAACCCGGTACATGAAATGAAATTATTTTATTTGCAGATTTTCATCATTATGCACTGTTTAAAATTTAAATTAAAAATAGTAATAAATGAAATAAAATAGAATAGAATTTGAAATTATGTCTGTCGGGAGCCTATCTTCTACATGCCTGTACAAGTAAATGCCTGAAATTTTCCATGATTATAGACTCAGTGTATTTCAATTAATTACTCAAAGACAAAATGAATAAAAGAAATAATTTAGGGGTAAGTCTCGTTGGTCACACATAGTGATGAAGGGATAACTTTTTTTGTGCTTTACTCCATCATGTGAGGCATCGTTGAATAGAAATTTAAAAATGTAAGCAGATGACTGTAATTTTTTTTTATTTTTTTTTCATATTAGTCTTATATACCTATCTAACTTACTTAGTTGGAAAAAAATTCCACTCCGATGCAGCAGTCCAAACCGCCTTCAAAGAGTTTATTGATTGTCGCCCCCATGGTTTTTATAGTAAAGGGATCAATGAACTACCCATAAGATGGCAAAAGTGCATAGATAACAACGGTGCATACTTTGATTAATTAAATATATTTTACAAAAAAAAATCGACTTTTTATTCCTCCCGTACAAAACGCCAATTTCATACGTAAGGACCTAATATTAGGTCCTTACGTATGACCTAATATTATTTCCTTGTAAGAAGTTGTCCAAATTCCGGAAGAAATGGTAATCTGTTGGAGCAAGGTCCGGGGAGTACGGTGAATGTTGCAGACATTCCAATTGTAGCTCAGCTAACTTAGTGGTTGTTTGTTGTTCAGTGTGTGGTCTTGCGTTGTCGTGAAGCAGCAGTGGCCTAGAGCGATTGACCAATCTCGGTTGTTTAACAGCTAGTTCTTCCTTCATGGTTTGCAGTTGCTGACAATAGATATCTGCCGTAATCGTTTGGCCAGATTTAAGAAAGCTGTAGTGAACGACACCGGCGCTAGTCCACCAAACACTTACAAGTAACTTTTTCTGAGTCAATTTTCGTTTAGGGCAGGTTTTGGCTGGGTCTCCAGGGTTCAGCCATTGCGATGAGCGCTTTCGATTATCGTACAATATCCACTTTTCATCACAAGTAATGATTCGATTTAAAATCCCTTCATTATTGTGTCGGTTGAGCAAAGTAACACAGCAGGCGACCCGTGTTTGCAAGTTCGATTCACTCAATTCATGAGGTACCCATAGTTCGAGTTTTTTTACTTTCCCGATTTGCTTCAAGTGGATTAATACAGTTTTGTCACTTACCCCGAAGCCTGCTGCTATCTCTGAAGTGCTTTGTGATGGATCCGCTTCCACAATGGCCTTTAATTCTTAGTTTTTCACTTTGATCTCCGGCCGTCCACGGGGTTGGTTCTTAAGGTCGAAATTTCCAAAACGAAAACGTTGAAACCAAAAACGTACCGTGCTGTCTTTAGCGACACCAGCGCCGTACACATAATTAATTCTTCGAGCTGTTTCTGCAGCACTGGTGCCACGGTAGAACTCGTACTCGTAAATATACCGATATTTCATGTTTTCCATTGCGCGGTAATAAGCGACGCCAGAGAAAAAATAATGAGGAAAATAACAAATGAATGACTGTATTCCAAAGAAAAAAAAACCAGCTAAATGAATTTATTAATTTGAATTTCGAATTCTTAACCAAAGAGGAGATATTTCAGATCAAATTGATCAGTACGACAAAACGCTAATTTCATACGTAAGGACCTAATAATTACCGTTAGGTCAATCATTTTTCTTTTAAATGACACTTATTTATTGTCATTTTCATACATAGGCTAACGTTCTCGTAATGAAAAAATAAAAATGGCCGCCACTTCGAAGGGGGTGAGGTAGGTCACGCACGGTAATTGGGTGGATTTTAATTATTAAATAAAGTTGTGAAACCTTAATATCTTTTCTTGGTGTCTCCACCAAGAAAGTGGTTCTTCGAAGATTAAGCCAGCATCTACTATCTGTTTGGCCGCCGAAATCGGCACGCCGGCCGGCAACGACCACGTGAAGAAAGCACGCGGCGGAGGCCATTTTGTGGGACTTGTGGTAATTCGGGAGAATTTCACAGTTCACCGTGTCGACGTGCGGCATTTACTTAATCATATTGTGGAATTGTGGTAATTTGGGAGAATTTCGCAGTTCAGTGTCGACGTGTGGCGTATGCGCAGTTGTGATTGCCATTCAATCCAGTCATACAAGCTGCGACGGCTGAAGCAAAGGAAGCGCTTCGCAGATACAAGCTGCAGCGAGCGCAATACCAGCTAACCGTATAAAATATTGGAATCTATGTAACAAGCTATAACAAGATTTCTGGAAAGTCTGGTCCAATGACTACCTAATTCAGCTTCAGAGCCGTCCCAAATGGAAGTATGTGCAGCCTGATATCAAACAGGGTGATTTGGTGATTGTAAGAGATATGACAGATGATAGGGTCTGAATTCATTTGAAGAATTTCATTTCGTCATCCCGTAAGTCCGAAAACAAGGATACAAATTCTCCTTTACTAAGTCTTTTTTTTCTTCAACTAGTGGATGCACATTAAATCTTCTACCATGGCATCTTCTTCTTCTGTTGTTTAATAAATAAGCCGCTATCACCAAATTCAAAGTTTTATCCATGACACTGTACCACTCTCGATCACGATCCGCATCGCACTGAACGACAAATTCATCCGCGACAGACGCAAAACTTATTTCGCGTTGCACTGAATAGGGCCTTGGTTTTGCTATCAACATGTGAACCAAACTTTTTTCCACACGGACATGAAATTGTACATGTGAACTATGATGTGTGCAACGTTTACGATAAAAAAAAACATAAATACCAAGCCACGTAATCATTTATTTATTCAATTCATCTACATCTACAGTAATCGACTCTTATATAATAATTTCATTGAGTTTATATATACATCTGCAGCAGTGATCGAGGTGTAGTAGAAGAAGAAGTTACCCTTCAACCGCGCAAAAAACTGTAACAAAATATTCATATTTTTTAAACATGTCTTCTAATCGCAAAGTGCTGTTCGAACTGAATAACAAATTTACTGTAAAATTAATACTGGGATTAAGGTTTCGGACTTGGAAATTGGCAAGTCCTACAAGATTGTGAATGTTAAAAGAGTTGCTTCCAAGTTTAACACTGACAGAGTGCAGACAGTTGTTCAGCTCGAGGACGGATCCAGTGTCTCACTACCTTCATGATATGACAATTTAGACTCTAAAATATACGATTACTTGAGTACTAGGGTAATGTCGTCCATGACGAATGAAGGTCCATGGGGTGAATCATGGAAGATTATTTTTTCGGAAGAGTCAGAAGCTTAATTTTTTTTTTATTGCAGTTGATAAACAAGATAATGAATAACTCAGACGGCCTACTTAACCTGCTCGATGTAATGCAAAATGAGACCAAAAATGAATGGATTGAATTTATTACAGCCAATAAACTGCTGAAAATTTGGAGACGTCCAGTACTGTTCTTGAAGACGTGAACAGGTAGCTTCTTGCCATATACGAAAAAAGTAATTTCACTGATATCAAGATATATACGCTGATACGAATTTGGGACGATCATCCCATCTGGAAGAAACGGGGCCAAACAATGGTGTGGAATGGAAGTGACAGAGTGGCTCGAACTACTCATTAATACCCCACCTGAGTGTTTTGGACACACCCTCTTCACTCAAAAACTAGGTAGTTTATTAACCCTTGCCATGCCTGGTAGGGTCTGAGAGACCCACCGCTGCGGTTAAATCGTTACAATTCATTCAAATCTGAATTCCGCGTGTTACTGCTCTCAGTAGCTGACCGAAGTGAACTTAGTTACGCTCTCCACCCACTACCTCAGTCCGGGGCGCGCTCCAGTATCGATAGGACGTATGAAAAGTGCTTTCGGGTCTCACTGAC
Organism: Peribatodes rhomboidaria; assembly: GCA_911728515.1. Taxonomy (NCBI): domain Eukaryota; kingdom Metazoa; phylum Arthropoda; class Insecta; order Lepidoptera; family Geometridae; genus Peribatodes; species Peribatodes rhomboidaria. The sequence goes on from OU452189.1 coordinate 9,391,491, forward strand.
CCCACCAGGCATACGGCGTGACATTTTTATGTAAATATTAATTCGTTTATTTTTTGTGATTTTGCGACTTATTGGTTATAAATACATTTTTTTTTTACTGGGAACACGTTTTTTTTGTTATTGTTTTTTGTTTGGTGTCCTAAAGATTTTACGAATTAATTGGTTTTATTTATGAAGGTTTTTATTTTACTTCGAATTCAACTTATGCTATCGTAATCTTTCATAGTTCAAAATGGAGAGACACCTACGTGACAGTGACATCATTAGTTTGCTATTCGAGGAGGTGGACGAAGATCATGAAGATGATATTGTTTTCAACTCCAACGATGAAGAGTCTCATGAGGGCACAGAAGAAAACCGTGAAATTGATACGGCTGCTTTGGAGGAAGACATCGCTGATGAGAACTTGTAAGTAGTTGCTGATGAGAGCCCTTCAGATTCCGAAATGGACGTGCCACTTTCAGAGTAAACTTCGCAACCATGAGGAAGAATTTATAAAGGTAAAGACGGAACTTTGTGGCACAAAATTCCAGCTAGATCAAACGTTCGAACACGTAGTTAAAATATAATATCTGGAACACCTGGTGTAAAAGTATTAGCGAGAGATGCAAAAACATCTTTAGAGGGTTTCAATCTTTTTGTGAGCGAGTCCATATTGCTGGATATTCTGTTGTTCACAAATGTGAGGATCCTAAGAACTAGACATGGCCTGAATACTTCAAATGACTACGCTTATGTAGAATTATGTATGGATCTATATATGGTCTCATTTACCTTGCGGGGTTATACAAATCTGCCAGGCAGAATTTACAAGACTTGTGGTTCAATGATGGAACTGGTATTCCTATTTTTGCCATGACAATGAGCTTGAGAAGATTCGTTTTTATTGTCAATCATTTGCGATTTGATGATATTGATACACATGAAAAAAGATTTTCACAGGATAGACTAGCCCCATTCAGGAATCTGTTTGATGAATTCGTAAGCAGATGCCAACTATAATACACGCCATTTGAAAATTTGACACTGGATGAAGGCTTGTTGCTTTCCGTGGCCGCTGCAAATTTCGACAATATTTGCCAAATAAACCAGCCAAATATGGAAAAAAGATATTTGCGCTCGTAGATGCCCGAACATTCTACTCACTGAATTTTGAGATTTATGCAGGCGAGCAACCAGAGGGGCCTTATAAGGTCAGCAACAAGCCACACGACGTAGTCGATCGCCTGGTCGCACTAGTTTCCCAATCAGGAAGGAATATTACAATGGATAACTGGTTTACAAGCTATCCAACATACGAACACTTGCTAAACCATCATAAGCTAACCGCTGTCGGTACAATGAAATCAAACAAAGCTTGCATACCTGAAAAATTCAAAGCAGGTAATCGAAAACAGTACTCATCGCTGTTCGGATTTTAAAAAAATATGACTTTGGTATCATACATCCCAAAACCTAGAAAAAATGTGTTCATGCTGTCATCTCTCCATCATGATATGGAAATTGAGTCAGGCGAGAAGCAAAAACCAGCAAACGAAGAGTGGTGTTGACAACGTTGACAAGCTTATTAGATCTTATGATGTATCAAGAAACTCCAGAAAATCCATTACGCTTTTCTTCTGACTGCTGAACTCTGCAGGAATAAATGTAAAAATCATACAAATGCTCAACTACCCTGACATAAAAAACAATCGCAGAAGTTTTATCAAAGATCTGGGTATCGCAGTGATAGAATCACATCAACAATCAAGACAGAAGAACAGTCGTCTTTCTACAGATCTTCGCACAAGAATTGCCAACCGTATTAGTCTCCAAGAAGGCCCAACTGCAAAAAAAAAACAACTCCAGGTGTAAGACGAAGATGTCACGTATGTCCGTCAAAGAAAGACTGCAAAACGCAATACATCTGTGAGATGTGCAAGAGCCATGTGTGCCTGGATCATGCAATTTTTCAGTGTGAAAATTGCTTCGAAAATAAAGCTCGTGAAGTTGATGTTGGAAATGAAGAAGACTAATTACTTTAGCTTAGAATATAACATAATATTAGGTCCTTACGTATGAAATTGGCGTTTTGTACGGGAGGAATAAAAAGTCGATTTTTTTTTGTAAAATATATTTAATTAATCAAAGTATGCACCGTTGTTATCTATGCACTTTTGCCATCTTATGGGTAGTTCATTGATCCCTTTACTATAAAAACCATGGGGGCGAGAATCAATAAACTCTTTGAAGGCGGTTTGGACTGCTGCATCGGAGTGGAATTTTTTTCCTTGTAAGAAGTTGTCCAAATTCCGGAAGAAATGGTAATCTGTTGGAGCAAGGTCCGGGGAGTACGGTGGATGTCGCAGACATTCCAATTGTAGCTCAGCTAACTTAGTGTATGTTTGTTGTGCAGTGTGTGGTCTTGCGTTGTCGTGAAGCAGCAGTGGCCTAGAGCGATTGACCAATCTCGGTTGTTTAACAGCTAGTTCTTCCTTCATGGTTTGCAGTTGCTGACAATAGATATCTGCCGTAATCGTTTGGCCAGATTTAAGAAAGCTGTAGTGAACGACACCGGCGCTAGTCCACCAAACACTTACAAGTAACTTTTTCTGAGTCAATTTTCGTTTAGGGCAGGATTTGGCTGGGTCTCCAGGGTTCAGCCATTGCGATGAGCGCTTTCGATTATCGTACAATATCCACTTTTCATCACAAGTAATGATTCGATTTAAAATCCCTTCATTATTGTGTCGGTTGAGCAAAGTAACACAGCAGGCGACCCGTGTTTGCAAGTTCGATTCACTCAATTCATGAGGTACCCATCGTTCGAGTTTTTTTACTTTCCCGATTTGCTTCAAGTGGATTAATACAGTTTTGTCACTTACCCCGAAGCCTGCTGCTATCTCTGAAGTGCTTTGTGATGGATCCGCTTCCACAATAGCCTTTAATTCTTCGTTTTTCACTTTGATCTCCGGCCGTCCACGGGGTTGGTTCTTAAGGTCAAAATTTCCAGAACGAAAACGTTGAAACCAAAAACGTACCGTGCTGTCTTTAGCGACACCAGCGCCGTACACATCATTAATTCTTCGAGCTGTTTCTGCAGCACTGGTGCCACGGTAGAACTCGTACTCGTAAATATACCGATATTTCATGTTTTCCATTGCGCGGTAATAAGTGACGCCAAAGAAAAAATAATGAGGAAAATAACAAATGAATGACTGTATTCCAAAGAAAAAAAAAACCAGCTTAATGAATTTATTAATTTGAATTTCGAATTCTTAATCAAAGAGGAGATATTTCAGATCAAATTGATCAGTACGACAAAACGCTAATTTCATACGTAAGGACCTAATATATGTGCCTAATGTTTCCCAAAGTCTGATTAAGATATCGTTTGTTTAAGTTGATTTTGCATGTATCTTTTGTTTAAGCTGATTTTGCATGTTTATAAACATAAGATGTTAATTTTACTTTGAAAAACGTATACCGAGTTTAATTTAAAAAAATTAAAAGATATTGTTGATTCGACAACGTATTTTATTTAAAACCCTTTAAAGCTTCTTTAATTTTATTATTAAACCATAAATGTTTTAATTGACACTAATTTGTAGGCAAATAAAAAATTGAAATTTATGGTCTCACAGACCCACCAGGCATGCCATGTAACTTTTTTCCACCAGGCATGCGAAGGGTTTAATATTTTGTTGGTGTGTTTATATGAAGGTATAGAAGTGTAGTGTCTCCACTCAACCGTCAAAAATATCACGCGCTCGCACGTTTGTGAGAAAAGTGAAAGTAACAATTAGTGGAAATAATTGTTTGTGTTTTTACAATTTGCTTAAAAAATGGATCTGTCAAATGTTAGATTCATAATAGACATTGTGGGATTCCCAGTAAAAGATATTTTATAAAGAAGTGGCAATTTACGACTTGTTTGACAAATGTTCAAATGTGTTTCATGTCCGTCTTCCCGAATGGTTATTGCTACGTAGGAAAACACAATGCAGATGGTTCTGTGAAAAAAATATTCATGGTCTAGCGTTTGGAAACTGGTTTAGTGATTATTTTTATTGCAATGTCATTAATGTTATTAGAAATATGGATAGAAAATGGTGGAGTAATTGAAGAAAGCATTTTAGATTATTTAGGCTTTGCTTATATCAATTTGGAAGATTTAGGTTGTCCGAAAGCTGAGGAATTGATAGAAACATTAAAGGACATTGTCCAAAGTCGGCTTGGCGTGAACAGGATGCTCATAAAAAAATGATGTTGTCGATAAATCTTTTATTGTTTTTAAATAATTATTGTCGTATGTTTTTGTATCAAGTTGAACAGAAAAGAAGTTGATTTAATTAGTATTTATACTGAGTAAACACACAGAAGAAATGTGTTGCCATTGAAAACGCTGGTTGGTTGATCTATTTTATTTCGATTATTATTATTCGATTTTTGGTACAGAATAAAATGATGAATGATGTCGACCGCGTCGCATCCGATGATGGCGATCTTGGCAATTTTCTGCCGTGTGCTCGTAAATGGTGAACTTCGTCTTGAACACCCGGTCCCAAGACTTGTAGCTTACTGGAACGTCTATCAGGCATTTTACGTTTCCGCACTTGTCGTATGTATATTGCACCGCTAACCGATTCAATTAGACAAAATTTTTTTTTTTTTAATATGGCGGATATTAATCTTGAATTTTCTCATTCTCGAAACATTATGCTCGATATTGCTACTCGTGCTATCGCTCGATATGCAACGAGTGTCGGGCGCAGTCGATATAAAAGTATCGCACTAAAGCTCAAGTGATATACTGTTTTTTTTACTATTAATTAATCGAGATTTGAATCGGTTTCATAAATCACAATCGCATCACAGTGCGTTTGCATTTTCCACTACACAAAAGAAACCTTTGTCAAATATTTTAATGCCACTTGATATTCATATTGACTGTCAATCGAAGTTTTCGTATCGGCCAAAATCACTAGTTTTGTTACACATTTATTTAACTTGATGTTTTTATCACATGAACCGAACATTACTCTCTAGGTTGTTTTTATTTTATTTTACTTATGAAAACATAGAAACGAAATCGAAATCGATTAGTTAATCGTTTTTTTTTTGTACTATGGCAACTCCGCATCTGTCATGTTCTGTTTCTAACGTCAAATTGTTTTCGTCAGTCGTCTCGGCGTTCTGAATTGTTTGTGATTGGATTCTGATAACGACCCTTGCTTCCTTATGGACTCCGACTTTACCTCCGCTCACAATGACCCTGGCCCGATATAACATAAGGAATGATGGTTCCTATACTAGGTTTTCCTTCAGCTGAAAATGATAAATTATTGCGGGCGAAAATTCAATGTAGGCACATTAGCCGTAAAATATATTTCGTTTAAATATTATATGAAAATAATGGTGAAGGGAGAGAGGTTGTAAAACATTATTGCTGCAATTGCATTGTGGGCCGAAGGACTGTGGGTTGCTGCGCTCACATTATGACCGTCATTTGGTACTAAAGCTGGGCAAGGTACGAAAACAACGTAAATCCACCTGCCCAATTTCTGGATACTGTATTAATTACATATGATTCTGATTAGAAATAAACTAGAAATAAAAATAAGCTTGTTTTATTTCAAAAGCTCTCCGCTGACCATGATGTTTTACATGTAGGAAAGAGGTCTTACCAAACCTTTGCTACAAAGTTATTATAATATTTTGTTGGCCACTGACATAAGGTAATTGGCCATGTAATAATTATACCAAAACTCACTGTTCACTCTAAGCCAAAATCCCCTTACAAGTGGACATTGTCCTTTACATCAATTAAAAAAGAGAATGCAATACTCAAGACATACGCAGTTTAAAAATAAAAATCGTGTATGTCACTGTAGTTTGGAAGAAGTCAATGCTTTTGCCGTATGATTTGAGAAGTATAAACAAAATTTGTAGTTATTTTATTGTCTATGTCTCCTGTATTAATCTAAGCACTATGTAATCACTATATAATAACTATGTAATCGCTTTGTATTATCAATAGAAAGTTTTTTTTCTCTATAATATATTAGGGTATAATTAGTTAATAAAACACATTATTTACTCAACATTATTTTCTTTATTGATCAAGAAAAGGAGAACAAACGAATAGCAAGACTAGAAAAAGCCAATGAGAAACGCATACTCAAGGAAAAAAAACAAGCTATAAAAGAAACTACAAATAAAAATAACAAAGCCAAAAATTTAAATTTAACTAAGAAAAGTAAACCAAATTCTGATAGTACCAAATCAAAAATTGTTATCCAATCAAACGTCTTAATTAAACCTGCAAATAGAATCTCAAGTGATATTGAAGAAGAAAAAGAATATACAAAGTAAATAAAAAAAGATCTATGAACGAAGTTAAACCTGCAAATATTACTGCCTTGAGGGAAATAAAAAATAGACTAATTTTAGATGCAGTTGAAATGAAAGAACTTTTAAAGAATCGGAATAAGTACAGATGGTCAAAAAAGAATTTTAAAAAGGACCAATTTTAGATGAACCTCCGAAGATAACTTTCCGAGATTCAAGGGAAACCGGAAAAGATAAGAAGATAAAAGTTAAAGTAAATAGATTGAGACCAATGACAGATGAAGAATTGTTACAAATTTTGGAAGAGGAGTAGGAGAGATTATTTGAACCTAGGCACGTAGGTATGTGCCTACAAGGATATAACTGCCAATCATTTTACCAAATTCACTGTGCCATTAATTGTGCTTCAGTGCCAATGATTGTGCAATAACATAGAATTAAGTTATATGTTACTGTTTAAGCAATAAAGCAATTTTTTTAAAGTACTAATGTATTATAATCTATGCTCATTTACCTTTTATCTGATAAACATTAGATATATAAAAAATATTATAATGAAGAATTTACGACTTAAATGTTGAAGATCGTCTTAGAGTGCCAATCACTGTACTGTTTACCCTATCTTGCAGAAATTAACATATACTTTTCTGATGACGATATCTGTAATTCTTGTCCCACAACTATGCCGTATTCAGAAGAGAATAATGACAACATCAGCAACAATACCAATAAAATTGACTATGACACCAATACGCCACTGCTATCAACATTTCAGCAATGTTCACCTGTATCGAATATACCATCAGTCACGACTTCATTCATACTTGATTAAGTTTCGAACTCCGCTGCACCAGCTCCTGGTTACTCCGTAGAATCACATAGTACTCCACAAGTCAGTTCTCTAAATTCAACTCGTAACTAGATCAAAGAAGAAAACTCGCCAAACAACTACTAATATCAGCCGCGTCTGTCAGTAAAAAAAACACATCTAAATTTAAACTTCGCGTGGACTTCTGGACGCTTTCAGCATCGAGCTGATATTGTGAATGACAATTTTCTGCACCCAATACCTGATGAAAAGACTGCTCTGGAATATTTCTATGACTTTTTCCCTGAAGCCTATTTTTCTGAAATTTGTGAATTTACAAACATGTATTCTGTCCAAGAATCCGGTCGTTCATTAAACGTATCCGCTGAAGAAATGCGTACATTTATAGCGATCAAGCTTTTCATGGGCATTGCAACATTCCCATCATACTTAGATTATTGGGCCGCAGACACTAGCAATTCAGTATTTTCCGATCTTATCCCTCTGAAGCGTTATCAAGCAATACGCATGTATGTACATTTTGTTGACACTACAGAAACTAACGCAGATCCTTATTTCAAAATAAGGCCATTTGTTGAGAGAATCAGACAGAATTGCCTAAAAATAGAGAAAGAAAAAATCACAGCCTTAGAAAAAAAGTTTTAATACATGTGTATACACATTGTGTAACAACAAAACACAAAAGCTAAAAATAAAAATATTTTTGACTTAACTCTTAGCTGGTAACGGGGTCAAAATTGACCCCGGCAGCTAATTTTTTTAGGATAACTTTGCAATTAAAGCGCCTACACTCTTGCGCATCTAGGTAATCTCATTACATCACGGTGTGCGGCGGGTGACAAACGTGCGTCACTATACTGTTATAATAACCTTAGGTCTCTATGAATGCGAGCGCAGAAACTCTTTACTGCTGACCTGTAAGCGCAGCTTGGTTGTAGGTAGCAACACTGATTACAGGAAATTGTTACAACAACCTTTAACCTCCTAAGACCCCTTGTACGTATATCTGTACTAAATAATTTACTCCAGTCAGGCCCGACATTAATTCTGACTTTGTAACCGGAAGTGGGGGAAGTAAAGGTAAAACCCACAACTGTTTTCATTTAAAATTTATTTATAAGGAAGGGTCGCCGTTCTCGTCGGTTTGTCTTGTCTTATGAGTAAACCTTAACTAAGTTACACTAAAGGTGGTCGTCCACAGAGGCAACAATCAAAATCTTAGCGTAAAGTTACACTAAAGGTGGTCTTTCCCTGAGACAGCAATCAACATCTTAACGTAGTTACACTAAAGGTGGTCTTCCACAGAGACAGCAAACAAAATGTTAACGTAAAGTTACACTAAAGGTGGTCTTTCCCTGAGACAGCAATCAACATCTTAACGTAGTTACACTAAAGGTGGTCTTCCACAGAGACAGCAAACAAAATGTTAACGTAAAGTTACACTAAAGGTGGTCTTTCCCTGAGACAGCAATCAAAATCTTAACGTGGTTACACTAAAGGTGGTCTTCCACAGGAACAGCAATCAAAATCTTAACGTAAAGTTACCCGATTGGTGATCTCCCACCTAGACGAAGAGCCCGTACTAAACGTCCTCCTATAAAATACCAAACACACAGCTATAATATTCAACTCAGGGTCTCACCAAAATATTCTTACAATATTAAAGTTCGTGAATTCACAATACTAGGGGTGCGCATAATATTATAAAACAGCTTTACACTTCTCTGGGAACGTAACTGAATCACCTCAACCGAAAAAACATTATCGGGAAAATTTACATTCGTCGGGAAAAAAAATTGAGAAATGGGAAAACCTTAAATTATGATTAAATAACTTCAAACACGTTCCGAAATGACGGCTAAATTATTTTAACTCCAAAAGCAAAGGGCGGCAAAAATTTCATCCGTCGGGAAAATTCAAAATAATGCATAAATTGCTTAAATCGCATCTAAACATTGCTACGGAGTTACTTTGACCGTAAAACCAGTAATCGGCAAAAATAATTCGGTCGGGAAAAAATATTGATAATTGGGAAAACCTCCAAATAGTATCAAATAACTTCAAACACGTTCAGAAATGAAGATGGAACTATTTTAACTCCGAAAACAAAGGGCGGCAAAAAATTACCTCAGTCGGGAAAATTCAAAATTAATGCACAACTTGACCAAAATAAGCTAATTGTACCTTTTAATCGTTTTAGAACAGTACTAGGGTTAAAATTGAAATTCTGAGCGGTTTGTCAATTATTTCAGAAATCTACATGGTAACGCTTTAACACAAAAAAACAAAATTAAAGATTTTACATCAAGATAACAGTATCAGTACTATATAAATTAGGGTAAATACTATATTAATCCTTACTATTGCGACCCAGAAGCTAATACAAAGGAATTAACATTTGTCGAAGAAGTTCAAACATACATTTACTTGCTCGCTACACTTTATAGATTTTACATCAAGATAACAGTATCAGTACTATTTAAATTAGGGTAAATACTATATTAATCCTTACTACTGCGACCCAGAAACTAATACATTGAAAGGAATTAACACTTGTCGAAGAAGTTCAAACATACATTTACTTGCTCGCTACACTTTATATGACTTTTAGGCTTTTTCCACATTGATCAACAGTTCCAAAAATTAATCTACCATGGGTTAAATACTCCAGGCCTTTTAAAAACGTTGTAAGACATAAAATCACAAGTACTTCTTCAATGCTTATGGAACGCTTCAACAAGAAAAGTAACGCACCACCAAATTTAAGGATTTTTGTAACGGAAACTAAAGAAATTCTAGCTCACCAGTTAAGGAAGACGGTTAGGAACACTGTTAGACACACCACACGAACACACCAAGGCAGCGGAACGCCGGCCACGGACGCTCAACTCGGACACGCACTATAACCAACAAGACAAGACAACTTTGGTATTGTAAAATCACACAAAAACATCGGCGCGTGATCTCCACGAAGAAGAGATGCGATTTACTCACATTTTAACACTAACACTTGGACGCCACACCTCCCATGAGGCAGAGCGCGTTGCCGCCACCTGGAGACTCCTCACTAAAAATCAATAATCGACCATGAAACTGGAGGAACCGAGCGAAAGAATACTTCCACAAGTATTTTATCGAAGTTTTACTCACCAAACGAAACAAAAATAAAATTTAGGGAAAGGCGTAGCTTTCCACACCCATGTAAAGTTGTAAAATGGCTGATCCGAGATCGAAATCCCAATGAGAACCCCGGGAGCCGGAAATTGATTACGTTCATCTACACCACAGACATCAAAACGATCGATTTATAACATCAATAATTCACAAAACTTACACCTGATCAATATGCTGATGTCAAGCCAAACGCACTCTGCACTCATCAGCCAATATGTCAAGCTTGGATGAATGTCACTTTCACCATGACGCGAGGTACTGTCTGTCAACGCCAAACGGAATTAGAACCAGATTGGTAAACAAGCCTAAGCCTGAAGTTGAATTTCAAATAAAGTTAAAAAGTTAATTAAACAAAGAGTTTACACACAAAACTACAAATAGCTAAACGGTCTGATTGAATGCGAATGCTGGAAAGTATGGAATACCCAAAATAAAGGACAAGGTCAACGTAAGTTTTTACCAACCAAAACAACCTATTGAATTTTGATCAAAAACCGAAACTGCCAAACAAAAACTTTATATTATTTAGTACTTATATTATGTAGCTCCAATTTAAACCAGTAGTTTTCGTCCCAAGGTACAATAAACGCGAAAAAATATATAGCTAGGCATAGTTACTTTGGATCCAGAAAAAAAACAGGGTTACAGTACCCCCTTCCTCACCAGAATTTTTTTTTAATTTATTTATTCACGAGAAAAAAAAAATTCCCGCTGGCCCCCCAGCTGCACAGTCGAGATAACGGTAAACTAAACACTTTCTCAATAGTCGACAATCCTAAAGGAGAAAAAAAAATTAACCAACACGGTTCACGGCGACCCCAGAATACCCATTACCACAAATAACCATCACCATCGGAACTTAATCTTAACGAAAGAAGAATAATAATAATAGCGCTGTGAACATTGAGGACTCGCAAGAGAGATACCATCCACAAAATCACAAAAACACAACTTTGACCCCACGGGGCAAAGGAAAAACTTAAACAATTATACTAGCAAAATGTTTGCAACGCTGGCGGCTTGAATGAGACCGATAGCATCTAAAAGAATCGGAAAAGGTTTCCGACAACCCAACCTTAAATAACTGGCCCTCCAGCTTCTCTGACACGAAATCACCATCACACAATCGCGTAAAAAAAAGAAATCACACTAACCTTGCTGACAACTCTTAAAGAAAGTGAACAGCAACCTTAAGTATCTTTGGTCCACAAAAACAAGAACCAACAAAAATCCACTATTAATAAAAATATCCAACACCACTGGAACAGCAACTTTTATGGCTGACGAACTTTATAGGAAAGTGCGGCAACTAGTGGAAGCCCCAGAAAAATTAAAACCATCACCACGAGAGAAAAAACTAGCCTAACCTTAACCTAAGTTTTGACCTTGGCATCGCTGACGAACACTAACTTCCGTTCCGTCCCTGTTCGGGCGCCAAAATGTAACCGGAAGTGGGGGAAGTAAAGGTAAAACCCACAACTGTTTTCATTTAAAATTTATTTATAAGGAAGGGTCGCCGTTCTCGTCGGTTTGTCTTGTCTTATGAGTAAACCTTAACTAAGTTACACTAAAGGTGGTCGTCCACAGAGGCAACAATCAAAATCTTAGCGTAAAGTTACACTAACGGTGGTCTTTCACAGAGACAGCAATCAAAATCTTAGCGTAGTTACACTAAAGGTGGTCTTTCACAGAGACAGCAATCAAAATCTTAACGTAGTTACACTAAAGGTGGTCTTCCACAGGAACAGCAATCAAAATCTTAACGTAAAGTTACCCGATTGGTGATCTCCCACCTAGACGAAGAGCCCGTACTAAACGTCCTCCTATAAAATACCAAACACAAAGCTATAATATTCAACTCAGGGTCTCACCAAAATATTCTTACAATATTAAAGTTCGTGAATTCACAATACTAGGGGTGCGCATAATATTATAAAACAGCTTTACACTTCTCTGGGAACGTAACTGAATCACCTCAACCGAAAAAAACATTATCGGGAAAATTTACATTCGTCGGGAAAAAAAATTGAGAAATGGGAAAACCTTAAATTATGATTAAATAACTTCAAACACGTTCCGAAATGACGGCTAAATTATTTTAACTCCAAAAGCAAAGGGCGGCAAAAAATTCATCCGTCGGGAAAATTCAAAATAATGCATAAATTGCTTAAATCGCATCTAAACATTGCTACGGAGTTACTTTGACCGTAAAACCAGTAATCGGCAAAAATAATTCGGTCGGGAAAAAATATTGATAATCGGGAAAACCTCCAAATAGTATCAAATAACTTCAAACACGTTCAGAAATGAAGATGGAACTATTTTAACTCCGAAAACAAAGGGCGGCAAAAAATTACCTCAGTCGGGAAAATTCAAAATTAATGCACAACTTGACCAAAATAAGCTAATTGTACCTATTAATCGTTTTAGAACAGTACTAGGGTTAAAATTGAAATTCTGAGCGGTTTGTCCATTATTTCAGAAATCTACATGGTAACGCTTTAACACAAAAAAACAAAATTAAAGATTTTACATCAAGATAACAGTATCAGTACTATATAAATTAGGGTAAATACTATATTAATCCTTACTATTGCGACCCAGAAACTAATACAAAGGAATTAACATTTGTCGAAGAAGTTCAAACATACATTTACTTGCTCGCTACACTTTATAGATTTTACATCAAGATAACAGTATCAGTACTATTTAAATTAGGGTAAATACTATATTAATCCTTACTACTGCGACCCAGAAACTAATACATTGAAAGGAATTAACACTTGTCGAAGAAGTTCAAACATACATTTACTTGCTCGCTACACTTTATATGACTTTTAGGCTTTTTCCACATTGATCAACAGTTCCAAAAATTAATCTACCATGGGTTAAATACTCCAGGCCTTTTAAAAACGTTGTAAGACATAAAATCACAAGTACTTCTTCAATGCTTATGGAACGCTTCAACAAGAGAAGTAACGCACCACCAAATTTAAGGATTTTTGTAACGGAAACTAAAGAAATTCTAGCTCACCAGTTAAGGAAGACGGTTAGGAACACTGTTAGACACACCACACGAACACACCAAGGCAGCGGAACGCCGGCCACGGACGCTCAACTCGGACACGCACTATAACCAACAAGACAAGACAACTTTGGTATTGTAAAATCACACAAAAAACATCGGCGCGTGATCTCCACGAAGAAGAGATGCGATTTACTCACATTTTAACACTAACACTTGGACGCCACACCTCCCATGAGGCAGAGCGCGTTGCCGCCACCTGGAGACTCCTCACTAAAAATCAATAATCGACCATGAAACTGGAGGAACCGAGCGAAAGAATACTTCCACAAGTATTTTATCGAAGTTTTACTCACCAAACGAAACAAAAATAAAATTTAGGGAAAGGCGTAGCTTTCCACACCCATGGGGCAAAGGAAAAACTTAAACAATTATACTAGCAAAATGTTTGCAACGCTGGCGGCTTGAATGAGACCGATAGCATCTAACAGAATCGGAAAAGGTTTCCGACAACCCAACCTTAAATAACTGGCCCTCCAGCTTCTCTGACACGAAATCACCATCACACAATCGCGTAAAAAAAGAAATCACACTAACCTTGCTGACAACTCTTAAAGAAAGTGAACAGCAACCTTAAGTATCTTTGGTCCCCAAAAACAAGAACCAACAAAAATCCACTATTAATAAAAAATATCCAACACCACTGGAACAGCAACTTTTATGGCTGACGAACTTTATATGAAAGTGCGGCAACTAGTGGAAGCCCCAGAAAAATTAAAACCATCACCACGAGAGAAAAAAAACTAGCCTAACCTTAACCTAAGTTTTGACCTTGGCATCGCTGACGAACACTAATCGAGTGTCCGACAACACAACTAAGTTGGCCTACGGCCTTACACTGAACAAACACCTTTAATGTCTTTTACATGACATTCCGAACGTCTCCCATTCTCGTCCTCCAGCACATACACAAGCTTCGATAACTTCCGAACTACTGTACATTTTTCAAAACGTGGAGCTAATTTATATGAAATATGCCTCGCCGCATCACTCCTCACGTGTGTACGACGCCAAACTACGTCGCCCACCTGAAATTCTACATCACGTCTACGCTGGTTGTAATACTTAGCGTTTCGCGCATGAGACTTTTTTAAGGATATATCGACACGCCGAAAAACCTCTTTCAACTCTCCCAACTGGTCGACGTATTCGACACGAGAGCCGAGAGTAATCTCGTCCAGATCTTCGCCTTCCCCATAGACATTTCCATTCAGAACAGCTTCCCTACCATGAACAACCATAAACGGTGTAAATGAGGTAGAATCATTTACGGCCGTGTTCACAGCCAACTGAATTTGACATAAATTCACATCCCAGGCACGCTGATCATCACCGACCAACGCAGCAATCGCCGTCACGACAGTACGGTTATACCGTTCTACCGTGTTAACCTGAGGACAGTATGTCGGAGTATAATGCACCTGGGGGATACAGTACTTTTCAAATAACGCTCTCACCTCACGTCCAATAAATTGGGGGCCATTATCCGCTATCACGGTCTGAGGAATTCCATGGACCATGAAGACACGCTCTTCCAACCTCTGGGCCACTGCAGCACTTGTAGCGCGTCGTAAAGGAAACAACAAACAGTACTTCGAAAAACAACATACCACTACTAAAAGGTACTCATTCTGCTGTCGAGATTTGGGCAAAGGACCGACCAGATCAATCGACAAACATTGGAAAGGTCTCCTACACGTTTTTGGGTTACCGAAGAGTCCAATGGTCGGCCGATTCGGATGCTTATAAGCACTACATTTCGTACACCCGGAAACATATTTTTCAACGTCCTGGTACATGCCCGGCCAATAGAATCGGAGGCGCAACCGCTTATAGGTTTTATCCACGCCTAAATGTGCACCGAGAGCCGAGTCATGATATTCAGATATGCGTAGTTGCCTTGAATCCACTGGAACTACTTCCTTCCAATCGAAATCTCCAGTCAAAGAGAATCTACCCTTCGTGTATCGGTAAAGCTTGCCATCAATGATTTGATAGTTGGGACAAGTCTGGGGCCTATCCTCGCAGCGCGCATAGATATTGCGGAACCACGGGTCCTTCACTATCACTGGATCAAAAACCGAAACTGCCAAACAAAAACTTTATATTATTTAGTACTTATATTATGTAGCTCCAATTTAAACCAGTAGTTTTCGTCCCAAGGTACAATAAACGCGAAAAAATATATAGTACTAAATAATACAATACTGCATTACAAACACTGGGAGTCCACTCTTTTTTGGTCTCCTCCCATGCATCCAATAGAATGGGGATCGCCATACGATCCGGCGTTGATAAGGAGTTCATACCACATATCATGTCGACGAGGCAGGTATATTCACTCCATTGCCTGATGGACCTTCACGCTCGAGTACTACGCGCTGGAATGTGGAAGTGCGAGGAAAATGTGTTTGACGCCTGGATTAACGAGAGAAGGACTGACGTGTCAGATCCTTCAAGCGATTTGTACAACATACTGCTTCCCGATCTGAAAGCGATCGCCGAGGCCAATGTACCTCTACAAACAACAATTGGACATCTTGTCCCATTATTGGTCACGAAGAAAATATCCAAAGAATTGGTATCTGCCTACAATTCACGAGACGTTACTAAAGAAGATGCTCACTCCTTCCTCGTGAGATATGTGTTCACCAGAGCCGCTGACCCGAATATGCAGGCTTTCACCGAAGCAAAAATGCGTGAACTCACACAACGTTCAGGCCCTCAGCGTAAACGGACTGTCGACTATGATGTCCGACCCATTTCCAAAAGAATGAAGCTGGTAAACTTCGAACCCCAGCAAGACGACTCGTCGGATACCACACAGGACGATTTCGTTGATTCCGTGAGCGTTACGTCTCTTACAGCAACTGAAAGAAGCTTGAACATCTCTAGAAGCGTATATGAGATGAATGACGATAGCGCCGTTCTCAGATTGAGCGCGCTACATGTAAACCCAGGAACTAGCTCCTCATTTAATGGCGCCAGAAGGAGCCCACCACCAGAAGTCCCGAGTTCACTAGAAAGCTCTAAGAATTCTAGTGTCGTGTCTCATGCAGCATCCAGTATTTCATACGTTGAAGACGCTGAATTCAATACTACACTAAAAAACAGGGTTACAGTACCCCCTTCCTCACCAGAATTTTTTTTAATTTATTTATTCACGAGAAAAAAAAATTCCCGCTGGCCCCCCAGCTGCACAGTCGAGATAACGGTAAACTAAACACTTTCTCAATATTCGACAATCCTAAAGGAGAAAAAAAATTAACCAACACGGTTCACGGCGACCCCAGAATACCCATCACCACAAATAACCATCACCATCGGAACTTAATCTTAACGAAAGAAGAATAATAATAATAGCGCTGTGAACATTGAGGACTCGCAAGAGAGATACCATCCACAAAATCACAAAAACACAACTTTGACCCCACGGGGCAAAGGAAAAACTTCCGTTCCTTATCCTATTCCTTCATTGTCTTTTCCTTGGAAGAAGGGGTAAGAGGTATTTGATGAAAGGCAGCTTTCAAGTCTAAAGAAGAGAGGAACCGAGAATCCCTAAGCTGGTCGAGGATGCTGTTGATGTAAGGAAGTGGATATGCATCATGTTTCGACACTTCGTTTAACTTACGACTATCCAAACAGAACCTCATCTCTCCATTTGCCTTCGGGGCCATGGTCGTTGGATTATTCCACGGGCTATGGCTCGGCTCAACTACGTCCATTGCCAACATCTCATCAAGCTGCCTATTCAACTCACTCAATTTATCAGGTGACATCATGTAATAACGCTGCTTTATCGGAGCGGCGTTCCCCGTGTCAATATGATGATGTATTACATGAGTCCGGCCCAGGCCTTTCTTCTCCGCAGAAATTTCCTCAAACTCACTACGTATATCAGCAGCCAACGCTTGCTGTTCACATGTCAACTCATCAAAAGGATGCAAACGATTTACCTTAGACACTACAACATCGCCAGGTTTTTGGTAGAAAATCAAATTTTCTTGAGGTCCTATCAAACTTAACACGTCAGGCGCCAAATGAAAGGCTTTCCAAAAGTCAATACCAAAAATCATCGATGACACCACACCAGGGATGACGTAAAATTTTACGACACGCTGAACTCCCTTCACGGTCACAGGCAGGTACATAAAACCAATAACAGGGGAGGTAGACCCATTTGCCGTCACAACCCTACTCAAATCATCAGATTCGTGCAACGTAGCCAATTCGGTAAAATGTTCTTTAGCCGATCCACCAATAATGGATATTTCCGACCCAGAATCTAACAGACCAGAATAAGGTAAACCACCAATTTGTACATTTAAAAAAGGACGAGCATCTATACTACAACTACGGACCGTTGCCACGCTAGACTGCGACTTCAGAAAATCACGCACAAAATTACACCAGTCTTTCCATTCTTCAGTGGAGGTTACACAGCGGCCCGGGTCACCTAGTTTTTTGAAACAGGTGTTGCACCAGAAGGGGCACAACGTGGACAAGTCCTAGCCGTGACACCTTTCTCACCACACTTAAAACACACCAATAAAGGCGGAGCTTGGCAATGCATAAGGTTATGATCGGAGACCCGACAACGCACACAAAATTTATCCGCTCCAGCGGACACGACTTCAGCTTTTCGGCTCGTTCTGCCCCTGTAGGCCAAATCTGGAGACAAAGCCTGTTGTACACTGAGCCGAGGTTCAAGGAATAAATCTGCGCTCTCCTTTGCTGCCTCCAATTTTCTGCAACCCTTTTTAAAGTCGGCCCAAGACGAGCACTCTACCAAAGCCAGCTGGGTAGTATAAAACGGTCTCACATTGTGTTTCACAATCTCCAGTTTTTCAACATCCGACAATTTACGACTCAGGCGGGCAAAATAATTGTGCATAATACCTAAATATTGAATTATGGTCTCGTCTATGCCCTGAGTTCTTGAGCGAATTTCCTGCAGTAACCGATAGTCAAAGTCGTGAGGGAGGAACTCTTCTAACATAAGATTTTTGAGCTCGTCCCAATTAGAAACCTCCTCACGAACACTACGATACCAACATAGAGCTTCCTCACTGAAAAGCTCAGCAGCAGAGTTATAGAGTTTCGCGTTAGAAATACTCCGCGACACCCGTAACTCCTCCAACCGTTCCAGAAAAGCGTGAACACTACCTTTCCCGCTAAATTTAAGGTTTAAAGCGTGTACATGCGAAGTGCGATCGCATGACATGACGCGCAAGCCTGGAGTACCATAATCACGTTCAACAGAAACATTCTCAGAAGCCCCACTGACACCAGGTTCGTCTATAGCAGGCTTAAATTCAACACTACTCTGAAAATTGTGCAAAATCCGGTCCATTCTATCAGTAACGTGCCGAAGGCGCTCATCAAGCTCAGTTTTAAGACTCCGATCTTTACTATCATCATCGAGTTCCACCCTACTCAGGCGGTGAAAGAGATGATTTCCCAACGCTTGAATGCGGTTTAAATATTTAAGTAAGAGGGGCTTACGAACACAGAGCTCCTCTAGCTCGTCTAACTTGGAACGAATAGTTTGCAATTCTGACCCTACATCACCTTCAAAAGAACTCAAATGGTCAGTGGGAATCTGAGTATTTAAAATTTTGATTTGAGCCCGCAATTTATCTACTGTGTTCTCCGGAACACCATCGCGAATTGCCACTTCGTAAATCAATTCGTCCTTATTTAAAAGATGAAACCTAATAGGACGTTCTTCCATTTTTACGTAATATTAGGTAGTAACTAACACACTTCGGAAACTTATCAATAAGGTTATACACAGCAAAACACCGTATAAACACAATTATACTATCCAAAAAAAACTTTTATGCTCAAAAATTTTAAGACAAACCGAGCCGTCACTGAGCGAAAGACCAGTGGCAGGGAGTAGTACCCGAGACGACTAACCGGTCCCTGTTCGGGCGCCAAAATGTAACCGGAAGTGGGGGAAGTAAAGGTAAAACCCACAACTGTTTTCATTTAAAATTTATTTATAAGGAAGGGTCGCCGTTCTCGTCGGTTTGTCTTGTCTTATGAGTAAACCTTAACTAAGTTACACTAAAGGTGGTCGTCCACAGAGGCAACAATCAAAATCTTAGCGTAAAGTTACACTAAAGGTGGTCTTTCCCTGAGACAGCAATCAACATCTTAACGTAGTTACACTAAAGGTGGTCTTCCACAGAGACAGCAAACAAAATGTTAACGTAAAGTTACACTAAAGGTGGTCTTTCCCTGAGACAGCAATCAACATCTTAACGTAGTTACACTAAAGGTGGTCTTCCACAGAGACAGCAAACAAAATGTTAACGTAAAGTTACACTAAAGGTGGTCTTTCCCTGAGACAGCAATCAAAATCTTAACGTAGTTACACTAAAGGTGGTCTTCCACAGGAACAGCAATCAAAATCTTAACGTAAAGTTACCCGATTGGTGATCTCCCACCTAGACGAAGAGCCCGTACTAAACGTCCTCCTATAAAATACCAAACACACAGCTATAATATTCAACTCAGGGTCTCACCAAAATATTCTTACAATATTAAAGTTCGTGAATTCACAATACTAGGGGTGCGCATAATATTATAAAACAGCTTTACACTTCTCTGGGAACGTAACTGAATCACCTCAACCGAAAAAACATTATCGGGAAAATTTACATTCGTCGGGAAAAAAAATTGAGAAATGGGAAAACCTTAAATTATGATTAAATAACTTCAAACACGTTCCGAAATGACGGCTAAATTATTTTAACTCCAAAAGCAAAGGGCGGCAAAAATTTCATCCGTCGGGAAAATTCAAAATAATGCATAAATTGCTTAAATCGCATCTAAACATTGCTACGGAGTTACTTTGACCGTAAAACCAGTAATCGGCAAAAATAATTCGGTCGGGAAAAAATATTGATAATTGGGAAAACCTCCAAATAGTATCAAATAACTTCAAACACGTTCAGAAATGAAGATGGAACTATTTTAACTCCGAAAACAAAGGGCGGCAAAAAATTACCTCAGTCGGGAAAATTCAAAATTAATGCACAACTTGACCAAAATAAGCTAATTGTACCTTTTAATCGTTTTAGAACAGTACTAGGGTTAAAATTGAAATTCTGAGCGGTTTGTCAATTATTTCAGAAATCTACATGGTAACGCTTTAACACAAAAAAACAAAATTAAAGATTTTACATCAAGATAACAGTATCAGTACTATATAAATTAGGGTAAATACTATATTAATCCTTACTATTGCGACCCAGAAGCTAATACAAAGGAATTAACATTTGTCGAAGAAGTTCAAACATACATTTACTTGCTCGCTACACTTTATAGATTTTACATCAAGATAACAGTATCAGTACTATTTAAATTAGGGTAAATACTATATTAATCCTTACTACTGCGACCCAGAAACTAATACATTGAAAGGAATTAACACTTGTCGAAGAAGTTCAAACATACATTTACTTGCTCGCTACACTTTATATGACTTTTAGGCTTTTTCCACATTGATCAACAGTTCCAAAAATTAATCTACCATGGGTTAAATACTCCAGGCCTTTTAAAAACGTTGTAAGACATAAAATCACAAGTACTTCTTCAATGCTTATGGAACGCTTCAACAAGAAAAGTAACGCACCACCAAATTTAAGGATTTTTGTAACGGAAACTAAAGAAATTCTAGCTCACCAGTTAAGGAAGACGGTTAGGAACACTGTTAGACACACCACACGAACACACCAAGGCAGCGGAACGCCGGCCACGGACGCTCAACTCGGACACGCACTATAACCAACAAGACAAGACAACTTTGGTATTGTAAAATCACACAAAAACATCGGCGCGTGATCTCCACGAAGAAGAGATGCGATTTACTCACATTTTAACACTAACACTTGGACGCCACACCTCCCATGAGGCAGAGCGCGTTGCCGCCACCTGGAGACTCCTCACTAAAAATCAATAATCGACCATGAAACTGGAGGAACCGAGCGAAAGAATACTTCCACAAGTATTTTATCGAAGTTTTACTCACCAAACGAAACAAAAATAAAATTTAGGGAAAGGCGTAGCTTTCCACACCCATGTAAAGTTGTAAAATGGCTGATCCGAGATCGAAATCCCAATGAGAACCCCGGGAGCCGGAAATTGATTACGTTCATCTACACCACAGACATCAAAACGATCGATTTATAACATCAATAATTCACAAAACTTACACCTGATCAATATGCTGATGTCAAGCCAAACGCACTCTGCACTCATCAGCCAATATGTCAAGCTTGGATGAATGTCACTTTCACCATGACGCGAGGTACTGTCTGTCAACGCCAAACGGAATTAGAACCAGATTGGTAAACAAGCCTAAGCCTGAAGTTGAATTTCAAATAAAGTTAAAAAGTTAATTAAACAAAGAGTTTACACACAAAACTACAAATAGCTAAACGGTCTGATTGAATGCGAATGCTGGAAAGTATGGAATACCCAAAATAAAGGACAAGGTCAACGTAAGTTTTTACCAACCAAAACAACCTATTGAATTTTGATCAAAAACCGAAACTGCCAAACAAAAACTTTATATTATTTAGTACTTATATTATGTAGCTCCAATTTAAACCAGTAGTTTTCGTCCCAAGGTACAATAAACGCGAAAAAATATATAGCTAGGCATAGTTACTTTGGATCCAGAAAAAAAACAGGGTTACAACTTGTACTCATAGAGACCTAGGGTACACTTTTCTGTACATATTATTCAAACGACCTCATGTTCGTTTTGAATTTTCGCGGGCCTTATTACGTTATGACATTTGACACTTTACTCCATATTTTCTATTATTTTCAATGCTACCAACTGTTTAGACAACATTTGCGAAACACACACGTGAGGTTACGAGAAAATGGCGCCACCCGGCTGCGCAGGTGAATATTAATCTTGTTTTATCCATAGGATCGCAGTCGATTTTACTCAATATATTTATTATCTTATTGCGCTAATTAGTAGTTGATTATTTTTTTTTATTATTTGGACAGTTTTGTTTTTGCAAACGTCTTTTATTGTACATCAAATAATTAAGTACATTTTTATGTACTTTGGGACGTAAGACCAAATCTTGGTGAAATAATTTTGTTCATTTTTCTACACTGTGGGTCTCAGTGTATAATCGCAGTTTGGAATATTTTTTATTTTTTATCACTTTGTTCTGCAGGTCTTACAGATGACGACATCTGTGACTTCCTTAATCAATCGGAATATGAAGATGATGGAACGGATGACGAATATAATCCACCCGTGAATCAAGAGGTTTCTTCTGATACGGATGAGGATGATGAACCTCCTTTACCTCCTCCTCCGCCTATATCAAGACGTGGACAAGGCAGAGTCCGTGGCCATAATGGTAGAGGCCGTAACCGCCGTGGGTCACGTTCTAGATCAAGCCACAGAGAGTATTCCGACGTATCCGTAGAAAATGATCAGGAAGCGGAGTGGCAGACTAACAATTTCAACCCATTAACTCCACAGCTTTCGGAACCCAGTTATCAGCCTACTGACACTGAAAACTTCAGCAGTATCAGTTATTTTGAGTAATACTTGGACGATTCCTTCATTCAACTGATTACAGAAAAAACTAATCAGACATCCGTAGTGAATACTGGGCAAATCACTAAATCTAACGGAAAAAGAATGCAAAAAGTTTATTGCGATTACCATGATTATGTCTTGCTTGAATTTTCCTTATCTGCGAATGTATTGGGAACGAAGATGGCGAGTACCTTTGATTGCGACAGCTATGCCTCGGAATCGATTTTTCCAATTGAGATCATCTCTTAAGATTGTTTTTGATGGAGATGTGACTCAAGAACAGCGAACTAGTGACAAACTGTGGAAGGTGCGGCCAATTATCGAAAAAGTGTTACAAGGATGTCACAAACAAGTCAGGGAACAACACATATCCATCGATGAAATGATAGTGCCTCTTTCAGGAAGTTGTGGTATCAAGCAATACTGCCCAAATAAACCCAACCCTGTGGGCTTAAAAGCATTTGTACTAGCCAACCCAGATGGAACAGTTTGTGACTTTACTGTTTACCAAGGGAAAACCACATATCCTGAAGAAAACGCGGCAGGATTTGGGCTTGGAGAAAGTGCCGTTTTAAATTTAACACGCTCTCTAGTTCCAGGACACATTATTTATTTCGATCGGTACTTTACATCAGTAAAATTAGCTGAAGAATTAAATACTAGAGGTTTCAAGTGTGCTGGAACTGTCATGAAAAATAGAATTCCCGCTACACTAAGAAACGCTCTTCCTGACGATGCGGAAATGAAGAGACGAGGAAGAGGAGCAAATTCGGTTTTCGTCAACGCCGATGAAAACGTAGCATGCACCAAATGGTTTGATAACAAGCCTGTGGTTTTGCTCTCCACAATATATGGCAGTGAACCCCAAGATGAATGTCGTCGTTGGTGCAAAACTCGGCGAGAGTACATTACCATACAACGACCAATGGTGATTTGTAATCGTATTTTTTCTATCAAAAATAAAAAGCTTGTTCCTCATACATAATTACTCGTACTTCATTTCAAAGTGCATGTTAGCTTATCAACGAATACCAAGCTTGCGTGTACTTCCTCACAATTCCTCCTTCCTCAACATGTCGTCCCAAGAAGATCAAGACAGAGCACTTACTTTCTCGGTGGACACCTTCACGGTCCGCGGGTCTCTTATACCGCATGGACTTTACCTTATTCAGGTAATGATAATCACTAGTACATACGAGTAGCTCACGCAAATCTGTCATCAAATTATCAATTAGGAATTCCCGCAATGACTTCAACTGCGAGTTACCCGTATGCTCCGAATCCTAGTAGGGTAAAGCTGCCAGTATGCGATACTTGACCGAATACTGATGACACAGAAGGTATGAACAAAATAGATTGTGTTATTTTTCAACAAAATACCCGTTCGGTTATCGAGCGACTTTGAGATAAGCAAGCGATGTAGGAAATTTAATAAAGATAAAAGGAAGAAAATAATTCGAAACAACAAAAATTATAACTTTCTTCAAAGAAAATATCTTAAAAGTTAGCTTTTTACAAAAATCTATGAGCGTAAATCCTGATAATATTTTTTTGACAAATTTCTTGAAGAAAATTATGTGGACCGACAAGGCGACTTTCACCCGGACTGGATACATAAACCATCGAAACGAACATTTGTGGCTAAATGAGAATCCTCATGCTGTTCGACCCAGTTCATTCCAGCATCAATTTTCAACTAATGTTTGGGGCGGAATGCCCGGAACGCCCTTCTTGGGCCAATTGTTTTGCCCGCTACAATGAACGGACCAAAATTTTTGGAGTTCCTGGAGACAACATTTTATGACGTTTTGATGGAGTTACCGCTGAATTACCGTATCGGCATGATGCTGCAGCTGGACGGAGCACCAGCGCATTTTGCAACAAATGCGAGAAACCCTTTAAACGAGCGCTTCTCGTCGTGGATTGGACGCGGTGGGACAATCGCTTGGCCACCGCGTTCACCTGATCTCACCCCACTTTTTTTTTTCGTGGGGTACAATGAAGCAGAGAGTTTATACCAAAGTTTCGAATACTAGAGAAGAGTTGTTGAAAAAAACACTACATGTCGGGAATGAGTTGCGCGATCTACTAAACTTTGTTAGTCACACCAATACTGTTTGGATCTTTTTTGAAGCTTACATCCTGTGCTACTTTATGGAATAAATGAAAAATTAGAACTTACTCTCATAGATGAAGCTTACTTTTACTGCTTCGAATTATTTTCTTCTTTTTTTTTTCGAAAAATATTTGACAATGTTTAACCACGTTTTATTGCCTTTACATTCAGCTTTGAAATTATATCTTTTTTTAATCCATATGCCCCTTACATGGTAAGTTATGACAAAATTAACACAAGCGGCCAAAGGTTGGTACCAAAAGAAAACAAAATGGCTGCGTTTCCACAATGGGAAGGAAAAAATAATAATATTAGAGCCTGATTTGTCGATTAAATTAATCATATATATTATGTATTTTACCATTTCAGGATCCGCAATGGGTAGACAAACACATTGTATAAATCGCAAGCCGCACATTGATTCAAAACTCGTGCAAAGCGAAGCAACAGCGTTACAAATACTTTACAACAAGTTTGGTCGTCTGATACATTCGAATAGAAGTATGAGATGATGAGATGAGAAAGGATCAGAGATTACTGTAAAACTTCGGAGAGGAGTAAAAAAAAACATCATCATCTTGATGCAGAGTCTAAGGAAGAGAGTACAACAATATCAGAATCTAATGATGATCAAACCATCATGATATGAAAAAATGATATGAAAAAATGATGGTTGTCTGGAAGAGATCGCTCTTAAGCGATAAGACCGCCCATTGCGCCTATATTTTTGAATGTTTAGTTTAGATTTATTTAGTATTTGGTGTCAATAAAGAGTTTTTGTATTGTATTGTATCAAACAAAAACCACTCCTGCTAGCACTACTTCTACAACATCAACGCCTATTACAACAACAACAACAACTACAGCGTCTTATCCGTTAAGTGAAACATGTCAACGCTATAAGATGACAATTAAAAGTGTGATATCTTGGGGTTACAGTCAGTTGAATAAATTGAGTAGGGGTGAGATCGAAAATTCGGCATGGACAGCTAAAGTACCGACAGAATAATTCTGTCATCATCGTACGAATAGTGGTTCGTCAATAGGTATACTGTTATTATGTAGAATTTTGTGGTAAGAGTTGCTGATAAGTTCTTTAGCTTTTTTACTATCAGTATGTGAAACAAACTTTTTTCCACACGGACATGAAATTGTAAATGTGATCTATGATGTGTACAACGTTTACGATTTAAAAAAAACATATAAATACCAAGCTACGAATTATTTATTCAATTCATCTACAGTATTCGACTCTTTTATAATAATTTCATTCAGTTTATATATACATCTGCAGCAGTGATCGAGATGTAGTAGAAGAAGAAGTTACCCTTCAACCGCGCAAAAAACTGTAACAAAATATTCATATTTTTTAAACATGTCTTCTAATCGCAAAGTGCTGTTCGAACTGAATAACAAATTTACTGTAAAATTAATACTGGGATTAAGGTTTCGGACTTGGAAATTGGTAAGTCCTACAAGATTGTAAATGTTAAAAGAGTTGCTTCCAAGTTTAACACTGACAGAATGCAGACAGTTGTTCAGCTCGAGGACGGATCCAGTGTCTCACTACATTCAAGAAATGACAATTTAGACTCTAAAATATACGATTACTTGAGTACTAGGGTAATGTCGTCCATGACGAATGAAGGTCCATGGGGTGAATCATGCAAGATTATTTTTTCGGAAGAGTCAGAAGCTTAAATATTTTTTTATTGCAGTTGATAAACAAGATAATGAATAACTCAAGCGGCCTACTTAACCTGCTCGATGTAATGCAAAATGAGACCAAAAATAAATGGATTGAATTTATTACAGCCAATAAACTGCTGAAAATTTGGAGACGTCCAGTACCGTTAATGAAACTTCTTGAAGACGTGAACAGGTTGCTTCTTGCCATATACGAAGAAAGTAATTTCACTGATATCGAGATATATACGCTGATACGAATTTGGGACGATTTAGCATCCCATCTGGAAGAAACGGGGCCAAACAATGGTGTGCAAGTGACAGAGTGGCTCGAACTACTCAATAATACCCCACCTGAGTATTTTGGACACACCCTCTTCACTCAAAAACTAGGTAAGTAGTTTATTAATTAATATTTTGTTGGTGTGTTTATATGAAGGTATAGAAGTGTAGTGTCTCCACTCAACCGTCAAAAATATCACGCGCTCGCACGTTTGTGAGAAAAGTGAAAGTAACAAGTAGTGGAAATTATTATTTGTTTTTTTTTTAATTTGCTTAAAAAATTAATCTGTCAAATGTTAGATTCACAATAGACATTGAGGGATTCCCAATAAAAGATATTTTATAAAGAAGTGGCAATTTACGACTTGTTTGACAAATGTTCAAATGTGTTTCATGTCCGTCTTCCCGAATGGTTATTGCTACGTAGGAAAACACAATGCATATGGTTCTGAGAAAAAAATATTCATGGTCTAGCGTTTGGAAACTGGTTTAGTGATTATTTATATTGCAATGTCATTAATGCTATTAGAAATATGGATAGAAAATGGTGGAGTAATTGAAGAAAGCATTTTAGATTATTTAGGCTTTGCTTATTTCAATTTGGAAGATTTAGGTTGTCCAAAAGTTGAGGAACTGATAGAAACATTAAATTTACATGAATTAAAAAAGATAACGCAATGATCAAGACATACGCAGTTTAAAAATAAAAATCGTGTATGTCACTGTAGTTTGGAAGAAGTTAATGCTTTTGCCGTATGGTTTGAGAAGTATAAACAAAATTTGTAGTTATTTTATTATCTGTGTCTCCTGTATTAATCTAAGCACTACGTAATCACTATGTAACCGCTATGTATTATCAATAGAAAGTTTTTTTTTCTCTACAGGCTGAACCCTGCACCCCGTCGCCGAATAGACTTAAGACGGCACTGGGTGGACCCACCAAATATTGATTTTATTTATAATAAATACTGGTTTAGTCAATACAGAAATGAAAACCACATACACAGTTTCATTTCACGCCTTAAACATTTTAAACCCGGTAAATTGTTGGGTGCCTAACACTTTTGAGCGAGGCTATATGTACTCGTAACATTAAACAATTTTAAAGTAAACGTGTATGGTATAGAAACTAAAAAAATATATATTTCGTTTTTTTACATTTCATCAAAGACTTGTGACCGGCATGTTAATTCACTGTATTTTGAAGATCAAAAGAAAGCGCATTATTACTGGATAAAAAATCTACCTATCTCGTTTAGTGGGTATTCAATTGTCAAAGCATAACGGTCAAAAGATTTTCTGTAACTCGTGCTTACAATATTTTGGTAGCAATGAAAAACTAGAAATTCATTTGAGATTGGGGTGTGAAAAAGTGGTTACACAGCTTCCAACTTCAAAAGATAAGTATTTGATTTTTTTTTTTACACTTTCAATACCATTCGTTATTTACGTTTTCGTTATTCGGTATTCGTTATTTACTATCACAAAACAATTTAGATAAAAATTCACATTACACTAAAGAATATATACTGGAGCTTTGCGTACTACATTCATTGTAATCACGATAAGTCATTGTCAAAATTTGTCACGTATCGAAGTGGAGATTGTGTCAAACAGTTTGTTGACAATCTTTACTCTGACGTTTGTGAAATTGGAAAGATAATCTTGAAGAAAAAACACTAGCACACCCGATAAAAAGCATTTTTATAGCTCGTTAACACAGACACACATTTCTAGTGGAGACTAAAATCATGCCCAAAAGGTGTGGAACACATTCAATGTAAAGAATTTAGGTGAATATTCTGATTTACTATATCTTAAAACAGATGTTCGATTATTGATTGAGGTATTTAAAAATTTTCGTAAAGTTTGTCTTGCCACATACAAATTAGATCCATATAGGTAATTAACAGCACCAGGTCTTTCATGGGACGCAATGTTAAAAGAAACAGGTGTAAATCTAGAACTTCTTACCGATTATGAAATGATTCAGTTTTTGAACGCAGGTATTAGAGGTGGTATTGGTCAAGTCTCAAAAAGACACGTGAAAGCCAACAACAAATTTATAAATACTCAATACGATTCGGAAAAAGTGACTAAATTTATTATTTACCTAGATGTTAATAATTTGTATGGTATAGTATGAGGCTATGAGTAAATATTTACCTTTAGGAACCTTTAAATGGTTATCGGTCTTTAACAACAACAAACTGATTCGGAAGATGGGTAGATTTCAGAAATTGATTTTGAATATCCAAATTTTCTACACGATTTACAGAATGATTACCTATCCTTTTAGTGCTGAAACAAAAAAAAAATACCTTACGGGTAAAACAAAAAAACTTTTACTCACTCTTGAATCTAAAAAGCATTACGTCATTCAGTATATGAATCTGAAGTAATGTGTGGAACATGGTTTGATTTGTCAAAAAATTCATAGAATCTCATCATTCTACTCATTTAATCAATCTCCTTGGCTCAAATCACATATTGATTTCAACACCAACAAGAGTGTTATGGCAACAAACTCGTTTGAAAAATAGTTTTTATGAATTCATGAACAATTAAGTTTTCGGGAAAACAATAGAAATGTAGCGAAAAGGGTAAATGTGCATTCATGCACGTCATGGTCTGATACAAGAACAAAAACCAAGGCTAAATATGGTATTGAAAGGTATATATGTAGTACGTCCCAATTTCCATAGTGGAACAGTTTTCTTTGAGAACTTTGTAGCAGTTCAGATGAATAAAACCAAGATTTTCTACAACAAACCGATTTATGTCGGTTTCACTGATTCACTTAATAATTTATTGCTTCCATTATGGTACATGCAGTTCTTAACACGGCATTTTGCGGTTGGTAAAACACACTCGCCCTACTAAACTTATCACCATAGTAAAACCATTTTCACAACCGCAAACAGAGCTGGGTTAGAACTCTCAATAATATACTACTGCCAACTCCTAAACAAAACTCAAAAGGAAGAAGGAAAGAAAAAGTGCCATCTGTTGTATCATTTTTGAAGTGGCAAGGATACCATGAAAACAAAGAGAAGAAAACGACTGCATTTTTTGTCATCCTCTAGATGACAAAAAAAAAACGAGCTGAGACTGAAAATGCACGAAAACTTAAGACTGATAAAAGTTATTAAAGATGAGTAAAAATATTATTGAAAACAAACTTAAAAAAACTAAGACTATAATAGCTCAACTACCGAAGAAGAATGTGTAGAATCTGGGAACAGCACAAATGATATTTCTGATGAAGTCACTGATGAGGTAAACAAAGAAGAAAGAAATGAGGAAGAGAGTAGAATTAAGCAAGGTGACTAAATATCCTGGCAAAAAGAGATATTACAAATACATATGTTTGTATTGTCCTAAAAGTAACTAAAACAGAAACTGAAGTTATGGCAATGGTAGCACGTGATGAGTCTTAAAACAGTTTTTAAAATGATAGAGATATCAATGCTATAACTTAATCTCAAATGATTAAAGTGCTTGATGGACCAAATAGTATTATAACTGGTGATAGAATTAAGTACAAATTTGATAGTGCCTTAAAGGTTGATGGAATAAGTAATTATTATCTAAGGTTATTAAGTATATCAATCACACTGATGACACCCTTAAAACTCCAACTGCATTAATTAAATATTATGACAACTATTAGTGAATTTGATTGTCTACTTAAGGTGATTTTCTTTTTTGTGATTTGTTATCTATTAGTACTTAAGGCAATATAAAAAAAAAATTGATAATTAAAAGTGTGTTGATTATTGGAAATTTTATAACTTAAGATAATTTTCTCACAGATAAAAAACGTCGTCATGTGGATCTTTTTTCAATAACACACTGACACAACGAAAATACTTTTGTACATATATTATACATTTTGTCCCTTACATGACAGAGTCATGTGAATCTTCTATCAATAACAAACTGACACAATTAAGATACTTTTGTAAATTTTACAGCGACAGCGTCATGTGAATCTTCTTTCTATAACAAACTGACACAACGAAGATACTTTTGTAAGTATATTATACATTTGTCCCTTACATGACAGAGTCATGTTAATCTTCTATCAATAACAAACTGACACAATGAAGATACTTTTGTAAATTTTACATTGGTCCCTCATAAGATAGTGTCATGTGAATCTTCTACCAATAACAAACTGACACAATGAAGATAATTATGTAAATACATATTATTTTTGTCCCTTACATGATAGCATCATGTGAATCTTCTTTCGATAATAAACTGACACAACGAAGATACTTTTGTAAATATATTATACATTTGTCCCTTACATGACAACGTCATGTGCATCTTCTTTCGATAACAAAGTGACACAACGAAGATACTTTTGTAAATATACACATGACATTGTCATGTAAGGCATTTGTGCCTTACATGACAATGTCATGTGAATCTTCTTTCGATAACAAACTGACACAACGAAGATACTTTTGTAAATATATTATACATTTGTCCCTTACATGACTGCGTCATGTGAATCTTCTTTCGTTAACAAACTGACACAATGAAGATGCTTTTGTAAACAACTACATTTAAGTATCCTTTACATGACAACTCTTCTCTCAAAGACATACTGACAAACTAAAATGTTTTGGTAAATGTCCCTTACCTTAAACTTACATGACAGATTACAAAGTTCAACAATTTTGACCTAACAACATTATAGACACTTTCATCTGAGCAAGTTAGTAGGTATAGACATTCCATTCTTAATCCTTTACATGAGATCATCATGTGAGTTTTCAAATTGCAGCATCTAAATAGGAATTGCGGTGATAGATCCTGAACACAGCATTTTATAAGAGTTAGAAGGCTTTACATTACCTATTTGAAAAGTTGAAATCCCAGTATTGAGAACTCAAAACAACAATTTTCAGTTTAATTTTACACCAGAAATAACAAGCAGGCAAGTATGTGCCACTTACAGCAGGATAACAAAATTTGACAAAACAAATACCAATGGAAAGTTTTGGACGCAGAAACAGGAAAATAACACGATAATAATGTTGCATTGAGTATCATTATCAGACACAAGAACGAATCCCACGAACCGCAAACAGGAAGTCAATGTCCTGTGATTTGTAGGTATGGAATGTGAAATGTACATTAAACAATGTTAAACCTATTTTTTCAACGTAGGGCCAGAACCACACAAAGCCGTCTTTTCAGGGCTACAGGCTTCTGATGGGAAAATAGACAAGCCGATGTGATTTTTAGTCGACTGTCCGTAATGAGAAAGCAGTCAACGCAGCTAAGAAAGACCACGCACGAGTTACACGAGTTGTAACTACGTAAAACACAAGACTACCAACGAAAAATACTGTTCGTTCCGCAGGATTCTCTGATTCACTATCCATTTTCAAAATGGTATTTACTCAATATTGTTTTAGGTTTCTGCAAATTCTGCATTACTTCACGAAATGTTTCAATTAAAAAGCTGTCTTGCTATTACAATAATCAGAATATTTAAAACCACAGCACATAACCAGTACAATACAAATGCAAAATAGAAAATAATAGAAAAATAACTAGAATATTCACAAGAACAAAACACAACGACGGTTGACACCCTTCGCTTCGCTCGGCTTGGACGGAAAATCGGAATGGTCGGCTTCATATTCACACTATGATGAGTACGAGGCTCGGCCAGTGTTGCCAGTGGCAGATAGCCAAATATTCCATTAGAGAACTCAAAAAGTAAAATTTTTTCTATGGATTATTATCTTATTAGCAGTGGAAAACCTAATAACAACAAAATTACAACACAAACTGAAATTACTGTTTCAAATTTTTTTTGTGTATGCTGTAAACTTCGTTTGGATATTTCTATCAAGTGTTGAAAGTAACTCTATAATTAATTCTGGCAATGCTTCGCCAAGCGCCTAGAAAGTGTGACCAGAGTTAAATTTACAATATTGTTAGTCTGAAAAAAAAAACTACTAAATCCTGCTAAATGTTTCTGTCACACAACACACTTGGTGGTCACACACCAAATGTTGACAAATAAGTCCAGCTAGAATAGCAGATACCCATGAGTGAGAACGAGGTGTTCCAAGTGTATAAATCAGAATGGATTCGTTCCAATATTAAAGCCTATATTGCGCGCTGAAATTTTTAGTAGGCTTTTTAGAACGCACTTAATAAATCCTGCCACACTATTGCTAGAATTTACCTAATAGTGCTAAAAACTGTTGGGTTAAATAAAAACGCTAAACTTCCTGCTAGGACCTAAATTCAGGGCCCAATCCTGCTAGAAGCACAAGATCCTGCTATATTTGGTCACACTGCCTAACCTTTTTTTTTTTTTTACCTTGGGAAATTCCTTTAAGGATACCACCAACAGCCCCGGGTGTAGTCACAGAATGGTTATGTGGGAATCCCGCCACTAACGGCCTACCCACTAAAAACCCAATGGTGTTCCACCTCGGCGCAAAATGTCGGGGCTACGGGGACGCTTTTGGACTCTTCCACAGCCCCAACAGCGCCAGCCCCTTCGGACACCACCCCGAGCTTGCGCTCTCTTCCTCTCGATGACGATGTGTCGAACACCAGACACATCGTCATCATCTACCTCCTCGGGGACCAATTTTGCCCGTGGGCGCCAGCCAGCATCCGTGCCTAGGCGATGGGTCAGATGAATGGCCCCGCCGCCTGCCACTTCGGCCGCAGAGGATAGGGAGAGCGGCAACGATACACCGACACGGTCTGTGTGAGCAATACAGGTCCACACCCTACTTAGGCCGCTTCCACATGGGCTTTGGGCTAATAAATAAATTAATAAATTATACTAATAAATTATAAGAAAAATCACGGACCACAGAGTCTGTGGAGAAGTAGTCTAAATAAAAAAAAACCTAAAGTAAAAATGGCGATTGGTGACAGCGCATTCAGTGTTGCCAACGACTCAGGGCCTAAGTCACCGAATTTTAGTTTCTGTAGCATAAAGTACCACAACACCAAAATGTCGCAACGAGAAAACGTAGTTTAAATCAACTTATTTATTTATACCTATCACAAAACATTTCAAGCTTACGCGTCGTATAAATAAGTACTTTATTACTACGTAGTGTAAGTACTTTACTAGTACTTTAGTGTACTTTACATAATACTGCGAAGTCAACTTACTGCTTTGTCTTAACATTAATGCTTCACATATTTTCCGAGTTTTCCCATCTTTGTAGCTAAGAAAAAAATGCATTTGGAATTAATTTGCACTTCCACAAGATATGAAAAGTTGCGAAAGTGAGTGACAAAAAATAGCTGTATTTTCGCCGATTTCTTTTATTAAGTAAACAGTACCTGGATGGCCGAGCTTTGCTCGGTATTTTTTTTTATTTTTTAATTGTGTTTTTTGGATAATAAACAATTGATTTTAGTCTAACCTCAAAGCAAACACTCATTGACTTCGTGTTACTTAACAACGCCATCTGCTGTTGTGTCGTTAAAGCAATTAGTTGCTCACAAAAAATAGTATTATTATTCGCCAATAGATGTCAGGAAGAGTCATATTTTTCAGTTGAGATTGATTATCGATAAAACACGAATAAAATGACATTTTCTAAAAATGATTCCTAGCTAGATCGATTTATCGCCCCCGAAAACCCCTATATACCAAATTGTATGAAAATCGTTGGAGCCGATTCCGAGATTCCAATTATATATACCTATACAAGAATTGCTCATTTAAAGATATAAGATAATACAGATAATTTTACGGTAGTCATTAACAGTAAAATGAATACACATCACTTCTTTGTGTTCTTCTAACCTCCATGGCGTCCATAAGTTGACACAATATCTATGCTGGGACCCTATTCGGAGATTTGAGATTCTCATCTCACATTTTTTGTCCTTGTTGCTCTCGTTTGAAACGTCATAAGTGTGATCTTTTACTTTCACTCTCACACCTATGATATTTTAAACTAGAGCAACAAGGACGCAAAATGGTGAGATGAGAATCTCAAATCTCCGAATAGGGTCCCAGACCAAGCCAACGAATGCTAAAAAGTGCGCTGCGTCCCGTTTCGTTGTTTCTGCGTTTGCTTTGGTGATTGGTCTGTACGCAGCGTTACGCAAATGCAGGGGGGCTATTCCTGCGCGTGAGATGAGATGAGTTTTTATCTTGGTCACTCTCACGCCTCTGACGTTTCAAACGAGAGCAACAAGGACGAAAAAAAGTGAGATGAAAATCTCAAATCTCCGAATAGGGTCCCTGGATATTCCCCGACACAAACCAACCTTAGACCATTATGTAGCCACCATTATTTTTAATAAAATCACAGACATATACAGATAAGCTATGAATTTTATTAAAAACTTAAGCTTATGTTATTCAGCTAAAATGACTTTACCCTGAACTAGCCCAAAAGGCGACTCGCATTTTGCATTTTTTCATAGATTCTCATCCCTAGTAGCATAAATGGCGACATATCGTCTATGTTGACTCATAAATAAGATTATGAAGGAGGTTGTTGTCAAGAATAGAAGATATACAAACTCTTTCTATTCCTGGTTGGTTGTCTAGGGAACGGATATCAAGCGGGTTGTCAATTTCATGCGTAAATAAAAAGTCTATTAAAATTCGTATTTGCTGTATTTAATTATTTTCCAAGCCCAATCGTTTACTTTAACATGGTAGCAGAGCGTGAACGTGCGATTATTTAAGAAAAAGTAAAGGGGTTCTAGTTAAAAAGTGGATGTAAGGAGTTTTTCATCTTGGGAAGAATTAAAATTCTGGCATAGAATTTGTTCCAGACGATCTCGATCAAAATGGATAGAGCGATCGCAGAAGCGTCATAGGTTCAAATCATGCACCTTGATGGGCACAATTACAAACATTGGAAATACAGGATTCAAACAGTGTGCAGAGCGATACCTGGTGCAGAAGAGATTTTGCAAGGAAGGTTAAGTAAACCTACAGAACCTGCGGACACTGAGAATGATGCAGCAAGAAAAAAGTACGAATCGGATTTTAGGGAATTCCGAAAGGTAGATAGCATAGTTTTGACATTAATGACCTCAAACATGTTGGACGAAATTTTGGATCAAGTCATGCGGTACCAAAATTCCAAAGATGTATGGGATGAGTTAGAACGTCTCTACAATGGAAACTGTGAAGACAAAAGTTATGAGCTGTGTTTAAAATTTTTTGACTACAAGAAAGATCCTGTACATGATATCGGAAAGCATATTTCGTGTTTAAAAAATATTTGGCACGAGCTAAACGGCCAAATAGAGGAAACATTGCCAGAAATTTTACTAATTTGTAAAATTCTTGGAAGCTTACCGAACGAGTATTTTGCGTTCAAGTCGAGTTGGCTTCTAATGTCAAAAATGGATCGGACAGTTGAAAACTTAACTTCACAACTAACTGCCTATGACAAAGCATTGAGTAAAGTTGAGACAGAAAATACTAAAGAGGTGTTAAACGTAAAGACACAGAAGAAAATTAAAGTCTTTAAATGTAACTATTGTGGCGAAATTGGACACTTTGTACGAAAATGTCAAAAATGGATAAATGATGGACGTCCACCAAAGCCGTCAAGTGGGAGTAAAACCTCAAATGTAAACCTGACAGTGTTAGCATGTGATGATGGAATACAAACTGATAAAGAGAACTGGTACGTCGACAACGGAGCGACAAGCCATGTAACTAATTCAGGCGATTTCTTCGAAAGCTTCGAGCACTTTAAGAGTTCACAAACGGTGACTGCGGCAAATGGACAAACCATTGAAGCCATTGGAATGGGCAACATTCGAGCTGAGGCCAAAGTCAATGGAAAGATAGTACATATACTGTTGAAGGATGTTTGGTATGTACCAAATATCAAGAAAAACTTATTTTCAGTTCTTTCTGTGCACGATAACTCATCAGAAAGTATGTTTGAGTCTACGCCTAAACAATGCATATTGAAGGTAAATGGAGACATTAAAGTGATTGGGACTAGAGCGATCAAAGGTGGACTATATAAGCTAGAGCTTACTTGCATTACACCTAAAAATCGAGAAGTCAATCAACTGCTGTCAAACCCATTGCAAGTATATCATGAAAGGCTAGTGCATCAAAACAAAAGACATGTTCGACAGATCGTTGAGAAAGAGCTAGGAATCAGAGTAGAGGACAAGCATTCAGATATTTGCGAAGGATGCGTTTATGGAAAGGCTCACAGGCAATCTTTTGGTACAAGGGTTAGAGCCACTAAAGCTGGAGAACTAATCCATACTGACATTTGCGGACCGTTTCCATACTCAATCTCGAAGTTAAGATATTACATCCTGTTTAAAGATGACTTTACACATCATCGACACATCTATTTTCTTCGACAAAAGTCTGAAGCAGCTTCAAAGCTAAATATTTTCTTAAAAGAAGCAAAAGCTGCGGGACACGTCATTAAAGAAATATTAAGCGATGACGGTGGAGAGTTCGTAAGTGAAAACTTCAAAAATATTTTGACCGAGAATGGCATCAAGCAGAGATTCACAATGCCCTACACCCCGGAGCAGGCAGGTTGCGTAGAAAGAGAAAATAGAACGGTAGTAGAAGCAGCGCGAGCCGTCATGCATGCGCATGAAAAGATTCCTGATGGATTATGGGCAGAGATAGTAAATGCTACTGTCTATGTGTTGAATCGCACAGGGCCATCTAGCGTACCAAACAATTCACCTCATGAACTGTGGTATGGAAAGAAGCCAGCGATCAAACATCTGAGAATCCTGGGTTGCACGTGCTATGCCCATGTTCCTAAAACTAATCGCAAGAAGCTGCAGCAGAAAGCTGAAAAGGGGATCCTGATTGGCTATGAAGGAGACGAAGGCTATAGAATCTGGAATAAGGAAAAACTCAAATTGATTAGATCCAGAGACGTGATATTCGAAGAAGTACCATTACTGGGAAAATCGAAAGAGGGTGAAATTAAGCCAGAAGAGCCAAAACTTCTTCAGAAAAGGTATTTTCATAACTTCCCATCTCTACAAAGTGAAGTTGAAGACGACGATCATAGGGAGGTTGGAGAACAGAATATTACAGAGGATGAAGCTCTAGATGAATCAACTTCATTTCAATCCGCTGATACGGAAGAAGATAATGATTCAAATGATAATGAAGGAAACGAAGCTGATGATCCTGAACTATCTGACGATGATAATGAACATGAAGGAAGTCAAGGAGGTCGGATGATCCTCAGAAATAGAGCAAACTGTAATCCTCCTGTACGGTTCAATGACTACATTATGGCATTAGACGCTAATAATTATTTTGAACCTAAAACTTTTGACCAGGCAATGTCATGTAAAGATAAAGAAGAATGGAAAAAGGCTATTCAAAGCGAAATAAACTCGCTGAAAGAAAATGAAACTTGGGAGCTAACCGAACTACCAAAAGGACGGAAAGCAATTCCATGTAAGTGGATTTTTAGAATCAAGTCTAATCCTGACGGCTCTGTAGACAAATACAAGGCTCGGTTGGTCATAAAAGGCTACTCACAAAAGAAAGATGTAGATTACAAGGAAACTTTTAGTCCTGTTGCTAGGAGCAGCACTATAAGAGCAGTCCTAAGTGTTGCTGCTAAAGAAAAGTTGAGATTAGCACAGTTTGATGTGTCCACAGCCTTCCTTTATGGAAATTTAGAGGAAGAAATTTACATGAAGCCGCCTGAAGGTTTTTCTGAAGAAAAATATGTCTACAAATTAAAGAAGAGCTTGTATGGTCTAAAACAAGCTCCACTTTGTTGGAACAGATGTATCACAGACTATGTCGTGAAGATAGGGTTTAAGCAAAGTCAGTCTGACCCTTGTTTATTTGTAAGAACAAAGGGGAAGGAAAAGATTATTCTTGCTCTGTACGTGGACGACGGTCTTATCGCTTATTC
Source organism: Peribatodes rhomboidaria (assembly GCA_911728515.1). Taxonomy (NCBI): domain Eukaryota; kingdom Metazoa; phylum Arthropoda; class Insecta; order Lepidoptera; family Geometridae; genus Peribatodes; species Peribatodes rhomboidaria. The sequence continues at coordinate 9,430,491 of OU452189.1, forward strand.
AAGTGAAAAACTAGCGAACTGCTTTCTAGAGGAAATGAGAGCACATTTCAAAATAACTGTGAAATCTGCAAGCTATTTTCTTGGAATGGAGATAAAAAGGTTCCCAGATGGTTCCATTTTACTGCATCAGAAAGCATACATCGGTCGCATTTTAGAAAAGTTTGGTATGGATAAATGTAAACCAGTGCCAACACCAATTTTAAAGGCAAGTAATGCTCAAGATGACAAAGAAGTGTCAATGCAGTTCCCATACCGTGAAGCTGTTGGAGCATTAGCATATTTAATGACAAGTACAAGGCCTGACATTGCTTATGCTGTTAGTGTTGTATCTCGCAATTTGGATAAACCTACAAAAGAGAACATTATCAATGTTAAGAGGATAATGCGTTATCTGAAAGGGACAACTGATGAAGGCATTGTTTACAAGCCAGGACATGATCATAACTTAGAATGTTACAGTGACGCCGACCATGGAGGTGATATAGAAACAGGAAGGTCAACTTCAGGCATTCTTTGTATGTACGCCGGAGGCGCAATAGCTTGGAATAGCAAACGTCAGAGCACAGTGGCTATTTCTTCCACCGAAGCTGAAATAGTAGCAGCTAGTGAAACTGCGAGAGAAATTATTTGGCTTCAAAAGATTATGAAAGATATCACTTGTGGAAAAATTTCATGTCCAGCTTCACTTGGAGTCGACAATGAAGCCGCGATTCGAATATCTAATAATCCTCCAGAGTTCCATAAAAGAACAAAGCACATTAGAATTCGATGCTTCTTTGTAAGAGAATGCGTGAGTAATGGCACCATAGCCATGCATCATGTGCCTGCTTCCAGACAGGTTGCAGATATGCTAACTAAAGCACTATATGGACCAAGAATAGAAATTCTTAAAAAGATAGCTGGCATCACAAAGAACAGAAGTGGATGTCAAGAATAGAAGATATACAAACTCTTTCTATTCCTGGTTGGTTGTATAAGGAACGGATATCAAGCGGGTTGTCAATTTCATGCGTAAATAAAAAGTCTATTAAAATTCGTATTTGCTGTATTTAATTATTTTCCAAGCCCAATCGTTTACTTTAACAGTTGTAATAAATGGAATGAATCCCTCCTTTTTCCCATTTCAGTAAAGCCGATAATTTATTGAAATCGATTTTCGATTAATTATAATTTTGGCAATTTTTGTTTTCTGACATATCCTAAGTGTACTCTGCTGTACCTATTTGAAATAAATATTTGAATTGAATTGAAAAAAATCTCTGAAATCTGAATCACTGAAATCTCATCTCATCTCATCGGAGATGAGATTTTATCTTGGTCACTCTCACACCTATGACGTTTCAAACGAGATCAAGAGGACGAAAAAAGGTGAAATGAAAATCTCAAATCTCCGAATAGGGCCCCATGTCATTCCACATCTGGGACCCTATTCATAATTTAGCCAGCCAGATGTGAGCTTAAAGAGCTTAGTCTGCCCAATAGGCGCAATTAAAAAAAAAACGATTAATCAAAAACGTGAGAAATTGCCAAATGTAGCTTTCTCGTTCAGAGGATACGTCAGAGCGTACCCAGAGGGTCACTGTTTTTTAAGACATGTTTTACACAGCACGAGCATACGATGCCAGGTACACGTTAAACTATGCTATACAGAATCGCCTACACAACGTTCACTACTTGATTATTTAGGTAAACCACAAAGGCTATGGCTGGAGCTCCGCTTCACTTCGCTTTCCGCCTTAACCTTCTAAGCCTAACTAATTCGAGTTGAATTAAGTAGGGGAGGTTTCGGGTTGTTTTAAAAAAACCCACTCACCAATTTAGTTTAATTTATACGGGCACTTTTGCACAACCCATTTAAATCAGACCATGTTTTGTCTGACATTTGTCCGGCCCAACTTTGTACTGCCAGAGCATGTACAAAACGAGCATATGAAGCCATGTCACGTTAAAGTACTGTACATTGTGTTGTACAAAGTTGTGATGGACATAATTGATGTTGTCCAAAACGTTCTCCCCACTTAGAGTGCAACTTTACCAAGCACAACACTGATATGTTAAACGGCGAAGTCACACTCTGGGTGCACTCCAGGCCTATTCTCTGAACGCTTGCCTGTCATCAGTGAACTGTCATACATTTTCTGTTTTCAATTTAAAACATTATTTGTTTTAGAAAAAATCATCAGTTTTCAATTAATATTTGTACAGTAAACATCGCATCTTTTCGCGTAGCTCGCAAACCGTGCCGTGTAATCAAGACCTGCCTTTCCATTTTGACCAAAAATTTTTACCATTCCTTCACTAGGAAGATGTCTCAGGCCCGCTTAACCACTTGTTTACCTTTACCTATAGAAAATAAAACTCTCGTAACCGTCATAGAAAAAGCTAAAGATTGGGCGCTAATGCATGGTGTCGGTATGCGTGATAAGAAGAACTTCACCAAAGATTCCATACAGGTTAGTGTTCGTTGTCATTTTTTTCTAGCACCGGTTGAGGTGCTCCAGGGTTAGGTATATTCATAGTCATTTATTTCGTTAGTATTATTTATATGTCAAGTTATTATAGGAGAAGATTACTAACAGGACTAATTTCTTAAGCTAACTGCTTAAATTAGTCCTATTAGGCAAAACAATAATGTAGTAAAAATAATAGTACTAAAGTTAGTCATTGTACAGTTTTACACTATCCCTGTTTCTTCCATTCAAGGAGCTCCTTGGAACTGTAGAATGTCTGATCGACAAGCCAGCACTTTAAACGATATTTAAAGTGTAGCTGGTTGGGAGCGGCAACAATGTCACTTGTTGTACACCGTCGGCTCCATTACATGTGCGATCTTATTAGATTTCACCAGTCATCTAGGAACCTGCTTAAGCTGCCCTGCACATTGTGTATGGTAGCTAATCACCATAAACATATTTAATTTGCTCCAAACATACAATGCCACTTGGGAACAAACAATACATGATGTAAGCATGTCACTCATACAGTAAAGTCAAGCAAGCATACAGTAGTACTTATAATTAAAAAAAATCTGCAGCTAATCTTTAATATTTTCTACTTAATATAGATAGCCCCGTTTGTGCTGCTGCCTTCTCCATTCCCCAAGACTGAATTTGAAAAAGCGGTGGAACTCCAGCCCATTCTGAACGAGCTGATGCACAAGGTATGCAAAACAATGTTTCCAGATAAATTACTGCAATTAAAGAGATTAAAGAAATTTTTGTATAATATATTAAGGCGACAAGCGCCTATCATTGCTGCATAGAAATTTTAAATTTGGGCTAGATTTTAACTGACAGTTATAATAAGGCAAAAGACTTATTTGTCTAGGTTCTGTCACTTTAAAAATAACTACAGATCCTTGAAAAAAATATTGCATTGATTGAAGTCGCTAGATTGAGGTTGTGTGCGAAATACCAAAAACAGTGCTTTTAAGTTAAGATACTTCTCAAAAATTCAGAAAAACCAATTTAAACCCTAATAAAATAACTAATGGACTCCTGTCCAGCAGTTAATTTGAAAATTTCATCATAATCCCTCGGTATCACGTGCGGTCCCCAAGACCCGTTATTTTTTGCGGGATAAAAAGTACCCTATGTCCTTTTCTGTACCCCAGACAATGTGCATGCAAAATTTCAAGATGACGATGAAGGGTTGAGTAGATGAGACGTGAAAGTGTTAGAAATAAACAAACTCACTTTCATTTTTCACATTTATAAAATTAGTTAGGACTAGGATTTAAAACACTGACTTAGTGATTACCTAAAATGTACAGTTTTATAACATTGAATTTTCCTTATTACTAGGTTGCACATGATGATGAGTTTCTAGAACAGACACTCCAGAATGCCCTGCAAGTTGATGAATTTACGGCCAGTCTCTATGACATATGGGTTAAAGTGAGAGAGGAAGGAATTGCTCAGGTAAGATAATCATATAGCATGTAGCTAGGAAAGTCTTTTGCAAAATAGAGACCAAAATCCCCATATAGCATGTAGCTAGGAAAGCCTTTTGCAAAATAGGGACCGAAATCCCCTTATAGCATGTAGCTAGGAAAGTCTTTTGCGAAATAGGGACCGAAATCCCCATATAGCATGTAGCTAGGAAAGTCTTTTCCGAAATATGGACCGAAATCCCCATATAGCTTATAGCCTAGGGAAGTCTTTTGGAGTTGAGACCAAAAACCAGTAAAGTGTTCAAAGCCAAAAATAAATAGCCACACAATTGAAATCAACAATTATGGCTTGCAAAGTAATGAAATTTGTACTTAAAGATTGGGTAAATAAATAAAAAATATTCAATAGAATAAAAATAATATCTGATTACTAGTTACAATATTATGCCATAATTTAGGTAAATATGGATCTAAATATCTGAGCTCTAGCTATTGATTCACACAAACACAAATTTAGTTTTGAAGGTCCGGTTGCAGGTTGCTTAGTGCTGACTAATTCTACAAAATACTCATAAGATGACTACTATTTAATTTCATCAGCTAACCTTAAAATTCTTGTCAACGTCATCATTCCTCGCCATTGAGTCATTGTGATCGTAATGTTTTCTGGTGCTTATCATTAAACTAAAGACATAATTATAGTCCTTCAGATTCAATTTGTCAACATCATTATCATTGTGTCAACATGAAGTCATTAACAACCAGGGGGGCTATTCCTACACGTGAGATGAGATTTTATCTTGGTCACTCTCACACCTATGACGTTTCAAACGAGAGCAACAAGGATGAAAAAAGGTGAGATGAGAATCTCAAATCTCCGAATAGGGCCACAGGTCTATGTACTAAGGCGGAAATAAGAGGGCAACTTCGTTAGGTTTTTTTTTTTAGTAAATTTAGGTTTAGTTTAAACCACAAAGATGGTTAATATTTTATTATTTTGTTATTTGTGGCTTTCGACAAATGTGTAATGTTTTTCTTGTGGCTAGTCAATTTAATATATTTTTTCGTCATGTGCGCTAATTCCACATAAAGTAGTGAATGTCACTAAAATAAATAGTCTATGACGTCAGAATCGACTAACGTGACAAACAGAAAATTGCACATATATGTATTTACCTAATTTTCAAGCAAATATAAAAAAAATCTTGCACATTTAAAGAGTGAAACAAATATTAGATAAGTGAGATTAACAAATGTGTTCATTAATTCTTTTTATGTTGTTATCACATTCTATAATATTGATTCTATTTAAACTTCTTCTACTTATAAAAAAACCGTAAAAGAATTAATAAACACAAACTTACTTATTTGACAGTCGACAATTTCTTGCAGGACTAAATCACAACTATTTTATAAATGTTCCTCTATTTTTTTTTATTCTTTGATTTCACGAAGGAGAGACGACAAAAAAAAAAGTTTTTGAGTCTCCCCTGCATTAGTGGTGGCCGTTGACGTTTTGTCTCCTGTATCTCTCGCATATAGCCGATATCGTTAGGCATGCTGCGTTCCGACGTGATGCTGGACTCTCGATGTCCGCACACAGAGAACCAGTGCACCAAGCACGCGCCATACTGCTCGTGGAAACAAGTCGAGATCAACAGCATCGCTTCGGGCTTCGGGCACCTGGGACCTGTGTCGAGGGAGATTCAGAGGTAGCAGGACGGTATCTCGCCTTGCAGGCCTGCAGGCTAAGCATGCGCGCTGCGTCAAAACGATTTGTGTCTTATTAGAATTCCCTAACTGCACCCCTTACCTTTTAAAACTTTGGTAAAGAACTTTACAACAGGTGAGACTACGATGTCTGTCTGTCTGAGAGTCACAGTCGAGTATTTTTAATAACAACGGGAAGTCAAGTAATTTTGAGATTTTAATTTATATTTTCATTCAAAAATACTATCTTGACCTTACAGTGCGTAAATCGTAAGTACCATAATCGTAACTACTCATGGCCATTGTCCACTCGTTTGGTCTTTAGTAATATGTGTACTTTTTTGCACCCTATTCACGTTTTGTACGACAAAGTCGAGATTTTGTCGCGGCGCGCGTTTGATCCGTTGGGAAATTCTATCTTGGCTAAACTGGTAACTGATGCAAATGATCAAAAGTCCAAACTAAATTGAAAAGTGTATTAAAAAAAAGGAAAATGCGGTTTATCATGATAATTTACTCCTAACGTATTGTCTAGTGACTCTGTGAGTTGTGTACCTCGCGGCCGACGTCTGTCCTCCTTAACAGGTCGCATTTATCAACCGATTCCCGTAAAATTTTGTGAGCAAATTCGATAATTATACAGCTTCTTTTTGCCGAGTCAGTTTTTGGGAATTTTTCAAAATAATAAGTGGATATGAGTAAAAAAGAACAGTTCCGCAATTTTTTTTTTTTGTATTCTACAAAATGTTAAACCGTAGGTCAATCATTTGCCTCGGTACAGATTTATCCTTAATTTCTAAATGTTATATGAATACTTAGTACTAACATAAAAAAAAAATGTTCTAAGTACTTACTCATGTGTCACTATCAGATTTTTTTTACCAATTTTGCCACGAGTCTTTGAAATTGCTATTGTCTCGAGTTACCTTTCAAAAGTATGGCCAAAATAAAATTGCCCAACTATACCTGTAAACTGGTGTTCAGGGGGCCTACCTTTTTTCATCTAATTCTCGTGATGGTTACGTTTCGTTGTCGATGCTGCGCGACCGCTAATCGTATCGCCGCGCAATAAGGTCCATGGTCGCGCAGCGTCGAAAGCAAAACGTAACTATCATGACAATAAGATGCCATGGTCAGCCTCTCGCTGTCTTTATGTAAGCTCCCAGCTAAAAAAGTTAGTAAAACTAGTAGAACGTGCTCTGTCATGATGAGTAATACTTATTCATTGTTTTTTTTTTATATGACAAGTGTCTGTAGCAGAAAGTATCAAATGCTTACAAAAAAAAATATGAAGTTAAAATATTTATGAATAGTGAAGTCACTAATTAACAAACATTATTCAAAAACTTTTTGGCAAAAAACTTACGTAAACGACATGAGCTTTTTTGCAAAAAAAATTGAGTACCTATTTGTTTAAAAAGGGCGACGGGAAAAGTTATTCAAAAAAAGTATTTTAACACTTTTTTTATTACACAATTGTTTTTAGTAAAAAGTTATAAAAAACACTTTGTTGAATAATTTGTGTATCTATATTCAATACATGTATATAGAATAGTGAAGAACTATTTAAAAAGATGTGTTTATTGGAGTAATTTATTTTATAAGGAATGACTCTAAAACTCTTTGTTGAGTAAAGTATGTACTTAATAAGTGTTTTTTTTATTATTACAAAGTTTATTACATCATGATTGCGCGTTCTACTAGTTTTTGGGATATCGATGATTCGTTCGATTATGTTGAAAGAGAACACTTTACTGTGATATATCATGGTTTTAAATTAAAAACTCACACACGAACAATCGTTTGAGTGAACTAAAGTGATACGGTTCGAGTAATTATTAATTATTGACATTACAGCCAAATGAGATAAAACTATTTATTGGCGATAACCAATTATCATACTATTTTTAAAAAAGTAAGGTTGGGTGAGTGACTGTGTACACACGTCAAATACACACATTCAAGCTTTAGCATTTATAATACTCAGTGGGATATTAGCAAAATGTGGTGTGTACATACACACACTCATTTTGCTTGTTTAGCTGTTCCACAACACACGTCAAATACACTCACTCAAGCTTTAGCATTTATATTACTTAGTGGGATATTAGCAAAATGTGGTTTACATACACACGCTCATTTTGCCAGTTTAGCTGTTTCACACACCCGGGCCTCGATTCTGAAAAGCAATTGTTTTTAAAATTGTTAATGAATTGTCTACTTTTGAAACTTCTCGCATACAGAAAGTGTCAATTTGAGGCATTTCTTAACAATTTTAAAACAATTGGTTAGTAGAATTGGGGGGCAGCTTTATTACAGGGTCATAAGCTTGGGATTAACTTAGCAGAAAATACTTATATTCCTAGAAAAGTTTTGTCTTTTCTGTCTGATATTTTTTACTCGGTTGAACATGGCAAAACACTGTATATAACTATTCCGAGGCTATATAACGTTTAATAGTAAGGCGGTTATATTATCGTGCCAATCCTAAAAAAAATCATTGTTCCATAGAAAGATGTCATTAGTTCAACGAAATGAATGGAACAGCTAATTATTTTAGACCGAACTCAAACTCTCTCTCTCTAAAAGAACTTTCTATTTTAAATAGAAACAAAAAAAAATGGTTTTGAATTTAAATCCTATGAACGCAGTAAAGTGTTAGTCGCATATTATTATTCTTAGAATCAATGTTATTTTGTGCATTTAAAAGAACCTTGTCTGTAATTTATTGTCATTACTTAATAATATTATTTGTGTCAACTAATCAACTAACTTCTAATATTATTAAAAACACATTGAAAGTAAATGCATGATTAATTGATTAAATTAATTACCCAAGTCCTAACGAATACTATAGAAAATCTTAAAAAAAGACTTCGACATAATCCAAAGAATCGTCTGTTTTAAAGGGTCCTGATAGTTTTTATTTGAAGTCCCGCAGGGGTGCGAAGCACGGAAATTTAAACTGACGTTTCAAATCGATTTAATCGACAAATTTGTATGGAAATTACCGAATTTTTCGATTTGAAACGTCAGTTTGAATGTCCGTGCTCGTACCCAATGGTGGAACAAACTTAGATCATGCTCCATCTGCCCCTATGGTCAAGCTCTTACAGCCATTGTATTTTATGATATGATTTTTTTTTAAATCTGTTAATTTATTTAATTTAAGCTACTTAAGTCATTTTATGGCGGGTACAATAAAGAATTCTCTATCTTCGCTGCTAGTCTGAGAAATATCATGGGGGCAGATGGGAACCAATCGTCCTTTGTTGTTTTTGGAACTTAATAAAAAATAAGTTTTCCTTACTCTTTAAAAGTATCATGACCTTTTATTTTTCCAAACAAATATTTTTAACAAATAAACGTAACTTGTGATGTAAAATTAATTTAAAATGTGTTGTTATAAAAATAATACTTTCGTGTAGCTTCTAATACGCATGGTAGTGTTGTTTATAGTGATTGCTTTTAATTATGCAATTAATATAATAAATAGGTAATACATTTTTAAAGTAAGTAACTTTAAGTATTGGATCCAGAGGATTGGATCCAGACCTGTAAGTTTAGTAAGAGACGTTTAAAAAACTCATTTTTTCTAAAAGATTCATCCAATTTGGATTTTTAAAAATGTTTGTAAATGTAATGAAATTAAGCTCTCCGTTCACTTGCAAGCTCAGCGCCAGACCGCCTCGCAACGGTATAAATGAATAACGAACTATTATCACGAAATCAACAAAACAAGTATTTTGTTTGCGCCTAGTTTGATATGAAGAATTTTGATGATCAGGTCCAAAAAAGTACAGCTGGTAGAAAAAATAACCAAAAACACTTTAACCAGAGTTGAATTTTAAAAATCATTCTGATGTTGGAAAAAAATATATAAGAGTATCTTCTTAAAAAACGTTTTGAGAGTGGTTCTCTAGATTGTCAGCGATTACATCTTTTTTTTTCGATTATTAAATACTAGCTGCGCCCCGCGGTTAAAAAGTATCCTATGTGCTATTATAGACTGATCTATCTCTGTGCCAAACTTCATCCAGATCTGTTCAGCCGTTCTGGCGTGAAAGAGTAACAAACATCCATCCATCCATTCTTACTAACTTTCGCGTTTATAACATTAGTAGGATCTAAATTCGTTCTCTAAAGCTTAACCGAGTAATTTATTATTATTTGTGTTCATTCAAAATTTAATTTTAAACGCCTATCTAATTTACCCATCGTCAAAGTAAACGTGTGTGCGGGTGGAAAATCGTAGTAAGACCGCGCCCTAATCTTCTCATCATCGCATCTTGTGACTTAAGAGTCCTTTTTAGATCGAGTGAGCCGCGCGCAGGCCACACACTGTCAACGCTCGACATCAGCTCGGCGAGTCAGTCTGAAACGGACTTAATGTCCGAAGCGCTAAGTTCGTTTTTCGCTTAAATCATTGTAAGGCGATCTGTCGCTGAACTTGTAAGTGAAGAGCTTATGATAGTAAATGTTGCTAGATAAAATTGGTATGTAGCACCCTCATTCATAAATGTAAATATATTTTACAAATTTTGTTTTTAATGCTTAAAGTACGTAGCTGTATTATGTATATTACAGGCAGTATACAGGCGTTGACCCATTGTCAGCGATTTAAAAAGTAAATATAAGTAGCTATAATGTTTCTTAACAAATTTAACAATGTATTGCTGAGCAGGATTTTAACAATAAAAGACTTCAAAGACCAAAAATCTGTAAACGCCCAGTGAGCCCTACTTTTTATTTATATTGTAATTATTGTAAGTAATCATAACTATCAATTAACAACAAAATATTTTCTTTGAAAATAAGAATGAATACTGTACTTAGATACGAGTATTGGTGTTCGGTGTAAAAACAGTATGTAGTATGTAAGAAAAAGTATTTATATTTAAAATACATATTCTATACTATATTATATATTTTATACTATATTTATGTTTTACTATATTTATACTTTTTATACTTACCGTTCAAAGAAAAAGTACCGGATTACGCGTACGCCTATTTTAACAATTGATGAAAAAAGATGTTTATCTGTAAAATAAGGGTTTTATGTTGTAAAAAAGCATAATAACTTTATTTGTACAAAATCTTAAAAATGACATACGGAATTTTATATAGGAGACAGTAAAATTAGTATATTTGTGTATAAATTATACAGGGTGATTGGAATCCAGGCAGTCTCCTTTCAAGAGATGTTTCTACATCCTGAGCTATCTTTAAAGCGTTACATTAAGAGGGATGGTAAGGCTTGGCAGCTGTCTCGCTCGCTCACGACACTATTATATTAGACATAAAATTGTAGAATTTATTTTCGATAAAATTTCCTGCATTGATGACTTGAAGCAGTGTTGAAAAGTATTCAGACTAATTTTCATGTCGAAATGTATAGTTTTTAACTTAGAAAAACGTAAACGTATTTTTAACTCTGAGAATCCATTATAAGATCAAAACCAAAATCGTTCTGAAGTCTGAACACACACAACACAACACGGTTTTAAAGTCATCAATATCGGACATTTTGTCAATAATACATTCTATAATTTGATATCTAATATGCCAAGCTGCCAAACCTTATTATACCCCTTTCACCATACATCATCATACATCATTCACCAAAAACCTTACCTTGTAATTTACCAATTAAAAAAAAAAATTAAATAACTCGAAAACTAAAAATTTTTGCTGGACTAATGTAACGCTTAAAAGAAAACGGCCTGGATTCCAATCACCCTGTATTTGTTCTTTAGTCTTAATTGTTGTAGGAATTTACATATTTGGATAAATAAATGACAGGGTTAGTTGGCTACTAGAGCGCCACATTATATGAATATTTCCTACGGTTGAAAATATTTTAACTCCATTCTGGGGAAGCTTTTAGTAAAGATTTTAATGTGTAAAGTTGCACCAGCAGAATAATTTTACTAATTTTGCCAATAAGTTACTCACTACATCTTTAGCTATAAACGATACAGCCTCGGAATAATTGTGCAGTGTTATGTTTTTTCTTTAAAAATGTTGTACTTGATCGCAAAAGAAAAGACACTTATAACTATTTCTTGGCTATACATTGTGTATTGCTAGAGAGGTTATTGTTTTATCTAATTTTACAGCTGGTTTCTGTATTAACTTATTCGGTGAATACTTTCTTTAAAAAAAGTTATTGGTAAAATTAGACACGTCCCGTCCCGCATGACTGGTGTTGGGCACTCTCTAGAATTGTCCTAGTTTTTGTTAACGCTCTTTATAAAGTACAGCAGTGACTGGACACGGAAATTCTTTGATATGAAAAATGACAGTTCGCTAGACATCTAGAAGACAAGTAAATTTATTTACGAGTACATTAATATTATATTGATATTTAATCTTCTAGATGCAGCGCTGCAGCCGCAAAAAAAAAAGTCTAATGACGATGATCTTTCTTCCAAATGTAGTTTGTTTGTTTTTTTTTTTAATGGGACACTCGAAAGCCTCAAGGTTTACGAAAAGTTCATTTAGTTTCCTAGAAAATTGTGGGACTTGAGTTTTTTGTATCGAAGAATTTTCTTTAATGGGACGACAACCGAAATTGAAAAGATTGAGGAGATGATTCAAGCTATTTGCGTTTTGCAGCAAGTGAGCCTCGGCCTCTTCCGTTCGGATTACCTGCTGGACTATCCGGTCGGTAACAAGATAAAGCAAGTGGAGTTCAACACGGTGGCTTCCAGTTTTGGCGCCATTACTTCGTACCTGCCCGCCATGTCTCGGTACCGACACGCTGCGTTGCGCGAGAGACAGCCTGGATACTTTTTAATTCTCTTTTTTTTTTGTTACGAACTCGTTGGCAATTTATAAATTTAAAAAAGAAAAAAAAAATAGAATCGGAAATATGCGTGCCTTACGGGATTGCATAGTTAAATGTACTGAAGTACGCTATTTGATAAACTTCGAAATTTCTTTTCTTTTTGCAAAAATAAGTGATAAATACCAACAAAAAGTAGTTTTTGTACATTGAACGCATCAGTGAACTTGTTACTTAATATATTCATAACAATTTCTCTCTTACTAAACTTTTGGTTATTTAACGCATCAACGAGTTCGTTACCTAATATTTCCGAGAAAATTTAGCTTACACTAAAATTTTTAGTGAACCAAACCAACTTTAATTACGCGCGCGATTTAAGTCAAAATAAATTTGAATCTATTACTCGTCTACCACTATTTTGGAGGACCATATTAGTGGAAGAGAGTTTACACCTTACTTCCACATACAAAGTATCCAGTCTAGATCTCTGCGCCTGATCAGCACAACCATTCAGTCAACATCTCTCATGTGACTGCTATCTCTTTCTTTATCCTGCACGCTCTACATTCATTCTTTCACTGGTTTTCATCTAGTGCTTAGTACCTATTTCTTTTTTTTTTTTCATTTATTCTTTGGCACAGCACGCTTTTGCTTTACTATCGGTGGCTGAGTGTTAATTTTTGAGCATGCGTTTGGCATGTGAAGTTTATTTTTTAAATAGTGTGGTTTGTTTTTATTGGACCATTAACTTAAAGCGTAATTTTTTTTAAAATTAATTTGAATTAATACAATCTTTATTAAGATGATTTTGAAAGTTTGTTTGACAAGTTTTTTACACGCTTTTTTGTCTATGGTATTTTTTTTCTATTTCATTAACTCTAGTTGTTTGGCGTGCATGTATGTTTGTAAAGATTGCATTAGAAGGCTTTTTGGTAGCACGTTCACTTGAGAGATGTTACCTGATGCCTGGATTGTCGGTGTCTAAGTGCGATATGGTGCTGTCAGTCAATGTTGTTTTTTTGTCTCCTGTCCAATCATTGCTGTGTGGCTAGGGTACACATCTTTCAAAATTATTTTGCGCTTTGTTTCATACGTACAATTTGAAGGTGTTTGTTTTCGATCCATCATCCTTAGCATGGACTCTAAGTCCCCGTGGTGACATAAATAAAATTAGTCCTGTTGTTGTGGCCAATTTAAAATTATGACCTTCGTGCTGTATTAGCGGTTCGATTATGCAGAATTTTCAGATTTGGTCCAGTAAGTAGTCAAAATAAATAATTAACTGATTGATTTACAATTATGATACGTGTAAAATAACAACAACGGAAATACGTTTAACTTTGTAACTTTATATTAAACCCCGACGCAAAGCCTACGGGAGAGCTATAAGTTTGACGTGTGTGCTTGACACACAGACACACAGATGAACCGATTTTGATTTTTTTTTTGTTTGAAAGGGGAAGGGAAGGGGAGAGTTGAGTGGGGAACTTGTCGGGTTTTTTTTATTTTTTTATTATCTTGTGAATGACATACGTTCGAAATTTAAGATGCAATAGGTGGAATGTGTAGTTTATCTGTCAGGTTTATACAAAGAGTGCTGTCTATGTTTGGTTATTATTAAAATGAATCCCGTGCTACATGACGCAAAAAATATTATGCATAGACTTCTGTATGTACAATTGTACACATATGGACAGAAATTGATTATTTTCTGTTAAAACATATTTTACTGAATCATTGTTTAGTGACCTATAATACCTATAATAAACTAGAAGAACATACACGTCAATTATGAGTAAGAAATGAGATTTCCCAGCTGTAAATCCCTGCCAATATGATGACAATTGTAAGGAAATTCCTACTATAACTATAACAATTGTCTGACAATGGGTCATCGTGTGTAAATATTTATGAGTGTAAAATACGTATGTACGCTAATTTCCTGCCTTGGTTAAACCCAGGCGTATCTTCCACAGGGCCGTGTGACTTCACTTATTTATTTTAATAATATCTGTGGCTTAACATCCGTATTGAATGTAAAAATGACAATTATTTAGAAAAAGTGTTTTCTAAACACTGACCCCCTGAGCAATAAACGTTGTATAGGGTCCGCCACATAACTTTATTTTTGAAAATGCTATAAAAAAATCTACTGAATATTATCTCAAATTTCTTTTATTTGAAAGTACAATCCTTCCGGTTAATAATGAAAAATAATTTCATTCAAACGACTGGCCATGCAGTAGCCTACACGATGAGGGACACACGAACAGGACGGCGTTACATGCCACACTCGATGTTTTGCGCCCTGTTTTTGAAGATAGCATTATCAGCCGCAGATTATTTCTGCGCCGTCCTGTTCGTGTGTAGGCTACTGCATGGCCAGCCGAGGCAGCCGTTTGAATGAAATTATTTTTCATTATTAACCGGAAGGATTGTACTTTCAAATAAAAGAAGAAATTTGAGAAAATATTCAGTAGTTTTTTTTATATGCTTTTAAAAAAAAAAGTTATGTGGCGGACACTTTATATCCTTGGAATAGTTATCCAGTGTTTTTTCTTTATCGATCGTGTTCAAAAATGTAACAGAAAGAAATAAACAAAACATTGTATCACATTTCGAGGCTGTACAACGTTTATTGCTAAAGGTGTTATAATGTAAAAACAAAACAAGTTTTAAAATTATGAATTAATATTGTTTGAAGTTTATATGATTTATTAGAAAAATATATAAATTCAGTGAAAATTGAAGAAACTGAAAAATTTAACTAATTAATTTTTAATCATTTTAAAATAACTTAATACGGCCCTGTGTCAACATCATTTTCAAGATAAAGTAAGCTTCTTATAACAATTTTATTGCATTGCTTTATCTCTCTAGTTTATCTCGGTACCTAAAAAACATAGTAATTCAATTATTTATAAACCAAAGTACAAACACATAAATCTACCTATTTAGATGTAGATTTCTTTTTTATAAAAAAAAACTTATTTGGACTCTTTCATATCATTTAGAAAACCTTATTTACTGTGATAATGTTGTATCCAACGTTGTAATGTTACATGTTGTTGTTGCATATGATGCAATTCGTCTTAAACACGATTTATTTCTCATTTGCCCTCGCGTCATCTTCCCTCCTATCACGCTGTCAGCTCTGTTCTGTATAAAATTTACACTACGCCACTATTTAGAAAAACGGGGCGGATGCAACCGACTATGGGGCAGATGAGAATAAACTACGCGCGTCATCAAATGCAAGTCGTTGACTAGTTTTAAACGAATTGCATCGTTTGTGGAAAATAGAGCGTTGTGTAGAATTATTTTATGAAATTTAATTTAAAATCATTTATTTCAGTCTATCTGGAATTATCTTGACATAAGGTGATCTATTCTGGCGCCCCCCCGATTTTCTGTCCCTGTCTCGTTAGAAGTCTCATGAGAGAGAGGGACCGGGACAATCTTGACCGGGCCTGAATAAAGCCTCGTCTACGAAGTTTTCCTAAAGTTTGCGCCACGAAAGAAGATCCGCGGAAAACTATGAACTAAATTACATTTATTGACCTAGTAAACAAATCTACCTAATTTTCTAGAGCGCTCTTATGTAAATATCTAAGTGAAATTACTAAATTGACAAAATATAAAAGTACAAGATAAGGTAAAATCAATAATGAAATGCACCCCACAAATGCAGCACTGCATCTGTGGGACTTCACTCGTGGCGCGGACTCTACATGACGCTCTAAATGTCAAATGTCAAACGCTCTAATTGTCGTCGAACGTCTTTCAACTGGTTTTTTATAATGATCTGTCAACGTCAAAATATTCACCCGCTTGCTATCATTGCTTATATTACGCCACCGTTATGCACGCCTTCCACTGCGAGCGGAGCGAGCTTCGCAAGGATTTCGTTTGTTATAGGCTGAGTGGTAGGCCCTTGAATCTGATTTTAGGGCCAACTTAGCCTTTGGCCTAGATTTTGGGACCAATCACTCATCCTTTAACAAACGTAGTCCGAACGAAGCCCGCCTCCGCTTAATGCACGCTTTCCCCGAAGTGGAAGGCTGGTTTAGCAGCTATGAGTGACTCATTATAAAAATCTGGTTGTAGAGTCAACTGGGGCAAATGCGTCTATGGGGCAATTGCGTCTTTCGAGAACTACTGACAAACCCTTCACAAAGCAGGCAACTAACGCCATCTTTTACAGACTATTGCAATATGATAGAAATAAGATGTAGGTGGCTCCTAATTTGTAAAGTTTGTAAAAAATTCTCGAAAGACGCAATTGCCTCAGACGGCGTGAAGTGGCCAGCCTGTCGGTATTCTACAGAACACACTACGGCGAGTGTGCACAAAAACTGCACGACCTGATCCAGCCATCGCCGTTCTTTTATAATTGTACCAGGCGCACCAGTAAAAGACACCCTCTTATGGTGGAAATTCCGCTAAAACGCACTAAGCGTTTCAAGTCAACTTTTCTTGTAAGAACTGCAGAGGTGTGGAACTCGTTGCCTGTGTCTGTCTTTCCACCTAAATACAATCCGGGGGTGTTTAAAAGTAAAGTGAATAGGTATCTCCTAGGCAAGCGTGTTACACCTTCGATCACGTCGACGCTTCCCATCAGGCGAGTCAGTGGTCAAACGCATGCCTAGTCTGTTGTAAAAAAAAAAGGACACATTTGCCCCTGTTGACCCTAATGTCCATTAACAACAAAAGTTGTGTAGCTCGTTAGTAGTATGTTTATGAGTAATGATGTAGTAATTACTAGAGGTGGCGCCACGCGTCGCCCCGATGTTCTACTTCAATTGAGTAATGTTACCAAACTACTCAGTCGTTAGTAGCTAAATGGGTCGTGTCATTGTGTGTTATGTTGTGTTATCCGTACAGGTATATGTAATTGGGTATGTACTACAAGACGCCTTGGTCTTATTTCATGTGAACAAGCTTGATTTTTCTACCCAGTGATAGAGTGGAATGTGGCTACTATCTACTAATACAGATGTGGAATACTAGCTCATATTGAAATAAACATTTCAATATATTGTGACGTCATCTCTAGTACGTACCACATAATGGGTCAATGATTTATGTACGCTTTAGTAGGCTGGTATGTGTATGTTCTTATGTAATTTGTGTTGTATTTGTATTTCGTTCGCACTAGCTTGAAAAGCTATTGTAGCTATCATTCTCTCTCTTTCTCTCTTTTTGCTAGACGCTTTATTTTTGTTTCTTGTAGTGTAGCATGCGTGTGTAGTGTAATGATCGCCTTAACAGTGGCCTGGACATTGGTTTATTTCATACCTGCTCGTCTGATTGTGATAGAACTTGATATTTCTATAGATTGCCAATAATAATGCGATCTACTTCATTGACAAACAAAACAACATTTACCTATTACTAAAATTGAGTTCTGACCGAAAAAATGTTTTTTCTTAAATTGAGTTTTCAAAAAAGTAAGTAGATGTTGCAAAATGAAATACAGTTGCAAGCGGTTGTATGAAGTAACCCGATGCACACGACCGCCTTTTAAAAGTCTGTGACCAACTTAAACGTAGATTGGGGGCGCCACTGTCGTAATTTCCTAAAAAAAAATCATGACTGTAATCAAATATTAATTAAAGTTCCCTCATATTTTTATCTCTACTGATAAGTTGGTCGCCATCTACCTGTCTTTTTCTTCAATGATTTGACAGATTCTATAATGTTGTTTGTTTATGTTTTCAGCTATATTCTGCGTCAGATTGGACAGCATGAGTTGATTAAACGTGTAAGTGGTGTGAAATATTTTAAGGCGAGGCTTTCCCAGAACTTTAGGTATTTTACTCTACCTCAGGCCGCACTTTTTGGGAGCGCGACGTATTCATTCACGCGACACAAAAGTTGTGTGCGATGCGCCGCGCGCACGTCTTTCACCCGTCAGTCACGTTATGGTATCGAGTACCTAAACACCCATTTTTAGGAAATCGATAAAATAATCCGTCCGTCATTGTACTCATCCATTTTATGAACATTTTTTATTTGATGCCAACCAAAAAAAAATCTAAAAAATGCCGTTCAAGCCAATATAGGTAGGTAGGTACAACCAATCTCATGTCCACGAGTTGTTGTATTTTTTATGTGTGAGCAGTCGTGGCATTAGTTTCATTTTACCGGTAGTGTCATATTTCCATTTGATCACACTTCACACTCATAAATACAAAAGATTGCGATTGTGTGTGGACGTTAGGTACTTACTCGTATTTCACTTATTCACACCTAAACGGCTAGACGGATGAGGATCATATTTGGAACGGAGTTAGCTTATTGCCCTGGATTGAACATAGGCTACTTGTTATCCTTATTAGGACAAATATTTATACAGGGTGTTGGAATGATTGTGTAACTACCGGTATTCTTTAAATAATACAACATAGTAAATTTCATTATTTTTGGGTATATCGTATAACAATGGTAATAACAATTTTAATTACCTTAATTTACCATTAGGTGCGTACTAATAATATTGTATGGTTTGTTAAATGTTACAAAGTTAAAAAACTACACGATTCAGATATAATTTTGAAACAATAATTATGAAAGAATCGAGTAAACTTATACCGGATATATACATACCCTGGGTACGAAGTGGCGGACATTCTGCTAGTACTAACAAAACATCCAATACAAAAATATACATTCACAATATTTACATTTATATATACAATTGAGCTATAGGTACGTAGTATTATTATTTGTTCTGTGATATAGTTGTAGAATCGATGGCAGCCTAGTTGGGAGTGGCAATTTTGCTCTGCTGGGTTCGAACCCAGCCGACGGCACGCACCAATTTGTTCATTGTGTGAACATATGTGCGTATTGTGTGTCATCTGCTACATAACTGGAGCCCGGTGTATGGCGACAGGCTCGCCCCCTGTAACATTTGGGACTGAATATCGGCCGGCGAAATGTGGGTGTTGTATTACACCTCTGCCAGCCCCCTCGGGGAAAAGCGTGACGATATGTATGCATGTCTAGCTATAAGTTCTGTTACAAATGAAAATGCATTTATTTTTTTATACAGTAATGTAATGTTAATAAAAGTTATATTTACATATGTATTGAAGTCTTAACAAAAATATAACTATTATTTTATTCAAAATTACCACATTTGGCCTTGATAGAGGCCTTTAGTCGGTCTGGCCAAGAATCTATGGATTTACGGACTGTTTCCATGGGAAATTTAGCCACTGCTTGCTTCAAAGATTTCTTAAGTGACTCTATGTCGGCGTGTCGTTTAGAGCAGGCCATGCCCTCTAAACCTGACCATAATTTGTAGTCCAGGGGGTTTTGATCTGGCTAGAGGAGGGCCAGTCTTCAGCCCTTATAAAGTCCGGAACATTGGCTTCCAGCCAGGCTTGGGTAGTTCGCGCCTTGTGACCATGTGCAGAGTCTAGTTGGAAACTCCACGGTAGATTTTTAAAAAGTGTATTGCTAAGGGGTTGTACAACACCATATAAGACGGTCTCTTGATACACTTTGGCAGAAGTTTTAACCCCCTTTTCACAAAAACTAAGCTTTGTGACGCCGTGATAGGATACCCCCCACCAAACCATGACTGACGCAGGATGATGACCACGCTGAGTGAAACAGGGTCAATGTCATCCACGTGCCTAAAACAAAATAAAAATAAATATTTATAAGTATGATGTCCAAAAGTTCAAAATATAAAAATTCTAAAAAACCGACCAAGTTCGAGTCGGACTCGCGCACGGAAGCTGTCGTTTAAGCTTGTTGGTATGTATGTACATAATTATATAACAACTACATTATAAATAAATGAGCTTTCAAATGACACCTCAAACAACTGATTTGATGAGATAGAACTCGAGATATAAGCAATAATCTACAACGGTCGGCGGCCATCTTTGTGACGTATATACATAGCTTCGCCTGTCCCCGCTATCGCTTCTTACAACCGGCAGTTTCGAATTTCAAAGGCAACGACGAACACATCCATACCAGTCGTAGGTTTATAAAAGCCGTACTTACAAGATTTACCGAAATGCTCAATTTTCGCTAATCGTTAAAAACGAATATACAACTTTACGAGTTTTCTTCAAAACAGCCAGAATCACGTTGCAGTACTAATCAGGCCTAGATGTGTTCAAATCATACGGCTATAACTCAAACGCTACCAAACACTCGTGTAGTACAGATTGCTCAGTCAAAAATGAAAGTATGAACGACGTCCCCTATCTCACCTAAAACCCTATATAAATTACATACATACAGTACAGTCAAAACTTAGCGAAGATCCGCTACCTTGCATGTTACAAAAAGAAGGTAGGTACTTACGTTTCGTCAATTGCAATGTCATCAGAGTTTATTACATTCTCTTGAAGTACTCTACTGCAAAAAAAAAAACGAAGATAAGTATTCATGTAGGTAAGTATAACTACGTAAATATCACTACTAGATATACCACTAGGCCGGGTATTTACTCGTTGTGCAGTTCAGATTGCTCAGTAAAAATGAAAGTATGAACGTCGTCCCGTATCTTACCTAACATCCTGTATAGTTAAAACTTAGCGAAGATCCGCCGCCCTGCATGGTACAAAAGGTAGGTAGGTACTTACGTTTCGTCAATTCCAATGTCATCGGAGTTTATTACATTTGGTTGTAGTACTCTTCTGAAAAAAAAACAAAACTGTAAGATAGGTATTCGTGTAAGTAGGTATAACTATATAAATATAAATATCACTGGTATGCCACTAGGTCGGGTATTTACTCGTTGTGCAGTTCAGCTTGCTCAGTAAAAATGAAAGTATGAACGTCGTCCCGTATCTCACCTAACATCCTACATAATATATAGTCAAAACTTAGCGAAGTTCCGCCACCTTGCATGTTACAAAAAGAAGGTAGGTACTTACGTTTCGTCAATTGCAATGTCATCAGAGTTTATTACATTCTCTTGAAGTACTCTTCTGCAAAAAAAAAAACGAAGATAAGTATTCATGTAGGTAAGTATAACTACGTAAATATCACTACTAGATATACCACTAGGCCGGGTATTTACTCGTTGTGCAGTTCAGATTGCTCAGTAAAAATGAAAGTATGAACGTCGTCCCGTATCTTACCTAACATCCTGTATAGTTAAAACTTAGCGAAGATCCGCCGCCCTGCATGTTACAAAAGGTAGGTAGGTACTTACGTTTCGTCAATTCCAATGTCATCGGAGTTTATTACATTTGGTTGTAGTACTCTTCTGAAAAAAAAAACAAAACTGTAAGATAGGTATTCGTGTAAGTAGGTATAACTATATAAATATAAATATCACTGGTATGCCACTAGGTCGGGTATTTACTCGTTGTGCAGTTTAGAATGCTCAGGAATAATGAAAGTATGAACGTCGCTCCGTATCCGTATCTCACAAGTTGTCTGGGTGAAATAATAAATGGTGACCGACATAGTCAAAACTTCGCAGAACACCCGCCTCCCTGCGTGGTACAAAAGGTAGGTAGGTACTTACGTTTCGTCAATTCCAAAGTCATTGGACTTTGTTACGTAGTAGTCTTCTGCAAAAAAAACTGTAACTGTAGGTAGGTATAACTACATAAATATCACTAGTAGGTATACCACTAGGCCGGGTATTTACATCGTGAATACACGTAACGAGACAAAAAAGTATCTATGATGATGAGTATGATATTTGAAAACACTAAAACGAATATAAGTAGGTACTAATAGATTTGTTGATACATCATCTGACTACAAAAAGCAATGCAAGAAATGTCGATTCTAGTAAATAAAAACAATGATTACCAATTTAATCTAGTAGAAGTTTATCTACTTACCGACGTTTGCTCCTTGACTCGTACGATTTTCTAAAAGCCATACTTGAGCATTTTTTTCGTTTATTATGTTTGTTACCCATTATGGCAAAACTAAATGCTTGGTTGGTGTTGGTGTGTGCGGCACTGCGGAGATCACAAAAATTTGGCACACGTCCGGCGTCGACGGGGTCTGCGGGCGGACTGGCGGTCACGCAAACGTGCCTTTTTACCATGAATTCGTGATAAAAAATCATATAAAATTACCATGTTAACTTTTTAACATTTTTATTTATGATTCCATTTTTTTATTGCGTTATAATTCGTAAAAAAAATAAAAAAACAATATGATTTGTAAAAATTAAGTCGCAAATCGTGTTTAAAATACCAAATAGAGGTGACTTTGGATTTTTTTTCTATCGAGTGAAGTTATTCATTACATGTATCAGATTTATGATTCCACTTAAAAATATGCTTAAGAATAACATATTTTTTTTTACACCGTAAAAACCATGGTTTATCTTAGAGAAAAGTTGATTCTTGCTAGACGTTTTCTGGCCAGGCTCGCCTTAATGTGTCACTCGAGGCCATAAGCTATCTCCATGACAAATTTTATCCAATTCCGTTCAAAATACCGGCTGTTAACCGGCGTTGGTCTCCCGTTGGAGCAGCTTTACAGCGGAAATAACATGACATATATCGTCCCGCCTTTTCCCCAAAAGGCGCTGGCAGAGGTGTAATACCACACCCACACTTCGCCGGACGATATTCAGTCCCAAATGTGACAGCGGGCGAGCCTGTCGCCATACACCGGGCTCCAATCATGTAGCAGATGACATACAATACGCACAGCGGAAATACACTAGACATTTGTTGATTTGAGACTTACAACATTTTATATAAATATTTTAGTTATATTATTAATGTGATTGATTTCAGATGCCAGAAAACCGCGCCCTCTCAGGCCTCTGCTCTGGGATCACAGAAGCTTACGACTTGTTCGGAGTGCCCCAAGCAGTCATACTGTTCGTGGTCGAGGAGGTGTCGTACAACATCTGCGACCAGCGCTTCCATGAGTTCGAGATATCGGAGACTAGGCCCGATATACAGGTAAAGATATCACACACTAGCTAGTGGAACCGACGGCCGATGGGGCAGAAGGATTCTTGAGTGGCTACGAACTGGAAGACGCAGCGTAGGAAGGCCTCCCAGATGGACTGACGATCTGGTGAGCGTCGAAGCCGCTGGATGCGGGAAGCTGGTTGTGGAGGTCTTTGGGGGTGCCCTTTGTCCAGCAGTGGACGTCTTCCGAGCTGACATGATGATGAAATCAGACACTGGGTCTGACGTACTGGTAAAGATATCAGACACAAGTCTAACACACAGGTAAAGAGTCCAGGCACTCTGTCTGAGATGCAGGTACAGATATCAGACACTAAATTTGACATACAGAAAAATATATCAAACACTTGTTCAGGACGTCAGACCAAGTACTGGTAAAGATATCAGACACCAGCGCAACAAAATCCTTCTCCTCACTTTTTGTCGTGCGAGAACGTGACAAAGCTATGTGTAAACATATGTCTGTCTCGATAAAAAGAGTCGACATATCGTTGTCGCGTTGCGCGTGCTAGGCCTGCAAGCAGATAGTTGTTACTATCTTATTCCAAATTCATTCAAATCTGATGTTGAGTATCAGCGTGAAGAAGTTCCAAACACACACTACACTCATTCGTTCACACTCACTTTCGTTTATATGATTAGGTTTATAATGTCGTCTGTATTTCCAGATCCACAGAAAGACGCTATGCGAGATATACGATGAGACTGAATTAAATGATAAGAAGCAGTTAATGCTGTAAGTATATAATGAACTTATTGTACATGGTTTATTTATTTACAAGCTTGGTCCCCCGGTTTTACCCTCTATCTTATACGTTAAAATGTAGTATAGTTGTATTATTATTTATCTGGGGTATATAAGCTACCTCCATACCAAATTTCATTACAATCCGTCTATCCGTTTGAGCGTCAAGAAGTAGCAAACATACAAAAACATACTTTTGCCTTTATAAGATAAAAAAAAGTACGAAGAGATTCTAACACTGGCTCCACCCGTTGGCTCCAACGTTGACCCATCGCCACTTGTCCGAAGGGTAGATCTTGAAAATAGCATTGGGCTCAAAGTTGGGCGGGCGGTTTCATAGATCCACACAGTGGACTAGTTGCGTTAGGCCGTTTGTCCACCGCCACCGTTACCGAGACGTCACCGAGAACGAGATTATTTCTGGCCGAAATCAAGTTGACGTGACTGCGATCGTTTGTCCACCGCGACGATCTCGGTGGTTCAGTCAGTTTGTTGTAGTTGTCGTGCGTAGAAATAAAACAAACTAGGGAATGGCTACGTTGAACCGACGACAACTTCTCCTTGTGATTTTGTACGCTACAAGGCGTTGGCCATGCAAAAATATTTGGATTCATCAAATAATACGTGACAGGAGCGCACGGTACTTTATTATTGTACCTAATATAATATTTTGAATTCAAACAAAATAATTATTATGTATTAAAATAAAAATGTTAGCGACGACGATGTCACGGCGCCGGCGTAGATGGACACGTTTAAACGTGGTTTGTATTGCTGCCGATTCGGTCCGTTGCAATCTCGGGCCGTGTTTTAGCGGTAGCGCCGAACTAAGCAATATTTCGGTGGACGGGATGACGGTGCTCGGGTGGACTCACGGCCATAGTAAATGTATGTATCGCTAAACCGTCGCCGTCATCTCGTTGTCAGTGATGTCGCGGAGACGGTGGCGGTGGACAAAAGGCCTTAGGTTCAACGTGTGGAGGCCGTGCAAGAGCTTTATTTCATAAATAAAAATAATTGACTGCCTCGGTGGCTCAGTCGGTAGTCAACCTGCCTTCTGAGCTAGCAGGCGTGGGTTCAATTCCCACCTAGGGCAAACTTTCATGTGATGAACATTTGTGTTTGTTCTGTGTCTGGGTGTTAATATCTATTTAAGTATGTATTTAAAAATATCTAAGTATGTATATCAGTCTCTGGCAGCCATAGTACAAGCTTTGCTTAGTTTGGGGTCAGGCGACCGTGTGTGGAAGTGTCCCGAATTTATTATTATCATAAGATATTTATTTCACTTCTTAACTTCTAAGTTTTTTACAATAAATGAATAATAAAAACAAATACTATAAAAAACTTAACTTATTATTATTATATCAGTCTCTGGCCGCCATAGTACAAGCTTTGCTTAGTTTGGGGTCAGACGACCGTATGTGCAAGTGTCCCGAATATCATTATTCATTATATCATATCAATTTTTTTGTTGTGCAGCGACGGTGCCCCGGTGGCGGTAGTGTACTACCGGTCAGGATACGAGCCCGGCCAGTACCCGACGTTCAAGGAGTGGGAGGCGCGCCTACGGGTCGAGAGATCCACGTGAGTATTCGATTTGGGGGATGTATCATATACCATGACATCGTATGATGGTTACGTTTTGTCGTCGATGCTGAGCGACCGCGAATCGTATCGCTGTGCAACAAGGTTCATGGTCGCGCAGCGTCGAAAGCAAAACGTCACGCCTTTCCCCCGGAGGGGCTAGCAGAGGTTTCCAATACCCACCCCTTCTTATTTTAAAAACTTAATATAAATATTGTTTTGTCTTTTGCATGCATGAAACTAAAATTAAATATAATAACATAATCCGCCTGGTATAGCATTTCGAGACAAAAATGGTCACGTGGGCAATACGTTTTATTGTAAGAAGGTGTGGAACTCGTTGCCTGCGTCTATTTTTCCCCCAAATACAATCCAGGGATGCTCAAGAGGTACATACATAGGTATTTCCTAGGCAAGCGTGTAACACCTTCGATGACGTCGTCGCTTCCCATCAGACAAGTCAGTGGTCAAACGCATGCCCAGTCCATTGTAAAAAAAAATGCAGTGACGTCAATCGATGCATGATAGAAATAAGTCATTTACAAATACATAGTTTGCTCTAGGTTAGATTCCCACCTAGAGCAAACATTTATGTGACGAACATTTGTGTTTGTTCTATGTCTGGGTGTTAATATGTATTTAAGTATGTATTTAAAAATATCTAAGTATGTATATCAGTCCTTGGCCGCCATAGTACAAGCTTTGCTTAGTTCGGGGTCAGGCGACCGTGTGTGGAAGTGTCCTGAATTTATTATTATTATAGTTCGAAAATGACGATGATGGGTGACGTCATCGCGTGTTGACTTCCGGAATGCTAGACCTTGTTCTTTTGAAACATGTATTTGACAACGTTAGTCGATTGATTTTCGATTTTTTTTTTATTTTTATTTTTTTTAGATAGTCGATTGAATCAGGCGTTACTTTGCGGAAGTTCATCTTCAAAACTGTTTCTTGAACCAATCTCTAGTGTATTTCCGCTCTAACGTCGCATTAAGTACGTCAAAGAATATTCTTTGTTATTGACTATTTTATTATATCTTGAAATTAATTTATAATAGGCAATTTATTTTGTTGACATTAATTATTTATTTCATTTGACATTTGTAATTACTGTTTTAACATTTTTTTAGTTTTAAGATTTCTGATTTCATGAAATTTACTAGAAAACTTTATACAATTTGATTTTTGAAACCAATTTGATTGAACTTTTATATAATTTGATATTTAAAGTTAATTTTAATAAAGAATTTAATGAAATCTTCTAACGTGCTTTTTTCCTTTCAGCGCCATAAAATGCCCCTCGATCCACTACCAGCTCGCGGGCACTAAGAAGGTGCAGCAGGCGCTGGCCACCGCCGGAGCCCTGGAGAAGTTCATGGGCTCGGGCGCCGCCGCCGGCCGCGTCAGGGACATCTTCACCGGACTCTACTCGCTCGACTTCGACGAGGGCGGCGAGAGGGCCGTCGACATGGCGCTCGCTGATGCTGAAAGGTAACAAATAATTTGCAAAAAAAAGAGTGTGTGTACTTATGTACACGCGTTAGAAGTTATACTTCTTAACCTCAAATCTATAAATGCACTAAAACAGTTTATTCAAATCAGTTTTATCACTAATTTTCAATATATATATACTAATAAATAATAAATTATTAGTAAATACTATCACCGTCACAGACCTAAGATTTTTTTTGCTTCGCAAAAGACCAACGAAGCGTGGGACAGAGAAGTCTCCATCGAAATGTAAACTCCACAAGAGAGAAAGAGGTCGCCTACAAATAAAATGTTAGTCAATTTTTCTTTTGTCATTAATGACAGCGCGCCACCTTTGAGCACGCGAAAATTCCTATGATTATTATTTTTTACTAGTATAATTAAAAATTGAATGAAAAGAGAGCAATTAAAATTGTATGCAGTTATGCTATCTTGTGCGTTTAGCGATTGTGATGTGAATTCAAGATTCAACCCACAAAATTTGTCGTTTCATGGGTAAATATGAAAATTCCATTGTGATGTTTTTGTCTAAAACATAACATAAATTGGTTCCAAAAACCGATTTACCAGCGGTATGTTGTTGTCGTTTCTTCGTAACATCTATATTTCCTAGATGAAAGCAGAATTGGTGATAAAATTCAGCATTAAAATATTAGTTAGTTTACGCTCGATTTTCACTAGAGATGGATAAAAAGATGACGTCATTATCATTGATAGTTTTTATTAAAGTTCATTAGGTAGGCGATGGGTGCAATACATAAACAAAGCATACATTTTTGAATCAATGCCATCAAAAGTAAATTGATATTCTTATGAGTTTGTACTGAATGATGAGGCGTAAAACATTTTTGTATTATATGTAAGTATGTACCTTCAATTTCTGATCATCATTTTTAATTCAATTTACACATTTTGGGTGTCTTACATCCAAGTCTAATTTAATTATATTTAATTAAATTAAATAATATATATGTAAATTATAAATAAATGTACAAAACCAATGAGATAAGTATTATTACTTATCCTAATCCATATACGAGTAAATTTGGTCAAGGGTCACAATTCGAAGCGAATTACTAGGATAGTATTATGTTGATCTTATTATTTACTTTTCTTATGTTAATTTAGATACATGGTGACACTGATATCTAACTCTTCCGCCTAGCTTAACACCCGTTTAGTGATTAATATTCATTTTAGCTCAGCAGCGGTGTTATACTTGGAACAAAAAACAACTCAATTGGTATGCGAAACATTATATTTATCGACAAGCACCCGGAGGACCATTTTTGGTCAATCGATAAATTAATAAGTACTTTTCACAACACTAATTTACTCACGCATGCGCAAATGTTTTTTTGTATCACTATCGAATTGTCACTGTCGATCTTTTACATCCTAGATCTGTGATCACCGTCGTATATGAAATTGATTTAATAATAACAATATAATAATATTTATTTATTCACTGTTTAATTGTACTCTTACGAAACACGTGTTCTAAATATAAAAATACTAGAATATACAACTTGAACATAGTTATCAATTTTCATGCCACCTAGAACTAACTTCACGATGTAGGATTTAGGTGTCGGTGTGCGCGCGCATCGTAAAAATTCACTCTCATCATTTTTACTATCGCGCCAAAAGAAGTATAACTTCAAAAAGAAAAAAAATCAAGGTATAATTTATTATTTATTAGTATATCTATTAAATATTAATGATAAAACTGTTTTGAGTGCATTTATAGATTTGAGGTTAAGAAGTATAACTTCGAACGCGTGTACATAAGTACACACACACTTTTTTTTCTTTTAATAATGTTTCTTGTTCACCACGTATTTTTCTCGAACATTCCAGATTCGTGTTGAAACCTCAGCGCGAAGGTGGTGGAAACAATGTCTACGGAGCTGACGTGAAAGAGGCTCTCACCAAGATGCGACACAGTCGCGAGCGAGCAGCTTACATACTCATGGAGCGGATATTACCACCTCTGGTGAGATCCTACAGTACATTACTTCTTTACACCAAAAATACTTTACCTTGTACTGCCGAAAAATCCAATTGAAAGTTTGTAAGAATGGATGGATGGATGTTTGTTACTCTTTCACGCCAGAACGGCTGAACAGATCTGGATGAAATTTGGCACAGAGTTAGATTATAGTCTAGAATAGCAAATAGGATACTTTTTAATCGCGGGTTAAACCGCGGGGCGCAGCTAGTGTACAATACAATGCAAAAACTCTTTATTGACACCAAATACAAAAAAATCTAAACTAAACACTCAAAAATAAAGGCGCAGTGGGCGGTCTTATTGCTTAAGAGCGATCTCTTCCAGACA
Organism: Peribatodes rhomboidaria; assembly: GCA_911728515.1. NCBI lineage: Eukaryota > Metazoa > Arthropoda > Insecta > Lepidoptera > Geometridae > Peribatodes > Peribatodes rhomboidaria. Next base: position 9,459,978 of record OU452189.1, read on the forward strand.
ACCTTTGGATGGAATAAAAACATTATGATTTAGCATGGACGGTGATGTGTGCTAAAGAAAAAAAAATATTTTAGTTTTTAAGATTTTCATCTACATAGTTTTTTGGTAAGCAATAAAGTTGTATTGTATTGTGAATACAAAATAATATATTAAATAACACCCGACAAGCTCTCATTCAAGAACACTCTCCACTAATTTACCTTTCAAAAATAAAAACGAAATCGAAAACGGTTCAGCCGTTCGGGAGCTACGATGCCACAGATACACACACACACACACACACACACACACACACACACACACAGACAGACACGTCAAGCTGATAACACCCCGCCGTTTTTGTGTTGGCGGGTTAAAAATGTGTGTGGACGTGTCTGTCTGGCATCGGAGCTCTCGAAGGGATGAACCGATTTTGTCTGTTGTTGTGAGTTAGTTTAGTGAGTTAGTCGGGTGTGTTCTTAGCTATCTTTTGGTGAAAATCGGTGTTGATGGAAGTCGGTGTCGGGCGTTTTTTTTTTAGTTCATCTGCAATCAGTCGCAAGACTATAACCTTAAACCTTTAAAAAGATTAGTTCAGTGATGCTGACGTGTAGGCGATGGGGCCAGCGCCTCGTCTCTCTTCTCAGATCTATTTCAAGACTTCCTTCCGCTTCAGTCTTTTTCTGTTGGTAGATTTTAGAAGTTGTGTTACTAGAGGATTGGGGTGTCAGGTCAAACGGTCCACGTCGGGCGTTTTTAATTTATTTATTTATACTTGTATTATGGAAACTGACGTGGTTTTCACAAATTATGATTATACGCGAATTACTCACGTACAATTAAGTCGGTTACTCCTACTATGGTTTCAACCGCATTCGGCGGTCTTCATCAAGGCGAGTGCGGGCGCGCGGCTGCGTTTCGCATAGCACTGACGTGTCATGATCCAAAAAACTAGGTCTGGCATTCAGCAAACACAAAGACGTAAACAATAAAACAATACGTATGTACAAAAACGTACGATTTCCCGACTAAAACAATACAAAAATAACAAAGTCCTACCATTATACCTAACCATGTACCAAAAAAACAAGGTTTTTAGCAAACACATAATGACGTTCTCGTCATCCGTCTCTTTCGAACTTGTTGTAAATTACTTATTTCGGTCTTGCTTAGGCGTCGATTGACGTCACTACGTGTTTCTGAATGCTTTACCTGGAGGAGTATATTATTATACCATGTGCCGTGCTGATTGTGCTGGTAATGTTGCCAGGCAGTACCGTAAAACGGGGTTAATTGAAATAGTAAGGTGAATATAGAGACGAAACTACAACTATTTTTATCGTTCGAGATCCAGACAATATGAAAAAGAAAATCTACCAAATTGCAGTAATTTTAGATATTTTGTTTTTTTTTTTCAAAAGTCTAGAAATTTACGTAACATATCGTCACGCCTTTCCCTCGAGGGCGCTGGCAGAGGTGTAAGACAGCACCCATACTTCGCCGGACGATATTCAGTTCTAAATGTGACAGGGGGCGAGCCTGACGCCATACACCGAGCTCTAGTCATGTAGTAGATGACATAAAATACGCAAATATATTTACACAAAGAACAAATTGGTGCGTGCCGTCGGCTGAGTTTGAACCCGCTCCCTCTGGCTTGAGAGGCGGGTTTTCTCCAACTAGGCTGGCATCGCTAGAAATTTAACGACAAATATACGTTCTTAGTTTCCTGTCTATACACTCCGACGTTTTTATTCAGCCTGTGTTTTTGGTACAAGTAATGTTGTATGAGTTAGTCGATTGATGTCACTACGTGTTTCTGAATGATTGGCGGAGTATATTATATGTGACGTGCTATACGATATGTGCTGGCAATGTTGCCAGGTGGAAGTAGTAAATTTTGTTTTTTTTGTACACACTATTTCTGGATGACTGAACTGGTTTAGTTCAGAACTTAGATGTATGTATTGTGTTGTTTTATAATAATAATAAGCCTGATATTGTGTTGGTCAACCGGTCCCAGCGCCGGGCAGTGCTCGTCGACATCACCATCCCACATGACGAGAACCTCGTGAAGGCCGAGAAGGACAAACTCAGCAAGTACCTTGACTTGGCTCACGAGGTAACCGCCATGTGGGGTGTTGACTCGACGATCATTGTCCCGATAGTCGTCACGGTGAACGGTCTTATAGCGAAGAGCCTCGACCAACATCTCAAGAGGTTCTCGTTAGACGGTTGGATCAAGGGCCAGATACAGTCGGCAGTGATCCTAGACACGTGCCGTATTGTCAGGAGGTTCCTCACTCTGCAGCTCTAACCACCGGTAGCTTGGGCCTCGCCCCGCTGCCGGCGGCACACTAGTTTTTAAGTTTTTATAGTATTTGTTTTTATATTCATTTATTGTAAAAAACTTATAAATTAAGAAGAAAAATAAATATATTTTAATAATAATATGTTTATTTGTGGAAAAGTCTTTGCCTTGACATTAATTGCCGGCGAGCCCCAAACTTACAAGCCTGTGTCTTGGGACTCTATTGGGATATTTATCAGGTACAAAACTTCCTAGCTTAGTGCTATCAATTGTTATTTGTTTGTGTGTCTAATAATAGTACGAGTATATTACTGCCGCGGATTATTATGACTACTTTTCTGGTCGCGCTGATGATGGCGGACAGCGTAGCTCCAGGCCGACACAGCGCGGTCAGCGTGCAGCACTTGATGGACGAGCTGAGATAAAGGCCGAGGCCGTAGGTCGAAGCCTTTACAGCGAGGACAGCAAGGACTGTAATGATGGCCAAGCTGGAAGGTCTAGAGCGTAGCTAGGCTAGCTCGAGGCAATCATAGCGTGACCAGCGAAGCAGTCATTGTGGGCCAAGGCTTGTATAGTGCTTTACTCAAAAATGCAAATATCTAACCTAAATAAAACCAGCAAGTAATTTGATAAAAATATATATTAATTAACTAGAAATTTAATTAAAATGACAATTATGAAAAGTACAGTTACTAAAATTCAACACCGACTTTCCCGGTTTCATATTACTAATAGTTTGCGATAATTTTAATGCGGTGTTTTTTTTAGCAATGGTAGTTGGAATTATACAGCCAAATATGGAATAAAATCTTTTTGTACCTATCTCTTTATATACAAACAGCTGTGTTTTAAATAAAATCTTTTTGCATTTAGTTTTTTTAAAACGTTGAAACGTCAAAATAGCGGCCGGCAATATTTTGCCGGCGTGTTAGATCGACCAGCAAAACTTTGCCGGCCGCTCTTTGATACAGAACGGCAAGGTCGACTTGGCTCAAACAAGGTTGTCAAAATAATGACTACATTACATGCATTTTTGAGTAAATAAATTAAAAAGTAACGTGGTTGTTCCCAGGTGTCCGGGTACGTGGTGCGCCCGGGCGGCGCCGTGCCGCCCGCGCTCTGCGACCTCGTGTCGGAGCTCGGGATCTTCGGAGTCATCATCGGGTACGTTACCTACACACCATAGGATCTTCAGTTATCAACTAACAGCTTTTTCCCTAACTTTCTATCCACACACACGCCTCCGAGCCAGGGCCGTCTCTAACCTATTGGAGGCCTTGGTCATATTAGGACAATGGGGACTATGACTATGACAGAACACTAATTTGTTAGAATAGACGTTTACTTTGGTGGGAGGCTTCGGCCGTGGCTAGTTACTACCCACCGGACCAAGCCATGCCGTGAAATGACCTAGTCGTGTTTCGGGATGTAGTCCGGTGTAACCGTTCCGAAGACGGGTCTGAGCAGTAGCGCACTTGTAGCGCCTCACTCAAGTGCCGTCTTTGTACTTCTTCACTCTACAAAACTTCAAGGCTAGAGTGAATAAGTACCTTATAGGTCGTCGTGCTCCATCTTATACCACAACGTCGCTTAACATCAGGCGAGTTGGTGGTCAAACGCCGACCTATTCTACATAAAAAAAAACCTCAAATCAACCTAGAGGAAAAGATGGAACACTGCGCTATATCTCGCTGAAGCCACTTCTTTTTCAAAGTGTGTGCGTGGTAATGTTGTCATGAAAAACATTTACAATTGCACGAAAAATATATTTCCCAAACGTTAGCCATTTCCGTTCCAGTATACAACCTTATGTAATTTAATATTTTAAAACTGCACATATTTGTGAGTTTAATGTTACGGTTTTTTAAATCGACTTGTAAAACAAACTGCACAGTTTTTAAAAAGAACCTCAAAAAAATGTAGTCCTGGCCTTATTTTTTATAATGCACTTTGTATATTTATGTACACGAAATTATACCATAAACCAATGTATATAATGTCGAGTTAAGAATGACCAAGCGAGTAGCGTAGTTTCTTGCGTCAATGTGTGTGTACATATACGACAGTAGCGTAGTTTTTGGATGGTTTTTGGCTTCACTTAGATCATACGCCGTGCGCCATCTTATTCTCTAGGTTGATCTGAGCTAAACACTAAAAAACATAACATAACGCGAGGGGGCTGGCAGAAGTGTAATACAACACCCACACTTTGCCGGACGATATTCAGTCCCAAATGTGACGGGGGGCGAGCCTGTCGCTATACACCGGGCTCCAGTCATGTAAGGGTAACAATTTTATGTTATCAACTGATAGCTTTTGTTTGCGATTTTGCTGCCAGAGCGGTTTGAGTAAAGTGGTCAACTAATCGACCGAGCGAGCGAAGCGTCTTTGCTTCAGCTGCGACAAAGATAGTTTCGTTTGTCCGAATTTTGTCTGGATTTCTATCCGGATCTTTGTCTTCCTCTACAGGTCGCATTTCTTAACCGATTCTCTTGACCTTTTATTTTATTTTATTTGGTTAAGGTACAGTCACAGACAGAAAGTTAATTAAATACATCAAAAATACACATCAAAAGGAATCTCTTTAAACTTTAAGTCCACTTACGACTATACACAACTTACAATTTAAAACTTGACACATTCAAAGGAAAATACATTAAAATGGATTATAAAATTTACGAAAAGAGAAATAATTATTATCAAAAGAATTTAGAATAAAAAAAATTTGAACTTAAATTAATTGTAGACTTTGACTACTAAGTACTTTGTTTAAAATAGATTTAAAAGATCCATATGAATGCGAAAAAATGTCTTTGTCTTTGCAAACACCTTGAGGAGATTCTTCACGGAAACGTAGGCCATTGTAAGTGTTGCACATCCTGTTTAAGGGACTATACTTCGATTATTTTTATTATTTTGTGAGTAGGTCCGATAATTATAAAGGTTTTTATGTCGAGTCAGTTTTTGGATTTTTTTCAAAATGGCGGAGTTACGGTTTTTTTTTGTACAAAAAAATAAATAATAGCTAATGAGTGGAATGATAGCTAAGAATATGTCCGTCGCTTAATGTACTATAATTACCGTTCCTGTGCTAAATTAAAGTTTTTTTTTTACAATTTTGTAAAATAAATCCTTTATATTTTCCAGAACCAAAGACAAAATCTACAGCAACAAGCAAGTCGGGCATATGCTGCGGACGAAGTTGGCGGAAGCGAATGAAGGAGGCGTCGCCGCGGGACTTGGGGCTCTCGACTCACCGTACCTCGTTGATATGTAGCGGGCTCGCAGACTAGAACCAACGAAAAAAAGAAAAAACATGAAAATATGAGAACGATATGTTACGTTCCCTTATTCCGTAGTTGTTAATTATATATTGCTATACTTAAACAATGTAACTGCAATTGCGGCAAGTTTCGCAAAAAACGCGTCCAAAATATTTCTTATTATTGCGATTGTAAACTATTTCTAAAGGGACGTTATTCAACACCACCTTAATGTAAATGTAAACAACTAATACTTCTAATAATCGAAACCATGTAAATATGTAGGCAATTTCAGTATGAATCGAATGGACACCAATGAAAAACACAACGAGATCCGTCCTCTTCCGTGGTCCAGCCAAAAGTGCCGGTTGGGCGGGGCGGGCGACTCAGGCGCTACTCCTTCATTCCTTACGATTGATATTATTTGTATAACTTAAATAGTTTATAAAGACATGAACAATTTTAGACGCGTTTTTTTATAACTTGGCGCGTTGCTGTTACGCTGTTTTTGCTTAGCACGGCATAATAGCTACAAAGGAATATTGATATTTGCAGACGTCTGTTCTTGGTCAAACGAGATAGGTATATACAGGGTTATTGTTAAAACATTTAGATTCAGTATAAAAATTACTACTAAATTATTAAAAATCATTAGATATGATTGTATGGACGCTTACTACATATGAAAATACGCAGAAATTTGTTCATGAAAAACCAGATAAGTACATACTATTATTATAACATTCAAATTTTAAAAGACTTCTATTAAAGTTGGTGCCGTCCACAAATTATGTCACAAATTTCATGATAATTTGTCACATCACTTTTTCAGCCGATTTTAATAAAATGCAATGTCACACTTGGTTCAAATCAAATCATAATATGTCCTTATTAAATTGGGCATCGAAAATACATTTTTTTTTTAAATAATGCTACCACCTTGTTAGGAAAAATAGCCACTAACTAGAACAGGCAAGAAACTGAGAAGGTATTTTTTTTCAAAAATTTATTTCAAAATATTCCTAATTTCGGGGTTAATTCCCTCGTGTTTCTTAATTATTGATGGCTCCTGGTTAGGTATGAAGTATAGAAGTTTCCTTAGGTTTTAGATAAAGTAAAAATAACCATGTTTAAACAAGAATAAAGATTGAAAACAAAAATATCAGTACTTATAACATTTTGACACCATTGTAAAAAAAAACGAATATAATATTCCAATAAATATCGTAAATGTCATAAAAAACATGTTAGTAATTTTGGTGTCACAAAAAAGTCATGTTGGGTACAGACCAAGCCAAAGAATACGCTTCGTCCCGTTTCGTTTCAATAAAATAAAAAGAGACGCAGCATATCGTTGGCCTTCGTTTGCTCTGGTCTGTACGCAGCGTTAGAGAAAGGTTTTAAAAAACGTAATTATTTTTATATTTACATAGTACTTAATTTTCTATCATTGTTACTGATTTATTAATAATCTTAAAAATTAAAATTAAAGATCTCATGAAATGTAAAAAAATGGCATAATTTGATTGAATGATAATGATAATTATCAATCTATTTTTGTTATAATTATGTTAACTTATGTTGTTAAAAGAAATTATCGCATTCCATGAATTTGTTAACCATTTCCGTATTTACCAAAGCGTAACGAATAATTATGTAAAATTGCTATTGCTATAAGTATTTAGGAAAAATAACAAAAACAAGATTGTAATTTAGGAATATAAATTTGACATCTCTAAAATGTTTGCTATTCTTTTTGTATGTAAAAATAGATACAGATAATTTTAGTGCTGTCAGATTAGTTTAAGGTCGTCACTCATTAAATGCACTCGGAACACCTCGACCCGCTGTCAACGGGAGTCCACGTGACTCCGCGTGGTCAACTAGCGAACCACGCGTCTCGTGTCACTTAGGGCCGTATTCAAAAACGACGCTCAGTCATAAATCTCGATTTAAAACTGTTTCTATGTATAATAAAACCAGTTTCAAGTCGAGATTCAGGACTGAGTGTCGTTTTAGCGAACAGGCCTTAATCTCGCGTAAATCACTCGCGGGTGGCAGGTGGCCACTCGTCGTCCGCGCGTTGAAAGCTTACGCCGAGACGATCCGGAGTTGATGTAATGAGCGCATATCCGTAGAAGTTCAGATAACGAGTGGCTTATACAGGTGACTGAAGCAGCCTGATTATTGCCACGCGGCGAAAATCGACCGTCTAAATGGCAATTTCACTAAGTTGCAAATACTAAAACAAAGTGATAGGTCGCAAGTGATTTGTGTAAAGGTATTCAAAACCACCTTAATGTAAATGTAAACAACTAATACTTCTAATAATCCAAACCGTGTACAATATGTAGGTAATTTCAGTATGAATCTAATGGACACCAAGATCAATACTACAGAAAGACGCCAATGAAAAATAATACGAGATCCGTCCTCTTCCGTGGTCCAGCCAAATTGCCGGTGGGCGGGGCGGGCGACTAAGGCGCTACTCCACTGACATTCCTTTGACAGTCCGCTCGGAAAACGACACAGCAGAGCATAGACTGCATTTTTTTGTATGTGTTCCTAACATTCGTGAAACGACAAGACGCACGGCGAAAATCGACCCGTGTAAACCCCTCCTAAAGAATATATAGAAAATAGTTATTTATATAACCTTTTTATTTTGTCTGTTTGTTAAAAAAATAACCCCCTTTTCAGAACGCTAAATTGCTAAAAATATACCTGTCCTTGTTATTACTGCATGTTAGACAAGGACCTCAATACTGTTAGCTAGTTTAGATTTAGCAATTTAGCGCTCTGAATAGAGCCTAAAAGTACGTAAAATCATTTAACTTTGTTGTAATGGCATCCATATTCATAGATACATTTGTATTAAATTGTGGTGCTGTGTATCAATTGCAATAAATTTATATTTTTAATACACACGAGTTTATTATTCTAGTTTTTTTTACTAATTACTCGCCTCGCCCCGCTATCCGTACCTGTTAATTTTCTGGGATGAGACTGCATTTTATTTATTTGCAGTCAAAACTTTACATACCAAATTTCATTCATATTATTTAACCGTTTCAGCTTCAGACAAACAATACCATCACTCTCGAACTTTATCATTTAAACAACAGTGTAATAACGTGATAGTTCATTTATCTTTTATTTATTCTTTATGTCGGAAATGGAATACCAATCCATGTGTTAAGCCCACGCGTACCTATCCGCGGACGAATCTGCGTACGAATAGTATCGGCGAGCGGCTCGTGGGCCTATCCGAAGAGCCCTCGCCGCCTGAGCGCTCGTGTGTTTGGACGATGACGGATTTGTCCACCGATTCGCACGGCTCGTGGCTCCTCTAATGAATGGCGGGCTTTAAAAAGGCAAAACCACTGGCCTTATCGACCGGTCTTGCTATAGGAACGAGTATACCACCTATTTGTAAAACTAAAACTGAATTACGAGCACTAGCTTCGAAGACGCTTGGAAATAAAAGCAGACCGAACACTGTAAATCACACGGTGTTTTATTGAATAATCACAAGGGTTTATGTATTCAGCTTGAGAGACGGACAAAGTGTCCCTGTTTTAGCGCTCAATGGTTAGCACGTCAGCAGCCATTTAGCAGTCGTCATTTGGCGCGGAATCGCGCGGTTCACATCACAGCCTCTTGCGTCACTGGAAATAGATATAGAGGTAGATGGCGCGGGGAGCGACTGCTCACCATTAGGGCAGACTACTTAATATGGTATGGTATTACTTTCAGAAAGCTGGGTGCATTATGGTGAATTCAGTAAGGCCTATGCAAGACTGAAATGTGTCGTTTATTAAGTATACAGTAAAGTATTTCGTAAATAAAACAAAACCACCAAACTAAACATTTAAATATGTATTACATTTTCTACAGCGTCTCTTTAAAATCTAGACATATTCGGAGTACTTTGGCAGCTTGCCCTTGAAGAGAAGTCCGCCGTCAGTCCTGTTGTACCCTTCGGTAAACTCAAACTGGGGGTGGCTGTAGATAATCTGGCAACAACAGAATAGTAATGTTATTTGCAAAAAAAAACAGTACTTACAGTAAATTCATTTTCTGACGGAGCCAACTGTTGCTGACTGTTTGCTTCTTTCAACAATTGTTATGTTAATAACTGTCTGTAGCTTTCTGAATGAAGTAGTGTGTATGAAGTTATAGGCTAAGAAAGAACTAAGCTGCAAGAAGAGCTAATTTTTAACCCGAACCTAAAACCGAGAGGTGTGATAAGTGTAAGATGTGTTTCTTCACATGTGTGAGAAGGTACATCAAATCTTACTTTCTCCCTTTCAAAAGCGTCATCAGCGCTAGTAATCAGCTCCGGAACATCCAGCCTCGGCAGGCCGAATAGGTTCATGAGCCAGTACTTCCCGTTGGTGTACTTCATGCGCTTGTCCGCCCAGTCTGGCTCGCGGGGCAGTCTCCAGTCCTTCATCTTGGGCTCCTCACGCTCCGTGTACTTTTCGAAGTTGAGGCGCTCAATGTCTTCGACTACCTGAGAACATGCAGAGGGGTATCACAGCACGCTGTCCTGTCGCATGCGATTGATAGCCTGACTATCAATCGCGATGATGAACAAGCGATCAGCAAGTACCAAGTATCAGCTAGACGCTCTGGACTCCATCGAACAGCGCGCCAAACGGTTCATTAACAATGACTCGTTGGTTGAATCTAAGCTTCAGAGCTTGTCACACCGGCGTGAAGTGGCCAGTCTGTCGGTATTCTACAGAATACACTACGGCGAGTGTGCACAAGAACTGCACGCCCTGATCCAGCCATCGCCGTTCTTTTATAATTGTACCAGGCGCACCAGTAAGAGACACCCTCTTATGGTGGAAATTCCGCCAAAACGCACTAAGCGTTTCAAGTCAACTTTTCTTGTAAGAACAGCAGAGGTGTGGAACTCGTTGCCTGCGTCTGTCTTTCCACCTAAATACAATCCGGGGGTATTTAAGAGTAAAGTGAATAGGTATCTCCTAGGCAAGCGTATTACGCCTTCGATCACGTCGACGCTTCCCATCAGGCGAGTCAGTGGTCAAATACATGCCTAGTTTGTTACAAAAAAAAAAGCGAGAACTAATTTAAGTGGTGGTGGTATTATAGTTAGTAATTTCTCTCAAACCATTAACTGGGTTTTCAGGAAAGGGTGTATGTACTAAGCCGAAAGGGAGTCATAAGTTACTTTTACTATGAAGCAAATATTGAAATCGTAAAATAAAAATCAGACATTTCATACATTTTGTAGACAAACAATTAACATTTTATTTTAAACTGCTTTTTATTTTTAACAGATTTAGGGTTGGGTTTATTGGTTGGGTTTCTTGTCGATTCAGTTTTAGGATTTTTTCTAAAATATAGAGAAAATATGTTTTTAGATGTAAAAAAAATATTCACAATTTAAAAAAATCCAAAAAACTAAATCAACAAAAAATTCTAAGCTCACAAAATTTCACAAAGAATCAGTTGAGTGGTATTTATTGTTGTAGTATTGAGTGGTAGGCCGTGAGGTCTTCGGCTCACAGAGCCCCTAATAATACTAGGTACTTATAGATTTTCCAAGCTCATGTTTCATACTTACAACTTCAACCTCTCCACCGCCAGTCCAGTCATACACCAGGAGCTCAGCATGAGTGGAGATGTCTCGAAGGTATGTATTTTTGTACTGGCGTTCTATTTCGTTGAGAAACTCACTGGTCAGAGCCTTGCCGTTGACCTCATGCTTGTGGCCTCGGCTTTTGATAGATTCCAGGACCTAGAATAATGACAAAAATAATAAAGTCATGGTTTGTGGCAAAAAACATTGTTTTCTTTTTTTGTTTAATATTGTGTTTTTTTAGAACTGTTTAGTGTATCTTTAGACAATAGGCATGTTCTAGGCTGTCATTATCCTCATAAGTTTTCAACTTTGAAATTGAGTAAAAACAGCTGTTCCATACATTTTGTTGACTATCAATAAAAAAAAATAGAACAGCTTTTTTTTTGCGATTTCAAAGTTGGCCCCATAGTAAAAGTTGGTTATAACGATGAGTACAATGATATCCTTGAATATGTCAGTTAATTAAAGATACACCCTTTAAAAGAGCCCTCCAAAATACAATATACTCATCAAATCATTTTAAGTTGAAAAACTTCTTCAATATAATAAAGTTACGAAAGTTTGCAAGAATGGATGGATGAATGTCTCTTTCACACCAAAACGGCTAAACAGATCTGGATGAAATTTGGCACAGAGATAGATTTTAGTCTAGAATAACACATAGGATACTTTTTAACCGCAGGGCTCAGCTAGTAAGAAATATATGTTTGTTACATTAGCACTGTAATATTTTTTGAAAATTTTAAAGTTTATTGAGAGAAGTGGTTTAAATTATGGAGTTAATAAACTTTTCACTATGAAAGACATCAGATAAGTTATGAATTTATCATTTAGATATTTTTCTCTGATATGACTAATCTTTGGGCCTTTCAGTGTTGTCACGACTAAGTGCAGTTAGAAAACAGCCATAAATGTGTTTAAATTTAGTCCTAATTTAATTTTTTTTTATTAGATTTCTTTTAAAAAGTTTGGGAGGTCTCACCTTATTTACAGGCTTATCAAGATAGATAACCAAATGTGGGCGCAACAATTCTTCAATAGTGTTCGCTCGGAGCTCATAATAAACTGAGCGGACACCCTTACTGAGGTATCCGGAACAGTACATTGCTTCCATAAAGGCGAAATCGGAATAAGGACTCCTTTCCAACACAACTCCTTGGCCAGTGTTGAACAGATGGGCCAAAGCATCAATGTACTGGCCGTAGCGAGCCGTGTACATCATAATCTGGAAGTTACCAGCCAAACGATGTTTTGGAGTCAAATTAAAGTTGACATGATCGAAGGTTCTGGTATCTTCGGGCACTTTATCGTCGAACATACGGAGATCACAGCCGTTGGGACGAATGTAGTGAATGTCCATGTTCGCTTCAGGAAAATGCTTCATGTTAAGCTCGTCGGCTAAGGCGGTGGCGAACTGGGTCTTGCCAGCCGCCACTGGACCTTCCACCACGATCACCTTGGAGTTTTCATCGAACCTGTGCGTGGTCCGGTCGAAAAGGCTGCGCAACCAAGTATAGTCCTTGTTTACATAGTCGAAGGGTTTTGGTTTGGGCGGCCTCGGCGGCAGAGACTCTCTAAAAGTCTTGCCAGTGATATTGCGCTGCTGTACGATGCCACAACCAGCTACCTTACCACCCTGGCTCGGAGTAATCACCCTCACCAGGGCAGTTCTCATCAGAGTGGTCATGTTGATTTGGGGTACCTCGATACCTGTGGATACATATTTCGATTGAGAAATGGGTAAGATGATAGATTGGCTAAAGTTTGAAAGGTTTCTTACCCCAATTGAGGATAGAATCAATTCAATCAAAACAAGATAATTCCCTGAAAATTAACTGTGACATAACCAATATTTCATGTCCTACACGCACGGTAATGTACGCCAAAAAAAAAACAAGACATACATTATCGTGTACAACAAGAAATGTTGGCAGCACTATTTGTGATTGGTCAGACTTGTCTGTCAGTGTATCAGTATTCAGTGTCAGATTTTCTTTTAGTCTGTGGTTGCATACGAGCACCATGTGTTGATTTTAAAATTAGCGAAAAATACAATTTATTAGTTTAATTTCTTTTCCAAACCCCACAAGAACCTAATAAAGTGAAAATGGAGACGGAAAATATAAACGTTGATGACTTTCTGCCAGCTAAAAAAACTGTAAAGCTAAGGAACATTAAGCGGAGAGCAGTATCAGAATCAGGTGATGGAATGGAAGTTGAAGAACACAATGGCATACAAGGAAAAGTTAAACACAATCGGCCGAAATCCAAAAGGTCGAAAAAGAACGTAGAGCCCAACGAAAGTAAAGTTGCAATGAGAAAAATAGCAGTACCCGCTCACAGGTATAACCTCAAAACGTCAATAACATTTCCATAGGCCAATGCCAATAATTATTGTTTTCATATTTTAAAGTCGAAAGGTCTGTTTTTAAATTTACTCAGCAGGACTTCTCCAAACTTAACTAGTCTCTGATGCTTTCATCTGGTATCTTATTTGACCATTTTTTTTTTAAACATACGTATTTGTTTATTTTTAGATACACACCTCTAAAGGAAGCCTGGCTTAAGATCTTCACACCCATAGTAGAACACCTGCTACTACAAGTCAGATTCAATACAAAAACAAGAAATGTTGAGATAAAAGTTTGCTCAGAGACAAAAGATGTTGCTAATCTACAGAAAGCTGCTGATTTTGTAAAGGTATACAACTATTTATATTCTATAGAAGCCTACAATTTTTCTATAAAAATAAGTCTAGTGTGCTGTGCGTGTAATGATTCTCATTTCTATACTGAATTTGATCCAAATCAATTAAACAAGATGTCAAGGGAATATACAAACTAATATTGAAATTGATAGATTTACAATAATTGCCTATTTAGTTTAAATGCACATATTTACATACAACAACTTCAGTAAATCTATGTATATATTTACATAAATAGTGATTAAAAAGTTAAATTTCTAATTTACCTACAACCTCAACTAATTTTTATTTTGCTTTCAGGCTTTCCTCTACGGATTTGAAGTTGAAGATGCCTTGGCCTTGCTACGACTAGATGATTTATTTGTCGAATCATTTGAAATTAAAGATGTCAAGACACTTCATGGAGATCATTTGGGTAGAGCCATTGGCCGACTTGCAGGCAAAGCAGGCCGCACCAAGTTCACTATTGAAAACGTTACAAAAACCAGAATAGTATTGGCAGACTCCAAAATCCATATATTAGGAAGCTATCAAAATATAGCACTGGCAAGACGAGCTATCTGTAACCTGATAATGGGGTCTCCACCTTCAAAAGTTTATGGTAACTTAAGAAGTGTTGCCAGTAGAGTGGCTGAGAGATTTTAGTTAATAAATTGTTTATTTATACTTGATGCTTTTTCCTCATTATTTTAATCTCATTAGAAAAATAATGGGTTTAGTTTTTAATTTATTGTAACTTTACTTACATTAAAAGATAATTATATATTGCATAAATATTTATTTATTCTTCTTAAATGGTATATTTATTTGTAATTCGTACTTAAATAAAAAAAATAAAAATAAAAACTTAAAATATTAACTAAAAACTAGAACTAATCTAAAAGCCCGTTGGCAGAGGGAAAGGTGCTGCCCAGAATGCTAGCAGCATTGCCCCGCTGGATGGCAATGCTCAATTTCTGGCCGAAATAAATGCCAGCATTCTGAACACCTGACGCCTCCACCAACCGTTTAGCCAGGTCCCTGTAAAGAGATAGGGCCGCTGGGCCCCACGGACCTAAAGTTTCCACCGCAAACGGCACAAACATGTAGACACGGTCTAAACGCGAATATTTGTGCCGTTTGAGGTTCTCGGCCTTGGCAGCGGCGGCGCCGGCTTGGACAGTGGTCCCCGGGAGGTGAGACGGAGCTAGTGTGTCCACACAAGTGGCATCCCACACTAGTGGGCGTCCCACCTTCCAAGGGATCAGTGTCATCCCGTCGGGTCTTTTGCCGTCGTCTCGCATCAGTCCACTAGGTTCTAGGTTCTTCTTAAATTAAATTACAATACTCAATACAAAAAAAAAATGCTGTGGAATGTTAATAAAACAAATATTACAAATCCAGTATAGGCCACATCATTACTTAACGTCAGGCGAGATCGTAGCCAGTGCCAGTCCAAGCCCATTACAAAAAAAAAGAATTTATTTATAACTGAATTTCTTCAAGATCTGCGTGGTGGTGTGGCCTCTTTCATGATTAATCTTATGTTTTTTAATTTTTTAATCACGTCAAAAGCTACAGGGTGGCTCTCCACCTAAAGATGAGCACATCCTCATATGTAACAAGGTAAAAACCCACATCAATAAGTTTACTTTTATTTATTTATTTTATTTCCTTCAGTCTTATTGTTGGATTTTTTCCTCGCTACACATCCTTAGACTGCTTACATTTTGCTGGAAAGCCAGCCCTACAGCTCTGTAACGATTGCCAAAACTTTAGTGCTCCGAAGTTCTAAAGCAGCAATTTATACTTGAAGTGTTTGGGCACTCGCGAGAGCACGAGTCTCGCGTCGTAGCTGAGCGAGGCGAAGGTCCAGGGCTCCGCGGCGCTCCACTCCGCCATGTACACGGAGTCTTCGTGCTGCTCGTACGATTGTAGGACACCGTCTTCTAAGCTGAGGGAAGGAAATCGAAGACATTTTAACAGTGTCAAAGCCTATTGTTGACCGAGTGAGCGGCAGCGAGCGAAAATGCTTCGGTAAAAATGCTTTCGTATGTCCGGCTGTCTTTCTCTTCAGCGGCGCTATTCACAATCATTCGAAAACGTTTCCGATCGGATTCGACTAATTTCAAACTCAAATCTTCTTGTTCTAAATCTTAAACTACTTTATACATTTTGGAATAGGGATAGTAAAAATCCGATCTAAAGCATGAATCACATTTAAAAACTTAAGAGTCCGGCGACCTAACTAATTTTGACCTAGGCGACGTAGACTAACTTCGCATTGGCTTAAGGTATTCTATCGCCATTTCGTCTAGAAGAAGAAGACGAGTGAAGAGAGCGAGTAATGATATTGACGAGCCTCTAAACTTAACTACAGAGTGACAAAGTGCAATTTCTTTTTTTAATGACTTTTGCGCTACTGTAATAATTCTTATGTAACTAAGAATTTCCCTTGTATTATTGATTCATTTGACAGCTAATGATGTAGACAACCTCCCTATGTAATGGAATTTTTGATTTGCTTTGTCTACCTATTGAATAAATCAGTCAAAAGTAAGAGGGCCGCGACGCTCTGAAATTTCCATACAAACGCGCTTGTCAAATTTCTTGGAAACCATTTGTCAGATTATGATGAAATTTAGCATGTACATTAAATGAACTATATCTCCACCCCTATGTTCTTTGTTTTTTTAAAAACGTCCTCAAGAGAAAATAGAGCTATGAAAAATATCCGCATTTGTAAGGGGTCACTTTTGACTGATTTATTCAATAGATAGACAAAGCAAATCAAAAATCCCTTTACTGAGGGAGGTTGTCTACATCATTAGCTTTTAAATAAGTCCAAAATACAAGGGAAATTCTTTGTTATTTAAGAATGATTACAGAAGTACAAAAGTCATTAAAAAAAATGCACTTTGTCACTCTGTAGGTAACTTTAGAGGCTCGTCGGTATCATTACTTGCGCTCTTCGCTCGTCTTCTTCTTCTAGACGAAATGGCTATAGAATACCTTAAGCCAATGCGAAGTTAGTCTACAGTGGTCGCCGGACTCTTAAAAATGTCTTATGTCACTTCAAACTAAGAAACATAAATTATGTCCTCACTACTTAACACTAAGAAAGCTAACACAGCTATTTTATATTTCTATAGGCAATTTATTCACACACACTGCATTCATACAGTTATATAAATTCACACAGTAACCTACTCTTTACTAATAAGCGTTGTATAACCTTGAAAGAGTTATACAGTAGTTTGCCTTTATTTTTAAACTTCTAACTCAAATAAAGACAAACGACTGAGGCTACACAATGTTCATTTATTTTTATAAAGTACCTGGATGTCCGAGCTTTGCTCGGTATTTTTTTTTTATTGTGTTTTTTGGAAAATAAACAATTGATTTTAGTCTAACCTCAAAGCAAACACTCATTGACTTCGTGTTACTTAACAACGCCATCTGCTGTTGTGTCGTTAAAGCAATTAGTTGCTCACAAAAAATAGTATTATTATTCGCCAATAGATGTCAGGAAGAGTCATATTTTTGTTATTTTTCTACCAAGTTTATGTGTAAGTTGATTATCGATAAAACACGAATAAAATGACATTTTCTAAAAATGATTTCTAGCTAGATCGATTTATCGCCCCCGAAACCCCCTATATACTAAATTGTATGAAAATCGTTGGAGCCGATTTCGAGATATATATATATATACAAGAATTGCTCATTTAAAGATATAAGATTCGGGACATTTTGACACACGGTCGTCTGACCCCAAACTTAGCAAAGCTTGTACTATAGCTGCCAGAGACTAATATACATTCATAATATATATTTAAATACATACTTAAATAGATATTACCATCCAGACATAGAACAAACACAAATGTTCTTTGCCCTATATGGGAATCGAACCCAAGACCCCAAGGTCAGAAGGCAGGTTCACTACTAACTGAGCCACCGAGGCAGTCAATTATTAGCAACGGGGTTACGGCAGCCTAGTTGGGAGAAGACCCGCCTCCAAGCCACAGGGTGCGGGTTCGAACCCAGCCGACTGCACGCACCAATTTGTTCATTGTGTGAGCATATGTGCGTGTTGTATGTCATCTGCTACATGACTGGAGCCCGGTGTATGGCGACAGGCTCGCCCCCTGTCACATTTGGGACTGAATATCGGTCGGAGAAGTGTGGGTGTTGTATTACACCTCTGCCAGCCCCCTCGGGGGAAAGGCCTGACGATATATGTTTACATGACCGTATGACAGCTTACTGCACATACAAAGTGCGTGTTTACTCACACTGGCGGCGAGTCGTCGTCGCTGTCCCGACAGATCGAGGCAGCTGCAGTGAGCAGCGCGCGCGCATCACTGCTGCCCGTCAGCAGTAGCTGCTCGTGGTAAGTATTGTAACGGACGCTCCAGACCCTAGAAAAAATACCTATTTACTAAAAAGCAATTCCTCAAGCAAATAACGCGTTATTTTACAAAAAAAAAAATATACTTTAAAAATAAAAATATACAACAATGTGCTCTCTGACATAAAGACTTTAGAAGGGGCACTGTTTTCCAGGAAATTGAAGAAATGGCTATTAACAAAGGGGTTTTACGATTTCAAAGAGTTTTTTAATGACAACAATAGCGATTAGTTACTCTTATTTTGACTATCAAATTTTACTTTGTTTTACAAAAAAAATTTTTGTAAAATAAAAATAAAATGTTTTTGTATTTGCTTCTGTCTTAGATCATCGGCTCTGCTTGAGGAGTTGCAGAAATCACTACGATTTTGCATTACAAACAAACAAATTTCGTAAATGTATTTACAGGTAAGCGTTAGGAACTTGTGTTTCGCGAAGGTGTCGCGGAGAGAGTCGATAAGTTTCGCGTGTTTCGCTCGGTAGCAAAGTTATCCGGCGTCTCGTACTTAAAATCCTTCGCTTGCTCAGGTTTCAGTACAAGTAATCACAACAAGAAAAAATATTTGCAGCCTTGCATTGCATTACAAATAACTAATACTTGGGTCAATTAATCAATTAATCGCTATTTTTATCATTAGTAGTTAATTCATATTGTTTAACTACATTTATAAGTCTATGTACATTATATTGCACACCCGACTTGGGTCTATATTTAAATTAAGACTTTTGTACACAGTTCTGCAATTAATGATTCTTATTCTTATTACTTTTCGCCTTACTACAGCGAGGAAAATTATGTGTTTTTTTTATGCAGTCGTGCTGGCCAGTGTGATTATTCTAAGATTCGCAATTTATAAACACTTTCCACGCTAGCGGATAAAATGCACTTTTGCACTCAGATTTAGAATGATAAACCGAATCTTTTCGATCTTGTGAGGTTAAAAATTACATGGCCTGGGTCTATGAAGCCTCTAGACTACTCTAGAGGTATAATACTTACCAATGTGAATGGTCTGTCCGACTGAAGATAGGTTCCCGTCCGTTTCTGTAGTCCCATATGTTCAAAGCTGCGTCGTCGCCCGCGGTGGCCACGTGGAATTGTCTGCAATGTTAGAAAAAAATGTAAGGTACATTATATCACATACAGTAAAGTTATAAATGCAATGACCGAGTGTGAGATTGTTACTTCTTCACGTTCAAACTATGAGGTGAGGAGGTAGATATAGCAACAGTTTATTGAACATTGTTGCTATTGAACTTGCTATTTTTAAAGACGAAAAAGCTGTATTTATCGAAATTGCCTTGATTGTTTTATTTATCAGTGTTGTATGTATGTATTAACTAGTATATTTTATTAACTATAGGTATTTTAAGTACTAGAATGTATTATATTAGTATGATGTACTTTTATGTAAGTTTTATGTAAATAGTTTATGTAGGTGTATAGGTATAATACTCGATGTTTTGTTGTTTCTTTGTATCAATCTTATGTTTATTTTAGTTATTTTTGCACACCCTGTCCCATACTCATTTGTCGTATCCTCTCCATCCTAAGGTTGCCTGGAAGAGATCGCTTTTAGTGATAAGGCCGCCAGTTGTTACACTATTTAATAAGTTTTATCATTTTTTTCTCTTGTTGTTTTGTTATCTGTGGTGTGAACAATAAAGAGTTTATCTATCTATCTATTATTGCCAGTACAGTAGGTAACCTACCTACCTACCTACCTACTAGGGTACCTTGACTGCCTCGGTGGCGCAGTTAGTAGTGTACCTGCCTTCTGAGCTTGGGGGCGTGGGTTCGATTCCTATCTAGGGCAAACATTTATGTGATGAACGTTTTGTTTGTTCTGTGTCTAGGTGTTAATGTGTATTTAAGTGTGTATTTTAGGATATCAGTCTCTAGTCACCATAGTACAAGCTTTGCTTAGTTTGGGGTCAGATGTCCGTATGCAAGTGTCCCGATTATTAGTTTAAGCTGAGGCTCCAGGCGGGGCTGTTAACGACCGTATATTGAACCTTATTACCAGTGCAGTAGGGTACCTGTTAGGGTTGAAGTCGAGGTCTCTCACTAGTTGTCGGTGCGCGTGGTCGAGGCTCCAGGCGGGCGCGGCGCCGTCCGTCCGTGTGTCGTAGCACTTTACGTGCATGTCTTGTAGAACCGCGAACTGTACAAACACAAGTAAGTATCATTACAAAATCACTCCACCCTTTTCATCACTAGATCAGCTTCGAAATCCTATTTTCCTACCTGTATTATCAAGGCGAAAGTTTGTGTTTGTTTGTTATTTCAAGCAAAAAAAATTTAGGTTGGTGATTACAGCTTCATGCTGAATTGGATGGGCGGATTTTAATGGAATTTGATATGGTATGGTATGATATGGTAGCATAAGCTAAATAAACCCGGGATTAACACATAAGCTGCATTTTTAAATAATACCTGGAGCCACACCGCCTGTATGTACTTGTACAGTGTACTGACCTGTCCGTGCCCCTGGTGCGGGTTCCACTTGCCCCCGGCGAGAGTGCCGCGCGGCGCACGCGCAGTGCTGGCGGCGGCGCCCACAGCCACGTCGTGCACGCGGAGCACGCCCGCGCTCACCACGCCCAGCCGAGAAGGCTCGGTCGGGTGCCACTCGGCGCAACGGATCTCTTCGTCAGCTTTCTGAAATGTTGTTTAACATTAATGTAAATAAAGGTTGTTGTTTTATCAATCTCTAAGATGGCTATCTCTAATGGATCTGATGGATCTCTAAGATCTCTCTAGGGATGGTGCAATTTTCTGGGTCAACATGCCTATTTGTTTTAAAAAAAAAGATCGAATGATGCTAACCGTTGCAACTTAAATGCAAATGTTGCAAAATAAATAGTTTCGCTTGGAGAAATCTTCATCAGATAAATCTATCTCAGGGGATTAAAGGTTTAAACAGTTTCACCAAAATTCATACCTCTGGTGTGATGGTAAGCAGCACTTCCATATCCTCAGGGTTTCGACTCTGTATTGCGCTTAGATCGTCTAGATCTTTTGGAATCACCTGAAAAATGCAGATTATGTGTAAAATCTGTACTTTTTTCGCTATTGCAGGGTTGGTCCCATTGTAAAAGTTAGTTATTACAATGAGTACAATCCTAGAATATGTCTGTTGTTTAAAGATACACCCTATATACAGCTTATTTTTACAGAGTAAGTTTCAGATTGTGATGGCTCAATTTAGCCATTATAATAATAATATTATAATAATAAAGGATTTTTCAAAAAAAAATCAGGGAAGTAGTTACATAGAAACTTAGAAAGTTTTTCTCTTTATAATATTAGTACAAAGGCTACAGAAACATTTATTAGTAAAGAGGTAGATGTATGGTGGTAAAATTTAAACCAAGTTTAAGGCTTGAGAATATTGTAAGTTGAATAATAAACTCACTTCAACGGTTGGCAGCTTGAGCACCGACACTGCCATCCGACACTGCACCGTAGCCGCATCATATGAGTTGTGTGTGGTCACTAGTGTTGCTGGGTCGTGCATGGAGCACCGTAGGTGCCATATCTCACCGATGTCGTGTTTGAACACCTGTATAGATTTAATTAGAAGAATCACTGACCCCCATTGAGCTGGAGTGGTGGATATTGGATATCACCCTTGACTTAGGGTAGGTTGGTGACACTGCAGTGAAACATAAAAGACTGTAATGATGATAGTTATGATTTAACAGGAAGCCAGGAAATATGAATCTTAGCAGTTTTTTAGAGACCTAGAACTTAACCACCATACACTTGAGATGCTAAGACCTCTAAGGACTTAAGGTCTGCCATGAATCTCTGTCTTAAGTAAATAAAACAAAAGTTTATTTCAGTAGAAAAAAAGCGGGGCTGAGACTGTTTCACCTATGACAACTAATTTTGGGCTAAAAATCTGGTCATCTGGCAATGCTGTTGTTTACCCTTTTTAAAACATTTTTCATAAAAAAACTAATGATATTTCATACCTTAGTATGCAAAGCCCCTGTATCTTCTTCTAACTCCACTACATGCACCTGGTTGGAGTTGGGTTTGAGGCTCTGAGTGCCGATGAGGAACCTTATGGCTTCACCCTCGGCGTATTGGGGGGACAGCGCTCGGGTCTGCAAAATTACACTTGTATTAGGCACTTGTCCGACCGCCGGCGATAAGCGAGTAGAGGTAGAAACTAGAGCCGAGTTGGCGAGCAGCGATAAGCAAGTGTATAGTTCCGAATAGTGTTGTCGCTGGGATAAAAGGAAAACTAGCGAATATGGCTTTAGTTTCAATAAAATCAAATTTATGCAAGAACTGTTGTTACCTGATGCTCAAGCCCGTAAATTATAGAATTTCCGTCATCCATTCTTTTAACTATTTATTCGCTTTACAAATTGCAATAATCATCCATATCTGCAGGGTTTCCTGCAGGCGAAATTAGTTTACAATAAAATAGACATACTTTGTTTACAAATTTACACAGCAGCTGGCTGGATTATGGTGGCTGGCATTGACATTTGAATAATACGAATACTGTTAGATTGACAATGACGCCCAAATTAATTTGACATTTCCTCTTTTACTTTACGGTGGCTAAATACAAATCGTGCGGAGCCAGCTATGATAAAAACATTCTAGTTCTATTTTCTTGTAAAACCGTAAACGATTTAGATATTTAGCCCATTAGGTATGTATTTAATCTCCGAAGTTAAACTTATAATACTTAAAGAGCTTTATCCTAAGGGCGCTCCCAGTTAGGCAAAATTTTTACTGCAATGCTGGCCCGGCAATATTTGAATGGCTGCGCCATATATATTTTTATATTTGTAGTATGGCTGATGATGGCCGGGCTACAGTCGCCAATGTTGCTACTTGTCGGGCCAGTATTGCAGTTAAAATATCTCAGAATAATAACTGAAGCAAGTTAGTTAGTTGCTTTAGTTATTATTCTGAGGAAAATATAGCCCGTCTAGGAGCGCTTTATCAGAAAGCTGAACACAATCACTGATTGACCTAAGCGATGTAACTTTAACGAAACCGCGAGTAGATGAGCTTACATTTAAAAATACCACGTGTTACCACGGCTCACCATGAGTTTTTAATTTAGTTTTCTTTTGACTCCATACATTTAACTTAGTTCCATAACGTTTCCGCTAGAGGCGCTTTCCCGCACGCCCCGTCATCTCATCAGTCTTCGTATTGTCATCTGACCCGTCGCATGGGGATCTTGGGCGTTCCCACGAGGGCTAGATTATTTCGTATTAAATATTAAACAGGTGCGGAGAGAGTCAGTCCATTCTTATTTTTTCTTACCTATGGGGGAGAGGGGATCAAATACTGTAAAAAATTGTCTTTCGTAATAAATGAATAGACCTCTACGGTTTTAGTGTGTAAGCCGTCAATGGCAGGACTCCCACATAACCACCCTGCACCCCCTCGGGGAGGTGGTGGCATCCATTAAGGATTTTAAAACCCCAATTAAATTTCAATCCCTTGATGAAAAAAGGTACTTAAACTGATCAAAAAAACTGTTCTAAATAGCAACTTCACTCTTGCACGTTCGGGAATTAGTTAGTCATAGTCATGGCGGAAATACGATATGGCGCCGGATCTGTGATAGGTACCTACTATCACACAGCCGCCGTGGGAACATCCTCACGATTACGGGCCGTGATCGACGGATGACGTAAGTACTACCATCTCCGTGGACAGTGGGGCTATTCCTACGCGTGAGATGAGATGAGATTTTATCTTGGTCACTTTCACACATATGATGTTTCAAACGAGAGCAACAAGGACGACAAAAAGTGAGATGGAAATTTCAAATCTCCGAATAGGGCCCCAGGACTCCGCCACACGATGTGTTGTGACGCTGGCGACCAGTGGCCCTATTCAGAGATTTGAAATTTTCATCTCACCTTTTTTCGTCTTTGTTACTCTCGTTTGAAACGTCAGAGGTGTGAGTGAGACCAAGATCAAATCTCATCTCATCTCACGCGCAGGAATAGCCCCCAGGGCGGCGCGGCGACCTGCATAAAAAAGTCACCTGCAGGGCTATTGTGAATATTCGGAAACTTTCCAATCGGATCGCACAAATTTCAAACTTCGATAACAATACGTACGTTGGTCATTGTCTCTCTCGTTTGAAAAGTCATAGGAGTGAGAGTGACCAAGATAAAATCTCACGCGTCAGAAAACAATTCCTAGATTAATGCCTAAATATAAAGGGAATTTTCCTTCAAACTAACTTTATCTGCCGAGAGGCGTTGGCGAGCGAAGCGTCGGCTTCAGCTTCGGCAAAATTGCTTACGTATGATCCAAAAAAATCGTCATCCGTCTCTTTCGAACTATTTGTAAATGACTTTATTCGGTCTTGCTTAAGCATCGATTGACGTCACTACGTGTTGCCCACGTGACCGGAATGCTATACCTGGCGGCAGGGTCAGACTGAGCTGGAAGGGCCCAGGTGGCTCCCCACAAGCCAGGGGCCCGAGACGGTGTGTAGCCTTCAACCTACTTACCGTCTGGCTTGCGGCGAGCCTCGCAAGTCCGAGGGGGGCCCGCGCCGGCTGGGGCCGCTTGGCAAATGCCACCCTGACTGTGTGGCCAGTCCGACCCTGCCTGGTGGAGTATATTATTAAACCATGTGCTGACGTTTGAGCGTACTCTGTCTTCCTATTAGTCGCATCGCATTACTCAACAGGTTGACTGCCTCGGTGGCTCAGTTGGTAGTGAACCTGCCTTCTGAGCTTGGGGGCGTGGGTTCGATTCCCACCTAGGGCCAACATTTATGCGATGAACATTTGTGTTTGTTCTATGTCTGGGTGTAAATATCTATTTAAGTATGTATTTAGAAATATATATGTATTTATATCAGTCTCTGGCAGCCATAGTACAAGCTTTACTTAGTTTGGGGTCAGACGACCGTGTGTGTAAGTGTCCTGATATTTATTATTTATTATTAGGTTCTCTTAAAATTGCGTGAGTAGATTTTCTTTTCTTTTTCCTAATAAAAAAAACATGACCTTGACGTCTTCAGCTCTCAGAGCCTCTCAGTCATAGCAAGAAAACAACTGAAAACACGAGATGCAATAAATAATTAAGCAGTCAACAAACAGATTCTCCATTCGCCCACTAACCCGCCCCCTGACCCTCATTATTAAATAATTCCATGAAAATAAGATCACCATTTGAAACAACAAACTGATAACATTCAATCATGACTAATATTACTAATTATACCTACTTTAGCACGTCATAATAATTCTAACAACAACTTTATTATGCTAAGCAATGTTTTTTAAGCTACTAAAGTCCAGTTGCAGAAGATACGGATATTTTTACTCATTTAGGTTTCACACTTGTGTATATGTTTATGACTGGGTAGTTTATTTGTATACTTATTATATTAGTACCTATAAATTTACTAGCTGTCACCCCGCGACTTCTTTCGCGTTTATTTTTATTTAGAAATATGTGAGCTATCCTATCTGTTAAGTTAGATCGAACTGCACACGGTGTGCAAATTTGATTGAAATCGGTCAAGTAGTTTAGGAGTCTGTAGCGGACAAACAACGTGACACGTAATTTATTATTGAGAAGAAAATGAAGATGTAGGTATTAAAATTCAAATTATTCGTTGACACAAAACGATTATGCATTAATAAGTAATATTAATACGTGGGACGGTCGGTTGACCCTAAACTAAGCAAAGCTTTAACTATGGATGCCACCTCAGATAAACCTAAAGAGTCAGATGGCGCACGGCGTATGATTTAGGTGAAGTCAAAAACCACTCAAAATCTACGCTACTGTCGTTATGTACACAACACGCACATATTGACGAAAAAAAACTACGCTACTCGCTTAGTCATTCTTACCTCGACTTTATGTGCATTGGTATATGTATCATTGTATCATTGTATAATTTCGTGTACATAAATATCCATAGTGCATTATAAAAGCGTGGCCAGGACTACATTTTGAGGTTCTTTTTAAAACTGTGCAGTTTTTTTAAAGTCAATTTTGAAAAAGCCGTAACATTAAACTCTTACAAATATGTGCAGTTTTAGAATATTAAATCTACTAAGGATATATTGGAACAGAAATGGCTAACGTAGAGTTTGGGAATTAATATTAGTTTTCGTGCAATTGTAAATGTTTTTCATGGCAACATTACCACGCGCACACGTTTTAAAAGAAGTGGCTTCAGCGAGATACAACGCAGTGTTCCATCTTTTCCTCTAGGTTGATCTGAGGGCTGCCACATGGAATGTTATTATATTATACTCCGGCAAGTATAGCATTACAGTCACGTGGGCATGACGTCCATCGATCCGTAAGCAAGACCGAAATAAGTCATTTACAAATAGTTCGAAAGAGACGGAGGACGATGATGACTGACGTCATTAAATAAATAAAATAAAAATAAATAACATCGGGACACTTTCACACACGGTCGCCTGAGGGACTATTCCTACACGAGAGATGAGATGAGATTTTACCTTGGTCACTCTCACACCTATGACGTTCCAAACGAGAGCAACAAGGACGAAAAAAAGTGAGATGAAACTCTTAAATCTCCGAATAGGGCCACTGACCCCAAAGCTAAGCAAAGCTTGTACTATGGCTGCCAGAGACTGATATACATACTAAGATTAGAATTTAGATATTTTTAAATACATACTTGGATATTAACACTCAGACATAGAACAAACACAAATGTTCATCACATAAATGTTTGCCCTAGGCGGGAATCGAACCCACGCCCCCAAGCTCAGAAGGCAGGCTCACTACCAACTGAGCCACCGAGGCAGTCTATGTTACGTGTTTGCTCTTGAAATGCTAGACCTTGTTTTTTTTGAATCATGGGCTGCCAGAATAATAATAAAAATATAATACTTACATCCATAAAAATATATTTTTAAATACTTATGTACTTAAATAAATATCAACACACAGACAGACACAGACAGTATTAAAATACTGTTATTTAAATTTTCTTTACCACCAGCACCGTCCATGCTTGATCATGTTTTATTCCATCCAAAGGTTGTCTGGAAGAGATTGCTTTTAAGCTCTAAGACCACCCACTGCACATTGACATTTGAATGTTTGGTTAATTTTATATTTTATTTGAAAAGAGTTTTATATTGTAGTGTAATTGTATGCCGTGATAAATTCTCGAAAGCAGGGTCAAATAAAACGTAGAGTTAAAATATAATAAACGTATGTCACTCTTTTATTGTGTCAACGTGTTGTTAAGAAAAAAAAAGCTGTTCCATAAAAAAAATTCGTTGATCGTGTCGACAAATTGTATTGAACAGCTGTTTTTTTTTTTTAGATTATAAGGTTTCCCCATAGTTGTTTATTCGAACTCTACTAGTGGATTATTACAACCTCTACAAATTCCGCGGGAATTCAAAATAACATGTATTGTGATGACAACAATTCTGACAAGACAAGTGTATATCCCAAACGTCAAAATACGTGACATGTGTTCGATAGAAAAATACGCCCGATGGACGCTGTTTATTATGAGTTTAAGTACCTACTTTTTTTTTCATTGACTACGTAAGTAAAGACGTAGGTAGACATTACGTATTTATCGATAGTGTTTGTATTAGAGGTTTATCCCAGTTCACAGAACAATTTTTATTTTTTGGTTACCCATCCAGGGGAATTTGCCTTCGCACGTTTTGTGGATTTGCCAGTGTCAAGTTAAAATGCTATTTTACAGATGATGGATAGATGATGACGATGATGAGTCCCTCCCCTTTCCCCATGTCAGTGAAGTCATGAATACTTTACTGAAACTTTAGTTTTTAGCGTACACATCACGTTTTGCAATGTTTGTATCATTTGCCCACACTCGTGCACGTTAACCAATCGATTTTTAATCCACCATTATTACACTTTAACACTCAAAGATTCACAACAAGATTTAGAAAATCACACATAATTACGACGGCATCTTTTCGCATTCCGCCGAAAACTTCAGAACTGGGGGCCTATTCCTGCGCGTGAGATGAGATTTTATCTTGGTTACTCTCACACCTATGACGTTTCAAACGAGAGCAACAAGGACGAATAAAGGTGAGATGAAAATCTCAAATCTCCGAATAGGTTTCTGTAGTGTTTCTGTATGAATTCAGATGACACCGCGAAATGCAGCTACAAAAATTGCCAATGGAAATTCTTAAAAATGAGTTCCTGTAAAAAAACACCTCCTAGATATTCCAGAAAAATTGCAAAGCTTCTCCCACGCAAATTGCTTGATACTATATTCTGGCGTTCAAAAACTTAACAAATATTATCCCGGCTAAAATTTTTGCGTGGGCCGGTCTCATAAAATACCTATAAAAATACCTTCATAAGCTAGCTCTTGACGTGGGCCCATTAAAAAAACTTATTTTGTTTTCGTCCAGGAATTCCATTCCAATTTTAAAATTGACGTAGGCTTCTCAGTATCAAAGGCCGCCGTTAAAAAAAATAAAAACATAATCGGAGTTAGCAACAGTCCGCTCGTTAAAACGAGCATTGGAAAAATGCGAATCCTAAATTTAACTCGCATTCCAAAGAGAATAAGAATTTTGTAGTCGTGAAAAAGCACATGAAGTTATGGCGGGCCTTTGAAGCGGCGGGTTCCGCCCGGGGATGTGAGTTGTGAATGCGATCTCTATGCTAAACGAACTTCGCGGTCCGTTTGGCGGGAACCGAGATTTGGTTTCTGATTTTAAAACATCGATTAAGGCTTTTAGAATTCGAAACGTCGCCGTCGCCAAACAGGCAACAGCAAAAAGGCTTTTAAATATTTTGAGCGCGTGAAACGAAGGATTCAGATTCTAATAGGGGTTCATATTCACGCTATGTAGAAGGTAAGTACATTTTTATACCACCTGCTCGACAATGACCAATTAAATAATTATCAAGTAGTCTCAACGTAAAGCGAAGCATTAGGTACATCCCTTGTAGAGAGAGAAACTTGTATTAAAATCTCAAAATAGGTTCCGAGCAAAGCGGTTCAAACTAAATGAAAACTTACCATACGGGCACTGTAAGTATGTTTATTCGAAAATTGAACTGGCCACTGGTAACTTAGCACAGGAGATTTCAGAATTTACAATAGTAGGCAAGTAAGTAAGCAGTTCTTAAAACGCTCTTAAATTTTGAATGAATGAATAAATAATTATATTTCCCCCATGTCCGTCTGTACTCTGTACCTATGTCACACTCACAGCATCATACAAATACGGTGATACCACAAAATGGGAGCAATTAATTATAAACAGTGCCGCTGGATAATTAAGTGAGTAAGTACATAATTTCTTTATCCAATTGTAGTAAAACATGATGACAAATTAACAACGTCACATCTAAGTACAACTTTACAAGTACAGCTCAAATCGCGGGATGACACAATTTAACGTCAAATCTGAGCTTTCCGCCACCGCGTGAATGGCGTAGGTTAAAAAAATTGACACGAGCAACGGTAAACGTAAGCTTGCGTGGGAGTATATCAGTTGAGTTGTACGCGATGGAGCATCAGTCAAGTGGCGGACGTCGCGGGTGCTGGTCGCTTGACCCCCGGTTACTGTGTTGTGCAAGAAGTGACCAGTGTGTGCGATGAGGTGGCTGACGGTCGCCGGCGTGCTCGGTCTGTTGTGCGTGTCGCGGAGCGGCGACGCGGCGGGTGAGTTGCGACTACCCCCGTTTTTGCAGGAATCGGAAGCGCGGTTGTGCGTAGTTTGACGAAAAAAATGCGTCTTTGATCAACGGATTTGAGCGAACGGAGCTACTGGGATAAACTAGCACTTGTGTGTATGTTAAATATTATTCATTCATTTGTTCGATGATGACTTTAGTACCGTTGATTCGATTTTCGTTTTACGCTGACAAGTAAGACTAACTATTTTCCAATACAATTTTTAAGTTTAAGTAAATATGAAGTAAATTGATATAAAGATTATAGGGGTTACAAGGTCACAGTTCGAGTCGAATAACTAGTAATAAAATTCAGCAGTTCTGTCTTAGATCATTATCTACTTATTACGACAGCACACGAACCTAGATAATGAGCAAAAACAATAACCAAACATAATCTACTTACCAGACATAGAGTAAGTAACTAATGTACTGGAGATGGCGGCACATTTCTCACTACAATGTTCCATTTGAGTTGAGTTACCTCTCTCAATTTCAGTCTCGGTTTTTTAATTTAATAATTACAAAAGTAAATATACGTTATACGAGTACCTACTTATTTTAAGATCTATTCTACAGAATATTCGTGATCCAAAAGGTACAAGCACAGGTATTTACAATAATTCTGAAACGTTTCCGTTCGGATTACAACAATTTTAAGCTCAAATTATTCGAATATCAATCAGTCCGTATTCAATCTCTAAATGTGATTCACTCTTCCGATCGGATATAAACTCTATTCCCTATTCCAAAACTAATAAAACTAGACTGAGATTCAAACAATTTCAGTCGGGCTATTCTCAACCATTCGGAAACGTTTCCGTTCGGATTTCAAAACTTTTAAACATAAATTATTCGAATCTCAGTCTATATTTACAAGTTTTTAAACATGATTAATTCTTTTGATTGGATTTATGCTTGATCCCATATTCCAAAATGTATAAAAGTAGACTGAGATTCGAACAATTTGAGTTTGAAATTGCTGGGATCCGAATGATTGTGAATAGTAATGCAGGACTTGTGTTATAAAACTTTTTTTTTATTATTACCTAATAGGTTTGCGTTATAACTACATACTCGTAAGTAAGTACACACACCTATAAGTACCTATTCAAATAATTTAAATATCTTTTAGGTAGGTCGAATCTCTTCTTCCTCTCTTTTCTACCTTCTTCTCTTCTCTTCTACATAGTATAATCGCGTCTCTCTGTCTTAATTTTGTGTTTACATCCGCTAACTCCTACACCACGCAACTGATTTGGATGCGCTTTTTAACATCAGTTAGATAATTTTGCACGAAAGGTTTTTAGGCACCATGCAAAGCTAGGGCGGGTTGCTAGTCTATACTAAAATGATAAAGAGTAAGTAACACTACTTACTCTAAGTAGCTAAGTTAATATAAGTTTGGGTGTAAAGGAGTATTCTCCGGAACGACTTAGGTAGTACCTACTTACTTTAAATTAAACTTTGTTTTAGAGATAGGTAAGTAGGTACTTACTGCGTTCAGACTTATGTCAGCTCACGAGACGTGATCTGAGTCTGTCCTAATAAGTTTATCAGTGGGTTCATGACGTCCGTTTGTTTGTTTGTAAACAATTACGTTTTCTCAAACCTTGATTTTGGTATTTCCATGTAGTGTTAGCTGTTTACTTCGATTTGGGAATTACACTCACATGTTTCATATAACTATGTTTGTTACACACTGTACTCCATGGCTGGGGGGCGGAACTGCTTTGGCCATCTGGCCCCGGCTTAGTAGGTACAAAGTAGTCCCTGTTTGATGTTAGCGGGGGATTTTGGCCCCGTGGGAGCATTTGACCTCCTCTGCCTCCCGTGTTCCGCGACCGCTGTTTAGGTGAAGGGAAGAATTGTGAATTTACGAAGTTTAAAGTCAAAGTCATAATGTTTCTATTCAATTGGGTATCAAATATATATGTACTTATGAACGTCAATGTTTTTTAATAGACTCGACCGCCTTGTTCAGAAAAAGAGCCATTAATTTTGATCATACCCATAACAGGTGAGATGGAGTGGTGATGGTAGTGTTACAAACCTATAGTTCTTATTCTGAGCAACAATAGACTCAAAATATATACAAAATGCAAGCATGAGAAGTAGTAGTGAATTCAGGAGTGTTGAGCACCTTACCTTCCCTAGCTAAGGTGCTCAACAATGTACATAAATTAACATGACAGCTTGCATTTTCAGTAGGTATCCTGTGCGTTCGAGCGCTCATAATAATGTTTGTGAATACAGGGATAAGAAATGAAAAAAAAAAAATTAGATACGATGCTGCACCGATCTCAAATCTCTTGTCTTCTTCTTCACATAATATAAAACGAAGTCACTTTCCGCGTCTTTCTGTCTCTCTATCTGTACCTTTATCCGCTAACTCCTCTTAAACCAAGCAAAGAATTTCGATGCGGACCTCATTATCAGTCAGATAATTTTAACCGACGAAACGGGGGAAGTTTACAAGTGGACGCGTATATCTTCTTAATATTACGCGTCACGTTGTTTGTCCGCTATAGACTCCTAAACTACTTAACCGATTTCAATCAAATTTGCAGTTCCGACCGTAACCGTTTGCAGTTCAGACCGTGTGCAGTTCGATCTAACTTAACAGATATGATAGCTCACATATATATATATATATATATATATAAATAATAAACACGAACGAAGTCGCGGGGTGACAGCTAGTTTTATAATAAGTATATATATGATCACGCATAACTTTTTACAGAGTAATCCGATTTTAATAACAATGTTCTTTGGGTTTTAGGTAACTTAGAAAAGCCGGGCGGGTCGCTAGTATCAAATAAGTAGGATAAGATAGAAATATGATGGATATGAGCCGCAGAACAGAATTGCAGGACGATAAGGAAAATCGAACTATTTACAGAAATAGTTATCTTTCGAATTATTTACGGCCGATCCGTACGAGTGAGTCTAAAATTAACTTGCGGCGTCTACATTGTTGAAAGTTATAAATAGCCGTTTTGTTGCTAAAACGGGGCAGACTGGTTATTAAATTGCTACAACGAGTTCAATTAACGATAATATTTGTGAGAACTGTTGGGAATTCCTGTTTGTGAATTGTCATTTCTAGGAATACTTTTCGTTGCGTTTTTCAGTTTTTAGGACGTAATTTGGTCATTTTTGGTTATTTTTTAATTTTTTGAACGCTGTCCTGATCAAGTACTAATGAATAAAAATAATACGGTTTTTAATTGTATAAGTTTAAAAAATAAACTAGAAACACCGAGCTTCGCACTGAATATTTCGATGCTCTGTCGCCTTCGGGGCAGCACCAACACCATTCTGCGCGTTGTAGATGCTCGGATTGATTGTCCAATACAAATGCATGCTGCGCGGTTGCATTGTTTTATTTAATTTAATTTTAATTTATAATTTGAACTACATATGTTTCTTTTTTCACTTTCATTGACCATTATTTAATTTAATTTAATTTATTGCTTATATTGGACTTTTTATTTTATTTTTATTTTTTATTTTTAATGTGATGATTTATACTTATGGACTATGTCTGAAATAAATGATATTTAATTTGATTTGATTTAATCCTGTGAAAAATAATCTGATTCATGGTAGAAACTACATCGAAATCCGTAGCGTGGTTTAGGAGGAATTAGCGGATATACAGTTTTTTTTATATGTACCTCTAGAATAGGTCGGCGTTTGACCACCAACTCGCCTGATGTTAAGCGACGTTGTGGTCTAAGATGGAGCACGACGACCATAAAGTTCTTATCCACTCTAGCCTTGAAGTTTTGCAGAGTGAAGAAGTACAAAGACGACAGTTGAGTGAGGCGCTACAAGTGCGCTACTGCTCAGACCCGTCCTCGGGAACGTGTAACCGTTCCCGAGGACCACATCCCGAAACACGACTAGGTCATTGCTTGCTTTTCACGGCATGGCTTGGTCCGGCGGGTGGTAACTAGCCACGGCCGAAGCCTTCCACCAGAGTTTGCTACCCGGTTAGCACTACCCGGGAACCACGTGTATATAGGGAATCAGAATAGAGTACACTCCTACGGACGTGGGTAGCTCAGCCCCCAAAATAGTCAGATAGAGAGACTATTTATAGAACAGAAGAGAAGATAGAGAAATACAAGAAACTTAATGCAAAACAGGGGTGTTATAAGTTAAACTTGTGTATCTGTGTATTACATCTGTAGCCTTGTTGACTTGTTTAACTCTTAAGCGGATAAACCGATTTTGACTAAGTTTTTTAGCTATCAAAGCGTCTGATAGAGAGAACAAACGACCAAAGGGCTGGTGCTTACCTCGGTCAGCGAATTAGCATTGCTATTCAGCGAGGTAACGTTTTCAGTCTTTTGGGTACTTTACCCGCGGATACTGACTTGAGTTCTGTTTATTATTTGAAATTGGTTATTAATGTTAGGTTTACCTACTAATTTCCTACTAATATTATAAACGTGAAAGTTTATATGTATGGATGGATGGATGGATGTTTGTCACTCTTTCACGCCAGAATGTCAGAACAGATCTGGATGAAATTTGGCACAGAAATAGATTATAGTCTAGAATAGCACATAGGATACTTTTTACCGCGGGTGAAACCGCGGGGCGCAGCTAGTTATTAATAAAGCTTTAGTTTTTTTGTCTGAAAGGTGATTTGATCGAGAATTTTCTTAGCTATGATTGTCGCCTTTTTTTAAAATTTTATAATTTAAATGTTAGCAAATGATATCACTTGATTCGCCAAAAAGTAATCAAACTACCATAATATCGGCAACGTATTGATTGAGCGCAGAAATGTGTTTAAAAAGTTATTTATCCCTAATCTGAATGCGGATAAATTAAATCGATAAACACAACCTCCCTGGCTTGACACAAGTTTATAAAAAAAAAATAGGTTTTATCATAGTTACTTATTAACCTTCCGTGAAAAAGTATTTAGCTGTTGGTGAAACTCGCATCAAAATCTTTTGCGTAGTTCGGAAGAAGTAAGCGGAAATACAGACAGACAGACGCAAAAACAACTTCGTTTTAAACTCTATAGAGAAGAATTTAAATTTGAGAAAAGAGAAGAGAAAAAAACGATTTATCTTTCAAAGTCAAAGTCAAAGTCAAAATGTTTTTATTCAATTTAGGTATCAAAGATACACTTATGAACGTCAAAGTTTTTTAAATAGACTCGACCGCCTTGTTTAAAGAGCCTCTACTCAGAAGAACAGGCAAGAAACTGAGGGGCATTATTTTTTTAAAGAATAAATAAATTACAAATTTTGGCTTACAACTAGGTAATATCTATAAATACTAGTGGCTACTTGGCGGAAGTGGAAGGTGTTATTATTGCGATAGTAGCAGTTCAATTTAATTTTATGTAGATTTTTGCGAACGCACATAATATTTTCAAAGAAATACAAAGAAGGTAAAGTTAATATATTTTTAGAGATTAAGACACAGAAAGAGAGAGACCTATCCTACTTCCTACTAATATTATAAACGCGAAAGTTTGTAAGAATGGATGGATGGATGGATGTTTGTTACTCTTTCACGCCAGAACGGCTGAACAGAACTGGATGAAATTTGGCACAGAGATAGATTATAGTCTAGAATAGCACATAGGACACTTTTTAACCGCGGGGCGCAGCTTGTTTATATATAAAGAAGGTTGTAGAAGATAACGATGACATCAGGCCGGCAAATCTATTTATACTCGTAGAATGCCTAGATACAACAATTTTCTTAAATTGATTCGCCAGTCTTGTGACCATCGAATCGATTAAATTTAAAAAGACCGCCGCCCAATCAAAGACGAGACGAAAAGCCGCTTCATTGGCAGCCAGTTGAACAAATGAAAGCTACATTGATCTCAATGTTCCCAATTGAGTGTCGTTGAGGGCTGGCGCTAAGAAAAATTTACAGTCTGTCGCTCTGATTTACCAATCATTCCTGTGACGTCAAAGACGCAATTTTTGGGTGTTGCAATTATTGCGATGATAGCTAGTTGGACAAGGCTCGCTTCTCAAGCCAGAGGGAGTGGGTTCGATCCCAGCTGAAGGCACACACCAATTTGTTTATTTGTAAATGTGCGTATTACATAAATGGAGCCCGGTGTATGGCGAATTGGCTCTGTCACATTTGGGACTGAATATCGTCCGGCGAAGTGTAGGTTTTGTAAAAAACCTCTGCCAGCCCCTTCGGTAGAAATACGATATGTTACGCATCTTAATCTCAGGATCCTTGGTGGTCCAGCCTTCAGTTATAAGCTCCCAAAAGCAACAATCAGCATAATCTCCGCCGCCGGTATTCACTCTTTGGATTCTCATAATACCAGGAGCTCGTTAAACCATTTCTTCATTTAGTACAGCGCCGCTGTAATAATTATATTTTTAATTAAAAAAAAAAAATACGCGTCGACCTGTAAACCTCTTCCGTTTCGTCGGTTAAACATGGCCTTAATGCTAATTTATAGGAGCGTGCTGGAAAGCTCATCCGGGTCTGTAATAAATCTATTATCGCTTAATTCGCTTATCTCCTTTGCTAACAAGGAAAATGGATGCATTTCCCACAGAACAATAACAATAGAGACATGTAATTGTTTACTATTGTTTACCCGTAGTTAAGTATAGTTAACTTGAGTTAGGGCTGTCAGTTGTCATGGTATTTACACCATTAAGTACTTAGGTGTAACTGAATTAATGTTGTGTAACCATAGTAGGTAATGTAGGTATGATGTAAGATTTATATTCACACTTATACTTGCTAATAATCGTTGTATAGCCTCGGAATAGTTATACATTGTTTTGTTTTTGCGATCGACGCCAAAAGACAAAACACTATTAACCTACCTAACTATTCAGGGGCTTACCATGAGTTATGATAGTTTTTTTTTACAAACTAGCTGTCACTCCGCGACTTCGTTCGCGTTTATTATTTACATATATATATTTTATATATATATATGTGAGCTATCCTATCAGATAAGTTAGATCGAACTGCACACGGTGTGCAAATTTGATTGAAATCGCGGTTAAGTAGTTTAGGAGTCTATAGCGGACAAACAACGTGACACGTAATTTATATATATTAAGAAGACTAGGCATGCGTTTGACCACTGACTCGCCTGATGGGAAGCGTCGACGTGATCGAAGGTGTAACACGCTTGCCTAGGAGATACCTATTCGCTTTACTCTTAAACATCCCCGGATTGTATTTAGGTGATGGACAGACAGACGCAGGCAACTAGTTCCACACCTCTGCATTTCTTACTTAGTGCGTTTTGGCGGAATTTCCACCATAAGAGGGTGTCTCTTACTGGTGCGCCTGGTACAATTATAAAAGAACGGCGATGGCTGGATCAGGGCGTGCAGTTCTTGTGCACACTCGCCGTAGTGTATTCTGTAGAAGACCGACAGACTGGCCACTTCACGCCGGTGTGACAAGCTCTGAAACGAAGTTGTTAGTTTGAAGTTACGAAAACCTTTTTCGTTTTCCGTTGGCTCCATACATATCAATAAAGAGTCCCTGGCGGAATCGGCTAAATGTATGGAGCCAAAAGGAAACGAAAAAAGTTTTCGTTATCTATTAAAACTCGTGATAAGCCCAGACACTATGCAACGTTTAATAGTAAGGGTTTAATAGTAACTCTGAGTCTGTACCTAGTGCGTAAATTAGTTTTTTTAGGACGAGATGCTAAGCCCTGAGCGAGTTTTAGAACCACTTAATTACAACTGACACCGACTGACTGCTATGTGGTTGTTTTTACTAAAGGACAAACAACCGGGACTTACAAGGCAACCTGGGGGCTATTCCTGCGCGTGAGATGAGATGAGATTTTGTCTTGGGACCCTATTCGGAGATTTGAGATTTTCATCTCACTTTTTATCGTCCTTGTTGCTCTCGTTTGAAACGTCATAGGTGTGAGAGTGACCAAGATAAAATCTCATCTCATCTCATGCGCAGGAATAGCCCCCCTGGTCCCTCTCTCACCTATGACGTTTCAAATGAGAGCAACATGGACAAGGATTTGAGATGAAAATCTCAAATCTCCGAATAGGGCTACTGTCGTCTATCCACGGTAACGTTTGTGCTTGCTGTATTTTTGACGGACCGTCTACTGGCAATCAATCGTTTTCGTCTATGAATAATTTGTTATGGGAACAAAGGATGCCTCCAGGATACGTTTTCGACCTTTTAGGACCTCATTAACGGTCATTTTGAAGTACCCAGGATATCAAAAAGTGATGACTCCACTACGTAATTAGAAACAAGGTTACAAGACCACCGATCTTTTAAAACAATAGGAGCACGCGAACAAAATCAATATAGACTTTAGCAGTTGTATCGGCGACCGTATGACTGCCGCGTCACGCATTATCTGAGGTCAGAGGTCCCGTTCATTCATACATCGTGCGGTCGTTATCTATGTGATGTCACAAACCATATTATATTCAGTACTGGCTAATGCCTGCAGCTTCGTACGCGTGTTACTAGCTGTTACTGCAACTGCGTTCGCGTTTATTCAGAAAATAGTATCCAAAAACTTTCTTCGTGATGCATTGTAACTACTTATCAAAGTTCATGAGAATCCGTTAAGCGGTTTAGCCGTTAAAAGCCTACAAACAGACAGACACACAGAGTTA
Source organism: Peribatodes rhomboidaria (assembly GCA_911728515.1). Lineage (NCBI taxonomy): Eukaryota > Metazoa > Arthropoda > Insecta > Lepidoptera > Geometridae > Peribatodes > Peribatodes rhomboidaria. The sequence goes on from OU452189.1 coordinate 9,498,579, forward strand.
CTTTCAATTTAATAATATTACTAGCTATAACCCGCGACTTCGTTTGCGTGTATTCAGAAAATACCTAATATCCAAAAATATTTCTAGTGATACACTGTAACTAATTATCAAAGTTCATCAAGATTCGTTTAGCCGTTTAGCCGTGAAAAGCCTACAAACAGACAGACATGCAGTTACTTTTTCGATTTAATAGTCCGGCGACCTAACTAACTTCGACCTAGGCGACCTAGACTAACTTCGCATTGGCTTAAGGTATTCTATAGCCATTTCTTTCTAGAAGAAGAAGACGAGCGAAGAGACCGAGTAATGATACTGACGAGCCTCTAATGTTACCTACAGAGTGACAAAGTGGAATTTTAATTTTTTTATGACTTTTGCACTACTGTAATCATTCTTAAGTAACTAAGAATTTCCCTTGTATATGGATTCAATTAACAGCTAATGATGTAGATAACCTCCTTATGTAATGGAATTTATGATTTGCTTTGTCTATCTATTGAATAAACCAGTCAAAAGTGACCCCTTAAAATGCAGATATTTTTTATACCTCAATTTTAGCTTGAGAACGTTTTAAAAAAAAACCAAGAACATAGGGGCGGAGATATTGTTAATTTAATTGAACATGCTAAATTTCATCATAATCCAACTAATGGTTTTCAAGAAATTTGAGTAGCGCGTTTGTATGGAAATTTCAGAGCGTCGCGGCCCTCTTAATAATATTAGTGTGCATAGCTTAGCTTTACAGTAGCGTCGCAGGTGTGGAGCTCGGTCTACTCGGCTAGACTCGGTCTTCAGCCTTGCATATAATATTTTTTACTCAATCAGATGATAGGTCTAGGAATGCAGGATAGACATACATTAGTTTTTGTGTGTGTAGATAATTATTAATGTCACAAACAAGGGCCGCACGATCGCTTTTCTATGAATTAAGATAAGCGTTGTTGTACAGAACTACGCTAGTTCATGATTGATTAGCGCGTCCCGTGACTTGTGCGACCCGTTGACTGCCTCGGTGGCTCAGTTGGTAGTGAACCTGCCTTCTGAGCTTGAGGGCGTGGGTTCGATTCCCACCTGGGACAAACATTTATGTGGTGAACATTTGTGTTTGTTCTATGTCTGGGTGTTAATATCTATTTAAGTATGGATTTAAAAATATCTAAGTATGTATATCAGTCTCTGGCAGCCATAGTACAAGCTTTGCTTAGTTTGGGGTCAGGCGACCGTGTGTGACAATGTCCCGAATTTATTATTATTATTACTTCCTCCCCTTCTCATTATTCTACTATGACCTTACGTTTTCTAGACTAAGACACTGTCTTTTGTCCACTTGCACTCAATGTAAGAATTGCCTAAGTCCTTGCTTAGCTAGTTTAATCTACTCCTAGGTCCTACCAGAGATTTTTTACACGAACTATAAGCCACTCCGTAGGAGAATTTTAACTTTACTTTATATGTACGATAACCGAATATTTCACTAAAACTCATTTACACTCATTTCCCTACACACACACACACACATACACACACACACACACACGCTCTTGTACTATTTTTGCTAAAACATGGTTTATTTTTTAATTTTTGTATTGTATTTTGTTTAAAATTTATAGAATGTTTCACTAATCACCGTATCTAAACACTTTGTAATTACCAGACGTGGCCCCTGCCACACAGGATTCTCCTAGTGCAGTGGTTACAGGAAAGATGCTTGTAACCTTTTGCCAAATAAAGAATTTATTATTATTATTTATTTTATTAAAACTATTTAAGCAAGTTCTTAGGAAATATAATATTTAGTACAAGTGGCCATTAGTTAATACCTACTTATATCTTGGTTACTTTTTTACATATTTCCTCAAGTGCTCAATTATCACATCTTAAAAAAATTGTCTTTAGGGAATCCCAGTGTTTATGATGGTACAGATACATTTCCTTCTTGCTATTGAAGATTTTTGACATTTCCTCAACGCATGACCAAAAAGTTTATCCGTTTATAATTAAATCCGGTCGAAGTGATGTTACCTCGTGTTTTCTTCAACTTATGTTATGTAGAGTGCCTGCCTCGTGTTTATTTACCTTGTTACTATGTATACCTTATATGTATACCTTACTATACTTACCTCGTTTGTTCCTATAGGTAATATCTACTACCTAGACCTACATACAGGGTTAATATGAGAATAGAGATGTACCCATCTTGCCGAGCTCAAAACTCTCCGCCGGCATTCAAGCCCCACACGTTTTGAGTTCACCCCTCCACAGGTGTAGAGGTCTGGGTAACACCCGAGCTTACCACGGGGTGAGATTGGGAGTGACCCTATCTCACCACATCTTTTTTTTTTCAAGGACTATAAGTCGATGTTTGACCACCAACTCGCCTGATGTTAAGCGACGTTGTGGTCTAAGATGGAGCACGACGACCTATAAGGTACTTATTCACTCTAGCCTTGAAGTTTTGTAGAGTGAAGAAGTACAAAGACGGCAGGTCAGTGAGGCGCTACAAGTGCGCCACTGCTCAGACCCGTCTTCGGAACGGTTACACCGGACTACATCCCGATCTCACCAAAGGACTGCTTACTTTAGTGACGAGGCTTCTTTAGTGGGTTCAATTTAAAATATATTTATTTATTTACAACACACTTTTGCCGCCCCTGTGGAGGAAGGGAAATGCAAGTGCTTCAGAAAAAAGGCTGAGTGGCTAAGCCCTGATGCCTAGGTCGCTCTAAAGCCTCTGGCAAGTCCCTGGGGACTCGATTCTTCTAAGCAATTGCTTTAAAATTGACAATGAATTGTCGACTTTTGACACTTGTGGCGTACAAAAAGTGTCAATTTATTAACAATTTTGAAACAATTGTCACATGTCACTGTCATCCGAACCATGGAAGGTACAATGAACTTTTGGCTTGGTAACAACGAGAAACCCTGTACGCCAGGTACGCTATAAGCATTAGGATATCAGGTCCCTTCGATCCGGTACCGTTAGGCGCTCCGGTTGCAACTCGTCTTGTTGCGCGGCTACTCGGCCACACAAGGACTGACCTGACTTACTTGAATAAATATACATGACTGTTCCGGCAGCCTCACTTGCAGCCAGTTTCTAGTTGAAAACTTGTTCATTGCAGTGGCCCTATTCGGAGATTTGAGATTTTCATCTCACCTTTTTTCGTCCTTGTTGCTTTCGTTTGAAACGTCATAGGTGTGACCAAGATAAAATCTCATCTTATCACGCGCAGGATTAGCCCCCCAGATGCGAAATAAGTCCATAGATGGCAAAGGAACAAGCCAACGAGTCGTCTGCACATACTCATTTTCACAATCATTCGGAAAAGTTTTCGTTCGGATCCCAAAAATTCAAGCTCGAATTATTTGAATCTTAGTCCGCATTCATGAGTTTTAAACGTGATTCTTACTTCCGATTGGATTTATACTCGATTACCTATTCCAAAATGTTTAAAAGACGATAAACAACCTGAAACAATCTTGACAGTCCAAGTTAGGCAACCAACTTGTTTGATGTAAAGTGAGGCATGCCAAAAAATTAGATGGCAGCACCAGAGAAGCGGAAGTTCTTTTAGAATTTTAGAAATGATGATTTGAACATTCGTTGTTCAAATTATCATTTTTGAAAATCTATTTTATAATAGATCTATTTTATAATAGATTTTCAAAAATGATTAAAAATAATATAATAAACAGTAAATATATATTTGGGACATTTGAACACACGGTCGTCTGACCCCAAACTAAGCAAAGCTTGTACTCTTTCGGCCAGAGACTGCTAAACATACAAATATACTTTTAAATACATACTTGAATAGATATTAACACGCAGACATGAACAAACACAAATATTCAACACATGAATGTTTGCCCTAGGTGGGAATCGAACCCACGCGCCCTAGCTCAGAAGGCAGGTTTACTACCGACTGAGCCACCGAGGCAGTTGACTGCCTCGGTGGCTCAACTACTCCATCATCATCATTACAGTCTTTTACGTCCCACTGTAGGGATACCGATCTACTCCATGTTAAAGGTGTTGAGCCGTTATTCACCACACTAAATAATAATGATAATAATACATTTTTATTTCAAAAACTACATGGTAAAGATAAAAACTATCAGATACGAACATTTTTGTGGAACAATAAAAGAATTTCGCCTGAACTAGGTAGCCCTGTTTGTCAGGCGATAATACGGCAAAAACTTAACTAATAAGAACTAATAAGAATTTATTTATTTATATAGAACTTGTGTCAAATTTAATCACATTTTCTTTTTTTTTTCGATGAAAATTCTAACAAGTCTTCAGCGTGGATCTACTCAGTACCAAGCGGTGGATTTTCTAAGCTTAAGCTAACTTGTACCTAATGTTAATTACTGACCAAGCGAAAGTGAGGTCTTAGCGTCTACTGGGGCTATGTCTGGGACAAATCAGCGTTAGTTTGTCTCACGATAAATAGGGTGCCGTTGAGGCGATCTTTGTAAAATGTTTAAGGCAAGTAGTTTATGCAACTACTATAGTATTAGCGGGTTAAATGACTCCTCGCCAGCGCGGTTAAGGGACGCGGGAGTAAGACGTCAAAGGCAGCTAAATATGTAGGAGCAGGTGGCTGGTCCTGCCTCGATCACCTCTGACGCCTTACCTCCGCGCCCCTGTACCACGCAGGCGAGGACTCATTTAAGCAATGCCACTATCTACTAACCCAATGTTACAGCGAAAGTGAGTTTGTTTGTTCTTTTGTTTGTTTTTTTTTTTTAAATGTAAAATAGGTCGGCTTTTGATCACCAACTCGCCTGATGTTAAGCGACGTTGTGGTCTAAGATGGAGCACGACGACCTATAAGGTACTTCTTCACTCTAGCCTTGAAGTTTTGTAGAGTGAACAAGGACAAAGACGGCAGTTGAGTGAGGCACTACAAGTGCGCTACTGCTCAGACCCGTCTTCGGAACGGTTACACCGGACTACATCCCGAAACACGACTAGGTCATTTCACGGCATGGCTTGGTCCGGTGGGTGGTAACTAGCCACGGCCGGAGCCTTCCACCAGAGTTTGCTACCCGGTTAGCACTACCCCCTTTACACTTTAACACTTTCACGCTCTGGCTATTCATCGAAACATCATGAAATATTGCGTACACATCTCCTGTGGACATAATTGAAAAGGTCCCTATGTCTTTTTCTGTACCTCTTGTTAAGGTACAGGTAAGGGAAAAGGTATCCTACCTTTCATCCCGAAAAATGTGGGACCGCGGGCGAAACAGCGGGGTTCAGCTAGAAATCTATTGTACTAAAACTAGTTTAGCCATAGAGATTGTTTGCTACATTTAAATCAAATCAGCCCGTCATTATTGTCGTCTGCAAATGTGCCATTAACCTTAGCCTTGTTCAAATACCTGATCGACCAGTAACGTAGCGGAGTACGTTACCCTCGCCTCTCTCAAAACATCGCAGAATAGTGCGGGGCGGACCATGGATAACACTCTTTAGATTCCACATTGAAATACCTTCGTTCTGGCCAATAGTTTAAGATAATCTTTTAAAATGAAAAACCGACTTCCAATCATCCGAATTGGATTTGTAAATAATGAGATCAATCTGAATGCATATTCTGTCAAATAAAATAAATATTTTTTATAATGGGTTAATAAATAAAGGAATTATGCGGTTACAAATATAAAAAAAAATACTACCGAATTAAGAACCTCTCCCTTTTTGAAGTCTGTTAAAATTGCAGGGTACTGGGTCGATAAATAAATAAATAAAATAAAAAATGTATTTATTGCCCAAACCTATGAGTTAAAAACACATTAAAGAAAAGTACTTAAGTATATCATTACACCTAAACTAATCGATGACAAAGTATTTTCATTGGCTACGTAAAAGATACCGGCTATATGCTATAAATGCTGATAATATCAGCATTAATCATTATTAACATCAGCAGCTATGTATGTATCTCTATGTAGTACAATACATGTAATCTGGGTGACTTTAAAGCTGGAAGTCTTTAAAGCTCCAAGGAGACACTGAAGGCAATGACGGAATTAAAGATTTAGTCTCGAGTTTATCGATTTCTGCTAGACCACCCGTCCATCGTAGGCCACATCAGGCGCAAGTGTTCATGTAATCGAATAAAAAAGCTAAGTAAAATACGCCTAGCGTAGTAAGCGAGTCTTAATGCGTATCGGAGTCCTGGCATTGAGTCACTATCAATTCATTTTTATAGGTATACTCGTTTTTTAACTCATACCTACATGCTTTGGTCAATAGAATGTTTGTTGACAAGTAATTAGTCTTCGTGGAAAATTTATTCCTCTTGCCCAAACCAGTTAGACAACCCATGAGTAATCATGTTTTATGACTATATAATAGTTCGACACACCTTGATTCCAGGGACAGCATGTCAAAATGACATTCGATATATGATACAAATGTCATCTTGATGGTTGTCCCGCGAATCAAGCTATGTTAACGAACTATAGGTACGAGTACATCAACGAAATTTAAAATGAAAGGAAAAAAAACTATCAATGTAAATTAAAATCTAGATAAACTATTAGACCTTTAAGAATAGCTCGTCGCAAACTTCGACACAGTTTTATGTTGGTAATGTCCCCTCTATCCTTAAGTACTCTGTGGATAGTCTGAGAGCTAGGAGTACGATTCCTTCACATTAGCATTTTATACAGTTAGCTTAGCATGTTAGTTTATAAATAACAGTGACAGTTTAATATTTCTCAAGAAGTAACGTGTAAAGTTTTCCTGTTTAGATTGCAATCATCGCACGCTAGTATACGGGTACCTGTTGACATTAAAATAGGTCAAGACTAATGACTAGGATGGTGTTTGTCACAACACAATACATACTTAATACAATATCACGTTTTTATTGAAGCGACTCGATTATCTATGCAGATTAGAGCTGGTTTATAACTAAGAAAAAAAAAAACAAAATACATAGAAAAATACACTTTACAATGCCTACAATGTACAAATTAACAATAGTCCCCTCACTAGGGCCAGACTGTATCGCGGGCGACTGTAGCCGATTCCAAAAATAATGTATTTAAAGGACTAAGTACAATTAAGATAATTAAGAGTCACGATAATGCTAAAAGATATTCAGTTGACTAGAAGAGTGAGGGGCGAGCGCGACAACCAACGACGCGGCCGGCGTCTGTCTACAGGTCGAATTTCTCGACCGATTCTCTTGAAATTTTGTGAGGTTCACGTTCGAAATTATTTGTCAAGTCTACGGATCTGTGAAGCTAAAAAAAATGTTAGGTTTCTGCAGGGCTATTCACAACCATTCGGAAACGGTTCCGTTCGGGTTTAAAAATTTTTGTACCTAAATTATTCGAATCTCAATCTATATTCATAAGTTTTTAAACGTGATTCATTCTTCAGATCGGATTCATACTTGATTCCCTATTCCAAATTGTATAAAAGTAGACCGAGATTCGAACAATTTGAGTTTAAAATTTCTGGGATCCGATCGGAAACGTTTCCGAATGATTGTGAATAGCGCCGCTGGTTAGTTCACTCTTTGGATTTTTTTTTAAATGACGAAGATCACAAAACATCAGAAGAATCGGTTGAGAAATGCGACCTGTAGAAGAAGACAGCCGGACAGAATTCGGATAGACGCCGAACATACAAAAGCGTTCCCACAGCTGTGGCCCTATTCGGAGATTTGAGACTTTCATCTCACTTTTCTTTGTCTTTGTTGCTCTCGTTTAAAACGTCATAGGTGTGAGAGTGACCAAGATAAAATCTCATCTCATCTCACGCGCAGGAATAGCCCCCCATAAACATAGACGCTTCACTCACTAACGCTTGTTCAGTCGTTTAATTAGGTGGGTCAAGGAATGCTTTCGCCAATCGATTCCAGATCACAATTCGGACAATGCCAAAGCGACGTCTGCGATTGGTCCAATTGTTTGTCGCTAATAATAGAACTGCAATAATTGCGAAGGTTAAAGGGCAACTCGAGGATCGGGCGAGGCGAATCACGTGACTTTTGGCGGCCATTAACGCGATGGGAGTTTTTGGCGGGAACCGAAAAGATGGTGTCGTGATGTTGTGTTATTTTCTAAAACTTGTGATTCTTCGAGTGTTAAAGTGTAATAATTGTGGATATTAACCTCTACCGGTTCGTTAACGTGCATGAGTGTGGGCAAATGATACAAACATTAGGAAATGCTACTTTTCGTGTTCTCTACAAAACTCGACATAAAGTTTCAGTAAAGTATCCACAGCTTTACTGAAATGGGAAAAGGGGAGGGATTCATTTCATCTTTCATCACCCTCTCCTCTATCATCATCATCTTAGATTTAGCAACTCATGTTAAACTGATACGGATGACAAGGCGGTATGGCCGTGTTGGCTTTAGTCTGCCCTACGGGCAAAACAAAAAAAAAATGATGAACGCGATGGCGGGAAAATTTGACGAGACATCACTGATCTATATAGTATTTAAAGCATATTTTTGTTTACTAGAGATTAGTACATCTCTAGCTGCATTTTTATTTCTGACCTTACTAAAATAAATCTAATGTGCCATTAGTAATGTAAAAAACGATCTGCTTACCTCCAAAATCATTGCGTCCTAAACAAGATCAATATGAATATTAGCTACTTAAATATATTTTCTAAGTATTACCATACTTCAATTGTAACCTACTTAACGCCAAATCTACCATCTAGTCCGAAGCTTCATTAAGTTATTTAAATAAAATAAATAAAATTCGGGACACTTCCACACACGGTCGTCTGACTTAAACTAAGCAAAGCTTGTAGGTACTATGGCTGTCAGACATACTTAGATACTTTAAAATACATACTATTATAAATATATATATGGTTTTTTTTTTTAAATTAATTATAATTTAAACGTATTTTTTTCTTTTTCAGTTTTGAAATGTTCTCCCGAAAGTCAAGACCCTTTGTGCGCATCAGAAGAAAGAGATATATGTACGTAAGTTCTTTTTATGGATTCCTTTTTTTTAAATATATTCTTAGTATTTTTCTGTTAAAGGTAGGTTCGTAAGTTCAACCAAAAACCTCATAAGAGTTCATTGTACTCCTCAATATGAACAACTTTTACTATGAAGCCAATCCTGAAATCGCGAAAAAAAACAGCTGTTCCATACAAACAGTTCAATGGCCTGAGACAAAATGAATGGAACAGCTGATTTTGTCATATCTATGCTTAGATCAACTACAAAACTGAAATAACATACTTGTCTATTTTAACTTTAAAACTATGAAACCTGCCAGCCTGCCTGTGACTGTCCGGGGCTGTTGGCACATTTGTGGGTATTGCATCAGTAGTAAAGATGAAGATGGTGGTGAAAAGATTGTTATTTTTACCACTATCCACATCTATCGTTGTTCCTAAAATTATTATTGCTGCTGACTATTTTTATATCTCTAAAACTTAGCCTTTATCTGTCTACAACCTGCAATAGTGTAGACCTCATCTCGTTCACGCTATCCTTTCCAACCTAGTGCGAGCCTTTTCCATTGCCTGAAATTTGATAGTGAGAGACTGAGCTTTGTACAATGGTTGATACTGGCTAAGTTAAAATACTAAGTACTTACTTTTCATCATCAGCCATTTTCCACCCACTGCTAAGTATACATGAGTGAAAAAAGCGATGATAGCCTAGCCGGAGAAGGCCCGCCTCTCAAGCCAGAGGGAGCGGGTTCGGACCCAGCCGAAGGCACGCACCAATGTATTCATTGTGTGAACATTTGTGCGTACTATATGTCATCTGCTTCATGACTGGAGCCCAGTCTATGGCGACAGGCTCACCCCCTGTCACATTTGGGACTGAATATCGTCCGGTGAAGTGTGGGTGTTGTACACCTCTGCAAGCTCGCTCAGGAGAAAGGCGTGACGATATGCTGAGTACACTAGAGGACCACACATCAAATCCAGTTGCAGTCTGTTCCGTGTGCGCGCTGTCAGCTTGTCGTTGTCAACCAGCAGTCCTTGCGTCACGTAGTTACTGTGAATTGACTGGAAATGGACTGCTTTCGGTGTGACGTCTTTCATAGAATTTCATACTTTACTGGTCCTTGCAAACCGGAGCGGAATGCTCATGGACTTCACCTGCATTTGATGAGCCTCAGCCAGATTCCAAAAATTGTAATTGTCACTTGTTTCAATCTCCAGCACCTCCACCGTCACCACCTGACGTGGAGTGCCTGGCGGGGAGCGAGTGGGAGAGCAACTGTCACTACTGCCGGTGTTCAGAGTCTGGGGTAGCTGAGTGCTTGAAGCAGAATCTCTGCGAGTCACAACTCTTAGGTGAGTGTAAGATCCTTCCTACTAATATTATAAACGCGAAAGTTTGTATGTATGGATGGATGGATGGATGGATGGATGTTTGTTACTCTTTCACGCCAGAACAGCTGAACAGATCTGGATGAAATTTTGGCACAGAGATAGATTATAGTCTAGAATAGCACATAGGATACTTTTTAATCGCGGGTGAAACCGCGGAGCGCAGCTAGTAAGAAATAAATATTAGTGGCTTTGTAAGCTGAAGACCTCGTAGTCAATCTACCCTACTTCTCCGCCGATTTTTTTGAATTGACAAAAAAATACATTTAATTATCGAACCCGGAAACAAAAAATTCTGGTTCTAGGAGACTAGGTTGAGAAATGCGACCTGTTGAGGAGAACAGCCGGAAGTTCACCGGACATCCGGACATACAAAAGCATGTTTTCCCAAACTAAAACAAAGACGCAGAACAGCTTTAAAAAAAAAATTGCAGATGTACGAAACATCGCGGAAAGTGCATTTAATTCAAATTCAAATTTCTGTATTTCAGGCCTTTTTTTAACCCATAAACATTGCATATAAAATAAAATAAAATCAATAAAATTAAAATGAGATTTAAACTGTTAAACTGAATTTGCATGAAACGAATTTTAAAATAAAACCCGAATAATTGTGCTGTTTTCAGAGGATCCAATCCAGTGCAAGCCGTTCACGACGTTCCAGAAGGATTGCAATACCTGCACGTGTCTGGAAAACGGCATAGCGCGGTGCAGTAAGAATGACTGTCTAATTTCCATAAATATAGACAGGAGAAGTAAGTACCTGACAACTGACACTATAAAGGTAGCGACTGAAACGAATATACGGTGGCTGTAAGCACGTTACAAGTCGAATATTCATTCAGTGAGGCCTCGGGGGTTCTGCGTCTGTTTTTCGTTTACCTGACTCTTGGTTTTTTAGCAAATCCCTTTGAAAGTTACATTAACAAGTTAGTCGCTAGCGCGAGCACGCTTATGGCTACTGCTGGGGACTACAATCGAGTAAATATTCACCGCGAAAATTCAGGTGTCATATGAGCATTTGCTCACAACGAACAAATTCTAGAAGTGACTATTCATTTCGAGCAAATGCTCTAATGTGGTGTATTACGTATTGTATTGTATCTAAATAATTTTTCGCTATTGTCATCATCTCAGTTGCAAGGAGTCCACTGCTGGACATAGGCTTCCACGATGGTGATTCTTGCGTTGCCTAGGTCCAGCAGGTTCCCGTGACCCTCACTAGATCGTCTGTCCTTTTATCGGTTATTTTTTCAGTCTTCTTCTTTATATTATTTCTACGCTGTGTCATCGTCAGTCAAATATTCTGTTGCGTTGAATATTTTTTTAATAGACACTTAACCACACTCATATTATAAAGGTGAAAGTTTCTGAGTGTGTATGTTTGTTACTTCTTTTCAAACGGCTGCACCAATGTTGATGAAATTGGTATGGTGGTAGCTGACACCCTGTTACTTAAGACTGTTACTTTTATAACAAAAAACGAAGTATTCCCGCTGGAATTGTAATCGTGGATAACACAGCTAGTATGGTAATAAACGTTAATAAAGGTACATTCAACCTCTGTAGAATATTTTTTGTCAATTTCAGAAAGGAATGCGCCTGCGCCGGTCGACCCGAAATGCACACCAGGGAGCTCGTGGAAGGAAAGCTGCAACTCTTGCTGGTGTACAGATGCTGGTATTTCTGTATGCACCAAGATAGGGTGCTTGGGCAACATTGTCGGTAAGTTTCGCTCCTCTTTTTTTTAACAGTTTAACTTGTTAGTTGCAACGCAACAATAACGCCGCTAGTATTGCAGGTGTCCATAAGCGGTGGTATCCGTTGACCATCAGACGGCCAGTGTAGTGTAGTGTTTGCCACACTTCTTGTAAAAAGTAATTTTGCATATAGAGTTAAGATGCCAAATCTACAATTTCGTATTTTCGACTTGATCTGATGGTGGAGACAGGAGGTAGAAAGGATGTTTTTATTTTATTTTTTTAAATAACATAATTATGATTTCTTCGTAAGCAAAGATTCGGCTGAGTGGAAGATGCGCTTGATTCTCAAGAAAATATAACCACTATATGCCAATAGTCCACCATAGCAAAGTACTGAGAGATTTGGTAGATAAGAGAGGCTTCTGCCTAAAAATGGGACGAAACGTGCTAATATAATAAATTTTAATAATTAGCATAAATTTCACCTTGTTGAAGACTTTCAGTCAACTCATTGGCACAAAATAATTATTGTATAAATATTTTAAATAACATAACCGTTGTCTCTTCTAAAATAAACTACTAACTACTCAAAATAAAAGTTATTATACGTTTCGTTTTAAAAAAATGGAAATAACCATATGGCACACATTAACCCCTAATATTCATAAAAATATTGAAGTAGGATGAACTAGGAATACAAAAAGGGTGAATTAAGAATAACAAAATAGATGTATAATGATGTGATGAGTTAAGAATAGAATTGATTGGTTGCAAAAATAAGTTGAAGGATGAAACGTCATGGGATGAGTAAGGAACAACCCAAACTTACATAATATATTGGAAATGTTAGGATGGTTATATTTCTGACTAATTTTTTTCGTATTATTATTTTCAGGGCCAAAGGTAGAAAAACGGGATACATTTGAGTCGGTGAGTAATTTTGACATTTTTTTAACTAAATAAATAATTCTAAATTAGTTTATAAACGCAAGCAAGCGTGAGCGCTCGGTTTCAGCTTCTAACTTCAATATGCGGCCAATATTGTGCTCGATTAGGACCGAAGCTAGTTATTTATATTGAAATTTCTGTCGTAAATCAATATTATTACGTTTTATTTTCCTCTTATCATAGTTTAGATTTACCGTCTCTGTACCTATGTCAATTATAATCTCATGAATACTTAATTCGGTTTAACTTTTGGCATTTGTTTCTTACATTGTTAAAAGATTTCACAAGCACAAGTGAATATTATCATTTTGCACACCATGGGTGCTGGGAGCACAAAAAACAACGGTAAGTATTTAACAATTGCAACTATTCTACATGTTTTTATTATTATTCATTACTTAGTTCATTCATTTAAATTAATATTTGTTTTTAATAACTATTAATTCAATATTACATTACAATGGTTATGAGCTATCTGAAGGTAATCCATTTTGCTAAATTCAGATTTATACAAGGAAAATAACAATTCTCTGTAACATGATCATTTTATCACTAAGCTAATTTAAAAGACGCATCTTTCTATTTGCGTTGCGACCTTTCCTAAGCCTTTGACCGAATTGGTTAGGAATTTAAAATTGTGTGGTCATACAAGTCGTCTGTATCTCATTTCTCATCTTCAGGCTTTTCTTTCTATCCTATATAACTGGTCTTTTCTAAACTTAATTAGCTAGTATACAAATATTTCAGGTCTCAAATTCCATCAAAAAACATGGCAGAGTAAAGCGAGGCGTCTGCAAACCTAATCAAGAGTTCCAAATGGACTGCAACCCTTGCAAATGTGCTGCCAACGGCCAGAGCTACAGTTGTGCACATAGTGAATGTTTGGAAGGAGATAGCACTAATAAAGAAGTTGAAGTCTTCATGGAAAGTGAGGTATGGCTGATGATTTTTTGCTTTCTTGTCTCACTTCTTTTAGATTTTTTCCTTGGTGGATATTCCTTCTGTCTCGAGATAATGATTTAGTAGTTAGTCAAAATAAATTCTCGTACATAATCGTACGAGAATTTATTTTGACTTTGCATTTAACTTTATCTTTGCATACGATATTTGTGTGTGTATTTTTAATGCATGTAGACGGAAAAATAGTTTGGCTCCTAATGTTGATTGTGTATATTTTCTTATCGCTTTTCCAGGGTGCTGACCATATTGAACGACACTCCGTTTGCAAGCCTCGTGACACCTTTTACATCGGATGTAATACCTGCCACTGCAATCCATACGGCACCGATTATTCTTGCACTAACAAGCCTTGCCCGTTACCCGCAGACGTCGAGATATTCCATGAACTGAAGGTATGTATGAAGCTAGTCATTTTAAGTTATATGATGACTTACAAACAGTGTAGCATGTTAACGAAATATTTTTTATATGTAAGGTGTAACTTTTCATTCTCTTTTTTCAGGAAATGAAACCTATAGTACCATACAAAGGAAACGATCGACCAGAATTAATTGAAAACTAATACTAAAAATCAATCAGTTTCATTTATCGATTTTTAGATTGAATCAGTTTTTCTTCATAAAAAAATTGTTTTTAAACTTTTTGTTTTATTTTAAAAGAAAACCCTAATGATAGTTGTCATGTTCTTAGTTAATAGTTTACAACATTATTATAACCTTTCAATTTATTTATTTTGCATGTTAAGGATTTAGAAGCTGTTGTTTTTGGTTTGTAATTTCAGGCTGTAAACTTCGCTGCTAGCAGAATTTGACATTGCTAGGCAGCATTTTGCTACTGCTAGGTTACTCGTCTGAAAATTTAAAACTTAATAGATTGTTCTAATGGTTAAATGTTCCTCATTGTAGCCAGCGACTAAGACGAAGTCATCTAACAACACAAAGCGAGTGGTATGCGTTGCCAATCGCATGTTTATCATGGATTGTAACACTTGTTGGTGCAATGAGGACGGTACCAGCTTTTATTGCACCAGAAGGGTCTGTACTCCGGATTCTACTGAAGAACACAACACGGAATATCCTGAAGCAGAGGTCATAAGAATTTAAAAGATGCTTTTGCTAGGTCGTAACTGCCAAAGAGCTTGACGTGGTTTTGGGTTCTTCGTTATTTTAGTCTTTCGTTTTAGTCATCTTTCCATGTTTTATTCATCACTTTCTATTTATTGTTAGGCTTATATGAATCAAAATTTCTATTTAAATATCATTTATTTGGCAATTTTATACCTATCTGTCTATTTATGTCTATTATCAATATATCTATCTATTACCAATAGATACCTATCTGTTCTATAAACAATAGATTTATCATACAAAGTTTTAAATCTAATATATTCTTCAATTCTTTTCATTCGTGGTCTATTTTAACGTGCCAATTTTCTGCGCTTGATTTGCTAGAAGGTTTATTACTTACTGGATATAAGTTCACATGCAATTTTATTGTCTTTTGTAGATGAAACTTAGGGGGACCAAGAAAGAGTGTCGTCCGAATGAAGTGTTTGAGTTAGATTGCAATATGTGTCGATGCAATGCTGACGGCAAATCGTTTTCTTGCACCAGACGAGCTTGCGTAGATGCTGATGATAAGGTTTGAAAAAAGGATTATTGCTTGGATTTTAAATGGTTGTCTTTCGTTTTATGATTTATGAAACGGGAATTACTCACGTACGATTTGGGCGATTATTCCGACTATAGTTTTAACCGCATTCAGTGCTATGCGAGACGCAACCGCGGGCGCACTCGCCTTGATAAACACCGCCGAATGCTGTTGAAACTATAGTCAGAATAATCGACCAAATCGTACGTGGTGATTCCCGTTTTATAAACCATAATGTGTGAAAACCACGTCAGCTTCCATAATAAGGTTGTCTTTCATCTTTCTTTCCACTAAGCTGGTTGTGGTTAGTCAGTTTTCGGTGTTTTTTCTTTTATAGCTTGGTGGTGGTTTTATTATTTTGTAGTAATAAATGTTGAAATGTTGTCTCTTGTTGTTTCTTTTAATTATTTAAGTGATAAATGTATTTCGCAATCAAATTAATCTTATAAGCACTGCACAATTTTATCTAAGTTATTTATATTACTGTTACTCATTTTAATCTAAGAAATAATTTATTAAACGCTTCAATTATATGTTTTTAACAAAAAAAAAATGGTTTCAGAATGCAACGTTGACTAGAAAAACGCGAGCTGCACAGGTAATATTTTTACAATTTACATTCTTTGAATATTCTTGTAGATATAAAAGTCATACCATAAGTCAATAACTGTTCGTTGGTAGCTTTAAAACTTAGTTCGAATTAAACTTAGAACACATTTTTTTTTCTAATGTTCAGTTAAGACATTCTTTGCTTTTAAACAAAGGTAATAGATATCAGAATACAAACCCATATGTCTCAGTAGGAGGGTGCGAGGACCTGCCAGCCGAGCTCTGAATTCCGCATGGACTGTAACAAGTGCCTCTGCAACGACGACGGCCTGGACTTCTCTTGCACGAGGATCGACTGCGCCGCGCAAAACGGCAACGGTGGAGGGGACGGCTTTGCTGGAACCAGGAGTAAGAGAGGTGAGGTTATAATATTTGGATATCTGGGTGAATCTTTTTGTAACTGAGGTGAGAAAGTAACAGTAAGACCAAGCATAAATATCAGAGCAAAATGATTAAAACTTTTAATGCTGCTATGAAGTTATTTAAAAAATTTGCGCAGCAACCTCAAAGATATCTTCTCTTAAACCTTTTAAAAAAATTCTTCGTCTCTTACAACAAACGACTGTTCTCTTTATTATATTGCATCATGACACTTGCACACACAGTCGCCTGACCCCAAACTAAGAAAAGCTTGAACCAAGAAACAAAAAACAAAGAAACGAGCTTGCTTGTTCTTGTATGTTATTGTTAAATCATACTAGCTTATTGTATACGCTATTTCCAGAATTATCGGAGACGGTAGCTATGCAGTGCGTGGCGGGCAGCGTGTTTGACCGGCAGTGTAACGTGTGTCGCTGCACTGCGGACGGCCAGCACGCCGTCTGCACGCTCAAGCGGTGCAAGCAGGAAACCACCGACACGGAGACCGGTGCGTATTCAACTGGGTAACTCAGATCAACCTAGAGGAAAAGATGGAACACTGCGTTATATCTGGTTGAAGCCACTTCTTTCCAATATTCAACCTTAGTAGATTTGATATTCTGCACATATTTGTAAGAGTTTAGTGTTACGGCTTTTTCAAAATTTTCTTTAAAAAAAACTGCACAGTTTTTAAAAAGAACCTGAAAATGTAGTCCTGGCCACACTTTTATAATGCACTATGTATATTTAAGTACACGAAATTATACCATAAACCAATACGCATAATGTCGAGGTAAGAATGGCCAAGCGAGTAGCGTAGTTTTTTTGCGTCAATGTGTGAGCGTTGTGTTCCTATACGACAGTAGCGTAGTTTTTGGATGGTTTTTGGCTTCACTTAGATCATACGCCGTGCGCCATCTTATTCTCAGGTTGATCTGAGCTGGGTAATAAACGTCAAAGCCTTTGCCTTTGTCACGGCACAAAAGATACAATGGACGAGATGGAAACTCAGGTCTTTTATTCGGTCTGTTATCACCACACCATATTTCAACATCCACGCTCATCCTGCCAAACTCCAAACGCCAAACGCTACAAGTTGCTTACTAACTCAGGGTTTTATCAAAAAGACAAAAAAAGACCCTTGAGCCCTATTTTACCCTTCTCCTACAGCTACTTCAAAGTTTAAGAATAAATTATGAGAAAAACACAAAGATGTGAGAAGTCTTTCCGTTCGTTTTCCAGAGTCGACGCCAAGTTTCCGCTGCACCCCCGGTGACCAGTTCAAGCGGGAGTGCAACGACTGCACGTGCTCGGCCGACGGGAAGACTGTGTTTTGCACGCTCCGCCTCTGCGACGAAGAACTAGCCGACATAGACGTCGGCCAGTCTGTAGTGTAGTGTGAAGATCATCTCACATGGACACGAATGAAGCCTAAACATAATTTTAAATATTACATATTTCCAATAATTATAAACACTACATAATTCCAACAATAATAAACATTACGTATTCCTAACAGTTATAAACATTACATATTTCCAACAGTTATAATCGTTACATATTTCCAACAAAAATAAACATTACATATTCCTAACAGTTATAAACGTAACATATTCCCAACCCTACTGCCGTTCTTCTACAGTGCAGTATAAACCTATATAAACCTCTTAGGGTTTGTTCTGTGAAGGTTTTGCGATATATTAAAGCAGCGAAAACAAGTGCTACTTCTTGACTTGTGTCAGTTTCAAAGGTGCCCAAGTGATTTTGTAGAAGTCATATTTAAATTTCATGTTCGCCAGTAAAAAAGGTTTCTCTGACAAATAAATCCGGATCTAAAAACATTAAGCAAAGCTGCTTCTACTTTATTTAAATTAAAATAGTCGCCGTTGTGAAATAATTAGTATTAGTAGTAGTTCACGAAAAAAGAAAATGTTGATTCTGTCTTGGGTTATTCATTCGTGTCCTCAGTGGGTAGATTTTTATAAAAATGAATTTATTTAAAAGCCTATTGCAGCTCTGCAATCGCGAATCTTAAAAACGGTTACTATGTGCAGAAATAAAAACTTTAGAGAATGTCCGAAAATATTTTTCTACTAAAGTGAGATTTATGCATTTATAGATACCTATCGCGTTTTCTTAAGTATTTTGTGACTATTTTTTATATTTTAGGGTAGTTTTGTTAACAGTTTTTGAATGAAATGTTTGAGTGAAAAATATTAAATGTAGGTAGGTATTTTGTTAGTTTTTTCTAATATATATGCAGACAGGCAGTTCTTCCGTTAAATATATTTCAATATTCATTAAAGAAATCTCTTTTTAGAATATTGCTTTTAAATTAAAACACCGTAAGTGATTACACCTATTTTGCACTGTGCGTAGCATAGTTTGTATGTATTAATAATTATGATTACGTTGAACATTTGATCCCCCTTACTAATAAAGCATAAGCCTAGAGTTAGTTATACAGTATTTTGTCTTTTTCGATCGAGTTACAAATTTAATAGAAAGAAAAAGACAAAACACTAAGTGTAACTATTTCGAGGCCATACAACTTTCATTGGTAAGGTTTGTGTGCAAGTATTTTATGTATTATATGTAAGTGTGAATTTAAGTAATATTTTTCATCACGTCATTATCTAGCACACAAATTATGTACACGGTTCAGTAGAAAATATAAAATTGAAAAAGCAATAACACAGCGAAGGGGGTGTCCTTGAAAATGAAGTTCTAAATGTTTTTTTCATCGTTGTGTCAACAACGCTCTGGTTTTTAAATAGTTCTTAAGTTTAATTTAGTTATTTCCGATGTTAATAATAAAAGTCAACTTAGATTTCACTTTGATTTATAAACTTTGAGACAAAATTTTTTTTTTTTTTTATTTCATTTAATTTTATTCCTACACTAACAACTGCTACTTCTGCTGTATTTATAATTTCTTTTGCTACAGCAATACATATATTTTATAATTTGTAATATGTTTTTATTGCTCATGTAAACAGCTCTACAGAACTATAATGCATTTCTTGCGCAAATTTTGTTACTGTGTCTTAACGTCACCCATTTTCATTAAAGTTTGGTATGACTGTTCTATCATTAAATATATTTTTGTTAGTAAAAATATCGAGACATTTTCATCAGTCTTTATGCAACGAACGCGACTATAGATTGAGGCGCCGGCGCTATCTTGTCTGTTATTATAGTTATTCAAGTATAACTACATAATCATTATTCCTAGACTTCAAAACGAATAGGTAAGATGTATTGCTAAAAATAATGTTATCTGAAAACCTTCCTCGGGTTTAATATTTTGGTAACCTTTTAAGGTGGGGAATGTGTTACAGCCCTTAAATTAAAAATGTTACATATTTTTATAGCTTCGTAGGTCGTTTTAATGGAAAGTAATCAACCGTGCATTTTCATTGTTTTCTTTACTAAATTCATTTAAGTTTAAAGTATCATAGTTTTGATAACTAATTTTGATATAAATATTGATTTGATAGTCGTTCCATAAAGATTACTGAAAACGCTCTCGAATTGATTAAGTTGCTCGGTACAAATGTACCAATATATGTATTAGTACTATTTAGTACATACGTAAGTAAACTTAAGTAAATGTGTTTAAAATAATCTTAAAATAAAATGTCCGATTGGATAAAGACTTTTATTTACCATCACCTAATCAATAAAAAATTGCGGCTGATTTCATAGTAGGTAATTTCATTTTTAATGTTCTTCCCAATTGATCAGGAAAATTCATTCAGTTAATTATTTGATCAAAGTAATTTGGCTAATTCGTTTTTAATTACAACTGATTAAAACGCGAGCAATCAAATGTAATAGCTCCTAATAAAAATTAGCGCAAATTTGAAATTTGCCTTCAGATTAAAATCCATTATGGCGTTGTTTGAAGCAATACTACTCTTGTATTTACTTGATATAGCGGTCGGTGAAAATGTTGATATTAGTAAGTTTTTTTTAAAACAAGACATTATTTAACTATTTAGGTATACGAGCCTAATAAGACAGTAAGATTGATTAATTTCGAAACTGTCGATATAAATACTGACAACAATTTATACTGCTCGTGTGTCTGTTCTAAAACATGTGTTAAAATGTAGCCACTATTCGAGTACTACGCTATCTATTCGATATAACTACGTTGATTATTTACGTTAGTTAACTTTATGTACGGTTTTTTAATGATCTACGTTTATGTAGTCCTTATTTGGTTTGAAGGTGTCACGTATTTTTAAATGACTCTATTTTAATTAGTTGACGCCATTATGCCTACTTACTAGGCGTTTATTTTAGGGTTTATTCTTGCGATATATACATGTACAAAACCGATTCTTTTGAATCTATCTACACAAACCCTCCTTACCTACTAATAAACGTTGTATAGCCTCGCACTAGTTGCAATACAATATGATACAATATTGCACACAAACAACTGCATACAACGGAAACCTAAAAAAATCGCAAATATTTATTCGGCAGTACAAGTGCCACCTTATCGCACAAAGCGATAGTTAAATACTGTGTTGTGTCTTTTTCTTTCTTTAAAATTTTTGACCTTGATCGAAAAAGACAAAAGACTATAAGCTGTACAACTAACTGTTCTGAGGCCATACAACGTTTAATTAATAAGGAGGAGTGAGGTCTCGCGACAAAACAACATTATGATAACCGGTTAAGATAAAACCATTTAAAAAATTATTTATTTTAAAAGCTATTTCAAAGGACCTTTTTAAAGAAAAGCTAGAGAGAGAGTGTATTGTGAAATGTGATTTTACTTGGTGCGCTAGTGAACCCAACCGAGCGCTGCATCCCGACGGCGACACAGATAGGGACCTGCCATTTGTGTACGTGTAAGACCGACGGCGTATACCACTGCCGCGGCATCTGGTGTGACCTAACTAAAAGAAGTAAGTCTATATTTGAATAGTGGCATTGGTATAATACTATATATTTCAAGACATAAAAGGTCACGTGGGTGACACACACTAACGTTAATCGATGCACAAGCAAGACCGGATTAAGTAATTTACATCAAAATCGGGGTTTGCTCCCATCAACCACCACCAAAACAGCAACCAGTCAGACTTCCCCTGCTACTACCTATGGGCCTGTCTACTGGTAGTTATAGACAGGTCCATAGGCTATCGATATATTGGTTGCTGATACCGTAACAGTAACAGGTATTTTATACTTTTCTTATAATTGTATAGTCTTTGGTTTTTCCAAAGCTCTAAATGCTGACTCTCCTTTCACATTCCAGACATTACAGAACAAAGCCTACCGGAATGCTCACCTTCTCACACTTACCGTCACGACACTCTCTTCTGCACCTGCGACCAGACCGGCCACTGGCGTTCAGAACGCTGCCACAGACGCCTCAACCAAATCCGACCCACAACCAACCGTTTCATGCTCAGAATAAGTACCAATATCCAGTGCACTCCGGAACACTTCTACGTTTACGAATGCAATATCTGCGTCTGCGATAAAAGCGGCTTTATTAACTTTGCATTTTGCACCAAAAGACACTGTCCTGTAAAGTCGAAGCTACATTCCTGTAACCCGGGAAATGTTATCAGAACTGCAGAGGAACTATGTGCTTGCAGTGACATCAACTACTTCATAGATAGACTTTGTATTAAGCTCAACGATAAACCAATGCAAGAAGTAGAAGCTAAAGCTCTGGACAAGATAATCGATTTTGGGTCTTATTGGCACGATTTAAGGGTTAAATGTAAAGCGTTTTATACTTATACAATAGATTGCAGTCATTGTTACTGCAATGGGAATGGGGAAATTTACGAATGTGAATTTGAGAAATGTGTTAATCGTAGTTTTGAAGATGTTTCAGGATTAAGATCTGGTAAACCGATAGGACATTTCAGAGACTTGCCTGAGTTAACCAGTTTAGAAACTTGTACACCTGGTATCAAATATAGATACAAATGTAATACATGCTACTGTACTGCGGAAAGACGTCCCATATGTACATCTATGATATGTTTGTATGATTATAAATTTACTTTGCACGATTTAAAAGTCAGACAAAGAAACAGAAACATTCTGCAATAAATGTTTCTTAACAAAGGCTTCGGCCTAACTGCACAAATTGTTAGCGGCTAATTGTTTTCTATACAAATAAACGTTATATGGAGTGTCGAATCACATATCTATTTACTTATACTGAGTTTAAGAATATTTAGTTTGCGGAGAATCCGCTTGCTGACGAGCGTATGATTAGCATTTTGTTTGCTACACTACAGTTAGACGCTCAATATTGAGTTTGCCTAATACGCGACTTAGAGTCAGGCAGCGGACAATCGCAGCAGCTCACCGTTTTACAATGCCCGAACGTATAAACGTCGTATTTACGTTAACGATTTAACTTAATCTTTAATTAACCTAATCCAAATAAAATTTGCGATTGTATAAATAAAAATTGTGGTTTTCATTATGGCTCTTGAATTATTATTGCAATACTTTAGATACCTTGTTAGGTACCTACTTTAATGTACCCTACTCCTACTACTCTACTTCGAGTAATTTTAATTTATGTTCATGCTTTTAACATAAACATTAATAACAATTAATTAATAATAACAATAATTTTAATTTAGGTATTTTTTTGGTTGAATTTTGACTATTTTTAAATGTATCATTAACATTTTTATTATTATTTGAATGTTTATGAATAATAAATCATTATATTATTTTTCAAGATTCAAGATATTTTATTTGCAACCATACAGTACAAGATGTCAAAAAATATGAGTACATAGTCCAATGGACCCTGTCGGGCTCTGCAAGATTTGGTAGAGAGGAGGAGGCTACTTTTTTTGAATTAAATTATGTCCAAAATCAATTTTTAATTGTCCTACGAGTACTATGTTGACGTCAATTACTTCGAATCGTTCCAGCCCAGCGCAAAGCTGGCCACACCGACATTAACTCGCTGCCCGAAATCCGCGACGGAGAGCCCTGCTTCCCGAACAGGATGTACAAGATGGACTGCAACAAGTGCCGCTGCACTAAAGACCAGTCGCTGATGTGCACTAAAATGGCTTGCTACAATTGGAAGAACCTCAAGCCAAAAGAACGAAAAAAGGTAAGGCTGGTTTCTTATTGGAGGTCCAATTTTCATAAATCTCAAGTCTGACTTACTTTGATCTAAGATGCAAAGATAATAGTGTTAGGTATAAGGAGTCTTCTTTGCCACCCTAGAGTGGGCACTAAGGCCTGTATTATACAGGGCGGACGTAAGGTGAAGATGAGGTGCGGACAAGGTTCAGGCGCTTCATAACTTGTTCATGTAAAATATATGAAAGCTGTGTTTTATAGTTATGCACAAGCGACGCGACACGCCGCTTCACAGTTTTTACGCCTGATTCGTGCCTGCACCCCACCTGCACAGTATCTTCACCTTATGCCTGGGACCCTATTCGGAGATTTGAGATTTTCATCTCACCTTTTGTCGTCCTTGTTGCTCTCGTTTGAAACGTCATAGGTGTGAGAGTGACCAAGATAAAATCTCATCTCATCTCACGCACAGGAATAGCCCCCCAGGCTTGTATATCAAACCTTAGGGTTATAAAGTGGAAGTACCCGTTTAACGTGTGAATTTGGAAATCTGTCGGTGGTTAGTAGGAGTGGAGTAAGAGAGCTCACAAACGTAAGAACCGATTTTTTTTTTTTTTTTTGTGTCTGACTCGATCGATCGCGCGATCGATAGTAAATTTGTAGCTATGATTGTAAGGGCGTTTTGCTTATTTATTTCTAATTTATATTTGTTAAATATCTTTGTCACAACACCGTCCCTTTCATAAACAATACATTTTCGAAAATATTGCCTGGGGTACAAGAGGTACAGGTTTAGGCGGTCTGATGTTAAGTATTTAAGTTTCCAGGCGTTAAGAGACGAAGACAGTAATGAAAAGTCATACCTGCCTAAAGTGCAGCCAGGAACTCTTTGTAAGCCCGGCAAGTTGTACAGGTCCAAGTGTAAGAGATGCTTCTGCACCGAAGACAACAAGATTGTCTGCTCCACGAAACAGAGAGACGCATGCACGTTTGATAAACACGGTGGGTGTATTTACCTTATTCAGTTACTATATGAACTGTGTCAAGTGGATTTCCCTTCTATGCTACAAGAACGTCAATATATTTAAGTTTAAATAAACGCGTATTAATAACGTCTATTGAAACCAAACTAGCTTAATCTAGTTTATTAGAAAACCCTGGTTGTGATTGCTTCTTCAAGATCCAACAATGCTTTGTTCTCTTTGTATTTCACTCTTCCAGATCTTAACCAGAAGCCGCGAAAGTGGGGGTAGAACCAAATGCACCCGTAAAACCATATAGGGGGGAGGGGTCCTCCAGTTTTACTAACTTGTTAACTACTAAGCTGGGGTTGGGGATCGGAGATTGAAGGACCAAAAAAAAGGGGGGTGACCAAAGAAGTTTTACCTCCTCCCTTCCCGTCTAGAAGTACTTCCGCGGCCCTGCTCTTAGATAATAATGTTTATTCTCAATTCTCAGTTACAGTTTTCCTTACAATAGTTTACATTGCTAATCGCTAGTATTTTTAGACAACTAATAATAATAGTGTACTGAGACCATAAAAATTCTTGTGTTGCAGGTGACAGGTTCTTAACCTTATTCTTAACCTTTTTAACGTTCTTAACCTGACTCTGATTTTGTACAACATTAAAATCGGTTCCCAGGTAACCCTCCTCCAGTTCAGACTCCAGAAGACATCCACTCCGTCGCTGTATCAGACACTGTGGGCATACTAAACGTACCCAGCGCGTCCGAGCAGTGCGTCCCAGGAAGATCCTACAAGGTGGATTGTAACTTTTGCCTCTGCATGGACAGCGGTAACCTGCTCTGTCAGAGGAAACTGTGCCTCAGTTATGAGGACATGCACAGGATTGAGGCTAAGGAAATGTCTGGTGAGTTGAGGAAACGATTTACAAAAAAGTAGCAATTAAGTACGTTTCTTGGTAGTAAGTATAGTGGCCGAATCGACAAAGAGTTTTAAATTCAGGACTTTTCTTATGTATTTTTCAATGTCTTTGTAATACGTAATTTTATTTGTCTAACTAGCTGCGCCCCGCGGTTTCACCCGCGGTTATAAAGTATCCTATTTGCTATTCTAGACTATAATCTATCTCTGTGCCAAATTTCATACATATCTGTTCAGCCGTTCTGGCGTGAAAGAGTAACAAACATCCATCCATCCATCCATTCTTACAAACTTTCGCATTTATAATAATAGTAGGTTTATGTTATCTTGTATTACTTTGCTTTCACAACATTAGGGTTCTCCATTTCCTGCGTGTTCGTTAACACATAGTCGGTAAGTATTTAGCGATACATTTTTTAAAGTATTTAAAATTATTTTATTCCAAGAAATCTGAATCATCTTCACTCACAATTTTCTCTGTATTTTTCTTTAACTTCA
This sequence comes from Peribatodes rhomboidaria, assembly GCA_911728515.1. NCBI lineage: Eukaryota > Metazoa > Arthropoda > Insecta > Lepidoptera > Geometridae > Peribatodes > Peribatodes rhomboidaria. The sequence goes on from OU452189.1 coordinate 9,524,640, forward strand.
TCTTTCTTTTGATCCTCGGCGTTGGCGGCGCGAACCCTTTAAAGATCTTCAGAATTTTCTTTCCATTTTTTATCATAGTCATCGATTTCAAGACGATTGTAGGTCTTGAGGTCGTTGTCGTTGTTGTGGTTGTTGTGGTTGTCGTTGTCGTTGTTGTGGTTTTTGTTGTTGTGTGTTTTCGTGTACGCAAGTATTGAGGGATCCTGATGACGTTAGGCGTATAACGCCTTTTTCCACTGAGCATTCGTGCAGGTAGATTAGGCTTGACCGTAGTTGGGAAAGTTAAGCTTGTGGTTGCGTGCGTGTGTCCTGTTCCGTACTTGTCGGTTGGATCGTAGACCATCCGTCTTTTATCGTCGACTAGTTTGTAGTTTCCCATTCGGAGCGCGTTTGACATCAATAGTTCTTGGCAAGCACCACCGAAACATAGAGAGTAGTTCGTTAACACGAATTCTGAAACAGAAGAGTATGACTGTATTAGTTGTGATATTAGTTCACTGAATGTAGGTGCATCGTGTTGTGTGTAAAATGTAAGAGTAGGCAGATACCACTTCTCTCCACTTGCTATATTCCTGCCACATTTTTCGCTTCTATTACTTCCATGAGTCTTTCAAACACGTACGTCGGCTACGGGTACTCTTGACCTGGCTTTTCTTGAAGACGTTTTATCATTTGCATGAATAAATAAATACAAAATACTCACTTTTGTTATTGTCGCAGTTGTACTCAAACATATCACACTCGTCGATGAACATTCTCGTTTGTACTTTATCGTTTTTTTCAGTAATGTTATGAACAGCGCATTCTGGGATCCAGGTGTGGTTGCAGAAGTCGGCCAGTACGCAGTAGTCGAGAGGCTATCAAAAGTTATGACGTAAACCTTTTAGGCGGTTTTTTACTTGTTTGCTCGACCCGGCACGGCATAGCACGGCACCGCTGGGAGCTAGGTCGCTGTGCTGTTACCGTTGCCGGTAAGTGGCAAAGCGTTCCTATATTTTCATACATTTATGCTTCCCCGGCTCCCGTGCCTTGCCGTGCCGTGCCGGGAGAAAAAACGCCTTTGCATCAAAATGGTTGCTGTCGAAATGTTGTGGAAGTTATAGGGTCCCGTGATACTCTTTGCGGATGAAACTCTAAACGTAAAGTTAGTGTCGCTTCATCATTAATCTTCTACGTCACACTGCAGGGATATCGTCCTACCCTACATCGACAGGACTGAGCCGTTATCCACCCCGCTGGCTCAGTGCGGGTTGATGATGTCACGTGTCTTTCAAATTATGAATTCTAGGTCATTTCAGTTTTTTAACATGTCTGTTTTTAACGATGTTTTTTTTTTAAGAAAAAAACTAATTGACACGGCCAGGATCGATCTCACGACCTCCGGATTGGAAGCCGCGGTCGTTCCCACTCAGACAACATGGCTTGCCGTTACCGCTAGTATCACTTACCCAAACAAAATGTTCCCAAGTAGGATAAGGACACAAAACTATAACTGAAACTAGTATAGGTGTACGCCTACGAAAAATGATATGTATTTGAATCGTGAAAAATAAATTATATTAACTTATTTTACCAAAACTACTACTGGTTTTACTACTGGCTTTACTACACTAGGCTCTTTATAGTAACTTTACAAAACTGTAAAATAAGTCTTGGTATTATTAATTCAAGTAAATTTTCAACTACCATTTTTCGTAGATTTGAATCCGTTTATTTCTCATGATGCAACACATGCATTTTATTCAAGTATGTATGTATTACATTTATAAAATCTATACAGGGTGTTACATAAACCCTGTTAAATCTGTGAGGTGCGCAGGAGGTTGCAGTAACGCTATTTTAAATAAAAATTGAATAGTTTTTTTTTTTAATAATAACAATATAAGCCTAAAATAAACTTAACATAAATAACAAATTTCAAATAATAAACAGAGCTCAAGTCAGTATCCGCGGGTAAAGTACCCAAAAGACTGCCAACGTTATCTCGCTGAATAGCAATGCTAATTCGCTGACCGAGGTAAGCAACCCGACCCTTTGGTCGTTTGTTCTCTCTATTAGACGCTTTGACAGGTCATTGAAGAGCAACCATGCGCTTGACCCAAAGTTTCTACCCCAAAAGGCAGAAATATGTATTCACAAAAGTGTGTGTGAAAAAAATTGCACACACATCGCACTCCACCTACCGAGAAACGCGATTTTCTTGGCATTTTTGCATGAACACTTATAAGTGCGTATACATGCGCTTCAATTATATAACAGAGTTTTTGTAACATACTGTATAACAATAAAATTTATTTTATTACGTTGCTTATTGTTATAACAGCACTAAACAACTTTGCACACAGACCTCGGTGTGTAATAGTTTTATTTCCCTATTTATTTGTAACATAACCAAACGCGCATCACAACACGTACTTGACAATTGTATTTCAGTAATAACGAATACTTTATTTTAACAACAAAAACCCACATAAGTAACAAATAATTGACAGAGCTCACGTCAGTATCCGCGGGTGAAGTAGGTGAAAGGCTTGCAGGTGACTGGAAGAAATCGCTTTAGGTGATAAATTAAAAAAAAAAAATTAAAATTAAAAATCATTTATTTCGGAACCAGTCCATAGTCGTGCACATAATCATATTTTATCATAAATAATCAAAATTAAAATTAAAATCAAATACATAATTACAAAATTAATGTCACATCAAATCAAAATTAAAATCACTAAATTCAATAAAAATCAGTCCATTCAATAAAAATCAGTCCAGTCAATAAATAAAATAAAATCAATAAAAATAGTAAAATAAAATGAAAATGGAACAAAACAAAATTATAATCTTAGCGCAGTCTAAATTTAGGTTTGGATCCAGAGTGCTCAACATGCAGCCTAGTCCAGTGCTGCATTATTGGGCAGTCTAGATCCATCCTAGAGGCAAACAGCTGGAGGTAACTGTTGGCGCTGCCCCGTACGCGGCGCTGCAGGGACGCGACTCGTTTGCGCATGATCGCTGCGAAGCCATCAACGTGCGCGTCCGCAAACATCCCTGACGCGCTACAATAAGGTGGCAGCCTCAACAGCGCCCTGAAAGCGTTGTTGTATTGGATGCGCAGGGCATCGTACGATTTTTTAGTGTGCTTGACCCATAGGCTGCAGGTGTAAAACGATTGGCAGAATGCTCTGTACAATGTTACCTTCACTTCTGCAGTACATCGCGCAAACCTACGAGCCAGCATATTCGCCCGAACAGACAATGCCCTACGCTCCCTCTCCATATCAAAATCATCTGCCAGCGTCTCGGTGACCCAGTGACCCAGATACTTAAACTGTACAACTTTTTTAAGGACACTGCCATTCAGCATGACCGGTGGGACAGTGTCATAAGTTTTTGACCCCGCCTTAAACACCATTAACTGGCTTTTGATGGCGTTGTATCTGAGCCCATGAGCCTCCGCATAACGCTCGCAGATTGAAATTAACTTTCTGAGGGCACTAATCGATGGGCTCAGCAGCACCATGTCATCTGCATAACTGATGTTGTTCACAATAACACCATCAATCGAGCATCCGACTTTGGCGCTGCTGAGCTCACGGATCAGCCGGTCCGTGTAGAGGTTGAAGAGGGTCGGCGATGTTAGCCCGCCCTGCCTTACACCACATTCTAACCTGTACTCGTCCGAAAGTGATCCTGACCACCGCACAGAATTGCTCTAGTTACCATACCAGTATCTTAGGAGGTTTATGCACTCGATGGGAAGGTCTGTATCACTCGCCAATTTTTGCCACAACCTGTCGTATGCTACTAAGTCAAACGCCTTAGATAAATCCAAGAAGCAGGCATAGACGGGTGTGCTTCTGTCAGTGTAGTACTGGACGGTATGCTTGAGATTCAGTATCGCCATTTCAGTTGACAAGCCAGGTCGAAAGCCAAATTGCGCGTCGTGAATCTTCACATATTTTCGTAACTGAATATCAATTATACCGTCCAGAACCTTAGCAATGACTGTGGCGAGAGATATAGGCCTATAGTTATTTAATTTCGACGCGTCTCCTGTCTTGTTCTTTACTATAGGAACAACAACCGTTCTCATCATAGCTTCAGGTAGATATGAATGGCTCAAACAGAAATTAAACAACATGGCGAGCACCCTCGGCAGATGAGCACCCGCATGTTGCAAATGCTCGATGCTGAGTGAGTCATGGCCAGGGGATTTTCCACGCTTCATGTTGTTTACTACCTGAGCAACCGTGAGTCGAACAGCCGGTTTTTCTAAACGAGTGTTTCCCGCACCTATCTCCGTATTCGCTGGTCCCAGCGGAGAGTGCACCCTGAAATGCTCCTTGAAGAGGTTGGCAATCTGAACGGCGTCACTTATACCCTCCACACTCACGGGGATACTCGGCTTCGGATTTAATTTATTGGTTTCTTTCCAAAATTTATTGAAGTTTTTTGTGGAATGCTGTGATGCTAGAATGTCCATTTTTATCTGGGTTTCATTATTCCTGCACCACTTGAGCCGACTTTTAAAGAAATTACGGGAATTTCGCATTCGTTCATAAACTTGTCCTGATGTTGGTTTACCCTGGTCTACCCACTCATGAAAACAAAGCCGAGCCTCCCCGTGCGCCTCCTTACAATGTTTATTCCAGCCTGTCACCTGTCTTTTCTTTCTGAGTCTAGATTTACAAATTTTAGAGCTCTCTGCAGCAGCACCCCGAAGTGCGCTTACTATATCATTATATAATTTGTCGATAATCTGCTTATGCTCAAAACTACAACACATTACATCAGCACACTCTCGAAATTCAGTCGGAAAATCAATATCACGCAACTTAAGTGAACAAGTACGGAAATACCTTTCTATCTGTTCCGTCCCTCTTTCACCCCAGACAGCTTTATCCGTCATCGAGCTTCCCTGTTGAACTTTAGGTACTAAAATATTAAGGTCGCATATTAACTCAACAGCGAAATGATCAGAACATGACACCTCATACCTTATACTAGCGCCTAGTATACTTTTTTTTGCGACTTCAGTAGTGATGACATGGTCCAACCACGACGTAGTTCCGTACGCGTTACTCAGATAAGTATATGCACCTGAATCTAGACCCAGACACTCTATATCTGCACACGTCCACCCCTGCTCAACACAAAATTTCAGGAGCTCATTGCCGAACAAAGTGCCCGGATGGGCGTTAAAATCGCCTAGTATGTACACTGTATCTATACTACACGTCTCTATAATTGCATTAATTTCCCCAAGACAGTTCACAAAATTTTCAAAATTCTCAGGTTTATCCGTTGGCATATACACTGACATCACCAATAATTCGCGATTATCGAGCACCACTTTAACTGCCACTATGCGATCACTATCACATTCTATCACAGATACAGAAGGAAAAACACTTTTACGCCAAAGAAGAGCCACACCGCCGTAAGGCCTGCCCTTCAACATCCCTGACGAAGTATCCACTGAAGATTTGCCGGTATACGCGAAGTCCTCGTCAATTCTTCCTATGTACGGGATGTCGTCCGGGAGTAACCATGTCTCCTGTAGAGCTACGAAGTCTGCCATCCGACACAATGTTCTGACATACTCCACGGAGCTCTTAACTGAATGGCAGTTGAAGCTCACAAACTTAGTTTGGTTTATTCTGCGTTGGGCCACGTAAACCATTATCTTTGTTTTTAAACTCAACAAACTTTCTAACCGTTATGCCCTCAGGCCATAACGAGTCTTCCAAAACAGCGAGAGCTTCGCACTAGGTACCTGCATTTTATAGGAATTATATGGCCTCAGTACTTTCGGCATAATCTTCTGCAAAGTAACCTGTACTTGAGTTTTTTCAAATATGTAATCAACAATGTCTTTCCCTGATGTACTTCGGTCAACATTATTGATAAATAAAGGCACTTGTATAGCCGCAGCTTTAAATTTCTGGCTTCCTATATTTCGCGCTTTCCCTTCCAATGTACTAAAACGATTCTTCAATCTTCTATGTTGTACCAACACCCACTGATCCTTCGGCTCCTCACTTTGCCAATGCCTCTCCGTATTTATTACATCAGCAAAGGTTTTGCTTTTAGCTGTTGCCGGTGTTGATGTCTCTTGATATCGCATACACACAGCCTCATCCGTACTGCAAGTCCCACGAATACGTCCCACGATAAGGTCGCCCTTGTATTGCCGCAAAATGTATTATAGATTTTCGTGTAGTTTTTTGGTGTGCAATAAAGTTGTATTGTATTGTATTGTGTGACTTTTTGGTTTCGCCCCTTTTTAAAAAAAATATTTTAGTGTTCCGTACGCTTAGTCCGTACGTTACCAAGTTTTTTAGTTGAAAAATGTGTTGTTCCAAACAAGATTTTATTGCGCGTAAAAAGAATACTTATTGTTCGAGCTTCTCTCAGCAAGTCCTTTTATTTGATAACCATATTGCCTTGTCAGCCATCTTGGGTTTTCTGCCATGTTGGATGTCATACAATCTTAACGTTTATACAAAATTTCAACTCAATCGGTTGTAGATATCTGCTTCAAAATTGAGTTGCAAGATTCCACCCGAACAAACATAGTTACATACATACATGCATACATACATATGTTACATAACATATCGTCACGCCTTTCCCCCGAAAGGCAGCCCCTTCAGAGAGAGCTCAGCAGAGGTGTAGCACAACACCCACATTTCGCCGGACGATAGTCAGTCCCAAATGTGACAGGGGGCGAGCCTGTCGCCATACACCGGGTTCCAGTCATGTAGCAGATGACATACAATTCGCACATATATTCACACAATGAACAAATTGGTGTGTGCCATCGGCTGGGTTCGAACCCGCTCCCTCTGGCTTGAGAGGCGGACCTTCTCCCAACTAGGCTGCTATCGCTTACATACATTACATACATATATTAAAAGTTAAATAAAAGCTTTTAAAAAGGAACTCTTTCGATGAGACTCCGATGCTTTTTTGTTTGTTTCTCTATCTGCATGTCACTACTGGTTATTCTTTCTTTTTGCAATCCAGGGAAGCCCTGCAATCCAGCCGTGATGCCAACGCCGCGCGTCTGCATAACCTGCAAATGCATCGATGAAAAGACTCTCTGTTCTTCTACCCCGGACTGCGCAGAAAAACCCAAGATCCTGCAGCTAGCAGGCACGGACGAGCCACCCGACCAGTTGGACCCTAATTCTGACAAGTTCCGATGTCTGCCGCATACTATTTACAAGTAATTTTTGCCTCTGCTTTATTGATCACGATTCGCTTAATTCAATGCGAATTCTCTCATTTGCACGCAGCTTCGCTTGCGTATTGTTACGAGTAAGCTTTCTATTAAATTAACGAAAATTTTGTAAATCGGATCAGTTATTGCCCCTTACAACTCAAATACAAATATCTTTATTAGCCAACCATTTTCACAATATACAAGCACTGTGGACTTAGCGTCATATAGTATTAATAGTTATGTCAAAACGTTAACCGCATAGTGCATTGTTTTAAAACCTGATGCTACAACCGTACGAGTAGCACAATATCCTTCGGTATTACTACACCCTCCTGAAACTTTATACGAGTATGAAAGACAGATAATTTTTTTGATTTCCATTTACCTATTTATTTAGATAGATATATAAATTACTAGCTGTGGACCGCGGGTTTACCAGTGGTTAAGTGGTTAAAAATACCCTATGTGCTATTCCAGACTATGATCTTTGTACCAAATTTCATTCAGATCCGTTCAGCCGTTCTGGCGTAATTGAGTCAAAAACACCCATACACATTTTTGCATTTGTGATACAAGTGTGATTTGATTTCTATTTCAGAACAGACTGCAACAAGTGCTACTGCCAGGACGATGGTTCTCTACGTTGCACTCAGAAGACCTGCCTCAACTACTCCCAGGTTAAGCTGCTAGAGAAGCAGCGGGAGTATCTGGAGAGACACGGCTTGTAGAAATGTAGACCCTCCAGCTTTGCAATAATTCTACTATCCAATCGTTAATTAATTGCCTCAAATTGAAACATGCCAGAAGTGTCAAAAATAGACAATTCTTTAACAATTTATAAGCAATTGCTTATGTAGAATCGAAGCGTAGAGCTGTTAGATTTTAAAATTGAAAAATGGCAATAAGAATCGGAAGCAGCGATGTATGTACAGCACTTTAAGAATTTTGGCACTTGAGTGAGGACGCTGATGTCGCTTTGTTAGGATAATCTCCATAAATTAATGGGGTAAAAGAAAGTAACTATCAGAAATATAATATTTTGTAGGATTTATAGGTATTAGGTATAATATGTCAATATTATAGAATACATCACTGAGCTTCCCAATTTCTGAATTTCAATCGTTAGTTCCGATTTTGGCTACGATCCAAAAGATTTTTGTAGGTCTGTAGCACGTATGTAGTCACATCTTACCTATTTCTCTTTGTCTAAATATTTGGCACTGTATAGTACGTCTTTTTCTCTTTCTTCCTTATTCTATTTCTCTTTATCGCTGATGCTTTGAACACAACAACGACGAAAACGGCTCGAATTCTGGACTTCTCAAATAAGGACTAAGTTATTATAATCCACTTATCTTTAGATTGAATTTAATGTGGTTAGTTAAATAACATTAAACGGCAAATAAATAAATTGCAAATACAAGTGCTGTTTTATTTAAAATATTGCTTGTTTTAGTTTACCTACATAATTTATCACCTACATACATAATTACAGGTCCTGTGAGCTGTAAATCTCGAGGCCAATCTCTGTTCTCCTCTACAGGTTACATAACTCAACCGCAACCTCAACTTCAAAACTGCGGAGCTATGATTTTTTTAGAAAAGACAAATTTAAAAAAAAGACAAAAACTGACTAGACAAATATAGTTTATACCTACTCACAAAATTTCAAGAGAACCGATCGGTTAAAAAAAAAATTAAAAATAATGCTGCTATAAATTTCGCTAGATCAGCTAGTGTCAAAAATAACCCATCCCTTGATGTTAAGCTTTAGAGGAGTGATTTACTAAAGAATTTGTCGTTATAGGATATGGACGTAGTAAGAGTGGTCAATATGGGATGTATCAAGCTAAACAAAACAACCCAAATGGAGACAAAAGCATAAATAAAATCACTTGAACTAATATCTAGTGTATTTCCGCTTTAACGTCGTATTAAGTACATCAAGAAATATGATATTTTTTTAATAGGAATTACATAAAATTAATTACATGACATTTACTGGAAAACTTCATACAAATTGATATTTGAATCTAATTTAAACGTTATACAATTTGATATTTAAACTAACGAATTTAACAGACCTAATAAAATGAAATGTACTAAAAAAACTTTATACAATTTGAAATATAAAGCTAATTTAATAAGGAATTTAATATAAAATAATGTCTTGAAATTTATAACATTTTTTTTTTCAAAAAATTAATACTATTAAAATATTATATGTACAGTAAAAAAGCAGTAAAAAAATCCCTATGCTTCGAGCACTTCGTCGACACCTGTTTCGCCTCTACACGAGGCATCCTCAGGACGTGTTGACTCTCCGAGCGCGTGGCCGAGAATCTATGTATTCATAGATCCAAGACTTCGCCGATGTGAAGTGGAGACAGGAGTGCCTACTTAAAAATCCTGTTGGACCTTTTATAGGTATCAAGTAGGAAAACCACCTAAGCCTTAAAATATATGAATACGAGCATATATAAAACAAAACAACTGTCGAACTAACCTATCTTCATAACAAAGTAACGGTCAATTTAGCAAACAATATTAATTGGCTCCAACTGCCGTCATCCATGAAATAACTCTAGAGAAATTAAAAGAAACATAATGTAAAAGTACATGCTGGGCGGAGCATGTTGATCTCACTAACTTTGCTAAGTTTGCTGCATCGATTACCATATGGGATCGCACTCTTCCGTAAGTTATGGCAAAATCCATATTTCTATACATAGTTATATACCTAATAATACTGAAAACGCGAAAGTGTGTTTGTTGCTTTGTGGGTCTTTCATACAGCAACAGAGCAATTGATCGACATGTTTTTATTTACATGCACATATTCCAAAGATCGTAAAATTATTTTTGAAATTAATAGTTTCTGAGGATCTTTATGTATAGGTACACAGGGTAAAGCTAATCCTTGATTATTGAATTTAATCTCTTATAAATTGAAAGTTTTAATTTCCAATAGATACGTGTATCCCACGCTCCCAGTTTCACATGAATGGGCGGCTTTGTGTCTGTGATGCAATGGGACGATGGACCGAAGCCCACTGTGAGATCAGCCGCCGCCAGACCTGCAAGCCCGGACAGATCGTCTGGGAAGACTGCAGTCAATGCATCTGCCAGGAAAACGGACACATGCTGTGCACAAACATTTTGTGCGGCGAACAAGTCACGACCAACCCGAGTCAGCTAACCAAAACGATTGACATGCAAGGACTGTGGTGTATACCGTTCATGTCTTATTACGTTAACTGTAGTCTTTGCGTTTGTCCAGTGTCGGGGAACATGAACGAGGCCCGATGTGCCAGTGACGCCACCTGCCCCTTCCGAGGTGTCACGGATTACTTGGCAGCTGTCAAAAGCAATGTCTGCATCCCGAAAGTTATGTACCTCTTCCCTTGCCTCCATTGCCTGTGCTCTGATGAGGGATTCTTCATTGTCAGCAAGTGTGTTGAGACTTGCCAAAAAATGGTTCATGATAGTGCTCGGAGATGCATACCAAATACATTTTATAGGAAAGATTGTAACGTTTGCTTCTGTCCAGAGAACAGCATAACGAATGATATAATGTGCACTAAAGCTATTTGCAGCCCCCAAGTTGCGTTCGAGTCTTTAGTCAGTTTGAGAAATAAAACAAGAAGATGTCAACGACATACGTTTACTGGGAGAAAATGCTTCTTCTGTGAATGCTCTCTAAATGGCACTGTTAATGAAAATTCTTGCCTTCCATCAGAATGCCTGTCCATCGATAACTATGAATATAATTTCAAGAAATCGACTTGTAGTTTCGGAGAAATGATGCCCAAATGCGTAGATTGTTTTTGCCTCCGCAACGGTGCTACAGATCCGGAGTACTGTACTGAATGTACCGATGAACAAAAACTTAAAATACTGGACGACGTTGTAAAAGACAGTTTTAGCAATCACCATTGCCTCGACAGAAAAGCTATAAGGCAAATCGAGATGAATGAGGAATGTGAACCAAATTCTATTTTCAAAGACAAAGGAAGGTATTGTTTATGCCCTGATGATGGCACTGTCAATTTTCAACTATGTACAGCTGTAAAAGAAGAGCTTCATGTAGAAAAAACAAAAATTAGCATTAGAGGAAACGCGGTCGTTGACATAGATTTTAACGTCAAATGCGAACCCAATACCTTTATAGAATTTGGTTGTAATACATGCTACTGTCTGAAGACTGGACGAGTAGATCCAAAGTGGTGCACTTACGATGACTGCGAAAGCAAAAGGATAGTTTTAGAAAAACAAAAAAGAGAATGGAATGAAGTAAAATCGGTTGATGGAGAATGTACTCCCGGAGCCATTTCAAAAAAAGAATGCAACTTTTGCATCTGTCCTGATAACGGCAAGCTCAAAGACAGGGCTTGTACCAAAAGCAGTTGTGCCGCTGTACCGAGTAAGGTCATGAACGCACTGGCATGCGAACCTTTGAACTATTACACCGTTGATTGCAACATCTGCTACTGTCCAAAGAACGGAATCAAAAATGTCGCTAAATGCACTAAAAACACTTGCGAGAAATCGTTCTTGAGAAGCGATGTTTGCGTACCAGGAAGACTTTTCAGCGAAGAGTGTAATGTTTGCGTCTGTCCTTCAAATGGGAACAAAGCTGACCGAGTCTGTTCGAACAACACGTGTAATAACTCTGAAACTCCTTGGAAGAAAATCTTCCAGCTATCGCAAAGCCTGATGAGTTTCCAGAAAGGAAGTTCAACTCGGAATTTGGAGTTATGCTTTCCTGGTGAAGAATTTGTGGTGGGGTGCAAGGTTTGCCTCTGTCCAGACATGGGGTTGAGGGTTTACGCAGCTTGCACGCACATGCTTTGTGACGAAGAAAGGCATTTTCAAGAGGTAAGGCAAACACTTAACAGAGATTATGTATGGCAGACATTTTTCTTCTTCCTAAAAAAACTCGTATTTTAGAAACTGCTGCAAAATAATTTTAAAGATGACGTCAACAGACTTGACTTCGTTTTCGTTGTGAACTCACTAAACGAAACTTAGTGTTATCGCTATGGTGTACTAATAGAAACACAAGAAAGAGACAGCATGAATCTAACGGTGAGAACGGTGGTAACGAATTTTAAGAAAACATAACTAATGTACAAGTAGAAGAAAGAGCCACCCATCTGTTTACTCAATGAGATGTGTTTTATACGAAAATTTGTAGGTATTGCATTGGATTCGTATTAACTAATTGTAATATAAACAAATGGCTCAGGTGTAAAATTAGTTTATAATTTTACAGTTCACAAGTGAGATGGAAAACTCAAATAGCAGGACAAGGAGAGACGAAAATTGCTTTGAGGACAACGCCAATGCGACAGTTAAAGAGTGCACTCCTGGCTCCATGTATATCATCAGGTGAGCAACTCTTCTCATTCTCCGCGCACGGAGGTGCCAGGAGCGAGCTTTTGTAGTTAATGAAAACTTATTTCGTTTTCGTTTGGCTTACACCTAACCATCTTTCGTTTCCGCTACCCCTGGCACTTTATTGAAAAGTATGAAGCCAAACAGAAAGCAAATAGACGGGAGCACAATGGCAGATTACTGTCTATCATATAGTATGTAAATTATAATTTTTTGAATAAAAGCTTGTATTATTATGAAGCCAAACGAAAACGGAACATTGTTCGTTACTTTAAAAACTCATGCTAAGGGTGCTGGTGTCCGACTTTACCCGGACACGTCCGGCGGCTTTTTATAGTCGTTTCCGGCCAAATATTTATAATAGCTGGTAGTTCTACGAGTATGTATCTAGTTCTAGTATGACTTATTCACCATCAACCAATACCCAGCCATAATTCAATATGCGAAAACTGCTAAATGGTGTTTAATTAGTAATCTTGTTATTTATCACTGTATGTTTTCCGAATCAAAATAAATAAAACTAGATGAGATTGCACCATTTTTCGAGTTCCGTGCAATTTCATCTTTTATAAACTTACATAAACAAAAAATTACTCAAAGTACAGTTCCAGTACTTAGACTTGCAACTCCATAAACTTCGTCCTGATTAAGCAAACTGCGAGCGGCTGACTGTCCGTAGGTTGACTTTGTGTCGCGTATTGGGCAAACTCAATGTGGAGCAAGCGGTGTAAGCCAGCAATCTGCGAATCAGTCACTAGTCAGCAACCGATACGCCGTAAACTTACTACGCGCGTATTTCAGTATTATCTGCTCGCGGACACTCATACAAAAAATACAAAATACAAAAATATTTATTAATACAATATTTATTAATACACACAATATACAACATAAAGTTTGGCAATAGTCCTCGCACTAGGGCCAGCCTGTATCGCGGGAGACTGTAGCCGATTACATAATGAATGAGTAAAGAGGACTAACTACTATTAAGTTTAAACAAAAGAATACGCCTATCATTTAACGGTAGATTGTGCACCGAGGTTCAAAACAGTGTCTTAACTCGCTTACGGCTTATTGAACCTTGAGCGTAATGAAGGACTCTAGAGTTAACTCCCGAGCGTAGCAAGGGAGTTATGTAGAGTCCTGAGTGAAGCGAGGGGTTCAAGTCGCCCGAGACAAAGCTCTGCTTTATCCTAGAGATTAATACTCTCACACCTTCTCCGAGGCAATTAAAATTACTGTGAAGATATGTTACACTAATCACCAGCTCTGCACTTCTGCTGCGTTCATTTTTTTTGTGATGTCAAGTTTAATTTTCGTATAAATTCTTCTTACAGTGCCCGTATGCAAGGAGGGAAATTCCCTCCTCAGAGATCAGAGTGATCTGATCACTCCTTGCTCGGAAATTCCCTTGGGATTTTCATACAACTTTATGTCCCTGGGAGGCAATGCCTTGCTTTACGTTGAGACTACGTGATATGTAATTAGTCATTGTCCAGCAGGTAGTGTGAAGAGTATATAGAACGAACTAGAGGCAAACAGTCAGCCGTTAACAATTTGCTCAGTTAGGAAGAAGCCTTAAATGGAAAAATACAAGTTTTAAAATTTATTAATTTTAGGAGCAGTTCGCTTAAGTACAGTCACTATTATCTAAACAAAGTTTGGGTGTTGGATTTTTCCAGGTGTCAGCAATGTATCTGCCCATATATGGGTAACATCTTGCACTTCTGCCGGCCAATGCCAAGGGAATTCTACTGCGAGCAGGCCTACCCTGGCATCAACTTCTCGCCTAGACGAAATGGTGAAGGTAAACTGCTATATTTAATCCAGGGTATAAGATAACTAGCTAGCTCCATTACAAAGTTTACGTCAAATCCCGGTCGAAACGTTTCAATGTCGAGATATTACAAAAATACATAACTATTATTATTTATCGTCACGCCTTTCCCTCAAGGGGGCTGGCAGAGATATAATACAAGTAATACAACACCCACACTTCGCCGGGCGATATTCAGTCCAAATATGACAGGGGACGAGCCTGTCTACATATACCGTGCTCCAGCTCCTGTCATGTAGCAGATGACATACAATACGCACACATGTTCACACAATGCACAAATTCAATTCAATTTCTTTATTTGCTCGTCAATGGGTTACAATGATCTTAATTTAGGTTTGAACAGCCAATAACTACCTCACATTAGGTGTGCAAATTAATGATGTCAATAAAATGTTATGAAATTAAATAAAATGTCAAATAAAAACATATTTAAACACTTAAAAAAATGAAAATAATGAGAATGTTAGCAAAAAAACTTAATATTTATCGTGATAAATATGGTAGCGACACGATGCTTTGTCCAAGAATTCTTTTGTCGTGTAAAAACTTTCGCTCACTAGCCACTTTTTCAACTCCGTACTAAATTTACCAAAAGGCAAATCTACTATTCTGTTTGGAAGGGAATTATAAATTGGTGTGTGCCGTCGGCTGGGTTCGAATCCACTCCCTCTGGCTTGAGAGACGAGCTTTCTCCCAACTAGGCTGCTATCGCTTTATTATACCACGCATAAACTCCTTGGTCATTTCAGATAACACCACCACTACAATACCACCGCTCTCAAACAGCTCCTTGATCACGGACGACCAGCCTCCCCCACACCCACATACAGCATGGGCTTGCAACGCCACTGGCCATATGATGGACAAGTGCTTCATCTGCGAATGCAAAGGTGGTGTCATTATCCAGGAGCACTGCTTCAAGAGCGATCAGAAGACATGCGTCAACAACACTATTCCGACGTTTCTTAAGGAAAATAAACTGCCTACCTGAACGATGTTTAGTTTAGTTTTATTACTTTTATTGGTAGGTATACTCGTACCATATAATTACAACGTAACTAGTATTTTACGTGAGGGCGCAGATTGCAACGAGCCACGAGCCGCTAGGCTCTAGACTAGTGAATTATGAGAAGCGACATCTAATTTCATTCGCTTTTGAGCTAAACCTTGTGACTGGTTGATAATTTCTAAAAGTGTTAAACCTAGAGGCTCGGGCTGCACGCGGACACCGATCGTTCTGCCAGTATCGTGTTTCATTATAATTTTGTTTGTGATTATCCGCCGTCACTGGCCGCATCCGCATCCGCCGCTCTAAATTTGAATCAGACTTTTTTTTATTGTCACCAGTTAGTACGTGAAAAATTGTATTAAACTTTTGATGTACTTTGGACGTAAGAACGCCAAGACATTGCCGCAGGGTACGTCAGCTAACGGCTTTTCACAACTCTTACAAGTCGTATAACAGTTAAATCAATTAATTAACTCAAACAAGACCATTCACGCGTGTCATTAATCTCTGTCGGAGAGTCATAAACCTAGATCAATCCAATTAATGTTTGAATAACGTTTTTTGTCTTAAATTAATATTTGGTGCAGTCGCTTACTACCATGTCTGTCTGCTACGCTGCTATACTTTTTTTAGTAAGTCCTATCGCTTCACATCTTTATTCTACAGCCACTCCAGTACCAAGCACATGTAAGAATACTCATAAAAATTATAAATCTTTGGGAATGTATTTTTTCCTTCTTTTTTCTGTCCAACCTTCCCACACCGTTAGTCACCATGTGCCAATAAAAATGCAACTGGGAACAGCAAACTTAGGCAATACTTTGAAGAAAATACTAAAACCTAAGATCTCACACATGATAATAACTTTTGCCTTTGCAAATCGATTCCATCTTTGTGTCCAAATGCTATCAATAAAAATAAAAAACTAACAGTTCTTTGGATATTTCTACTTATAACAACTGTGTCGCTTTCCGCATCTTTTCCTCTTTCTGTCTGTATATCCACTAACTCCTCCTAAACCAATTATGGGGTCACCCAGACTGAAGCGGCTTGATCGCAGGTTGCGTCTGTCTGTGAGACCCTTAACGGTCTTGGATGCAGTTTCAGTTATATAACTTTTCACGCAAGGTTTATATGCACCGTGCAAAGATGTGGCGAGTCGCTAGTAGCTAATATTTCATACACTAATGCATATTTTTTACAGCCCATCTTCAACTAACTTCCAAGGCTTGTAATGTAGGTGATATCGCCGTTAACGATTGCAACAAATGCGTCTGCACATCTGATCACTTCTACAACTGTATTTCTAGACCATGCAACCGAACTGTTGATCAGAATCCTAAGAATAATGTCGCATGTGAACCCAATATGGTTTACATCAAAAGTGACACAGCGTGTCTCTGCAAAGAAGACGGCTCTTGGCCCCACGATACTTGCAAAGCCATATTCAATTCATTTCAAGAGAAGGATTCTAAAAATAGATGCGAACCCAACACGTTTTTAATCGTTGGCTGTAACGTTTGCAAATGTGGACTGGATGGCAAAATCAACAAACAGCATTGCACTAAAAATGAATGTAAAACCGATATTAAAAAATCAAGACGGTATATCAAACAAAATCAAGTTTACGGAAGCTGTGAATCTCAGAATTGGTATTCTCTTGCATCTTGCCAATTTTGCTACTGTATCCGTGAGAATAAACTAGTTTGTAACACAGGCAACGGGCATCCTAAAAAGCTACAATTAGGGTCTTACTCTCTAAGCATTTGTGGCAAAGACTTCATAAGAGATGCCATTAATTTAATACCTGATAGAGACGAAGCTTTGAGAACCAAATTAGTCAATAAGACAACTAATGAACCAGATATCTTAGAAACAACTACGGAGTTTCCAAAATATATTAAACCTAATAGCGAGAGCAATGAAAATATTGCTGAACGACAATTGTCAGAAGAATCGTTAGAGGAACAACGATTAGAACAGCAACACATACAAGAGCAACAAATAGCTAGGCACCAATTGGAACAGCAACAACTAGAGGAGCAACAAAAAGAACAGCAACAAATAGAACCGCAGCAACATCAGAAAAATGCAAGTGATGCTGAAGAATACGATACCGATTCTGATGAATCCAAATCTCAGCCACAAACTGGCAATGCCAAATCCAGCACCAGATTACCTTACGAAGAAGACGAGGCCAATCCAAGTTCAGAATCCGAAAATGAAACTCAGCCTGAGTTAAATCCTGACACCAACGCTGACCTATCGAAACCGATAAACTCAATACGCATTAATAAAGAAGATTCTTCAGTTCAATCGGCTACGGATGTCTTCCCGCAACACTTTGAGTGGCCCGATCGTGCTTCAGAAATTGGACATATTAACGAATCATTTAACTTAGAGGAAGTATTGAAGCCTTATCTGCCTGCGGTTCTAGATAAAGTTTTTCAAATGGCCTTGAGAAAATCCATGGTGTCGATTGATCCCCATTCTAATTGCACACCTGGGTCCAGTACTGTATTAAAATGCAACGCATGCTTCTGCTTGAAGAATAATAAGCTGTTGTGTACCAATAATGAATGTAAATAAATAAATTCAGAATTTATTAGCGTTTTACTGTATTCTATTATCTGGAGTCATTCTATTACCTGGAGTATTTTGGGTTTCGTTCTAATAATTATGCTAACTGTGAACGGCTAACTGTTTGCCAATCTTTTACGTATTTTAAATTGAGTGTCCGGACATCGCGTAATGTGTAAATTTTCAATACACAAAATGGCACCTTGAAAACAAGGCTTAGCCTTGCTTCGCTTAAGCCTGGTTTCGCTGTCAGTCGCTTAAACGTGCTAAAAATACTTCAGCTAAATACTTTTACATGTTTGTGCCATTTGCGGTGGAAACTTTAGGTCCGTGGGGCCCAGCGGCCCTATCTCTCTACAAGGACCTGGCTAGACGGTTGGTGGAGGCGTCAGGTGTTCAAAATGCTGTCATTTATTTCGGCCAGAAATTGAGCATTGCCATCCAGCGAGGCAATGCTGCTAGCATTCTGGGCACCTTTCCCTCTGCCAACGGGCTTTTAGATTAGAATTTAGTTATAGGTTTATGCATGTAAAATGTTTTTAGCAAATGTCATCAACGCTACTGTGGAATGAAGAGGCTTAGATTGAAATGACGGTATATGTTTTCGATTATTTTTAATAGAACGTTGATAAACATACATAATAAACAAATATAAGTGTCGATGCGGTGCCACTAGAGGTATAAAAGCTTGATTTTTAATGAAACACAACATCTCTTCCTGTATGCAGTTTGCGACGTATCGCACGGCTCTCGTTGCGTTCGATTTGCATTTTGTTTGGTACAGTTCGCCGCGTGTTCAACATTGAGCTTTCTGAGTCAAAGTCAGCCAGCCGCAGTTAGCCAGCCACAGTTAGCTTGTAATCGCTGATATTGATCAGAGCTCTCTTTTTTATCTGTTTTTTTTTTTTAAATAATATTATTTAAAGATTAAGTTTGTTATCGGAAAGATTTAGATTTTTAGTTAAGTTTAAGTTTGTTTGTTATCGTTATCGGTTATCGGCGATGTACTCGTCTACATTAGCGGTCAACTCGTTGCCTTTCCGCGGAGTTGTCGTGAGCGATAATTCGCCCGATACACCGCCGAGTGCCGAACTTACCAGCTACACTTGTCGCGATAGCCCGAATTATCGCCGAATGCCGCTAATATAGCCGTACCATCATAGACTTTCGTATTAGTATTGGTATGATAGTCAATTAATGCATTATTTTTTTTTACTCAGAAACAAAAACTACAAAATCATTTGTTAAGATTGCATTAGATAGATCGAAAACGTGTAAATCTAATTCTAAATTCATGTGTAAAATTAAAAGTCATAAAAGTAAAACTCAATTAATATTTGCAGTCTCTTTCATTGCTTTGCAAGGCGTGCATGAAACATGATTACAAATTCCTTGAGTTGAAGATAAAAATGAACAAACATGTATTCTTTGTACTATCTCTAAATTTTCAGTATGGATTTATGTATATCCATGAAAAACGTAAGTAGAGCAATTCAAAAATTACTTTCATATACCAAATGACATAGAATAGGGAATCTATCACTATCCCATCATCCCATCACAAATATAATAAACTACCTTAACTACCCTTACTATTATAATAAACGCTGTATAGCCTTAGGAAAGTTATACAGTATTTGTCTTTATGTGCGACACACATCGGGATAGCGATCGACGATTGGATCATGCAAAAAAACCGTCGTAGTGTTTGATGGGATGTTTTTCGAGTGTAAGTATGTGTGTAAGTATGAGGTTTCTTTGGCACGCCCTACAGTCTAAAAAGCTTGATGTATTTCGAAATGCGAGGTGTCATTTGAATCGTCTTGATAGCTCAGATCAACCTATAGGAAAAGATGGAACACTGCGTTATATCTCGCTGAAGCCACTTCCTTTTTAACTTGTGTGCGTGGTAATGCCATGAAATTGAAACATAAAAAACATTTACGATTGCACGAAAACTAATATTAATTCCCAAACTCTACGTTAGCCATTTCTACTCCAATAAGTACACAACCTTAGTAGATTTAATATTCTAAAACTGCACATATTTGTAAGAGTTTAATGTTACGTCTTTTTCAAAATTTACTTGTAAAAACTGCACCGTTTTTAAAAATTACCTCAAAATGTAGTCTTAGCCACACTTTTATAATGCACTATGTATAATATATACACAAAACTATGTATTCCCTAAACCAATGCAGATAATGTCGAGGTAAGAATGACCAAGCGAGTAGCGTAGTTTTTTTGCGTCAATGTGTGAGTGTTGTGTACTTATACGACAGGAGCGTAGTTTTTGGATAGTTTTTGGCTTCACCCAAATCATACGCTGTGCGCAATCTCATCCTCTAGGTTGATCTGAGCTTGATAGTGGAAGTGACATAGGGTTCAACATTTTGCAACCGGATTGTTTTGATTTTATTTTAATAATGTTATTAAGAGGTAGCGAGTGCATGACTTTCCTTACCTGGTGATGTTTTTTGACCGTAAGCCTTATGTTCCAGCTGTAGCCGGGTCTATATGGACGCAGCCCTGCAACCAGCACTCGCGGATCTTGAACGACTGCAACTGGTGCCGCTGTTCATCCCAGAGCCGGTATGTTTGCGACGCGAGAGTCTGCAGTGAGGTCGACATGTTCGGACACTTTAACGGTACGGAGTGTTTAGATATTCTACTAGCTGTGCCCCGCGGCTTCACCCGCGGTCCCAAAGGAACTATAATGTTTTCGGGAAAAAAAAGTACTTGCCCTATTTCCTTTTTGGCACCTCTGCTAACGTATACTTACGTATGCAAAATTTCATGAAAGGGTAACAAACAAACTCACTTTTGTATCAACAAGCAAGGAAGTTCGTATAGGCCGAGTAGCTAGCCCTAATCTCAGAGTTTCTGGGCCTCTTACTTTTGAATTTATAATATTAGCTAAGATTAGGCATGAACGTAGAAAGCTGAAACCATGGTATAATAATATACTCCTCCATTCAGAAACACGTAGTGACGTCAATCGATGCTTATGCAAGACCGAAATAAGTCATTTACAACAAGTTCGAAAGAGACGGATGACGATGGCGTTATTATGTGTTTGCTGAATGCTAGAGACCTTTTTTTTTGTATTATGGCCGAAACGAATTATTTCACCTAATTTTGTGATACAAAGCTGGACTAATTAACAAAAAATTATTTGCCTTAAAATCAGATCCACGGATTTGTTTTAATTTACTTTTAAGAAATGTATGAGAAATATCTCCAATAAAATATGTGTACAAGTCCTTACTCCCTTAGAATAATTCTAAGCCTCCTCCAATCATGGATGTAGAAAAAACGCAATAAAGTTATTGGGTCGAATTCTGTGATAAACTCTGACCATATCTGTTATTGACCATGGCTGGTTTACATCGATCAAATGATTATTATACGTATCCAACCATTATTTTTATTTACATTATTTGGTTTCAGATGCCATCAAAGAAATAAACGTTGGCATGGAAGGGCATGGTGCATGGCGAAGCGGTCAGACAGCGTGTGAACCCGGCGTGCACTATCAACGCGGAGAACTCCTCTGCGTCTGCTCTGAAGATGGAGGCTGGCCCAATCCCATCTGCCGAGACACCTTCCGCGTCCTACATCCGGTGCAAGTAGTCTCAGACGCACAAACTTTTATAACCCAGCAGTGCGATCCAGGAAAGCTATACCTCATAGGCTGCAACGTCTGCTTCTGTCCTGCCGATGCTGTACCCAACCCTAAATTCTGCACCAAAAAAACATGCATTAAAAACGACCCCGTTTTCGGCATGCCCAAAGAGAGAGCCGTCGAAGTCACTGAGGCTTTCGTTCAATGTGAGCCAGATTTCAAATACAAACTCGGGTGCAAAAGCTGCATTTGCCTCAATAACAATAGACTGGTTTGTGATAATTGCACCAGCACCCACACAGAGACGATCTGCAGCAATAGAGAACCAGGCGAAATGTTTAACAGGGATTGTAATATATGCCAATGCGACAAGAACGGTCTAGTCTATTGCACTGTGAAACACTGCCTCAAAAAAAATCCAAGACTTAAAGAAGCTATTGTCCAATCAGAGTTTTCACACGCGGCCACGCCTTTGAACGATCTCAATTGCATCCCAGGAACTAAATACGATAAAGATTGCAATACCTGTTATTGCTTCCAAAGGTTCGGCGTGAAAAAGTTTGCCTGCACTCTTGAGAACTGCTCCAAAACAGTTTTCCCAGAAGATTGCGTTGAAGGTTCCACGTACAAAATGAACTGCCTAGAGTGTCAGTGTGGAAACTACAATGGCAAAAAGATGGAGATATGTCAGGAAGATGCTCAATGCAGGAAACCAGCTAACGTGGAGTTGATGCAGCTGACAGAATTAAACGGATACTGCGAGCCTCTGCATCTTTACAAAAGTGATTGCAACACTTGCAAGTGCCTCACTGATGGTAGGACAGCGCGGTGTACAGCAAATATCTGTCAGAGGAACCCTAATGATGAAAACGAATATACTCCGAAGTCCATTCCGGTGGAAATCGTACCAATCGTGAGAAACATTGGACCTTGCGAGAAGGGCTCAAGATTCAAAATAGATTGCAATATGTGTTTCTGCCTGATGAACGGAGATGTGGTCTGTACAACGGAAGATTGTTGATAAAACCATTGATTACTAACTGTTCTTTGTTTTGTTTCCTTTGATAAAATATAACTATGACGCTGAAGCAATTAGGTACATTATTATGGGTCACTTCGGGTTATCTTTAAACTCAGAGTTATCTGCTCATCAGAGGTTAAACTGATAAGTCCTCTTAGCCCAGAAAGGGTTAGAAACTAACCTAGTGTTAACACAATATTTGAGAGAGTGACTATTGTAACATTTTAGCTCTGAGTCCAGTTAAGTTGAGTCGGAGAGTAGAGTTGAGTCTGAGTAGCCCTACGTTAATGAATTTAACTCCATATCTTCTGCAAAAGGCTTTAGTATACCATATTGATCGCTTTCCTAGTAATCAGTGTCGTATAACAAAGAAATGTTTAGACTGATGCAGGGCCGTATTTAGGGGAGGACAGGTGGAGCTACAGCCCTGGGGCGTTCACAAATTCTGACTGACAATTTTTCCGTTTTATTTTTTTTGGATTTTTACTTAAAATATTTACACAGTTGTACAAATATAAAGGCATGCTCTTAAATAGAGGTAATAATAAATAAATATTCGGGACACTTGCACACACGGTCGTCTGACCCCAAACTAAGCAATATTGTATTATAGCTGCTAGTCACTGATATACCTACATATTTATTTAACAATATGTTAAACAATCCATGTTAATATTCATAACAATTTATCCATATTACTTAGTTCACACTCGGAAGTTCAGTGTTCGATTCCTCGTCGCGAGTCGTCTATTATTTTTTTCCATTTATATTTGATAATATTATTATTATGTGTACATTCATATTATTAAACCAAAAAAATAAGTAGTTATTATTGATTTCCAAGAGGCTTTCTTTAAGTGGTAAAAACAAACATTTTATCACATAAAGAAATTTATTTAAGTACCAACGCAAAATCTTTGCAACTATTACGGTCATATTATTTCCCCGAAGACTAGGGAATCAAAAAAGCAGTTATTTTACAGACTTTTTGTTTTTCATTTAGTTCGGAAAATAATTTGGGGCCTCCATTCTTTTGTTGCCCTCGGTCCTCCGCACCTTTAAATCCGGCCCTTGATAGATGTTTAAGTAAGTATTCACATATTATGGGTAAATCTCTTCTCTCGATGTTGGCTGTGGTATGGTATATCCTGTTATGTAATTCAGTATGTACATAGTGATTCATTTATAAAGTGACTAATAACGAATAACGAATCGGTACTTAATTAGTTATTATTGTTGAAACAAAGAGGAAAATCTGTCATTCCTTAAAAATATGGAACGCAATACGCATGTATTTTATTAAATTAAATTGAATATTTTTGAACAAAGTGTAACAATTGTGTTGGAAATGGAGATGAGTGAGATCACTATGCGTAAAGAGAGCAAAGGTATGTTGTGTAGGCTTCGATAAGGGGCCTTATTCAGAGATTCGAAATTTCCATCTCACATTTTTTGTTGCTCGTGTTTAAAACGTCATAGGTGTGAGAGTGACCAAGATAAAATCTCATCTCATCTCACGCGCAGGAATAGCCCCCCAGTACCCTTCAGTTCTAATAGTTAACGAAAACTTTTTTCGCTTTCATTTGGCTTAATACATTTAACCTACTTAGTCAGGTGTTCAGAATGCTGGCATTTATTTCAGCCAGAAATTGAGCATTTCCATCCAGCGTGGCAATGTTGCTAGCATTCTGGGCACCTTTCCCTCTGCCAACAGGCTTTTAGATTAGTTCTAGTTTTTAGTAAATAGTTTAAGTTTTCTTTAATTTTCTGTTTTTATTTTAAGTTATGTACATATAAATACCTACTTAGTCTCTTAACGTTTCCGCTAAGTGCGCTTGACTAAAATGCACATATGCCGTCAAATAAGCGAAAAAGTTTACGTAACTATCAAAATCCATGGTTGGGCTGCTACAGATGTATTTCTAATCGAAGTGTGTAGGATTTTTTTAAATTTCTATACACTTCGATTAGAAATGTGTAGGACCAATCAATCAAACCCCTCCAGTCGGTTTGTACCACTTCCTACCTTGGTCCATTTCCAAAGTAGTCTACTTGACACGAAAAGTAAGAAAACCGGAAAGTATTGAGAAAATAAAACGTTTTTTTCACCTTTATCGTTTATGACGGCTAAATATTGTTAAAGGAAGCTATTAAAAGCAATAAGAGCCATTATTAGTAACTTCTTTTTAGATTTTTTTTGTGCAAAATTTTATTTGTAATACGCTTTGGTTACCTTCAATAACAATGTAATAAAATATTAGAAGTAAATGTTGACACAATTCTAATTTTCGTATCGAAATAAAACTTCGATAAACATATCGTCACGCCGAGGGGGCAGGCAGAGGTGTAATACAACACCCACATTTCGCCGGACGATATTCAGTCCCAAATGTGACAGGGGGCGAGCCTGTCGCCGTACACCGGCTCCAGTCATGTAGCAGATGACATACAATACGCACATGTTCATACAATGAACAAATTGGTGCGTGCCGTCGGCTGGGTTCGAACCCGCTCCCTCCGGCTTGAGAGGCAGACCTTCTCCCAACTAGGCTGCCATCGTTAAAACTTCGATAAAACAAGATTTATCTATTTATTTTTGGTATTTCGAAGCTGATCTAAAGATGGAGTTCGGATGTGGAAAGCGTGCATTTTTATTTGTGTTGAAATTACGTAGGTACTATTTGTATTCAAGTTTGAATGAAAACTGAGAATGTTGTGTAATGTGTACCTATTTTTTTGCAACATATATATATATAAGTAACATATATACGAGTATAAGTAATATATATACATATATGTTGGCATGGGGTAGGCTGAAAACCAGCTCTGCGTGGTCCACGCAGAACAGTGCTGAGCCTACTCCAATTGCCAAAACAATTTTATCATTAAACTCAGTGTAGGTGTAATGATATAAGTATTCATAGTTTTTTTAATGTGTTATTAAGTCATAGGTTTTGGCAATAAATAAATTTTAGTTTTTAATGTTTTAATACATGTAGTCACTCAATAATTTATTCCAAGATGCTGTCAATGAATGTGACACTACTTCTGAGGAAGAGACGGAGATGGAGTCCTCAACTGCGGACGAGTCGACAACTGATGACGACTACTGGGAGCAAGATAGATCTGAAATTGAATCGATTTATGAAAATGATCCGGTTTCGCATGTGCTATGTGATTCTATGTGAGTAATCTGTTTAATAATAATGTTAAGGCGGGTAGTGTTCGTCGAAACGAATATTCCACACGACGTGAACCTCGTGAACGCTGAGAAGGACAAACTCAAATACCTTGACTTGGCTCACGAGGTAACCCCCACAGTTTCTTGCCTGTTCTTCTGAGTAGAGGCACTTTATCCGAACAGGCTAACGAGTCTATTTAAAAAAACTTTGACGTTCTTATGTGTATCTTTGATACCTAAATTGAATAAAAACATTTTGACTTTGACTTTGACACCATGACTCGGTGATCATTATCCCTATAGTCGCCGCGGTAAACGATCATATAGCCTCGACAGTTGAAGAGGCTTACGATAGAAGTGTGGGTAAAGCTCAAGATATAAGTGGAATTAATAATTTAATGTAATATTTAATGTAGACTCGACTTGACTAATGTGACTGCTGATTATTATTTTTATTTATTGTATGTTTTTATTGTTATTTTGATTGGATTATTATGTTAGTATTTTATTTTTATTATTGTATTACTAATTGGAATTTGATTATTGTGACTTGACTATTTGAATTATTAATTCTAAAATTTAACTTGATTTTATAATTGTTACTTATGTATTTACTTGCGGGTTTAATTTCCTGAATAAATGAATTTATTATTATTATTATTTAATCCTAGCCACGACTATTGTCAGGTGTATCCTAAGTCTACAGCCCTAACCACCGGTAGCTTGGGCTCTGCGTCACTGCCAGCAGCACTCTAATTTCTTATAGTATAGTTATATAATAATACTTACCGTAAAAAACTCAAAAATTAAGAAGAAAAGTACCTACCCGAGAATGTACCTAATAAAACATTTAATGTAATAAAAAATGTTCTGGACAGTTTTGCACATGCACACATTCGCCTTACCACAAACTAAGCAAAGCTACTACGGCTGCCACAGACTGATGTGCATACATAAATATTTTTAAATACATACATAAATAGATACACCCAGACATAGAACAAACATAAATATTCGTCACATAAATGTTTTGCACTATGTAGGAATAGGACCCACGCCTCCAAGCTCAGAAGGCAGAGATTTATTTACAAAAACTTTCTATACATATATGCAAACACCAATCCGGTGTACACTGGATCCCACACTACATAAGGGACCTGTGTCGTGGCCAGGTTATTTATGTTTTCTATTCTCTATTCCTCTATTTATATGATACCTCTTTCCCAACGCTGTTTAGGGTTCCGGCGTACAGGCCATTAAATCGCTGTGATCATCCCGGAGGTAGTCTACCGACCTACCGCCTGACTACCGGCGGCTACATAATACATAAATTGGTGTTATTAGATGCAGCTAGGCTATACCCAATAGTGGTGTTTTTTACGATTTTATTTATTTTATTTTATTTTTACATTTCAGGTCAACCAACGACCTTACAATAACAGAATAGTAAATTTAATTAATAGGTCCTTACGTATGAAATTGGCGTTTTGTCGTACTGATCAATTTGATCTGAAATATCTCCTCTTTGGTTAAGAATTCGAAATTCAAATTAATAAATTCATTTAGCTGGTTTTTTTTTCTTTGGAATACAGTCATTCATTTGTTATTTTCCTCATTATTTTTTCTTTGGCGTCGCTTATTACCGCGCAATGGAAAACATGAAATATCGGTATATTTACGAGTACGAGTTCTACCGTGGCACCAGTGCTGCAGAAACAGCTCGAAGAATTAATGATGTGTACGGCGCTGGTGTCGCTAAAGATAGCATGGTACGTTTTTGGTTTCAACGTTTTCGTTCTGGAAATTTCGACCTTAAGAACCAACCCCGTGGACGGCCGGAGATCAAAGTGAAAAACGAAGAATTAAAGGCTATTGTGGAAGCGGATCCATCACAAAGCACTTCAGAGATAGCAGCAGGCTTCGGGGTAAGTGACAAAACTGTATTAATCCACTTGAAGCAAATCGGGAAAGTAAAAAAACTCGAACGATGGGTACCTCATGAATTGAGTGAATCGAACTTGCAAACACGGGTCGCCTGTTGTGTTACTTGCTCAACCGACACAATAATGAAGGGATTTTAAATCGAATCATTACTTGTGATGATAAGTGGATATTGTACGATAATCGAAAGCGCTCATCGCAATGGCTGAACCCTGGAGACCCAGCCAAATCCTGCCCTAAACGAAAATTGACTCAGAAAAAGTTACTTGTAAGTGTTTGGTGGACTAGCGCCAGTGTCGTTCACTACAGCTTTCTTAAATTTGGCCAAACGATTACGGCAGATATCTATTGTCAGCAACTGCAAACCATGAAGGAAGAACTAGCTGTTAAACAACCGAGATTGGTCAATCGCTCTAGGCCACTGCTGCTTCACGACAACGCAAGACCACACACTGCATAACAAACAACCACTAAGTTAGCTGAGCTACAATTGGAATGTCTGCGACATCCACCGTACTCCCCGGACCTTGCTCCAACAGATTACCATTTCTTCCGGAATTTGGACAACTTCTTACAAGGAAAAAAATTCCACTCCGATGCAGCAGTCCAAACCGCCTTCAAAGAGTTTATTGATTCTCGCCCCCATGGTTTTTATAGTAAAGGGATCAATGAACTACCCATGAGATGGCAAAAGTGCATAGATAACAACGGTGCATACTTTGATTAATTAAATATATTTTACAAAAAAAAAACGACTTTTTATTCCTCCCGTACAAAACGCCAATTTCATACGTAAGGACCTAAAAAAAGTCATTTAGAGGGAGACACTTCTAAGAAATATAGTAGAAAAAAAAAGGAATTGACGCACAAATAGAATGATTAAATAAATAGAATTGAAGTAGACGTAACAAAAAAATGAAATAATAAACAACGCAAAATAATAGATTTTGAAAAAAGAATGAACTAAAAAAAAAAATGTACATAAAGATAAATAGATAGATAAAGCATAGTATCAGTACTCACTAACAAAAAGAAAATATAAGAAATTTTATTTGTATCACAGCTTAAATTTAAAGCTACTGTTACGGTTATACGCCACAGAGTTTTACAGAGTGTCTTTATTTATTTATTATTTTACTAGCTGTCAACCCGCGACTTCGTTCGCGTTTTGAGCTATCCTATCTCTCAAGTTGGATCGAACTGCACATGGTGTGCGAATTTTATTATAATCGGTTAAGTGGTTTAGGAGTTCATTGAGGACAAACATTGTGACACGAGATTTATATATATTAAGATGGAAGAAACAAAAGACGGACGATTTGCTCATTTGTTCAAAAAAAAATGTAAATCATTATTTTAATGGTTAATCGGGACGCAAGTTCAAATTGTTGGTAGTATCCATCGATTTATATACTGCGTACTAGACTGGATCATCCGAAACAAACTTTCGTCCACGCCAGTGCACTGAAATCCTTGTACCTTTCATAAGTGTGGCCCACCCGACACGCCGTGCGGTGTACGTGTACGGACCAGCGCGCGGCGCTAATCCTGCGATTAAGCAGGATTTTACTAGAATCAGTGTGGACCTGCACGGACGTAAGTTAGCAATTTAGTCAACGCTGCAGCAAACCTGCGGTCAGCCCACGGTTGACAGGCCTATTAAGTTGCGTAACGGTTTTTGCTTGGTTTAGCTTCTCTAGTACGTAGTACTTTAATCTCGTTGCTGTATCAGTGTTGATTGAATCATAGACCAATGATACTATTAGTCAATGACTGAATACAGCAGCTCAGCGCAGCAGCACCAGCAGCTGTGTATTTGAATATCGAGCGACCTGCCACTATTCCGAAACTAGGTACTATCTAAAATAAAAATAAATAATTCGAGACACTTGCACCCACGGTCGCCTGACCCCAAACTAAGCAAAGCTTGTACTATGGCCGCCAGAGACTGATATACATACTTAGATATTTTTAAATACATACTTAATTAGACATTAACACCCAGACAAAGAACAACCACAAATGTTCATCACATGAATGTTTGCCCTTGGTGGAAATCGAACCCACGCCCCCAAGCTCAGAAGGCAGGTTCACTACCAACTGAGCCACCGAGGCAGTCAATCTATTATATAATCTATTATATATCTTATATTATTTAATCTATAATATAATCTATTCGATAATATCGGGAATACACTTAATTATCGAGATTTAAATAGTCAAATGTTAATTTTTTTTCAGTGAATGTAGCAGTGAAGTCCGGATAGCATGCCATAAAAAACTGCCTCGCATATACTTAAACCAAACTTCAAGCACTGGAAAGCCGAAACGTTCCCACAAAGCTGCTCGTATACTAAACACTCAACTAATGGGAGCTATATCATCCGGCCACGTCGAGGAAGTTAAAAGGTCTTCATCCTTAAGACTCTAATCTCAACATAACACATAACATACCGTCACGCCTTTCCCCCAAATGGGCTGGCAGAGGTGTATTACAACTCACACCCTTCTCCAGACGCTTTTCAGTCCCAAATGTGACAGGGAGCAAGCGTGTTGCCATGTTGGCTTCAGTTATGTAGCAGATGACATACAATACGCACATAAGTTCACACAATGAACAAAATGGAATCGCGCCTGCTCCCTCTGGCTTTAGAGACAAGCCTTCTCCAACTAGGCTATCATCGCCTCATCATCTGATATCATATTTTCATTTTGACACATACTTTATGATGTTGTGAAGATATAGGAAATCAGTGGGTGAGCTGACACAGGACCGAAAAAGGATAAAGAGGAATACTATGGGTATACTATACTGCTGGGAAACTGGTTGATTACTTTTATTCAATTCAATTTACATACATATCGAAATTTACATACATACATACATATCGTCACGCCTTCCCCCGAGGGGGCTGGCAGAGGTGTTATACAACACCCACATTTCGCCGGACGATATGTCCCAAATGTGACAGGGGGCGAGCCTGTCGCCATACACTGGGCTTCAGTTATGTAGCAGATGACATACAATACGCACATATGTTCACACAATGAACAAATTGGTGCGAGCCTTCAGCTGGAATCGCGCCCGCTCCCTCTGGCTTTAGAGACAAGCCATCATCTCATCATTTGATCTCATATATTTTCATTTTGACACATACTTTATGATGTTGTGAAGCAATAGGAAAGCAGTAGGTGAGCTGACACAGGACCGAAAAAGGATAAAGAGGAATACTATGGGAAACAAGTATTAAGCAAAGAAACAAGTTAACTAGATAGTTCACTAACTTATCGCTTGTGAGGAATCAAAGGACTGTTCAAGAAAATAGCAAAGGCAACTTTGGACGCCCTTTGCACCATCGTTTATGATAGAGGCAGGCTTGGCTCTTGCTATTTATTTCTAACTCAACTACGGAACCCCATCATGAGCATGTTACGTTTTCAGGTTACTTGATGCTAAAGCGAACCCGAATACAGTTTGCCACAAGAAGTTTTTAGGGATATCCGCCTGCCACATTGCAGCGCTGCAAGATAACGAAATCATGTCGATTCTTCTCAAGAGAGGAGCCGAAAGCATGGCTCTCGATGCTCGTGGAAAAACCCCTCTACATGTTGCCGCCTGTGCAGGCAACCTGAAGCCGCTTATGGCATTGTTGGGGCTTCCAACAGGTAGGCTCCTGAAAAACTGTCGAACTGATTAAAAAATATGATTTTATCAATTATTAGGTATAACATTCCTAGTGGCTCTGTGGGCTGCAGACCTTGTAGCCAGCGTCTGTCTCGTCTACAGGTTGCATTTATCAACCGATTCTCGTAAACTTTTGTGAGCAGGTACGGTAATTTTCAGATTTTTTTTCGAGTCAGTTTTTGAATTTTTTCATAACAGCTGGGATATAATTTTTTTGAAAAAAAATTAAACCTATCTCCGCCGAAGAAGACTGCTGGGCAGAATTCGAACAGACACCGGTCACGCTGGACAAAAATGCTTTGGAAAAAACGCTTCGCTCACTAACGTTTGCTAGGTCGATAGTTTCATCAATTTTTATAGTGTTTACTCGGTAGAATTACAAAAGAAGCTGGAAGATGGAAAGATTACGGCAGAAATAGAAGACGACATCAGAAAATTTGCCAGCAGCACAAACGTGAGTCTGATGCTAAACGCGAAAAGTCATCATTTCAGTCAAAAGAAAAACAAAAGAATTCCGAACCCCAAGCTCGACAATGCCGACCACTGTTGCGAGAATTTGTCTGTGAGTCAGTTTACATAAATTACATTATTGTTTGCATTTCATTTAGTTTATAGGCCGGACGGACTAGCAGTTAGGCTGTAGGCGCAGGCCAGACAAAAGAGCCGTAAGACGGGACGAGATACGGACGGAGTGGATGCACCATGGTGCATACATGTATCTGGGCCGGATTTAGTGGTGTTACCACAAGGGTTACAAAAGAGCCTCTAATTATTACTTGAATAAAAAAAAAACAGTTAGTTAAAAATGTATTGCAATTTTATTTATTTCAAGACACAAATTAAATTATTTAACTTTGTACTCATATTTGTACAAGTAGTTGTTAAAAGTAAACATCCAAAAAAAAGGAAAAATTTAAAACGGAAAAGTTGATGACCTACGAGTATACCAGAATTTTATTTTCTTTTTTTTTATATTTATTGTAGGCCCTCTCTTGTGGAGGCCCTGGGGCTGTCGCGGAGGGCGTGTCGCACCACGCCCTGGCTTCGCCCCGTATTTTATGTGTCGCGTCGTACTTCTTTTACACATTTTGTATCAAATTATATTCTGCTTCCCGTCCGCGGCTCATCCTCGTCTTACGTCATGTCTGTCTGGCTTGCCGCCATGTAGTCCCAGCAGGACGTATTACTAGGTATTTTGTTTTTGTCAACTTTTCGCTGATTATGGCATAAATCCTGATTGATTACTTAGTTGTCATGCTCTAAAAACAAGTAGGAGATGAATACACATAATATATCGTCACGCCTTTCCCCCGAGGGGCTGGCAGAGGTGTACTACGCCCACACTTCGCCGGACGTTATTCAGCCCTAAATGTGACAGGGGGGAGCCTGTGTGTAAGGAAAGAATGAAGCTTAGTTTATATCGCTTACAGATGTTGCACGCTTATCCTGGCTGGACACCACTCCATGCTGCGGCGTCCAGCGCCCAGGTCCTCTGTTGCAAAGTGCTTCTGGCTGCTGGGGCGGATCCCTTGGCAAAAAACGATGACAATCTGACGCCGCTCGCCGTAACCGGATGCCATATTCAAGAAGAAATGTAACTATTGATTGCGATTTCTCATGATAAAAACTAGCATTGAATCAAAATTCATATCACAAATCATTATCGTGAAGCGTCAGCGTCTCATAAAAACGTATTCATTAATGGTAGGCCTATTAGGTCTACCTCAATCAAAACCTCTTTCACAGAAGTCGTCAACATTCTTAGCAACCAGCAAAATTGTTGCGAGGAAAAATGTTGTATTGAAAAGGATAAGTGGATCCAGCGGCCTCTAAGAAATACATCTCTACACGCAGCTGTAAAACTTGAAAGTTACGAAGACATTGTTCAACTACTTCGATCTGGAGTTTCTCCGATGATCACGGATTTATCTGGTTTGACACCACTCCACTTATGCGTGAAGATACGAAACAAGGAAATTTTACAAGTAGGTACATCATATGATATGACGATGTTGATCGACCTCCAGCACGTTGGGTCGACGATGTTTTAAATGTCGCGGGTCGAACATTGACAAGATTAGCTCAGGATCAGGATGTAGGCGTACGAGTAGAGAGGCCTATGCTCGGCGATTACGGGCTGATTATGATGATGATGATGATGATAAAGTAAAAATTCAAAAAGAAAGTTTATCAATTTGATAGAGTCATCACGCTCTTAGGCGTGGCTTAAAAAGAAGAGGTGAAAGAGAGTCGAAAAAGACATGAGAGCTCAGATCTTAAGCTATTTGAATATCTTAAGCTATTTGCAGACGCTTTAACTAACAGCTTCTCTGTGACCTATTCCAGGTATTTTTAGACCATCTTGATAATGCGAAACCTCCACAGCGGGCTCCGCGATCCAATGATGGTCTTACAGTATTACACTACTCCGTTTGTATGGACTGGGTAGACGGTGTTCGTATTTGTTTGGAATCAAGGGCTAGTAAAAGTTTGGAGCCGGTAAGACGAATTAAAATTACACCTACTAACAAGGAACATTTAATAATACGCGTTCCGCTATTCTATTCTCTTTCAGAGGTATTCGAGGTATCTAATATTCTAAACAATAGATTTTACTGAATGAAATAGTATAATATGATTTACTCTTCCTACACACGATACACATCGTTATTTACACATTTACAAATAAATATTGATAATGCATCTATAAATTTGTTCAAATTATTCAATTAATTAATTTTTTGAATCTATGTTATCCTCACTAATGTTATAAATGCGAAAGTGAGTTTGTTTGTTTGTTTGTAAGCCACACGCCTCAACTACTCAACCGATCATCTTAAAAATTTTCATACACGTTGTCGGGGATCCCGAAAAGATCATAGGGTACATAGGGTTTTTATCCCGAAAAAAATAGCTGTTCAAGATCACAAGATAACTTAATGTGTGTACGACGTGGCTCAATAACTGATTTCGTCACATTATGGCATTTAAAACATCATTATTCAAAGCATGCTTAGACCTTAAAGCATGCTACATCATCATGAAATCGTAAGTGTTCTGGTAAAATAACTATGACGGGTAACAAAATCCAAATCAAAGAAACCCCTGATTTTTTCAGGATCATACTGGTGCGACACCCTTACATACCGCAGCGTCCTCTGGAAATCTGGACATTTTAAAAGAAGTTTTGCGATTTGCGAAAATAAACAATATGATCAATGGCATGAACGGTGAAGGAGAAACAGCTCTATTCAGAGCTATAGAAAACGGCCTAACTGAATCAGTGAAGATGCTACTTCAAGAAGGAGCATCGACAAGGATGCTCTCACCCACGCAGTATAACGTTTTCCACGTTTGCGCCGCACATGGGCATATCGACATACTCAAAATACTCCTCTACCACGATGAAAAATCCACAAGAAGGAACGTGAACGCCCTGACAACCGATTATAAAGGCTTTGGGCCAATTCATTTTGCTCTCGAAAATAATCACATTGAATGTGTTCACCTTTTACTTTCCGAAAATGCTTCTATTGGATTAAAAACTGTGAATAATTCTACGCTTTTGCATATAGCTGCAAGTAAAAATAACATTGAATTTGCAAAATTTATACTAAAATCAGATCCGTCACAGATTTTCAGTGTTGACAACTTAGGTTGGTCACCATTGCATACTGCCAGCTGCATCAGGGCTAGAGATTTGACTAGGCTTTTGATACTTAAAGGAGCAGATTTGTCAGCTCACACGACAGGCCCAAAGAAAAACCACACGGCTGTAGAAATGATAATGAACAATATATCGAAGCCAACAGAATTTCTCGAGTCTATTTTTGACATGTGCATATGCACACAAAGATCAAAATATGCACAAGATGGTACATCTTTAGATTTGTACGGTGAATTGAACTTTCAGGACCCTGACATTGAAGTTCTAGTTGATTATACTATCCTATTGCCTAAAAGCGAAGCCCAAAATCCTTACGCCAAATTGAAAGTAATTGATGCACTGTTAAAGACTGGTGACAGTTACGGTCAAAAGAGATTGCTGATTCATCCTTTATTGGAAAGTTTAATTTGTCTAAAATGGAATGCTCTTGTGCCATTCTTCTATGCAAATTTGATAATATATGGCCTATTTGCCGTGACGCTTACAATTTTCGTAATGACAGACTTTGGTTTTAAAGATACGAGTACTGTCTGCCTAGATACTGCCTGCCTGCTGACTAAGAAGCATTCCTATTGGGATACGGCATTTTGGACACATGCATTATATGCCACAACTGTTGTGGTTTTGTTACCGGTACGAGAACCTGTTGTTACTTATTTTTATGTCTTCTGCTATCGTAATTGGTTTTAGCCTGGTTAAGAGTTATTTTAGGTAGGTACTGTATAAAATTCATTTTATCATGTCAAATTTAATTTTTAATTTTCATTGATCTAAAGATCTTTAAGAGGAAGTTTTATGAGTTCAATGTATGTACCTTTTAAAATGAATTATAAAACTAAGTACCTCTAAAACACTATTTCAATTTTCCGTAAAATTTGAAAAGCTTAAAAAAGCTTCGAAAGCTTGACACCTCTACATTTTTCATGACTGAACAATGTGCAGCTGGAGGTATCTTAAATGTATTTTAATTATGATTAAATTTTTAGGAAGTGATTCTACTAACCGTCAATTTAAAACACTACGTGCTCCATATAGAGACTTGGGTGAAGTTAGTAGCTATTACTCTGGCCTTGATACTTCCAAAACTGAGAGAGAAAAATGAATTACCTTCACCAGAAACTGTCGAATGGGCCAGGCATATAGCCACCCTGGCAATGTTGATGTCCTGGTTGTACATGGTATTTTTACTATCGAGATTTCCTAAATGGGGCTGCTACGTTTTGATGTTTCGCAAAGTTTTCTTAAATGTAGTTGAGGTGAGTCTTCTTGAAGCCTATGTCAATGCTCCAATTGCAACAATAAAGAACTACTACCTATAAATAATGGACTACCTTTTGCATTTTTCAGATTCTTCTAACATTTTTCTGCCTGATTTTTGGGTTTGCTCTCTGCTTTATGATCCAGTTCCACCACAAGAAACCCTTCGATAGCTTTTGGAGTGCGCTCATCAAAACTATGGCCATGATGACCTCAGAGTTCGACTACGATGACCTGGTCGACAACAAAGACGAGCCACAGATCAAGTCATTTGCTATGTTCAGAGTCTTCTTCCTCATATTCCTCATCCTTGTTGCTATAGTATTGATGAATCTGATGCTCAGCGTATCTGTAAATGATCTGAACAATCTAGAAGTCCTTGGCCGTATAAGTCAACTAGAAAAACAAGTTCAATTAGTAAACAATATATTTAGCACACAAGAGACATTCTTCTCTAATAGTTTTTTCATACAGCTCTTGCCAAAGAACTGGTTAAGTTTCCAAGATAAACTGATTTTCAAGCCTTATGAGCCTGGCCAGAATTGTGAACGAGCTATACCAGCGCATATTAGGGATGCTATTTTCAAAAAAGCTGTCGCGCAAAAGAGGAACGAGGACCAACAGATAAGTTTTGAAACTATAACGAAGCAACTAAACGAAGTTCGTGAGCTGATTAATTCGGAAAGCTTAAGACGTATTCGTAGTTCAAGGAGACGCGGACGAAGCAGTGCGGTCGCGCGAGCGGGGTTACGAGCGCGCTGCGTTTCTGCGCGTCGCCGTTCACCGCTCTTATACAAACGTAAACCAAAGAAGCATCTGTATGAAGGTTATACTCACCAAATCGGTTTTAATGTAAAGAGAGATGTGCATGCCGATTCAGTTGAGGCGCCAAAGCCTTTAAGCCAAAAAGAGCTGGTGATCAACATTCCAACTCTCTAATCAATTTCTTTGCATGATTTAAAATGTTTTGATTACAAAATATTCTTTTTTGTATGTATGTTTGAAACTGTTTAAACTGAACTGTTTTATCTATATCATCTCTGATCTGTAATAAGGGTCTATAGTTCTTCTCGACCTTCTGCGTCCTTTCTGTCCTTCCACCTCTTCCTCTAAGAAGGTTTTATAAACCTGTCATGTCATACAAGGGGACCAAACATCATATTATTCCTCTATTTTCTGCGCTTGCTAAGACTACATTTTTCTATAGATTGAATAGATACAAGATTTGACCAAAGTGAAATGAAAGGGCGGGCCCACAAAAAGCAAATTTTTGAAGCCGATCAAATGGGCTACAGGCTTGCATAACGTCTTACTCTTTTTTAGGATGTATGAAGCGCGATACGTCTTTAGTATGTTTTCTCTCTAAGGCCTGTATTCAGAAACGACACTCAGTCATGAATCTCGATTTAAAACTGTTTTATGTATAGTAAAACCAGTTTTAAATCGAGATTCAAGACCGAAGGTCAGAAATCAGAAATCAGAATTTATTGATAACTCCAATAGTTACACGTCACAGTGTCGTTTCAGCATGCGGGCCTTAGTTTATTTGTTCGAAGATTACAAGGTCGTTTTGGGTGTAGTTTGTAGTAACACCTAATGGTGTTGTTCAACCTGTCAAAGTGAACTACTTTTAGAACACAAGTACCTATGTGAAAAGCGAGAAATAAAATCAAGTCTTCATACGTTCGTATCGAATTGATATCGTGAATAGTTTGTGGTAACTAGTATGGCGACTCGATTTTTTTTTAGAATTCTTCAAATTTATTTTCTAAAAGTTGTTTACTTTGACGGGTAGTACAACACCCTTATGTATTACTTTAAACCAGCACCTTGTATAAAACAAAATGACAATAAAATAACGAATTACTTGTAATACATTTAATTCAACTGTCAATTAACACTTATGAAAGACGTCTTTTGTTTAAATTAGATTAATAAAAAAGAATAAACTCGAAAAATAAATCATTTCGAAAACTTAACGTAATGACCGTCTCCGGGACGGACCGAGTTGTGCTATAAGTAGTTTAAATTATTTAATAAGTATACTAGCATATCTTTTATTACATTAAATTTGATCATAAGTACATAAATTTAAATTTTGTAAAGGCAAAAGTTCACCAAAATTTATCGTATTGCCGTGGCCACACATTGGTCATATTTGGCCAATCTTGGTTTTGGGGATCAGTCACCGATGTGTACCCAAAGTTGATATTGAAGCCAATGTGTCATGCAGTAATAAGGATCAATATTGGTCATTTCAAATAGAAGCCAAGCTTGGACGCAAAGTTAGACCAGTGTGACCACGACATTACGATAAACCTTTAACAACTTATTGTTGATATTTAACTTTAAAATTGTTCAGAACTTTTAAAAAGTTGTCAAATACAGTTAAAAATTTAAGCTTGTTAAATTTTAGTGAACGTTTGCCTAAATCCTAACCATACAGTCATGAAATAAAATTTCTGCGGAACCTTAAAAATATTAAAGTGATAACGCATTAAGCAGTGCACTTCGTTATGATTTTATAAAACCGAAATGGCTCACGACTGATTTAAGTTCAGACTCAGACTTAAATCAACTGCATTAGGTGATCTTTATCAAGGAAAACGCGCGCGCGGCTGAGGCTCACTTTGCAGTTATAATCGGAATTAATCAACTATGGTTGAAACTATAGTCGGAGTAACCGACTCAAATCGGACGTGAGTAATTCCTGTTTTATAACATCACAAGTGCACTTCATAATTTAGGCTTTACAACGATCTTTAATTTATATTTAAGTAAGGTAATGAAATAAATATTTTATCATAATAATACTGCTGTTATATTTGAATAAATGAACAATTTGTAGCAGCCTAAAGATGTTCCCAATATAATAAATTAAGTAGAAGAAGTATAGGAAAGAAAAAAAAAGGGGGGAAACGGGAAGGGGGAGTAGGTAGGGACTTTTATTTTGTGCGCAAATTCTAAAATCGAAATGTAACAATAACTGTTTTGTTTTGATAACCATTCTGACGTTTATATTTGTTTCTAAAAATTATTCAAAGAAGTTTTAGCACCAGAGCAGTAAAGTAAAAACTCCTAGCATAGGACACATTCTATCAGGGGTTGCATAAAGGCATTATGTGCTGTTTAATGCTAGTACTCGTACATAACTCTGTCATAAAATCTTAAGAGCGACTTCAAAGTGAGTCGGTTGCGTGGCGTGATCGCCGTCGCATAGATGCACTATTTGTGGTTTCGCTAATTAACAAAGTCTGATTGAAATTTCAGACAAAGTTGTCCTTTTTCCTTAATCTTCTTGCAAAAGTATGATTGAAGTTTATTTATTTTATATTTAAGTTTTAAGTTTTACTAATCACTTGATATGCCAATTGACGTTGATAAAATTTAAGCGTTCCTTTTGACATTAAACAGGGTTAATACAAGCTGTTTTTTTAAGTTATTTTTGTGATATCAGGATTGGTCCCATAACTCCCGTAGTAAAGGCTTTGTTCCGAATTACAAGTAGATATTTTTTGACTTATGTGTTTATGGCTTACCTAGTACAATCCAAGCTTATAAAACTCTGTATTTTACTTCCATATGCCTACCATATACTACAATAGGCATTCCGTAAGGTACTGGCGTCTTCTATCCGCGACTTGGTATAAAAATACCTAGACAAAGAAAAAAGAAAGTGTCATATGCTAGGGTAAAGGCTGTTTCACACGATGTCCAGTAGCTTGCCCAAGAACTTTGCACAAGCTTACAGATACTGGACCTCTGTGCATGTCATTTTATCGTAGACATTGTCTTCTCCTCAGTAAAAATGTGACTAGGTGCCTTAAAACATGCAGTTTTAACAAGACTGACAGTCTCATTCAACTAATACAAATTCAATTCGCATCCACGGAAGTGTGGGTGTTGTAATATACCTCTGCCAGCCCCTTCGGGGGAAAGGCGTGACGATATGTCAATTCTAGAGAAAGACTTCGATTTATTTCGGAAACACGTACAATCCTCATATAATAATCCTATAAGCTCCTCTCTCGTTCATGACATTTTTACTTGAGAGACAGTGACTGAAACAATGTCAGGCGAGAAGTCTTGTGCGTAGTACGATAATAAGGTCCCAGATAAAGCATACTTAAAATTGGACCCTACCGTAGGTATTATACAACCAGTAATTGCGCAAGCAACTGAACAGTGTGACAGGAATTATAGCTAAATTAAAAATAGGTCCTACTTTGTAACGTCAAAAATTCAAACACACTCAAGTATTGTGCTTCAATGACATTTGCAGATCTTTTAGTAACCACAGCTCTCGGGTTCCTAAATAAGTAACTATGTATTTAGATAGAACGAAAAATTCATAAAACTCAATCAAAACCACTTTTACGTTTTAATTTTACTAGATATAAAGCAGTACTTCCAGCTATAATATAACATTTGTAGTGGTTGTATTTTCAGTTCTTGCTTCTTCTCCGATAGAGTTCGGAGACATTGTTCAAGAAAACACAGTTGCATATCATCTTACGATGCCAAGCAATGATGCGGCCTACGATGAAGCACGGTTTCCTAGAATAAACTGATTGACTCGAGACATATTGACACTCAGATTACAACTATCAAGGAATACCCACTCAAGCAGGTTTCCACACTAGCGGAAGTGGTTTTGTAAAAGAAACGTGGTAAGGTTCACACATAAACCACCAAAATGGGTTGAACTTGTAGCCGGAAGTAAAAACGCGTGAACTTATAACAGTATCTCAATACAACGAATACAAATACCTTACAAGGACTCCCCACGAAATTGACAATAAAAGATGAGTAGGAATGAGCAAAACTGATAAAAATAAAAAAGAATCGCTGGCTAATATGGACTACTTAGTATCCGAAGCCTTTGAAAAATCGAAGCCCATGACATTTTAGATAGTTGTCCATTTGCGGTAAAATGGAAAGTTGGTGTTGTTTTTACCCTTAACCAACTTTTTATTATTCATTACATTTTATCAGTTATGCTCACGGTATCTATATTAAGCTAGATTCATCGCCTTCTTCACAATTTTCTAAGCAGATTTCTTTAAACTACCAATTAACTAGTCTAGGCCTGCCTGCTCATTATTTAAACCTTTATAAAATGCAACAATTTACCCTTGGTATTTCCTTCCTCCAAATTTATAGTTTGACATCACTTTCATTTAGTCCTATATCAAGGCAACGATGCTAGCAAAATTTTCCTAAAAGAGTATCTCGTATACCTAGTACATAATATACCACGAATCGAAAGACGCAGCGTGGCAAGGCTGCTTAAAAGATGGAGGCCTTTGTCAAACAGTGAACGTCTACCGGCTGAGATGATGATGACGATGACATATATAATTAGGTACTCAAGAACTAGAGCATCATAAGTTAACAAGATGTTCAAAAACGCCTAGCAACTGTTCACGCAGGCAGGCCTTATTTGCTAGAAGATAGTTGATTCAATCAAGTATCTTCTTTGCTAGCTAAAGTACTAAGCTGGCATAATTAAGAGAAGGTGTCGTTGACCTGCCGAGCGCACCGTATGAAGGTGGCTCTTCGGGTTAACTCTTGAAGGCGCGCGGCTCCGACGTAGGTGCAGGCTGATCGTAGGCCTCCCAGGATGTCCTTGACGGTGTCCACCACATCGCCTCGGTAATCTACTTGGACTGTTTTACCTGAAGACAGAATTACAAGTTAGTATTACAGTAGTATTACAGATAACGGTATTAGATAACGTCATTTATCGGTTAGCGATTTCCTCTTTAATACTGAGCTCAAGATTATTTAGCTGGTCGAGAGTTGCAATAGCTGCATAGCCGGTAGGCGGTAGAAGGTGACATATCGAAAAATACAAGACAAAAAAGGCAGTTCTGGAATTTCTGAGCTAGTCACATCACGACCGTAGCATTTTTCTTTGAATAACCCGGGATCATTGCAGTCTCAAGCCTACCTAAACCAACTAACAATAAAAATAACAAAAACTACAACTAATCCAATAAGCACTTATTCTAAAAGCGCTAACCTTCAGACGACCTGTACTCCGCAACACCCCCGGAGTGCTTCATCATGGCGGTGGACGAGGACATGCCGTAGAACAGCTTGACCTTTTTCCCGTCCGGCTTGGTGATGACCTCGCCGCCGCACTGGTCGTGGCCGGCGAACATGCCGCCGGCCATCACGAAGTCCGCGCCCGCGCCGAATGCCTTTGCCACGTCGCCGGGACATGTGCAGCCGCCGTCCTGAAAAACGCAGTCCAGTTATGAACTTATGATGCTTTTATTGTAATGCTGGCTAAGATGAGCCATGCCAGGGCGTGTAGCGAAGACAAATCCACCATTAGGATTACTTCATTTGCATAGCGAAGTGATTATATTGGTAGATATTTCCTCGCATCCGTAGCCAAAGTTGAGAACTTTTTCGGTGTCTCAGTCCTCGCAAGCCGGGCATTACTCAATTCTTCGAGCATTTTAAATGCTGTATCTCTAGGAAGCACAACAAAATTGCCAAACTGAAGTGGCAGTCATGTTTGCCACATCACTCGTAGAACCGATGGCCGCTGGGGTAGAATGATGTTCAGGTGACGACCCTGAAAATGGAGTGTGGAAAGGCGTCCTTAAAAGTGGACCGACGAGTGAGGGTCGCGGGGAGCTGCTAGATATGGGCAGCATAAGACTGATTATTGTGGAGATGAGATCATAAGGGGGCGGCTTTTGTCTACAGTGTACTTTTTTCGGCTGAGAGCAAAGTAAAATCTATCATTGCGGAGATCATTAGAGACGATCTTTACGAGGACATGTTTATCCTCATGCTCATACTGGTATGACCACGACGAAAAGCTGCCTTTGTCTAGAAGTACATGAACGACTTGCCGCTGAGGGTAGCATAAGACATCATTGTGGCGATCATTGAGGATGGTCTTTGTGTAGCAGTTGTCTGGTGACGATGAGGCTAATTTGCGGTTTAAGGCTACTAATTTTCTCACCGATATGATGTGTCCCTTGAGTCCGTGTGCCGCGTCCGCGCACTCGATGACGGCCGACAGCTGCGGGTAGCCGACGCCGGTCTTGATGCGCGTCGTGCACACCGAGCCCGGACCGATGCCCACCTGGCAGGAAGAAACATAACGATCAGTGCACACTGACGGACGGCGGGGACAAGATTTTAAATCACACTATCCCATTTATATTACAAACACAAACCTAATGTTACAATTATACACATCCAAGTCTCCCTTCCATCCGGCCTTCGGGCGGCCTAGTAACTCTGACACCAGGGCTAGCCACTCGGCCTAAACCAACTTGCTTGCTTTAATAACAAACAAACACACACAAACTTATGCCATTATAATAAAGGTAAGATGCTTTAAAGTATCTAAGCAAAGTGACAAATATTGTTCTTACCTTAATAATATCAGCACCAGATAATATTAATTCTTCAACCATTTCACCAGTAACTACGTTGCCTGCCTGAAAAAATGAACATTATTAGTACTTCTAATTAATAAGTGTGTAAAGAGTTGATATTTGTTCTACAAGGAGTCACTTTGGACCGATTTACTAGAATATGTAGACAAAACATCCTGAATTTATTTATCTTATCTTATATCTTTAAATGAGCAATTCTTGTATCTCGGAATCGGCTCCAACGATTTTCATACAATTTAGTATATAGGGGGTTTCGGGGGCGATAAATCGATCTAGCTAGGAATCATTTTTAGAAAATGTCATTTTATTCGTGTTTTATCGATAATCAACTTACGAGTAAACATAAACTTGGAAGAAAATAACAAAAAAGAGGCGTTTGAGTACTCTCAACTGAAAAATATGACTCTTCCTGACATCTATTGGCGAATAATAATACTATTTTTTGTGAGCAACTAATTGCTTTAACAACACAACAGCAGATGGCGTTGTTAAGTAACACGAAGTCAATGAGTGTTTGCTTTGAGGTTAGACTAAAATCAATTGTTTATTTATGTTTTTTGTGTCTTCTTAATGC
Organism: Peribatodes rhomboidaria; assembly: GCA_911728515.1. Classification (NCBI taxonomy): domain Eukaryota; kingdom Metazoa; phylum Arthropoda; class Insecta; order Lepidoptera; family Geometridae; genus Peribatodes; species Peribatodes rhomboidaria. Next base: position 9,569,066 of record OU452189.1, read on the forward strand.
ACGTGTTCACTTAAAAATGCCTAAACGATCTTGGAAAAAAACGCTTATAACTCATGATTTTTTTCTTTAAATAATCAGTTCATATTTTTTTATTATTCTATCGGTAAGATCGAAAAATATTATTCATATTTCATCATTTTATTAGTAATTCGTACTTAAATATAATTTCCAAAAAACACAATAAAAAAAAAAATACCGAGCAAAGCTCGGTCATCCAGGTACTAACAAGTAATCTAAACAATAAACGAAGAAAAAGAAAACAAATACCTAGGCGCCACAAATGCGCCACCTCTACGAGTGAGTGCATCGCGATGATATGTCACATATGTTTAACCGACTTCCAAAAAGGAGGAGGTTGTTATTTTGTGTGTTTGTCACGCGTTTACTGTAAATCGCCAATTGTAAATCGATTTTACAGATTTTTTTTGTTTGGCATTTTTGTCACACTTTAGAGGTAGTTCCATTTACATTTTATCGAAGCAAGTCAATTTGTCAAGCAGTTTTTAAAATATCAACAAAAATATAAAAATTGTTTACATGAATATTATTTAAGCTAAGGATATTTTTTAAGCTTGTCGTTTTGTATTACTAGTAGCGCCCCGCAGTTTTACTCGCGGTTAAAAAGTAGCTTGTGTGTTAATCCAGGATATAAGCTACCGTCATACTAAATTTCATCAATTTCCGTCTAGCCGTTTAAGCGTGAAGAACTAACAAACATCCACACTCACAAACTTTTGCCTTTATAATATTAGTGTGATTATTACTTACAATAATAGTATGAGTAGGGAAGGCAGCCCGCACTCTCCGCAGGTACTCAACGAAATGCTGCGAGTACCCGTTAGCTACGTCGAGGCAGACGAACTTTAATGCCGTTATGTTGTTTAAAATCTCTGAAAGCCGGTCGAAGTCTGCTTCAGCTGTTCCTGAGCTGGCGGCTGGAAAAGAAACAGTAATGTAGACGGGGAAGTCATCAGTTCTTTATTATGCTACGGTTACATTAGCGGCGTTCAGCGATAATTCGGGCTATCGCGACAAGTGTAGCCGGTTCGTCACTAGGGTATCGGGCGAATTATCGCCTGCGTCAACTCCGCAGAAAGGGGACGAGTTGTCCGCTATCGATTTTTGCTGCCGGCAAAAATCGACCGTCTAAATGGCAGTTCGGCTAGGTCGCCAGTGACTAAAGCCGCAAGCCCCAAAGTTGGGTAGCAGCCGACTTTGGCCGCACGACGATCGGCCGTTCGCGGCTGGTGACTAAAATCAACTGTGTGAAAGATCAGTTGTAGGCGTTCGCTCGTCGCATGAAGGAGTGTTTCTGCTCAACATTTTCGAAGAAAATTACTGAGCCGCATGCGATTTTAGTCTCCTGTGTAAATAATAGGCTAGCGATGCGGCTTGGTGAGACGAATTGTGAAGCGACTAGCCGCATGGCGTGAATCGACCCGTGGAAAGATTTCATAAAGTAGACAAGAACATCGCTGACAACCGATAACGATAATTTTAGCGTGACAACGCTACACGAATTATCGCGCGCCAATGTAGCCTCAGCATTAGCACTTTACTTGTGTTCTTTTTAGGGTTCTGTATCAAAATTATAATTAGGACATTTTATGGTTAGACTTCAGTTGTCACAACAGATTATTTTATTGCGTATCATAACTTCCAAAGTCATAAGTGCAATATTCACTGAATAGGTAGAAACTGCGTTTTAGTTTAGGTGTGACGTACCTATTTGTTGTAAGCAGTCAGGGTGTTCCGCCGCAAAATTCTTCCATTCGTCTAGTGAGTAATATTTGTGAATGCAAGTGAATAGACCATGCTGAAAAAGAAATACATGTTATGAACTTCAAATTCACATTTTTTTTTTTTAATCAATAAATAGACCCGCGTTTCATCGCCATCTGGCCTGATATTAACAATAAATATTGCGCTCTACGAAAGAGCACACGCTTGCCCAAAAAAACCGAAACGACCTTAACATTTTTACCTTTAACATTTATTTACTATTTAATTATTATTTATTATTTTTTACCTTTAACATTTTTTTCAACAAAAGTTTACGTTTGAATTGACTTCACCAAAACCACCCTGGAAGGCTATTCTTGACCCGTGAGATGAAGGGCCCTATTCGGAGATTTGAGATTTTCATCTCATTTTTTTTCGTTTTTGTTGCTCTCGGTTGACACGTCATAGGTGTGAGAGTGACCAAGATAAAATCTCATCTCATCCCACGCGTAGGAATCTGGTCAGCCCCCAGATCTGGTCACTTTCACTCCTTAGACTCTTCAAGCAAGAAAGACAAAGACCAGAAAATATCTCGAATTCTAGGTATAGCCCCTGATGTTGAGCAAAATAGCAAGATGAAGGTCTACTATAGGTAGGTGCTCTGCAGTGGAAAATGACCATGATACCTTGGATAGTTCGGCGGCCATTTCAAAAGTGCCAACGGTGTCCATGTTGCTCGCCATGACAGGTACGCCTCGGTACGTCTGACCTGAGTTTCGGAATTGGATCTCCCTGTATAAGTCCACCTGAAACAAAACAGACATAACATATTACATACATACATATCGTCACGCCTTTCCCCTGAGGGTGCTTTTTTTTGGGTGGGAAATCATCAAATGACATCTCCCGCTCTGGGCTGAGCGGGAGGACGTGTCAGACTTTTACTGACCAAAACCCACCCGTGTTCCTTCCATTGCCTGTGTGCCAGGGCTACGACATAGCGATATAGTTAGCCTGAGGATGCTGGCAAAGGTGTAATACAACACCCACACTACGCATGACGATATTCAGTACCAAATGTGACAGGGGGTGAACCTGTCGCCATACACCGGGCTCCAGTCATGTAGCAAATGACAAACAATACGCACATATGTTCACTAAATTAAAAAAATAGTACGTGCCGTCGGGTGGGTTTGAACCTGCTCCCTCTGGCTTCAGACGGGCTTTCTCCAACTAGGCTATCAACGCCTTTTCATAACATAATGTAAAACGAATATAATGATAGCTTTGGATAGTTGGTACACATTTATTGAGACCTAACTGCACCCCGCGGTTTCACCTGTAAGTATAATATATGAATAAATTAATCTCCTGAATTAGCCAAAAACCTCATTAGCCTTGATTGAGGAGATATTAGATATCTAGTTACTGGGGTATGTCGTATTCGAATCAGTTTTCGATCAATATCGTCCTTGACTTAAATTTAAACTCTTAATTTTTCCTGTACATTAGGGACTGAATATAGTTCGGCGAAGTATGGGTGTGGGTACAACGCTGCTGCTGCTAGCCTGCCAGAGGATAGGCGTGACAATATCCATCTTTATTTTCCAGTAATAATTAGATAATCCAATTCTCGCTTCACCTTTTCCCCTAACACCAGTCTTGATTGCAACATAGCTTCATTACGTTTATTTAGGCCTTGTCATAAGCCACGCGTACGGAAGGCTAAAAATAACACGTCAGATAGACACACCTCTGCAAAGCAAACGCAATTCCTATCTATTCTATTCTATCTATTCGTAAATTAGGTTCTATTTCCAGAACTTATAGGACCGTCCCTGAATGACGCACATCGCTGTGCAATCTCAAGTATGGTTTTTTTCTAATTTCATACTATTTATAAATAAATAAATTCGGGACACTTCCACACACGATCGCCTGACCCCAAACTAAGCAAAGCTTGTACTATGGATGCCAGAGACTGAAATACGTACTTAGATATTTTTAAATACATATTAACACCCAGACATAGAACAAACACAAATGTTCATCACATAAATGTTTGCCCTAGGTGGGAATGGAACCCACGCCCCCAAGCTCAGAAGGCTGGTTCACTATCAACTGAGCCACCGAGGCAGTCACTATGGCACTTCAGGTTGATCTGTAGCCTGGGCCCGTACCGTGACATTTTATTTCCCTTGACTCAACAAAACAAGGTCTGCCATTTAGCAAACACGTAATGACGTTCACGTCATCCGTCTCTTTCGAACTTGTTGTAAATTACCTATTTCGGTCTTGCTTATGCATCGATTGACGTCACTACGTGCTGCTGAATGCTATACCTGGCGAAGTATATTATACCATGTTATTTCCATGATGGTTACGTTTGTGTGTTACGCGACCGTGAATCGTATCGCTACGCAATAAGGTTCACGGAGCGTCGGAAACAAAACCATGGTAATAAGACTTATCTAATGGTACGGGCTCCGAAAACCCTTATACGGTATAAGGTGGGTTAAGAGGTTTTTAGACTTTTAATAGTTATAATCACCAGGGGGGCTATTCCTATGCGTGAGATGAGATGAGATTTTATCTTGGTCACTTTCACACCTATGACGTTTCAAACGAGAGCAAGAAGGACAAAAAAAGCTGAGATGAAAATCTCAATTCTCCGAATAGGGCCACTGGCTCATATTAAAATTTATTCTATTGGTTTAAAACTACATCGTCACGTCACGCTATCTACGTTTAACTTTTTTAATGAGTCCGTCACGAGTGACCATGTGTCAATGTGACGCATGTGATTTTTACATACATACATACATTTTGTGATTTTTACTTTAAAAAAATTTGCTTACTTACCTATTATATTTTTACCTACCGCTAAATCCCCGCGAGCGTGTCGCGGATGTAGAACTACTATCTCGACAGGTTTCGACAGGGGTTTAAGTTTGACAGCTGCAAGTGTCTTTATTTTAAAATCAAAGGCCCTTTTCTGGCGCGAGTGATCTCTTTCTTTCTAGTATTTTTGTATACTGACAGAGACAGTGACATAAGATCGCACGCGAATAGGGCTCTAGGCATAGACATATTATGTAACACAGGATGTATTCTGTAGCTTTATGTTCAAAACGATTTTCCAACTTCCTAACTTCATATTATTATAAATGCTAAGAGTTTGTTTGTTTCACTTTCACGCCTTAACTTCCCGACCGATCATCATGCAATTTTAAGCTACAAAAAAGGACGTAAGTAAGACGTAAGTTAGGACGTAACATAAGGTGTAAGTAAACTAATAGGTTTTACTTAATATCTTTAATTTTATATTTAATTTAAATTGTTTTAAATTGAAATTACTTTGGGTATGAATTTGTTTTAAATTTAATTTGAATTTACTTACTTTCAATTAAATTAAAAACATTTGATTTTATTTTTCTCATATGTTTTATATTTTAGTTTTAAAATATGTTTTTATTAGCTATTAGGTATGGTTTTTTATATAATTTTTGTCTGCCACTAATGATGCATTTGCACATGTTTTGGAGTATGGTCCAGCTCTGGCTTTTTTTTTCCTATTTACTATTTTGTAAATGACTGTACTCTGTTTTGTGTTTAAATAAATAAAATAAAATAAAATTAGTAGGATTACAATAGAAGTCATGAACCGTATGGCCGACATCGTAATCAAAAGCGCGCGGCGCGGCTCTTCGCAATGTCAAAGTCGCTAGTTTACAGTGACAGTTGTAGAACTATTTGGTAGGTGAATTAATTAACTACTTAATTCCGAAATATAAGGTACATTTTATCTCGAAAAAATTAAAGGTTCTGCGGGACTGTAAGTGAAACCACGGGGCGCCGCGAGTCTACAACGATACTTGTACTTCTGATAAATGTAGGTAGATACATAAGTGAAATAGTAGATGTTGTATGGCGTGGTGCCAAATTCAACCGAAACAATGTCAGTGAGCGAAAACGCTCGCGAATAGGTATTTTTATCGCGTTTCCGAACGCATCCTGGCTGGTAGTTGGCCGACAAAATTGTTAATTAAAATAAGAATTTTGTTTTAACTATTAGCCGCGTCCGCGATTTGACCCGCTATTCTACAGAAGCCGTACTTTTTCTGAAGTTAAAAATATCGTAATGTTTTAATTCAGGGTATAAGCCATGGGTATAAGCTACCTCAATACCAAGCGTCATTCAAATGTGTAAGGCCCCGGGTCTTCAAAATCGATCGTGAATTGTCTGATCGCCGATTATACGATTCACACCACATGGTAAATGATCAGCGATTGCGGACGATCCCTCCAAACAATCGTGCTCACGGGTAACTAAGTAATTTAAGAGTCCGGCGACCACTTTAGACTAACTTTGCTTTGGCTTAAGGCATTCTATAGCCATTTCGTCTAGAAGAAGAAAACGAGCGAAGAGAGCGAGTAATGATACTGACGAGCCTCTAAAGTTACCTACAGAGTGACAAAGTGCAATTTCATTTTTTTTTTACTTTTGCACTTCTGTAATCTGTAATTAAATAACTAAGAATTTCCCTTGTATTATGGATTCATTTAACAGCTAATGATGTAGACAACCTCCCTATGTAACGGAATTTTTGATTTGCTTTGTCTACCTATTGAATAAATCAGTCAAAAGTAAAAATGCGGATATTTTTCATAGCTCTATTTTCGCTTGAGAACGTTTTTAAAAAAAACCGAGAACATAGGGACGGAGATATTGTTAATTTAATTGTACATGCTAAATTTCATCATAATCTGAAAAATGGTTTTCAAGAAATTTGAGTAGCGCGTTTGTATGGAAATTTCAGAGCGTCGCGGCCCTTTAAAAGTGACGAAGTGACAATCATTCATACATTCGCAGACACTCACTCGCTCACTCATATAAAAAAAACGTATTTATGATGTTGTGTCATGTATGAATAACTAGCTGCGCCCCACGGTTTCACCCGCGGTTAAAAAGTATCCTATGTGCTATTCTAGACTATGATCTATCTCTGTGCCAAATATCATCCAGATCTGTTCAGGCGTTCTGGCGTGAAAGAGTAACAAACATCCATCCATCTATCCATCCATTCTTACAAACTTTCACGTTTATAATATTAGTAGGATAGGATAATATTGTCACAGTGACGATGCAGTAAAGATTAAATCGTGTTATGAAATTTAGCAGTTGACTGACTTTTCCCCGATGTCTTACCACTGTTACGTCACAGTCCAGCATTTTGTTAATCTCTGCTCTACAACTTAGCCATTTTGATCTTTGTTTAGCTATTAATAATAAAACGTTAGATTTAAAAAAAAGTCCACTGGTTTGCGCCAACCCTTATTCCGTCATTTTTACCCGACTGCCAAGACAGTTATTACATCGCAGTTCCATTGCGATGGCAGCCTAGTTGGGAAAAGGCCCGCCTCTCGAGCCAAAGGGAGCGGGTTTCTAACCCAGCCGAGACGGCACGCACCTATTTGTTCATTGTGTGAGCTTATGTGCGTATTCTATGTCATCTGCTACATGACTGGAGCCGGTGTATGGCGACAGGCTCGCCCCCTGTCACATTTGGGACTGAATATCGTCCGGCGAAGTGTGGGTGTTGTATTACATCTCTACCAGCCCGCTCGGGGCCCCTCGGGGGAAAGGCGTGACGATACGTGTGTATGGAATCAAAATTGTAACACAATTTCCAACCCAAAAAAATGTGTTCAAAATGCCAGCCCCCTCGGGGGAAAAAGGCATGACGATATTTTATTATGTATGTACCTATATGTATGTCTAAACCGAGAGAGGACCCCTGCTGGACTGCTATCTCCCCCAAAGATCTCCACTTATGGCCGATCTAGCGCTTCCCACATCCAGAGCGCTTTCCCGCGACCCTCATCTAATCGTCGGTCCACGGTCGAGTGCCTTCCCACGGTACGTCTTTATAACCTTAATTATCAAAGCTGCCTAACCTAATACTCACTTAAAGGTGGAAACTGACTGAAGCCAAACCTCGTAACGTATCGAGTACGAGTATCATTTTGTCGTATCAGTTCGACATCAATTCAATGAGCAGAGTCTCTCGGCACCTTGACTCGAGCTCATGCACTGCGAGCGCGCAAAGCCGACAGCCTCGCGTGCTCGAGGCGAGTGGATCGGCTCGCGAACACGATACACAAGTTATCAGTCAGTCTCTACCTTTTTTTTTACGTAGAATAGGTCGGTGTTTGACCACCAACTCGCCTGATGTTAAGCGACGTTGTGGTCTAAGATGGAGCACGACGACCTATAAGGTACTTATTCACTCTAGCCTTGAAGTTTTGTAGAGTGAAGGAGTACAAAGACGGCAGCTGAGTGAGACGCTACAAGAGCGCTACTGCTCAGACCCGTCTTCGGAACAATCTTAATAATAATAACAATCCCGTACAACGAAACAATAATTCCGTTGTTCCAGCCCCAATTACGATGTCTATCTACACTCAGCTTTAATAACAGGAAGTCCGAACGAGGGGAGCAAATAAAGGTACCTACACACCTCTGCATGCTTCGCAGAATTCGCAACCGGCATTTGGTTATCTAATGTCTCAGGTGTTTACTAAATAATGGTTATACAAATGTTAAACTAGCAGCGTCCCGTGGTTTCACCCGCTGCCCACAGAACATTTTTCTGTTTATTTTTTTATTTTGCTGCACAGTTAATTCTTCGGGATGAAAGGTAACCTTTCTATATCTTTTTCTATACTTACCTAGCCCTGACAATGTTTGTAAAATTTTATATAGGTCAGCCAAAGTAGAGTAGTACTTAGTAGTAGTAGCACAGACTACTAACTTCCGCAAAGTAACGCCTGATTCAATCAACTATCTCAAGACAGCAAGTATAGCTGAGCAGGCAAAACTATACATCAAGTTGACCAAGCTTCATCGTTTAGCAGCACAGAATGTTTGGTTCAATCAACAGACTACTAAAGTTACTAAGTAGAGTAGTTAAGGCGTGACAGTAAAACAAACAAACATTCGCATTAAAAATATTTAAGATTAGGAAATCAAAGTACCTATAGTGTTTATGCTTGCTTTGTTAAGAGATTAATGAAGTTGTGTGTATTTGCTTATATTAGGACATTAATGAATAAGCAGAATTTGAAATTATTATAGTTCAGAAGAATTCTTGCTATCCCTATAACTGTCAGGAACGGGCAGTCGTTAAAACGATTCTGTATTACTAACTGCATTATTATTTACTAGCTGCGCCCCGCGGTTTCACCCGCGGTTAAAAAGTATCCTATATATCGACCCCTCTGGGATGAAACGTTGTAAAAGCCAAAAGGCCATTTTTCAGTACGGCCAAAAAACAAAAATGGTAAAGTTTATTTCCTGTACATCTTTTGATTTACTAAATCTATAATAAGCCACTGTAACTAATTAAGCTTAGGTTTTCGAGTTGTTTACTAAATAGAAACTCAAAATAACCTACATTCATTAGTTCCAGAGATAGCATGGCTTTTACTACAAAAAAAAAGTTGTAAATGGCTTCTACGACATTTTTCTTCTGCTTGGCAACTGTAACCGTTTTTTTATTAGGTTGCATAAGACTTCATATTTGTTTTATTGAAGGAATTTTTGAATTAAAAGACAATTGTTTTAAGAAGAAACAAATTTTATGTGGCAAATGCAGCACACGTTTATGACCAAAATCATATTATTTAAATGTTTTTTCATTATTTAAAAGTAGTATTATACTTTTTCTGACAAACACTAATATAATTATCAAACTAAAATCAACAAAACCTCTAAACTATGGAAAAATAGGCAGTAACAGTGAACCCAGTAATTAGAATCTTCTAATCTTATGTTTTATTAAACTACGAGATCCAACTGCGCGTTTTACGCACACGAAAACAGGTAAGTATTCAACAATAACATCTCTTAACAAATCAATTTCTTAAAACAATCAGTTCTTTGTAATGTATGGCTAGGTAATTAATATTTTTGAGGAAAACTGCTAAACTGAAACTAAGTACATTTTCCTAAACTTATTAAGGAAATATAATTATCATCAAACTATCTTAGGTTCATAACTAAAGTAAATTTTATGGAGATTTTTCATCTTTGGAAATAATTGTAAATGGCACATTATTTTATACTAAGAAACGTAGTTTTATAATATATGTATAAGAAGAAATTTAATAACATCTGTAACGTACATAACATACATACGCAACATGCGTAATTCATTCATTCTTCTTTTTCGTATTCTTCATCGGTCTCAATCAAAGTATCATTTTTATAACCGCTGTAAGGCATCTCTAAAAAATCCTTGTGAAACCTTTTCTTTTTTTTCTGTTATAGTGTGATGGACACGCTGGGAGGTTTCCGATGTATTTCCGCACATTTTGTTTCGCGGACTGAATATTTGCCCTCAGCAGTTTGCTTTCTTAAATCTATTTGTGACATGCCCTCCAATGCATTTAATATAATGTTATTTAAATGTCTTTGTGTTATATCCAAAGTACTAAGTAAACAATTTCTGGCATACTTTTTTATGGTCTTCATTGTAGTTGATAAAATAATCAACTATCAATTTTCGTCTGTTAGAGTCCACTCTCTTTCTTCTAATGCCATCGACACGTTCACAGCGAATTAATCAATCTCGTCGTCGTTTAACATCTAGATTCCAATAAAATATAAAAATACTTTTCCTACGATCCTCGATCTTATTATTATAACTGCCTCAGTGGCTCAGTTGGTAGTGAACCTGCCTTCTGACCGTGGGGACGTGGGTTCAATTCCCACCTAGGGCAAACATTTATGTGATAAACATTTGTGTTTGTTCTATGTCTGAGTGTTAATATCTATTTAAGTATGTATTTAAAAATATCTAAGTATGTATATCAGTCTCTGGCAGCCATAGTACAAGCTTTGCTTAGTTTGGGGTCAGGCGACTGTGTGTGGAAGTGTCCCGAAATTATTTATTTATTATTTCGTAACATCCTATCTTAAATTTTTCAGGAATGTATGGATTTCTTTCATTGATTTAGCTACGATTACTTTTCCTTTTGGTGTTACATACTCTTACTCTCGTACTTTTCAATAGTCTCTTAGTAATAAAACGGTCGTAGAAACCATATTTTTTAAAACTTGTGGATTTTACGCCGTAAATTGACATCGTTCATTTGCAATTTTTGACTTGAAAACTGTCGTAAAAGCCATTTTTGATGATATCGTGTCTTTTACTACAAAATGTTCAGTAGTATTATTTTGTGATACTGTATTATGTTATGTTGTATTAACCATGAAATGAAAAAAAAAGTCTCTTACTACATAAATTTCATAATTTATTTTTAAAAAATGCTCATTACGACATTTAAAAAAAAGAAAACTAGGTTTAGAGAGTCAATCGGAGCGTGTTGTAAAAGACATTTTTTCGCGAATTTGAACATTTTAAATATACAGATCGATAGAGCGCGCGATTCTGAATAAGAAACCGTTGAAAACAGATTTTGGCCAAAATGGCTTTTACGACGTTTCATCCCAGAGGGGTCGATATGTGCTATTCTAGACTATAATCTATCTCTGTGCCAAATTTCACCCAGATCTGTTCAGCTGTTCTGGCGTGAAAGAGTAACAAACATCCATCCATCCATCCATCCATCCATCCATCCATCCATCCATCCATCCATCCATCCATTCTTACAAACTTTCGCGTTTATAATATTAAGTAGGACTTTGCAAATAGTTAAATAAAGTATGTATACTTTGTGGGAATGACGTACGATGACGCAATTTTAAATAATAGGTATATAACAACGTCGATGTTGTACTGACAAAGTAAAGGAAATACACATTATCAAGCTTCGTGATGCATGATTTAAACCACTCTTATCGCTTATCACCTGCAGATTGTACCTACTGTATACCTGTAGTAAGTTGCGTAAGCATATAGGTAATCATTGTACATGCTAATTTCTATCTAGCCCGAAAGCATGCTACTGTTGGGCAGTTGAAAGACGTTTGATTTTCAAACATGCTAGGAGACGCGGGTGGAAAAGGATGAGCTCTGAATGTGTCTGACTCATTCTATAAAACGTATACCTATTTAGTCCCAGTGGCATCGAAAAAGGCATGGTTATTTGTAGCAAATGTGGAATATTGTGTGTGCCACTTTTCGTGATTTCATGCTCTAGAACATACTTTTTATGAGCACGTGTGTCAGTACCTTTATAGTGTGCAGTTAGCACTTTAGCAGTCTAATTAGATTCATATATCCCTAAAAGAAGGTTAGATATGGATATTACCTATATGCTAAAGAATGTTGATATAATATAACTAAATAAGTACGAAATTAATGAGATAAAATACCTAGTTGGTTGAGTTTAATATCAGTTTTAATTTTAAAGAATTTTCGCAGGTGCCGTCATGTGAAAATAATGGGAAAGGGTTAAGAGCATTGGAGAGGATCGCCCATCTACTCAAATGGACTTATAACGCTACTATACAACCCTATCAAATGAAAAACTTATAAAATCTATGGTACCAATTACAATACATTTTAGTTATTCCACAAATTTATAGAATGACCTTTTTGCGTGAGCTCAGCTGATTTTCTTTCTCAGGTTAGTTCCAAAGATTTTCGTAATGGTAGGTAAGCCAATTAGGGTTAGCGTACCCTTTACGAATAGCCCGATCGATCCTACTAGAAATGCTTATTGTACCAATCAGTAACGGATCTAGGGGGGGAGAGGATAAGAGGCTCAAGCTAAAAAACTATCGAATTCCACACTCCAATTCAGTGTATCTAGTTGTCTACATACTTTAATCAAGCCTGCCCTCAGCTATGTCAAGCGCCGCCCCCAACCAAAGTTCTGGATCCGTCACCGGTATCAATATAGAAAGCGGTATAAGCCAGAATGTAGCGCTTTGCGGTGGCTACCTACTTCCGCACTGCCGCATCAAGGCGAGGCTGAAACTTTGGCAAGCGCTGCGGCCTTGGGTAATGATTAAAACCGTCGTCTGGGAAATATCACAGACTGATAGACGACTATATATTGATACGACAGTTCGGTATCTACCTATATTAGGCCCAAATTATACAGGGCGGACGTAAGGCGAAGATGCGGCGCGGACAAGGTTAAAGCGTGGTGCCACTTTAAAAACTTGTTCATTTATAATGTACAAGCTTCGCCCCGCGGATTCACCCGCGGCTAAAAAGTATCCTATGTGCTATTCTAGACTAATACTCTATCTCTGTGTCAAATTTCATCCAGATCTGTTCAGCCGTTCTGGCGTGAAAGAGTAACAAACATCCATCCATCTATCCATCCATCCATTCTTACAAACTTTCGCGTTTATAATATTAGTAGGATTAGCTGTGCTCCGCGGTTTCACCCGCGGTCTTACAGGAACCGTTCATGTTTTCAGGATAAAAAGTAGATCCCTAGATACTTTTCTGTATCTTTGACAGCGTGTATGCAAAATTTCATGATGATCGGTTGCTTAGTTAGGGCGTGAAAGCATTATAAACAAACAAACGAACAAACTCACTTTCGCATTTATAATATTAGTTAGGACGCGACGTGTTTTGACGTGTTTCGACGCGAATTAAACACAGTTTTTACGCCTAAATCGTGCCTGCACCGCTCCCTCGCCTTACGTCCGGTCTGTGTAAATTGCGCCTTATAGTCAGGTAGTGGTTTGCAACAATTCAACATTCAGATGGATAGATAAACTTTTTATTGTTCACACCAGATATTACAAAGAGAACGCTTAAAAACCATTTACGTTTAAGAGTCCGGCGACCACTTTAGACTAACTTCGCATTGGCATAAGGTTTTTCATAACCATTTCGTCTAGAAGAAGATGACGAGCGAAGAGAGCCAGTACAGATACTGACGAGCCTTTAAAGTTACTTACAGAGTCACAAAGTGGAATTTAATTTATTTTTTTTACTTTTGCACTTCTCTAATCATTCTTAAATAACTAAGAAAGTCCCTTGTATTATAGATTCATTTAAAAGCTAATGATGTAGACAACCTCCCTATGTAAAGGGATTTTTGATTTGCTTTGTCTATCTATTGAATAAATTAGTCAAAAAGGACCCCTTACAAACGCGGAAATTTTTCATAGCCCTATTTTAGCTTGAGAACGTTTTTAAAAAATACCAAGAACATAGGGGCGGAGACATTGTTAATTTAATTGTACATGCTAAATTTCATCATACTCTGACAAATGGTTTTCAAGAAATTTGAGTAGCGCGTTTGTATGGAAATTTCAGAGCGTCGCTGCCCTCTTAAGTGTTTTTTTACTCTACAGTGGGAAAAAATAGTCAATTCTAGTTTAATTTGGCTGTTTGTTTTAATTCAAGTGTTTGGCGTACTTGAATCTTAGGTTTCGTCCTGACGAAACAAACTGTGAGTGGCTCAGAGTCAGCGCGAACTCAGTAATTGCGTAATCAGGACGAAGCTTAATACCACAAGACAATTTCCACTGGTTTACTGTTCGTCAGTCAATGTTAGATAATTGCGGTTAGACTGTTGTTTAACTTTTCTTGCTTGGAATAACTACTTACTTATAAAAGTTAGGTTTCCAAACAACGCCTTCTTAAAACGCAAACAAATTCGCTACGTGTGTTGTGTTTACTTGCTCGACAACCTCCATATGTAAAAGGATTTTTTGATTTTCTTTGTCTGTATATTAAATAAATCAGTCAAAAGTGACCCCTTACACGTGCAGATATTTTTATAGCTCTATTTTCTCTTGAGGACGTTTTTAAAAAAAAAACAAGAACATAGGGGCGGAGATATAGTTCATTTAATTGTACATGCTAAATTTCATCATAATCTGACAAATGGTTTCCAAGAAAAATTACAAGCGCGTTTGTATGGAAATTTCAAAGCGTCGCGGGCCCCTTAATCTGAAGTGTGGCGACCTTAGCACTAAAAGCGATCTTATCCAGGTTTAATGGTTTCTACTTATAGGTGGTGGTCTTTATAGGTTTCTTTAGTTATTCTATATGTTTTCTTCGTTTGTTCTTCCGTGGTACCATCAGAGTGTACCACCACTTGCCTATTGCTGTTAGTGTATCATGACCCAAGACCTTGCCCGCTAGCGAGGGAGCGGTGCCATTTCGTGACTTGTCTACACAAAATCTTTTTACGTCGTATCCAATTTACATAAGAAAAACGAGGGTCGTTATATTAAAACCTTTGAGAATGATACCCATTGTTACCGAATGCTTTAAAGGCCAGGGGGCTACCATGAAATCTTGTAGTCTAGCTGTTGCGTTTTGTATTTGACGCTGCGCGACCACGGACCTTATTGCGCGGCGATACGATACGCGGTCGCACAGCATAAAAAACAAAACGTAACCATTGAGGCTAAAGATTTCATAGTAGTCTCCCTGAACTTACAAAAGCGGTGTTGCGGTGAAAGCCGCGGTCTGTTTTGTTAGTTTTATTTGTAATAATCGAGTTTGTTACGACTGTCACACAAAACTACACCAGCCTCCATGTAATGTCAATCATTCGGGTACGTTTCTTGTCGGATTCGAAAGTTTAAAACTCAAATTCTTCAAATCTTATTATTCTTTCATACATTTTTCAATTATAGAATACTAGCTGTCACCCCGCGACTTCGTTCGCGTTATGAGCTATCCTATCTCTCAAGTTGGATCGAACTGCGCATGGTGTGCGAATTTTATTATAATCGGTTAAGTGGTTTAGGAGTTCATTGAGGACAAACATTGTGACACGAGATTTATATATATTAAGATAAGCCTATTTAAAAGGCCTACTATAGTATAAAAGATTTTATGCTAGATAAATGGTAAATGTGTACCTAAATATAACACAAACTATGTTTAAATACAGATACATAAGTTAAATTAATATAGTTTTAGTGTAGATTTATACAAAAAATAAAAAAGAATGCGTTGCATTTTTCTAAATGATGTTATATCCTAGATAAGTGTTGAGTATGATAGATATAATACTGTGTAAGATTTGTAAGATTATAAATACTCAAGAGTCCCGTGACGCTCTGAAATTTCCATACAAACGCGCGCGTTTGTAGTGCTTAGACTATTTACAAGTACGAAGACCCTGTAAGGGCGGTGCAAAATAGGTTTAAGAGTCCGGCGACAACTTTAGACTAACTTCGCGTTGGCTTAAGGTATTCTATAGCCATTTCGTCTAGAAGAAGAAGACGAGCGAAGAGAGCGAGTAATGATACTGACGAGCCTCTAAAGTTATCTACAAAGTGACAAAATGCAATTTCATTTTTTTTTTCTTTTGTACTTTTGTAATCATTCTTAAATAACTAAGAATTTCCCTTGTATCATGGATTCATTTAACAGCTAATGATGTAGACAACCTCCCTATGTAATGGAATTTTTGATATACTTTGTCTACCTATTGAATAAATCAGTTAAAAGTGACCCCTTAAAAATGTGGATATTTTTCATAGCTCTATTTTCGCTTGAGAACGTTTTTTAAAAAAAACCAAGAACATAGTGCGGAGATATAGTTCATTTAATTATACATGCCAAATTTCACCACAATCGGACCAATGGTTTCCAAGAAATGAGACAAGCGCGTTTGTATGGAAAATTGAAAGCGTCACGGAATCCTTAATTTCAAAAATAACAGGCCTATAGTCTGTTTTTTTTTAACAAACGAGTACCGAAAATTTTGACTGCGTTTCTATTGGTCCACGTAATCAACATAAAGTCCGTTTCACACAAACGCTGTAGTTATATTTATATTCAGTTGAGCCATCGACTACCTGCGCGTCGCACGTGTTTTAGTGAGTGAACCAGACGGTATTGTTTGTGCGTGAGTCATGGCTAGTCAAAGGCTACGTGGCAGCAAATAACAAGAGTTATAAATTGATGAAGTTAGAACTCTTATGTTACAAGGAGTAGCTAAAGAGGATAGACAAAAATGGTCGTCATGTGTAAAAACCGAGATCGAAACAAAAATGTATGGAGTCGACAATCATGTAGAAAATATGTTAGAGCAGTTTATTATTGACGTATCTGCAGAAAGTTCATCAGAAGAAAGTGATGACGATATTTTTTAAGATTACAAATTATTTGATTCATATGTGCATAACAAAAAAACTTACTATTACAATATTGTTTTATTGTTATTTATTTATGAAAATATCACATAACGCATACAGAATATTTTGTTACGAATATACTAAGTATGCAAATTTAAATCATAAAATTGTAATTTAATTTTATCTACAGTAAATTTTAGGAGTATTTAATATGAACGGACCTTTACAATTTCAAAAAAAAAAACAGACTTTAGTATCTAAGTTTTGAAGACCTCTGAGTTCATAGGAGAAACTAGCTGTTCCGCGCAGTGTTACCAGCAGTTAAACAGTAGCCTGCGTTACTCCAGTGCATAAGCTATCTCCGCTCCGAATTTCATCAAAACCCGTGCATCCGTTTGAGCGTCAAGAAGTAACACACACAAACTTTTGCATTTATACCATAACGCTCGAGCGTCAAGAAGTAAGACAAACTTTTACATTTATAACAAACCGCCCTGGCTTCGCAAGGTACCTATAAACTTTCCTTGAAAAATTGTCTAACTGATGGTGAAAACCGCATTAAAATCCGTTACTTGGTTAAGGAGTTAACGGATTTACAGGCAGAAGAGACTGACGCGGAAAGCGGCTTTATTTTTACCCGACTGCGCAAGAAGAAGGGTTATGTTTTTCGAGTGTGTGTATGTGGGTATGTATGTGTGTATGTATGAGGTTTCTTTGGCACGCCCTACAGCCTAAACAGCTTGATAGATTTCGACATGTGAGGTGTCATTTGAATCGTCTTGATAGTGGGACCGACATAGGGTACAACATTTTGCAGCCGGGTTTTTGTTTTTCTTTTAACCCTTAAGGTGAGACTTCGATATCTGTCTGTACCTATATCTCAGCCTATTAAGAGGGCCGCGACGTTCTGAAATTTCCATACAAACGCGCTACAAAAATTTCTTGAAAACCGTTTGTCAGATTATGATGAAATTTATCATGTACAATTAAATTAACAATATCTTCACCTCTATGTTCTTTGATTTTTTTAAAAACGTTCAGCGAAAATAGAGCTATGAAAAATATCCGCATTTTAAGGGGTCACTTTTGACTGATTTATTCAATGGGTCGACAAAGCAAATCAAAAATTCCATTACATAGGGAGGTTGTCTACATCATTAGCTGTTAAATGAATCAATAATACAAGGGAAATTCTTAGTTACTTAAGAATGATTACAGTAGTACAAAAGTCATAAAAAAAATTAAAATTGCACTTTGTCGCTCTGTAGTTAAGTTTAGAGGCTCGTCAGTATCATTACTCGCTCTCTTCACTCGTCTTTTTCTTCTAGACGAAATGGCGATAGTATACCTTAAGCCAATGCGAATTTAGCCTAGGTCGCCTAGGTCGAAATTAGTTAGGTCGCCAGACTCTTAACTCAGGAACTATAAAAGCTAGAGCCGTTAAATTTGGCACATACTCGTATTTCGATAATGTAAGCTCAAGATGCGGAATATTGAAAATGGAATGTCTTTTTGTCAAAGCCTAAAAATGAGAACAAAAATTGTAAACCTTCGCAATTTGGTCATGTGGCGTATTAATAATGTTACTTGTACACTATGTAGAGAATAGAGATAGTAAAGAGAAGAGATAGAGAAGTAGGACAACCGAGTCTATCATTTCATTGTACACAAAAGTCACTCGACCAGTGGCCCTATTCGGAGGTTTGAGATTTTCATCTCACCTTTTGTCGTCCTTGTTGCTCTCGTTCGAAACGTCATAGGTGTAAAAGTGACCGAGATAAAATATCATCTCATCTCACGCGCAGGAATAAGCCCCCTGTAGCGATCAGTTATAAATGCCACTTATTATCGATTTAATTTGTTTTAGTAGCGCTAAGGTTGCCGTTTTATCTTTTTTTTATTTTGTGTTATATTCAGCTTCAGGGCAATCTGTTTCAGAACAATAAGCCTCTGTGTTGTCCAGCCTCAAGCTTGTTTGTTCACTTTATTTTCAGAGAGCTTCCAACAGAGTGTTATAGCTCTCTTTTCCCTATGTGAATCTCCCTGTGAGACTGGGGATGTCATATCTCTTCAACCTTGCGTGTTGTTGGCCTCCTACTCCACTTAGCGCTTGTGCCAGGGACCCTATTCGGAGATTTGAGATTTTCATCTCACCTTTTTTCGTCCTTGTTGCTCTCGTTTGAAACGTCATAGGTGTGAGAGTGACCAAGATAAAATCTCATCTCATTCCACGCGCAGGAATAGCCCCCCAGTTAATTTGTATGGTGTGTCTTTCCTGGTATCGTAGGCTATGCTGACTTATTTCTTGCTTTACAGTGCGTATATTGAGGTCCACGTACATATATTTGTTACCATTTTATCAACGGTTTTTTTTGTATGAACGCATTACTAGACTTCAATTAGATAGATAAGGGTAGGTAGGTACTAGGTAATTATTTTAATAGCATGTTTAGATTATTATTATTATGTCAATAGGTCATATTGATTTAATTAATTGGTTAATTGGGTGCGTTGGATCCCGGTCCGCAAGCCGGATGGGGTTTTTGATCCGGCCCACGAAATATTTCAAAATTGCGTGTGAAAAATGATTAGTTAATAATTTCACATAAAATAACATATCGTCACGCCTTTCCCCCAAGGGAGCTGGCAGAGATGTACAACACCCACACTTCGCCGGACGATATTCAGTCCCAAATGTGACGGGGCGAGCCTGTCGCCATACACCGGGCTCCAGTCATGTAGCAGATGACATATACATAGTACGCACATATGAACAAATTGGTGCGTGCCGTCGGCTGGGTCCGAACCTGCTTCCTCTGGCTTGAAAGGCAGGCCTTCTCCGGCTAGGCTATCATCGCGTTAATCATTTCAACATCATTAATCGTCAGTTCTATTGACGCCTTTGGTTCACGTCGACAAAAAACCGGCCAAGTGCGAGTCGGACTAACGCACATATTATCTATGATAACGGCAAAATAAAACCTTTGTTGTAAGGGAGTTGTTGTATGTTAAATATTTATTTTTTTAGGTTTTTTAGTTATTGTTGTTATAGCGGCAACAGAAATACATAATCTGTTAAATTTATTAACTGTCTAACATACCTACGATAATACGATTAAAAATGTGTTATACGGTAGGGTAGAGTCAGACACAGATAACTATTACATGCCTAGAAATATTAATAACTTGCTTAATATTTTTTTCTAAAATTACCGTAACCAGTTAATTATTAAAGTAGGTTTATAACTATTTACTGTTCCACATAAGCAACTAAGTTTATAGAAGACTGATAGTATATTATTTACCTAGTGCTTATTTCAAAGATATTGTAACTCTTTACTCAGATACAATTTACTAAAGAAATTTCATACAATTAACACTACCGCAGCACTGGCATTTTCCACCCAGCCTTGACTTGGACTGAAATTCAGAATTAAAATAAAAGAGGACTTGTATTCGTACTTACATCGTTCCTGCTCCTCAAGGTGCTCCGTTTCGGCCTCAGCAGGACATCCTTGAAATCCAACTTCACTTCGTTTATGATATTAGGCATTTTGAACCGTTTTTTTGGACACTGAGTTAGGAAAATCGAGAAAGCGCACGGAGTTCCCGAGTAAAAAGCGGCGCGCCCCTCCCCGCGCAGCTATCGACTGACCGGCTGACGCTGGGTTGCCAGCGCCAACGGTTTTTACCACAACTTTTCCGTTTTTCCCCGAATAGAAATACTTCCGAGTTTCTCCCCGAATAAATAAGTCCAGTATTTGGTAGTAATTTCAATATTTCCCGTTTATGTAAAACGGAATTATGATGTCTATTTTGTGTGTCGAAACAAGGACATATAAGGTGATTAATAATTCTGTGATACAAAACTTGTCCCGATAACACAGAACACTCTATTACATAGGATGTCCGATAAATCCACTGCGATGTTTTATTTATGTAAGGGTATTTTCCTTTTTACTTATAGGAATGAAACATTTTTGTGAATAATATCGACTCACTCTATGGATATCATAGTACAAGAAGCAATGGTCGTTTTTATCTGTTTATTTTATAAAAATCCATTTTTGGTTTGTTTACATAAAATTGTATGTGACATGTTTATTTTGTAATTTTGCGCTCAACTGACTGTCAGGTGTATGTCACTATTTTTTTTTTTTTGTAGCAGAGGTTTTTGGCATTCATGATCATAATTTTACTAAAATATTTGATAATCTCAAATCCGCCGGTATCCATGGTTATATATATATACTCTGCCAGGTATAGCATTCCGGTCACGTAGGCAACACGTGGTGACGTTAATCGATACTTAAGCAGGACCGAAATAAGTCATTTACACACAGTGCGAAAGAGACGGATGACGATGACGAGTGCGTCATACCTGTTTGCTCCCGGAATGCTATAGGTACCTTGTTTTTTTTGGATCATGGGGTGTACTAAGGTAAAAGGGGGTCATTCTACCAACCTTTACTATGGAATCGACCCAAAATCTCAAAAAAAAACAGCTAAGTATTCTATACTAAATGTTCATTGATCGTCGACAAAATGATTGAACAGCTGTAATTTTTTTCTCGATTCTAGGGTTGACCCCATAGTAAAAGTTGTTATAAATACTTTTTGAACCGTAAAATGTTATTTAAATTTAAAACCCGGTAGGTTTATTAACTGATGAAAAAATATAATATCGGGAAAACTCCGAAAAAAAAATGTACTTAGGTAAAAAAAAACAATTTAGTAAACACAATCAATCAATATGAGTTCTTAATCAAGAGAATTATATTTCGTTATTATTAATTTAAGTTTAGATTAACTTCGGAATAACACAAAGGAAGCAGTTTTGCGCATAGCAACACCGCCAGTACCGGCAGCAGCGTGACAGTGACGTCACAAGGACGGCCTGAAATAGGTCCCCGCTTTCAGCTGCTAGGTGAAGGTTATGGAGTCGCTCTTCGCATAAAGAGCGACCAACTTATCAGTGCAGGTGGCGAACAGACGGAACTAATATTTCCAAAGGAAGTCGTCAGTTTTGCTAAGAAAGGGCGGTGGTGGCTCCGTTCATTCAGCTGTACTGATAAATTGGCCGCGTTGCATTGCACTCAGTTGAAAGTAGAGTTCTGCTGCAGTCGGATACTTTATAAGACAGTTCCATACTGATCAGCGAAAGTCTGTTAATTATGAAATAATCTACAAAAAATGTTTAAGAATAAGAATAAAAATAATTTATTGACAAACAACAGAATTAACTTATACACAGTTGATTACAAAATATATTAAACAGATAAAAGTGTTTGGCAATAGGAGTAAGCTCAGCGTTGTACCTACTGGTTTTCAGCTTACTCCATTTTACCCTTAGCCTTATATTTACCCTTAGCCCCAGTCCCAGACCCTAATAGAGATCGCCCACGACTAAATAAAATAAATAAAGCTATAAACGAATAAATAAAATACAATAAAAGACTACTTTTTTAAGCGCGTTTTGCAAACGGGCCTATGCATCGATTTAGCAACGCAACTTTTTCCTTTCCTCTTTTCCTTTCCTTCAGTTTCGCGTAGGTTTGGCTGTTTATCTTTTGTTTTGCGTCTGCATCGCTACAAAAAATCGTCGCGAGCGATTTTCCATAAACACGAGCAGTTCCCCAATGCACCCGGACTTGCACCAGCAATGGCTAAGAGCATATAAATATGGACCAACTAGCTACGCCCCGCGGTTTCACCCGCGGTTCCACAGGAATCGTTAATTTTTTCGGGATAAAAAGTACCCTATGTCGTTTTCTGTATCCCAGACAATGTGTATGCAAAATTTCATGATGATCGGTTGATTAGTTAGGGCGTGAAAGCGTTACAAACAAACGAACAAACGCACTTTCGCATTTATAATATTAGTTAGGATTAGGATGGTGCAGATGATACATGCGTTGTATCATTTCTACCATTAAAATTAAAGTCTCTGTACTTTTCACTGTTAAAGAAAATACTTACTTATAAATAGTGTGAGTCAGACATAGCCAAGGCTCATCCTAAGTTCAAGGGTTCCGCGACGCTCTGAAATTTCCATACAAAAGCGCTTCTTAAAATTCTTGGAAAGCATTTGTCAGATTATAATGAAATTTAGCATGTACAATAAAATGAACTATATCTCCGCCCCTATGTTCTTGGTTTTTTAAAAAACGTCCTCAAGAGAAAATTGAGCTATAAAAATATCCGCATATTGACCCATTTGTAAGGGGTCACTTTTGACTGATTTATTCAATAGATAAACAAAGCAAATCAAAAATTCCATTACATAGGGAGGTTGTCTACATCATTAGCTGTTAAATGAGTCCAAAATAGAAGGGAAATTCTTAGTAATTTAAGAATGATTAGAGAAGTGCAAAAGTAAAAACTTAAATTGCACTTTGTTACTCTGTGGGTAACTTTAAAGGCTCGTCAGTATCATTACTTGCTCTCTTCACTCGTAGTCTTCTTCTAGACGACATGGCATTAGAAAACCTTAAGCCAATGCGAAGTTAGTCTAAAGTGGTCGCCGGACTCTTAATGCTGGTGTTTTAGTAATCAAATCAATAAACTATAATTTAGTAGTTGTGTTTGATTGATATTTTAGTCATATACCTAACGTGGGAACGCGCCAGCCTGTTGGGGACAAGTGCGCGGGGCTATCGTACGCGAGGATGAATGTTTATAATAATAATCCCCCTTACCAATAAACGCTATACAGTGTTACCAATAGTTATACAGTGTTTTGTCTTTTTTTTTTTAAGTTTTAATTCGATTGAGTTTTACGGGGGAGTGGCAATTTTACGTGATAGCGTTACTGATATGAATCTGTAGGTATGCTTAGGAAAATGTATTAATATTTTGATAGTTGATTGAATCAGGCGTTACGTTGCGGAAGTTCATTTTCAAACTTGTTACTTGGACAATATCTAGTGTAATTCCGCTTTAACGTCGCATTAAGTACATCAAGGAATATGATAATTAGATTCAAATATCAATTTGTATAATTTTTCTAGTAAATTTCATCAAATTAGTTTTTAAAAAATTTCAAAATTAAAAATATAATAAAAATTTCATATTCCTTGATGTACTTAATGCGACGTTAAAGCGGAATTACACTAGATATTGTCCAAGTAACAAGTTATTAATATTTTATCAGAACTAAGCCTGCAACAGATGCGATAAAAATGTTCAGATATCTGTTCAGTTCTGTTCAGTTCTGACCTACGGTGCTATTCACGATCATGTGGAAACGTTTCCGATCGGATCCCAGAAATTTCAAACTCAAATTGTTCGAATAAGTCTACTTTTACACATTTTGGAATAGTATAATTCCGATCGAAAGCATTAATCACGTTTAAAAACTTTCTTATGAATATAGACTGAGATTCGAATAATTTAGGTTTAAATTTTTTGAAATTCGAACGGAAACGTTTCCGACTGGTTGTGATTAGCCCCGCTGACCTGTAGAGGAATACAGAGATCAGTACATACAAAAGCATTTTTGTCAAAACTGAAGCAAAGTCGCTTCGCTCGCTGACGCTCGCTCGGTCGATTATTTGCTAAGTGTGCGTAGTTCCAAACAAACGCGTGGAACGCTTGGTGAAAAAATATCTAGGTATATTATCAAACTAGCTGCGCCCCGCGGTTTCACCCGCGGTTAAAAAGTATCCTATATGCTACTCTAAGCTATAATCTACTTCTCTGCCAAATTTCATCTAGATCTGTTCAGCCGTTCTGGTGTGAAAGAGTAACAAACGTCCATCCATTCTTACAAATTTTCGCGTTTATAATATTATAGTAGGATTATCGCAAAGTATGTTGCACGCTTTAAAGAAAAAAAAATACATACAAAATCATAAAATTTATTTAGATTCATAGCAGATCATGCACAAGTCAATAGGGCTGTGGAGTAGTCATCTTCGCCGGAGTTGTGAGGTGGTCTGCGTCCGTCCGTAGCGGCTTGACAGTGTCAGTTTTAAACGAACTATTGAGCCCTGAAAACAGGTCGTATTTTACTCGACTGCACGTGAAGGAGAATAAAGATTGCATAGCATTGCATGTGTGACGAGATTTTACTCAGACTGAATAGGGCAATTTTTAAACATCGTTACATACAAAAGTGCAAATACAAATACAAATAATTTATTTGGGTATAATAAACATGTGAAAATTTCAAATTTGATTCCAGAGGCTCCCAAACTAGTCAGAGACTGTGTGTCGGGAGCCAGTGGCTTCTCCAAATTTAACAAAATACCTCCAAATTTTGAACTTATTACTAAAACATATTATATTTATACTAGATAAAATACTAAACTTAATTTGATTATCTTAATTCTAAATCTAGACAGAGAAAAAAAATAAAGAAACAAGTACAGAAGTAAAATATACGCAACGAGATCTTGGACAGGCGAGGCCCGTGCCGGACGGGACGTGAAAAAACAAAACATCACCGTGGACGTTTGGAGTAGAGAGGCGAGTAAAGGTCGCTACAAACATATACGTGACGGGATAATATCTCGGACGGGACGGGGACGGAACGTGACAGTGTGAATTCCCGGACGGGATTGTAACGTATACGCACCGTGAGAAATCCGCAAAGCCAACGTAAACACGGAGCTCACTTCACTACACCACTCTCCGGAGCGAGCGGGCCCCGCGCCGGCCGGGACGTGGTATACATCGTCCACGACGATGTTTTTTCACGCTCCGTCCGTTTAAGAATTGCTAGGATTCATTGAGAAAGTTTGTGTAAGCCGAGTAGCCTGCCCTGCTGTCAGGGTTTTTAGGCTACCTGAAGGCCTACAAAGCTATGACAAGGCTTAAATCGTTTCACCGTTAAAGAGTAACACATATGCATACACAGATTCAACACACCCTCGCTCTCTCATTCACTTACAATATTCCCATTAGGTAAATAATAAGTGTGATAGTTACTTTCAGTGGCGTCGTTGCTCACCCCCCACTCGTCCACGTGGGGGGTGAATATGGCCTCTTTGTAGTTGCCGTACCCGTCGCACTCGAGGGTGGAGTCTGTGCGGCATTTCTCACGAGCACAGTCTGGACAAAGAACACGTTTTTACGAAGTCGGCTTGGCGTTTCAACCCCGCTCCCCAGTCGCCGTGGGCCACTTAAAGCACTTGAAAACAATTTAAGGGGGGCGGTGGTGGGCTTTTTGTTAAGCAAGCAGGAACGCTAAAAACAGCATTCCCGCGCGTTCTCTTTCAAAGCAATTTCAGGCTGAAGTTGTTTTGTTGTTTGAAAGTAAGCGCGCGCGTGTGACACACGGGGTGTGGACGCTATATAAAAAAAAAAGTTTGAAAACGATTTGTGAAATAATATGAAACTAAAAATATTTATTGTTACAACTTATTATCTAGCACCTGGATGTCCGAGCTTTGCTCGGTATTTTTTTTTATTGTGTTTTTTGGAAAATAAACAATTGATTTTAGTCTAACCTCAAAGCAAACACTCATTGACTTCGTGTTACTTAACAACGCCATCTGCTGTTGTGTCGTTAAAGCAATTAGTTGCTCACAAAAAATAGTATTATTATTCGCCAATAGATGTCAGGACGAGTCATATTTTTGTTATTTTTCTTCCAAGTTTATGTTTAAGTTGATTATCGATAAAACACGAATAAAATGACATTTTCTAAAAATGATTCCTAACTAGATCGATTTATCGCCCCCGAAACCCCCTATATACTAATTTGTATGAAAATCGTTGGAGCCGATTCCGAGATTCCAATTATATATATATATATATACAAGAATTGCTCATTTAAAGGTATAAGATAAATAACATTGTTTACTGGTTGCCTCTCGAGGCAAGCCTGTATCGAGGCAACCCATAGTCCTGTGTAACACATTACTTTTTTACATTTCACGACCGGGATTTCCACAATTTATAATACAAAAATGACAAGTATTTGTCCGTATAAATTATCCTAATTTCAGGATACAACTTATTTTACAGTTTTATATTTATCAAAAATAGAATAGCCATTATAGATAAACCTTTTCATATAATATTTTTATTATGATAACAAGTATTGACGTCTTTTAGGCTCAGCACAGATGAGCAAACGGGAACAATCACAAGTGACTATGCGGAAATCCAGACGCGGCATGGCGGTGGCGTGGCTACGACTGGCTTCATCTTATAATTATACGTGTTGCAAATCCTTCCATAGTAATATTAAAAAGCCAGTCGCCAACTACTTGTGATTGTGGCGGGTGTCCCGTCTGCGCCGATACTTATCGTCTTGCGTCTTTGGCAGAGCCAAGAAATATGAGATTACGTAAGATAGTGATTTTGTGACCCAGTTTGTTCCCATTTTACTGGGACATGAACTATCTGATGTCCGCGCTCGAATTCCTTGCCAAAATAAACTTCGTAAGTGCGGGTTATGTCACGAAAAGGAAAAGGAACAGAGAAAGGGAAAGATAGAAGTGCTTAGATGAGAGAGTATCTTACCAAATTGTCTCAATCAGGATTTGTCGAGAACCTATTAGTACCTATCAGTATTCCTACCTAGTCTAAAATTCATGCTTTACAGCTATAAAAATATACAACAATTTGCCCTCTGACATAACGACTCTAGATTTTTTTATGATACAAGTTGATGACAAAAATAGCGATTATTTACTCTTATTTTGATAGTGTTGTAGGGCTATATACCTACCTACATCACACCACGAACATAACATGATAAGAGATGTATGAGTATATGTATAGTTATAAGCATAGATTTAGTCATACCCACTTGTATTGGTCCTAAGCTAGCAATCCAAGTAAACCAGTCCTCTCAGTAAAGGAGTTTCATTGAAGCACTACCACATTAGGAGTCAAATGAATGGTGAGAGTGAACAGCTAAGGTAGTTATTCCACCATACAATTCTACCCACAACATTTATTTACCCTATAGTGTTGTTTATTTGATATTGTTTAACTACATTTATAAGTACTTATGTACACAATATTGCACACCCGACTTGGGTCTACCTGTTGAGACTATATTTAAATTAAGACCGTTGTACACAGTTCTGCAATAAACGATTTTTATTCTTATTCTTATGTCTGATGTCTAAGAGCTATTTTCGGAAGTCTATTTGTAAAGTATTACAAGCTGAGGATCGGGATAAGCAGCATGCTTCTGTGAAACCTGTATAATTAGGAGTATGTCCAACAGTAGACTGACCTAACATTGTCTAATGATGATGGTTGCTACTAAATTTCGTTATTATTTGACGAGCCAGCAAACTACGTTTTATTGAGTCGTATATTACGACTATAGGTATTTTTTCGATGACATCCGGTACCTACTATTATTTATTTACATTATCATTTTCATTTTTTATTCGCTTTTCAGGAAAATCTGAAAAGTGCTCATTTCTCTTGATGCTCGATTTGAGAAGTGCTCATCATAGGGAGTGAGCACATTTGAGAAACGCTCTTTGTGGAAAGTGCATCAATTGAAAAATGCTTATTTTGAACCCCGCGCGTGTACTATTTGGAAAGTGTAAACTTTGGACCTAACCATGGTTTAATAATTTACTCCGCCAGGTATAGCATTCTGGTCACGTGGGCAACACGTAGTGACGTCAGTCGACGCCTAAGCGCAAGACCGAAATAGGTAAGTCATTTACAAATAGTGTGAAAGAGACGGATGACGAGTGACGTCAAACGCGTCTGCGCCTGGAATGCTAGATCGTCAGAGTTAGAGTTACCGTTCTTATTGTAATAATAAATAAATAAATAAATAAATCTTGTTTTTTTGGATCATGGACCTAAACAATAGTATTTGAAGTAGGTAAGTGCTCACCGCAGTTCATGTTCGAGACTTCCACTCTCGGAACCTTGATGCCTTCAATGATCGTCCCGTCCTCCAGGGCGCAGTAGCAAGCGAACCGACGACACTACGACGATGAGAAGAAAAATTAGTACAAAAGTTGGTAAAAAATCATACAAATAAAATTAACATGAAAAAGAAACAGTAGTTACCCAGTACATTGATAGCCACTTGCTTTAAAAAAACTCCCTGTACAACTAGTTTTAAACTACTCCTTGCGAAAATTATCTTTTCGGGCACATAAAGTTAGGATTCCCCTAAGGCAGCGGTTCTCAAACTATTTTGGTGACAGAACCCTTTTGGAAAGCGAAATAGTTGACGGAACCCTACAATTAAAAATACATGTTTTATGTGTATTCTTTATTAATAAGCATAATACGAGTACAATGTATCAGTTAATTATTAAGCGTCTCGTGATAAACCGCGTCAAAAGAGAGAGGTGTTTTTGATATTTATTAAATTCTTACGGAGCCCCGCGAGTTCCGCGATTAGAGTTCCGCGGAACCCTAGGGTTCCACAAAACCCCTGTAGGTTTTGTGGAACCCTATGGCTGCCTTAAGGAATTACTTTAGGTACGTGTAAAAAAATTAGGTAGGAGCTAGCTAGGAGTAGTTTAAACTAGATAAGCAAAAACTTAAGCAATTCTTATATTTATTGCAATTAGCCATGATTAAAATAAATGCTTATTTACTAAACCATAATATGGAATTATATAACTTGGATGGAATGGAATTGGAGATGAAATGGAATTATAATAACTTTTATGGAATATTCTGTATTTATTTTTAGTTTACAAGCGCTGAGAGCTAAATTATAAATTGCTGTGACGACAGAGACTTTCAATTATTATTTTTTAAAGTATCCAAAATAATGTAGGTAAACTTAGAATACCTGCCTCCATAATAATAATAATAAATAAATAAATTCGGGACACTTCCACACACGGTCGCCTGACCCCAAACTAAGCAAAGCTTGTACTATGGCTGCCGGAGACTGATACACATACTTAGATATTTTTAAATACATATTAACACCCAGACATAGAACAAACACACATGTTCATCGCATAAATGTTTGCCCTAGGTGGGAATCGAACCCACGCCCCCAAGCTCAGAAGGCAGGTTCACTACCAACTGAGCCACCGAGGCAGTCAATTCTCAGTCGTTCGGATACATATCAGATCGAAATGAATGCGGACTGAGATTCGAAGAATTTGAGATGAACATTTTTGGCATGCGATCGTAAACGAACGCTTTCGAATGGTTGAGAATATGGTAGCTGATCTGAGATCAAGAGTCTAGATTCTAGACGCTTTTGTAAATTATGATTTTTAACACGGGAATTACTCACGTACGATTCAGTCGATTATTTCGACTATAGTTTCAACTGCATTCGGCGGTCTTCATCAAGACGAGTGCTATGCGAGACGCAGCCGCGCGCGCGATATATATATATATAGTCCGCGATATATAGTCCGAAAAATCGACTAAATCGTACGTGAGTAATTCCCGTGTGCAAAATCATAATGTGTGAAAACCACGTCAGTTTCCACAATAAAAGCTTTTGTATATAGTTTTTTTACAATTTTTTTATACCTGAACCGGTGCGAAGAGCCAGAGCGGCGTGCACTGAGGAGCGTCGAAGTGTAGATGACCATCTTCTCCGTACTTCTTCTTGAAGTACTTCATCTCTTTCTTGCAAGGCTCTAGTGGAATAAAAAATCAAACTTTACAAAATCCTTAAGAAGGTACGCAGTATTCTTAGATGTTGATTATTTCGTTACTTTGATTCCTTGTCCACCAACCTCAAAACCGTGTTGTGATTCGGTAGGTACATATTTTGTTTGAACTTCCCCTACATGGTTCTACCCCCTACACGGCTCTACATACCTCTACAGAGCTATAGATCACCGTAGTTGCCACTGCCTCTAGATGTCATTTCCTATTTGTACTGATTATTCAAATAATTTTGAGTAGCGTAGCAAGTAGGTATAATAGTAAGTAGGTAGCGTATTTTTTTAAAGTACAGTTATAAATGATATCATATATGTATCGTCACGCTTTTCCCTCGAGGGGCTGGCAGAGGTGTAATACAACACCCACACTTCGCCGGACGATATTCAGTCCTAAATGTGACAGGGGGCGAGCCTGTCGCCATACACTGGGCTCCAGTCATGTAGCAGATGACATACAACTGGAATTTAAATATCAATACTGTTGCTACAAGATCGATTGTAAAGAGCTTGTTTTATTTTCTATAAGAAGAGTGGCATACAAGCAGAGGGCCCGCCTGATCGTGAACAGTGACCGCCGGTCAAGGACACCTGCAACACCAGCGGTAGGTTGTAACCGTATACCATTAGGCAAGTATCCCTCGTCTCGTTTCCTCCTGCTGCCGGTTTCTGCTTGCACCGAGTGAATGTCCTGGCAGTAGCCCTGACGGCAGACCAGCCCGTCGTCGCATCCTGGCTCTATGAACTCTTCTTCTACCTACAAGTATGAGCAAACTTGAGGAAAGGGTGAGCATAATTGAGGAAAGGATAAGCAAATTTTGGGGAAGAATGAGCAACATTGGGGGAGGGATGAGCAAATTTGAAGTAAGGGTGAGCCAACTAATAAGAGTGGATGGTAAGTATTAACACTGGACAACTGGATCGTTAATAATGCTGACGATCAAAAAAGTAAAAGGAAAAAAAAAAACCATTTGTCCTAGTGCGAACGAACGCCATATAATTTTTTAGTTGCTTATAGAATTTATTAAGTTTTCTGTTTATTTTTTTATACGTGTATTTGAGCAAAAAATAAAATAAAAAGAAGAAGTGTTCGTCCACACTATAAACGAATGGGAAATTTAACGTTCGTCAACACTGCGAGACGGACCTTTTTTGCCTTGTTTTTTTATAAAGAATAGGTCAACATTTGACCACCAACTCGCCTGATGTGAAGCGACATTGTGGCCTAAGATTAAGCACGAAGACCTAGTAGGTACTTATTCACTCTGGCCTTGAAGACACCTAGGTTGTAGTTAGTCGGGAAAACAGATGGTGGCAAACGATCCCAGTCAATAGCCGTTCATATTAAGAAGATGGAAGCGAACCGCTTAGTACGAGTAGGTGGTATATCGACTAAGTAGGGATGATACTTATGCCGAACGTAAACAGCTTGTTACATGTTACCAAGCGGGAAGTACTCAGATTGAGCAAACACTTGAGGTATGGATGTTCAACCTTGAAGTAAGTATAAACAAACTTAAGAGAAAGATGAGCAATACTAAAGCATTTTGACCAATTACGATTAAATTCGCTACGAAAGTACCAATGAATTATAAGAAACGTAAATTATAAATATTCACTTCAATTTCCGTAGTATTGTTGACAACATGAAGAGTCCTCTTGAAATTGGTACACTTTTCATTTAGTTCTGTAATATGTTATTTAGCTGTAATTAATGTTTTAATGTTTAATGTTTATTAATGCACATTACTCTACAGCAGTTCGTAGCACAGTCTACGATTTAGATTACAGGTACGGCGTAGCACACAGAGAATAGTGGCGTAGTACCTCGCTCGATGGCAGTAATGACGAAGCAAGAACTCTATTCTGACGCGTAAATTATATTATCTTGGTCACTCTTATGACTTTTCAAACGAGAGAGGCAGTAACAAGATAATCACGCGTCAGAATAGGTAAGGCCTCAAATATGGGTTCCCCAAATTTCTCCTAACAATTGTTACCGCAGCATGAGGTAACACTTGCTCTGTCAACTGTAAGTAAGCTTTATTTTTATTCTTTAAAAGGCCTCCGTTTGGAAGCTATTTCGCCTGATGTTCAGCAATGAGGTGGCCTACGATGAGCGAGCACGCTTACCTAGAAAAAACGTATTTCCTCAAAACTTTTAGACACTAGCTCCCTTAGCAACAAACGTTGATAGCCTCTGAATAGTTATAAATACAGTGGTTTGTCTTTTTCTCTTTCTTCTTCTTGTCTTTAACTTGGCCGAAAAAGACAAAACACTGTAAAACTATTCCGAGGCTAACACACACACACAAATTTTTGCGTTCACAATATTAGTGTCAAGTGTGATAGTGCGTATCGTGTGTGTATAGTGTGATAGCAGTGCTTAGTTACGTTGGAACGAGCTGCAAGTCCCGCAACAGTTGCACTGCTCCCGGTGCGGCAAGAAGGCGCCGACCGGGCACTGCGTCTCGTGCACGAGGCCGCCGAAGCAGTTGTAGCCGCGGCACGAGGGGGGGCACTCGCTGCGCCGGGTCGGCGCTTCGAAGCGGTAGTAGTGACGACTGTTACAAATTAATGCAATCATTATCACTATTTCGGCCGAAGGACGTCTCCTGCTAGAAAAATGGCTCCCCAGATGATCTCCCCAACGACCGGTCTTACGCTGCCTGCATTCAGAGGTTTCCCGCAACCAGCGGCTTCCCACGACCCTTAACAGATCGTCGGTCTATAGATTATTACCATTATCGAGGCTAAGAACAGCGGGGTTGCTAATTACAAACAAATTAATGAGATTTATGAAAACTAGGACTTATTAGGACACATTTTGTTTTAGTTGTACGGGAACAGCTGCGGGAATAACTCTCTTTATTGTGTTGTTCCAATATTTTAACTAAGTAGGTACATTTTGACATGGCATTAATATCACTAAGTACCTTTTAAAAATAAACAATATGCTAATTAAGTAGGTTTTGAAGATTAACAACACTTACTGCACATGAGTGATCGTTTCATTTGGTGAAGTCGGAATATTGATGGGAACGCCTAAAAATATCATAAAACTGTTATTTGTGACTTAATAATTCTTTGATATACTTAGGTACGTATCTTAGAGAAAATATTAAAAAGTACAATTTAGTTTGGAGTTTAAAACTTGGGCAATACGATTATATTTATTGTAACAGAAACAATGAGATTAATTCTGGGTTTGAACTAAAGACATGCTTAAAAATATACTTAGCTTAACGATAGTTTAGCAAAACTACTAAAATACTTGTGCATAATTTTTTTTAATGGTTGAAATTAGCAAATTTTTAACATGCTACAAAGAAGTAAGGATATCCCTTACATCTCCGCAGCGTTTTATGACACTTCAGCGCCTTCAGCTCTTGGTCGGGATGACCCCAATAAGGGTTGCAGCCAGCACGAAAATCTGAAAATTTCAGAAATAACTAAATTAAATACCCAATCTCCTATATGAACACTAAAATTATTAAAGTTTGTAAGTGTACCTACCTACATCACACCATGAACGTAACGCGATATGCAAAATATAAGTATATCCTATTAATATTATAACCGCGAAAGTTTGTAAGAATGGATGGATGGATGGATGGATGTTGCTATTTCACACCAGAACGGCTGAACAGATCTAGATGAAATTTGGCACAGAGATAGATTATAATCTAGAATAGCACATAGGATACTTTTTAACCGTTGGTGAAATCGTGGGGCGCAACTAGTGTATAATAGTTATAAACAAAAATGAAGTCATAACCACTTGAATTAGTCCTAATTCAGCATCCAAATAAATCAGTCGTTTAGGTAAAAATAGTTTCATTAAAACACCACCACATTAGGAGTCACTTAGTAAGTGAATAGTTAGAGTGACACAGATAGGGTAGTTGCTCCACCATACAATTCTCCCACCACATCAGTTTACCCTATATAAGTTTTATGTTTGTATTAGGTAATTTTAGGGTACCATTCCGCGCCCCATCGCAGACAACAGCAGCAGACGACGACACTTCTAGTTTGTTTGTATTTTAATATTAGATACTTACGTTTCGCAGCGAGCGAAACGAGCGGCAGATGCAGAGCTTCATGTCGCTCGCTAAAATCTGCATTACTACAGCTAAATCACTTTAAAAAACCTTTCACTAAAATATAGAAAGGCAAGGTTCCTTAACATACATATATGTGTAGTATTAGGATACATACACATCCATGGCATAAGGCTATATGGATACACATACGCTATGATACGATATGGATATGGATGATGTGAATACACACGTACGTACACAAATAGTACACATACGTGTGTCTTATGCCATGAAACAGGATTAAAACTACGTGCAGATGAGCTAGTACCTAATTAATAAAATGATTAAAACAAAATCACGACTGCTAAATGTAGCCCAGGCTGTAAGTACGTCGTGTGCGATGGCTCTAAATTGAATTACCAATGGTGGTGACCGGCAAGAACTCGTCCGTGTCGAAAACGTACTCGTCACTCACGCAGGACTGGTCCATTTCTGCAATAAAGAATTAGCTGAGTTTAGCGCTCTCTACATTTTGAAACTGCATGAAGGTTACTTTCAGCCTCGTAATTGTTTACAAAGAAAACAAGAATTGACACAAATTTTCATACATACATAAACCTTCTTAACTCATCTCTTAAACCTCAACTTAATAAACTTAAGGCCTCCCCTCCAACTGCAAGAAAATTTCCGCTAGAAATGTCTGGCAGCGGCTTGCAAGGGTAAACTCCGTTGCAAGTGCTGTCGCGACATAGCACTATATTTCCCGCGGGAGTTGCATGTGGAGACGAGGCCATTTGTAAATACCTATTATAATATTTATATAAATAAACAAACCTCTGTACGGTATACACTCGTCGCAACATCGACAGTCCGAATAGTCAGCCTGTATGAACATGGTGCGAAACTTGCCATACTTGCGGTCACAGTAATCTCGGTACTCAGTGGGATGGACACGCCTCTCCCTGCACATTGAAATATTATACAACATGTAGTTAATATCAGGTATCTTAGTAATGCGATAGTAAAAGCGATGAAAGCCTAGTTAGATAAGGCCTCACGAGACAGAGGGAGCGGGTCCAAACCCAGCCGACGACTCGCACCAATTTGATAATTGTGTGAAAATATGTGCGCATTGTACATAGGTATGTAAATCATCAGCCACAAGACTGGAGCCCGGTGTATGGCGATAGGCTCGCCCCCTGTCGCCTTTTGGAACTGAATATCGTCCGGCTAAGTGTGGTATTACACCTTTGCCAGCCTCTTCGGGGGAAAGGCGTGACGATAAATGTCCTAGTAATTGGGAAGGCTATCCACCAAAATACATGTGTTAATACGGCTAGTTTGGTGGTTATGGCACATTATTGTATTTTTCTCATGTAAGTAAACACAGTACAGCTAGTCAAATAAACTTTCAAACAAAGACGAAGCAAGGCGTTTTTGGTGTTTATTAATTCGAGCGACACCAACCAATCTCACTAATATTAAATGCGAAAGTTTGGATGGATGGTTGGATCTTCGAATGGATGGACGAAATGGCACGGAGATGGATTTAGCCTGGAATAAGGCACATAGGCTACTTTTACACAGATAGTCCAAAATAAACGCACCTCGTTTCGCCTTCGCTTCGCTCTATGTTTGACAAGCCCTTAAAGGAAGCAGGCAAAGGAAGGACACAATGCTAAGCCGACTGGATGGCCCTGGTGCCAAAGCTTAAACCGCCGCAGGCCTTTGACATGCATGGCTCATGATAAATAGTTCTAAAAATACTAAATACATAGAGTTATGAAGAAAAGCTGTAATTTAAACTTGAACTCACTTGCACGAATCCCGAAACAGCTCACATTCTGTAAAGTTGCTGAAACGAGGGCACTGCGGACACAATTGGTGATCTAGAACATGCAATTCCAAGCTGTCAAATCAAATACAAAAACCTAAGGGCACTCATAGACGGGCCACATTCTTGCTGCAATACTGGCCCGGCAATATTTTTTTTTATGTAGAATAGGTCGGCGTTTGACCATAAACTCGCCTGATGTGAAGCGACATTGTGGTCTAAGATGGAGCACGACAACCTGTAAGATACTTATTCACTCTAGCTGGAGTTTTGTAGAGTAAACAAGTACAAAGACGGCAGTTGAGTGAGGCGCTACAAGTGCGCTGCTGCTCAGACCCGTCTTCGGAACGGTTACATCGGACTACATCCCGAAACACGACTAGGTCATTTCACGGCATGGCTTGGTCCGGTGGGTGGTAACTAGCCACGGCCGAAGCCTCCCACCAGAGTTTGCTACCCGGTTAGCACTACCCGGGGACCACGTGTAGGGAATCAGAATAGAGTACACTCCTACGGACGTGGGTAGCTCAGCCCCCAACAATATTGGCAAAATTGGCAATATTGCCGACTGTAGCCCGGCCATCATCAGCTATGCTAGAAATTTATGTCGATATGGCCAAGCCATACTCAAAACATTGTCACAAAATTGATGAGCCAGTATTGCCGGGTCAGTATTGCAGTGAAAATATGGCCCGTCTAGGAGAGTCCTAACTTAATTTTTCACATGGCCAGCCTCTGTTCTTGACGGAAGGTACCGAGATCTCTAGGCAAACGTACCAGCGCTCCCTTAGCACGG
This sequence comes from Peribatodes rhomboidaria, assembly GCA_911728515.1. Lineage (NCBI taxonomy): Eukaryota > Metazoa > Arthropoda > Insecta > Lepidoptera > Geometridae > Peribatodes > Peribatodes rhomboidaria. Next base: position 9,606,084 of record OU452189.1, read on the forward strand.
TACCATTCCCCGGAGACCCAGACGTTGGTCCACTCTTCCCACAGCTGTGCAACTACGCCGATACCCCATCGTTGTCTTTCCTGGGCTCGTTTTCAAAATGTGGTCAGTCAGGTCCCCAAATCTGGCCTTAAGAGCTCAACGGCCTTCCCCAGAATGTCCAGCAGGGCTATTTACAACCAATCGGAAACGTTTCCGATCGGAACCCAGAAATTTCAAACTCAAATTGTTCGAATCTCAGTCTACTTTTAGAATATACATTTTGGAATAGGGAATCGAATATAAATCCGTTTGGAAGAATTAATCACGTTTTAAAAACTTATGAATATACCTTTAGACTGAGATTCGTATAATTTAGGCTTAAAATGTGTGAAATCCGAACGGAAACGTTTACGAATGGTTGTGAATAGAATAGAATAATTTTATTTTCATAAGATAATAACATCCATTAGTATTCAGTTAGCTACTTACAATACTATGGGTTATACTTTACGAATCGTAAAATAGCCCTGCTGTATTAGTGCCGTGATTATTTTATTTTTATTTTTATTGCTTTAGGTACAAAACTAATTAGCAAACTACACTTATAAACTTAGATAAAATAATTAGGAAACAACATTATAAATTTACTAATCCAAACATTGTACACAGCGTTGTTAAGATAATTCATATTTTATATATCAACTACTTAAATATTTGTACTAAGAAGAATTTTTTTGAAATTAAACAGAGTTAGATAAAAAATATCGAGTTCGTCACATAACAAATCAGTACCTGGATGGCCGAGCTTTGCTCGGTATTTTTTTAAATTTTTTAATTGTGTTTTTTGGATAATAAACAATTGATTTTAGTCTAACCTCAAAGCAAACACTCATTGACTTCGTGTTACTTAACAACGCCATCTGCTGTTGTGTCGTTAAAGCAATTACTCGTAGTTGCTCACAAAAAATTGTATTATTGTTCGCCAATAGATGTCAGGAAGAGTCATATGTTTCAGTTGAGATTGATTATCGATAAAACACGAATAAAATTACATTTTCTAAAAATGATTCCTAGCTAGATCGATTTATCGCCCCCGAAACCCCCTATATACTAAATTGTATGAAAATCGTTGGAGCCGTTTCCGAGATTCCAATTATATAAATATATATATATACAAGAATTGCTCATTTAAAGATATAAGATTATATAATTGGCACATACGATGGAGCGGGTTGTTACGCCCCACGTTGTTATTTGAGGAAGGAATACTAAAAAGCGTTCGAGCAGGTCGACGATTAGAAATCTTACGTGTAGTAAAGCTAATGTTCGCAAGTAATTCCTCACTTAGCAAGCCGTTAACAATCTTGTGGAGATTACTTAGCATAGAGTGAGGGTAGATATCCTCACTCTTCGATCAGATAAACATAGATGTCGTGTCTTATTAAAAATCAGTGCTCTGTTGTGGCACCCCATTACGTTCTACTCAAAATAATCGAATACATGCAACTTCATTCGAATCTATGCCTTATTATTTCGCAATAACATTGTGTGTTTTTATCACATTTAGGCGTCGTGACATCAATGCGTTCACAACGCAACTGACAGCGAAACAAGGCTTATCCTTGATCTAAGCCTTGTTTCCAAGGTGCCATTTTTCGAATTGAGACTTGCATGATATCTATGTATATCTAATCAAAGTCCTGAGTGGCATATGAGCGAGTTAGAAAAATCTTACCAATGCTACTCTTGCAAATCGGTCTGACGATCCTTCGAGTCGCGAACTGTAAGATAGAGCTTTGAGGACTCTGCTCGCACTTTTCATAGTCGATACCAGCTTCTCTATTCCTAACTAGTGACAATATCTCCGTCTCTCTCCAATATTCGCTCGTGTCCTTTTCCTTGTCCTTGTCTATCAGCATTTCAAAGGGTAGGTACTGAAAGACAAGATTTAGAGACTACTACTTTGTGTGTTTTGTGTTTTAACGAGTCAAGTTAAAGATTGTACTAGCTAAAACGTATACTAAAACTACTTTGCCCGACTGCAAGAAAGAAGCGGGCGTAATAACGTTTCTGACATGTTGGATGTACTAACCTCGGCTGCATATCTGGGTCCAAAGCCTCTCGGTTTTCTGTTTATCTGCGACAATTTTTAAACAATTTTTTAGTACATTTTCAGGTCTACTTTTGCCAGAATGAAGGTTGGCGGGGTTTTCAACCTACACCGGTTGAAGTCTGAATTAAGTCTGGCTGGACCAGATGCGCCCGCGGTGTTTACCCGCGGTTAAAAAGCATATGTGCTATTCCCACAGACCTAAAATATTATGCAAGGACATTCTTAGATCAACCCAGAGGAAAAGATGGAACACTACGTTATATCTCGCTGAAGCCACTTCTTTTTGAACTTGTGTGCGTAATGTTGCCATGAAAAACATTTACTATTGCACGAAAACTAATATTAATTCCCAAACTCTACGTAAGCCATTTCCGTTCCAATAAACAACCTTAGGAGATTTAATATTCTAAAACTGGACATATTTGTAAGAGTTTAATGTTGCGGCTTTTTCAAAATTGACTTGTACAAAAACTGCACAGTTTAAAAAAAAACTGCACAGTTTAAAAAAAAAACCTCAAAATGTAGTCCTGGCCACACTTTTATAATTCACTATGTATATTTATGCACACGAAATTATACCATAAACCAATGCTCATAATGTCGAGGTAAGAAGGACCAAGCGAGTAACGTAGTTTTTTTGCGTCAATGTGTGCGTGTTGTGTACATATACGACAGTAGCGTAGTTTTTGGATGGTTTTTGGCTTCACCTAAATCATACGTCGTGCGCCATCTTATTCTCTAAGTTGACCTGAGAAGGACATTAGAGTATAGGCAATTTGGCACAGATTCCTTTCATCATCTGTTAGCAACACATACAAAAGAATGCAGTCTATGGTCTGCTGTGTGACGTTTTGCGAGTGAACTGTCAAAGGAATGTAGCGGATGAATGAATGAATGAATGAATGTAGCGTAAGGAATGAAGGAGTAGTGGCTGAGTCGCCCGCCCCGCCCAACCGGCACTTTTGGCTGGACCACGGAAGAGGACGGGTCTCGTTGTGTTTTTCATTGGTGTCCATTCGATTCATACTGAAATTGCCTACAAATTGTACACGGTTTGGATTATTGGAGGTATTAGTTGTTTACATTTACATTAAGGTGGTTTTGAATGCCGTCCCTTCAGAAATAGTTTACACATCATAGTCAGCCAGTAATCGCCAACTGCTGAAGAAGGGCCTCTCTTCTCGTACGTCACTCATCCCAGTCCTGTGCCAATCTTGTCCAGGTTCGACATTCACACCATCGTCGACCCAGCGTGCTGGAGGTCGACCAGCACACATTATCTTAGGTCCAAAAAACACGGTCTAGCATTCCAGGTGCAAACACGTATAATTTAAGCTCGTCATCGTTCGCTCTATTTGTAAATGACTTATTTCGATCTTGCTTAAGAGGGCCGTGACGTTCTGAAATTTCCATACAAACGCACTACTCAAATTTCTTGAAACCCGTTTGTCAGATTATGATGAAATTTAGCATGTACAATAAAAATAACAATATCTTCGCCCCTATGTTCTTGGTTTTTTTTTAAAACGTTCTCAAGCTAAAATAGAGCTATGAAAAATATCCGCATTTTAAGGGACTGATTTATTACACTTTTGACTGATTTATTCAATAGGTAGACAAAGCAAATCAAAAATTCCATTACATAGGGAGGTTGTCTACATCATAAGCTGTTAAATGAATCAATAATACAAGGGAAATTCTTAATTACTTAAGAATGATTACAGTAGTGCAAAAGTCATAAAAAAAATTAAAATCGCACTTTGTCACTCTGTAGGTACGTTTAGAGGCTCGTCAGTATCATTACTCGCTCTCTTCACTCGTCTTCTTCTTCTAGACGAAATGGCGATAGAATACCTTATGCCAATGCGAAGTTAGTCTAGGTCGCCTAGGTCGAAATTAGTTAGGTCGCCGGACTCTTAAGCATCGATTGACGTCACTACGTGTTGCCCACGTGACCGGAATGCTATACTTGGCAGAGTATATTATACCATGCAAAATGCACTTGACTCTTTTGAACTTGTAATTTTTTGACTTATGTCGGCCTTGCTTGAGCATCAATTGACGTCACTGCGTGTTGATCACGTGACCATATTTGACACGGAACGCTCATACATGGCGTAGTATATTATTAGGCCATGGGCTAGGCATGGCCTAGGCCTAAATTACATAGAAACGACGACGTATTTAAGGCTAAGGTACGGCGCACAGTGAACATGTTTTCCACAGAATATATACTCCTTACATGTCTGTCGCTTTCATAAGATTTTGAATTGACAAGTTTTGAAGCGGCACCGTGCTTTCGCCAGTCGCTTCTGTGTAATTTAGCCTAATTTAGTTGCATACAATTCAGACCTTTAAATAAAGGCTGAGTCTATTAATACAGGTACTGTACCTACGAACAATTTATTATTATTCGTACAGAAGTTGGACGAATAATTTTATTTCATCAATTAGTGTGCAAGTGCAAAAAAATTAACTCAATCCGAATTCCTCTCCATAAACTTATTTCCTTGCCAACCTCGAAGTTATTGACAGGTGCAGACGTATCCTTTAGCGTTACGCCTCTCCTTCTTTTCTTACCACTTCCATTAAAAAAAAAAAAACCTAACAACCTAACCTAACCTCACTTAGCTTTTTGTACGGGTACTGGTCCAGTACCCGTACAAATAGTCACTTCGTTTTATTCGTCCAGTACCCGTACAAATAGTCAAGGGCGTAGCTAGGATTTTGTTAAGGGGGGGGCAGGCGTAGACAAACCAAGAACATATCTAAGGTAAATGCTGCTTGAGCACAGGGGCAGGTTACATTACAAATTAAAAACAAAATATTAATCAAATCAGTGAATATTTTTACAAAAAAAGTAGTCTACGAGGTTCTTCACAAAACCGTTCAGATTCAATTGTATCCTTGGTTTTTTGTACCATGGTTCGGTGTACACTGAGCATGCATAGGCCGTTCAAACGGTTTTCAGTCATCGTTGATCTCAGCCATGTTTTAACACGACGCAGTGTAGAAAAGGACCTCTCTATGTTACTTGTAGTGCAAGGTTGTGCCAAGGTAATAAGTATTGCTTTTTTTGTTGCGGGAAAAAAAATGTTCGCCTCCTTTAACAATACAGAAAAATCTAGTTTTTCGAGATCTTCTCTGTTCATACCCTTGGTCTGCCATTTTTATACCATAGTTCGGCTTCTTGATTAAAAAACCGTAGTATAGGCAGAAACTTTGTGCTTTTTCTTTGAAATCAATTAAGGACATATTCAACATTGTTTTCAAAATGCGAAAATGCGAAAAGAGATAAATGGTGTCTAATTATTTAATTTATTAGTAATCTTGGTACATAACACTGTATGTTTTCAGAATAAAAAAAAAAAAAAAATGTACTGGGAAAGCAGGCAAATTTTGGTCACCAAAACGCTGCTCCAGTGCAGATATCAAGCGAGGTGGTGTCGACTGGTATCAGCGGGGGCGCGGGCGCGCGGGGAATGTAAAACAGTTTCGCGCCTAAAGAAGCGAATCTATATTCAATCATTCATAGTACAATCTTATAAAATTCGCCTGTCAATAGAATCAACTTCGTTTTTGTTTATTAATAGGCTACCTAATATAAGAGTTAAGAGTAATATTACTTTACGGTTTGTGAGTATTCCTGCATCTTCTAGGGGGGGGGCAGCTGCCCCCTCTGCCCGTACCTCGCTACGCCCTTGCAAATAGTCACTTCGTTAAATAAAGGAGTAACTCACCTTCTCCGCTTTCACATCTCCGCTAGGCAGAAACCTCACTTTAGGGTCCAGATCGAGATAGGGCACGACGGTCTTGCCAACAACTGTGTTTAAATCACTCAAAAGAAAAATATCGAATAGTAAAAGATTTAAATAATTCATCTTGGATTTTTTTACTTGTTTTTCTTTCAGAAAAGTAACCCTATCTGTCAGTTTTTATATTCTCTTGTCAGGCTATTCTTTGGACATCTTCTTTTCTGACAAAAAAACTTTGAGGTTTTAGTTACGATTAAACTGAAGAAACCACAGACTTAAGATTTTTTTTTGCTTCGCATCCCAGATCTGTGGAAGTTTTTTTTTTTTTTTTTTTTTTTTTTATGTAGAATAGGTCGGCGTTTGACCACCAACTCGCCTGATGTTAAGCGACGTTGTGGTCTAAGATGGAGCACGACGACCCATGAGGCACTTATTCTCTCTAGCCTTGAAGTTTTGTAGAGTGAAGAAGCTGCTGAGTGAGGCGCTGCAAGTGCGCCACTGCTCAGACCCGTCTTCGGAACGGTTACACCGGACCACATCCCGAAACACGACTAGGTCATTTCACGGCATGACTTGGTCCAGTGGGTGGTAACTAGCCACGACCGAAGCCTCCCACCAGAGTTTGCTACCCGGTTAGCACTACCCGGGGACCACGTGTAGGGAATCAGAATAGAGTACACTCCTACGGACGTGGGTAGCTCAGCCCCCTAAAATAACACAAGTACGTAACACAAATGCATCCTCTTTGAATGCATCAGTTGTAGACGGAGAATCCTCAGCTGTTTTTACAGCGAAGAAAAAAAGGAGGGTTATGTTTTATCGCTTACATTTACGGTACGTCTTTTTTTTACGTAGAATAGGTCGGCGTTTGACCAACAACTCGCCTGATGTTAAGCGACGTTGTGGGCTAAGATGGAGCACGACGACCTATAAGGCACTTATTCACTCTAGCCTTGAAGTTTTGTAGAGTGAAGGAGTACAAAGACGGCAGCTGAGACGCTACAAGAGCGCTACTGCTCAGACCCGTCTTCGGAACGGTTACTGTCGGTTTCGGTCTGCATAGTATGCAGTGCCTATCTAGCTAATATAGCGTATTATTTTTCCATCCCAGCAAAAAATAGCTCTTTAGCAATAAGACCAAACTTTTAATATTAGTTTTGATTCGTAAGTAAGCGCCACAGGATATTCCCTATTGTAAGCGCCTGAAAAACGGCATGATACAAGTAAAAGTATTATTACAGATATCAGTACATATAATCACGCCTTTTTCCCATAGGGGTAGACAGAGACCACTTCTCTCCACTTGCTGCGATCCTGGCATACCTCTTTCGCTTCTTCCACTTCCATCAGCTACAGCGAATAACTCGTCTTTTCATACACGCTCGTCTGTTACGGGTACTCTTGACCTGGCCTTTCTTTAATACGTCTTCGATTTGGTCAAGATACGTGCGCCCAGGTCGACTCTGACCGACTTGACCATCCACACTCCGTCTTGAATATTTTTCGTCAATCTCCCTTCATCCATTCTCTCAATGTGTCCAAACCATCGAAGCATCCCTTTCTTAATCTTTATCACTACATCCTCTACCACACCACAACGTTTTTTTTAATTTCGTTGTTTCTCATTTTATCCCTCAGAGTCACTCCAGCCATACTTCAGCATTTTCATTTTACGGAAACCAATATTCTTTTAACGTAAATTGCGCAACTGACCAAGTTATCGTAAATTACGCGGCGCTAGTGTGTTGGTACCCTAAAAATCTAGTTTCTAAACTACTGCAAAAGAAAATAACAACGTTAAATCCAATCATTTAATCGACCATGTAAAATTATTACAAAAGTGCCTAAACATGTTATGTTCTATGAAATTAGATACTATACATTGTAATTATTAGTCTTTCAAATCTATGGAACTACATTATTGAACATTATTTTGTATGTTGTTAGTTTAGTAAATATTAATAAATATACGTGACATGATCGTTATAACAGTACGTACGATTAAGTATATTTCATTGCAAAGGGCGTTTTTTACGAATTGTTTAATTACGATTACGTTTTTTGACAAACATATTGTGCAGAAGTTTGACAACATTGATATTTAGGAAAGTACTGTGATAGTTTTATAACATATTATTACTGTGTACCTATTACAAAAACCTTACAACATGTTAATAAATACAGTAAGTATATTTATTTTAACATATATATTTTATGTAACTTTTAAGTTTGAATATGAATAAACCAACAATCCTTTAATGTTTCAAGTCTTACAAAATATTGTACTACAGTGAGTTGAGCAGGACACTATAAATTTACGTACTTTTACGTACTAGTTTGAGCTAGGTCTATTTTTAATCCTAATACAAATTACAATATTGCTAATATAAGGCCACTTGACGTCATATCATACGTAACATGATTTTGAGCAAGTACCAACTCTTACGCAGTATAATTCGATAGCGATCTAACACTCAAGATATTTCATTACACACTTTACACAGTCAATGTTTACGAACAACTTTACGTCTGTAGAGTTGGTAAGGGAGCCACTATCGGATTCTCTTTTAACAAAACGATCGTAAAGTACGTTAAGCGTGTGAAGATTTATTTCTCCTATTTGGTCAACTCTGTAGATAAGTTGGCTGCACTGTATTTTAGTTTAATGACCGCTTAAAGCTTTATAATCTACTTACTCATTATGCAGTCCTAAAGGTCTTACCAAAGTATGTTTATTAACCCAGTTTCAGTAATATCTCATTAGTGCGTGTAAACATTGCGCAGTTCTCGTAAAATGTGCACTTGACTATTTTTTTATTGAATCTGTCTCTATTTTTAGATCGCTACCGTTTGCACGCTTTTCAAATGCGTTCAATTCATACTAAAAACGGTATCAAATCTGTATTAAATTCCCTAATTTTAGAAACAGTTTAAAACTACTACCATCCCTTTTTTACACATTAAAACAAAAAGAGACACGAGACGTAGACAATTCAAACGCTGTGTTAGTGTTAAAATACATTACATTAGTGTTTCATTACATAGTTTCAAAATTTTATCAGTAGCGTAAATTACGCAACGATATTAGTTCCGTAATTTTACCCTTGTGTGCAGTCGCCCTTATACTACATATTAATTACTTTTATGCAATTTAAAAAACATTCATAACAATGACTAGATAATATCGACTACTAAAAGTATCAAGATTGGTCTCAAGGTGGTGAATAAAAAATTATAAATTTTATCCTACTTCATTATTTTATGTTTTTAAAAAAAAGTACAAAAAAGGTTTGGTGTTCTATACACTAAAACAAAAAAGAGCTTTAAGGGTTATTTTCCTGTCATGCGGATTTTCGCCCGCGCGTGGATCTGAACCGCATGCGGGCTGCCCGCATCTTCATCATTTCACACATGTTTTTCCTATCATGGAACTAAACGGATAAGGACTAGCTTATTAGCTAGGACTCCTAGCTAAACGGATGCGGGCGGCGTGCTTCTGCATTCAGTGTTGTTTTTACTGTGGTCGCATGGTCATAGTACGCCGACATACTATTCACTGGCGACACGCACGACACTGCAGCTACTAACGAAATCTTTGTCCTGCGTGTGGCCAGGGGGGCTATTCTTGCGCGTGACATGAGATAAGATTTTATCTTGGTCACTCTCACACCTATGACGTTTCAAATGAGAGCAACAAGGACGATAAAATGTGAGATGAGAATCTCAAATCTCCGAATATTAATCCTCCCTGGGGGGGTATTACTGCGCGTGAGATGAAATGAGATTTTATCTTGGTCATTCTCACACCTATGACGTTTTAAACGAGAGCAACAAAGACGAAAAAAGGTGAGATGAAAATCTCAAATCTCCGAATAGGGCCACAGCAGCGTGCTATCGCTCGCATGCGGACCAGATCCGCGCGCGGAAGGAAATCTGCATGACAGGAAAAAGGCCCTTAACTTTCTATTAATAATTTCTGACCCAAGCCGTCGATTAGACTTGTGGATAGTGTCCCTAACAAATGATAGAGAAAGAGACAGATGCTTTTCTTCTCATTTTCTCTCGAATCGAATACGAGTAACGAGTAAGTCACCTGTCAGTGTCATTTCATCCACCTTTTCTAACCGACTTCAAAAAAGATGCGCAATTCCACTCGTTTTAATACTTTTACTTTGTTATCAGTTAGTTGGGTGGCAGATTAACAGGTTGAAGTGGCTCGTATAAAACTTTCATTAGACTAATGACTGTGGGAGAAGTATGTGCTAGATACTTCAGTCCTATTTAATATTTTATTTATTGCACAAATAAAAAAAAGACTAGAAAACAGGAGCCAATTTTTAAAATTAGTAAACACTGCTGGAAACCAAGACGAAGACGTTTTTTGGATTTTTAAAAAGAAGTTTTAAATTAAAAAGTTTCTAGCTTCCGAAGAAAATTCTTAAAATAACATTGTAAAATCATCTTCAGAGCGCTGCCGCACTAGCGATTTACGAGCGATTTCAAAGGCGATTGCGCTGCTTGATCGTCGCGCAACGAGCGCGGGCGCAAAGCCACAGCTTACTAAATAGTTACTACATCGTAGCATCTTAAAAACTCGCAGCGTCAACGCTCGGGGGGCCATCGCTGCGCAATCGCCTCCCTTTGATATCGCTCGCAAATCGCTAGAGTAATGGAGTTCTTAGAACTAACGCATGCGGCGGACTTTAGGCTATATAAATTCAGATGGTAGGGCGTTTGTCGTGGGTAAAAAAAGTCTGAGAGAGACAATAAGAAATTCTGCTACAGTTAGAAAGATAAAAAAATCCGGCTGGTTCAAGTCCGTCGTATGCGATAGCTCTTAAGTAGGTAAATACAACAAGTACATAATTATGTGCGAATAATTGCAAGTCCTACGGGTCTAGGCTCAATGCGCACACAAAAATTATATTTCATTAGAGTACATAGTTACCATTGAGTATGTTCTTTACAATACATATGTTATCATAAACATATATCATACAATTTGAAATGAACGCACGGCTGACAATCAACAAACAGTGGAGTTAGTGTGAGTTTTGTTAGTTACTTAACTTTTTTAGGTTTTGTTTGACTCCATAAAAACAGTACCAGCTCAGTTACAAAACAATAAACAAGAAAAGAAACATTCATCGGAACAGTACGATCAATTTATCTACAACCGAATTTGACAGGGGGCGAGCATGTCGCCATACACCGGGTTCAGTCATGTAGCAGATGACATACAATACGCACATATGCTCATACAATGAACAAATTGGTGCGTGCCGTCCGGCTCGATTCGAACCCATTCCCTCTGGCTTGAGAGGCGGGCCTTCTCCCAACTAGGCTGCCATCGCTTTTATTTAATGCATTAAAATAATCTACCGAATGCGCTTTGTGCCAACCCTGAGGGCGTTTGGACCAATGTCCATTTAATTTTGCCCATTGTCCTTTAGTTTAATCATTTTGCCAACTTCATAGATAACTTGGTCGGCCTGTAAGTAACCATAGCAAAACATCACGTTACCGAGTCCCTCAAGCTTTTTCGTACAGATCAAAAGTGATAGGGTTCCGTGTCTTAAAGTTCAAAGGACTCAACAGGTTTGGGTGAGGTCCTAAAGACCCCACGGACGAATTCCTAAAATCGAACGATCTTATCAGACGCAACCCTAATGTCTAAGAGAAGTCACTGACTACCGGTACCACTAGCGGATCCAGAGGGAGGGGGGGTACACACACAAAGTATCTGATTCGCACTCTACAACAGTAAAAAATGACTGTTTTTGAATGTTTTTTAGTGTGTATCTTGATACAGATTACCCTCCGCTAAGTCAAGCCCTCCAAAACCAAAATCTTACCTACCTTCGTAAAGCTTACCCTCAGCTATGTCAAGCCCCCACCCTCAACCTAAAATCCTGGATGCACCATTGCCTTGACAAAGATATACATTGTGCTGGAATGGGGAGCACCTTAACAATAGACCTAAAGAGTGATGCAATGGGAAACACCTTAACAATAGATCTAGTGGTGGGATAGGGAGCTCCTTAACAGGGAATGGGGAACACCTTAACATTAAGCCTATGGTGTGGTGGAAAGGAGAACACCTTAACAATAGGCCTAAAGAGTAGTGAAATGGGGAACACCTTAGCATTAGACCTAAAGTATGGTGGAGTGGCCGCTTGCTGTTTCTTGCAGAGACTCACCGGATGCTGGTCCGCAGGTCCATGAGTGCGCTGGCCGTGATGACGCCGGTGCGCTGCCGCCCGCCCACCCCCAGGTACTCCGCGTCACCGCCGATGGTGACGGTGGAAAACGAGGTCGAGTTCCGTCGCTGCTGGACAGCCTTTTTGCCGCTGCTCATGACCCCAGCCTCTGATGGGCTGTGCCTGGGCGGGTGAAACAGTTTTAGAGTGGATGAATGAAAAACTGATACAGTGTCATATTTTGTCCTGCTGTTACTTTCCATGCCTAAAAGATATAGGTTTGACCAAATGTCTGATAACGTCAATTTTAGGTTGTTAATTTGATCCATGACGTTTGTTACTACCAATGAACTTAATTTATTTCATTTCATTCATTTTAATTACAAGCCCAAGCCTAGCTAGACAGAACTGGGATTTTGGTCTTCTAGCCTGTTAAAACTTACCACTAGCCAAAACCACTAGTAAACCCTAACCTGCTAACAACAACAATTTAATTAGAAGACTGTGTCCATGGCTAGCCTCTGTCTACTCGCTTTACTAGATTTGGACACACTCTCATCAAGCTATTTCCTTTTTAGTCTTTGTGGAGAAGTTCTGGTCTTCTTCTGAGCTGTAAAATTAACTCTAGAGTTGTACAATAAGCCTAAAACTTACCTAGAAACTGGCTGGAAGCAGATAGGGTAAATCTTCATCGGTCTCCCTGGAGAAGTTCTGTCTTCTGCGGAACTAAAACCTGACTGTTTGACCAATAAACCTTAAAACTTACCTAGTAACTGTCTGGAAGTAGTCACCATGGTTCTTCGTCTCAGTCCACTCCTGGCGATGCTCAAACAGCTTGGTAGCTTTGAGAGGCTTGGAGACATTGTGGTCAGACTTGTATTCTTTCAAAGGTCTCTCAGGCTTGGGCTGCCTGTTCTTCTGGTCTGCTGAGGAGCTGAGCTTGGACTTGTACTTGGCATCAGGGTCGTGGTAGCTTCTGGTTTTGGATGATGGAGCTGGGAGCGTGTGGGATTTGGAGCTGGAAAAGAGTAGACCATAGAGTAGACGTGTAGCCGTGGTTTGATGTGTCTCTTTGAACTCTTGACGCAAATACCACACTAATATTATAAAATTGAAAGTCTCTGTCTGTCTGTCTGTTTGTAGGCATTTTACGCCTAAACGGCTTAACTTGAAATTTGAAAATTGTAATAGTATATCACGAAGAAGGTTTCTGGATACTATTTTCTAAATAAACGCGGACGAAGTCGCGGGTAACAGCTAGTTATAAATATGATGGATCTGGATGTCCGTCTGCAACCCTTGACGCAGTGTTATTTTAACATGTTTGTATCTGAGTTTTTCATTGTTAGAACTGTTCTTGGTTGCAGTTGTCGCTCTTTTGAATTGTTTTAAGTCACTGGTGTCACGACATTTCTGCTAGATTATTTTAAATAGAATAGGTATTTATCACAAAAATGCTGAAAACCAGAAAAAGTGCAAGTGTTCAAACGTTACTTCAACAGTTGGTTTGTAAACGTGCAAAGGTGGAAACGTTCTAGAATATTCTAGATTGTTCAAGGCTATTCCTTCTAAGACTGACCTGGAGTGCAACTTCCTCTGCGTCCCGGCGTGCGATCCCTTAGCCATGATACTATACAGCTTATTCCTGTAGTCGTCTATGGACATCTGCTTGTCGTCTCTTAAAGGTAAAAGCACGTCCGATGGAAGAGTCGGCTCATCCCGCTCGCGGTGAAATCTAGACGGAGACATACCAAATCCATTACAGGTCAAAATACGAATACGGTTTAATACGAATTGATGCATGTGGTGCATTGAACAGCAGTTATCAATGTATTTCTCATTAGCATTCATTATCCAATCGTTGCTACATATCAAGGACACGTCATCGCCATCTCTATCTATGATTACCAGCTTTGGTTGCCATCGTTTATCATTGATGAGATGTCATCATCATCCCATCACTATATAAAAGCATCTCTATTACTTATCACTTATCTTCACTGTCCCTCATTATCACCCCAATCACCATATACCGTCCCCATCACCTATCGCTATATAATTATGTCAACTAAATCATGTATCATACATCACACACCACCACCACGACCCAACACACTTAACAACTTTTTTATGGTCGAGCGCCCGTTCAGCGCTCAGCTTCTTGGCTAGATTGAAGATCTTCAACCTCTGCTCTATGTCAGCGACGTCGCGGAAAGCGCACGACAGCAAGCACGTCATCATCTTCCATTATCATCATCATCTTATTAGCTTCCTTGATACCCATTATGTTTAGTTAGATTTCCCTATCATCATCATCATCATTCTTCACTATTTATCATCTCCATCACCTATCGTCATTTAGCATCTGCATCATACATCATCTATTTTCTCAGTTTCTCTTCATCCAACAATTACCAATCCATTACCAATCAAAATCATCACCAACAGAAACATCACCCAACTCACTTAGCAACATATTCATGGTCTAGCGCCCGTTCAGCGCTGAGCCTCTTGGCTGGGTTGAAGATGAGCAGCCTCTGCACCAGGTCAGCGGCGTCGCGGGGAGCGCACGAGAGCTGGCACGTGAGCGTCGCGTTGGACGTCGCGGCGTTGGCGCACTGCTCACGGATCAACGCTGACCCGTAGCCGCTGCACACTGCTGTGATGTCTGGAACAGTGTTTACAAGTCTATAATCTGTGCACCTGTGCCTTAGCCTTAGATTGTATGCAAGTCAGCCCCTTGTATGGAAGTCTGTCCCACAGCGAGCCTCCCAAGTCCCACCTAATATATAAAATCATCTGAAGCGCTAATCTGCCATTCTTGGCAGATTAGCGCTTTAGATATCTTGGCATATTTAGGTGTTTAACAACCCTCTGCAGTGCCGTGTCAATTACTGAAGCATAAGGTAACTAAAGATGATAGTTCAACTGCGATGCAATTCTTTTGGAGTCAATGTGGTAAAATGTCCATCCAACCAGAGAAGAAATGAGTTTTGTCAATGATAGCCATGATCCTATGGGCCGTGGCTTGGTCCAAAACACACTGTTACCTATGACCACTCTAAATCTCCCTTACCTTCAGGCGAGGGTCTGGGTAGAGCCGACATGATCCTCTCCACCTGGTTGACGGTGGAGGTTCCTGGGAACAGGGGCTTCCCTGTCAGCATCTCGCCGAGAATGCAGCCCAGCGACCACATGTCTATGCCTTTGGTGTAGCTGGAGACAGAAATCACGAAACTTTTAGTCTATAGAAAACTCTGGCAAGATGATCCAGTGTATTCCAACAGAATTGGTGGGGTTTGACAGCAGATTGTGGATATTTAGAAGGAGGTTGAGAGTGCCTTTAGCCAGAAGTGAAAGATAAAGGTTAAGACTCAACTGGATTTTAACTTCTAACTCTATTTTTTATCCTGTTAAACTTAATTTAAATGCAGTTAAAATGCAAAAGAAGTTAAAATGCAGTTGAATCTTAACCTTTGTCTTTCACTTCTGGCTGAAAGCACTCTCCACCTCCTTCTAAATATCCACAATCTGCTGTCAAACACCATCAATTCTGTAGGAATACACTGGATCATTTCGCCAGAGTCTATGCTTTTCTCAACTGAACCAGGTTTTAAGTATTGACTGTGTGATGATCATAACTAAAATAGCAGGTTATCGATTTTATTTGAAAAAAGTGGTCAATTAGCCAAGATAATTATGGAGAGCCATGAACATCTGGATCATCTACGAATTATAGGATCAACTAACTATTCTGTACACAGTACGCACTTACTTCTTACTAGCGATGAGTATTTCCGGCGCCCGGTACCACCTGGTGGCGACGTAGTCGGTGAGGCACTGGTCCGCGCCCTCCTCACCGCTCGAGTACATACTGGACACGGATCGGGCCAGACCGAAGTCCGCCAGCTTTACCCTGGAACGTGCAGAGCAGACGCTTCTATAAAGATTACCACTGCTTGACATGAGTGATTTAGAGGGATACTATTGAGATATACAATACGGCCGACGTATTTTTGAGAGTCTGAACATGGGATTTGCAAACTTTAGTGCATACATGTTTACTCGTAAAGAAAGCGATTATTGCCAGACAAACACCCGCTGTATAGTGCGTTAGGACATAGCATGTGCGTTAGAAACTCTGAACCTAAAAAAACTTAGTAAGCGACGAGTTCGATGTGCGTCAACAGTATATTTTACACAGATCTGACAAGACATCCACCCAGATACTCGTAGTGACAAAAGATTCTTCTATCTTCTAAAAGAGTAGAGCTAGTTCGTTCAGAATTAAAATATGGGGAGTGATAGACACGAGTGAAGAAAAAGTATCTAAATACAATACCGACCACACTAAATTTGTGGGATAAGGTTAAAAAAACGGGCCAAGTGCGAGTCGAACTCGCGCACGACCCTTCGTGCGCGAGTTCGACATGATTTTTTTGCCGTTTATATAGATAATGGCACGGAACCCTTTCCGTGCCATTATCTATATAAACGGCAAAAAAATCATGTCTGTTGTATGGGAGCCCCATAAATATTTATTTTATTCTGTTTTTTAGTATTTATTGTTTTAGCGACAAGAGAAATACATCATCTGTGAAAATTGCAACTGTCTATCACGGTTCATGACATAAGGCCTGGTGACAGACAGACAAACAGACAGACGGACGGACAGCGGAATCTTAGTAATGGGGTCCCGTATTA
Organism: Peribatodes rhomboidaria; assembly: GCA_911728515.1. NCBI lineage: Eukaryota > Metazoa > Arthropoda > Insecta > Lepidoptera > Geometridae > Peribatodes > Peribatodes rhomboidaria. The sequence continues at coordinate 9,622,835 of OU452189.1, forward strand.
CTCTTTGGATAGGGAACCCCAAAAATGATTGTAAAAATCTTTGTGCATAGAACCTACCTGCAGGAGCTGTCAATAAGCACATTGCTCGGCTTCTGGTCGCGATGGATCACGTTCCCCGAGTGGATATATTTCGTCGCCTTCAACATCTGGTACATGATGTATCTCTTGTGAATGTTCTTGAGTATGTTTCCTCGCTTAATCACGTTGTGAAGATCCGTTTCCATGTATTCGAAGCCGAGGTAGATGTCGCGGTTGTTCAGGGCCCTGGTGTGGACATTAATTGTTACATATAAACAGGGCAGAGCCTGGGCCTCAATTATATCTTTTTCAATTATTATCAAATATTTTTATATTATTAATGAATTGTCTACTTTTCACACTTTTGGCATACAAAAAGTGTGAATTTAAGGCAAAACAATTGGAGAGAAAGATATGGAAATCAGAAATCAGATTTTTTTTAAACTCCAATAGATACACGTCACACGTCACGTTTGGTATGGCATCTTGGCTAGCTAGCTGGCTAGACTTATGGGGAGTTTCCATTGAAGTCGTGCTGATCGGGGCGGAACTATACGGTGCACGAATTAATCAATTACAATGCTTCCACCGATGCGGAGCCGAGATTTTAGCAGTGTGATTGGTCAACTCAAGCACTGCTGATATCCACTTCGCTCAACTCAGCTCCGATGTAATGGAAACGCGTAACTTTTTGGACAATCATTGTGGATGCAGATAACTTGGGGAGGGGTTGAGCACTTAACCGACCCCCTCCCCCTGAATTTAAATCATAAGCATGCTTGATATTCGTTCAGTTACAATAAATCGCTTTCATGCGTGACATTTCTGGTCGATGAGAAGTCGACAAATCATTTTATAAACGACATTTGCTCATAATAAATGTAAGCAAATTGAGGATTCATGCATAATAGGTTAAAAGGTCGTGACGTGGCCCATTTCCCTTAAATATCAAAGTCTAAACTACCTAATTATACCAATCTTTCCATTTTTTTAAACTTACACAAAAGCCTAGACTAACTTTGTGCCAAGTATTTCATGTCATCCCATAACGATGTACATTGAAGTAACGAAGACAAGGCCAAGGTTACGGTTTTTAGCTGAAGCAGTAAACTGGGCTAGGAAGCTGATTGCCCATAAATATTCCATGTTATGTCATTGCAGGAGCGGCAAGCAAGGCTCGTTGAGGTTTTGTATTGGCGACGTAAAACAGCTGGTTTATAGGAAGGTTCAGCTATGAAGACTGTAATAATTAGGTACCTACTTCGTTGGGACACACTGAGGATAGCGAATTGTGGCCACACGAACGGGATACGACAATGCCATCATCGCGACAATTAACAACGGTCACACCGATACAAACGGCGATGATAATGCCGTTGCAAAATTAACGCGACAAGTCCTGGCCACATTAAGGGTTTCACGATGCTCTGAATTTTCCATACAAACGCGCTTGTCAAATTTCTTGGAAAGTATTCGTCAGAATGTGATGAGATTTGACATGTACAATTAAATGAACAATATCTCTGCCCATATGTACCTAATTGTTTTTGTTTTTATAAAAAAACGTCCCTAACATAAAATAGAGCTACAAAAAATTTCCGCATTTGTTAGGTCATTTTGACTGATTCATTTAATAGACAGACAAAGCAAATCAAAAAACTCTTTACATAGGGAGGTTGTCTACATCATTGACTTTTTAATTAATCCATAATACAAGGAGAATAATTGTTAGTTATTTAGCAATGGTTAGAGAAGTGAGAAAGCCATAAAAAAATATTTCATTTGCAATTGGTCAGGAGCCTATAAAGTTATCTACTCTGTAGATAACTTTATAGCCTATAAAGTTATCTACAGAGTAGATAACTTTATAGGCTCCTTAGTATCTTTACTTGCTCTCTTTGCTCGTCGTCACCTTCTAGACGAAATAGCAAAAGAAAACTTTTTGTCCATGCGAAGTGAGCCTAAAGTGGTCGCCGGACCCTTAACGTTTAACGTCCATTATCGCCATAGTGATTGTACACCAAGCGAGCCAGATTACTAATATTTTCGTACAATTAAATTTGCCTATTGCCCACTTGCACTGAATATAAGACTTGCCTAAGTTTTTGCTTAACTTGTTTAAACTACTCCTAGCTACCTAATTCTACTTAATTTTTTTAGCATGAACCTTTAGCCATTCCTTGGAGACTTAATGTGCCCGATAAGTGTCTGATAGCCCGATAGCCCGAGTACTTTAAATAGTTAAGCAAGGATGCGGGTAACTTGATTTGTCTAACGTTTATATACAGCGTTAGTCGAACAATAAGTATTAGGGCGTATTCACATATCACGCACAGGAGTAAGTGCACACGCTCGCCACGCGCAAAGTCAGGCAACGCATCGCGCACGCCTTTGGCCGCCCGCTTATATATACCTACAACTAGTCTAGTGCAGTGTTGGCGCGGAGTTGGCGTGAAGCGGGTGCGTGGTGGGTGCGTGGCGGGCGCGTGGCATGTGCAAGGCGTCTGTGGTTGGACTTTAATAAATGCTATTTGATATTTTTTGATGAGTCAAAGGACACAAAATATAAACAACAAGTTTTAAAGTGAGTTTGACGCATATACTGAAGCGCGTGGCGTGCGCGTAGCGAGCGCGTGTCGTCTGAACGCAGCCTTATCAGGATTTTTTAGTGTAGGTAGTTTCAACTCATTTATTTCTTAGCTAGGAAATACAAAACAAATGGATTTGAACACGTACACGTGGAGTTATAATACCTCATTTGCGTAGCCCCAAGGAGTTAGAACGAAACTCCTAGGGCCACGTACAGTGCGACAAACTAACCTGCACAGTTGAGTGAGGGAGCCACAAACGAATTTCTTGAACAACACCCACAGCCAATGCATCGAAATTGCTCAGTTCCTAATTTTACTCACGAGTACTAGATAAGTTGGTCGCACAGTATAGCGGTAAGGGAAGACATAACTTAGTTACGACCTATTAAACAACATAAAGACAGGTAAACCTTACAACCTTGGTTTGTGCTGGCTTTAAGGTAAAACTTATGTAAGAACGTCTATAGAACTTTTTTATTATACGAGACCTCTAAGGGTCCGGTGACTACTTTAGACTAACTTCGCATTGGCTAAAGGTTTTCCATTGCCATTTCGTCTGGAAGAAGATGACGAGCGAAGAGAGCAAGTAAAGATACTGACGTGCCTCTAAAGTTATCTAGAGAGTGACAAAGTGCAATTTCAATATTTTTTATGACTATTGCACTTAATCATTCTTAAATAACTAAAAATGTTCCTTTTAAGAATTCATTTTAAAAGCTAATGATGTCGACAACCTTCCTATGTAAAGGGATTTTTGATTTGCTTTGTCTATCTATTAAATAAATCAGTCAAAACTGACCCCTTACAAATTCCGATATTCTTCATAGCTCTATTTTCTATTGAGGACGTTTTTTTAAAAAAAAAAACCAAGAACATAGGGGCGGCAATATAGTTAACTAGCTGCGCCCCGCAGTTTTACCCGCGGTTAAAAGTATCCTATGTGCTATTCTAGACTATAATCTATCTCTGTGTCAAATTTCATCCAGATCTGGCACCCGTTCTGGCGTGAAAGAGTAACAAACATCCATACATACATACAAACGTTCGCGTTTATAATATTAGTAGGATTTAATTGTACACTCCAAATTTCATTATAATCTAACAAATGGTTTACAAGAAATTTGCCAAGCGCGCTTGTCTGGAAAATTCAGAGCGTCGCGGAAGCCTTAATACTCGACGCGAAACGCAAATAGATAGGTATTACCTAGTCTAGCCATAAGTTCTGTTACGAATGAAAATGCATTTATTTTTTTATACAGTAATGCAATGTTAATAAAAGTTATATGTACACATGTATTGAAGTCTTAACAAAAATATAACTATTATTTTATTCAAAATGACCACCTTTGGCCTTGATACAGGCCTTTAGTCGGTCTGGCCAAGAATCTATGGATTTACGGACTGTTTCCATGGGAAATTTAGCCACTGCTTGCTTCAAAGATTTCTTAAGTGACTTTATGTCGGCGTGTCGTTTAGAGCAGGCCATTCCCTCTAAAACTGACCATAATTTGTGGGCCAGGGGGTTTAGATCTGGGCTAGAGGAGGGCCAGTCTTCAGCCCTTATAAAGTCCGGAACATTGGCTTCCAGCCAGGCTTGGGTAGTTCGCGCCTTGTGACCGGGTGCAGAGTCTTGTTGGAAACTCCACGGTAGATTTTTAAAAAGTGTATTGCTAAGGGGCTTTACAACACCATCTAAGACGGTCTCTTGATACACTTTGGCTGAAGTTTTCACCCCTTTTTCACAAAAAATGAAGCTTTGTGACGCCGTGATAGGATACCCCCCACCAAACCATGACTGACGCAGGATGATGACCACGCTGTACCTTTCCAACCACTTCCGTAGCTTCTTTAGAGCTGTGAGCGTACACTTTGTCGTTTTGCTTGTTGTAGTGCTCTTCTATCGTGAAAAATTTTTCGTCGGTAAAAAGGATATTTCTGTAACTTTCACCTGCGTACCGGGATAGATGACGTTTTGATCTATCCACTCTCTTTAACTGCAGCGGTTGGTTAAGGGCATGTCCTGTATATCGGCGATAAGCACCAAGCTTCAGGTCTTGTTTTATTATACGCGATAGAGTCCTAGCGGGTATCTTCATTTCTCGCGATAAGATTTTTTGTTTCCTCATTGGGTTATTTGGGAATTCTGGCTTTAACAGCATTAACAGTCTTAGTAGTTCTCATCGCACGCGGCCACCCCGATCTTTTATGGTTTTCAACAGAGGAAGAGTCGGTATATCTGTCGATACTACGATATACGAACATACGACTGATACCAAGATTTTGAAGAGTCTTGAAAATGACCGACGGTTCCATACCCACTTTGTGCAACGCAATCACTGCAATCCTGTTATCTTTGACACCCCATTCCATGTTGTAAATTTAATAATAATCACGAAAAATATATGTGAAATGGCGGGAAATTGATTGTAGTTTTCAACATAATAAACGCATTCCAAAATTGAATGCAGAAAAAAAATAAACGAAGGAGTTTGTATTGTAACAATATTTATGGCTAGACTAGTTATAATTTTAACCTGTAGGTATCTACAAGTATACATCTGTCTGTGGTAAAGTAGCTCCGAAACGAATAAACCGCTTTTGATTTGGTTGTTTGTCTAAATGTTGTCTCGATGTAGAGTGTTCCTATGATCACGCCTTAACAAACCAAACGGCTTCACAGTCATTCTAGCATTAGAAAAAAAAATGTAGATTCGCTGCTGACGTGTTTTTTTTGCTTTATAGCTCTACTAGCGACCCGCCCCGGCTTCGCACGGGTGCAATGCTGATACTAAATACACTAAATGCAGAAAAACTTATTTGTCGTAAAAAGTAAATGACAAATAAATGTTATTGTGGGTTATCCATAAGAGATAGACATATACCATCGCGGAGTTTTCTGTAGACCTTTTCAATGTGTACAAATAATTAGTAAGTACATTATTTTGATAAATCTCGTAGGATACACCTACGAGATTTATCAAAATAATGTAGGATACACCTACGAGATTTATCAAAATAATAGGGATACAGCCTGCGTTTGCAATGTAAGCGAAAAAAAATTGATTATTAACGACATCACATTAGAAACCTCAAAAATAACAGTATTTCTCCACTATTCAATGGATGTTATTTTACATATAAACCTTCCTCTTGAATCATTCTATCTATTAAAAAAAAACGCATCAAAATCTGTTGCGTAGTTTTAAAGATTTAAGCATACAAAGGGACATAGGGACAGAGAAAGTGACTTTGTTTTATACTATGTAGTGATGACACAGAAGATAATTTAATTTGAAACTATCGCGGCGATGGCATAATGTTACGGACACATTAGTGATCAACGTCCATCATCGCCATAATTATCGGCGTTTCCTGTTAATACGTTACCTTAAAAAGAAGCATTGAAAACGCACAGACGCGTTTTTCTTACACTGAATGAGTAAAAACCTGCATAAAACGTATTTCCATCAAAACTTTAGCGACTTTCTTTTCCTTTAAGTACCTATGTACACCACTAAAAGTTTAAGCATACTTAAATGAAATGCATGGTTTATTTCCATAGAAATAAACCATGCATTTCATTACCTCGGCCTGCGACTGACATTACGCGAGTTGAAAGATAAACGTCCTGTTTTTTTTTAATGTAGGTAACATTAATCGATGGCCGTACCAACTGCGAGCGACCTACATCCGGTGTACCTTGTACCATCTACCCTGATAGTGGGTAAAATTTACATAAAATTATAGGTACTGGTGTATGTGAGCTTTGAAATTGTAGACATCCTTTTCTCACTAATTACAAGTATACATTTAAAATTTAAAAAAAAACCCCGACGTCGATTTTCGTCTACTCCGATTTACACCAAACATTGATAAGAGCACTCCCGACTAATTCACCTTGCAAACAAAACAATTATAAACAATTTATTTTTTTTAAATTAAAGATTTATGTTAACAAAAGTCGCGGTCCCTGGAGTCCGTGTAGAGTAATTTAATTATTAAAAAGAAATTTAAAAAGGTATGTCGACTCTTTTTATCGAGACAGACGTATGTATGCACATAGCCTTGTCACGTTCTCGCAAGACAAAAAGTGACGGGAAGAATTTTGTCACGCGCGCATGCTAGGGGTGCAGGGCATAAACTATGCCCATTTGACTGCCTCGGTGGCTCAGTCGGTAGTGAACCTGCCTTCTGAGCTTGAGGACGTGGGTTTGATTCTCACCTAGGGCAAACATTTATGTGGTGCGCATTTTTGTTTGTTCCATGTCTGGGTGTTAAATATCTATTTAAGTACGTGTATAAAAATATAAATGTATGTAAATCAGTCTCTAGTACAAGCTTTGCTTAGTTTGGGGTCAGGCGACCGTGTGTGGAAATGTCCCGAATTAATTATTTATATTTATTACATCCCAAATTGCAGTCAAATCCGTTAATAAAGAGAATAACACAAACAGACTACGTAACGAAGATTGTGAGATGGTGTCGGTAGTCGTGATATTCAGGCGGTCTACAAAATTTGACACCAAGTCTGGCGCAGTGGTGACTGTTCCTAATCGAAAGAACTTTAGTAATCTGTGACGAAGGTGTTGTGTGTGTGTAAAATTTCTTAAGATAAACTAACAAACCTGTGTACGCTGTGCAGCTTAACGATGTTCGGGTGGTTCCGGAAAGATTGCAGAAATATAATTTCTCTGAAAGTCCTCTGGGCATCCGTCTGGTTCCTAAACGCATCGAAAATCTTCTTTATGGCTACAATATCCTTGGTCTTCTTGTCCAGCGCCTTCCAAACGATCCCGTAAGCTCCTTTGCCCAGTCTCTTCTTTATTTCAAACCTTTTCAAAATATGCTCGTCTATTTCAGACATGTTCTTATCGGGACTCTTTTTCTGCACCTGCTTCTGAGGTGCATCCTTTTTTCTCTCATCCTTCTTTATCTGTGGTTGACTCATACTTTTTTAAAATTTAGACAGTGGAAAAATTCAACTCTGAAATAGAAAATTTGGTTAATTTATAGTGTAGGTCTAGGTACCGAAATGTAATCGAAAATGCAAATGCTAGGTTTATAGTCTTCTAATTTGAATATTTGATGCGAGCGTGACCCGGGACATTGTAAAATATTGATTGTTTTTACACTAAGCAACCGAAAATACGTCGATAGGTTTTAAATATTCAAATTGCAGTAAAAATAAGCAGCGGTTACGTGAAACTTCTCATACTTACGTACAAAACAGCAATAGTGCCTTACAAATTCCATTTTCATCAATGTCCCCAACAATTTATTTTGTAGAATTTTCCGAGAAAATAACAATACGTTCACTCGGTTTGTCGGATTTCATTTGTTTACGGCGCCCAAACAAAATGTCAGTCGCCATGGTTACCGCCACTGACAACTTTAGTAATGTGACATGCTAACTTTTGTGTAATCGATAAAACATTAGAAATTAATGCGAAAATCGATTGTCGTTGACATTCTGCGTTTTCATAAAACTGATTATTATGGCGATGACAACCATATTTTTATTCGTTATTTTAAAGAAAAAATAGTTAAAATTGACACCATTTGAGCTTTTGTTGTACTGAAAAAAGCTATTAGGGATTTGAAGCTGGCCATTTTGCTATTCTTCGTAAATGTCAATGGCTGATTTATGATTATGACCTAGATAGGTAGACACGCTAACCCTTTCAATATAATCACAACGACCATTAACGACTACAAATATGCCCCTAAATAAAACATTGTGATCATACATTTTCGACATAACTTTATTTGCGGAATAACAATTAATAAAAGGTATACTTAAGTACAATATTTTTTTAAGTTTTTAGTTAATAATTAATTTATTTTTAATGTCAAAATTGAGGGAATGTCAGTTAGATACTTAGCCAAATACTTAAGCACTTATTAAGTACTTAAGATAAGTACTCTTCAATACTTAATAAATATGACTAACAATATTGATATTGTTGAAATACTACTTACTTACTGATACATGTTTTGCTTTGATAAATATTTTTTTTTTAAATTTAATTAACCCATAACAATTTAGAAGTATATCTGCTAAATATATTTAACCTCTGTATAAAAAATAAAATGTACCTACAAATGTACTGTACATCATCAATATTCAAAAAAATATTAACAAAATATAATTGATAAAAAATGGATTAAATCATAATTACTAAATTAGAAAATACATTTAAAATGATGTACTTGGTTCGTAAACCCATCTATTTGAGTGCTTAGAAAATAATTCAGCAATGTAATTTCCGTCAAAGTAGGTATATCTAGTAAATACTATAAATATTATAGTTACTTTAGCAAGTTTTTACTAACTCTAATTATGTAGTATAGCCATAGATAAATTATATAATTTATCTATAGTCTAACATATTTACTTCTCTACATAATGAACAACTTTATCTCACTAGAGTTATATTTTCATTCAAGAATTCATTTTAAAATTTAAGGAACGTTTAACTTTAATACTGCGATTGTCAAAAAGTTTTACGCTAAGAACAGTTTCAAATGCATTTTTTTGTTTTATTTTAATCTAACAGATCTAGCAAGTGCTTTTCTATTAAGCCTCCTAATGGCATGACGTCAAGGCACATTGCTTTCGAATAGTTACAAAAAAATACTTTGATCAAAAAATATGTTTTCATTAGTAAGACTAAGATATAGTGAAAGCATTTACTCAGCAGTGGGATAAAACACAACAAACAAACACTTTTGAGAACTTTAAATAAATTACAACTCTCAAGTATCTACCATAAAATGGACACCTAAAATAAGTATATAATCAGCTGAACTGAAGCGCTGGGCGTCTAAAGGAATGTATATATATTTTTTCAATCACATTATCGTTTTCTACCCACTGCAGTCCATGCTGGTAAAACATAAAGTTGATCAAAATATTTTTTATTATTTTAACGCAATGACACACTTGTCATTTGTTAAAGCAGTGGTGGATGGATCTTCTTCTTTTCTTCAACATCAAGTCGTCCTGAGTCGACGGAAGACGGGGTGGGGAGGCCGCAAGGCCATTCGAGAGAATCTGCTTCGTGAGTCATAATGTGCTCAGCTTCCACTGGAATGATAAGATAATAAAGAAATAAAGATTCTCACTCATAGGTAAGTCATCACTCCCAACTAGGTTTTCCTGTGTAGGAGATGCTACGAAACACGCACAAAGTCATGAACAACAGTTTACACATTACACTCTTTTTTTAATAAATGAAAAACAATTTAATGAAAAACAAAATTATGATGTAAAAGCTTTGTTTACTAAAATTCTTGATAAAACTTAAGTACTTAACGTAGGTAGGTACTTAACTAAACTCAAGTAGAACTGATACAGTGACATCATAATAGTTGTTTACTGTTGTTTTAAGTGACTCCTTATCTAACTAAACTGGGACTTAAATTTTGTTTGCTGATAAAACTAGTCACTCACTTGGTTACCTCTAAGTTGGTAAGCAAAATTGATAAGATTTACTGTCGCATGAGGAGAACATAGCATTTTTTCTGTCACAATAATTATGCCGAATATGTTAGTTTAGTACTTAGTGCTATTTCATTAAATATCTTCGCTATATTTGAGAAAAATATAATAAAAACGTTGTGTGCTTTGGCTCCGCCGCAAAAACCACGGCTCTCATTTTTATTTTAGTTTGTCCATCAAGCGTCTCTTGCTTCCCGTAACGGTAATGAACAACAAAGTAGGTATTACTTACTTCTAATTCTGTGTACTTTATTTCCATAAGCCGCATCCCAATAATAGAAGGTCACGAATGTTAAGGGTATGAGTGGCATCAAAAAGTAAGGTCTTTTTGTTCTCCTGAAACTGTAAAAACATCACGCATTAAAAAGGAGTTGATTAAAATGAACTACCTTACTGAAAATGTAAGCTGACTAATGTCAGCTACTGTTAGTAGAGGCAGCGATTTAAATTAGGTGCACTACTGATATTACCTACTTATTATTTGACTAAAAAAATTATTACCCTTACCCGGTAAATAATCCAGCAACCGCAGTTACATAAAACGTAGTAACCCATAAACAAGTATCACGATTTTTTGCAATTTGCATGGCCATTTGCCTCTCTTGCAATTGAAATTGCAATTGTATTTGACGCTCCATCTAAAAAAAAGATTATTTTTACCTATGAAAATATTTTTTTAGGAATAAATCACAAAACCGTACTACGCGTAATTTAATGAATCATACCTTGATTTTATTCATACTCTGTATGAATTCCTGGTTTCTTTTGAAGTTTTCTTCCATGTTTGTACTTAGTAAATTGCCCATTTTTATTTAACCTGTCTAAAATAACTGGGTAATGGAATGAAAACACCACGCCAAACAAAGAAGCCGATCGATTGTCCACACACACACCCTTACAATACGATTTACCCTTACGATACTTGGCAATCAGCTGTTCGATTCATTGACATAACGGAACAGTACGACAACGCTCAAATTAGAGAAGAAGCGGATCAGCACATCCATTAGACTATATTTCCTACATTTTTTCTTTTTACCGTTATACAGACAATAAAGTGACAGACTGCCATTTTCGTTAAACATTATATTGTGTTCGGTATATATTTTAAGCAACATAATTAGATTTTAAGTAATTTATATTAATTTTTATAACAAAACATAATATTCGGACGCGATTTGACAAATATCATTTTAATCGATTCAACATCTCGATTATGAACATCACTACTACTCCACATGCAAAAAAAAAAATTGAGTCTCTGAAATATAAATGTCAAAGTCAAAAATAAAAATTTATTAATTTTCTGCGGCCGACTTGCCGCCAAATAAATGTTTTATGTTTCGGTTTCTTTGATTTATTGCAAATATTAATTTAAATAAATCAAAATGGGTATTTTAGGCTTATCAAAGCTTATTGCTGACATAGCCCCGCAAGCTGTGAAAGAAATGGAAATCAAAAACTATTTTGGTAAGTAAGTTTTTTTGTTGAGTTTTCCGAGAAGTTAAAGTCTCGTAAAGTTTAAACATATTTTTCTTATTTACAGGGCGCAAAATCGCTATTGATGCGTCTATGAGCTTATACCAGTTTCTGATAGCAGTAAGAAGTGAAGGTAATGCATAAAATCCTTAGTTTAATTTACAAAATCATCAACATGTATCAGTATATTATTACGAGTTTTATTCATATTTCTCTTCAATAATAGCTTAAACATTTATATTCCAGGCGCGCAGCTAGTTTCTGTAGATGGAGAGACCACATCCCACCTGATGGGCACATTCTACCGCACAATCAGGCTGATTGAGAACGGCATCAAGCCGGTCTACGTGTTTGATGGAAAACCACCCGACATGAAAGCTCACCAGTTGAATAAACGAGCGGAGAGACGAGAGGAGGCTGAGAAAGAGTTGCAGAAGGCCACTGAAGCTGGTAAAATATCATTCTGCATAAATCCTAGTGTCCATTAGAAAATGAACAGTGATGACCATGTGTCATCATAATGCATACTGTTTCTTTGCTAGGTTTCATTGAGAACTTTGGCATTGGATGTACTTTTCTTTACACAAAATAGTTATATCAATTAATACAATGTCTGCAGGTGACCAAGCTCAGATAGAGAAGTTCAACAGGCGACTGGTGAAGGTGACCAAACAACACGGGGAGGAGGCGAGGGAACTGTTGAAGCTGATGGGGATCCCCACCATTGAAGCTCCATGTGAAGCTGAGGCACAATGCGCTGCTTTGGTTAGAACACTTATAAGACTTAACTCACTGTAGATAAATGTTAAGCAAGTCTGCTAAAATTCACAGGCCAATTTTGGGGAGTGCCAAAAAGACCTTGGAATACACATTACTACAGATTTAAAATGGGAGATTCACATCATAAATGTAACTAAAAAGGCAATCTCAACTCTATACATGTTAAGGAAGGCTTTCTCGTACTTCTATGAAAATCTGTTTATCAAGGTCTAACATACATAAGGCCTCTACTGGAATATGCATTCCAAATCTGGAACCCATATTTTAAAAAGGGCATTGAACTTCTTGAAAAAGTACAACGAAGAGCTTCAAAAATGGTGTCATCAGTACGAAAGTGTTCTTATGAGTTTCGACTTCAAAAACTGGGTCTAACAACTCTGGAGGAGCGTAGGTGATGAGGTGACCTCATAGAAACCTACAAAATACTGAAGGGGCACTAGAACATGCCAGACATGACACATTTATTCACATTGAGCGAGAACACACACTTGAGGGGACATTCCCTTAGACTAATTTCACAGCCACACTCAAAAACCACACCAAAGCAAACCCAAAAAACACACTTTGCCACTTTGTGCGGTTCATATTGCTGTGCTACTCATACTTTTTTATACATATGATAGACATGCAAGTAGGCAGTAGGCACAAGTTTTATTCAACATCCTAATGCTACTCATCTACAATTATTTAAATCTTTGAATGTTTTAAAAACTCACAGCAAAGCTGAGTCACGAGCAGAGTGAAGATGATGGCAAATGATGACCTAGAATCAGTTACATTACATAGGTTGTAGCTGACAACAATTCCCTATATTCAGACTCACTATTTCAATGTAGCAACAATTTATTTCACTTTGTTCATATTCATCATTTGACTGACTCTAGTGCCATACTGGACTAGAGGGGCCGATGACAGAACTCAATGAAGACAATTGGAGGAGGCCTATGCCAAAAGGCACACTGAATGGGGACATTGTTTAAAATTTATGAAGGAAAGGATTACAAACATGCTGAAAACCAAAATATTTGGATGAATTGGCTATTGTATTGTATTGTATGTACTCATATTCGTCAGGTGAAAGCAGGCAAAGTGTTTGCCGCAGCCACCGAAGACATGGACGCTCTAACATTTGGAGCCAGCGTGCTACTGCGGCACCTAACCTTCTCTGAAGCCAGGAAGATGCCCGTCCAGGAGTTCCACTTAGATGATGTGCTGAAGGGACTCCAACTAGAGCATAGTGAGGTAATTGTTGGTGTACTAACACAGAATTTGACCTAGTTTCGAGGGCCCTTGGTAGCGGGGGGCAGAGGAGCCCAAATACCTCCCAAAAACCAGCAAGGGCAAAAACCTCTCCAATTTTCTAATTTTTTTAATGGTACCTACTAAGCCATGGCGAAAGATTGAAAGAAGGGGGTGACCAAGAAGTTGGTTACCCCCCTGTTAGTGTGGTTAGAATTAGGAATGATTGTGAATAGCACCGCTGAAGTTGATTAAAAAGGTTCAACGGAAAATTTCCCTCTTCATCTCCAGTTCATAGACCTCTGCATACTCCTGGGCTGCGATTACTGCGGCTCCATCCGCGGCGTCGGCCCCAAGCGCGCCATCGAGCTCATCCGCCAGCACCGCTCGCTGGAGAGCATCCTGAAGAACATCGACACGGCCAAGTACCCACCTCCCGAGGACTGGAACTATGCACGGGCTAGGGAGCTGTTCCTGGAGCCGGAAGTCGCTGATGCTAAGGATGTTGAGGTATGAGGAAATACATGCAGTGTTGTCGACCGAGCGAGTGTGTATGCATCAGCTTCTACAAAAATGCTTCTGAATGTCCGATTTCTGTCCGGATCTTTGTCTGCTTCTACAGATCACATTTCTTAACCAATTCATATAATTATCGAACCTGCTTGCAAAATTTCACAAGAATCGGTTGAGAAATGCGACCTGTAGCGTCGACACAAGTCGGCCGCGAGGCTTACAGCTCATAGAGCCACTAGTTATAATAATGTATTGTTGTTTGGAGTGCTTAAGGAAGGAGGGGGAGGAGCCGAATCCTCCAACACCAAATCACCCAACCTCATGTGGGGATAGCGGTTTTAGCAAATCTCACGTAAGGGAACGTACCCATACTACGTGACTCATTTCGGGGGGGGAATACGATTTTTTAATGTTTTGTTTGCAAAAAACGATTTAAAACTATGAATTACTACATAAAACTAGAGTAGGAGGGAGGGGGTCTTAGAATAGAGTAGTATAGAGTACAGATGTTCACCGAGGGGGGAGGGAGGGGGTCTTAGAATAGAGTAGTATAGAGTACAGATGTTCACCGAGGGGGGAGGGAAGAGGGTTAAAAATTGTACGAAATGGTCACGTAGTATGGGTCCGTTCCCTAATTTTATTCCCCGTAAGAAACAGTGTAATTTTTTAAGAAAACTGGGTTTAGCACTGTAGTCCCTAGCTAGACTGCTTACCCACCTTCGGCACCGGTCAACAAAACGCGCCACTCGAAAGCTTTTTGAAGAACAGTTATTTGTTACACTAAAATACCGTGACTTCCCCTTGGCACAACTGCTTGGTACGACCAGTTTTGCCAAAGAGAAAACTATTTTTCCAATGACACAGCCAAGTGATCTAGTTGTGCCTTAGAGAACTGCTATTCCCTTAAGCACAACCAGATTCGCGTTTTGAAACCCACGTGACATTTGCGGGTTAAGGAGGGGGTCGAGTCAAATCACCCCAAGGGGAATGGTTTGCAGCAACAATTTGCTTTCCAACACCAATACTAATTGAAAGTCTTCTCCGGTGACAAGTTTCTTATCAACGCTAAAAAGTTTTCTTTCCAACACCAATTTTACTAGCAATAGTTCTCTGAAAACAAAATCTGGATAGTTTTTAACCGCCTACGCAAAAACTACGGAGTGTTATAAGTTTGACGTGTCTGTGTGTGTGTGTGGTTCTGTCTGTGGCATTGTAGCTCTTGAATGGATGAACCGGTTTTGATTTTGTTTGAAAGGTGAATTAGTCGGGAGTGTTTCTATGTTTGATGAAATCGGTGTCATTTATTTTTTTTTTAATTTAAAAATTACACTCCGGGGACCGTGACTTTTGTTAACATAAATCTTTAATTATTATTTAAGGGGAATACAGGTAGAGGGGGGTTAGTTATTAAGTCTTAATCTAAAGTTAGGTTAAAGGTTATCAGATTTACTTATTACATTGTGAGTACAGCACGAGCACACCAGCGACCCGCAAGCAGCACCCGATCACGAGTATGACGCATGTGCCAGCCATCGCTCTCCTCAACCATATTTGAGGGAAGAGAACGACCCGACACACGACGCCGCCGCAAGAAGGTGCCTTCGATAGTGAGCATGAATGCTCGAGATGGACTCACAAATTCTATAAAACGCGAAATTATTACAATTTTTATTAACATAACATCATGGCCTCCTCCCGACTCAGAGCCTCCATCACCACCGCGTTCCGATCTCTTATACTTGTGAAAAATTAAACATAGTGTTTGCATCAACATATCCTTATTGCCGTATGAGTATCACAGCAAAATCATTTCACTACCACAATTTGTTCCACAGCTAAAGTGGTCAGACC
This sequence comes from Peribatodes rhomboidaria, assembly GCA_911728515.1. Classification (NCBI taxonomy): domain Eukaryota; kingdom Metazoa; phylum Arthropoda; class Insecta; order Lepidoptera; family Geometridae; genus Peribatodes; species Peribatodes rhomboidaria. The sequence goes on from OU452189.1 coordinate 9,638,807, forward strand.
CTGACGTGGAAGGACTAGTGAAGTTCCTCTGCGGAGACAGGCAGTTCAACGAGGACCGAGTCCGCAACGGAGCCAGCAAGCTGAAGAAGGCTCGCACCGGCACCACGCAGGGCAGGCTCGATGGATTCTTTTCTGTAAGTCTGCGGCTGTGACTTTCCAAAATTTTATAAAGGTCGTCACTCATTGGAGCCAGTCAGAACCGCATCGACTCGTCATCAACGAGTCGCTCAAGGGTGGACGCCGCGTGGTCAATCAGTGGAACTCGCGTGGTCAAGGAATTTCCAATTAGTGTGTCAGCGATTGTCACTTGCCCTCGCGTGAACCTCTCGCCGTGAAGTGTCACGTGAAGCCGATGTTAGCCTAGTTAGAGAAGGCCCGCCTCTCAAGCCAGAGGGAGCAGGTTCAAACCCAGCCGACGCCACGCACCAATTTGTTCATTGTGAACATATGTGCGTATTGTATGTCATCTGTTACATGGCTGGAGCCCGGTATATGGCGACAGGCTCGCTTCCTGTCACATTTGGGACTGAACATAGTGCGACGAAGTGTGTTGTATTACACCTCTGCCAGCTCCCTCGGGGGTATGTATGAGAAGAGAGGTTATTAATCAAACTTCTATTTACAGGTAACAACAACCCCCAACCCCAAGCGTAAGGCAGAAGAAGACAAAAAGAACTCCGCTAAAAAGAAGGTCAAGACCGGCGGCGGCCGCGGCAGGAAACCTAAATAGACAACTAATTACTACTTGTAATTAGTATTAAAGTCATAACTCATTCGAGCCACCTGGGACCCGACCCGCAACGCCCACGAACTTCTGTCAGTAGTCTGTTAGCGATTGTCACTTTCCTCGCGTGAACTCGCCGTCCGCGCGTTGACAGCTCACGTCGAGGCGATCCGGAGTTAATGTACTGAGTGTATACAAGGTTATAGGTACCTCACCAAAAACCTCTTAGGGTTCATTGTACTCATCAATATGAACAACTTTTACTATGGGGCGAACTCTGAAATCGCGAAAAAAAATCAGCTGTTCCATACATTTTGTCAATGAACTGATTGTATGGAACAGCTGTTTTTTTTTTTCGCGATTACAAGATTGGCTTCACAGTAAAAGTTGTTCATATTGATGAGTACAATGAACTCTTAAGAGGTTTTTGGTAAGTTACCTATAACCCTGTAAATATAGAGGTTCAAATAAAGGATACTGACCGCAGGAGCCGAGGCGGTGCAGGGCGGGTCCCCGGGTGGGTCTAGTGAACTATGACCAGAAGGTCGTATCCACGGAGGTGTGCGAGCAAGATTCGCTGATCTTAGGTGGAGATGCCTTTTGTATCTTAATTGAATCGAGCAGTGATTAAAGCGTAGGTCGGGGGTCGCGAAGCTTCGACGGTTAAGTAGGGCTATTCACAACATTCGGATTTCAAAAAAATTTAAGCCTAAATTATTCGAATTTCAGTCTATATTCATAAGTTTTTAAACGTGGTAAATTCTTCCGATCGAATTTAAACTTGATTCCCTATTCCAAAATGTATAAAAGTAGACTGAGATTCGAACGATTTGAGTTTGAGTTGCGTAATAAATGATTTGATTTGATTTGAAATTTCTGGGATCCGATCGGAGACGTTTCCGAATGATTGTGAATAGCATCGAAGGTCGCACGATCACGAATCGTGAGGAAAAACGTAACGGTCCCGTATTACACGAAATCACAAAAAACAAGTATTTTGTTTGCGCCTAGTTTGATATGAATAATTATGATGATCAGGTACAAAAAATACAGTTGGTTGAAGAAACAACCAACTTAAGTTTAACCGAAGAACCATTTTGAAAATCATTCTCATTTTGGAAAAAAAAACACAAAAAGTATCTTCTAAAAAAATCCTATTGGAACGTAGTTCTCTAAATTTTCAGCGTTCATTACACCACATTTTTTTTCAATTATTAAATAGCCAGATTAGTTATCTAAAGTTTAACCGAGCAACTTATTTTTGTGTCCTTGTTACGATTAATACCAATGAAAACGGCAATAAAAAGTTAAAAAAATACACGCCGATCTCGATTTTCAAATGAAGCGAATTACGACTTTCAAATTCAAATTTCTCTAAATGAAGCGTCTTAAGAGTCCGGCGACCTAACTAATTTCGACCTAGGCGAACTAGACTAACTTCGCATTGTCTTAAGGTATTCTATCGCCATTTCGTCTAGAAGAAGAAGACGAGCGAAGAGAGCGAGTGATGATACTGACGTGACAAAGTGCAATTTTAATTTTTTTTATGACTTTTGCACTACTGTGATCATTCTTAAGTAACTAAGAATTTCCCTTGTATTATTGATTCATTTAACAGCTAATGATGTAGACAACCTCCCTATGTAATGGAATTTTTGATTTGCTTTGTCTACCTATTGAATAAATCAGTCAAAAGTGACCCCTTAAAATGCGGGTATTTTTCATAGCTCTATTTTCGCTTGAGAACGTTTTAAAAAAAAAAACAAGAACATAGGGGCGAAGATATTGTTAATCTAATTGTACATGCTAAATTTCATCATAATCTGACAAAACGGTTTTCAAGAAATTTGAGTAGTGCGTTTGTATGGAAATTTCAGAACGTCGCGGCCCTCTGAAGTAAACGTGTGTATGGATGAGATCTCATGCTATGACGGCACCTTAACTCTATGCGTATCTCTTTTCAATGGAGACTTTTCGCGACGTAATCGATGTCTGTTTTAGGCTCAGATCAATCTAGAGGAAAAGATGCAACACTGCGTTATATCTCGCTTAAGCCACTTCTTTTGTTTGTGCGCGTGGTAATGTTGCCATGAAAAACATTTACAATTGCACGAAAACTAATATTAATTCCCAAACTCTACGTTAGCCATTTCCGTTCCAATATACAACCTTAGTAGAGTTAATATTCTAAAACTGCACATATTTGTAAGAGTTTAATGTTACGACTTTTTCAAAATTTACTTGTAAAAAAACTGCAGTTTTTAAAAAGAACCTCAAAATGTAGTCTGGCCACACTTTTATAATGCACTATGTATAGTAATGTATACGAAATTATACCATAAACCAATGCACATAATGTCGAGATAAGAATGACCAAGCGAGTAGCGTAGTTTTTGGATGGTTTTTGGCTTCATCTAAATCATCCGCCGTGCGCCATCTTATTCTCTAGGTTGATCTGAGGTTTTAGGCACATATTTATGGATTTAACCTATCATCATCATTGCAGTCTTTAACGTCCCGCTGCAGCGACACCGACCTACCCTTAGTCGACGGTGATTGAGCCGTTATCCACCACGCTGGCTTAATGCGAGTTGGTGGATGCCATTCTTCTATGGCACTTATGTCGGTTTCCTCACGATGTTTTTCCTTCAACGCAAGAGCAAGTTTCAAATTTAAATGCATGTAAACTTTTCTACGAGGGAAAAGTTCATTGGTGCACGGCCAGGATCGAACTTCTGCCTCCGGGATCGGAAGGCGATGTTTATCCCACTCGGCCAACGCAGCTCACAGCCGTGTTTAACCGATACTTTGATTTTGGTAATTTGTTTGTAAATTAATACAGAACACAGGGAGTGTGTCGCACCTTGAAGAATGTTGAAAAACACTAAGATAGAGACATACAAGTTCGTTTTAATTATATTACTTTTTCATTAGCCGATGACGCGAACAGATATAAGTTTTACGTGTAATGTGTACGGTGTATGTCTGTGTGTCTGTGGTATTATTTTTGTTACTTGATGGAGAGTATGATTGTAGTTTTTATTATTTAATTAAAACTGTTTAAAAAAAAATTAATTTTTGTCAAATGCGATGCGTCTTATTTTACACTTGGTCCTGATTGGGCTTCGTCCAAACTGAGCGGCTGACTTGCAATGCTGACCCGAAAACTTACATTGTCGACCTAACCATTAAATATGTCAAGTCATTTGATGAGCATCTGATAATTTAGTCTACTTCATAATATTACTATGGAAATTTGATTAATTATAATTATTTTAGTTTTAAGATTTTAACGTTGTTTTCGTATGCCTCAAAGAATAATTGTAAAACTTCATGGCGGGTCCTAAACTTTCCTTTTTTTATTGAATTTGGAAATATTGTATGCAAATGCCCCTCCATTAAAAATGACAGAGCATGCTTTGCGCCGTTCGCGCCGTAGGCTTTTATCTCACTCTGGAGCGTGGTAACTACGAACCTCCATCTCGCTCTTTTTTACTTTGAACCGTGGTAAACTTAAGCAGCCAGAGTGAGATAGGTGCTTCACAAGGCATTCTTTGTCAGTCGAAACCCGCCTAGTAATATTAAAAATAAAAAATATTACTACTTACACTTACTTTATTTGTAATAAAAGAGAAATAAATTGGATTCTCATTTTGTATAAAATTGTTTATTTTCATAAATATTTTGCAAACAGCACATTCAACTCTAATATGCAATAACATTTCTAAAATGATTTCTTTAAACAATATAATAAAAAGCATTTATCAAACGTCTTTTAAATTTCTCTTATAAATATTTAAGATTTCTTGCAGCTATATAACAATTAAAATAAATTTATACATAATACACTTTCAACTAAAACTAATATAAAATCAACATACATTTTTGTTCTTTACATACAACATACTATAAATAGTGAGATAATAGGGATCAAAATCAGATGTATTTTACGCATTGTTGCGTGCTTTAAAATACTAATTTCCTCTAGAACTGTCAAAAGTACTTCCACTTTACCCCACCAACTGTCCTACCGAATAAGTGTGCAAAGGAATCTACAACATTTTCAACTCTTCACTATGCCCCACTAGGTGGGAAACTTGTTGAAGAGAAGAGGTTGGTGGTCAAAGGTAAGTATCCAATACACCGCAATTTTTAATATACTAGCAAAATTTTAGCAAACAATTTCTACTACGACCAACCATGAAATAGCGAAACTAAAATCAGCTGTTCCATACAAAAATTTAATTGACCGGCGACAAAATGTATGGAACAGCTGTTTTGCTATTTCATGATTGGTCCCATAGTAAACGTTAGATAAGATGTGCAGAACTACTAATATATTATAAATAGCGGTTTATTCCTTGTTAGTGACAAATTACCACCTATCTATATGTAACAGTTCGAAGCGAATGAAACTAGATGGCGCTGTTCCCAATTCCCTACATTCAACGCCCCAGCGGTCCCCACCCCACAAAAAATAGGTTCTAGTCTTTCTAGAAGTGTTCCTTCAAGAAGTTGATGAGTCCGTTGGTGGAGCCGTCGTGGCCGGTGGCGGGCGCGGAGCCCTGCAGCTCGGGCTCGATGGCTTTGGCCAGCTGCTTGCCGAGCTCCACGCCCCACTGGTCGAACGAGTTGATGTCCCAGATCACGCCTTGAGTGAAGATCTTGTGCTCGTATAGGGCTGGGAATGTACAGATGAAGTCAAGTTCTATTTAGATGCCCAAGTGAATTTTCTGAGACTGGATATAAAGCGATAATAGCCTAGTTGGAGAAGGCCCGCCTCTCAAGCCAGAGGGAGCGAGTTTAAACCCTAGTCGACGGCGAGCACCAATTTGCTCATTGTGTTAACATATAAATGTCATCTGCTACATGACGAGCCCGATGTATAGCGACAGACTCGCCCCTTCACATTTGGGTCTGAATATCGTCCGGTGAAGTGTGGGTGTTGTATTACACCTCTGTCAGCCCCTTCGGAGAAAAGCGTGACGATATGTATGTGTGGATGTTTATCCTAGTAATCCCTTCTTGAAACTAGGGGCCAGCGGACGTTTACACGTTTGACGTATGATAGTAATTATACCAGCTGCGTCCCGCGGTTTCACCCGCTAACCTTGTAAAGTGAAACTTAGACTTAGATGATATTCCGCTGTGCCCTTATTCACATGACTTAGTGACAAACACACAAACTTTAACATTCATAATAATAGAAGGAATAGCCCATTGTATAATATACTCCGCCAGGTATAGCATTCAGCAACACGTAGTGACGTCAATCGATGCTCGAGCAAGACCGGAATATGTAATTTACAACAAGTTCGAAAGAGACACTGACGAGTGACGTCATCAGGTGTTGGCAAAGCCTAGAACTTGTTTTTTTAATCATGGGTATGCCCATGGCTCTTTTCTACAAGAAATCTCACCAATAAGCGCTCCAAGCGTGAAGGGCGTGACTTTCTTGACGACGATGGAGTTGGTGGGCCGGTTGCCCACGAACACCTTGTGCGGGAGGATCTTGGCAACTGCTTCAGGAGCCATGCCGGACTTCTCCAGCTCGGCTTTAGCCTGAAATATAGAAAACATAATATTTCGGACATAAATAATAGTAATAATTGCTAATAAAACTAGTCCCCGATAGTGGGTTTTCCATGGTATAATAATATACTCCGCCAGGTTCCGAGTCAAAAATGGTCACGTGGGTAACACTTTTATTGCTAAGAGGGTGGGACTGACTATACGAGAGTTACTCACCTCTGCGGCCGACTTGCCCTTCATGAGCGCCTCGGTCTGCGCTAGGAAGTTGGCGAGCAGGATCTTGTGGTGGACACCGCCGGCGATCGGGTTGTGCGTGATGGCAGGAGCGATGAAGTCGCACGGGATCAGCCTGGAAACATTACACATGTTTACAATATATTGATATAAGTACTATATATACATACTAAAGAAGGTTACTACTAACCTGTAGTCACTCCACGCAGGCAGGCCTCGCTGTTATCAAGTTCAAAGTTAAAAAAAATCTCATTAATTCGACTGAAAGTAAGAAATTTTTTTTGACAAACGCTAAAGAAGCTGTCCCAAACAAAAAATGTCACGCAACTTATACATGAAATAACAGCGGGGCCTGCCGGCGTGGATTGACTACAGGTTTCCTGCACGCGTAGATGTGACAAAAAATACGGATATGTTTGTCTTTTTCTCACGAGATGAAAACTGTGAAAAATCAGTCAGTCCATCAATCAGTTTCCGGCCCGTGTTAGCCCTGCTGGTAGTAGCAAGCAGAAGTACCTAGTGCCCTGTATTAAATAAATAAATTGATAAATAATACTACTGGTAGTACCTGGTGCCCTGATGCACGAGCTGGTACAAGTTAGAATCAGTCAGTACCCGGGACCCTGGTGCACGAGCTGGTACAAGTTAGAATCAGTCAGTACCTGGTGCCCTAGTGACGAGCTGGTTCAAGTTAGAATCAGTCAGTACCTAGTGCCCTGGTGCACGAGCTGGTAGAAGGCGTGCTGGCCGTTGGTCCCGGGCTCGCCCCACACGATGGGCCCGGTGCTGTAGTCGACCGGCTGTCCGGCGCGTGTCACGTATTTACCGTTACTCTCCATGTCGCCCTGTTGGAAGTATGCCGCGAATCTGTGAATTGTGACAAAATTGTTTTTACTACAAGTTCTTTTTTAATAAATAAAACCTAAAGCAGGTTAAATAAGAAGAAAAAAAACAACTAAAAGTTAAAAAAAAAAAAACTCGGCCGCAAAATGTTGTACCTTATGTCACTTTCAGTATCAAGACGATTCAAATGACACATCACATGTAGAAATACATCAACCTGTTTAAGCTGTAGGGCGTGCCAAAGAAACCGCATACATGCATACACTCGAAAAACATAACCCTCCTTGCGCAGTCAGGTAAAAACAGACAATAAGAAAAAAAATCGTGTCAAAATATTGTTTTTCTGCTTTAGTAGTAAGTATGAGATGAGACATACCTGTGTAAATATTGGTCGTAAGGCAAGAGAGCGTGCGTCTCCGCGCCGTAGAAATTACTGTACCACACACCGAGCAGCGCTAGCAACACTGGCGCCTGGAAATATTACAAATTTGATAATATATATATTTTAACTCGCAACACTGGGAATTGGAAACCCCTATAAATTGATTAAAACCCTAAAAGACCCCTAAAATATAATATAAATAAATAGTATTTGTTAAATAATAAACGACATTTTGTATTAAGGTGCAACGTTTCGAAGTCGCGGGATATTTAAATTTCAAACAGTTTTTTTTTGTTTTTGGCGCTAGACCGGATAACTAAATTAAGTACTAATGGAATTTGCGCTAATCGTAGATCATTTCTTACGAAATTTGCAGAAATGTTAAACAGTAATGCACCAGCTTGCTCTTATAAGTAATTTAACCGATAAACTGATGATTTCAGTTGTCATTGACCTGTTTGAGTAAACAGATACGTATTTGTCAAATATGTCTCCAAAATAACGAGAGAAATAGTCCAAGATAACCGTAAATTCTATTATCATGTACAATAGTTACCCGATCAAGCAACAAAAATAAAAAATCTGTTTAAAATTCAAATTTTACGCCCTATTTCTAACGTTGTACCTTAAATCAAAACAAATTATGATTTAGGGAAGCAGCCTGCAAGAGGCCCTTAATGTATTATCAACTAGCTGCAACCTGCAGTGTTGCCTGCGACTTTATACTAGCATATGTGTTAATCCAGAGTCTAAGCTAACTCCATACAAAACATCAAAATCCATACAACCGTTAGAGCGTAAAGAAGTAACAAACAAGCATACATACAAATCAATCAATCAATCAATCAAATAATTTTATTTGCATGTCAATGGGTTAAATAAGGTTAAAAGAATTAAAATTAATGTTCAGCCATTAACGACACTAGTCGTGCAAATTTTTTACAATATTATGATTCTAGTAGTATTCAAACAATATTAAATCATTCCAATATTAATGTCATTTTAGTTAAAGTCTTTTGCAAGCCCAATTATAAAAATGTAAGCGACAAGTCATTTTATTTAAAAATTCATCGGTTTCATAGAAACACTTCAGAAACTTAGAAACACCTTCACTAACCACTTCTTTAGTTGTGAACAGAATCGTCTATATGGGATGTTCTTTAGCTCTTCTAGAAGAGAATTAAAAATCAAGGCAGCCAAACTTTCGCCTTTATAATATACTAGCTGCGCCCTGCGGCTTCACGCGCGGTCTCAAAGGTACCGTTATTTTTTTCGGGATAAAAAGTACCCTATGTCCTTTTCCGTACCCCCGACAACATGTAAGCAAAATTTGAAGATGATCGGTTGAGTAGTTGAGACGTAAAAGCGTTACAAACACACTTTCGCATTTATAATATTACAATACAATACATCTTTATTGCACACCAAAAATACAAAGTAAAACAAACATAAGGAAAATATAAAACAATAAAATATCATTCGGCAGTACAAGGGCGGCCTTATCGCCTAAAGTGATTTCTTCCAGGCAACCTTTGAATGGACAGGACAGAACGAAATATGACAAACGGTCGGTGGCATACATAAATACAATAGTAAACAAATAAAATATAGTAAAACATATGGGAGCAGGTATGGAGTTGCAACTTAAGGGCACGCGAGGTTCTCAATGAGCCGGAGTGACCTTGAGCAAATTCAAAGCGCTCTTTAAGATAGTGTGGAGTAGAGGGAATAAACAAAATTTTAAAAAGAAAGGAAAGGATGTGAGTTTTACGGCGAAGTCGGATAGGTAACCATTTGAGCTTTTGGCGGAATAGTGAGGATAGAACTAGTTAGGACTAGCATTTCGCCTGCGGCTTCGCTCGCATTCATAGCTTATGGCACTCAGGGATAATGTAGCTTTGTATGTATTCTAATGTGGCAGTAGTAAATTTTTATTTAAATCGGTTCAATAGTTTCGAAGATTACCTCTGACAAGCAAACTTACAAACTCACAAATTTATGTTACCTTTTTTTTTAATATTAATGGAGAAGACTAGCTGTTACCCGCGACTTCGTTCGCGTTTATTCAGAAAATAGTATCCTTTTGGATATTCTACTAAGGTTTTCACCTTCCTCATGAAATACTGTACTTAACTATCAAATCTTATATCTTTAAATGAGCAATTCTTGTATATATATATATATATATATATATAATTGGAATCTCGGAATCGGCTCCAACGATTTTCATACAATTTAGTATATAGGGGGTTTCGGGGGCGATAAATCGATCTAGCTAGGAATCATTTTTAGAAAATGTCATTTTATTCGTGTTTTATCGATAATCAACTTAAACATAAACTTGGAAGAAAAATAACAAAAAGGAGGCGTTTGAGTAGTCTCAACTGAAAAATATGACTCTTCCTGACATCTATTGGCGAATAATAATACTATTTTTGTGAGCAACTAATTGCTTTAACAACACAACAGCAGATGGCGTTGTTAAGTAACACGAAGTCAATGAGTGTTTGCTTTGAGGTTAGACTAAAATCAATTGTTTATTTATGTTATTTGTGTCTTCTTAATGCACGTGTTCACTTAAAAATGCCTAAACGATCTTGGAAAAAAACGCATTCGTACTTAAATATAATTTCCAAAAAACACAATTTAAAAAAAAAAAAAAAATACCGAGCAAAGCTCGGTCATCCAGGTACTTTCATTAATATCCGTTCAGCCGTTTAGCCATGAAAGCTTACAAACAGACAGATAGACAGAGTTACTTTCGTTTTATCATATTAGTTTAAGTATGATTAATGTGTTTTCTTACGTTTTTCTCTAGCGGCGCTGTCGTGAAGTGGTTGTCCATGAAGTTGGCTCCTTCTAGAAGCTTCTCGAAGTTATCGTACCCGATGTACAGAGAGATGGAAAGACCGATAGCTGACCACAGCGAATATCTACAACAACAAAAAAACTTTGAAAAGGTTTTGTTGAGAGGTTCGACCTCGATTTCTCGATTTTTTTAAATCATGGTTGACAGTGCATGTGCATGCAAAGTGCAAACTGAAAGTCACTGACTTTTATATACAGCATGTTACAAAAACCACACGTACATGTACACAATAATAAGTGTTCATGCAAAAATACCAAAAAAATGCACGTTAAGGGCGCCTTGTTGTAGCCATTGTTGTACCTACTCGTAGTTGTAAGCCAAAATTTGTGAGGCTGTAATTTATTTATTATTTGAAAAATGAATGCCCCTTAGTTTCTTGCCTGTTCTTCTGACTAAAAATAAAAACATTTTGACTTTGACTTTGGATATCTCGGTATGGAAAGAACCGGAAAATCCAAAACCAATTCCCGGTCAAAGTCAAAGTCATATTCAATTTGGGTACCAAAGATACACACATGAACGTCAAAGTTTTTTTTAAATAGACTCGACCGTCTTGTTCGGATAAAGAGCCTCTACTCAGAAGAACAGGCAAGACACTTTCAAAGAATAAATAAATTACAGTCTCACAAATTTTGGCTTCCAACTAGGTAATATCTATAAATACTAGTGGCTACTTGGCGGAAGTGGAAGGCTCCAGACATCTTTATCTTCTAAATAATTCTTAACCTTATAATACTCTCTTTTCATTAATGTAGTGTAGTATGGTACTTTCGATGATAAAAAAAAACATTTTTAATGCGCGAAATGGTTAATTTTACACCCTACGGTGTTCTAATATCAGAGAAAGTGTCTTTAAAAGTCTTACAATGCTTCGAATGAGTGTTTTTCTTAGATGATATAGTGACGCTCGAACGATTTTTGACTTTTTTTTTTTTTAAATGTAGAATAGGTCGGTTTTTGACCACCAACTCACCTGATGTTAAGCGACGTTGTGGTCTAAGATGGAGCACGACAACCTATAAGGTACTCATTCACTCTAGCCTTGAAGTTTTGTAGAGTGAAGAAGTACAAAGACGGCAGTTGAGTGAGGCGCTACAAGTGCGCTACTGCTCAGACCCGTCTTCGGAAGTAATTCAGACTGACAGGAATTTTGACATTGATTCAGATATTGTGAGTCTGTAGGTATCCTATCCCAATGTTAGAACGTTAGTTTACCTGCCGCCGACCCAATCCCAGAAGCCGAACATGTTCTTAGCGTCGATCCCGAACGCTGTGACTTTCTCCGCGTTCGTTGACAGCGCTACGAAATGCTTCGCCACCGCTGACGCCTGCAAAATAGTAGAAGAAAAGATGTGAAACGAGAGAGTGAGAACTGGAATGGGAGAGAGTGAGAACTGGAAAGGGAGAGAGTGATAAATAGAATGGGGATTGGGGAGAGCTTATTAGCTCTTTATTAAGAGCCCCCAAAACGGTCAAGCAGTTTGAGTCAAACTCGTAAATTTTGGTTTGAGTCAAGCCATTGTGATCGTTTACAAATCGATTGTTTATTATTACCGTTATCGTGTAAACACACGATTGGTTTAAGAGTTTTGTAAGAGAGAGAAACATTCAGTTTTATATTTTTGTTGTTTGACGCGCCGTTTGATCGTCCACCGACGCGTTTACACAAACACAGCTCAGTTTTGAGCTAATTGTTGTAACTTGAAGTTGCGTACGGAAAATAGTATGTCTGAGGAAGAGAAATTTTAATTAAATTTTAATCCATTGGATGGAAGCAAATAATTTAAAGATCAATGTAAACAAAACTAAACTAATTCACTTCAATTCATATAATTCTAATCAATTAAACCTTGACATTAATTATAACAATGAAATAGTTGATAATGTAGACAATTATACATTTTTAGGAATGACTCTTGACAAACATCTAAATTGGAAAATGCATATTGATATACTCTGTAAAAAACTTGATCGCTATGTTTTCGCTCTAAAAAAGATAAGACATACTGTGTCTATGGAGGCTGCATTGACGGCATATCATGGCCATGTGTCGTCGTTACTGAACTATGGCCTGATAATGTGGGGAAACTCCGTCAACGTAGACAGAGTGTTCAAAATTCAAAAACGATGTGTTAGGATTATAAATAAAGCATGGTTTTTGGACAGCTGTAAACCACTTTTTAGGGCAAATAAGATACTTCCTCTGCCTTGCATGTACATCAAAGCTATTTGCTTATTCGCGAAAGAACATCCCGACTATTTTAAGAACCGCAGCCAAGTTTTGACTCGTCAAAAAAGACTAAAGTTCGCTAACTTATTATATCAACCGCCTGTCAAAAAAGATATTTACAAACGCAATGTGTATAATATGTGCATTTCAATTTATAACAATATTCCAAATAATTTAAAAATGTTAAATGGACTCGATTTCAAAAAGTCACTGACTGAGTGGCTTCACCATAACTGTTTTTATAGCATTAAGGAATTTTTAAATTTTAGCGGTAAAATAAAATTATAAGAAGAAATAGTTTAAAACATTAAATATTTGCACGTCTGCATGCAGACATAATACACTATACCTAAGACAATAACTTTAAGACCTTTATACCTATGTGACTGTATTAAGCAAATAAACGATTTGATTTGATTTGATTTGATTTGAAAAGAAACAAAAATATTGAAAACACGGCATCGTCCGAACATCAACAAATCATCAATCAATCAACACCAATCTGACCGGAAAATAAAAAGATAACTATAATTAGTAGTATTAATGATATAAATGCAAGGAAATCACGATCCTTCTTCGAGGGCATTTCACAATTTTTGTGTCACAAGTCACAAGTTTACAGCACAAGTCTGAATGCGGCGGCGTACAGAACAAAATAAGCACTGCTGTTATATAAACCTTCAAATCGACATCAAACGGTTTGATCAAACACGTACGGCTTGAAGCAAACCATTTGACCGTCTCGGGGGCCTTTAAGAAGTGTACAGGTAATGGGAGAGAGTGAGAATTGGAATGGGAGAGAGTGCGAATTGGAATGGAACGGTGACCGATAATAAAACATAGTAGTCCATAGCTAGTAGCAGTACATAGTAGTAGTAGTAGATAGCTAGTAACTACTCACATCCTTAGCAGCATCCAAGAACCAGTTCTTGGCTGAAGTGGCGTTGGTGATGGTCTCCTGTGTGGTGTAGGTCTTGGACGCGATGATGAAGAGGGCGGTCTCGGGGTTCAGACGCTTCAGCACCTCGGCCAAGTGCGTGCCGTCGATGTTGGACACGAAATGGACCTGGTAACGAAGACGTAAGAATTAAATTACTTCAATAACTGTTATGGCCAAATTTAAGTTAGCCAACTGATTTATTCCAAAAACTATTTAGAGGAGAATCACCAAATTGGGCTGCTGTCCCCAGAATTTGAACTATTGTTGATTGACTTATGGTACCATACCAACTATGTGTGTTAATGCACACACAGTTAGTGAGTTTAAATGAATTATGTAGTTATTTTTACTTATTAAATATCAGCTTTTCTGTCGGACAGAATTTTTAGGTTTGATACAAGAAAATGCTCTATTTGAATTACTATTTAGTAATAAACATTGCATTGCCTCGATATAGTTATCCAGTGTTTTGTCTTTTTCGATAGAGTTCTAAAGTTTATAAGCTAGATAAAGACAAAATATTGTATTAACATTACTAGGCTATACAACGTTTATTGCTAAGGGGGACTATGTGTGTATGTAAGCGATGGCAGCCTAGTTGGGAGAAGGCCCGCCTCTCAAGCCAGAGGTAGCGGGTTCGAACCCAGTCGACCGACGGCACGCACCAATTTGTTCATTGTGTGAGCATATGTGCGTATTGTATGTCATCTGCTACATGACTTCTGAATATCGTCCGACGAAGTGTGGGTGTTATATTACATCCCTGCTTGCCCCCTCGGGGGAAAGGCGTGACGATATGGTCCTTTCTTTCTCATTACTTCCAGTTAGGTTGGATAGTTAACTGATTAGAAAATTTGGATTCTATCTTATTGTTAACAATGATAAGTCCAGTTTCGCTTGGGCCTCAAGTTACCTTGAGCTGATTAGCGTAGGGCTTCAGGGCTTCGGTGACCATGAGCGGGCCCAGGTCGGAGCCGCCGATACCGATGTTGATAACGTCTGTGATCGCTTTACCTGTGTAACTGAAACGTAATATTAATTAGTAGTACCTGGATGGCCGAGCTTTGCTCGGTATTTTATTTTATTTTTTAATTGTGTTTTTTGGATAATAAACAATTGATTTTAGTCTAACCTCAAAGCAAACACTCATTGACTTCGTGTTACTTAACAACGCCATCTGCTGTTGTGTCGTTAAAGCAATTAGTTGCTCACAAAAAATAGTAGTATTATTATTCGTCAATAGATGTCAGGAAGAGTCATATTTTTCAGTTGAGATTGATTATCGATAAAACACGAATAAAATGATATTTTCTAAAAATGATTCCTAGCTAGATCGATTTATCGCCCCCGAAACCCCCTATATACTAATTTGTATGAAAATCGTTGGAGCCGATTCCGAGATTCCAATTATATATATATATATATATATATATATATACAAGAATTGCTCATTTAAAGGTATAAGATACTACGAAGAGAATTAAGAGATCTCTTTTGATGTTGGTATCTTCAGGAAAGCTTGCGCCTCGCAAGATTGCCTTTACTGGCTGCGCCTTGTGGCTTCACTCGCAGACTCTCAGGAACCGTTTCTAACTTTTTCGGGATGGAAGGTCGAATGTCCGAACAGCGCACACTGAGTACGCCCTGTTCGGACATTTCCATTTAAAATATGTGGTGTGGCGAACTGGAGACCAGCAGTCAGCCGCTCAGTTTGCTCAGTTAGTACGTACCTATGTCGCGAAAGCGTCACACACAAGCAAACCAACAAATTCCCAATGACTACCACCAAAACAGCCAGTAGTGGTCGTTAGGACAAAGTTTTAATTTTTGTCCCAACAGCCATAATGGCTCGTTGGGCAAAAACAATAATTATTATTTTTAGTGTTTTGTTATTATTAGGGGCCGTCCATTAATTACGTGAGACATTTTTAAGAATTTTTCGACCCCCCTCCCTTCTTGGTGAGATATCGTAATATTTTCCTCGACTCCCTCCCCTCACCCCTAATCTCACGCGAGATTCTTCAAAACTTCTACTTGGGGAAGTTCGAACGAACACAACAAATACTATTCTCAGATTTGGCCATATTTTATTCTAAAAATAATTTTTCACGCAATTTTACACCGTTTTCCGCGAGAAAAATAACTACGTTATAATTGCCAAGACTCCCCTCCCCCCTAAGTGAGATTTGGAAAGATTTAGCTTGTTCCCTCCCCCTCTAGAACATCTCACGTAATTAATGGACGCCCCCTTACATATAATAATGTAATTATAAAGTTAAGCTGTGTTAAAAATTATCAAAAATTGATTTCCCACATGAGAGTTCACTGTACATATGCTTATACACTGTTCACTGTGTTTGACTGTAATTTTCACTAGTGGTGGCAGCTTGGTAGTGGTCGTTGGCACAAAAAATAATGTTAAGCCCCAACAAGCTTCACTGACAGTTGGGACAAAAATTAAAATATTGTTCTAACAACCACCACTGGTGTCCATTTTGGTGGTGGTTGTTGGGAGTAGGCCAAACCCATTTTCGCATTTTATAGTATTAGTTAAGTAAGTTTATTTTGTTCAATCCATTTGGCAAGGTATACCTATGCCGCTTAGCAATAAACATTGCATAGTCTCGAAATAGTTTTACAGCGTTTTTTCTTTTTCGAGTTTGAGTTAAAAAGGACAATGGGCAAAAATAAATGGATGTCGGTCCAAACGCCCGCAGGGTTGACACTATAGCCAATTTGTAAGTAATGCTTATAAGTCTTCGCATAATAAGTCTCGCTTAATTCGAACCCTCAGTTTTGGAGATATTTTGTATTGCAGTTGTGATTTAATAAACCTTGTGAAAGGAATGCTTGCTTAATACTTACATATTTTATGTTAAAAGTTAGAGTTATACGAAAATCAAGAGCAAAATTAAAGCTATTTACATAATATTCATCCACCCACCCACTACACTCGCCTGCACGGTGGATTTAGTGAGTCATCACGTTAGTGATTGGGCACGTCATCGTGATTCGTGACGTCACTATGGAGGTTTTGCATAACATTTCTGATAATGTATTCATATTCTATTCTTAAAAATAAAATATATCGATTTCTGTAGGTTGAATTTAACCAGTGTCGTATTTTTTTAATGCATAATAATACTCGTAATCTACCGAATACGCCATGTGTCAACCCTGCGGCCAAACTTATATTTTTTTTAAGACCAATTTGCCCATTGTCCTTTGAAATAAAGGAAAAGACAAAACACCATCGCTATTCCGAGGCTGTACAATATTTATAGCTAAGGGGGGTTATGTTTAGTATTAGCTACTAACCCCTTCCAAGCTCCGCTGATGACTTGCTGTGAGAATTCCTTCATGTGAGATAGGACAGCTTCGACGTCGGGCGTGACGTCAGCGCCGCCCACGAGGATGGGCCTCCGCTGCCGGTTGCGAAGCGCCACGTGCAGCACCGCTCGGTCTTCCGTGAAGTTGATCTTTTGGCCTGCGAGATAAATGTTACTTGCTTTCTTTCTATCTGTTGTATGTTTCATGTAAAGTGTTTATAAATAGATATATAGTTTATAAATAGAGATATATGTATATATATATGGGCATTAATTTATGTTTTAGTTTCTCTTTAGATTTGTCTCAAAATTGTTGATTTTTTATTACATAAACTCAATTTCAGTTAGCAACTTCTGGCGAAATTTAGGTAATTTATTTAGTAAGCTGTGAACAGCATTCTGGGCTGTATTATTAATAAGTATATTTATGTATCCACGCTGTATATTTTTTATAATACAGCTGTCTGTCGTTCCTTTATAAAAAAAAGTCTCATGCTAAATATCAATGAGAACTGTCACAAAAATATTATTGACTTTAATTATTTTCGTTTTTGAGGAATTGGTTTGGTACATGAGTACAAAAAATTGTTGGACTATACTAGTAAAAAGCATGCAAGCTTGTATAGGCCAAGTAGCTAGCCCTGTGACACTTGTGTATTTATATGGCTTTATCATAACATTTTGTGGCCAAAATGTGGTATTAATAATTATGTCATAACTTTAAAATTGCTAGTATTCATGAACGTGAAATGGTAGGAAATATATGAATAAGATTTGTATAGTCAACGTCAAGTCGTATAGTGAAACTGTCAACTGTCACAGGGTCTAAAAATTACTTATTCTTGATTTTGTACCTGAGAACATAGCATCTCTTGCCTGCTCCACATTACGGCTCTTGGCCAGGTTGAGAAGCAGCTGTAAAGTGGCTTCATCTACGCGGTTCTTGGAGTAGTCCAGGAGGATGTCTCCATCCGCAGGTGTGGGGATCCGAAGACTGAAATAATCATTATTTTAACATGTAACTAGTTTTGTCAGAGCAGTGATCCAAAACATGCCCTGACTTAATATAAATAATAAAAAGCACCATTTTTCTCTGGCGCAAGCAATAACAACAGATATACGTAAATAAACTAATTGTTAGCTAATTATGTGATGAAATTTGATTTGTGTCACTGTAACAAACAGTGTGTAGGTAAGTACCGAATACTAACATTAGTATTTATAATCCTAATTTTTTGATTGTAATGAACCTATGTTAAACTTCAACTCTGGGTTTATGGCTCTTGAGAAGACTTTTCTCAATTCCACCAATGTATGAACCTATGTTATTGTAGGTAGGTACTTGCCCATTGTACTTGTAAAAAAACAACCAACTTGTAAACTTGTTTTTAACCGACTTCCAAAAAAGAGCAGTTTCTAAATTTGAGTGTAGGTTTTTTTTATGTAATTTACGCAATTAATCACCAATTGTAAATCGATTTTACGGATTCTTTTTCTTTTTGTAGATCATACTTTACAGATTTACTTATATGGGCCCTATAAATTTTATCGAAATCTGTCAAGCAGTTTTTAAAATATCAATAAAACAATTTTAACAAAATTTTTCATGGATGATGGCCTGACGGGAAGTCGGTAATTTTTGCTTTTTTTTATTAATGAGTAGTTAAGTAAGTATTTAATTTATAAAAAAAATTAGAGATGATGAGATTTCACAATGTATCAACGAATTGGTATTCATTTTGTCATGCTTATTGTTATCAAAATACCTTACATAATACATTGTTATTTAAAAAAGAATAAATGCTGGTCATAATCCTTCGGTGACCTTTACAAGTACTTTCGAAAATTCATCATGATGAATTTCACCATACCTCTATCAATTGATAACTATGACAAAAACAGACAACTTAGTTCAATTTTGTGGCAATACGTGAGCTCTAAACTATGTTATTAGGTATAAAATCAGCAGTAATAGAGATATTAAATGCAAAATAACTACGAAAAGTAATAATATAGATGGACAGATACCTGAACTTATTAAATCTTTCCGCATCTTGTTGAAATAGTTGTTGAATATTAATTTTGGCGCCGTTCGCATTGTAGTGCTCCTGCAATTTCTGGAAAGCAGGGTCTTGTCGCAAACTCACTTTCGGTTCCATGATTTTCAATGAAATTTTACGATTTTTAAAACTCCGGCACGACCGCAACTGAACCGCGGCTGATAACAAATGTCTTTTTGACATTTCAATGTTATGTGAAGGTTATTCAGTCCTGTCAGATTCCACTCTATAATCTCTACCAAAATAAAAAATTTAGACTTAAATAAATGTCTTTTTAATTTAATCATAAGCATATTACTTAATGCAATACGTTGTTACATTCCAGATTTTTTAGTTACATTTATAGATAGATCCAAAGCTCTTTTAAAAGGCAGCACTGACGCTAAGAACATAATCCATGGTCATGAAATCATTATATTATTTAAAAAACAAAGCGTTGGCGGTATAATTAGAAAAATTACACTGCAGTAGACCATTGGTATTTTTCTAAGCCATGGGCAGACCAAAAAGGTGGCGCTGTAAATTTATATTTTACCCGATTACAACGAAACAAAAAGAAGGGTTGTTTTTTTCTAAAATTTGTGATTCTTAAAATGTTAGTGTACTATGGTGTATTATTAAACCTCTATGTTTATCGGTTCGTGAACATGCACGAGTATGGGCAAATAATAAAAACATTGCCAAACGCGACTATTTGTGTTCTTAGCGTCGTTTAAATACTTGTCGAACAACTCGTCGAATAACTTGCCTATTACCTACTCGACTATGTAAACGGCACGCACTAGTACAGCCAAATAATCCTTTGATTCGGGTCAAAAACAGACCAAGGCGCTGATAACAGGCAAATATCGAATACACCCGAGAATGCCGTTTACATACTCGTGTTGGCGCCTATTTTTCTGTACTCGGCCAATATCTAAACACATTAAAAACTCTACTTACCTATTCACCACTTTATTGAAATGGAGAAAGAGAAGGAAGAAATGTATCATCATAATAAAACACAGTAAGTACACTCCCTATTATATTACAAACATTAGAGGTCTATGCATCATTGTAACAAAACTATCTATGAGATCGTGGAGAGATTAGAGTAATTTGACACTAGCAAATTGTCCAGCACAAGACCTTTTTACCAGACTGCAAAAGAAGGAGGGCTATGTTTTTCGAGTGTATGTATGTATTCTGGTATGTATATATAAGGTTTCATTGGCACGGCCTACAGCCTAAACAGCTTGATGGATTTCGACATGTGAGGTGTCATTTGAATCGTCTTGATAGTGAAAGTGATAGGGTACAATACTCAATACTTAATGTTTTGCTTCGATTACGGTACATGCAGTTCTTAAGGGTAAATCACATAATGACCCTGATAGGGTATGGTAACATTGTTCGGACTGAATTTATTCTATTAAATATTTGTCGGTTAAGAATTCGTCTAGCTAGACTGTAAAAAATCATTTTTTGATCAATCTACCTTTTAGCGTAGTACAAAATTGTAATTATACTTATCCTGAGTGACAGACTACATATTGCAGTCAGGGTTTTTGTTTTGCTTTTAATAATGATACTTAAATTGTTATTAGCTAAATAAAAACAACAATTATTTAAAACTTAACTTTATTGGATAATCAAGTCTTACAAGCAGACCAACCAATAGAATAATACATTATTATTGAGCTTTTCTAATACAATTCTAATACAATGTTAGTGATTTCCAAAACCTAACGTATTTTATAAATATTCAGCTCTTGGACCTAAGTCTACGTATTTGGTGTTAGTATTTATTGACGATTTTGGTTAAAAAGTGAATCAGTAGAATTCGAATTGGGTACAGCAACGACTTTTAGCAACCGGCGACAAAGAAAAGGGGCCATATTGGTCCGGCAATACTGGCAACATTGCCGACTGTGGCCCGGCCATCATCAGGGGGGCTATTCCTGCGCGTGAGATGAGATGAGATTTTATCTTGGTCACTCTCACACCTATGACGTTTCAAACGAGAGCAACAAGGACGAAAAAAGGTGAGTATGAACCGCTAGAGTATGGAATACTCTGCCAGACTGTGTGTTCCCTGACACTTATAATCTGGGTGTCTGCAGGTCTCGAGTGAATCGGTTTCTTCTAGGCAAGCGTCCTCCATGGTAGGTCGCATCACTGCTTATCATCAGGCATGTTGGCGGCCAACGCAAGCCTATTAAGTAATCAAAAAAAAAAAAAAAAAAGGTGAGATGAAAATCTCACTCAAAATACTGCCGGCCCAGTATTGGAGTAAAAATATGGACCGTCTAGGAGCGACTTTAGCGGACATTAATAGGTAGGTATTATAAAGGCTATACCAGACTAAATGCCGCGAACGCCCGCGAAAGTGTTCTGATTGTTTATTCAGGGATGTTCAAGAACAGGTAAATTGAATAGGTATCTTTAAGCAAGCGTGTTCCACCTCCGTTCACGTCGTCGCTTCCCATCAGGCGAGTCAACGGTCAAACATGCCTAGTCCATTGTGAAAAAAAAAACCTTTGAATTAATTACTAGATCAATAGGAAAGGCGAATATTACTTGTAGAAGCTCGGCTTATCTTTTCAACTCCGAGTGAACTGCTAATCAAAGGTTAAACTTATAAATCGTCTTGCGCCACCAAGAGTTAAACGCTAACCTTGAGTTACCACAGTATTCAAGTGACATTTTATAACATTACAACTTTTAGTTAATAAGCTGTGTTTATGAGTTTAACTCCGTATACCTTCTGCAAGTAAGCCTTAAATAGACTACCTTTATTTAGCTTCTGCGCAATAAACAAGGAAATGCGTAGCTCCCGAGTCAACTTGAAGGCTTTGATAAATGTTTAGATGGATTGAAAAAACATAGCACGCCAATACAAGCATCTTGAAAATAGGTGCGAATCATTAGCCTCTAAATTACCAAAAAGTATTTGGCAGGCACACCAATATTGTAACGTACGAAACTCTCTCCCAGACATACGAGTATAAGTACATAGCTTACAGGTTCGTTCAAACTTGCAGTTAACCAAGTTGCCATGGGCGTACCCAGCTTCTGGCGTAGGAGGGGGCAAGTCAGATTTTTTAGGTCAGGTCGTCCGCGGCTGTTTTGTCATACACACTACATAAACACACCTTTTTTTGTTTTGGGGTGCATCCGGGTTATGTGGGGATTAACCCACTAAAACTCCCTCGGTGGCCATCCTCTGTGCATGTCATTATCCCTATTGCATCGTGCATTTTGTCAATGTCTACTGCGCGGTTTATTTAAAAGTTATAGCATTACCCGTTTACACTTTAATTAGTAATTAGGCGAGTTCATACATGTTCTGCGAGATTTTCAAGGGGGGGCAGCTGCCCTCCCCTGCCCCCCCCTGGGTACGCCCATGCAAGTTGCTATAGCCGGTTTCTATTCAATTTTTTACAAGAATGACCTATTGTAGTGCGTGATATGGTTAGAGATTAAACTAGGACACAATTCGTCACATTTAGACGTTCCCGATTATTTAAAGCTTGCACTAAGATCTTTTAAACTATGGATTTAGTGACACGCCAGAATGGCGATAAAATGCTGTGCTTACAGTCCCCTCCGGCCACTTAAATCCACTGCCAGGCGACACCGGTGGATCAAAAGCTTTTGATTTCCTCTTAAATCCATCGGTGTATCTAAGTTGCGTAATGTTACAGATTGATAATTCCACTATCGATATTTTCCACCTTTGCTACCCTATCGATAGGAGTAGGGTAGCGATGGTGGAAAATATCGTTATTTTCGTTGCCTCTTTAATCCATTGGTGTATTTAAGTCGCGTCATGTTACAGATTGATAGTTCCACTATCGATATTTTTCACTTTTGCTACCCTATCGATAGGAGTAGGGTAGCAATGGTGGAAAATATCGTTTTTTCTTTGCCTCTTTAATCCATCGACGTATCCAAGTCGCGTAGTGTTACAGATTCATAGTTACACCATCGATATTTTCCTCCTTTGCTGCCCTATCCATAGGAGTAGAGTAGCAATGGTAGAAAATATCTTTATTTTCGTTGCCTCTTTGATCCATTGGTGTATTTAAGTCGCGTAGTGTTACAGATTGATAGTTCCACCATCGATATTTTCACCTTTGCTACCTTATCAATAGGAGTAGGGTAGCAATGGTGGAAAATATAGTTTTTTCTTTGCCTCTTTAATCAATTGGTGTATTTAAGTCGCGTAGTGTTGCAGATTGATAGTTCCACTATCGATATTTTCCACCTTTGCTACCCTATCGATAGGGGAAGGGTAGCAATGTAAATATTGTGTGCCATCGATCGATCATCATCGTTGGCCTAGTCACATCTACAAGAGAAGATTATTATTGAGCGTCAGATTCGTCGATGGTGTAACTGATTTTCAAGGCCAACTATAGATAATTACAATTCGGCAACGTTACAGTCGCGCATTCGGTAAATTAGTTTTTTCTTAAGCGGTCTCTGCAAAAGTTGATAGCCCATTTTTTATATCAATGGGAAGTGGTCTATCACGGCACATTAATTGGTCGACTACCCTATTTATTGAACTTTCTATTAATGGCATTTAACTTATAAGAGCTGTCTAAAACAGTCGGTTAATTCTATCGTCTAAGTTTTGGTAAACTTTGGCCTAAATCATAGTCAAGGCATTTAATTGTGAATATTGGCATTGGGAACAAGGCGTTCGAGTCTATTATAAAACTTTGACGTTCATAAGTGTATCTTTGATACCCAATTAACAAAAAACATTTTGACGTTGACTTTGACTTTGAAAATTGTGTTTAGTAAAAATTTAATTCTTTATTAAAATTTTTACATTTATGTGTTAGTACTAGCTTTAAATAATTGAAAAATAAAAGAAAAAAGTAAGCAGTCAAACTCCCTATCAGAAGTTTATTTTATAGGTACATCAAATTAACTAAACTATTAAAAAATAATATATTTTTTATTTATGACATTTGCTCTTTATTATTTTAAAATCAACTATAACCCAATTTTTATGATAGGTCACTGCGAACTGTCAAGCCTCGCTCTGAGCCACTCGCGGAGATCTAATGTAGGGGTCGTCTATTAATCACACAAGTTGTTAGCAACTTTTAAAACCCTGAAATGATACCTGGTGAGGTATTAGATTAACCCACTACCTTCTACCTAAAATCACATGCATTTTTACCCGACTGCGCAAGAAGGAGGGTTATGTTTTTCGAGTGTGTGTATGTGTATGTATGTTTGTATGAGGTTTCATTGGCATTGTGGTTTACGAAGGTTTTTTTTGTTTTCTCAATGATTTTCTCAAGATTTTCATTTTTATTTTTAGAATATTCAACGTTCAACAAAAAAAAACTATACACGTATCTCACTAACACACCCTGTGATATTTCATGATTTTTCCGAACCTCACCCCCCCCCCCCCCTCCCTTGTTTTTTGAGCCTCACGTGATTAATGAACGATCTCTAAGAAAATAGGGTGCAGAGCAATTATAAAAATTGACTTTGACAGTTTATATAAAAATTAAGTTATACATCTAATTAAACTAAGTGTTATATTCTCCTCTAAATAATAATAAAATAAACATTAATTGCTCCAAACTTGAGCAATTATAATTTATAAGATCTTTTTTATTTACCTACGCTTACATTTGAAAGAATAATAAATATATGTTATTCAAAAGAAAATTAAATGTAAGCGTAGATTTACAATCATTTAATACGAAAAATTAATCGCTGAGTAAATAATTAATTAATTGAAAATTATTAAAGAAAAACGACGTTTTCATTGGGTCAGCGTAAACCGGTAGACGGTATGAGACGACATTAATTTACAATGAAAGTCTACTCTGTAAAAAGTTATGCGTGATCATACATGACAAAATATTAAAAATATATCTGTATTTATGTACGCGTCGACTTGAAAACCTCCTTCGATTCGTCGA
Organism: Peribatodes rhomboidaria; assembly: GCA_911728515.1. Classification (NCBI taxonomy): domain Eukaryota; kingdom Metazoa; phylum Arthropoda; class Insecta; order Lepidoptera; family Geometridae; genus Peribatodes; species Peribatodes rhomboidaria. The sequence continues at coordinate 9,663,889 of OU452189.1, forward strand.
TTAAAAATAATGTCCCTCGCCGTGTGCCAGTCTGCGCTAACCTTTATTCCGCTCACACACGTTTAACGTATTGTGTGAAAACAGTATAGAAAAAAAATACAGCAAGAAATTTATCACATAGTTTGACCTTTTCATTATTATAACGTGAAAGGTTATGGGAAAATAGGCCTTATAATGAGATATGAACGCATTTTTTCAAATGCTAATGACGTTTTTAGTGGCTAATTGTTGCGACCTAATGTATGAATATGAGCATTGTGACAGTGTAATAAAGACGTATTTCCTGTGCTATGTGACGCCTACAGCCAGCTAGAGTAACTAGGCTGCTAAATCAGGCTAATGTTGCAGAAAAATGAACATAAATACAAGATTATAAGGACGCGTTTTCTTTGCAATGCGACGCCAATAACCGCCGCAATATCGCAGCCTATACGTTTCATTGGGTCTGCTTCATGTTATTGGAAAATGAACATTGTTTTAAAGTAATAAAGACGCGTTTCCTATGCAATGAGACGCTTTATAGCAACTCTGTTATATAGGGTTACAAAAAAATTAACGTTGGTACGGAAGAAATAAAGACGCGTTTCCTATGTAACGTTATGCCTACATACAGCAACAGAAGCATGGCTGTTACGTTGTTAACAAGTAGTTGAGTGTGTTCCCAGCCTTTAGCGCCTACAATCTGTTCACTATAACAAGTCTCTGCGCCACAGTATTTCGTCTCGCTCTAGCAGCAAGTGACGGCAACTAACAGACAAAGACAACGATATTTTGTCAAGGAACAAGTTTGTATAGTGAACGGACTGTAGTGAAGAAGGAAGTTGCGTTTGAGTTGCATTGGCTCCATGTTACAGAAAAATGAACATTGTTTCAGTGTGATAAAGACACGTTTCCTGTGCAATGCGACACCTACAGCCAGTCACAGTAACATAGCTGTTGAACTACTAAATCCTGTCAATGTTACTACACTAAAATGAACGTTGTTCCAGTGTGGTAAAGACGAATTTCCTGTCCAATGCGACACCTGCAGCCAGTCACAGTAACGTAGCTGTTGAACTGCTAAATCCTGACAATGTTACAGTAAAATAAACGTTGTTACAGTGTAATAAAGACGCGTTTCCTGTGCAATGCGACGCCGACAGCCAGCCACAGTAACATAGCTGCTGCGTTTGTGGCGAGCAGTTGAGAGTGTGTGGGAGCCTTTAACGCCCAGTGGAGAGGGAAGTTGCGTTTGAGTAGCTCACTGCCGACGTAGAGGAACAGTGCGTTTTGACCTGTGAAGCAAATTTTTGGTAAATTATTGAAGTTATACTTCTTTTGGCGCGATAGAGAAAAATGATGAGAGTGAATTTTTACGATGCGCGCGCACACCGACACCTAAATTCTACATCGTGAAGTTAGTTCTAGGTGGCATGAAAATTGATAACATAAATGTTCAAGTTGTATATTCTAGTATTTTTATATTCAGAACACGTGTTTCGTAAGAATACAATTAAACAGTGAATAAATAAATATTATTTTGGTGTTTTTACTAAATCAATTTCATATACGACAGTGATAGTATTTACTAATAATTTATTATTTATTAGTATATCTATACATATTGAATATTAGTGATAAAACTGATTTGAATAAACTGTTTTGAGTGCATTTATAGATTTGAGGTTAAGAAGTATAACTTCTAACGCGTGTACATAAGTACACACACTCTTTTTTTTTCTCTTAATTGGTTACAAAATGTAGACTTAGGCCCGCCCGCATAAAACAACACTCAGTCTTGATCTAAAACTGGTTTTACCATACATAAAAACAGATTCATGGCTGAGCGTCGTTTTGGCATGCGGGCCTAACACATTCCGACTTTATGGGATGGGAAGGGATGGGATGATTCCCAAAAATAGGAGATCACAGAAAAATAGACAAAAATGCATGCACCCGATAAAAATCTTCTTCGAGAATAGGGTAAAATTGCATCCTTAGGTTGCCTGTAAAATCTACATTAATGAAAAGAGGATATTTTAAGGCTAAGAATTATTTAGAAAATAAAGATGTCTGGAGCCTTCCACTTCCGTCAAGTAGCCACTAGTATTTATAGATATTATCTAGTTGTAAGCCAAAATTTGTGAGATTGTAATTTATTTACTATTTGAAAAAATAATGCCTCTCAGTTTCTTGCCTGTTCTTCTGAGTAGAGGCTCTTTGTCCGAACAAGGCGGTCGAGTCTATTTAAATAACTTTGACGTTCATAAGTGTATCTTTGATACCTAAATTGAATAAAAACATTTTGACTTTGACTTTGAAGAGATCGCTTTTAGTGAAAAGGCCGCCCAGTTTTATTATAATTTTTCTCTTGTTTTTTTTTTTTGTGGTGTGAACAATAAAGAGTTTATCTATCTATCTATCTACCCCAGACTTTTTATAGCTTAGTAGCTGTTATCCGCGACTTCGTTCGAGTTTATTCAGAAAATAGTATCCAAATACCTTCCTGGTGAAACACTGTAACTAATTATCAAATAACATCAAGATCCGTTCAGCCGTTTATGTGGGGTTTACACGGGTCGATTTTCGATGTGCGGCTACAATCTTGAGAGGTACTTAAAGTAATTATCACAGCTTACACCTGCATTCACAAAATATACTATGAGCGGTTGAACGCACAGGGTACATAAAATGTACGGCAGCTCTCATGTCAATGTACTGAGAAAGGTAGCACTTAGCATTTACTTACTTAAGTAATGTTTGTGACTACGCGGTTAATTGTAACTGCAAACCCCTAAAAAAAGCTATAGATAGCCACGCCTATGTTTACAACCATTTTCATAGGGTTCCGTACCAAAATGTTCACAACAAATGTTCTAAGAACATTTAGGCGGCGTGACACCGACGCTATCACAGAGCAACTGACAGCGAAACAAGGCTTACACTTGATCTAAGCCTTGTTGTCAAGGTGCCATTTTTCGTATTGAGACTTGACATCTATGTATATCGAAGATCATAGCTGATTATTCCAAGCTCACCTGCATAGTACAGCGGTCTGCCTCCCCACCGATTCTTCAGATCGACTATGAAGTATAACACGGCCTGAGCGAATAATGCCGTCGCTGCACACACGAGGCAGTAAGACACCGACCACAGGTTCTTGTTGAGAGGGATGGGGCCTCCGTTCTTAGAGAACATGCAGAGGGTTCCGCCAGCCGCGCCGAATACGAGGGACCAGAAAACCCAGCGCATTATTCTGGCTCTGTGGACGAAATATAGAATTGGTCACTAGCAATAGCATTGATATTCACACACTCTCTCTCACGCGCGCACACACCCACACACCCACACCCACACACACACACACACACACACACACACACACACACACACGAAATGCCAGTATACATTTTAGAATACCTTGATTGTTAATTTAATTTAACGTTACTTGTCGTAACGTCGTAAAATTGAATGTATATTACTACTGACTGCCTCGGTGGCTCAGTTGGTAGTGAACCTGCCTCCTGAGCTTGAGGGCGTGGGTTCAATTCCCACCTAGGGCAAACATTTATGCGATGAACATTTGTGTTTGTTCTATGTCTGGGTGTTAAAATGTATTTAAGTCTATTTAAAATATCTAAGTATGTATATCAGTCTCTGGCATCCACAGAACAAGCTTTGCTTAGTTCGGGGTCAGGCGACCGTGTGTGGAAGTGTCCCGAATTTATTTATTTATTTTTATAAAATCATTATAATCAGTTTCGGACTTATTTTAAATATTATTATCATTTATTACTATGAAACGCAGTCGATTACACAAATAAATAAAATAAAAATAAAATATATAGTGCAGGGGAGGGGCTAGAAGCAAAATAATTTCATCATTACAGTATTTTACGTCCCACTGCGGAGACACCGACGGAGACCGACTCGACCACGTCGAGGGTGATTGCCTTTATCCACTACGCTGGCTCAGTGATGGTTGGTTGATGTCACAATACAAAAATAATAGACATAGAACAAACACAAATGTTCATCGCATAAATGTTTGCCCTAGGTGGGAATCGAACCTCCGCCCCCAAGCTCAGAAGGCAGGTTCACTACCAACTGAGCCATCAAGGCAGTCACACATACATAGTATACACAGTCATCTCACCTAGCGTGGTTGTAAACCAGCATGACTCTAGTGGCGTGCGCCCCCGCCTGCACCACCAGCACCCCCGACAATATTCCTAGGAGCCCCTCGGGGTCGTACGGGAGGGTCGTCTGATACAGCGCGGCGAATGTGCCCCTCTGGTACAGGTGGTTCGGGCCTAGGATGAGTCTGGAAAAACAAACATGTTGTCACAAAAAAAAAAATCTTGTATATTCGGGCCTAGGATGAGTCTGGAAAAAAAATCTGTTGTCACAAAAAAACTTGTACATTCGGGCCTAGGATGAGTCTGGAAAAAAAACCTGTACATTCGGGCCTAGGATGAGTCTGGAAAAACAAACATGTTGTCACAAAAAAAAATGCCTTATTTCACGCTTAAATTAGCTATATAATGTTCCTTCAAAAGTAAGTAATTTTTTTTCCAAAAGGTCCATGAACTCTAGTCTCGGTACATTTGGCGCGGGGCTTAATGCCGCGGTCACTGGTCACCTGTCGATGTATCCCGCGATGCCGCCGGTGCAGTTGGTGAGGTTCTTCCCGAGGGCCGAGAGGTGCAGCCCGCCCGGGCCCAGGTAGCCGCGCGGGCAGCCGGGAGCCGCCACCAGCAGCGTTATACACACCTGTAATTAATATAATTAATTATATTGATTTTATTAAAATTTTAAATTAAAATTTATTTAAATTACATATAAGACGCCCGGAAGAGAATTTTGAGAAGCTGATCATCTGTGCAAACGTAGAGGGCAAGAGATCACGTGGTAGATCCCCGATGAGGTGGTCAGACCAGCTCAAACAAAGTAGCTCGTCCAGGTTTGAGGAAGTGGTGCGAATGGCTACAGACCGGAATAAGTGGAGGATACTGACAAATCGCTGGGTGAAGCAAAGGGGTGGTCGCGATCTTCAGCCATGAAGGATCGACCAGAGAGAGAGAGAGAATTAATATAATTAAATAAATAATCTTTGCTTTTTCAATCTTTTTTTATCATCCGAATTGGATGTCGAAAAAAATCGTTTGACCGATTCCTATAAAATTTAAATGGGACCATCTGGGAAGTATACCTTCTGAGACAAACAATAGTTGTTTGTTTGTCTCAAAAGGTATACAATCTCTCAATAGGTCTCAATAGTTGTTTTTTATGCAAGTCTGCAAAGTTGTTTTTTGGCGCGAGTGCTTGTATTGAATCCTGAGCGTAGCGAGGGTTTTGAAAGTCTGAGACGCAAAATAATTTTGCTGCCAAGTAGAACACACAACTTTTCACCTCACTACAACGAGGAAAATCCTAGGTGCCAGAAAGATTTTAAAAAGATAAAAAAGTTTTTTTTTAATGCATTCGTCATGCATGCCAGTACGATTATTCTAACAATTAGGTTGGCGCACTGACATAAAATTCATTTTCAGAGGAGTGGCAGTTTAGAAAATGATTGAAGAGAAAGGTTCGAATTTTAAAAACTCTTTCCACGCTAGCGGATAAAATGCACTTTTGCACTCAGATGTCGAATAATAAACTGAACCACATTTCACAAGCTCGGACAAGGAAAATGCGATGTGCAACTGGCGTAGCATAAATAAAATAATGTAAATAGCAAAGCTTAGCAAGTAACTTTATAAAAAACAAAAAACCGGGCTGCTAAATGTTGTACCCTATGTCACTTCCGCTAACAAGACGATTCAAATGACACCTCACATGTTGAAATACATCAAGCTGTTTAGGCTGTAGGGCGTGGCAAAGAAACCTCATACACACAGACATACACTTGACAAACATAACCCTGGTTCTTGCGTAGTCGGGTAAAAAAGCAAATTTCACTTTTACCTGTATTGACACAAGAACGAGTGTCGCCAGCCACTGCGGCCATCCGGCTGCTATGTCGCGTAGGTAGGAGCGTCCTGATAGAAAAATAAAATTAAATAATGTTGTCAACAAATGGCAAAGAACTTACTTGTCAAGGAAATTATACTTGCCAAGGAAAAGTTACACGTCAAGACAAAAATACTTGCCAAACAAATGTTACTTACCAAGTTACTTGTCAAGAAAAAAATACTTGCCAAAGAAATGTTATTTACCAAAAAAAAGTTACTTGTCAAGAAAAAAAAATACTTGCCAATGGAATGTTACTTACCAAGAAAAAGTTACTTGTCAACGAAAAGTTACATGACAACGAAAAGTTACATGTCAAGGGAAAAAAATACTAGCCAAGGGAATGTTACTTACCAAGAAAAAGTTACTTGTCAACGAAAAAAAGTTACATGACAACGAAAAGTTACATGTCAAGGGAAAAAAATACTTGCCAAAGGAATGTTACTCACCAAGAAAAAGGTACTTGTCAAGGAAAGTACTTGTCAAGGTACTTAATCTTAATCAACTAGTTACTTAAGCCCTCGCGGCCGGCGTCTATCCGGCTGTCTTCCTCCACAAGTCGCATTTCAAGAGAATCGGTTGATGAGACCAGCGGTGCTATTTACAATCATTCGGAAACGTTTCCGATCGGATCCCACAAATGTCCAACTCAAATTGTTCGAATCTCTGTCTACTTTTATAAATTTTGGAATAGGGAACCGAGTACATCCGTTCGGAAGAACGAATCACGTTTAAAAACTTATGAATACGGACTGAGATTCGAATAATTTAAGTTCAAATTTTTAGGCATCCGGACGACAACGGAAACGTTTCCGAATGATTGTGAATACCTATGCTGTAGAGAAAGTCAGCCGGCAAACGACAGACATACGACATCATTTTGCCGAAGCTTAAGGCTACGTTCAGATGACAAGCGTTCAACGCGCGCTGAACGCGCGCTAAATTTTTGTATAGTGTTCACATGACACGCGCTTGTCAGGCGTTGAACGCGCGTTGTCGCGGCCGCCATAGATTTCAGACTTCAGTAGAGTTCTACATTTGCCGGAGATGGATGTAGAAACCGTTTTAGCGGTGATTTTAAACCGACGGCTGAACCGACGCGACAGAAGACGGAGATATTGGGTCCACCCAATTTTGTCACACAGGCTGACTGAAAGCCAGTACATAATTTTGTATCCTAAATTAAGGCAATTCGGACCCAATTTTTTTAACTACTTCAGAATGTCCATCAAGTCATTTGATGACCTACTGGCTCTCATGAACGATGAACTCGTAGCAGATAAAAACGCTGTGCGATATAGCTTTTCACCAGAAGAAAAACTCATAATTACATTGAGGTAAGTGTTTTATTAATCAACGCTCGCTTGGTCAATAAAAAAAGTCCTCACCAGCATGTATGTCCTGGTTAGTCTTCATGAAGGCGCACTCCAGCGCCCCCACTATGAAGTACATGGCGGCGAGTCGCTGCAGCACGCCCGGGAGTCGAACCGAGTACCAGGTCGCGTTCGTCGAGCCCAGCACTATGCCGAGGCAGGCCATCAGCAGAGCGCGGCGGGCCACCTGGGATTAAAGTGGTGTTTTCATTCAAAGTAATTAAACTAAAGTATGTAGTCAGCTTTAACATGCTATGATATGCTTTAAATGTTATGATATGGTTCATTTCTCAATGACAACTAAGCTTCCTAGAGCATTTTTCCATTCGGTCTGAACCGATCCCTTCTCCTGTTTAGTCTGTTAATATACATACATACATACATACATACATACATATCGTCACGCCTTTCCCCCAAGGGAGCTGGCAGAGGTGTAATACAACACCCACACTTCGCCGCACGATATTCAGTCCCAAATGTGACAGGGGGCGAGCCTGTCGCCATACACCGCGCTCCAGTCATGTAGCAGATGACATACAATACGCACATACGTTCACACAATGAACAAATTGGTGCGTACCATCGGCTGGTTTCGAACCCGCTCCCTCTGGCGTGAGAGGCGGGCCTTCTCCCAACTAGGCTGTCATCGCTGTTAATATACTCTCTAATATATATACTCTGTTGACATACCTGCGCAAGCGCCGTGGTCCTGGGCATGGCGGTGCGCAGGCGCGCGTTCAGCGAGAGCACGAGCGCCTCGCCCATGGCGAAGGCGAACCACGGAAACACCGCGTCTGCCAGCGTCATGCCGTTCCACGTCGCGTGCGTGAATATGTCGTAGCCGCCGCCGCCCGCGTTCACGAATATCTATTAACAATTAATAAATTAGGTAACAAGCGTTGTTTTTCAACCGAATTTCTGCCGAGCGCAAAATACGCGACCGACATTGCGTTCAGATACATCCATAAGCATTATTCTTAAGTACTTTTATGTTTCTGGTATCCCTGTTTTATGTGTAGATGTTTGTTTATGCTTTTTTTTTTTAAATAAAATTACGTTCCTTACTTGTGGCCTCAGCTTTATCTATGCAGTGTCCGAAATGTGAGTAGAAGTTGTATTAAAATTTAAAAGTCCCATTTCGGACACTGTGTCCGAAAATCTTGGGCCCGAAATGAGACCGAGCTAATATTAATATTTTAGTTTTTTAATTTAACCTTTAAAATCATATTTTGTACTTGTATAGTGACGGGAAATTAGTCAACGTGTCGTGTCGAAATCCAATTCATAAGTGCAGTATTTTGATCCGCTTCTTTACAATAGACTTAATTCTCTCGGGCAATTATTTCCCCTTACATAAATAAAATGTAAGCAAACTGTAAAAGAAGCTCTCCAAAATATGTCCTATATACGAAGATACAGAGAATTATTTGTGTGTTTAATTTGTATGTTTAATTTTAAATTTACAGTAAGTTTATTTTATAGTTTAAAATTAATTAGAATTTTATTGAATTAGAAAATGTGAGATTATTTTAAGTTAAGTTTTTGCCATATTATAGCCTGACAAACAGGACTACCTAGTTCAGAATTAGCTAGTTCAAAATTACTACCTAGTTCAAAATTATTTTATTGTAACTAAAAAATGTTTGTATCTGATAGTTTTATCTTTATCATGTAGTTTTTGGAATAACAGTTTATTATTATTATTCCAATATATTTATTTTATTTCTTAATTTTTAAGTTTTACAATAATATAAATGAATATAAAAACAAATATTATAAAAAACTTAAAAACTAGGGTGCCGCCGGCAGCGGGGCGAGGCGGAATTATTATTATTATTATTAGTATACCATTAGTGCGATAGCAGTCCCCCTGAAGATGTCGAGCGAGCGCAGACGCGAGCGCGTCGGAGAGCGCGGCACGCTCGACTCCGTCGTCAGCACGCGCGTCTCCGAACCGAGCTCGTTGTCCTCTCTGGAACCATGTTTGAGAGTAAAACACTGTAGTATATGCGCTATAAGCATACGCACACTGTCTCGTGCGCTCACGGGGGGCTGTTCCTGTGCGTGAGATGAGATGAGATTTTATCTTGGTCACTCTCACACCTGTGACGTTTGAAACGAGAGTAATAAGGACGAAAAATGGTGAGATGAAAATCTCAAATCTCATAGTAGTGCCGCTGGTCGTCAGCCGCTCGGTAGCCGCCGGCGAGTGCGGACGTGCACAGAGCTAGGAATAGATTACGCTAATGCGTGGGCGTTGCCGAGCCAGAGAAGTCAGGGTACGCTAGGATGTAAGCTTCTACAAACACCAAAAAGTGACGTTTAAATGGTTTTTCTGGTAATGTCTCAGACGTTACCAGAAAAGTTTGAAGTCATTGAAACACATTTACTGTTCGGTTAATCAGCGAACACAGCGTTTTAACTCAAGTAGGTCGCACGCGCCGACATCAGTGGTTCGAGCGATTTACTTGAGTCAGTGCACCAGCAATCGCCGCGACATTCGCACTCATCCTACCATCAGCTATTATCAATTAAATACCGTTTAAGGAGACATACATCTTTCCTTTATCGGTCAGCAGCAGCATCCCCTGTAGGAATCAAACCCTACATTTACTGACACTCTCCTAACAGTCCTAACGTCACTGAAACTTAAACCTGGTGTCAATTAGGGACATGTCCTACGACGACTTTGTAGCGATGTAAATCGCGATACAGTCACGAAACAAACGAAAAACAGCTGCTAAATAAACGCGGGTCGCAGGTCAAATACCGTCGCCTACGTGTAGCGCAACTAGCTATTTTTCGTTTGTTTTGCAACTGCATCGCTACAGACGCGAATAAAAAAAACGCGCTTCAAAAAGTGGGCTACCTCCCTTACATTCATATAGCGTCATTTCTATCCTCATAGCGTCATCAGCAACTTACTCACCTAGCAATTTACCTCGCGTAGAAACTTCCCGCCTGCAGCTTCTTCCCATCCCCTTGACTATATACCAGAGAGTAGCCATCGAGAGGAGCACCACCGCCGCCGTGAGAGCAGGCAAGTAAGCCGCATCGGGCTCCGCTGTCATCCGCGGCGTGCAGTCTCTACCGTTGTCACTGACACTCTCCTAGCGTTATCTCAACTCACCTAGCAATATACCTCGCGTAGAAACTTCCCGCCTGCAGCCTCTTCCCGATCCCCTTGACTATATACCAGAGAGTAGCCATCGAGAGGAGCACCACCGCCGCCGTAAGAGTAGGCAAGTAAGCCGCATCAGGCTCCGCTGTCATCCGCGGCGTGCAGTCTCTGCCGCCGTTGGTAAAGTTGAGGCTGTACTGCCCGAACTCGCCGAATTGATATGTCCCTGAAAAGTAAAAGATTGTATCAACTTGCTGTTTGCATTCGTTAGTCCGTTTGCGTATGGACATCCTATTTCCATTGTCCAGCTGTGGACTTCTTCCGGCTCACCTCCTGTCGCATTTGGGACTGAAAATCATCTGGCGAAATGTAGGTGTTGTATTACACCTCTGCCAGTCTCCTCGGGGGGAATGCGTGACGATATGTTGTGTATGATAGTCATACTCATATGTTTGAGAAAGTGCTTTAATTTTAGTTTAAAAAAAACTAGATATCGTGCTGTCAAAATGCATGTTGTAAAACATGCAAGCACGGAGCATGCGAACTTCGGTGCATAATATCTGGGGCCCGATTCGGAGATAGGACTTTTTCATCTCGATCACGATTCCTTGAACTCGAGGGAGAATCTCCTAAAAACAAACCATGTGGTATTCTCAAACAAGCATGAGATGAGATGGGCTTTTCTCACTCAAATTACGTTCCATTTTACTCGACTGTGCTTGCTAAAAACCGGTAAAATCGATAAAACGTATTTCGGGACCATTCTGCTCATTAAAGGCATACAATAATTAAATATCGATATGTTTCATCAAATGAACTAATATTATGATAATTATTACAAGTTATAAAAGTGAGAAGAATAAAATATAACATTTTCATTCCATAAAGGATTTGTGGGGAACGAAACGCACTTAGCCAATAAGTCATTGTTTTGTTTACAAATAGAGGTTATTAAAATCTAAAAATCTTTTCGTCATCACGCCTACAAAAACTATCACGATTAACAACATTAAACACGTAATAGGAACTACTAAGGCTTTCGTTTGTCGTTAAACCCAATGGAATGGAAGACCGGTTTGGAAGTTTTTTCCGAATCAATCGCCCTTACGTACTAATAACGTATGACCTTCAAAATAATCTAACAGGGTTAATAAAGTGACGCCAGGATACTTGTGGAGATAATTGTAAGTATTAAGTACTTTCTTATCACTATGTATGACCACATAATTTGTAAATAACCAAGGTTAACTATAACATAAAAGTCACAAACTTTTTCTTGTTTATAAATTGAAAAATGTTTCAGGTACCTACTGCGTAATTTATGCCGTTCGAGCCTAACACCTACCAACAAACAAGTCACCTAAGGACTCGTACGTGACTAATGGTTTCCAAGTTGGCTTTAGAAACCTGACTGTGGATGAGCTAAACAGCAATCACAACCACTATCAACAACAAATCTGTGGACTTAGTTACATAATATTTGTATGAACAAAAAAATTGAATTTTCTTAGACCCAGTAAGTACTTTATCTGAGAAATCACACTTTACACTAATTATAAAAAGGCAAAAGTTTGAATGGAAGTATGTTTATATTAGATAGATGATGGTTGTTCTGAATTAAATTTGGCACAGAAATAGAGATAGATACTATAGGAATAATCTGGATAAGCACATTTATACATATATATCAAGTAGCTGCGCCCCGCAGTTTCACCTGCGGTCCTGCAGAACCATTATCTCTATCATCATCTTCATTGTCATATCATCGTCCTTTTCTGTACCTCTGACATTGTGTATGCAAAATTTCATGATGATAGATTGAGTAGTTGAGGTGTGACAGTAGAACAAACAAACAAATTCATTTTTAAATTATTAGTTAGGATATCTATATTGCCAATCTACCTACCTTACACTCTGCATTAGGTAATATACTTACTAGCTGATCTCTGTACCTATAGCTATACTTCATACCCAGTGCGGTGAAGCTCAGCCCTCAGCTTCTTACATTTAGTGCTTTGCAATGAGGTTCTGCTAACGGACTATACAAACTATTATTACATATAGTTTTAGGCAGGACAATCTAGCCATTCCCTAGTGATGCGCTTGCCAACAAAGGACAAATTGACTTTTATATATGTAGTATACCGTTCACTTTAAGAAAAATTATAATCATTTCGTATATTTTCTCATAAATCTGTCCAGTATGTCCTAAACAAGATAATTTAAATCAGTCATGTAATGCAGAGCAAAAGTAAAATATAATGTTTGATACATTAAATAACATTGTGATTTTTTGTTTGCAGATTGAATTGTGATGGAAACCTACACTGCTACTTAAATTCAAGATGCTTTACTTAATATTTTGGAAGTAACCTGTTATTGTTCTATGGACATTCTAATGAGTACAAACAGATTTTGAAAAAGCATGCAGCGAAAAAGATAAATAAATCAGGTTTTTTTATTGTATTATGTCTTGTTATTTAACATACTAGTGATGATAGCCTAGTCGCAGAAGATACGCCTCTCAAGCCAGAGGGAGAGGGTTTGGACCCAGCCAAAGGCATGCACCAACTTATTCATTGTGTGAGCATATGTACATATCTAATGTCATCTGCTAAGTAACTGGAGCCCGGTATATGGCGACAAGCTCACCGCCTGTCATATTTGGGTCTGAATATCGTCCGCTAAAGTGTGGGTGTTGTACACCTCTGCCAGTCCATTCAGGGGAAAGGCGTGATGATATGATATGTTATGTTCAACATGCAATGCCGAAAAATATTTGTATTGTATACTCCACTTTGGTAAATATACTAACCCCCTTAGCAATAAACAGTGTATAGCCTTGGGATAATTATACAGTGTTTTGTCTTTATTTTTCTCTGTTGTTTTTGAACTCGATTGAAAATGGCAAAAGACTGTAACTATTCTGAGGCTATACAACATTTATTGCTAGCTTCAATAGAGTTCAAGAATAAAAAAAAAGACAAAACTATATAACTATTCCGAAGCTATACAACGATTATTGCTAAGGGGGATAATATTTCGAGCTTAATATTATTTTTAAAGACAAATTTACAAACAATATTATATAGCTTGGGGTGGGAGGAACATGATTGTAGATATTTGAAGGAAGTAGGATGGACTATGTCCGGGAGAGGATATCTTATAAGGAGGAAACTTAGATTGGGACAACTGAAGCAGATGTGAGCTGTGTTATCTTCATCCAACCCACATTCACAGATCAAGTGCTCCCTGATCCTGAGTTTGGCTAAATAAACCAGAGTGCATGGGTGACTTAATTGGAGACAACATAAGATCATGCTTATATGTTTCTCGGTTGAGCGGAATTTGAAGAACTAGGGAATTGTAGGGATACCTATTGGGTTGGATATCAGCATATCTACCCTTGATGTTTTGGGACGTCTCCCAGTATTTTGACCATTGATTTAGGAGGAAAAATTTAGGAAGAAAAAGGCCATGCGAGTATAATTGATGTATTCAAGATTCCAAAAGCTGCCTACAATCTATCTTGTCAAACCCTTTTCACTCCTCATTTCGTTTCCCTGTAATTTGTTAAATTAAGGAATCCCTCATAAATTGTTGTAAAATAGGTTGCACTCTTGTGCAAAATTGGCCACCTATAAAGGATCTCTTAATGTACTCAGTAAAGATGATAGAGTAGTTGAGATTATGCGACTTGACATAGAGGATAGCTTCTAGAAGGGCAATCGCTTCTCCAGTGAATACTGAGAAGTAAGATGGGCATTTAAAACTAAGACTTATTCTAGCAGATAGTATGCAAACAGCTGCTCCCACGGCACTGACTGTCGATAACTTCGACGCATCAGTGAATATGTTTACGCCAACCAGCGTAATGCAATGCGATCCTTTGGTAAATAGGATAGTCCTTGTCAGATCGAAATGAAGTGGATTAATGGGTTGAAAAGTGAGAGGCAATAATTTTAAGTTTAAATCATCAAGTATAAACGTTGACATAAAGAATTTATTTTTTTGCCCGTAGGGCAGGCTAAAGCCAACATAGCCATACCGTCTTGTCATCCGTTTGATTTTTGTACATGGGTTATTAAATTTAAGATGATAGCGGAGAGGGTGATGAAAAATTAGATGAATCCCTCCCCTTTTCCCATTTCAGTCGTGGATACTTTACTGAAACGTTAAGTCGAGTTCTGTAGAGAACACGAAAAGTTGCATTTCCTAATGTTTGTATCATTTGCCCACACTCGTGCACGTTAATGAACACGGCAAAGGTTACACAATTATTACACTTTAACACTCGAAGCATCACAAGTTTTAGAAAATAATACAAAATCACGACACCATCTTTTCGGTTCCCGCCAAAGACCCTCCTTGACGTATAGAAACGTATGACGTAGGTATTCAAATACTGAGTTGCCAGTTTTGTAGAAAAAATATGCTTACGGGACCGAAGTGGCAACAAATGAGTCGCGACCCACTATCTCACTTACGTCTCGACTGCCTCCGACCACTCGAGACATCTCGGGCCCCAGCCATCGAGATAATCTCGATCTCTAGCGACGAGAATGAGGCATCTCGATTTTATGCATTTTTTTCGAGATGAGATGGTATCTCGAGTTGTAGGAATAGCCCTCCTGGTCGAAACCCGTTCCAAAACATTCCATTGCAACAGAATTTATTTAGGATTCAGGTAATGCAACAAACAGGTTTAGAGGATGTTTTTAGCGAACAATTTAATCAAATATGCAAAAAGTAAAATACCCAGCCGTAAAATACCTACCATTACTTGGTGATAACAGCTAATGATTTTGAGTATAGGCAACCATGTCTGAATTAATTATCGAATAGTTTTTGTTCCTAGAGTTTCTTATTTACCTATAGGTCTCGTTTCCTGAGCCACAAATCTGCGGAACCATAAGCAGAACTGCAGCTTACTACCAAGAGCAAGACCCATGAATCAGCTAGTAAATATACTTACCTATAGTTACCTATGTACATATGCAACATACGTATAATCTACACTAATATTATAAAGAGAAAATATTTGTATTATTACTGCGCAAGAAGGAGGGTTTTGTTTTTCGAGTGTATATGTATGCATGTAAGTATGTATTTATGTGGAATGTGGGTATGTATGAGGTTTCTTTGACACGGCCTACAGCCTAAACAGCTTCATGGATGTCGACATGTGAGGTGTCATTTGAATCGTCGATAGTGGAAGTGCGATGTTGCGAATCCCTTGGACGGCGCACAGAACAAACGTATCCATTTTGAGTGAGCTCAATGTAAATCAGAGGTTGTCCACCATATGCCTCAAGAGAATTCTACAGTACTTTGGGCACCGCAAGACTTTTGGCATTACAAGAAAACCGGCGGACAATCTGGAAAAGCTCATAGTAACAGGGAAAGTGGAAGGAAAAAGAAGTAGATGTCGAAGCCCTAAACGATGGTCGGAACAGGTATCTAAGCAGCTTGACACCAAAATTTATAACGCCATTCATGAGGCCGCTGATCGACATAAATGGCGACAAATTGTCCGGAAAATTGTCGGTCGGGATCATCACGACGCTCAGCAGTGAGCAGTACGACTCGAGGAGGAGGATAGTGGAAGTGACATACGGTACAATATTCTGCAGCCGGGTTTTTTGTTTTTCTTTTAATTGTTATCTTTATGTTACTAGTATTATATTATGTAGAGAAGAAAAGATAGAGATAGAAAAGTAGGTTTATCTTGCACTGTCCCGCTCGCAGACTCCTCATTTTGGGCAGTTATTTAAAACAAGTGACGTATAAGAAAACAAAGGATTTCCTTTCACTTTAGAATACTTTGAAACTGCTTGCGATCCAATAGCAAACAAAGTACAGCATGTACGAGTAAGTTTTGAGTTTCTCTACAATATTATGATTTAAATTGATATCTATTATCGACCAGCCTAATTACTCATCATGTCTGAATTCAGTGAAATGTATCACTGATCTGAAATACTATATCGTAGCAAAACAAAGGTGTCATGTAGTTTTTTGTTGGACACGCTTTTTGTGTGATTTGTCATAGCGGCCTTGGCGTATTGTATGGAAGTGGGGGGCGGAGCGACCCAAATGAAAGGGGGGGGGGGGGGAGAGGCGATCGGTGCTAGTTTCTATCACTGCTACTACTATGTATGGCTTAAAACTTCGTCCTGGACCCTTACTATGACGTGTTTATTGCGATTATCTTTATTGAGCAGCCGCTGACGCTGCGCGACCGCGAATCGTATCGTCGAACAATAAGGTTCATGGCCGCGCAGCGTCGGCGACTGAGGCGTTGTCCTAATACAGGGTCGCGTTCAGAGGATACAACGGAGCGCACCCAGAGTGCAACTTCGCCACACAACACTGATGTTTTGAACGGCGAAGTTGCACTCTGGGTGCGCTCCGGGCCTATACTCTGAACGCGACCCAGCGCGAGCACGCGATCGTCGTGCGAACTGGCGACCATCGCGCGTACGTTGCGAGCATCGCACAGGCGTCAGTTCTAAGACCCCTTTTAGGAATTAAGATGTTTGATTTTATCGTCCATTCGTCACGATCGCGTGGTCGCGTTGCATTAGGACAATGTCTGAACTCCCCCGAGGGTTCCCGCCTTGTCGTGGCGGGGGGGCTCAGTAGCCGTGGCTTCGGCAACCACGGTGAAGCTAAGAGGAATCCGAGGTGGGGCCGCTTTTTGGGGCTTTTAGCTCCAAAGCCCACATGGAAGCGGCCTAAGTAGGGTGTGGGTCTGTATGGGCAGACCCACAACTGAGGCGGGGTGCAGTGTCGCATGTGCAACACTGCAACCGAAGGCTGGGGGCCGCGGCGGGAGAGGACTGTTGGTGTGTCGTTGCCACTTTCCCTACCTTCCGCGGCCCAAACGGGGTCGCTACCGTTTGATGGCGGACACGGTGGGGCCGCAGAGGAAGAGGCGTGTTGGTGTATCGTTGCCGCTCTCCCTATCCTCTGCGGCCGAAGTGGCAGGCGGCGGGGCCATTCATCTGACCCGTCGCATGGGGACCATGGGCGCCTAGACACGGGTGCTGTCTGGCGCCCACGGGCAAATTGGTCCCCGAGGAGGTGGATGATGACGATGTTTCTGGTGTTCGATACATCGTCATCGAGGGGAAGAGAGCGTAAGCTCGAGGAGGTGCCCGAAAGGGCTAGCGCTGTCGGGGCCGCGGAAGAGTACGATAGTCCCCTTAGCCCCGACATTATGCGCCAAGGTGGAACACCCTTGGGTTTTTAGTGGGTAGGCCGTCAGTGGCGGGATTCCCACATAACCACTCTGTGCCCGCACCCGGGCTGTTGGTGGTATCCATAAAGGATTTTCCCAAGGTAAAAAAAAAAAAAAAAAAAAAAAAAAAGGACAATGTCTGAACCTAAAAACCATCGCAATATGATATCACGGTACAGGCCCTGGTCATTTTTGCGTCCCTCCAAGGTATGCGCCTCAGACTTTTATTGATTTTAATGGCTTAATGAGTATCCCAAATTTGAATAGGTAGATAGAGTAGGTACCTACTACAAGGCCTCCAGTTGTGACACAACAGTTCAAAATTATATTCTTTTTTTATATTTTTGGGATTTCTGGCGTGAACAATAACGAGTTTATCAATCTATGACGTCACGAGAGAAACCAGACTGAATTATGCGGCGCTCTAGCTGGCGATAAAAGCAAATCAAGCTTATGATCGGAAACTGACACGCTAGCTAAGCAGGTGCACATACGGGGTCTAACTATATTAAAAGTCTGTGGTCTGCACTGCGCCCTATGCCTGGCACCGCTGGCACCGTCCTGGTTACGACGTTGATTGTATGTTACACTACGTCCTGGTTAGGCAAATTATGAGCGGCTGACTGTCCGCCGGCTGACCCTGAATTGCGTTTTCAGCTAACTCAATGTTGAGCAATCGGGGAACTGTAGCCCCTATGTAATAGGGAGTATTCTGTGACTGTAGCAGACAAAATGCGAATCAGCCGCTTGTCAGCAAGCGATACACTGCAAACTGAATACGAGCATACTCAATACGCGCTGTTCAGACACGCCATTTAAAGTATCTAGTGTAGCGAACTGGAGACAGCAAGTCACAGTTTGGTCAGTTAGGACGAAGTCTTACGTAGCTGTGTGGTAAGGTCGAGGATGGTACGTTTGGTTCTGTCTTATTTTTTTTATGTAGAATAGGTCGGCGTTTGACCACCAACTCGCCTGATGTTAAGCGACGTTGTGGTCTAAGATGGAGCACGACGACCTATAAGGTAGGTACTTATTCACTCTAGCCTTGAAGTTTCCCGTCTTCGGAACGGTTACACCGGACTACATCCCGAAACACGACTAGGTCATTTCACGGCATGGCTTGGTCCGGTAGGTGGTAACTAGCCACGGCCGAAGCCTCCCACCAGAGTTAACTACCCGGTTAGCACTACCCGGGGACCACGTGTAGGGAATCAGAATAGAGTACACTCCTACGGACGTGGGTAGCTCAGCCCCCATTGTTGGTTATTGTTGGTTATTATCCAGAATTTTATCAAACTAGCTGCGCCCCGCGGTTATAAAGTATCCTATGTGCTATTCTAGACTATAATCTATCTCTGTGTCAAATTTCACACAGATCTGTCCGACCGTTCTGGCGTGAAAGAGTAACAAACATCCATCCATCCATCCATTCTTACAAACTTTCGCGTTTATAATATTAGTAGGAAGGATAGGATTCTACGCATATATAATATCCAGGCGCAGCTAGTTCATTGTATTAGTTTTAAAAGCAAATGCATAGGTAGAGTGGCTAGCCTTGGTAATAATAATATTAGTATCAAGATAGTAGGGATAACTTATCTAAATCAAAAACACAAGCAATACAGCATTATTAACAATTTAATTTAAATGTAACATGTGTGGAGAGTCACGCAATCCTTATCAGCTACGAGATAACCTTCACAGGATAGAATCATGCTGGAGTGTATCCAGGATTAGATCAGGGGCAGTAGCGGATTCAGAAAGGATAAGGAGTCCTCCCTTAGGAGCCTACTAATGCTGAGGCTAAAGCTAGGACTGGGCCTAAGGATCTCATATTGTTGTCAGGCCTTTCCCCCTAAGAGGCTGGCAGAGGTATAATACAACACCTACACTTCGCTGGACGATATTCAGTCCCAAGTGTGACAGGGGGCGAGCTTGTCGCCACACACCGGGATCCAGTCATGTAGCAGATGACATACAATATGCACATATGTTCACACAATGAACAAATTGGTGCGTGCCGTCGGCTGGGTTCGAACCCAGTCCCTCTGGCTTGAGAAGCGGGCCTTCTCCAACTAGGCTATCATCGCTTTTTATCTAAGGAGCTCAAAGCATCTGATTCCAAAATGTTTGTTTATTTTATGTACATTAATAAACATTATGTTAAGCTGTCAGGCTAAGATCAGGAGAAAGTGAAGGTGAAGGTCCATTCACGATCATGCCATCACACTAAATAGTGTGAAAAATTAATTGTGAGTGTGGAGTCCCAATGGCTTGACGTAAAACTCTGGATATCCAGACAACACCAACACCAACACAAAATTTGTGAGAAAATTTGTGAGACTGTAATGTATTTATTATTTGAAAAAATAATGCCCCTCAGTTTCTTGCCTGTTCTTCTGAGTAGAGGCTCTTTATCCGAAGAAGGCGGTCGGGTCTATTTAAATAACTTTGACATTCATAAGTGTATCTTTGATACCTAAATTGAATAAAAACATTTTGACTTTGACTTTGAACACCAAGCTATCACTCCACACTTCCAGTGAATGCACAAACTGACATTCATTTTGAAATAAATGACAGAAAATAAACACATAACTGACAGAAAACTTTAGTGTTAGTGAATGGGGTACCCATACGGGGTCTATCCATTTGACTTAAGCCATTCGGAACCACTACAGAACTTTGAAAAAAAAACCTTAGGTCTGTAGTGTTTCAGTTTCATCTTGATTATGAATGCCCTCCATAATAACAAAATTGTCTGCATCACATAAGCAACAGTAGCAAGAGAATGTAAAAGGATAAATTAAAGTATGTTTAAAAAGGATTTAAAACTCCCATGTGGAGTGCAAATACCTTTAAAAGAGTCTGTCAAATGTCTCCTCAGGGGGGCTATTCCTATGCATGAGATGAGATGATATTTTATCTTGGTCACTCTCACATCTATGACTATTCAAATGAGAGAAACAAGGACGAAAAATGGTGAGATTAAATCTCACTCCATAAAAATAGCCCTCCAGGGGTTTTTTTTTGTTTTGATAGGGAGATGTATTTTTATAAGCGTAAATGTTTTCTTATCAATCTCAACCTTAGCCCCATAACAGTATGTCACCCATTTTGACCCATATAAATACCTCTTATCTGGTAATCCTAAAACCCTATATTATCCAAAGGATAGTAATCACAGTACATTCAATGTCATGTAAACAACTCTGCTGAGTACATGTTGACTAGGGATCATCTATTTATCACATAAAGCTTGACAAAGGCAGGTCTGAAATATTACAAGGGAGGAAGGAGAGAGTGTTGCAGTGAGATATTGCATGTATCCATTTTTGTTTTTGTTGACCGAACAATTTTTCTCAAATATTTAAAGATATTATGTACCAAATAAAAAACGTGATTTTGGCTAGGGTTTTAGTGAGCCTAAAAACAATGTATCACCAGGGTGAAATTAAAATGTTGCCAAAAAAACATGTAATTAATGGGCGATCCCCTATTTCACTGGATTATATATTATGAGATTTGTGACTCACATGTCACAGTTTACAGATAAGGCTGCTAAATCTGTTTGCACTTTATTGGATTAGTTGCAGTTTCCTAGTCAAATGACCTTCCATCAGTTATTTCTTCAGAGATGACATAGAGTATTGTAAATCTTCCTATATTATTATCTAGGCTATTAATTAATTAGTGGACAACCTGTATAGGTACCTAATATTGTATGTTCTGTGTAAATTAACTGCCAAGATCTTTTAAATTTTAAGATCAGCTGTCTAAACAGTTTGTGTGCTTAGTGTAGCTCTGCATGCAACATGACATTTTTAATAGAGTTTTATATGTTACTAGTTAATTTAAACTCTCTTGACATAAACTGAAACAGAATTATTGTGATCAAGCCTTTACTATACCTGGTAGTGGTTTAAGTTTAGTAGTACCTACAAGGATAAAGACGATAAAATATTATAGAGGATAAAACCTATTGAATTAAGGCATTTTAATCAAGATTAATATTTGACCGGGTGAGTGTCAGCAAGCGAAGCATTTCTGCTTTAGCTTTGACAAGTTTTTGTTTGTCCGAAGTCTATCTGGATCGTTGTCTTACAACATATGAGGACAAATGCCAGCCGCAAGATCTCCAGCTCACAGAGCAACTAGTCTCAAGTGATTCTGTAGGTGCAGTGTGTAAACACTCAGGTGATGTAATTCCTGCTCTACAAGGATATCCAACAGCAAGTATATGAACGTCGTAAGACAGTTGTAACAAACCTGTTTCGTGTTACAATATCACAAGTTTCCCTGTGTGTTATGTCGAAAAGTAGGTACTTAAGTATGTCTAGATATGTGTGATTTACCTAACAATGACGATAAAAGATACCTAATTAATGTTTTATGCTGTTTAGGTACAGCAAAATGATGTCATGGGCACATATTACTTACCATTGCAGATATTCTGTCCGGTGCTATTCTGGACCACATACTGAAGCGCGCTCAAGGTTCGAAGCTCAATCTCATCAGTAGTCGATAACTCCGCAGTTTTCAGCAGAATGCATTTCTCGCATTCTTCATATTGGCTCCAAAAAGTGACTGGCTCATCAGTTATTATTTGTAAACAAGCTCGGTCGTGACGCAGCGTGGCACTGTTACACTCGCGTATAAACGAGCCAACGTTTTGGAAATACTTGGAAGACATCTTAACCACAGTAATTCTTCATCAGTTTTGCGAATTATTATATTTTGCAAACAATGGAATCAGCACAAAAATACTGGAACTAACGTCAAATCTTCGCGTCGACTTTCGTGAATCATCAAATCACAAATGAATAACTAGTGATGCGAAATCGAATTGTCAAAAAACAGCATAATGAGTAAGTGAGTAGTTTTTATTTCAAGACTATCTCCAAAACTTTGTCTATTAGCTGATTACATGAAAAATTTAAATAACAGTAATAATAACAGTAGATATAGTTAATAAAAATTTTGAAACTGCTTGAGTACCATAAATAAATACAAATCTTGTTATTCTTTGTCTTTGTTTTTAGAGCGACGATAGCCTGGAGGGCTATTCCGGCGCGTGAGATGAGATGAGATTTTATCTTGGTCACTCTCACACCTATGACATTTCGAACAAGAGCAACAAAGACGAAAAAAGATGATATGAAACTCTCAAATCTCCGAATAGGTCCACTGGTTGGAGAGAGCTCGCCTCTCACTCAAGCCAGAAGGAATGGGTTCAATCTCATTCGAAGGCACGCACTTCGTTCATTGTGTGAGCTTAAGAGCGTATTTAATGTCATCTGCTACCTAACGACCCCAGTGTATGGCGACAGGCTGGCCACCTGTCACATTTGGAACTGAATATCGTCCGGCGAAGTATAGGTGTTGTAATACACCTTTGAGAGCCTCTTTCTGGGGAAAGCCGTGATGATATGATATGTTATCCTTGTCATGTCTGAATCGTGAAAGAATCAACCTGCAGCTTAAATAAGTAGATGGCAAGAATTCCTCGAAGTCCCCATCATGTTAGGTTTTTATTTGTTTGATGTTTTGTAATTATTATCACACTGATACATTATAATATTATGATTCTAATTATTTTTACCTTATTAAAAGTTCTCCAGGAGCACAATTTAAGCCGGAACCAAACTATTGCCAATACGCCGTTTCTATTGGTTCAAATTAGTTTCAAAAAGCTTCCAAAAGGAACACTTTAGCGAGCGTTCGTAGCAATAGTCTGGTGGCGACAATTATTCAAAATTGACGGGACTAGATATTTAGTTGTCTCGGTCTATAAAAAGTTTAAAACATCACTAAAAGTGCTGCCATGTAGGTTTTATTCGATGACATTGACATTTAATCAAATGACTCGTACTGTCACAACAAAATCATTGTGGTCTTACACGGCTATTGCATTTATCCCAGTATGAATTGGTTTTACTGAAACTGAGTTTTGCCTATTCAACTTTAATTTGGGTATAATATTTAAGAACACATAATAAATGTAGACAGCACCAGCCGTGTCCTATTCCTAACTCATAAAAAGAAACTCAGAAATTTAGTTACGGAACTTTTATTTCATAACGAATTTGAAATATCATCAGAATATGTTATTAAACAGGGTATCTCAAAAGAACTTGCAACAAGCGGAACAGCGCTGGGTAAAACTTAGCAGTAACATCCTCAGGCACGGTGATAATGCCTCCAATGGCGTTCGAAGTAAGATCTTCGTAGAACCAGGCTGGTAGGATCGACGGTGGCTGGATGAAGTAGTGCCACTGGCGAATGCCTTGTTTCACTATCAAGGAGGTGAAACGTCCTTGAAAATATAACTGAAAAAAAATCAAATGTTTTTTTCTCCTGCTACTGAAAGAGGCGCATACAGAGGTGTAGTATTATGTGAAGTGATGGCGTCCTCCGTTACGTGGTGACCACAGACATCCCATAAAGTAGGTAGTGAAAGCCTGTGGTGGTAACAAGCTCCTCAGAAGGATGCATTTGAGGTTGGTTATATTATCACCTATCTCAAAACCGACTTGACCGATTTTGTTAAGCTTTAGTATTGGGATGATTCATCTGTTTGTTCAAAATCACATACCTAAACTAAAAGTTGTGAACAAGCCAAAAAAAGAAGTAAACTTCTGTGTATCTTTCTTACTACCTACGCGCATGCGTTCGAGCACCTTCACTCATTTCATTCACCCTTGCTCTGTCTCTTTCTATTCCCCCCCAGGAGCGTTAAACGTTCAACGCAACCTTGTTTAAAGTCGCATTAGAAGTTTCACTTCAAAAAATTTATAGTGAGATGAATAACTGTATTTTTTTGTGTTAGTGGCGTTGATATACTTACCGCGATCGAAGCGTCATCATATTCATGAGAATCAGAGAGATAAGCATCGGATTCCGTCCTTGAATATAGTCTGAAACAGACACAGTTGGTTTGGTTACTACTAAGGCCTACCTATTGCTTTAAATATCGCTTATAGCGCTGGCTTGTCGATCAGACGTTCTACAGTTTCAAAGAGTCACTTGAATGGTAAAAAATAGGAATAGTGTACAACTGTACAATGACTCATTATTATTGCCACCATACTATTTAATGTATACCCAATAGTACTAATATTACTCCTCATATTGTAATACCTTGACATGTAGATAATATTTACGAAATAAATGAATTTGAGTAAGTTATTACCGTTACAAGATTTTTAAAACGCGCTCTCGTGTAAAGCGTCGCTAGGCGCTGGGCAGTATGAGATCCGACTAAGACCTTGAGCGGTTCTTCACACTGCTCCGCGCCCTACGACTACGACGTACCTACGCAGGATCGAGTTTTTAGAATCTTGTAACGGTATCTATACAAGGGAAACCTATGGGTTTTACAAATTATTACGCAGTCGAAAAGCCATATTTTAAGAAAGTAAATATTTGCTAAGTTTTACTATGTAAAATAAATAAGTATACCTAGATACCAAATGATGTACACTCATACCTAAATCTAAGTACACAGTTTATATAGGTTACATAGTAGGTAAAGATTAACTAAATTTCCTACTTTTTAGCCTCTATTCAGAATGCTGAATTGCTTCAAAGCAAGCCAAAAGTATACCTGTCTTTGTCATAAGTGCATATAACAAAGACATCAATTTTTTAGCTATTTCAAATCTAGCAATTTTGCGTTCTGAACAGGGCTTATACGACGCGTTGTTTTTAATTCCTGCAGAATTTGTAGAGGGAGGTATAATACAAAAAGTTCGTAATCCTTGACATTATATACATTTTGTATGGAACAGCTGCTTTTTTTCTCGACTTGAAGGTTACTCCATAGTTAATTCGTGCTCTGCTAGTGGAGTATACCTACCTCTACAAATACTGCGGGAATGCAAAACAACACGTTGTATATTACTATGCCTAATACTCCCGCATTCCTCTTACTTTTCCAGTTTTCCCGAATTTAAAAATGAGTTAGCAAACTTACGCAAACTTATTCAGATATTTGAAGATATCCTGCTTGGAGACGGACGTCTTCGTGATCACCTTCTTTTTGTCCAAAACTGCTGCTTTGGCTGGCTTCGGGGCATCCTTCTTTACGACTGAACTGTGTTGGCTATTGTAACTACAAAGAAGAATTACTTGACAAAACTCTAATACACGCTCCTCCCCCTTACTAATAAACGTTGGATAGCCTCGGGATGGTTATACAGTGTTTTTTACCCGACGCAAAAACGACGGGGTGATTTAAGTTTGACGTGTTCTACGGTTAAGGCCCAGTATTACACGAAATCACCAAAAACAAGTATTTTGTTTGCGCCTAGTTTGATATGAAGAATTATGATGATCAGGTACAAAAAATACAGCTGGTAGAAGAAACAACCAACTAAAGTTTAACCAAAGAACAATTTTGAAAATCATTCTCATTTTGGAAAAAAAAAAAAACACAAAAAGTATCTTCTTAAAAAAAACAATTTGTGTCCAGCGGGTTTAGCGTGGGGCCACAAATAATTTGTTCGGTCTACTGACGGGCGGAGAATTTATGAAACGCACTGGTAGGTAGGTAGATAGAAAGTATATTTCTTACACACAACACAGTAAAGTTATACATTAAAACGGACACGAGGCTTCGGCACTCGTGACGAAGAACGCACGGTAGGGATCGCGGTCGGCTCACAAGTCTCAGACGGAAGACCGCGCCCTTCCATCTGCGCGCCACTAGCGCTGCTCGGGGCGCGCACGCAACTTATGTTTCCAGGGAGAGTCGATGATTGGCCGGCGGGCCCATTGCTGCCAATATTACCATCTACGGAAGGATAGGGCCGTCCCGCTACATACTCCCCCTCTAGATCCCGATTACGTCCTCGATCGTGATCTAGCCCAACATCAGGAGCTGTTGTCACCCTAGCTTGTTTCTGAGGGCGACCTCGCTTCCTCTTTGGATTAAGTGGCTTCGTTGGTTCACTGCCTCGTTGTCGAAACGGGGTTAGTTCACTCGCATGGAACTTACCGAGAAGCTCACCCTCTCCGTCATCCGACGCTATAAGGTAAGTAGTAGGACTCACTTTCTCCCTTACGACATACGGTCCATCCCGTCTCGGGTAAAATTTTGCTGTTTTGGACTTGCTAGAGTCACTTAGTAGGTGAGAGGCGAGTAGCACCTTGTCGCCAATCTTAAAGACTTCTCCTACTCTTCTTTTCTTATCAGCATACAATTTTCTTTTGTCTTGCTGTTCTTCTACTCGTTCTCGCACTCTAGCTAACGAATTCAAGAATTTGGTCAAATACGGCGTGATTTGTGGTACAAAATTGGCTTTTTCTAGTACCGCTCTTGGGTCATTGTACACTTCCAGTGGCGACCTCAGCTCCCGAGCCATTGAGAGGTATGCCGGAGTTACGCCTGTCGTTTCACACACTGCACTGTTCATACTGAACCGAACAATGGGCAGTTGTTTTGGCCACGAAGAATGATCCGTACCAACCATTAGCGCTAATTTTGTCTTCATATCCCGATTTTTCCTTTCTGCAGGATTAGCCTCCGGGTGATAAAAGGGTGTCAAATCCTGAGTGATATTCAAAATGTGCATACACTTCTGCATTACGGCCGAAACAAACTGAACTCCGTTATCCGATATTACTCGGCGCGGTAAGCCGTAACGTAGAAAGTATTCCTCTATTAAGACCTTGGCACAAACAACAGATGTGGCTTCTTTCAGAGCATAAAGTTCCACCCATCTCGTCGCCGTGTCTTCCACCAGCAGTACCCACTTTTCACCACTTTCAGCTTCTGGCAATGGCCCAAATAAGTCAATTGCCAAAACTTCATTTCGCTGGTTGAGAAGCGGAGTTTGGATAAGCCCTGGTGGCTTTTCGTTGGTTGCTTTGTAACGTTGACACGTAGTACAAGATTTTACGTAATTTGTAACAATTCTTCGCATACCTGGGAAGAAAAAGTTTTTAGCGATTTTATTATATGTCCTCTCGACTCCAGGATGACCTGCAACTGGAGCATCGTGGCACTCACGGAGAATCTCCTCACGCATGCTCATGGGTATCACCAATTGAGGCGATTCATTGTCCGTGTCTGGGTTATACCGGTAAAGTATACCACGTTCCATCATATACCCGCGTTCTGTCCAACGCCGAGTCGCTACTTCCTCTGTATCTTCCAATTCTTTAATTATTTTATGAATATCCGGGTCAGCTTCCTGTTCTGCACGTAGTTGAGTGATATCTCGCGTAGGTACATCGACGATTACCGAGCATATCCCGCAAGCTTCACGTGACTCACCATTGCAGAAGGGACGGCTTAATGTGTCCGCCACCACGTTGACCTTTCCAGGAGTATATTCGAATTGAAGATCAAAAGCCTGTAGTTTAAGTGCCCAACGCACTAAGCGACCTGATGGAGACTTCAAAGACAACAACCACTTCAACGGCTGATGGTCGCTTCCTACTATCACGGGGTGTCCGTCGATATATCCTCGAAAACGATCCACAGCCCATACGACTGCAAGTGCTTCCCGCTCTGTCGTCGAATAGTTCCTCTCAGCCCCTGTCAACAAACGACTAGCAAACTCTATAGGCTTCTCTTCATTCTTTTCGCCCTGCAAAAGAACGGCTCCTAAAGCATAATTGCTAGCGTCTGTTCGCAGTATGAATGGTTTAGCATAGTCAGCTTGAATCAGAATTGGTGCTGATGTCAGCAGCTTCTTCAAGGTAGAGAACGCTTCAATTTGTTCCGGTCCCCACATCCAATTTTGATTTTTCCTAGTCAGTTTGGTGAGTGGCTGTGCTACTTCCGAAAATCCAGGGATAAATTTCCGAAACCAAGAACATGTTTGTATAAACGATTTCAGATGTTTCAGTGTTGTAGGCGCTTCCATATCCAAAATGGCGCGAATTTTCTCTTCATCCGCCGAAACACCTTCCTCGGAGACAACATGACCTAAATACCTAACGGATTTCCTCACAAACACACATTTCTCTCGGTTTGCTCGCAGCTTAAACTTCTTGAGCTGCTCCAGGACGATGCGTAGGTCTTCCAGGTGGTTAGAGAACTCTCCTTCTGATATTATGAGCAGATCATCTAAATACCCCAGAATGTTTACGTCCTTCAAAGCCGAAACCGAGCGCATTCTATCTATTAAACGCTGAAATGTAGCCGGTCCGTTCTTCAAGCCAAAAGGCATTCGTTTAAAACGAAAATTTCCGAAAGGGGTCGAAAAAGCTGTCTTATCTCGGTCTTCTTCTTTTACTGACACTTGCCAGTACCCTGAACGGAGGTCGATTGTACTCATGTGGCACTTGCCACGCTTGGTTGATTGCAGCAGCTCATCAATACGAGGCATTGGGTAGGCGTCGGACTTCGTAATCGAATTCAGTTTTCGATAATCTACGCAAAACCGAAATTTGCCATCCCGCTTTGGCACTAGCAGAGCGGGAGCCCCCCAAGCTGACTCGCAATCTTCCACAATATCATCAGCCAGCATCTTGTCCAGTTCTTGCTGCATTATCTCCTTCTTAGCAGGCGTTAAGCGATAGGGAGGCGTTGCTACTGGTGCATGATTTCCCGTATCGATGTGATGTTCTATATATGGTGTTGGTTCACCAGCTGGCTCAAACAGTTTACTATATTCCGTAAGTAACTGTGCCAGATCACCACGTTCCTGCTCTTGTAACTCTGCGCCCTCATCATCGCGCAGAACGTTCATAGCTGCATATGACGTGCGTTGGGGCGAATCAGGTTCAGAACGAAGTTGATATTTTTGTTCACTGCTTTCCGAAAAATGCCACAAGTTCCGTTTGAAATCAATGACAAGACCTGCTTTCTTAATAAAATCTATCCCAAGCAGTGATTCATTATTTCGCGCATCGGGAAAAATTATGAATTCAGTAGGTACTGTTTTGTGGAACAGGCCCACTTTCACATTAGCTATCAGTACATCCATTTGACGCATGCTACCATCCGCTAGTCGAATGTTCCGTGAGGAGTGATGCAGCGGGTGGCCCTCCTGTACTAAAACTTGATGAAGGGAATGACCCGCAATACAGCCCTTGGCACCGGTATCCAATAAAGCCGTTCCATTTTTTCCCACAATGTCGATTTGCAACAAAGGTCTATTGGAAATCGACTCCCCCTGGATTCGACCCTGTACGCGCGCAACGTTTTTCTTACAATCATTAATACCACATACATCGTAAGAGCTTAAACCTAGACATCGGTTATTATCGGTAATATAACAGTCCGCCTGCTCTTCGACTATGTTCGACAGCTCTCCGTCTATAATATTAGACCGGTCGATTAAAAGCTGTCTTTCCGAATTTAATTTTTGGACCTCGTTAGGTTGACTTTCGCATAAATCATTGACATAAGAGTCGGTACTCTTAATACTGTTTGTCGTCTTAAAAGGAGGCGGACTCTTAATATCATTATGCGAAACACATGGTATACCTTCTACATTATTATGCAAAACACTTGGTACACACCTACCATAATTATGCGAAACACCTTGTACATCCGAAGTACATACATGCGAGACACACTGTACATCTTTATGCGAAACACTAGGTATACCCTTCGCCATCATTTCGTCAGTACATGGAACATCAGGTACCCCCTTAACAGCAGGTTGCGGAACCTGGGGTACGCTCTTAACACAATAATTACACAATAAATCGTCATTGCAATCAGAACACGAAGCACAGTGAGCGCTCTTAATAATTTGGCAACATTTTATACTATCACGTAGATCGGAATACATAGTATCGACGTTCAGCTTCGCTTTCAACGGATTTAGATTCACAGATTTAACGTTTGCCTTAGTGTCTCTAGATTCAACTTGACGAACACAAGATTGTTTACGCATTTTAAAGCTTTTATCACTATCACAAGTGTTTATAGAGTCACCCACAGTACCACAAGTACATGCCGGGTTAATTGTCTGCTTCAACACGGTGTCGGCGGCCGGAGGGAAACCTCGGGAGGCGCGGGTAGCGACCTCGGCGGCACTCCGAGTGTTCGGAGGCGACGTAGTGCTATCTCGCTCGCTCTCGATGCTCGCTACGAAGTGCGGCCTTTGCTCTCGGCCCCGCTCGCTCTCACGTAGCAACGGAGGCGAACGGGCCATCGCGGGAGGCTCGCGCGGCGCGACTACCCGTGAACAGCTGACCGTTTGATGTTCGCCGCCCGGCACTCGATTGCGCCGGCGGCGAGCACCGCGAGTTTTCGAACTCGCATTTTTCGTCTCGTTTATCGTAACGGAACAAAACACACTTTCCGCACTTGATTTACATTTTGGACATTTAGATTTTATCACATTTGGGGCTCCGCACCCATAACACTCAATTTGTTTTTTACCGGCACTTTCACTCGACTTTTTAACTTGCGATTTATCGTTCCAACGTCTACCATCGCCGCGAGAGTTTGCCGCAGAATTGCTCGTAGATGCTGCCGAAGAAATGCCGGCAGGACCCGTGGACACGGGTGCCGCTGCCGCCGGTGCCGTACCGGCACCACGTCGACCGGCGCTGGCGACACTAGCGCTAGCGTTCCGCGTCGACATCGCTGGTGGCGACTCCTTGCTTTCTTCTCCATCTTCTAGCGATTCCTCGATACCTCTCGCGCGCTTTAGCAACTCGTCGAACGTCGTTATCGAATTCCGATCCAGCCGTTTACGAATTCTACGGTCCAGGAGTCCGTACACAAGGTCTAGTTGTACCTTTTCGTTTATATCTCCTGCCGGGATTTTCGATAACAAAGCGCGAGTCTTCGAAATGAACAGGTCCGTTGTATCGTTTCCTTGTCTCAAACTGAACAGTTCCATATAAATTCGGAACGGCGGGCGCCTCTCTCCAAACGCACCGCGCAGCTTCGTGACCGCATCGTTCCATGATGTGGTGGTGGCTTTCACACCTTGCCACCATAAAGCTGCTTCTGAAGTCAGGAGTAACGATATCCCTTTGACGGCGTTTTCGTCGGAAATTCCGAGGCAGTTCTTATAAACTTCCACCGCATCCAAGAAGCTGTCCAACTCCTCGATCTTTCCTCCGAATCTCGCCGAACATTTGGTGAAGTTGGCACCGACCGCTGGTGCTGACGACATTTCGTGCATGACCGGCGTCGACGTGCGCATCTCGCCCAGGAGTCTGGCGAATACCTCAGCCTGACTCTGCTGAAGCGTTTGCAGCAACGCCGTGAACTGCGTCTGGTCCATTGCAACCATTGAGGGGGCATCCTCAGATTCCTCCTCCCCTTGTGAGCGTAATCCTCTTCTCGACATTTTTGAAAAGGTTTAGGTACTTTAACTCGCGAATCACACTAAAAAAAATTTTCACGCACACGTAGCAGGCCCCCGGGGCGCCATTGTGTCCAGCGGGTTTAGCGTGGGGCCACAAATAATTTGTTCGGTCTACTGACGGGCGGAGAATTTATGAAACGCACTGGTAGGTAGGTAGATAGAAAGTATATTTCTTACACACAACACAGTAAAGTTATACATTAAAACGGACACGAGGCTTCGGCACTCGTGACGAAGAACGCACGGTAGGGATCGCGGTCGGCTCACAAGTCTCAGACGGAAGACCGCGCCCTTCCATCTGCGCGCCACTAGCGCTGCTCGGGGCGCGCACGCAACTTATGTTTCCAGGGAGAGTCGATGATTGGCCGGCGGGCCCATTGCTGCCAATATTACCATCTACGGAAGGATAGGGCCGTCCCGCTACAAATTGGAACGTACTTAGTTCTCTAAATTTTCAGCGATTACACCACATTTTTTTTCGATTATTATTTAGTTAGATTAGTTCTCTAAAGTTTAACTGAACAAGTTTTATTTATATCCTTGTTGTTTGTTTAAATTTTTATTTATATCCTTGTGATTAATTAAGTGATAATTTCCTTAAATAAAAGACAAAATCTGTTTTAATACTTACATTAGTACTAATTAACTTTTTTTTAATTAAGAAACCAACTACCCGTTATCTGAACTTGTTTAAAAAAATCTGCAGGTGGCTTATGTCCTTTAAAAAAAATCCTAAATAGGTCCATAAACGACGGAGCTATGTATGTGGTACCTAACAACATAAAAAAATACAAACAAATTGCAATCCTCCCCTTTTTTAAAGTCAGTTATAAAAAACTAAAAAGATTCCTTCGAGCCGGATTTGAACCAGCGACCTATGGATATCAGTTTAAACCAGCTACAGTCCACCGCTCTACCAACTGAGCTATCGAAGGCATGCTCACAATGGCGAAATTACCGGTTCGTTTCGAATTAAGCACGCAGCCGAGTGAAAGGTAGTTTCGTCATCAATTTATGCAACTTGAAGAAAGAGGTAAATCGTCGAATCCAACTCGGCTGGGCCGCGTTTGGGAAGCTGTGAAACATCTTTTCGTCCAAAATACCGCAGTGTCTAAAGTCGAAAGTCTTCGACCAGTATGTGTTCCCAGTGATGACATACGGAACTGAGATGTGGTCGCTTACGATGGGCCTCATAAGGTCACCCAAAGAGCAATGGGGAGCTATGCTCGGAGTTTCTATGCGAGATGGAATCAGATATGACGAAGTCAGCAGGCGAACCAAAGTAACCGACATAGCCCGAATTGCCAAATTGAAGTGGAAGTGGGCAGGGCACATCGCTCGTAGAACCGACGGCCGATGGGGTAGAAAGATTCTCGAGTGGCGACCACGAACCGGAAGACGCAGCGTGGAAAGGCCTCCCGCAAGGCGGACTGACAATCTGGTGAGGGTTGCGGGAAGCCGCAAGATGCGGGGTAGCGCAGGACCATTGGGATGGATGAATTGGATTGACATTGGACGCAGGAGGATTAGGGGAGGTCTTTGTCCAGCAGTGGACGTCTCCCGGACTGACATGACGATACGCGGACCGGTTGACAGAGTGGTGGTTTTCAAGTTGCTAATTTTGCGCAGGAGTTCTTTAAATGACGTTTGTCAGTAAAGTGAGAGTGAGGAGATTAAGAAAGTATAATGATGCGAGGTTGAGGTCCGACCTGTACTGCGCACAAAGTTGCAGACTTCAGCTAGTTAAGCAACGAGCGTTTTAGAACGTATCTGGAAGAAATCGCTCTGAACGATAAGACCACCACCCAAAATTGTTACTTGAACTAATATCTAGTGTTATTTCGCTTTAACGTCGCATTAAGTACATCAAGGAATATGAATTTTCTATTCTATTCTTAATTTAGATTTCTTTTTTAATTACTGGAAAACTACAAATTGATATTTGAATCTAATTTTAACGTTATACAGTTTGATATTTCAACTAACGAATTTAACATACCTAATTTAATGAAATTTACTAAAAAACTTTACACAATTTGATGAAGCTAATTCAATAGGGAATTTAACAGAAATAATGTTATGAAATTTACAACAAAATTTTATCGAAAAATTAATACAATTAAAAATTAAACAATAAAAAAGCAATAAAAAATTAAAATAAAATAAAAAATCCTATTCTTCGAGCACTTCGTCGACACGTGTTTCGCCTCTCCACGAGGCATCCTCAGGACGTGTTGACTCTCCGAGCGCGTGGCCGAGAACAACTCAACCATCAACTATCTCAAGACCACCATTGTTCCCATTATTGTTTTTTGCTTTGTATTTTCTTATTGGGGTGCTATCGTATTTTTAACCGTCTTCCAAAGAGGAGGTTGTTAATTCGATTGTTAGTTTTTTATATTTTGTTTTTCTACTCACCTTTTTATCAGGGGTTCCGTATAAAATTCAAAATCCTCCTGATCTTCCTCGCTCGCTTCTCTCATCTTCAAAACGTCCAAACCCTCATCATTCAGCTCCAAAACCCAGATCTTCCCCTTCTTTGCCGAATTATGAAAATTGGTCAAGTAAAAATTCTTAGCATTGTCCGACTCTAAATCATTACCCCTTAACTCGGACAAAATAACTTGGGCTGACGATATTAATATTATGAATATTAAAAACAGTATTGGACGATACATGATCTTGGTTTGGTGTAAAAATATTGTCTGCATAAGTTATGGTTTAAAGTTGAATGTAATTCGAAATTACTGCGCAATATAAGTAGACACTTGTTTAAACATTATTAACCCAATACACATATTTCAATAATGAGCTATCGCTGCGTCGTGTCGGCTAGCTGTAGCCATAGTTATTTATGTAGGTATATACAATAACAGGTACACAATATACATGAAGTATATATGAAGTATGAAATATTTTTAATATGTTTAATGTTTTTAATACTGTTAATATTATACAGATGTATAATATTAAAAATATTTCATACTTCAAATCAAACATAGCATGGGATACATTCAGTTATTTACGCTTTAGTAATAGTATTAAGGCCCGGTATTACACGATATCAACGAAAACAAGTTTTTTTTGCGCCTAGTTTGATATGAAGAGTTGTGAAGATCAGGTGCAAAAAAATACAGCTGGTAAAAAAAACAACCAAAACCAGTTTAATCAAAGTAGAATTTTGATAATCATTCTCATTGTGGAAAAAATAATCACAAAAAGTATCGTATTAAAAAAACAGTTTGAGCGAAGTTCTCTAAATTTTCAGCGATTACAACACTTTTTTTTTCGATTATTAAATAGCCAGATTAATTCTCTAAAGTTTAACCGAGTAACTTATTCTTATTTGTGTTCTTATTACTATTAATACCAATAAAACGGCAAAAATATGTAATTCTACGCGCCGATCTCATTTTACCATCAAATATAATTTACGATTTTCAACTCTAAATGAAGCGGCATAAGTAAACGTGTGGATAGAAAATCGTGGTATGACCGTGCCTTAAACCCTATTATTACTTGCCTATTTATAACTACTATATTTATTGGATGGGTGTTGTATCACACCTCTGCCAGCCCTTCGGGAAAAGACGTATATTTGTTTTATACAGTGAAACCTGGTTAAGTGGGACCTGGATAAATGAGAAACCTCTATTATTGAGAGTTGCAATGAGGTCCCGGTTCTTTTTCATTAAATTACCTCTGTTAATGGGATTTTTTGAACCTGGTTAAATGAGATTTGAATTCTAAGACTTTTTCCACGTTTACCTCTATAATTGAGACTCTCAATTACCTGTGTAAGTGAGACAAATTAATCAGGTTTTAACACGTATTGACATGTTTGTTTACATACATTTCGCGTTGTCTTTCGCACATGCTTTATTTGTCAGTACTATCTCAGGTTTTACCTAAAAACAAGGGAATAAAAGTGTTTATTCTGTTTTTAATTTTATTCCCATTCATACCTACATTAAATTCATAACACCAAACATACGTATTTTTATTAACATTTCCAAAAAAATCTAAAAATGGATTACCGGCACATTTCGACGTCTGTAAGCCTCTGTAAATGAAACAACTATAATTTTAAACCTGCTTAATTGGAAAACTGGATTATTGGAAACCCTCAATAATTGGTACATATGTCTTGGTCCCTTGAGATCCCAATTAACCAGGTTTCACTGTACTATGTAGTGATTTATATAGTTGCTATCAGTTTTAACCCCGACGCAAGAGTTATAAGTTTGATGTGTCTGTGTGTGTCTGTCTGTAGCATCGTAGCTCTCAAACGGATGAACCTATTTTGATTCTGTTTTGTTTGATAGGTGAATTAGGCGGGAGTGTTCTTAACTATGTCAGTGTCGGGAGTTTTATAATTTTTTTTTAATTGAATTGCCTACTACAATTATTTTTATTTATTAAGTGTACTTAACATAACAAGCCGAAAATTTCTCTAAAATGAAATAAATAAATAGTATTTTATAGCAGTATGGGATCTTTTGCACCAGCGGCTAGCACAGACCAGAGATAAATTGTCTGTCCATCGTTTTATTACGTAAGAAAGAGACAAACATATTCGTATCCGTATTCTAGCTTTGTCACATCTAAGCGAGGATATAAACGGTGGAAAGACAACTTGTCTGTAGCCCGTGCTAGCTTTGCAGCGGTTAGGAGCGGGTTATTTGATAAAATATTTATTTTTATATCGCTTATACATTTTTTATTTTGAATTATGCTAGGTGCGAAATTTTGTAGACTAAAAATATTTCACACATCTTAATATATATAAATCTCGTGTCACAATGTTTGTCCTCAATGAACTCCTAAACCACTTAACCGATTATAATAAAATTCGCACACCATGTGCAGTTCGATCCAACTTGAGAGATAGGATAGTTTAAATATATTTATATTTATAAATAATAAACGCGAACGAAGTCGCGGGGTGACAGCTAGTTTATGTATATAAATTACGTGTCACGTTGTTTGTCCGCTATAGACTCCTAAACTACTTGACCGATTTCAATCAAATTTGCACACCGTGTGCAGTTCGATCTAACTTAACAGATAGGATAGCTCACATATATATATATAAATAAACAACAAACGCGAACGAAGTCGCGGGGTGACAGCTAGTATACATTTATAAATTTGACTATACAGGGTTATAGGTACTTAATCAAAAACCTCTTAAGGGTTCATTGTACTCATCAATACGAACAACTTTCACTATGAAGCCAATCCTGTAATCGCGAAAAAAAAACAGCTGTTCCATACAAAAAGTTCAATCACCTGAGACAAAATGTATGGAACAGCTGATTTTTTTTTCGCGATTTCAGAATTCGCCCCATAGTAAAAGTTGTTCATATTTAAGAGTACAATGAACCCTTAAGAGGTTTTTGATTAGGTACCTATAACGCTGTATACAGGGTTATCAGGAAAGGATGTACTAAGCCGAAAGAGGGTCATTATACTAATCATTATGAACAACTTTTACTATGGGGTCAACCGTAAAATCGAGAAGAGGGAAAAAAACAGCTGTTTCATATAATTTGTCGACTATCAATGAATTTTTGTACGGAACAGCTGTTTTTTTACGAGATTTCAGGTTGGCTCCATAGTATAAGTTGTTCATGATGATGAGTACAATATGACCCCCTTTTGCCTGACACCGATAACCCTGTATACTTACTACTTGTATGTAGTTTGGTTTGGACAAAACAATACCCGCAACGTCGTTCGCGTTGATAGTTTCGCGTATTAATTACGAAAAAAGTATTCTATGTTTATCAGTAAAGTGAGGTACATACATGTAAACTCTCAAAGTCCGTTCAGCCGTGAAAACATATAAGCGCGCGACCACTCTACTTTGGTAATGCTTTGATCGGACCCCAAGACACTGGCTGCGCCCAGTTTGGGGCCCTCAGCGTATACAACTTGCCTTTGTACTATTCGCTAAATAAAGAAATTTGATTTGATTTGTTTTGAAATAGACAGACTTTATTTGCATTAATAAAATTGGCAAGCATGAAAAAAAAATCATTTCTATCATATATAATATATATGATATGATATAATATTCATTTATCATATACTTGATAACTCGACATTATTTCAATATAATTCTATATTGGTACATAAAATAATACAACACTAGATAAATCATAAAAAAATATAATAAACCTTCCTTACATTTACCACACTCTAGAAATAATGGAATTTGTATGCAGATGTCGCAGCCAAGTAGCTTAATCAGCCGTTCAATTAATAGCCTAGCCATTTTAAAGCTTCCTCAATGATATGCCTTTGAGTCGAATACAACATTTAATAAACAGACTGACTGATTGCTCAGGCCATTCGAACAATAGGGTTATTTACCATCATAACTATTTTTGACAGAATAAATGTGTTTTGAATTAATTATGGTACAAGTCAAATCCATAAATCTGTGAAACGAACCGTAAATCTGATGAACATAAATTATAATAAATTAAAACAATCCAGTCCGACTCCTTTATCAGGGCAAATACGACTTGGATTGGTTAGCTTAAAAGACTAAGGCGCTTTAGCCTTCCTGTTTGTTTTTTTTGTTACAACCCGTAACCCGGCTTACTTAACATGTACATTACAACCGTACTTAAATGTCTTGGCTAGACAAGTAATAAATGTTGTCGATCCAAGCCATTTTGCCTAGTCGTCTG
Organism: Peribatodes rhomboidaria; assembly: GCA_911728515.1. Classification (NCBI taxonomy): domain Eukaryota; kingdom Metazoa; phylum Arthropoda; class Insecta; order Lepidoptera; family Geometridae; genus Peribatodes; species Peribatodes rhomboidaria. The sequence continues at coordinate 9,702,606 of OU452189.1, forward strand.
ATTGAATGGCTGAAAATCATTAGGAAGCTAGTTTAACGGTGCTGTTTAGTAAAAAGGCTAGGTTGTTAATTGAACGGGTGGTTATGCTAGTTGGCGGTGACACATGTCATATACATACTTTGCGATTACAATGCAGCATCTATAGAGGTTAATCTGTTAACCTCTATAGATGCTGCATTGCGAGATCTATGTTCCAAAAATGCACCAAAGTTATAACAAAGCGCGAATTGCGGGTTTTAAGAGACTAACCCCCATTCACAAACATTACTATGAGCGCTCGAACGCACAAGGTACAGAAGACGTATGACAGCTGTCATGTAAATGTACAGATAAATGTTGTACTTAGCATTTACTTAATTTAGTAATGTTTGTGATACGTATTCAATTAGACAATGAACTATTCAAGGTCAATGATGTCATAATTTAACCTTAGACTGGGGTCAAAAGAGCGTAATTTTTTGAGTTTTGAGTCGCGACCGCGTATTCCAAGTTCTAACTATTTTGCGTCCTCGTGTGACACAAACAGGACCTGTGTAGAAGACAACAGAAGTGTAAAACCAATTACAGCCTAAATTTCGGGGCTCATTTTAACGTCAAACGTTTGAGCCCAGTCTTAGACGCGCTTTTCAACGAACCCATGGAAATGAATTCCTGTGGGTGTATTTTTTGACCATTGCATCATTCGTTTCGATCGTTTAAATTGCGGCATCTATAAAGAGTGATCTGTGGACAAATTTTTTTGAAAAGTCGAATTTAACATTACAAGATTATAATTACAAGAATTCTCGAATTTCGGAAATTATTATTCTTCGATTTTTTTTATTTATTTTAGAACCTACTAAATACACTTTAAACACTAAACAAATTAGTGTTTAAAGTGTATTTTAAAATTGGCAATAAATATGATATTTTTGACTCGCCACTTTCGAAAAAAAAAACCCCACTCAGTACGAATTAATTTTTACGCAATTTTTCATTGCCATTTTTGTCTTTGATAAAACGAAGGTATTCCTGTCAGTTTGTCTGTTATATTTTTCTCCATAATGGCTGGACCGATATTGACGTAGTTTTTAATTAAAAGCAGGCTTAATAATGGCGATACTTAGCTAATAGATATTTTGGAATGTGACAAGATTTATGTTGTAGCAAACAAGTATAGGAGGTTTTTCGCAAACTGCACGATCTCTGAGCCTCCCAGCTTGGACTCCCCGTAGACCCTATCGACGAAGGTTATAGGGACTTCCCCTATTGAGAAGTTTAGTTGTCTCGCCCTGGAATTAAAAAAGAACTTGTTACTTTTTATTTGGTATTTCACCATACACGGTTATCAGGAAAGGACGTACTAAGCCGAAAGGGGTCATTATGAAAAAAATTTTGGGGCCAGCCTTAAAATCGGGAAGAAAAGCCAGATGTTCCATTTTACATTTTGTCGACGATCAACTCGTTTTTAAACATGAAACCGCGTTTTTTGTGTTCTGTTTCTATCTGTTTCTGTCTGCTGGGGACTGCCCCAGACTTTGAGCTGATTTGATGTAATAGATGTGTCGTGCAAAGTTGGTTTTCCATTGGAGACTTCTCTTCTGTGTTCCAATTGTCAAAGATGTAGAACAGCTGATTCATTTTCGCGATTTTGGGTTGGCTGCATTGTACAACTTGTTGATATTGCTGGCTACACTTGACCCCCTTTTAGCTTAGTACATCCTATACCGATAACCCTGTATAGCGCGCGGGTATCTGGGTCGCGTATTACAACCTTTTTAATTGCCTACTCAAAACAGAGAGGTGTTTCAAAATCGCGAGTCAAACAACTGCATTGAACCTGCTCTCAAAATTACAAGAGAGTCGGTTAAGAAATACGACCTGTAGACAGAGATCCGGGCAGAATCCGGAAGCTGATGCATAGATGATTCGTTCGCTAACGCTCGCTCGGCCGCGAGCTCGTGTTCGTATCGAAAAGACATATAAGCAGAACGCCCTAATAGCAGGACGGCAAAACGGCATATTAGCATAATGTCCTACTAGCAAAATGTCATAGAAGCAAATCAGCCTAAAATCAAAATGACACCTTAGCTGAACGGCCTAGTACAATTCAAAACAAAAAAACAAATATAAATTAATGAACTTAAATCTTTAACACCAGGTTTTTCCATAATACAAATGTTCCCTGTTTGCAATCAAAATCATCGAATATAATCCTTTTTTAATGAGTCTTTTTAAAAGACGGTCTTTCTATTTGCCGTTTGTTCCGGCTTATCTCTGAAACGGCGGGACCGAGTCAGACGGGACTTCGACTTTCAGGTTACAGCGTAATGATGTTTTAACTTAATAACATGTTCATTTTCTTGTGTATGTGACTGTCCATGTAGTTTTGTCCATTATTAGGCCGTTTTGCTAATCGGTCATGTTGCTAGTAGGATGTTATGCTAATATGCTGTTTTGTTTTTAGGATGATCTGCTAATAGGGCGTTCGGCTTAAATGTCTTTTCGATACGAACCCGCGAGGTCTATAGCTCACAGCGCCACTAGTAATATTAGTATGGATTGTTTTGAATAATCGGAATTGGTCAAGTTTAGAAAAACATTATGTTCGGAAAATTATATTTTTGCTGTTAAAATATGTATTTTTTATTTCACTTTGATTGTTCCACTGCTGGGCAGGCAGGCAGGTCTTTTCTAATATCTACTTAATAATTTAGTTTAGAAAATGTTGCCAAGCAAGATAGTATCACCCCCAAATTGTTGACCTAATTGTGGTAATTCCTAGACATTTGTCAAATTTCTTTAATAAGATATTTACCTGATGATCATTTCCATTTGAAAGACATATCCCTTGGAGACGCAGCAGTTTGTAAGTTTCTGAAGAACATCCTTTTTGTATAATCTGCAAAGAGTTTTTAATTTTATGAATTTATGTATCTGAATCAGAACTCTGTATCCTTAAAATAACAATCATTTATGTTGAACATAACACACATAACATATGGTCACGCCTTTCCCCGAGGAGGCTGGCAGAGGTATAATACAACACCCACACTTCGCCGGACGATATTCAGTACCAAATGTGACAGGGGCCGAGCCTGTCGCCATACACTGGGCTCCAGTCATGTAGCAAATGACATACAAATCACAACAATGACAACTATTGTTGTCTCATTCTTGCTAGTTCTCTCTTGTACATCTTGCTATCTTTGTTATTGATGCATGTAACATAATACTGTTCATGCAGCTATGTATGTAGCACTTATAATCTGGGTGTCTTCAAGTCTCGAGTGAATCGGTTTCTTCTAGGCAAGCATGCTTCATTGTAGGCCGCATCACTGCAACTCATTAGGCATGTTGGTGGCCAAACGCTAGCTTATTAAGCCATAAAAAAATTGTAGGTGTCCATTTGATTATAGTTGTGTTTGGTCCATGTGCTGTGTACTAGAAATTAAAATCATACCGCTTCTTCCTTATGTTATTACTAGCTGCACCTTGCGGTTTCATCCATGGTTAAAAACTGTCCTATGATTTCTAGACTATAACCTCGCCATGTGCCAAATTTAACCCAGATCTGTCTAGCAGTTCTGGCATGATTGAGTAACATACATACATCCAAACTTTGGCATTTATGATATTACTAGTTGTTATCCGTAACTTTGTTTGTGTTTATTCACAAAACAGTATCCAAAAACTTTCCTCCATGAAATACTGTAACTAATTATCAAAATGTTCAATGATCGGTTCAGCTGTTTAGCTGTGAAAAGCCTACAAACTGACAGAGTTACTTTGATGGTTGTCCCTCACCTAAAAGAGCCAGTTAAGTCTGACACCCCCGGCCTCAACAGCAGCTGTGTGATGAAGTTAGCCCCTCTTGATATCAGCTTCCTCCTGAAGTCCCAACCGTAGACGCCACCGCCACCCCCGTACCGCGTGCCTGTCACCATGTCGAAGTCATACTTGCGTTGGAGTGCAATGAATTGCGGGATGAATTTTGGCTGAAAAAATTTAATAAGTGGCAAGCATAAGAATTTAATAATTAAGAATAACGGTCCATCAGTGAAACCTATGCTGTGCTGCAAACCAAATCAGGAGTGAGCCTTTATAAGTCCATAAGGTACTCTGTTTAGGCAGTGAAAGTGTATTTTTTAAGATATAGACATTGTAGTTATTATTGTTTAATTTACTACTAGCTCCGGCCCGCCGTTCCACTTGTGGTCCTGGAATATAAAATTGCCATTATTCTTTTCTTGGCCCTTCACAGCATATGTGCAAGATTTTATGATGATTGGTTGAGTAGTTAAGATGTGAAACGAGTTACAAACAACTTTCGCATTTCTATCATTAAGTTTGGAATTACTTACATGATGGCTCAAGTCAGCATCCATAATCACAATGAAATTCCCTAAAGCATGCTTTATTCCGTGCACGTACGCGGTGCCCAAACCAAGCTTTTTATCTCTAGGACGTAGTACTATTTTATGTGTGCCGTAGATTTTTTGCATCTCCCTGGCCACTTTCAGAGTGCCGTCTGGACTTCCATCGTCGACAACAATCACTTCGTAGTCGTATCCACTGCAATAATATACAAATAACGCTATAAAAACAGTGAGCTGAAGTGGTATTAAAAGATGGTGTTTTATGAAGCAAGAGCGAACGGGAGCTTACCTCGTATCCATATACTTGATGATTAGCCATATTATAATGGGAAGATTCTCTCTTTCGTTATATGTGGGCAATAATATTGAATATTTGTCGCTTTTTGTAATCTCATAGTCGTAAACCGTGGCGGCCGCCATGCTGTCAGATTTACAAATGTCATCACAAAAAAAAACAGGTGATAGTAAAAATAGGGGTGCGCAGGGTTGCTATTCCTGCGCGTGAGATGAGATGAGATTTTATCTTGGTCACTCTCATACCTATGACGTTTCAAACTAGAGCAACAAGGACGAAAAAAGGTGAGATGAGAATCTCAAATCTCCGAATAGGGTCCCAGGGGGGCTATTCCTACGCGTGAGATGACATGAGATTTTATCTTGGTCACTCTCACACCTATGACGTTTCAAACTAGAGCAACAAGGACGAAAAAAGGTGAGATGAAAATCTCAGATCTACGAATAGGGCCACTGGTGGAAACGCTATGGAACTAGGCTAAATATAAAGAGCTAAACGAAAACGAAAAAAGTTTTTGTAACGATCAAAACTCGCAGTAAGGTATTGTTCATTGGCGGATGCTACTCACTGAATACATACCGCGATATTTTTCGAGTAAAATAGAGGGATGATGCAGGCTCGTTTCAAAATTAAGTCTAAGGTCGGCAATGTCGGCATGTGAAAAGCAGTGTTAAAGTTGCAAATCATCGATAGCATCGAAACGACTAAAAAAATCGATTAAAAGTACAACTATTATGGTAGGTGCGATACGGTAGTACGGGCAGCTCGAAAACTACATTCCTTTTCACGAAGGAACACATGTCAAACATCAAATTTTTACGCACGGGCTATTTCCAGACAGTGCAGTGTCAAACAAATGTCACTGTCAAAATGACAGTGACAGATACGAGGAAAATTTGCCATCTGTGGACACAATCAGTAAAAAAAAGTCTTTAACGACGTGAATAATCGGCATTAATTTTCCTTTCACAAGTTTTTTTTCTCTACCATTTTATGGAAAGTCTAGAAGCCATCTAGCTTATGTTTCGTACACTGAAATCATACCTTGAATTGGAATTAATAATGGTTTCCATCAAAAAATCTGATTTTTACTTAGCTAAATGAGGATTAAAAAAAGTAACTAAAAACAACTTTTTGACAATGAATTTTTCTGGCAACTTGTGGATCACTGGGCTTTTGAAAAATGTCTATGTGGGAGTGTAAATGTTTGAATGTGTTGTGGTTTTTAGGTATGTGTTGCTATTGAGTCTCACGCAATGCGGTTTGTTTTGGCTATTCCCAGAACATACCAACTTATGACGTGCTGTACATGCATTCTTAAAACAATAATTATAAGACTCATTATGCCATGCTACGTGTGCATAAGCGCGTGGTTTTGGCAAAATATTTCTCTGTGTTGTATATGTGCACGACTCTGTGTATAACACGACTACGTTCCTAGATAAGGTAATATTTAAGCATATATAGTTTAGTAGGGCCTAAAAATTTTGATATAAATTTAGATATATAAAGAATTGGTTAAAAATTAAAATGTTTTTATTACTTAGTAATAAAATGTTTAATGTTTCTTGCTGTTTACTACCTACCCTAAATATCGGCAATACTACGGAAAAGCCTTAAGAGTGCGTTATTGCTTTCTTACTCATGAATAATAACAAATTGTGGGTGTGCCTTTAATTTTAAATTTTTGAAGTTTGAATTTCTCCGTCTAGTATAAAGGTATAAAACTTTAATGAGTTTTTTATAACCGTTATATTATTAGCCAAATACTTATCCTATTAACTATTTCCAAAGGCGCCCGCAGTAATTTGTTATTTTCAGTACCGCTGTCTGTGAATTGTCAATACAACGCAAATATGCAAATAAATATTCTTTATCTTTATCTTTATCTTTAACGTATACATATCATGGGATTGGATATGGATTCTTGGCGGTTCCAAACAATATAAATTTGACTCGTAAAATCCATAATGAATCTACAGGGCTGGCCAATCAGAGATATAAAATAATTTTAATGATTTGTTTGCCCGTTTTGTTTATAAATTCGGAGATAGCTCCGTCACTGAACTCTCTATATGGGTTGGATAGCTTCAAAACTTTGACTATTGGTTTCTTCTGACATTGAAATTGGCCTTAATTCCATTTTAGAAATTGAAAATAAATAAATCCTACTAATTTTATAAACGCGAAAGTTTGTAAGAATGGATGGATGGAAGGGTGGATGGACGGTTGTTACTCTTTCACGCCAGAACGGCTGAATAGATCTGTAGCCCTATTCGGATATTTGAGATTTTCATCTCATCTTTTTTCGTCCTTGTTGCTCTCGTTTGAAACGTCATAGATGTGAGAGTGACCAAGATAAAATCTCATCTCATCTCACGCGCCGGAATAGCCCTCCTGGATGAAATTTGGCACAGAGATAGATTATAGTCCAGAATAGCACATAGGATACTTTTAAACCGCGGGTGAAACCGCGTAGTGCAGCTAGTAATAAATACATTCGAGACACTTCCACAAACGGTCGCCTGACACTGAACTAAGCAAAGCTTGTACTATGGCTACTAGAGACTTATTTACAAACTTACATTTTTTAAATACATACTTAAATAGATATTAACACCCAGACATAGAACAAACACTAATGTTCATCACATGAATGTTTGCCCTAGGTGGGAATGGAACCCACGCCCCCACGCTCAGAAGGCAGGTTCACTACCAACTGAGCCACTGAGGCAGTAAAGAATCCATAAAGAATCCTATTCATGGACATGGCTGAAGTCAAAAAGAACTTCGGACTCGTCAAAATTATCGTTATTATAATGGCAAAACAGTTCAATTACCGTTACTTTTTAATCTGTGGCGAACGAACAGTTTTTATATCTGTGTTTTTTTTGTAGTCTGTTATGTTCTGGGAATAGCGCTTGCCAAATTTTTATGTACGGAATCAAATCCATTCAAAACAATATTGCGTAAATTAAATCGTTATGTTTTTATTTTCCACGATGAAAAGTTATCTGATTGGCAAAATAGAATAATTTTGCAAAAAACTATGGAAATCCTACTGGAATGGCACACAATTTAATAGTAATAACTTCCTGCTGAAGTGAATAGAAGCCTAGCATCAATAGCTAGATAAATAAGTGGTTTTAAGTCGTAACAAACAAAGCTCATAACAATGTCGCAAAAGTGAAAGCTACCAATTTTTTAAAAATGGGAAAAACAAGCAAAGTAGTTATCTGCGGGATGAAAGGGGTAGGAAAAACTGCTATTCTAGAACAGCTAATATACGGGAATGTGAATTTAAAGTCTTTGTTTTACCCTACAATTGAAGATATTTACGTAGCGAACATAGAGACCGATCGGGGCACGAAAGAACGCGTCTGTTTCTATGACACAGCGGGACTGGAGCCCCCGCTCACAGGCGAGTTTAAAGGTTTCAGATATTTCTTTATTTTAGCTTGAAAAAGAACCACGCACAGGCTTTTGCTGCACAAAAAAGGTGAGATGTGAATCGCTGTAAATGTTGCATTTATTCTGTTCCTTTCGTAAATAATGCTAAGCAATTATCTAATAAGATTGAAAATAATCAAAATTTCTGTGTTTTGCTAGATATTTATTGATAACATATTTATTTTATATTTATTGGGACCCAATTCCTGTGTAAACCTTGTTTATGCCATTAGGAAGCTGGCAGATCCCCAATCTCCCATAATTCTGACCGTCTGCCTAGACTACTAGGACTTTATGTGGAAGGCCAACTTTAAATTGACCTCTAATCGCTGGCATATCAACACAATACAATAACTATTTATTGACACCAAATACAAAATAAATCTAAACAAAACACTCAAAAATATTGGTACAATGGGCGGTCTTATCGCTTAAGAGTGATCTCTCTCAGACAACCTTTGGATGGAATAAAATATAAATGTATCAATGTATGTCAATGTGATATGTTGTCTAAATCATTGCCTTAGTTAAAATTTTCATTAGCATAACAAAATTGCACAACAGTGGTTAAGGGAAAAGCGCACAGATTAGGAGTTAGTCAACACACTGGCTTATGGTTTTAAGACAAATTGCCATGGTGCCGAAAAGAAACAAAAATAAAGTGGAAAGTTAAGGAACACATATTCAAACTATGCCAGTTAGCGGAAAAGAACAGAAAAAGGAAAATAAGTAGTTAAAGGTTAAACACATGTTCGAACTATCCCAGTTAACAAAAAAAGAAGAAATTGGTTACAGGTTAAAAGCATGTTAAAACTATGCCAGTAAGTAAAAGCTGTGTAAAAAGTTCTATAAAACTCCCCAGGCCCACCTCAGTCACCGACTATGCAGCTGACCGCTAACCAGGTGCTCCAGCGGCATTACCTCGGCTTTGCTGAGGGCTATATTATGGTGTATGACTCCACGCGACCAGAGTCTCTTGACGTACTCATGTATTTGAAGAAAGATATTGATAGAAATAAGGATAAGAAAGAAGTGAGTTTCTAAAGAATTTTGTCTAAATTTAGGTACTGACTAAAATCTGTTCAGAAAAAGAACTATTAAAAAGAATTAAAACTGAAAAAAATGTCTCAAACGAAGCAAAATAGATTCTAGTCACACAAAATAAAGGATTAAATTCAGGCGCCCTCAAATCCCGCAAGTTCTCTTTCAAACAGACTCTAGTACATTAGCATTTGGTTATAGTATTGGTTAAGAGACCAATCAACTCTCACTCACTCTACTCAACTCAACTGTCGTCTTTGTACTTATTCACTCTACAAAACTTCAAAGCTAGAGTGAATAAGTATGTTATAGGTCGTCATGTTCCATCTTAGACCACAATGTTGCTTAACATCAGGCGAGTTGGTGGTCAAACGCCAACTCCATATATGTATTCTACATATAAAAAAATAAAACTACACTGTAAGTAACCTAAATGTTTTGTATACTCTACTAAGTAGGTATTATTTTACTGTCTTTGTGTTACCTTTTCTTTTCATAATTAGGGATCAGTAAACTTTCTTTTGGTTATAAGCTATCCATTGATATAATACCTACAGTGATAGAAATGTGCAACAAAAACTCCGAACTAAAACACTAAACATTCTACTGCACCAACTTTTTGATTAGTAGTAAGCCAATCAGAATCTGATTAAAATGCCGCAATGCCAAAGTGCTCTGTAACAACTGCCGGAATAATCCTAGTGATATAATGTCTGAATTGGAGCAAATGTGGTATTTGAACTATATAAATGATGTCTAGGTGCAATATAACAATGCCCGGACGACTTTTGACTGTTGTTTACTAGAGATTGTGACTCTGCAGGTGTTTTATCAATGTTTCCAGCCTATTAACATTACTTCCATTGTCCTATTTACCCATCTGTAATAACATTATTTTCTGTCGGCCCCAGGTGGTAATGCTAGTAATTGGGAACCGCACCGGACCCGATGACCTGAATAGTTTAGAGAACACATGCTCCAAAGCTGCCAACTGGTGCGCCAGGGAGAAAGTACGACACTTCGAGGTAAGAACCTATATTACTTTTATACTAAAAAATCATATTTACCTACCTTCAACCTTATAATACGGAAGAAAGAAAAGGGATAAGCACCTAATCATAGACCACATAAATTAGGTTTATGCACACAAGGTATAGGTACCTAGTTAAATTTAGGTAGCACTTAAATATGTTTTTAAACACTAAAATAAAACTAATAGCGACTTGTTGCCGATATTTAGGCAAAGAATATAGATATATAAACTCTTTATTGTTCACACCACAGACAACAAAACAACAAGAGAAAAATAATGATAAAACTTATTAAATAGTGTAACAACTGGCGGCCTTATCACTAATATAATGATTTAAAACTTAAACTAAAGTCCAGAGGCAGACTTAATACTAGTCCGGTGGTCCGGCTGCGAGAATGCCTACTCGGCGCTGATAACGGCTCGCAGCGGCGCGGCCGCGTCCGGCCAGACGCTGAGTAATGCATTCCCGACTTCTAATCTGAACAAGTAGGGGCAGGGGGATGCATAACTACCTTCTTCCTTATATTATTTCGATGTTGGTATTATTATTATTTGTTGACACTGGCAGCTTTAAGCTGATGCGTGTCTTCTTTCAGTGCACTATTTTTTAAGTTTTTGTTAAGTAATTGTCAAGTCTGTTTGTGAAGCAGTTAACTGATCACAGTCTCTGGCAACTCATTCCAGTCCAGTCACAATATGGTTTTGCAAAGTGTGTTTTTTGGGTTTGCTTGAGTTACTTACTTGTATACAACTAGCTGCGCCCCGCGGTTTCACCCGCGGTTAAAAAGTATCCTAAGTGCCAAATTTCATCCAGATCTGTTCAGCCGTTCTGGTGTGAAAGAGTAACAAACATCCATCCATCCATTCTTACAAACTTTCGCGTTTATAATATTAGTAGGAAGTAGGATAGTAGGATTAAGGCTCGGGCAGACTAACGACTTTTAACATCCACGATCGGCGATTTAGTTGCTCCTAAAATAGCCGATCTCCGATGCCAAAAGTCGCTTCTGCCACAGCCTTAACATTTACAAACTTAACATTCCCTCGCAACCACTTAGGTAAAGAATAGTTATCTGCCTTTTTCAGGTATCAGCAATGGACCGTCCCTCCCTCTACGAACCTTTCATATTCATGACGTCTAAGCTAAACCCCGTCCAGAACAAGACAGCATTCCCCCAGCTCAGTACTCTGAGCAAACTGACCCAGAAGAACAACCGGGGGGAAGCGATGTAACGGTACGTTTTAAATCTATGCCCGTTTTGCTATCAGCCGTGAATGTGTGTATGGTAAACTCTGGTGATTTCCAGCAGATTTTGAATTGATTGCTTGAAGTTTTTTTACCATTTTGAACAATAAAACCTGCAACCTTATTATTAAGCCTGAAGTATATATAAAATTATTATAAAAATATTCTAAAAGTATTATCTATAGCAGAGTTTTTCCAAAAATATAGCTGTCTTTGTTATTACTCCCTATTAGAAAAGGATTTCAATTCAAAAGCAAATTTAGAAAAGTCAATCAGTCTTCAGAATTGGGTCTATTGAGATTTTAAAATATCTTAATAACAAAGGCAAGACGAAAAAACTATAGCCATTCCGTTCGTGCGCCTAGTGCAAGTGAATTGTAGCGAGCGAGATGGCATGCGATCCTTATCACATTTAGAATCACGTTTGACAGAATCTCTTAAAATGAAAAAAATACTTTCAAATTCGTCTTGGAAATCATCACTGTACGTTATCGTGATTATAATGAACCACGGTGTACATTGTCGTGTCGCCAGTGAACCGCGGTGTACATTGTTGTCTTGCCAGTGAACCACAGTGCAAATTGTTGTGTTACCAGTGAACCGCAATGTACATTGCTGTGTTTCTAATGCACCGCGCTGTATACTGTTGCGTCGCCAGTGAACCGCGCCGTTCATTGTTGTATTTCCAGTGAACCGCAATGTACATTGCTGTGTTTCTAATGCACCGCGGTGTAAACTGTTGCGTCGCCAGTGAACCGCGCTGTTCATTGTTGCGTTTCCAGTGAACCGCAATGTACATTGCTGTGTTTCTAATGCACCGCGGTGTAAACTGTTGCGACGCCAGTGAACCGCGCTGTTCATTGTTGTGTTTCCAGTGAACCGCGGTGTAAATTGTTGTGGTTCTAGATAACAATGGTGTACATTGTTGTATTTCTAGTGAACTGTTACAATTTATCGAATTATTATACAGAATCTCAATACTTACATTGTAACAGTTACTACAATACAATAAAATTGTAATGAATGCTTGATAATCATCTCCATTCAAGAGTTAGCGTAATTTTATTTATGGTCTTAATTATTTATTGGACTGTTTTACTTAAAATGTGTTTTATCGCATTCTGGCGCGTGATACTTCTCGTTACCGAGAAGTTGACAAAATACATACTATTGTGAATTTCTTAATGTTCAGTTAGCTATAAAATATATAGTTTTTAATTTTTAACTAAGAATGAAGTATTACGGACTGATCTTTTATTTATTCATGAATTATATTTATATAGTATTTGAAGATCTAATATTTTTGATTAGATTATATTATGACAGACACATGTTTTGTGTTCTTACTTTTAAATTTTTTTTAAGGTGGTGTAAAAATTAGGCACTGACAGAGCGTTTAACGGGCGTTATTGCCTTCTCACTCACACAGTTCAGCGTTTTTTAATGATAAAAAATGACTGGGTGAGCAATTGAAAATCGTTATAGGATAACCATTTACCTAATGATACAAAGGTTTTTAAATATACGATTCTATTAGACGAAAAAAAATCATTTTTCATTATTGAAAACGTTGAATCGTGTGAGCGAGAAAGCAATAACTCCCGTTCAACGCACTTAACACCTTAATTCGACTAAAATATCCAGTGCCTTAATTGTGTACCTAGTAAAATTATTTTTAAATGTTTCTTATGTGTTTGTAGATGTCGTTTAAAAGTATTTTAGTTGTAAAATGTAAACATTTTGTCTGTACTCTGTACTTACTTCAAACCGTACCTTATACCAGGTTATTCGGAAAGGGTGTGCTAAGCCAAAAGAGGGTCAAGATGGTACTCGTCATTATAATTGTGAACAACTTTTGCTTGTTAGATGTTCTATAGAAAAATATTGTTTTATTCGAGGGAGTTTTGTTTAAAAATTTACAACTACATAAATAATGATGACTATGTGTGTGGTCTTTAAGGCCACTAGTCGTAGTCTTTCCGAATAACCTGAATTGATTTAAAAATCTCATTAGTTCTAGTTAGTTACTTTTTTACCGAATTACTGATTAGGTATTGCTTAACCGTTTTTGATGATACAAATACCTGCGGCTCAAATACTAGCTTGCTAGTTAAGTTGCTGTGATGTAAATTTCCTAAAAAATGTAAGTATCAAAATACTGAATCTTATCAAAAACGGTTCAGCCAACGCCCCTATATTTTGTGCTTTTTTCGAATCATTGAGTCATCTCATCGTGTATAAAATGGGGGGCATAGATTTATTAAATTAAAGATTATTACATAAGTACTAGAAAATTATAATTTGTGTACTTAGTTTTACATGTAAAGTATGATAATTATTGTATTAACCGAATAGCCGAATGTTTCATCTCGAAAATTTACTATTGAATGTCAAAATCTATAAAAAGTCAAATATCATTACTGTCCTATGTCTTTTGACACGTTAAATTGTAGGCTCGGTTTTTTGACATATTACAACGACTGTCAAGCCATGTCAGAGGCCTTCGGGTGGCCTAAAAACCCTGACACCAGGGCTAGCCACTCGGCCTAAACGAACTTCATTACTGCCATTGACAAAAATATATAGAGGCGGTGAATTATCGCTTCTATTTTGTATTTTTCTTAAAACATTTTGAAATGATCGCAAATGACAAAAAACTGTTTACGTACTTCAAGGCTATACAACAGGGGTGGCCAACCGGTCGATCGCGATCGACTGGTCGATCGCGGCTATTAGTCCAGTCGATCGTGGCAAAGTAAAACACAAAGAATTTTAATATGCCTATAACAAACTTTTACATTAAAAAATACGTAGAATAGACTACGCAACGTAATTATCAACAGCTGCGCACAGTATTTTGTATAGTTTTTAAATTATCGGGTCGTTCTATGACGTTATTCATCCTTTCTCCCATGCAGGTAGCTCTCTTTTGTTTTCAGCATGCGAAAGACAAAAGTCTCGGAACTTGTGGGACACAGGGGTGGGGTGGGTGTCAAGCCAACTCGTCAGTTGACGAATGTTACTAGCGTTCGTTCGTGGGATCTTCTTCCTCCCGTTGGGGGGAGTAAGGAATCGGCCTCGAGGGATTCCCTCTTTGCCGAGGCTGGACGCTGGGGGATCATTGCCCCCAGGGCAGTTGGGAGGGTGCGAGTTCCAGCCCAGCTCGCGCCGGCGGCCTCTCAGCACCCTCGCTCGACGTGACACGGTGGCCACGTCTTGGCATTGTGGTGCCTTCTTCTCTATCTATTTGACGTCTTCTACGTCCTCTGTGTGGCCTCATCTTCTGTGTTGCCGCCTGTTGTTCCCTCTTCGTCCAGGCCAGCCAGGAGGAGATCTCTAGGGAGGGCACGCCAGGTACGTACGTCGGGGGGACGTGCGTGGTGCGGCGCAATGTTTTGTAGGTGGGGGTGTGGTCCGTTGTCTGCTCGAGCAAACATGTTGCGAGCTAAACGAACCACGAACTCCCCCACCGTCTCGACTTTCAAGTCCCGGGCGATGACGTCATTGCGTACGTACCGGCCGGCTCCCGAGATCATCCTCAGGGTGACATTCTGCACCACCTGGAGTCGTTTCTTCTGGCTGGCCGAGCATAGAGCAAACCATGCCGGGGCAGCGTAAGTGAGTCTCGTTCTAATGTAGGTCTTGTAGACCCCCACTTTGGTTCTCAATGGCAACTTAGAGCTCAGGACCGGTCTGAGCAGCGCTCTAGCAGATTTCGCCTGGTGGACAGCGTGTGTGATCTGCGAGCGCATGCTGAGGTCCGAGTCTATGAGGACGCCCAGGTACTTGACTGTTCTTTCCCACTTGACGTCCTGTCCTCTAAGTTGCAGTGGGGGTGGTCTTCTCTTACGCTGCTGGCTGGTCAGTAGCGCGGCCGTTTTCCCCACGTTGACAGCCATCCGCCATTTGTCCAGCCAATCGGGTAGGATGTTTAGGACCCTCTGGATCCTATCCGCGGCTATGGTTGCTCTGCGAGACGACGCGATGTAGGCGCTGTCGTCTGCGAAGAGGGAGAGGATGACTCCCCTCTCACCTGGAAGTCTGTCTCCTTCTTCCAGTACTGGTATGTCATCTGTATAGGCGGCGTATAGAGCTGGTGATGCGCAGCTACCCTGGGGTACTCCCGCGCCGACTTGCCTGCGACCGGAGTTGGTGTCCTCGACGGTCACGTAGAACTGGCGGTCGGCGAGGAACGATGCCGTGAGTCGCACTAGTGCCGCCGGCATCGTTGTGCGCATCAGCTTGTAGATGAGGCCCTCGTGCCACACCCTGTCGAAGGCCTTCTCGATGTCCAGGAACACGGCGACGGAGCGCCGCCCCATGTTCATCTCGGAGCTCAGATGGTGAATCACCCGCGTCAGCTGGAGCGTGGTAGAGTGCTGCGTGCGGAACCCGAATTGCTCGTCCCTGGGTGACAGGTGGGGACGCATTCTCCGCAGCAGCAGTCGCTCAAACAGCTTCGCTAGGTGAGACAGTAGTGTGATGGGGCGGTAGCTGGCCGGTTGTCGTCTGTCCTTGCCGGGTTTGTGTAAGACGATCACCTTGCCAGTTTTCCATGTCGCGGGGAAATGTCCGGTCCGGAGTACTCCATTGAAGAGGCGCGCTAGACAGACTAGACCCCGCGCCGGCATCCATTTGAGGGCGGCGCTGAGTATCTCGTCTTGCCCTGGCGCCTTCTTCACCTTCAGACTGCGCACGGCTCGGACTACTTCCGTTGGGGAAATGAAGTCCTCCCCTCCCAACGGTGGAGCCGGGGTCTGAAGGTATTCGGACACTTCCCTGGTGACCCGCTGATGGTGTTCCAAGACTTCGTTGGAGGCCTGAGGTGGGACAGGGTGTGGCTGGAACTGACCTTCCAAATGGTCAGCTAATAGCTCTGCCCTCTCTAAGGCTGAGTAACGCCGTTGCCCTGTGCCGTCTATAAGTGGGCAAACGGACGCTTTAGCCTGGGTCAGGTGGCGGTTGAGGTTGTACAGATTGGTCTTGTTCTCTTCACACTGGGCAATGTGATTGTCCCAGGTGGTCCCTCTCCAGATTTTGACCTGATCTGCAAACCTCTCTGAGATGGCGTTCAACTCTCTCTTGACCGTCGGGCAGCGGGAGTAGGACCACAGCTGCCTGAGCTCGCGCTTACGGCTGCGCAGAGCTTCGAGATCCCGAGGGAGTTCTTCACGCCATCTAGTGAATGGGACTTCCGTGGCAGCGGCTTCTTGGGCTGCTGCGATTGCTTCGGTCAGTTGGGTCGCGCACGTCTCTACCTCTTCTGCGGTTGACAAGTTACCGACCGTAAGCGACTGCAGCTTTGTCTGGTAAATCCCCCAGTCCATCTTCTTCATCTTCCGGCGTGGTCTGGTCTGGGACATCGTGCCACCTACTGTGATCAGGAGGGGGAGGTGTTGCTCGTCGAAGTCGTAGAGCACTTCGATGGCGACTGGAACTTCCATCCCCCTGTGCAGCACGATGTCTAGGACGTCCGCGCGGTGTAGAGGGTTGGTGGGTATGTTTGTGGGGGAATCCGGCCCAATCACTGTGAAGCCGCTACGCTCCGCTGCTTCCAGGAGTCTCTTTCCTTGTGGGGAGTTTGAGTGCGATCCCCAAGTCTCGTGTTTGGCGTTTAAGTCCGCCGCCAGCAGGGTGGGCTCATTATCTGGGAAGATCGTCTTGAAATCTTCGGTATTTAGCGGTCCGCTGAGTGGGGGTCTGTAGCCGGCGAAGATCCTGGTTTCTCGGCCGGCCACCTGCGTTCGGATCCCCACCGTGCGGGTTTGGATGAAGTCTAGCAGGTCCAACTCTTCGTGTATGATGTCCCGCCTTACAAGGACTGCCGTGCCCCGGTAGGCTTGTCCTTTCGGCGATACTTCATCCCGGCGATACACGAAGTAGTTGGGCAGTTTGAGCTTCATCCTGTTGGTCAGTTTGGTCTCACCCAGGAGGACAATGTGTATGTCCTGCGACTGGGTGAGCAATCTGAGGGCCTCGGTCTTTCCCCGGATCCCTCCGGCGTTCCAGTACACCATCCTAAACTGGTCTCTGTCCATGGAGGTGTTGGTTCATTTGGGCCAGTCCATTTCTAGCCACCGCTGTGAGGTCTTCTCCTCTGGCGATGGCTTCAAATAACCCTGCTAGGGCCCCCATCATTAGGCGGATGGGTTCCATGAGCAGGGTGTATATTTGGTGGCCGGCCATGGGGCCGGGGAAGAAGTTTAGGAACGCCTGCGGGTCTGGTCCTTGCCATCCGGAGGTGTGGTTGTGTTGGGGGAAGCCGGGGTGTGTCCCCTGCTGCGCGTATTGTAGGGGCGCACCTTGCATCTGACTCGCAGCTGGCTGTCTACGCGGGTCTTTGCGGGCGGTGGGTTCCTTTGCTGGGCCCGGTTGCGCCAGGTCGGGTAGTTTTTCAACATTCTCCGGGGCGAAGTGGACCCTCAGCGACTCCAGCCTTGTCGGTACCGAGGTTGCTCTCCTTTTTGCGGGTTTTCTATGGGCCGAAGGATTTTTGGTCCTTCGAGCCGGTGGAGCCTTTTCTTTAGGCGGTTTTTGGGCCTTTTGGGCGGTCTTTTTGGCCCCTTCTTTCGGCGGTTGGGACGAGGGGTGAACTGCCCGGGGTCCCTCTGGTGGTTTGGTGTGAGTAGGTGGGCCCTGGACCGCCTGGGAGGGCCCTGGTTGCGGCTGTAGATTTTGTGAGATTGGAAGCTTTTGGGAAATCGCAGGGGCGCGGCGATTGCTCCTATTTCTCTTCCTTCCTCTTGTGCCAGATCCACTAGCACTTCCTCTCCTCCCGGGCAGGTTGGCGGGAGGGCACAGGGTCGTGGGGGGCTGCGGAACGTACGCAGGGTGGGGCAACACGGGCCAGCCCCAGCCTTGCGAGTTTGGCAACGCTTGTGATGCCATCTGTGGTGCTTGTGCAGGTCTCACTGGTGTCACTGGCGTGGTCTTCCTGGTGGTCTTCTTCTGTTGTTGGCTTTCCGCTGTCGGTTTGATGGAGCCCGGAATTTTGATTTTCCTCTTCCGGGCTTCCCTTCGGTACACTGCACAGTTGCGGCTGTTGGCAGTGTGGGCTCCTTGACAATTCGCGCAAGTTGGAGGGGCTTCCTTGTTCCTTGGGCAGTCTTGTGCGAAGTGCGCCCCGGCGCACCTCACGCATTTCTGGGGCTTGTGGCAGTTTGAGGATGCGTGCCCGAATCCCTGGCACCTGTGGCACTGCGGCACGGTGGTTCTGCCCCTCCATGCCTCGATCGTTATACGAGGCATGTTCAGTAGGTCTGTTGTGTTGTACAGCCTTTCTAGCTGTTCTTTGGGCATTGCTTCCAGTTGAATGTGGAATACACACTTCCTGCCTTGTTTTGCAGGAAGTGCATTTGCGAAAATGGCGGGGAACTCTCTTTCCCTGAGAGCTCCTATGATCATTTCCGGGCTCGTTCCGTGAGGCAATCCCCATAGCGCTACCTTCTGCGGTTTTTCGTTTTGCAGGGAGTAGCAATACCAGGACAGCCCCGGTGTCCTGGTCTCCAACTGCACAAGGTATGCTTGGATACCTCTGAACTCTTCCGCCGATTTGGGGCGGAAGCGAATGCCCTTGTCCAGGGGGCGGGATGTTACTAGCAGAGTTACCATCTCATGACTACCGAGATAAATCACGATTAGACTTAGCATCACGCCTCATATGCTATGGATATAAGGTTGAAGAGAAACGCTTAAGAAACTTCAAATAAAAATAGAAATCCTTCCATAACTGAACTATACATACTGTTTTTTTTACTTTCAAGTAATTGGTAGATCGCGGAGGATTTCGTCACTTAGTAGTAGATCTTCGGTCTTATCAAGTTGGCCACCCCTGCTATACAACTTCTATTAATACATACATACACAACACATAATTATGTATGTTATGTATGTATTAATAGAAGTAATAAATGAAATTTGAATCAATAAAGAGGGTTAACCTTAGAGCGCCAACATCACTAAAGCTAGCCATGCACAATTGCACACAGCTTTCAATATACTGATGCAAGTTTAGACTTGCGCAAGTATACAGTAACGTGTGCTGGTTTAACTTGCGCAATTACTTTCCTACACACACATTAATCTTATAACGCCAACCTGTTTTGCGTCAGGAGTTAAAAACCGGAAAACCCAAATTTATGATGATTAAAAACCGTAATTAATTGTCTGTTTTAATTTGACTAACAGTTTTGGAATTTTTGAGATAAAGTGTTCGAGATATCGGAATTGTGTAAGTTTAAGGGCGTTTGTGCACTACAAGTAATTTTACTGTCCGGCAGTCCGGTTTTTTACGGTCCGGGGTGGCATGAAAAATCGGATGATTGGCTTGTGCACTGCAAGGAATTTTACCGTCCGGAAGTCCGATATTTGTATCTGGATGAAATGAGCGAGGCGTGCGTCGTGGGCGCAAGAGGTGGGAGGTGAAGGAGTAGAGCCCTGCGCCCCCCGCTTATGAAAATCACGGACGCAGTTCACAAGCTTCGACGCGTTTTTCATTGCTGTCATCTCGGACCGGAAAAAACGGCCCGGAATGGGTAAAAGTAAAATGTCGGACGGTAAAATTACGTGTAGTGCACAAGCTAGTATATAAATTCATGGCGTGCCATATCGAACCGTAAAAAATCGGACTGCCGGACAGTAAAATTACTTGTAGTGCACAAACGCCCTAAGGGTAAGAGCTCACGGAACGGTTTTCGCTCGCTTCCACTGCGACTACTTGACCGAAGCAAGGCGAGGCCGAACGCGATCGGAAATATTCTGATTCTGGGAGTTCAGTTTAGGTATTCACATTCATTCGTAACGTTTCCGTTCGGGTTCCAGAAATTTTAAGCTCAAATTACTCGAATCTCCATCCATATTCGTACGTGATTAAATTTTTCCGATCGGATTTATACTTGATTCCCTATTCCGAAATGTATGAAAATAGACTGGGATTCGAACAATTTGAGTTTGTTTGTGGGATCCGATCGGAAACGTTTCCGAATGATTGTGAATAGCATCGCTGATTCAACTTTTCAACATACCTACATGACTTTTTTTTTTACATACAGACTGCCTCGGTGGCTTAGTTGGTAGTGATTCTGTTTTCTAAGCTTGGAGGCGTGGGTTCGATTTCTACCTAGGGAACACTGTGAAAAATGTGATGGGCATTTGTATATGTTCTATATCTGGGTGTTAATATCTATTTAAGTATGTATTTAAACGTATATATGTATGTTTATCAGTCTCTGGCAGCCATAGTATAAGCTTTGCTTAGTTTGGAGTCAGACGACCGTGTCTGCAAGTGTCCCGAATATTTATAAATATATTCATATACATTTCGGCATTAATGGAAAACCAGGGGCCTAGAGCCGTAGGGGCGCGTCTAAAAATCGTTCCGTGAGTTCAAGCATAATTTAGTACTTATAAAAATGTGAAAATTAGCTTCGAAAGCAATTAGGATATATTCAAGCTTTATTTTACTCTCTATAGATAGAATTTAAATCCTACTATTTTTATTTTCATTGTAGGATGGTGCGGGTGATTAGGCAAATCTTTCCTTTTCACCCTTAAAAGTTGCCACGATTTACAAATCATGACTTATAACTTCAGTAACGCCATAAGTATTTAAGAGGAAAAAATCCATCAATAGTAAAATTTCATTTAACACAGAGAATTGTTTTTTTTTTATAACGGACTGGGCATGCGTTTGACCACTGACTCGCCTGATGGGAAGCGACGACGTGATCGAAGGCGTGACGTGATCTTTTACCTTTTAAACGCCATCTACATTATTATAACATTTGCCAATAACAAATTTAAATAATACAATACAATACAACAACTCTTTATTAAAAACATTTAAATCACAAACACAAATCTGCATTTTAAATTATAAAAATTAATTTCCTTAAAGCTATCAAGAGAGTTTGTTGCACATGGTGATAACCATGCAATATACATTATTACTAAATGCATTCGTACTGTTTTTCTCTGTTTCTCTTGAGTCCCGTGGATTGTATTTCGGTGGAAAAATAGCGCAGGCAACGAGTTCTACACCTCTGCAGTTCTTATAAGAAAAATTGATTTGAAACGCTTAACACGTTTAGAGGAAATGTCCACCATGAGAAGGTTCTGATTTAGGCTGTGTCAAGTGTTTCCGTTAGTGGTTTTTTTTCTTGCAATACTAACTTACATTGCTCTTCGTCTGTTAGAATACCCTTCTACCAGAAGTAGAGCAATGCCTCTCTTAGGCCACAACGTCGCTTTACATCGGCTCTACACGTTGGCCCCAATGCAACTCGGCCAAAATATGAATCTATCAAAAGCTCTGGCTTTAACGTTGGAGCGAGCAGTCCCAGCCAATGCTGGGGCCAATGTGTGAAGCCGGCTTTACCTCAGGCATATAAAATAAGTACTTACTTATTATTTTATTCTTATCGTAGTATTATACCGTACTCTAATTAATATTTCAATGTTATAATTGATGGTATTTAATTATTTTAAATGATGTCACGCATATTTGTAGATTCTATAAGTACCTAAAATGTTATGTTTTTCAATAAAGCTTCAAACTAAAGACGCAATAAAAAATATCGTGTAAAAAGAGTATTTTCTTCATACAATTTAATCAAATTATCAAGTAAGTTAAGCCTGTGTACATAAGTAGCTATAGTTTTAAAGGAAGAAATACAGAGAAAAGAGGTTTTTTCTGTTTTGTTTTTGTGTATTTTTAATGTAGGGTAATCAAATAAAACGAACTGAAACAAAAAAAATACTCCTAATTAAAAAATAAGCGATGACAGCCTAGTTGGAGAAGGCCCCGCTTCTCAAGCCAGAGGGAGCGGGTTCGAACACACCCGATGGCACGCACCAATTTGTTCATTGTGTAAAAATATATGTGCGTATTGTATGTCATCTGCTACATGACTGGAGCCCGGTGTATGGCGACAGTCTCGCCCCCTGTCACATTTGGGACTGAATATCGGCGAAGTGTGGGTGTTGTATTACACTTTTTCCAGCCCCCTCGGGGGAAAGGCGTGACGATACTAATAAATTTATTTAAAAAAAAATACTAATTCATTACGAAAGAACTTCGTCCGAAGTTCTCTCCGCTGAGGTGCGACATGGAGAGTTTATACAGGCATACTCGTATCTACAAATGGTCATCGCATCCGAGCACCGCTACTGGCAGCTGTTTATAGCGGCGGATAACGTTTAGCATCAAGTGGACCTTCTGCTTATTTGCCACTCTTCTTCTTAAAGAAACGTATTTTCAAAGAAATAAACAAGTAATAAAGAAAGAAAAAACCCGGCTGCAAAATGTTTGCTATATGTCACTTCCACTATCAAAACGATTCAAATGACACCTCACATGTCGAAATCCGTCAAGCTGTTTAGGCTGTAGGCCGTGCCAAAGAAACCTCATACATACAGTCGAAAATCATAGCCCTCATACTTGAGCAGTCGGGTAAACAGTGTGTATAATAATGTAGCTGTAAATGTTAAGCCTAGTAAAATAAATAATGTCCCAGTTTTTTCCACATTATCTCTCATTATCAGTTAGCGTAGTCGACTACAAAACTACAAAATAATTAGTTGTATGACAAAGCAAAAAAATATTTCTCTTATCACCAGTCACCGTAACATAAAACTGTGTATCTTACTGACTCAAACGTTTAGATTGTAAAACTATTGAAGGCTGGATTTAGTGCTAAACGGACGGTCCGTACGGACCGCCTGTAAACGGAGCATATGGTCCGTCGACCTTTTAGTTCTCCACGGACTAACGTACGGTTCGGACAAGTATAGTCGCGCAGAAATTTTCTGTGTCCGCACAGCACTAAATGCATCGATTAGATGCCTAGCGCGTTCTGAAACGTATACGTACGGAGTACAAACGCGCTCGACACCATCCGGTCGGTGCATGCGAGCGCAAGCTGTGCGCTACTAAACATAATACTCGTACTTGATTTCAATGGGACAGCTCAGGATGACGGACTTCCGTACGGATCGTCCGTATAGCACTAAATCCAGCCTAAGGTGGCGGTTTGGGCCGCGACAAAGACCGAGACCGAAGACATACGGGTGATCGAGACAATGTACTCATCATTATGATCAACTTTACAATCCTAAAATTTGTCAAAATGATGAGTACATTGTTTCCATCACAGAGTACAGAAACAGAGAGGTGTGCAGAAACGGATGCACACTAGCGCGGTTATAGGAGCACAGTTGTTCTCTATTCGCCAGTACCTACCTACACACACATTCGTCATCAGCTACAGTTTATTCACAGAGTTAATTACACCGTCTCTACACCAACGCCGCGAAGGCGCCTATTTGCCTTTCCTGTTGGCTGAAAACTGATTTCGCCGGCGTTCAGGCAATAATGTGGAGCGGGCTTTATTACACAAAGACCTGTGGAAAATCGTTGATCGTATCCAATTACGAAATTCGATCAACAAAACGGAACCGACCCTGTTATGTACTGTACTTAGGGCTGCCACCCATGCTGGATTCCCCGGATTTGTTTTAGTTAAGAGGGTCCATCAGGGGACTTCCGGAAAGGATTTTCAAAAAATGTCAGGGAATACCCAGAGACTGTGTCGGGGAACCGCGATTAATTGTAGAAAAAACTTTTCGAGGTGACCGAGAAAAAAATCTCAATTGCACCCAATGTCCGGGTTTTTTTGAAGTTTTTGTCCAGCGAAGGCACTATTGCTGCAGGACCGGACACAAATATTGTCGTTTCACGGATTTAATCCTGTGAAAAAGAGAACAAATCCGTATTCTAGCTAGGTATGCTAATCTAAGCGTTTAATGTTTAATGTAATTTATTCTCTTTAGAAAATTGTGATTTAGATGTTAGTGCATGTATGTATGTGTCCGTTTTATAAGATTAAACAAATTTGAATTTGAAGCGTAGATTAAAACGGTGGAAGAACAATTTGTCTCTGGCCCATGCTGATGGCAGCCCTAACTGGACTACACATAATGGGTGTGGTCAAACCTATCTATTGTTCCATTTGTTAATTAGCCTCACAGTTAGCTTTAGTTAGTTAGCCTTTGGTAACACTTCACAGTGTCAGACAGAACCTACTACTGTTCGTTAATTTTTTGTTTTTAATTTAGAAGTGATTAATGTGTCATGAAGTTTCGCCTTATCATACCGCGCCGGACCGCGCCCGCTTTTTGTGTGACAGACTAGACTCGAACATTACTGAACTCGTGACTCTGTGACCTGTAGCTGTTTTTTTTTTACGTTAAAAGAATCATATCTTTGCCATTTTGAACAACATCCAAAAACTGACTCGACAAAAAATATCTATACTTACTTTGGTATAAAATGATCGACCCTCATAAAATTTCAAGAGAATCGGTTGAGAAATGCTGCCAGAGGAAGACAGCCGGACATGCGATAGCATTTTTGCCGAAGCTGTATTACAGAGGTTTCTCTCGACACTCGCTTGGTCGAAAATCCGTCCGGGGCTCTAGACAAGTTGCAATCGCTTCCAAGCGATTTATTTCTACAATGACTGACGCTGGAACGTTGCTGATTGGAGTAGATAATGACGTCACCAGCTAACTTTTGAGCGTCAGCGATTGTGGAAATAGAATAGATTGGAAGCTAATGCAATTGCTTGCATTGCAACTTGTGTAGTAACCATGATTCATACACGGCGCGGCGTCCGCTTCGGTGGGTTATTTCAGCGTAACTATACATGAGGTTTTCTTAAAGGGCTATTAAGTATCTAATTATCGGATCAAAGCTATAGTCAGAGCCGGATTTAGGGGAGGGTAGGCGGGGCTACAGCCCCGGGGCCCCTACAAAAGATACAAAAAAAAATCCTTAAAAAGATTTTTACTTTAATACCTATTTGTACCTACAAGAATGCGTAGTTAAATAATTTAATTTGTTTACTACAATAAATAAAATTGCATTACAATTTAGACTGTTTTTTTTGTTTTATTTGAGTAATAATTAGAGGCATCCACTTTCCTGTTGGCCTAGGGCCTCCATCCATAAAGGATTTTCCCAAGGTAAAAAAAAAAAAAAAAAAAAAAGGGCCTCCACACCTCTAAATCTGGCTCTGGCTATAGTCTAGGTCGCCAATGTTACGAGTATCCACGCGACGGTGATCTGCCAAGCGATCCGTCTGCTTGTTTGTCTTGCGACCCATGCTGTAGTATAAAACGGCTTCAGTCATTTTACAATCATTCGGAAATGTTTCCTATCGTATTCCAGTAATTTAAAAACTCTAATTGTACGAATTTCAGTCTACTTTTATGCGAGCGAAACTAGGTTTGAGGAACTCCATTCTGACGCGTGAGATATCTTGGTCACTCGGACTCTTCTTCAAACGAGAGAGACAATGACAAGAAAATATATCACGCGTAAGATTAGGCCCCTGATTCCACTGCGTTAACTCTGCATTTGCATGTTATGTAGTTGTCCAAGTCCAACGACAACTTTAGCAGGGTTAGTCCGATCTTCATAAAATTTAGCAGGGAAGTAGTTCAAGCCAATTTTTTTAAAAGTCCGAAAACGAGCCAAGTAGGTCGAGGGGTTGCGGAGATATGGGGTTGCGAGAACTTAAGCCTTGTGTACACGGGTTGAGAAAACGGTAGAGTCCACTAGCCTAATACTCTATCAGTTCCAAGTTCTCTATCAGTTCCAGAAGAGTACCTTACAGTCAACACGTAAATTTATATGTTGTTAGTAGAGTACCTAATTAGATACCAATAAATAGAACGCCATGTACGTCACGTTACTCGTTGAGTTTGCCTAGTTTTTACTCTACTATAGGTACGTTTACATTCACATGGTACAATGGTGTTTACATTCAGTAGGCGATAAAATATAGAGAGCCGGGTAGACCAGCGGTAGAATAGCGCCCGCTGGCGGTTCTAGCTATCTCTACTCCACCAAATTTTAGGAAGTACTTACTCTTGCTACCTATGCTGTCTAAATTGGCATTGTCAGTAGGACAGTTAGTATTCTACCGTGATACTATACCGTTTACTCTACCCGTGCACATAAAGCTTTAGTTTGAGGCAGTCTACTAGTGATACGTAGGTAGAATTTAATCAATGCTTGTAGCAGACAGTGCTTAGACGGCGCCACGGCGCGCGGCGAGACGAGCTACTCTCAATGAAAAAGAATACACCTATATTCACCAAATTATTTCACTCGATGGAAAAGGAAGAAGCTATATTTCCGTCCCGCCTGCTGTAGTTTATGCCAGCGTTCAAGGTCGGTTGCCAGACTTTGCGAAGTGCGTAACATTGCTCGCCAAGTCGTGAAATGGTAGAGTCAAGTTGAGCACGTATTTGAATTTATTATATCACTCGTTCGTAATTACTATATATGGTGTAACAGTGAGTAAGACTTCATATGGACATAGTGCGGTGCTTGTTAGAGTGTTATAGTGTAATTGAAATACGTCGGACACAGCTATTGTGTTTAATTTAAAATGAAACTTACTTTTTCAAATACACCGACTACCTATTTCAATTTAGTGAATAATACAGATAGAGTCTTTAAATAAATTGTTAAATAAAATTGCGTAATTCACTTAAAAAAGTATAGAAAATAAAGTAAGTAGAAAGTATAAAAATATTGATAAAAAAAAAACTCAGAATTTTGCACGTGCTATCAACAAGACTTGGAATTCTAACAACTGTTCGGAAACTACTCCATAGTAGTGTACTTAGTCTTGAAGAAATACTAAAAAATACTATATTGAAGAGTTAAAATGAAAATTAAGTGGCTAAGAAATGCTCTGGTGCTATGTGCAATTGGTGCATTAATTTATCTATTTTATGCTACACACGGATTTGGAACGTACATTGTTGAAAATATAATAAAGTCTGCAAGCAGCTCGCCAATTGAGAAATCTTCGTACACGAAATACGCCCTAATCTGGACTTCCCCGAAATCGGACCCAATAATATATTTGGGAAAATGCTCATATAAGAATTGTTTTATAACTTCAAACAGGAACCTTCTTAGAATAACTGACTTCGACGCAATCATATTTCATGGTCCCGAAATAATGTCGAAGGATCCTAGTTTCTTGCCGGGAGAACGTTCTGCTAATCAAAGCTACATATTTGCCAGCATGGAGTCTTCCCACAACTACAAAGTGCCAGATAACAGATACAATGATGTGTTTAACTTCACGTGGACTTATAAACTTAACTCTGACATTAACTTTGCTTACATGGTTATTAGAGACGAAGAAGGTAACATCGTGGGTCCAAATGCGACAGTTCCTTGGATAAGCATTGACGATATGTTACCAATAAATGATACTATAGAAAAAAAACTGGCAAATAAAAGCATAGCAGCGGCCTGGTTTGTGTCAAACTGTAATTCATATAGCCAAAGAGAAAAACTAGCGCAAATGGTGATCGAAGAGCTAAAGAAACACAACATGACCGTCGATGTTTACGGCAGGTGTGGGAAAAAACAGTGTCCCCGAAACTCTATGGACAAATGCTTGAGAAAAATACAAAGAGACTACTATTTCTATTTTGCATTTGAAAACTCATTTAGTGAAGATTATGTCACTGAAAAGTTACTTCATGGCCTGCAAAATTATGCTGTTCCTGTCGTGTATGGAGGAGCTGGGGGCTTACCACAACCTCTTAAAACATCATTAATTAAGCCTTACTTCGTAATTTCGTACCATGACCACCCTAAAAGTATTCCTGTTAAGTTTTGATATCGCTTAGCAGTTTTGTTGACGTCACTCGATTTCGTTCATTCAATCCAAGGAACATTTGTTTAAAAACCGTACCATGACCTCTAAAGTATTCCTGCCGAGCTGTCAAAATAGCAGGAATGATACAAATGACAACGATTGTTGAAAAGTTGCTGTCCGTGTAACTTTTTCTATTTTTAAGTGAGTTTTTGCTGTGTTTCTGAGGTTCTATTTGTAATATTTAGCAAGATGGCCGATGATTTGGAAACTTTCGAGTTTCTCGAAGCAGATAATGGAAGCTCCGTACTACGAAGGACGCCTTCGGACGGGCTCCAGAATAAATTTCAACCCATTTTCACATAGATTTTTAGTTGGCTAAGTCAGCTCCTTTTGATGCACTTGCTTCTTCTTAGAGTGAGCCTTCGCCTGCAGACTCCTATTAAAGCCCGCAGCGATTTCACTGTGGGTTTTTAAAAAGTCTCAGACTGAGACTCTGCGGCCGCTGTGACAAATTATTCTAAGCATTAAATTCTAGATATCACCAAAATAATTTTCACAAACTTTAATTGGATACAGCAATTGAATTTTAATTTACCTTCATGATCATAGGTAGATTTAATTTACGGTTTTGAGGGGAACCGAAAAGATGGTGTCATGATTTTGTATTATTTTCTAAAACGAAAACTCGCCTTTACTGAAAGAGGGAAAGAGGAGCGAGATTTATCTCATTTATCATCATCTTCATCAGAGATTTAATGAAGAATGTTATGACAAACATACGGAAGACTATGGTGGTATGGCTATGTTGCCTCTAGCCTGCCCTATGAGTCAAAACAAAAAAAAAACGTTTTTGACATTGTTCATACAACCAAGTGTCGCCAGATGTTTCTTAGGAGAGATTGTACGCGAGTGAGGAAAATAAAAATTCTTATGGAAGAAACTAATAATAAATCATAGTGTTTTTATTTGCAACTTGTAAAAACCGTAAGTGTAATTTCCCTGTATCGATAGGATATTGTAGGCACGATTTCGCTATGCGGTCGTACTATTGTACGACCCCGATTGTACGATTTTTACATGGCAAAAATCGTATAATTACGATTGACATCGTACATCTGGCAACACCACACTCCAAAATACGCAAAAGTACCACAGAGTGTATAAAAGCACTTGTATCGTACATTCTTTTGACATCACTGTAGCAGGAGTAATAACGTTTTAAAACATTATTGTTTTCAATGCTTGTGGTAGGGTACAAAACAATACTTATTAAGGAATGTAACAAAACGTTCCTGCGCAATGATGTTTTTGTAAAAGTTCATGGTAAGCCCCCTGATTATAAAAGGTAAATCTATAGGTAAATTAATGTACCTATTAGTTATTTTGTTTTTAAATAGAATAGTTGGAAAGTTTAGGTTTGTGGTTGAATACCATAAGTAGAGAAATATACCTATGTGCAAATAAAATAAAAGTGAATAGGTACCTACTACTAACCTACCTACGATACACGAATGACATCCTTCTAATATTATAAACGCGAAAGTTTGTAAGAATGGATGAATGGATGATAGATAGATAGATAAACACTTTATTGTTCACACCAGAAATAACAAAAACAAAAAAACAGAAAAATCTTAGACTGTAGTGTAACAACTGGCGGCCTTATCACTAAGAGCGATCTCTTCCACGCAACCTTAATGAATTGATGGCAATCTTAATGGAGATGGATGGATATTTGTTACTCTTTGACGCCAGAACGGCTGAACAGATCTAGATGAAATTTGGCACAGAGATAGATTATAGTCTAGAATAGCACATAGGATACTTTTTAACCGCGGGTGATACCGCGGGGCGCAGCTAGTATTTAATAAATCAGTCAAAAGTGACCCCTTACAAAGCGGTAATTTTTCATAGCTCTATGTTCTTGGTTTTAAAAAAAACGTCATCAAGAGAAAATAGAGTAAGAGATATAGTTCGTTTATTTGTACATGCCAAATTTCATCAAAATCTGATAAATCGTTTCCGAGAAATTCGACAAGGGCGTTTGTTTGGAAAATTCTGACTTTTGCGGAAGTTTGTTGAAGGGTTTGTCAGTAATTCTCGAAAGACGCAATTGCCCCACAGACACATTTGCCCCAGTTGACTCTACATAC
The DNA here is from genome assembly GCA_911728515.1 of Peribatodes rhomboidaria. Taxonomy (NCBI): domain Eukaryota; kingdom Metazoa; phylum Arthropoda; class Insecta; order Lepidoptera; family Geometridae; genus Peribatodes; species Peribatodes rhomboidaria. The sequence continues at coordinate 9,732,870 of OU452189.1, forward strand.
TATAATATTATATCCTAACTCATACTGTACCTCCGTGACCACGTGCACCACCTGACCTCACGTACAGTGGCAAAAGGCAGATGATGTTGTCTACATTTTGACTTGACTGTCCAAAACGAAATTAATGTTTTGGGGTTTGGGGTCAGAGCGGGGAGTTCCGTCTAGAGAGTTTTATTAATGATTTATTAAATCGTTGATTGTATCAAAATTTTATTGGTTGTGTGTTTTTTCAAGTCTTACAAGTCTTCGTAAAACTTAATATCTTTCGACATACAGTATGTTACAAAAACCGTGTTGTATAATTGAAGGGCATGTACGAGTATACACACTTTCATGCAAAATACCAAAAAAAATGCACGTTAAGAATAGCAAGAGCGTAACTCTTGCTATTCTTAACGTGCATTTTTTTTGGTATTTAAAGAACGGAAGAAAAAAAGGAAATGTTACAAAAATGTTTACAAATCTGCATCTTAGATGGCGGGTTTCATTCTAAGAAAGTAGCGACACGACGCGAATAGTTTACAAATAAAACCGACGCGATTAGTGGCTGCGTTCGCGCTTTTAAGAGTGGAGCGCGATGTCTGTTAAAAATGTTTAGAGTCAATAGGTATTTAATTTAAATTTAAAGTATAATAGCATCCTTTTTGAACATGGTTTTTGTTTTGTGTTACAACCTGTATTTGATTGATTTCACCGAGGCTTTTAGAGGTTAGGAAATAAATAGATAGAAGAATAGAATTCAATTTGCATTCGCGAAATTAATGCTGATCTCACCCGCATTCAATTTCTAAAGTAGATAATATGTACTTGGTTTGTTACTTTTGTTGTTTCTTTGAGATGTAGTAGGTACTTACTCTTACGACCTTGACAACTTTTTGGCAGTAAGATAATTTCAAATTCAAATTATTTCTTGACACAAAAAACGAGTAAACAATTACATTTATGTCACACGATGATACAAATAATAATAAAGAATAATAAAAATAACAATGTGAAATTGAAAAGTGATAATAACAATTTAAAAAAAAATAAAATCACAAGTCAGTAAGAAATATCGTATAAGCTATCTGAACTGTTGAAGGTAGTTAAGTAATAAAGGGGGGAGGGGGTGAGGGGAGTTCTCGTTTGACGACACACTGCCAGTACCTGCCGCAGGCTAACCTTCTCGCTTCTCTCCCCTTAAAAATCAATATAACGCAAATGACGTAATTTCCAAGAAGTTTGCTCGACAAAGCACTACTAACCACTGGGTTTGGACAAGTTATCCAACCAACCTTTTTTACCAACCTTAGACCCAAATGATACGCGCCAAACTGTAAGGCAAGGATGCCGCGCGGACAAAGGTCAGACGCGGTCAAAAATCAGAAATCAGAAATATTTATTGTCTTTATTGACCATGATAAACATTCAATGTAGGTGCCGCTTTATATACAATTTATATACATATATATATTGTTCTATGTTATATTATATACATATGTTCACATCCTAACTAATATTGTAAATGCGAAAGTGAGTTGGTTCGTTTGTTAGTTTGTTTGTAACGCTTTCACGTCTCAACTACTCAATCAATCGTCTTGAAATTTTGCATACATGTTGTCTGGGGTACAGAAAAGGACATAGGGAATTTTTATCCCGAAAAAATAAACGGTTCCTGTGGGACCGCGGGTGAAACCGCGGCGCGCAGCTAGTAAAATATAAAAAGCAAGCTTCATAAACCCGAATTTCCGTCAAGCCGTCATCCATGTATACAATTTTTTTGTTTTTTGTTGAAATATTAAAAAGCGGCTTGACCGATTTCGGTAAAATGTACCTATATGGGACAACCTCTAAAGTATGACCTACCAAAGAAAAAAAAAAGAGTGTGTGTACTTATGTACACGCGTTAGAATTATACTTCTTAACCTCAAATCTATAAATGCACTCAAAACAGTTTATTCAAATCAGTTTTATCAGTAATATTCAGTATAAGATATAGATATACTAATAAATAATTAGTAAATATTAGGTCCTTACGTATGAAATCAGCGTTTTGTCGTACTGATCAATTTGATCTGAAATATCTCTTCTTTGGTTAAGAATTCGAAATTCAAATTTATAAATTCATTTAGCTGGTTTTTTTTTCTTTGGAATACAGTCATTCATTTGTTATTTTCCTCATTATTTTTTCTCTGGCGTCGCTTATTACCGCGCAATGGAAAACATGAAATATCGGTATATTTACGAGTACGAGTTCTACCGTGGCACCAGTGCTGCAGAAACAGCTCGAAGAATTAATGATGTGTACGGCGCTGGTGTCGCTAAAGACAGCACGGTACGTTTTTGGTTTCAACGTTTTCGTTCTGGAAATTTCGACCTTAAGAACCAACCCCGTGGACGGCCGGAGATCAAAGTGAAAAACGAAGAATTAAAGGCTATTGTGGAAGCGGATCCATCACAAAGCACTTCAGAGATAGCAGCAGGCTTCGGGGTAAGTGACAAAACTGTATTAATCCACTTGAAGCAAATCGGGAAAGTAAGAAAACTCGAACGATGGGTACCTCATGAATTGAGTGAATCGAACTTGCAAACACGGGTCGCCTGCTGTGTTACTTTGCTCAACCGACACAATAATGAAGGGATTTTAAATTGAATCATTACTTGTGATGAAAAGTGGATATTGTACGATAATCGAAAGCGCTCATCGCAATAGCTGAACCCTGGAGACCCAGCCAAATCCTGCCCTAAACGAAAATTGACTCAGAAAAAGTTACTTGTAAGTGTTTGGTGGACTAGCGCCGGTGTCGTTCACTACAGCTTTCTTAAATCTGGCCAAACGATTATGGCAGATATCTATTGTCAGCAACTGCAAACCATGAAGGAAGAACTAGCTGTTAAACAACCGAGATTGGTCAATCGCTCTAGGCCACTGCTGCTTCACGACAACGCAAGACCACACACTGCACAACAAACAACCACTAAGTAAGCTGAGCTACAATTGGAATGTCTGCGACATCCACCGTACTCCCCGGACCTTGCTCCAACAGATTACCATTTCTTCCGGAATTTGGACAACTTCTTACAAGGAAAAAAATTCCACTCCGATGCAGTAGTCCAAACCGCCTTCAAAGAGTTTATTGATTCTCGCCCCCATGGTTTTTATAGTAAAGGGATCAATGAACTACCCATAAGATGGCAAAAGTGCATAGATAACAACGGTGCATACTTTGATTAATTAAATATATTTTACAAAAAAAAATCGACTTTTTATTCCTCCCGTACAAAACGCCAATTTCATACGTAAGGACCTAATACTATCACTGTCGTATATGAAATTGATTTAATAAAAACACCAAAACAATATTTATTCACTGTTTAATTGTACTCTTACGAAACACGTGTTCTAAATATAAAAATACTAGAATATACAACTTGAACATAGTTATCAATTTTCATGCCACCTAGAACTAACTTCACGATGTAGAATTTAGGTGTCGGTGTGCGCGCGCATCGTAAAAATTCACTCTCATCATTTTTCTCTATCGCGCCAAAAGAAGTATAACTTCAAAAAAGAATCATTAAAATCTATTCACAATTGGCGGAGTAATTGCGTAACAGACATACAAAAAAAAAACATATAGTCGCATTGAGAACCTCCTCATTTTTGGAAGTCGGTTAAAAATGTATATAAGCGATGTGTTTTGGACTACCTACTTACTTTTGCTAACAATTACTCGTAGTACACAGGCGTTCATAGTTTACACGCTTAAACCGTGTCCGAGCTGCATCCTCGCCTGTGACTGCCTCGGTGGCACAGTTGGTAGTGAACCTGCCGTCTAACCTTGGAGGCGTGGGTTCGATTCCCACCATTCATGTGATGAACATTTGTGTTTGTTCTATGTCTGGGTGTTATCTATTTATGTTAGTTACCTTGGTTTGGGGTCAGGCGACCGTGTATGAATAGTTCCCAAATTTATTATTATTAGGTACTAGCTGCACCCCGCGGTGTCACCCGCGGTCCCATAGGAACCGTAATTTTTTTTTTTAATAATTTTCTTTGCTATAAACCTCACGGAGCCCGAGACCTTTCCAACGAATGCAAAACCGTGGAAATCGGTTCGTGCGTTCTGGAGTTATAATGTCAGGAAGGAAATCCCGACTTATTTTTATATAGTAGATATACGAGCCGTATGTCCGGCCTGTATAATTCGGGCCTTGCGTCACCAACTAAAACCAACCATTGTTTATTTTTCAGATTCATGCCAGATGGAACATATCTGAAAGTTACTAACTCGAATTCCAGTGTCGTGGAACTAGTAAATGAAATGGTTGAAAGTATCCGAAATAAGAAGAAATATAACGACTTCTTCAAATGGCATAACCATTACTCATATCACAGCCTCTATGAGACTCCAGAGACTGATCCTTTCTGTTCTTTTTGCAGTTTTCTGAACAATGTTGACTATAGTAAAGTTTCTGTAGTAAACAACTTCTATAAATGGTGGAACCAACAAAAAAAAGGAAATTGAAAGAATTTAGATTGAAAAGAATTTTAAAAAGGCTTTGACTCGTGTAATGTGATAGCATTAGATGCGAATAAACCGTAGTTATGCTAAATACTGTGCTTGTATATCTTTTATCATGGTATAATAATATACTCCTTCAGGTATTAGAAACACGTATTATTTAGAACACGGATTATTTAAACACGTAGGTATTTAGAAACACGTAGTGACGTCAATCGACGCTTGAGCAAGACCGAAATAAGTCATTTACAACAAGTCCGAAAGAGACGGATGAAGATGTCGTCAGTATGTGTTTGCTGCCGGACCTTGTTTTTTTGAATCATGCCTTTAATAATAAGTTTTTTGATTAAAGAAGTGACAAAATATGCAAGCTGGTTTTCGGCGCAGTCATGATCCAAAAAAAATAGGTTGTCTGTAAAGTCGGTTTACTGACGATAGTTGAACGTGACAACGTGCTCACTCAAGTAGGAGAGAGACGGATGTCGAACGCTGCCGAACGCAAAGGCCGATTGTGCTTCTTGGTCGCTCGTTCCGCGCTCTCGCTTGCACTTCAAGCCTTACATGGAACGCCTCAGAGCGAGGTAACGCCGCATGAGTCATGTTTTTTCGTGCGTGCAGCCGGCTCTAACGAATTATAAGACGTTGTCACGTCAAAAACAAAGTCTAGCTTCATCGTCTCTTTCAAACTTTTTATAAACGCTAGACTGAACGCAGCTGGCGGCGGAATATATTATTAAAGCAGGAGTGTAGTAATACTTAAGGGTGTTGCTCTACACGACAAAGTAAACAACTTTTAATACATAAGTTTGCAAAATTCATCAACAATTCATCAATTTCATGGCAACATTATCACACAAGGTTAAAAAAGAAATGGCTTCAGCGAGATTTAACGCAGTGTTCCATCTTTTCCTCTCGGTTGATCTGAGCTTTGCAGTAGCAAGTAGCACAGAGAGCGAGTCACTCATAGAAACAGACAGTCGTCGCCATGATAAGGATACTTTTGGAATGGAGGAATGGGTTTTTGCATGTGGTGCCGCCGTAATTTTTTCCACTTCCACAAAAATGTTAAAGCGCTGGTCTGGCCTTCTGAAGGAAGAGATGTAGCATCTGCATCTTCAGACTTACTACTCGTTAAGTTTTATTCGGACATTTCTAGCTAGCTCTTAATCTGATACATATACCTATATATATCGTCACGTCTTTCGCCCAAGAGGGCTGGCAGAGGTGTAACACAACACCCACACTCCGCCGGACGAAATTCAGTCCCAAATTTGACAGGGGGCGAGCCTGTCGCCAAACACCGGGCTCCAGTCATGTAGCAGATGACATACAATACGCACAAATGTTCACACAATTAACAAATTGGTGCGTCCCGTCGGCTGGGTTTGAACCCGCTCCCTCTGGCTTGAGAGGCGGGCTTTCTTCAACTAGGCTATCATCGCTTTCATCTTTATCATTTGATCTGATACAACTTTACATTTTCTACAGTACTAGAATAAAGGATATAAGTCGATGTAAGGAGTCACGGGTAGTATCAGAAGACTGAAGAACGTCGCGCTAACGCAGACAATTGAACGTAATAGATTTTGTGTAGTCACTGTGCACGTACCATAGTATAATAAGTACCTGGATGGCCGAGCTTTGCTCGGTATTTTTTTTTATTTTTTATTTGTGTTTTTTGGATAATAAACAATTGATTTTAGTCTAACCTCAAAGCAAACACTCATTGACTTCGTGTTACTTAACAACGCCATCTGCTGTTGTGTAGTTAAAGCAATTAGTTGCTCACAAAAAATAGTAGTATTATTATTCGCCAATAGATGTCAGGAAGAGTCATATTTTTCAGTTGAGATTGATTATCGATAAAACACGAATAAAATGACATTTTCTAAAAATGATTCCTAGCTAGATCGATTTATCGCCCCCGAAACCCCCTATATACTAAATTGTATGAAAATCGTTGGAGCCGATTCCGAGATTCCAATTATATATATATATATATATACAAGAATTGCTCATTTAAAGATATAAGATAAGATAAGATAACATACTCCGCCAGGTATAGCATTTCGGTTACGTGGGCAACACATAGTGACGTCGATGCATTTACGAATATTTCGAAAGAGACGGATGCCGAGTGACGTCATTACGTCTTTGCTTCCGGAACGCATGACTTTGTTTTTTTGGATCCTGGCATGTACCAGGAAAGCATACGTATAGGAGAGACTTGCACAGTAGCAACTAGCGATCGCCACAAGTTGCACGCTCCGCACTGCTGTTTTATTCCCACTCGTAGGCCAGACGCGTTCGGCGCCACTCACTCATGAAGAAAAAGCCTGGTGAGCACGAGTGGGAGCAGGACAGCAGACTTGGTTCGACAGTTTGCTGTGGTTGCGTCGAATCGACCTTCACGTTTATGCTTCTCTAGTTTTGTGAATCAAATTTGAAAAGACAATGGGAAAATTGGTCCAAAAAATATATAAGTTTGCCAGCAGGGTTTGCACATATTCATTTGGTATTATTTTATATGCTTTAAAAATAAAGTACGACACCAGTAAAATTCAAGCTATAGAAATCGATATATTTTATTTGTAAGAATAGTAAAATATCTTATATCTTTAAATGAGCAATTCTTGTATATTTATATATAATTGGAATCTCGGAATCGGCTCCAACGATTTTCATACAATTTAGTATAAAGGGGGTTTCGGGGGCGATAAATCGATCTAGCTAGGAACCATTTTTAGAAAATGTCATTTTATTCATGTTTTATCGATAATCAACTTAAACATAAACTTGGAAGAAAAATAACAAAAAGGAGGCGTTTGAGTAGTCTCAACTGAAAAATATGACTCTTCCTGACATCTATTGGCGAATAATAATACTATTTTTGTGAGCAACTAATTAATTCGTACTTAAATATAATTTCCAAAAAACACAATTTAAAAAAAAAATACCGAGCAAAGTTCGGTCATCCAGGTACTGTAAATTTATACCTTCAATTTTTCTTTTAATTTTTATTTCACAAGATTATATCACAACTACAATACAAAATCCGACAGCCTTATCCCTAACATACTCCTTTCCATTTTTCGTTTTACTTTTATAATACAAAATCCAAAACTGTTGATTCGAATTCAGCGAGATTTATTATGCGAAAACCTATACCTAAGCCTTGCCTACAAATTAGCTATAGTGTCAACCCTGCTGGCATTTAGACCAACGTCCATATAAATATTTGCCCATTGTCTTTTAAATTTAATAAAATTGTTAGAGGGATTCTTCATACATCTGTACTCCTCAGAGGTCCGGGGGTAGGACTTGAACTCGCGATATAGATCATGATCATTAATTTACGTGTAGCCTTCGCCTTACTTTTTCTAATTACTTTTCTTTTTTTACATTTGAAATGGTGCTAAGTTGAGCTGGCTGAGGTTCACTCCACTCCAGCTCAGTATACCGACCTTTATTTCGTTATAATTTTTCAATGGTAGCAGGTCAAATTTTAATCCTCGGGCACAAATTAAAAAAAAATAGGATTTAAGTAATTAATTGTTATAACCGATTTTAAATCTGTGATTGATACTGAGCCCACAGAATATGCTCTATTACATAGGACTGAGCCGAAATGGCTTTTCTCAGAAAAAAAAAAATAGGTTGTATTTTGTGAGTAGGAAGTAAGCTGTATAATTGTAGGTATTACTTGCCAGCAAAATATTATTTTGCTCCCTTGTGTAATACGGGGTGCTTCAAAAAGATGTAGTAATACTTAAAGGTCCTTATCCTACCTGTCGAAGTGAACAACTCTTGCAATATAAGTAAACTCAATTTGAAAGAAAGTGAAAGACTTGACTAGTTATTTTGTATAGAGACTGGATTATTTGAGTCTCTATACAAAGTAAGTAGTTACATGCTATTGGTGTTTTTGGTATCAAATTTAGACTTTTGGACTAAAAATGTATCGCTTTGACGTCACTAATCACTATTAAGTATTACTACACCCATAAATCATCACATTGTATGTTACTTGGCTGTAAAATATGAAATAATAATAAGTCTACAATAAGAAAGAAATAAACACAGGATATTGATAGCAATTTTAATCTCGCATCAAAATTAGAGTTACAATTCATCTTAAACATAATAGTTTAACTCTACATCTAGAATTTGGGATGGGATCCCGCTACTACAGAACAAATGCTAGTTTCAAGGTAATGATGACAGTTTTTAACACGAGGACTCGTCACACGATGCTTCACTGACACTAGATGAATCACTGGAGCGGAGAGGAGCGGAGCTGCGTCGATATTAAGCAATAGAATTGCTTATAATTGCTTAACTTTGAAGCAATGGCGCTATTTGAGAAATAAATATGAAATTCTGGATCACATAGAGCGCCGAATGCCTGCTACATCATGGACGCCGAAAGGCTGTTAATTCGTGACCGGTCCTCCGGGAAAATGCGCATGGCTCTGATGCCAGTGAAGAATATGGTTTCCTTCAGTGGGCTATCCGTTCATATCCGTATCAAAGAGGTTCAAACTTATGCAAAAAGAGCGGAGATGTTATGTAATTCTTTTTGTAAGGCTGCCTTCCCACTGAGGCGGAGTTGAGCGGAGCGGTTCAATTGACCAATCACAATGCCCGAAACCTTCGCTCCAGAAGCATTGGTTGGTCAATTATGCTACGCTCAGCTCCGCCTTAGTTACAATGAATGTTACCTTACCAATAGAATAAATAATATCTCTTAAAGAATTACATTATAATATCCGCTCTCTTTGATGCAATTAATTTCACACAGCTCCGCTCCGCTTTTCTTTCCGCTCTAGTGGCCAGGAAGCCTAAAAGTCGCCTTTTTGACACGTTGCTTAGTAGCCATATGGGCCCGAGGTGGCATAATCACAACTTTTTTTAAATAAAAGAATTGCGAATCCGACCTGCGTATTGCCACACCGCATCGTGTGACCTGGCCCTAATATGTGCTCATTGAAGTTAGTACATGTAAGAAGGAATAGTATTTTCATCAACAGATTTTATTTGATTGTTGAATTTTAGCACAAAGATAAATAAAACATTTACAAAAATAATACGAATTTCTTTTGAAATTTCATAAAATAAAATAATAAATAAATAAATTCGGGACACTTGCACACACGGTCGCCTGACCCCAAACTAAGCAAAGCTTGTACTATGGCTGCCAGAGACTGATATACATACTCAGATATTTTAAAATACATACTTAAATACATATTAACACCCAGACATAGAACAAACACAAATGTTCATCGCATAAATGTTTGCCCTAGGTGGGAATCGAACCCACGCCCCCAAGCTCAGAAGGCAGCCAACTGAGCCACCGAGGCAGTCAAAAAATAATTAAAGGTCAAAGATATGCAACAAATTTAAAAGTTTAAACTCCAAATAGTTACAATAATTAAAAACACACAAATAGTTTATTTTAAAATAATGCAACAAAATCACAAATATTCTCAAAGTGATGTCAGACATCCTCATATTTTTTTAGCATTTTTTTTTCAAAATCAAATACTTTGGCTAATTCTAAAATATTATCTAAATAAATTTCAGATAGAAATTAATTAAATATCTTTCTTTAAGAAAGTGATGGTACATTTTGTGTTCAAATAATTTAGGGTTCCGTATCTAGCGAGATGGTTTATAGGAAACCCCTTACTTAATTAAAAGCTAGACTCAGCGCCTAATTTCTACAAAAGTATGCACCTACAGCTTAATCATTTAATGAAAAAAATACAATATTAGGGTCAACTGGGGTAAATGCGTCTATCGAGAATAACTGACAAACCCTTCACAAATTAGGCAACTAACGCCATCTTGTACAGATAATTGCAACTAAAGATTAAAAGATGTAGGTGGCTCGAAAGAAACTCTCGAAAGACGCAATTGCCCCCACAGTCCGGTGTAACCGTTCCGAAGACGGGTCTGAGCAGTGGCGCACTTGAAGCGCCTCACTCAACTGCCGTCTTTGTACTTGTTCACTCTACAAAACTCCAATGTTAGAGTGAATAAGTATCTTCTAGGTCGTCGTGCTCCATCTTAGACCACAACATCGCTTAACATCAGGCGAGTTGGTGGTCAAACGCCGACCTATTCTACATAAAAAAAAAAAAAAAAAAAAAAAAACAGAGCTAGTTTACATAATCGATTCACATAATTAAAGATAAATTATATTTATGTTTCGGTAAGTGTGCGATTGAATCGGTTTCTACCAGGCAAGCGTGTTCCATCGTAGCCCGCATCATTGTGAGATGGCAGACATACGCAATTCTATAAACCAAAGTTTAAAAAAATATATGTTTTTCTATTTTCTTTATTTGTCTTCGGCTTACGTCATGTCTTTAACTTTGGTAAACTAGTAGGATGATAAAATAAAAATATTTACACTTAATACATTTCAATGGTTAGCGCAGTTATAAATGCCACCCTGAGCGCTACCATGGCTTGGATGACACGTTAAATTGTAGGCCCCGGTTGTTTGTTCTATGACAACAATCGTCAAGCCATGTCAGAGGCGATCGGGCGGCTTAGAAACTCTGACATCAGATCTTGCCACTCGGCCTATATACCTTGCTTGCTTTTAATGGTTAGCGGTAGTTAGGTTACATACTTATTGTATGTAAATTAGACACTGTGACCTTAAAATTAGACCCTAACTGAGAAAATTTGACATTAGACAATAATACACAACACAGCGATGTTTCACTACGTCCGTAGGGCAGACCGGGAATCTAAGACCTAAACCTGTATTTTACCACTTCTTTTCTTGATAATAATACACACTAACTAAATACCTTTTTTACTATACCTAATTTCCGCAATGCTTAAAAATTGCAAGTGCAAAAACATTTAGGTACCTGCCTATTTATTTTATAAAGATGTATGCTACTGTAGTTGTCAAACTAATATTATAAAGAGGAAAGATTTGTATGTAAGTATATTTGTAACGGATTAACTCAAAAACTGCCGGTCCGATTTCAAAAAAATTTCACCATTAGAAAGCTATATTATTGATTGACATATGCTATACAACGTGAGCGAAGCCGCGGGCAAAACAGCTAGTTATAGAAAAGTAAGTTTTTATCATTGTAAGGAACCATCTGGCGACTACACAAAAGCGTGCTTGACAGTTCTTGACCAACTTCAATGATTACGTCATAGTTACTTTCCTGCTTAACAGACGTCATAGCTCATATTTTTAGGGTTTTCTAAGTTTTAGGGCAACGTGCCCTAGAAAACCCTAAAAATATGGAATCGTGATTTCGTCGAAACTACTCTATGTACCTTTATGGACAAATAAAACTTAGAAAGAATATCACGTTTTGAATTAATTAAACTCATACTTATTATTTTTCAAATTTAGCTCATAATTAATCGAACTTTAAAAAAATGTAGATCGCTAAAAATATTTGACCTGCAAAAAACTAGCTACTAGTTACTAGCTTAAAACAAAAATCTTTCAATGAAAACACTAACGAAGCGCTTTTAGAAAAACAGCATTAAGTAATTTCAAAAGAAAACCAATGATACCATATGTACTAATACCATTGTGTAATAATATACAAAGTTCCCATCATTCATTTTACGTGCACGTGTTTTAAAATGTCTTAAATAATACTAACGAAGTTGAGAGGACAATGGACAAAAGTGTTTTGGTGTCTGGTATAGTCGCCTCCACCAATCACGTGGATTGTGTAGCTCGCCTCTGTATACCACCGCATGTCAAATATTTCCTTAGAGATAAGTCATAATATTAAATATAATATTAAGCTGTCATATTGTATAAACGAAAATGGCTTAGTACTTATGGTATTCGTTAAAAGTTCACTTAGGTTACTCATCTGAAGATTGTTTTGAAGAGATGCTTTTAGCGATAATGTGCTATCTTTTTTGTAGTTACAATAAAGTGATATTGTATTGTACTAGTGTACCATTTATTTACGCAAATCTTCTGAATGGTGAAATTGGTGACAAGTATACCAAATTCCCCAATTCTCCTCTTTTAAACTTTAATCCCCGTTCCTCATAAGAATACTAGACCATCTAACAACCTTAGCTTTTAGCTATACTCGATTGAGCTGCATTACTTAAAGATAACCTAGAGCGCAACTAACTAACCTTTAGAGTTGAGGGCGCCACCATCGCATTTTATGTTCTAAACAAGCGAGAAACATACAAGTCGAGAATGTACAGGCAAGATTGTACGGCCAATATTATAGTCCAACGCTGGCTTTAGCAACGTTAGCCCCAACTTTGTTCCAACGCCACTCGACCAACGTGGATCTAGAAAATAACATTGGCACCAACGTTGGAGCGAGCAATTTTCTAGACCCACACGTTCACTGCACTCAACAGCTTCAATCCCCATATCACCTCTACAGATAAATAAATTGGTCGGATCGTTAATACCATTTTTTTCTTCCAGCCAACAGTTTTTAGTATTTAGCTGCTAATGCTAAAACTAACCGAATCTGCCCTAGAGACTGTGCGTCCTACGCAAACTACTATACTAAATAATGACTAGCGTCGCTGAAAGTACTTCGAATAAATAATTAACACCCTCATGCATAAATTATTGAACGTTGATGACAACGATAGATATGAAAAGTAAAGCATTAAACATCACGACTCCTGTAGATTTTTTTAGGAACTAATAATTTATTTTAGCATAATTAAGGGTTTTAGTAACAGAAATATGCGATCGAAACGCTATTTACTCGTATATGTAATTGAAACAAGGTTACAATTAATCAACAATAATTCACGTGATATTTTTGCGCATAATGAACAAAGTTCGTTTTTGCAAAAATATTAGGTAACAAAAACGTGAAATAGTATTTTAACACATTAGCAAGAAGTGCTAAAGTAAATGAAGTTTGTGAAAATTTAACACTTTAGCACGAGTAAGTTATTACTTATTTAGTAATACGAGATTCAATAATTATGAATGAGGGCTCAATACAATAGTGAAAGTATTGTTAATTAAATATGTAGTTATTACAAACGAATTAATTTTACTCGCTGTCAGTAGTAGCGATGTTTAAAAGTAAGCTTTTAGACTTTTAGAGTAAGACTCAGTTTCGTTAATTAATAACTGTGCAATAACTAATAGAACAATTTGTCATGCTAATCTATTTGCTTAATAAAAACGCGTGAGTTTATTTCAAACATAATGATTAAAATATCGTTTGCTTGATTACTCTTTTTTGAAGCCTTTAAGGTATGCCGATTTAAAAAATGACAGATCTTTTAAAGTCATTATATGTATTATGTCAATGTCAATTTAGCTAAAAGCTAAGCTAAAAGTAGTAAATATTCAACTGGTTACTAATAAAAGTTGAATTGTCTCGGAATAGTAACACAATGTTTCGTCTTTTTCAATTGAGTTAAAAATTTAAAAGAAAGAAAACGACAAAACGGAATAACTATTCCGAGGTTATTCCTCGTTTATTAGAAAAGGGGTGAGAGTCTGTCTTAGGGGTGATTCTGACGCCTGAGGGCATACGATGACATCTTATTGCCATGATGGTTACGTTTTGTTTTCGACGCTGCGCGATCATGGACCTTATTGCGTGGCGATACGATTCGTGGTCGCTCAGCGTCGACAACAAAACTTAACTATCATGGGAATAGATTTCATGGTAGGCTCCCTGATCTGATATTATTCGCAACGGTAGAATTAGTAGAACATTATTAATTTAATGTGAGTAAATAAGACAAACTAATAAGCTGATATTTTTATATTTTTTTATGAAATTCATGAGATCGTGTCAGTCATCTGTAGGGTTTATTTATTGCAGAGAAATAGTATTCGTGTAGTTGTTAATTAGCAGACGATATTTTAATAAGAACATCAAATATACAGTAATGTTCCATCATTATGTTTATAATTAACTTTTTCCGTAAGCCTAACTAAATTATTATGCTTAAAGTTATTTTTTAACAACGCATCTTCTATCGATTAGCGTGCATTGACCTCAGGTAAGGCATTGATTCTAAAATTACAGATAATTCATATACTTTTCGATTTTACAAACACTTCCTTCTTTATCTTTCTTTCCTTCCTATTTTTATAATGTAGTGGCGAATTCTACTTAAGTACGTATGTTTATTACGATTTATCCTTAAACAGTTCATTTTGCTTGCAAACTTTTTTCTTAATTCGTACGCAATTACCTTCAAACTCTGGCGAGAAACACCTTGTACTCTAGTATAGAGTCTAGCCTAGAGCTCCCGGATTACACCAAATGCAGGTGCAGTCCGTCGGCGTTCCGGTCCGGTTTGCGAGGACCAGTAAAATAGGTATGAAGTTTTATGAAAGATGTCACACTGAATGCAGTCCGTTTCCAGTCCAGTACAGTACGTTACGCACCTGTGGCCCTATTCGGAGATTTTAGATTTTCATCTTGATGTTTTTTGAGATTTTTTCGTCCTTAAAGCTCTCGTTTGAAACGTCATAGGTGTGAGAGTGACCAAGATAAAATCTCATCTCATCTCACGCGCAGGAATAGCCCCACTGCTCGTTGACAACGACAAACTGACAACACGCAAACGGAACGGACTGCAACTGGTTTTAGTGTGTGTCAGCTCTTAGTTCACTTTCAGTGCGTTTTAAGACTACTCTACCCAGTACCTGGCCTGGGTTACTTAAAAAAGCAATAGATGACATGCCAAGCATTATTTGGCCTAGTAACAGAAAACATTTTCTCGCTAAAGTTTGCAGGTATCTCTCAAATTCAATTTCAGACAGCCTTCCAAGTTTCCATACGTCCAGTGCTGCATTCCCTACATTTCTTAGACTTAGATCTAAAACCTGTGTTACAACGAATACAACAGCTTTCTAAAAATCTTCAACAACTTAATCCTAGGAGCGTTAAACTTTAGTTAATTTTTGTTGACATCTATAATATTGTCTTTAAGAAGAAATGTGTGGTTGTTACATTTTATAATAAAGAAATGTTACTTTTCCGCCATTCATAGTACGAGTTAACCTTTTATCTGTCATTGACTGGGGCCCCTGTGGATTACAGAACGCATCCTTTTTAAGTGACTTAATGAAAAGGGCCCCAGCCAATCAGTTAGAATGTAAGGTAACAACTGCCAACCGATAATGCTTATTCTTACGTAGGTATATATTAATTGTAGTACCTACATCGTATCATTAGCCAATCATCATAAATTCATCACTCCATATGGCACATTTCGAAATATTTCTGGAAACTTATTTCTTTAGAAAAGTTGCCACATTCACACTCCCTTCCACATCCCGACATACGAACAAATTGATCTCCTTTTTCTTTGAATACTTACTTTAAATTAAAACTATTGTGTCTATCAACGTAATTTTTTGGTGCTGAAGTCATTTTTATATAGAACAATACGGCTAAGAATATACTTGTGCACTTTTAGCTTCAACTTGCTTCTAAAACACGCAAAATGAAAACGCATGTAGCCTACAATTAAGCGCTTCATTGGAAAAGAAGTTTGCGTCTGTGGCATGCCCTATCATTTCATGGTATTGCTGTACTTAGCGAAGAGTAAAACCAGCTTTTTTTGTCACATGGAAATGGCTGAAAATACAAAAAAACTTCGTAAATGTTATAATTATGAAGAATGTATGTACGTATCGATTTTTCTCCCTTTTCAAAGTGACAAAAATGCAAATATGACAGAAGACGCAAGTTGAATCTATCAGCTGACAAGAATATGACTTTTAAACGTTTAGCCGCCTGAGATGATTTTTCCAACACAGACTTTCGCCACCTGTGACGAACAATGTCGTCGTCAGAATAACTTCAAAAATCTTCGTGAGTTAAATCTGACCCAGGCAGCTAAAGGGTCAGCCTGCTTCATGTTCAAGTGTCAACTATCAATCCTCGACGACGTCCATCGTAAAAGCCGTAGGCTTTTTGCCGATTGGTTTCATGGCGAGCCGGCGCGCGGCGGCGGACGCTGTATTTGTGCACTTGTTCAGTATCTCCTCGTCACTACTGCTCGAGTCTTCGAAGCGGCCGGTTGTGCGGACCTCGCCCTCCGAGTCTGAAGACTGGTAAACAAATTGAATAATGAATAACTGATGCCTAAAACTTCTTCCCAGCCACCTTTAAGAAATAACAACGATTTAATATAACCAAAATATTCTTAGAACATTAATGTTAATTACGTGTTCTAAAATTAGGAAAGCTATCTAATAATAATTGATTAAAAATAAGAAAGCAAATAATTACTTCCCAAACCATAATCTTGAGTGCACAACTTAGAAATAACGTGGTGTTCTTAGACACTAGATAGTGATAAAAGTCTAAAAATATATAATTACAAAAAAAGGCACAAACTTATATTCTAACAATAAAGCAAATAAGCCTTTAACCACATCGAAAATAATCGAAACCAACTGAAGAAAGACCATGCACCAAATTAAGGAACCCAAAAAAGCGAGAAAGATGCTGCTGCATCCGAAAACTGTATAAGAGTGAAGAAGACAAACATTTATTTCTTCGTTCGGCGCACGATGCTGGTCGGCAGACGCCTGGGTCGCTCGTCAGCGCTCTCCACACCCTACGGCGGAAGTCAAGATATTTACAACACCATCAAACATTTATACTGAAACTAGATACATAAAAGAACAGGTTTTAAAATAACAATATCGTACTTCATAATAATTTCGTTTTACTTAGCCTATTAAAATACCTATCCGTACCTCTACGCATGTAGAGGTACGGATAAATGAAACTGTTATCGACTATGGGGCCATCAAACTTTAAACATGTAACATTTAGCGTCTGGGGCCGCCATACTTGTAGGGGGCCCCAATCGCGTAAAATTTTATGTGTTGACTTTTACGCTTTAAAGTTTTTTTTAAGTTTTCAATTCCCAATTTCATAATCTAAAATACGTTACGTCAAACATCCGTGACTTCTCCATGGCACAAATATTATGTCATTAGTTAAACGTTACACCAAAGACACAAAGCGCCTTAGATCTTAGCTAGTTAGCCTAGTCTTACGTCAAAGTCTCCAATAGTGAACTTGGTGCCGGCCGCATCAGCGATCAGCTGCGCGGGCGCAGGTGGCGCCGACTCCGGGGATAGCACCTGTAGGTTAGTGGGTGATGTGTGGTTAGCTTAGCAGTTAGCAGTTAACGCCGCTATTTAGTTAGCATTAGCATGAGGTTAGCATAGTTAGCAGTTTAGCTTACTAGGATGGGTTTAATTATAGTCTGTATAAACTCGTTGTTTAAGTTGTGTATCTTATCTTAATTTTTTTGTTATTTTCTTTTACGAGCGTTCGCGGCATTAGTCTGGTGCGGACTTAAGGAAGTCGATTTCAAATTTACTTTCATGATAAGCGATGATGATTATTGAAAAGTTATTTGTTAGCAACCAGTGACAAGCTCCCATGATTTTAAGCGCAACATTTGCTCATAACTAATTAGTGCCACTTAATGAACTTTAAGGTTCAAACCTCTGTGTGGTATCGAACTGCGCTCGTCATCTTGAGTCATTCTGCTTCAATGAAATTATGCTGACTATGAAACTGACGACTGACTATGTACTGATATCCTGGACATTACACGGGATAACTAACACCTTGGTTATAAAGGGACTACTGACATAATGTGTATTGCACGACTTCCTGCACGGGCCGGAGACAAAATGCCTCTCCACTGTTTTTACGCAGCGAGAAAGAGACAAACATATCCGTATTCTAGCTTTGTCACATCTATGCGCAGATAAAAACGGTGGGAAGACAATTTGCCTCCAGCCCGTGCTAGCCCTGTGGAGTATTAAGTTAGTGATAATATTAGCTTAGACTAATGATACTGCTAGAGTACCTATATTATTCTATGATATTAGTATACGTGACAGTTGTGACTTGTGACACAAAATCATGTCTATATTAATAAAAAATATTACCTTCCAACACTGCTAAATAAACAGCTGTTTACCTAAAGCAGCTGCAAATTACATTGCTTACATTTCGTTTTTCAAAATACCAGAGTGTCTACTTAATACAACGGAAGAAGAAATGTGTCGGAAACCAGTACCGAATCTAGAGCAACACAGTGCCAGCTGTTTCCAGGCTTCGCAGAACTGAGAGCACAAAATGACCAAGACCAAGTTTTGTGACATGATAGTTAAAATTGTAAGAGTTAAACGCTCATTACACTGTCCAATTTGCAGCATGCTAACTAAGCGTGGCCGTGCCAGTTAGCAATACAATCTAGTGTGAACGTGCGTTCACACCATTACACCATCCTTTACCACGCTAGCTCGCCTCACGTACTGCAAATTGAATAATTTAATGCACCAACCACCAAGCTAGCACTAACTGGACAGACGACTCGTTATGGCACTGTCAAATCCATGACTCTCTACTAGGGACAATTTATATTGCCTAAAACCATCAACGATAGAACTGCTAAATAAAACACTATCATCACAGCTAAAAAATCACCACAGTAGCTACCATCAACGGTACATTCTATGGCACCACGATAAACAAAGAGTTCTTCCTGGCACTTACATCTTGGTCACTCATCATCTCCTTGGTGGACACGGTGGTCTCGATCCTGCGGATGGAGCCCTGGTGGATGTCCACGTCGAAGGCCAGGCACTGGAAGCGGCGCAGGAGCAGCACCACCGGGATGGGCAGGATGCCGGCCAGGATCATGGCCACGGCTATGCCGAGGACCCATGGGGGGTACTGCGTTTTTATCACGCGGCCCTGGAACAAGTTGAGCGTCTCTTTGTAATGATAATAAAATTAAACTATCAGCCTTTCGCTTGGCCAAAAGCCCGTGAAAGGTGTTGCTTCCTCGCCTGGCAAGAGAAAAATAAAATGAACTTTTTAATAATAAAACGTTTATGTGAAACAAATAACACAATCCATCCAAATCGATGACACCTGAAGAAGTGTAAAACTGAGTCACAGATGTCAACGCCCTCGTCCGAAGATTTTTTACAAGAATAGTTTCTTAATTAATCAAAATTATCATCTTTTGAAAATAAATTATGTAATAAAAGAAGAATTGTTCGAACACGTAACATTAAATAAGTACCCATATAAAATAATTTTGAATGTAATCAATAAAAAGTAATAACTAATACTTAATAATAAAATAATATAGCTCTCGTTAGACGGTTGGGTCAACGAACAGGCCCTATTCGGAGATTTGAGATTTTCATCTCACTTTCTTTCGTCCTTGTTGCTCTCGGTTGAAACGTCATAGGTGTGAGAGTGACCAAGATAAAATCTCATCTCATCTCACGCGTAGGAATAGCCCCACTGATACAGTCGGCAGTGATCCTAGACACGTGCCGTATTGTCAGGAGGTTCCTCACTCTGCAGCCCTAACCACCGGTAGCTTGGGCCTCGCCCCGCTGCCGGCGGCATCCTAGTTTCTAAGAATTTTTTATATATTTTTTTCTAATTCATTTATTGTAAAAGAAAAAAATAAAAAATAAATACTTCGTCAGAATAATATACATATAATAATGCCGTTTTAGATTTTTGGACCATGTAAGAGTTGATCCACGAAAATAATCTTAGGGTTTCTTTTGTTAAAATAAATAGGAACGCATCCGATACCTCTTTGGTTACTCTCTAGAAAATGGCGTTATGTACAATGTCTGTGAATGTTTGTAATAAATAAAACCAGTGTCTGAATTGTATCTGTTTTAATGCTCTAACCGGCGAGAATTAATAGTTTCAACAGCAGAGCGTGGTTCATTGATCAGAAGAACCAAAAATGTCAAAAATGGACGTAAACAATAGATTGGCGCTACTTACGTTGGACGAAAGAACCAACTTTTCCAACTGGAAATTTCGGATCAAAATTTTTCTGGAAGAACGTGGAATCCAAGGTGAATTAAAAGAAATCGAGCTAAGTGATGACGCCAAGGCCAAGAGCATCATAGTACAGTGCCTGAGTGATCGTTATCTTGAAATTGTAAAAAAGTGCAAAACCGCACGAGAAATGATTGAGCAGTTAGAAAAAATGTTCGAGAGAAAAAGCGTTTTCAACAAATTATATTTAAAGAAAAAGCTACTGACGCTTAAAAAGACCCAAGAAATGCAAGACCACTTTTTACAATTTGAAAATTTAATAGCTGATCTAGAAGGTGCAGGTTGCAGCCTGGACGAAGGGGACAAAATTTCCCACTTGCTTTTGACACTACCGGATGATTATGAGACCGTGATTACTACTCTTGAGACGATGGTAGACGAAAAGGATCTAACTCTAGATTTTGTAAAATCAAGACTTTTGGATGCGGAATTAAAATTAAAGGGAAAAGAGTTAAACAATACTGCAGTGGAAAGCTGTATGCTTACTTGTTTCAAATGTGGTAAAAAAGGACACAAGGCTGCTCAGTGTAACAAGCAAGCCCGAGGTGGGTATAATAAATACAACAGATATAACAGATCAAGAGGGCGTGGTGTGGCAAGACCCACAGCAAACTTAACAGAAGAAAACTTGTTTGTTGCTTTTTCAACAGAAGCAAATATGATACAAAATCAGACAGAAAATGAGCTAGTCTTTGTGGTAGATTCCGGAGCGACTCATCATTTTATTCAACAAAAATATGAGAAACATATGACTGAAATACAAAATTTAGAAAAAGAAGTGTGTATAAAAATAGCAAATGGAGATGTATTAAAAGCAACCAAGAAAGGAATTTTGAAAAAAAATTTATAAAGACAGACAACTGAAAATTGAAGGATTAATTGTACCAAATTTGACACACAATTTACTGTCAGTAAACAGATTGATGGAGAGAAATTATAATGTAGTATTTGCGAAAGGACAGTTAAAAATCAGCAAGAATAATATTAGCTACTATGGAGAAAAGAAAGGAAAGTTACATATACTCACCGTTTCTTTGGATTTTAATGAACAGTGCCATAGCGCAACAGACAATGATGACAATATTTGGCATAAAAGACTGGCCCATGTGAATCGAAAAAGCCTTGCAATGATGAAATTGCCAATGAGTAAAAGGTGCTGCAATGAGTGCATGACAAATAAAAGCACAAGATTGCCATTTAAACCTGTCCAACACAGACAAAGTAAACAAATTGGAGAACTGATACACTCAGATGTGGCCGGGCCTATGAAACAGGAAACAAAAGAAGGAATGAGATATTTTCAAACTATAATAGATGATTTTTCACATTTTACTCAAACTTACTTGCTGAAAAATAAATCAGAAGCAGCGCAAAATTTAATTGATTACATAAATGCTTTAGAAAGAGAAAAAGACCTGAAAGTGTCAAGAATTCGCTGTGACAATGGCGGAGAATACAGTTCCAATGACCTTAAGAATTTCTGCAGAAAGAAGGGCATAAGTATAGAATACAGTCTTCCATATAGCCCGCAAATGAATGGGAAAAGCGAACGCATGAATAGGTCATTGTTGGATAAAGCTAGAACCATTCTCAATGAATCTCAGTTACCAAGGCATCTGTGGGGGCAAGCTATCCTAACAGCCACCTACATATTGAACCGATGCCCATCAAATGCGGTGAATTTTGAAATACCTGCAAAGATTTTTGGTAGGGAATTCATTCTAAACAAACTGAGAGTCTTTGGAAGCAAAGCTTGGGCCATTATACTACCGAAACAGGACAAGTTTTCAGAAAGAGCAGTATCTGGCAGAATGGTTGGATATGCAAAGAATGGATATAAGATTTGGAACCCAAAAACAGATACTGTGATAGTATCTAGAGATGTGCGTTTCGATGAGACTAATTGCCAATATAATGACTGTGACAACCAATGTAATAATGACTGTGACATCCAATATCAAAATTACAATGAATCTAGTTGCGATAATAACAACTATAAACCTGACCAGAAATGTGAAATTAAGGATGAAAATGATCAACAAAAACAAGACACTCAAGTTGAAAAAGATATAGAAGAAATAAAGGATGTAAATGAACAAGATGAGATAGTAAAAACCAGAACAGGAAGAACAATTAAAACTCCTAGCTACTTAAATGAATATGAACTACACCAAGCATATTGTTTATTGAATGTTGAAGAGCCTGTAAATTATAAAGATGCGATAAAAACAGGGTGGAAAGAAGCCATACAAAATGAAGTTAAAGCATTAGAAAAAATGAACACATTTACAGAAATAGACATTCCAGAAAATGCAAAGATTACAGATGCAAAGTGGATATTCAAAATAAAAGAAAATGGACAGAAGAAAGCCAGACTAGTGGCTCGTGGATATCAAATTAAAGAAGATGAAGGATTTGGCAAAAATTATGCACCAGTAGCCAGAATGTCTACTGTACGTACCCTATTAGCTGAAGCTGTAGATAAAGACTGGCCAATCCGGCAGCTTGATGTCCCAACTGCATTTTTAAATGGAAAATTAGAGTCTGATGTATATTTAAAACCACCCGAAGGTATTAATGTGGCACAAAATAAAGTTCTGAAACTAAACAGAGGACTTTATGGACTTAGAGAAAGTCCTAAAGTATGGAATCAGAGATTCAATGAGTACATGGAAAGAACAGGTTTCACAAGATCAAGACATGATTTCTGTCTTTACTTTTCAAAAGAACTGAATGTTGTGCTACTGATTTATGTCGATGACATATTAATAACAGGACTACAAAGTAATATAGAAATGATAGTACAAGGATTGAAAAAAGAATTTGAAGTAAAAGATTTTGGATTTCCCAAAACCTTTTTAGGAATGGAGATAGCAAAGTTGGAAAATGGAATAAAAATAACACAAAAGAGACAGATAAATAAAATGTTACAAAAATTTGGTATGAGTGAGTGCAAAGGAGTGGCAACACCTATTGTGAAAGGTTATCAATTAGATCAAAGTGAGCCAGTGACCACAGAGGTACCATATAGACAATTAGTTGGTGCTTTGATGTTTGTGGCAACTGTATCAAGGCCTGATATTTGTTATGCCACGTCTTACCTTAGCCAATACTTGGACAAGCCAACTCAAAGCCTGTGGACTCAAGCAAAGCGAACCTTAAGATACTTAAAGCAAACAGCTGATGTTGGACTACTTTATGTGAAATCCCAAGACCTGTGCTTGCATACTTACTCCGATGCTGACTGGGCAGGAGATTCTCTGGACCGCAAAAGTATGTCTGGATCTGTAACCCTGTACTGCGACAAAGCAGTTGCATGGTTTTCAAGGAAACAAAACTGTGTCGCCTTATCAACTGTAGAAGCTGAATATGTTGCAGGTGCAACTAGTGCATGTGACTTATTGTATATGAAGGGACTGTATCATGATATTAATGGACTGGAAAGTGAAGTGAAGTGTGTGTTATTGATGGACAATAAAGGTGCCATACAGTTATCCAAATCATTAGAAAATAGTAAGCGCACAAAGCATATAGATATTAAAATTCATTACTTGAAGGATTTAGTAAACAGGAAAGAAATTGAAATTGAATATGTACCTACAGAATCTAACTTCTCAGATCTTATGACAAAATCCATGTCATGTGAAAAACTTTCAATTTTGAAGAAATATCTGAATATTGTTTAAAATCTGCATACTTTTTGAAGTAAGAAATAATACTTTTGATATAGTTTTTTGTTAAAAAATTGGATCTTGTAATACTAGAGTGTAAGGCATACTTATAACTACTTACTTACATACTTAGTTAAAAATATTTTAGTTTTCAGTGTAAAACCTATGTTGATTTATTTTAGGTTTGCAAAAATTAAATATTCTTAGCTCTACATAAGGTACTATTAGTAACCAGTGTTAATAGGTATTTACAACAAAGTGATTTTGTATTGTATGTTTGTATTTGTACTACTTATCCTAAATTGTTTGATACATAGTTTAATTAGTCACATAATGTTCTGCGATTTAAATTTTCATGTTAATGAAACTGTAAATCGAGGAGGGATGTTAAAATAAATAGGAACGCATCCGATACCTCTTTGGTTACTCTCTAGAAAATGGCGTCATGTACAATGTCTGTGAATGTTTGTAATAAATAAAACCAGTGTCTGAATTGTATCTGTTTTAATGCTCTAACCGGCGAGAATTAATAGTTTCAACATCTTTAACGAAAACACACGATGTTTTTAGAACAAAGACAAGGAAAACATTGCATACCCCAAGTCTGGGCACAACACAGTGCGTAACTTACCTGTAAATGGAAGGTAGAGCCATAATCGCATTTTCTAAACCAAACTGACAGTTCTCGTTGTAAATTTTAGTCCCCTCATTTGGACACTTGTAGTGTATTGTTTGGCTCAGATCAACCTAGAGAAAAAGATGGCGCACGGCATATGATTTAGATAAAGCTAAAAACTATCCAAAAACTACGCTACTGTCGTATATGAACACAACACACATTGACGCAAAAAAACTACGCTATTCACCGGGTCATTCTTACTTCGACATTATCAGTATTGGTTTATGGTATAATTTCGTATACATAATTATACATAGTGCATTATTAAAGTGTGGCCAGGACTACGAGTACATTTTGAGGTTCTTTTTAAAAACTGTGCTGTTTTTTTACTAGTCAATTTTGAAAAAGCCGGAACATTAAACTCTACAAATTTGTGCAGTTTTAGAAAATCAAATCTACTAACGTTGTATATTGAAACGGAAATGGCTAACGTAGAGTTTGGGAATGAATATTAGTTTTCGTGCAATTGTAAATGTTTTTCATGGCAACCACGCACACAAGTTTAAAAAGAAGTGGCTTCAGCGAGAAATAACGCAGTGTTTCATCTTTTCCTCTAGGTTGATCTGAGATTGTTTGGTCGGTCAATACACAGATATACAGTCTATATACAGATATATGTACAGGTCCATATACAGTCATGATACAGATGTATTGACGCTACGGGATGTTTACTGTCCAATAGCTAAGTTAGCAAACGATCGCGGAAATCAAGGGTTCAGTACAATAATGATTGCGTTTATATAAAAAGCTTTACAATGAAATATTGGTACTACTTAAATTTAATAAATTAAATTTCAAAAGTGTTGTCGTGGATAACATAATGAAACATCTGACTTGAGGGTGGTCATACCCTCAAATCAGATGTGCTAGCGTGCTGAAATTGGATAGTTAGTCAGATAGCATTCCATTTTTTTCTATTACACGGGCTCAGCCATGCTAAGTTACTCGTAGCATACTGCAATATATTGTAATGGCCGCTTTATTTATCAAAGCAAAGTACCTACTTAAGTCATATGAATCGTAGGCAGTGTAGAGCCACAGGCATAGTGTAGAGAAGCGAAAATATCTCCAATATAAACACATCCTAACTAATATTATAAATGCGAAAGTTACTTTGTTCGTTTGTTTGTAACGCTTTCACGTCTCAACTACTCAACCAATCGTCTTGAAATTTTGCATAAATGTGGTCTGAGGTACAAAAAAGGACATAAGATACTTTTTAACATAAATATCGTCACGCCTTTCCCCCGAGGGGGCTGGCAGGGGTGTAATACAACACCCACACTTCGCCAGACGATATTCAGCCCCAAATGTGGGGGCGAGCCTATCACCATACATCGGGCTACAGTCATGTAGCAGATGACATACAACACAGATGACTTTTTATCCCGAAAAAATAAACTGTTCCTGTGGGACCGCGGGTGAAACCGCGGGGCGCAGCTAGTTTTTAATAAATATAATCATAGATTTGCCCGGTGAAACGAAATGACCTTAATGAATAGCGATAGGGCAAAAGGTTCGATAACCTTTTGCCCTCGTTCAAGCATTCAACCGGAGTAGATACCTACGCATTAAATCCAGTACCGCAGTAAATCATAATATTTATAGATTGAAGTCAAGGATACGGGATTTTTTTAGGGAGTTATAACACAGAATAAATAATAGTTCTACGTTATAGACAGATTTAAGGGGCATGCTACACTACTAGGTGAACTGGTGATCTTATGAGGGTTGCCGGTTGGGGGAAGACGCAGGATGCGAACAGCGCAAGACCGATTATCGCGGAGATTGTTCTGAGAGAGAGAGAGCACTTCTAGAAGTGGACGTCTTCCGGTTGAGATTACTTATAGTAGACTTAGTACTTATAGAATACCTAGTAGTACTTATAGTAGTAGTAGAGAGAAGTACTAGCTGCGCCCAGCGGCTTCACCCGCGGTCTCACAGGAACTGTTAATTTTTCAGGATGAAATGCATACTCGTATGTATAGGTCCACTCTTTTTAAGTTTTGAGTATAACACATGATGAATAGTGAACTGTCTACTTCAACGTTTAACCCCTTCGCAAAAACAACTGGGTGTTATAAGTTTGACGTGTATGTGTGTGTGTGGCATCGTAGCTCCCAAACGGATGACCCGATTTTGATTTGATTTTTGTTTGAAAGGTGAATTAGTCGGGAGTGTTCTTAGCTATGTTTGATAAAAATTGATGTCGGGGTGTTTTTTTTTTTTTTTACACTTCCACACACGGTCGCCTGACCCCAAACTAAGCAAAGCTTGTACTATGGCTGCCAGAGCCTGATATACATACTTAGATATTTTTAAATACATACTTGAATAGATATTAACACCCAGACATAGAACAAACACAAATATTCATCACATTAATGTTTGCTCTAGGTGGGAATCGAACCCACGCCCCCAAGCTCAGAAGGTAGGTTCACTGCCAACTCGGCCACCGAGGCAGTTTAATTTTTAATGTTTGTACTATGTAATACTATGTAGTTTATAATTTACATAGTACATTAGACTGCCTCGGTGGCTCAGGTGGTAGTGAACCTGCCTTCTGAGCTTGGGGGCGTGGGTTTCCCACCTAGGGCAAACATTTATGTAATGAACATTTGTGTTTGTTCTATGTCTGGGTGTTGATATGTATTTAAGTATGTATTTAAAAATATCTAAGTATCAGTTTCTGGCAGCCATAGTACAAGCTTTGCTTAGTTTGGGGTCAGGCGACCGTGTGTGGAAGTGTCCAGAATTTATAAAAAAAAAAAAATGTAATGTACGAATCCGACGCGGAACCCTAAACGGCTATCTGTTTACTGTTAATTTTCCTCATAAACATGAATCAAGAACAAGACCGCAGACTTCGTTTGTTTACCAACGTCGAAGCACGCGACTACGAAATACAATAACACTTCGTCATAACTAATTCAAAGAAAAATCTAACGTATTCAAGCTGTTGTTTTGGTGTTCTAAATGGTTTCTAAGAGTCTTCAGTAAAATGCTGTTAGTAATTTTGCCATTTTTGGTCCACGGAGTGTTGTCAGTGACTGTGGAGACTTCTAGAGGTCCTATAGTAGGTCAGGAAGCTGAGGATGGAAAATATAAAACTTTCTTCGGAGTTCCGTACGCGCAGGTCGATGAGAATAAACCTTTTCAGGTGAGTTAATTCTTACTCTTAATAAACGTTATAATTATAGCCTCGGAATATATATTCAGAGTTTTGTCCTTTTCTTTTTTTTTAATTTTTAATTCGATCAAACTAAGAATGTACTTACCAAAAATTAGACTAAACCCCAAGTTATAAAAAAACAAATAAAAAAGAACGTACTTATCAAAATCTTCAATTTAAATATCGATGGTAGAACAGGTTAGGCCTGATGTTAAACAACTCGTTTTTTCAAAAAAGGCTCCGATATGTGCATTACGTGTCGAGGCCTCCCTCTTAATTCTGGGACGTTTTTTTAGTTTAATACACTGTATGGGCTCTTTTCTGCGCGTATAGGTATAGTCGCTGTATTATATTACGTAATTTCACTGCGGTTTCACAAATAATTCGGCATTTTTCTTCCAGAACACTTTGCCTTATCCAAACTTCACAACACCTTTCAATGCATCGGACCCCAACATATTGTGTCCTCAAGTGATACTCAGAGAAGGTGGCATCCTCCAGTGCCTTCGCTTGAACATCTACGTACCACACACTAACGTCTCCAGCGGCATACCAGTCTTTGTCTGGTTCCACGGAGGCGGCCTGGCTTTCGGGTCCGCGGGAGAATACAACGCCACCTATCTGGTGCAGGAAGGCATCATTGTCGTCACATCCAACTACAGACTTGGACCTTATGGCTTTCTCTGCACTTCTGACATCAAGAACCAAGGCTTGAAGGACATGAAAACGGCGCTCAAGTGGATCAAGAAAGAGATCAGACAATTCGGAGGAGACCCTAATAAGGTCACCATTGCTGGAGAAAGCTGGGGTGGGTCGGCAGTTGAT
The DNA here is from genome assembly GCA_911728515.1 of Peribatodes rhomboidaria. Classification (NCBI taxonomy): domain Eukaryota; kingdom Metazoa; phylum Arthropoda; class Insecta; order Lepidoptera; family Geometridae; genus Peribatodes; species Peribatodes rhomboidaria. Next base: position 9,761,603 of record OU452189.1, read on the forward strand.
TACTTGCTATACGAAGATGCAGATTTCAACCAAGCGATAATTCAAAGCGGTACCAGGTTCTCCTACGCGGTCAGTTCGAGAAAAGACACAAAAATACTTTTAAAATTGGCTGCCGTTTTGGGGCACACTACCACCGATTGTAAAGATGCTCTAAAGTTCCTCAATAAAGCAAACCCTATTGAAGTCATGCGAGCTTACAATAGTTTGGATTATGTATTCGGAGTTTGCGAGAAGCGTGGGGATTTCAAACTGAAGTTGAATGCGAACTATGCGAAGAAGATTAAGAATACCCCAATCATGATCGGGTTTACCAGTAAAGAGACATTTGAAGATATAGCTAATAAACCAGATTCATACTACGCGACCGTGGAAGATGACTTTTACAACTCGCTTGGTAAAGTTTTCGACCAGAAGAATGAGACGCTGAGAAACCTCGCAAATAATGTTCTGGAGTTCTATTTGGGAGGAAAGCCTATAACTAAAGAGGCCATGTTAGAAATAATTGATATTTCATCGGATTTCCAAGAGAATTACGCTACAGAGAGGTCTGTGACGAACTTTTTGAAGCTCCAAAATCCGAAGGTTTATAAGTATGTGTATTCTTACATCGGAGAGAGTCCGTTTAAGAACGTGACTGGGGTTGGAGCGTATCACACGCAGGATCTGCCGATGCTGTTCGAATGGTGGACCAAGTTGAAGACCGAAGAGGAGTTCAAGATGAGGAGGTGGCTGGTGAAGTTGTGGACGAACTTCGTAAAATATGGGTAAGTAAAAAATCGGCCCTGTCATACAGGCATACCGGCATTGGAGTCCTACCACAAGGGTTCCTTTTTACCATTTTGGTACAGTACCCTAAAAATTAGTAATCACGGGTGATACGGATAATAGACGGGCATCACAATTCGAGCTGTCATACTTGCGCCTTTCAACTCTAATTACGAACTAATAATAAAATAAATTGTTTTTTTTGCCACGAGCCGGTCATATACTTAGCATAACATAATGCCGGCTGTTAAAGTAAATTATTAATTAAATTAGCCAGCCTTTTTCTGCAGAACACACAAATGTGTGTAATATCTTGCGTGCCTTTTGATATACTTACTCATACCTATTTCTTAGTCACACGTAGCTATACGTTACAGCGTAGTTGGCTACATTATCGTTCAAACACCTATTTCAGACAGTTTACCTCAAGGGATAAACTTGGATGCTAAGTGAAATAGTCCCTATTACCTATGGAATTACCATTTGGTTTTCAGTGACTGTGGATCAGTAGATATGTTAAATTGTTCTCTCCTAGCTTTAGTTTAAGCCCAACCGCCAAGCTATGTCAGAAGCCTACGGGCCTAAAAACACCAGCCCCCATATTTTCAGTCATGACCGTTTCCAATCGTATTCCAAAAACTTTAAACTCACTGAGAAACTTTAAACTGGATTGAGGTGCAAAGAATTTTAATTTGAGTTTAAATATTTTCGAATCCGTTCACAACTCCACTCTATTCAGTTTCTTTCCGTTCGGTTCGTACTATTTCGTTCCTATGACCGACCACCAAAAAGGAGCAGATTCTATATTCGTCTGTGTATTTATTATAGACAATTATGAACCGGTTCAATTTCTTTTTTCAGTGACCCCACCCCGAACCACGAGGAGGTCAGATGGCTGCCCACGGACCTAGCCACGCGGCGGTACCTCAACATCGACGTTGAGTCGGAGATGAGGAACCACGTCTACCACCAGAGGATGGCCTTCTGGGAACTGCTTTGGACCGCTTACGGACGATATAGGAAATAGCTAGTCTCTATCACCCTCTCTCTCTATCTCTTTCTTTCTTTTATATATATTTCTCTCTTAAAAACTTCGAATGAGATTATTTTTACTAGGCCTATTATTTTATTTTTATTCCTTTCTTCTCCATACATACGTTTCGTACTCAGCAAAAGAACAGCCCCCTCCCCCACGCTGGCGGTATACCTACTTGTGCCATATTTGTACAGTATATCGTTAGCACGTTATAGCACGTTGTATACAGTTGCGTGTATAGTTAGGTGATTTACATTCGCGAGGGAAATTAATAAAAACAAAAACAGTTAATTTGGAGTTTTCATTTTGGTACCTACCCAATGATCTAAGCAATTAGGAAACCACTAATTATGATGAGAAATTATAACACTGAGAAATTACGTCTGTGACAAATTACATTAGACATAATAGTTGATAAGCCAATATACGCCTAACTAATCAAGTCAAATACATAGATGGCCACTTGAACTAAATATAAGAATTGCCGAAGTCCTTGTTTAACTAATTAAATATAATAATATAAGTACCTGGATGACAGAGCTTTGCTCGGTATTTTTTTTTTAATTGTGTTTTTTGGAAAATAAACAATTGATTTTAGTCTAACCTCAAAGCAAACACTCATTGACTTCGTGTTACTTAACAACGCCATCTGCTGTTGTGTCGTTAAAGCAATTAGTTGCTCACAAAAAATAGTATTATTATTCGCCAATAGATGTCAGGAAGAGTCATATTTTTCAGTTGAGACTACTCAAACGCCTCCTTTTTGTTATTTAGAGGTTAGACTAAAATCAAAGGTACTACATATAATATGAGAAAGTGAGTCTTTGTTCATTTTCTTTGTTTCTTTGTAACGCTTTCACGTCTGAACTACTCAACCGATCGTCTTAAAATTTTGCATACATGTTGTTTAGGGTACAGAAAAGGACATAGGGTACTTTTTATCCCGGAAAAATCAACGGTTCCTGTGGGACCGTGGGTGAAACCACGGGTCGCAGCTAGTATATGTTTATACAAGAATTGCTCATTTAAAGATATAAGATATTCGGGACACTTACACACACGGTCGTCTGACCCCAAACTAAGCAAAGCTTGTACTATGTCGGCCAGAGACTGATATATTACATAAATACTTTTAAATACATACTTTTATAAATATATTAACACCCAGACATAGAAGAAAATATTATAACAATAATATTAATAATCTGCTCTTAGCTAGCTCCTTACTTAATTTTTTTACACGAACCTTTAACCAAGCCATTCCTTAGAAGAATCTTAACTTTATGTGCCCGATAGGCGAATATTTTGCTAAAAGTAGTTTCAAACTAGTTAAGCAAGGACTTATTTTTGGTGCAAGTGGCCTTGACTGTTTAAAAATAAATTGTATGCTTGGTAATAAAACAAACATAATCTTTACTGATCCCATCATGAGAACTGGATTTTGGAAAAAAACCCTTCGTTCCATCGAAACAACACATAAATTACAATTTGTAAATAAACATAAAAGAAACACAATACTTATTTTGCTTTACCACAGTCGGATGGAATGATGCGTTGCGAGAACTAATTTAATGAGTAGCCTTTTTTTAAAGTTACCTACTTTTTTCATAAATTTTGTCCGGAACTCAATTTTCATGTATACCTATTTCAATTTCCTTAACTTCCTGCCTGCTCGTAAAATCACAAGCCACTACCATCCATTATCCTACTAATATTATAAACGCGAATGTTTGTAAGAATGGATAGATGGATGGATGGATGGATGGATGGATGGATGGATGGATGGATGGATGGATGGATGGATGGATGGATGGATGGATGGATGGATGGATGGATGGATGGATGGATGGATGGATGGATGGATGGATGGATGGATGGATGTTTGTTACTCTTTCACGCCAGAACGGCTGAACAGATCTGGATGAAATTTGGCACAGAGATAGAATATAGTCTAGAATAACACATAGGACTTTTTAACCGCGGGTGAAACCGTGGGGCGCAGCTTGTGGAATATAAATGAACACCTCTGTGATTCCCCTACTGACGAAAACGAGGAAAAGTTATTGTATTATTGTACAATGAACATGTTTCCTAGAATCGTTGGTTGTTATCTTGTTGATAGTTTTCGATGAATAAAGTCGTGCATGTCTTAAACCTTTATGGCGCAGGCCTCCCCCAGTTTTGTCCAGTGTTTTCTGTCTCTTGCTTTGCTCCTCCACTCCATTCCCAGTCTTTGGTTGAAGATGTCTTCGCAGTCGTCTATGTGGTCTTCCTCTATTTCTCCTTTCTCCTCTCGGTACCCATTCTACTATTTTCTTCGTCCGTCTACAATTGTCCATTCTACAAATATGTCCTGTCCAGTTCCGTTTTAGTATTCTAATAGTTTCGATGATGTCTCTTATTTTAGTTTTTTGTACTGTTTAATTTTTAGACTGTTATACGTATAGTAATCTCATATCTGTTCTCCACTAATGTGAAAACGTGTTAATGCTAATTTTTCTGTTTGTCATTCTTTCGAGCAACAAATCAATGGAATGACGTGTTAGGTTTATATACAAATATGTGCGTATTGTATGTCATCTGCTACATGACTGGAGCCCGGTGTGTGGCGACAGGCTTTCTGTTCTTCCTTCCGGCGCTTCCTGTCACAATTGGGACTGAATATCGTCCGCCGAAGTGTTAGTGTTGTATTACACCTCTGCCAGCCTCCTCGGGGAAAAGGCGTGCCTATAAGTTATAAATGTGCGTACAAACTATAAAAGCAAAAGTCATAAAATACTTTTATTCAAGGAAAATCGTTTTGAAAGTTTACGTTGAACCGTTGATAATCATACGAAAATGTATGAAAATGTTTGATACCTTTTTACGACTGAACTGCTGAACTCATCATAGTGAAATTTCATAAGGAAATAGGTAGTGTTCGTTATGATGACGGACACAATACTTATCATTCCAGAAATTATTTGTCATGCAAATTTTATGCGGAACCTTAAGAAACAGGCAGTTAATCCTACTTTACCAGTGACATTGTATGTAATAGTCACGGATTTCCCATTCACAACATGGTACCCAGACATACTGCTATCAGTTCTCATTTTCCTTATACATACATACATACATATATTTATATATATATATATCACCTACTTACTAAGTAGCTACCTACTTCAGGACCGGCGATAGGAAGGGCAGGCGGGGCTACAGCCCCGGAGACCACAATAGAGATTGTTAAGAAGAAACAAAGCCCAAATTGTAACAGGTCGCCAACTTTTCCGTTTTTTTTCCTATTTTACCTTTAAAACATATCGTCACGCCTTTCCCCCGAGGGGGCTGGCAGAGGTGTTATATATAACACCTCTGCCAGCCCCCTCGTCTTTGTATATTTTTTGTAGGTGTTGTATACAACACCTACACTTCGCCGGACGATATTCAGTCCCAAATGTGAAAGGGGGCAAGCCTGTCGCCATACACCAGGCTCCATTCATGTAGCAGATGACATACAATACGCACATAATGTTCACACAAATAACAAATTGGTGCGTGCCGTCGGCTGGGCCTTTTAAACCCTATCAGAATAAGTTAATATTACCTACCTGTTCATTTTATTCGGTAAATAGTTATGGGTCTCCACTTCTTTGTTGCCCTAGGGCCTCCAGACTTCTTAATCCGTCCCTGACCTACCTACATGAGTCAATAATCAAGACTCAACCCACCGGCTCAGTCTCCTTCGCACAACGACCTGAAGTTGTTTTGCTACAAATAAGATTTATCTTAAAGCCAAAGTGTTTTTAAGCGTTCTAAATATATCTAGAGACCATCTTTAAACTTACAAAATGTTAAAAATACTTCTACTTTGTCTACTCGTCGTGGTCCAAGCGTGGTCATCGATAGCTGGGACTATTAATACTTTGAAAGGACCCATATTGGGTCAGAAAGCAAACGATGGGAACTATACGACATATTTTGGAGTACCATACGCGCGAGTTGACGAAAATAGACCTTTTGAGGTAAGTCTAGAATTCAAAGTAAGTTTTCACAAAAAAATGCTTAAATTGAAACGAGTTTATGAGATAAGTAATTAATATTTACACCACCTGCCTCGACAATGCCCAATTACATTCACGTAGTCTCACTCAACGTACAGCAAGGCATTGCCTCCCTAGGGCGAGATAGTTGTATGAAAATCCCAAGGGAATTTCTGAGCAAAGAGGTTAAAAATGAATTAAAACTCTGCATACGGACACTGTCAGAATTAATTCGAAAATTATACTGGCCACCAAAAAAAAAAAAATGGGATGCGCTGCATGAAATTTAAAACAAAAGACGGTGTTTGATGTAACTTATTTGCACAGTTCCTTTTTAATGCCTCGCAGAAGGGGTGAAAAGTAGAGTATGCACCTCTAGTCTTATCTTAATATATATAAATCTCGTGTCACAATGTTTGTCCTCAATGAACTCATAAACCACTTAACCGATTATAATAAAATTCGCACACCATGTGCAGTTCGATCCAACTTGAGAGATAGGATAGCGAACGAAGTCGCGGGGTGACAGCTAGTATAAATATATGTATAAATATAAATATATAGCCTTTGTCTTGGGCGGCTTGAACCTCGCTTCACTCAGGACTCTACATAACTTCCTCACTGCGTTCGGGAGTTAACTCTAGTTCCTTGCAACGCTCAGGGTTCAATAAACCGCCCGCGAGGTAAAACACTGCTTTGATCCCTCGGTTTTTATCTACTATTATACTATCATTGTAATTAAGAATGTAAATATGCCTTATCAAGTAGGTGATTGATATTATTATGAGCATGTTGTTTTTCATAAAAAAAGCTACTAAATTGTCTCATTATAAAGTCAATAAGTTATACTTTGTAATCTACTTACAACAAACTGCTAGCAGAACGTCAGTATGAGATTCTTAACTTCGAAGTTAATAAGAAAATACCTACGATTTTTTATGTAAGCTCTGCCTTAATTAATTAGTCTCTACGCGTTTTTTACAGAACACGCTAGAGTACCCAATCTTCACAACTCCATTCAATGCATCTGACCCTACCATAAGATGCCCTCAAGCCATATTAATAGAAGGTGGTATTGTACAATGTCTTCGTCTCAACATCTACGTGCCTGATAACGTTGCCAAAACCAACCTACCAGTCTTCGTCTGGTTTCACGGAGGAGGCCTCGCCTTTGGATCCGCGGGAGAATACAACGCAACGCACTTGGTCCAAGAAGGCATCATTGTCGTCACAGTCAACTACAGACTTGGACCCTATGGCTTTCTTTGCACCTCTGAGATCAAGAATCAAGGCTTGGAGGACATGAAAACTGCGCTCAGGTGGATAAGAAGAGAGATAAAAGCATTTGGAGGTGACGCCAATAAAGTGACCATAGGCGGAGAGAGCTGGGGTGCTTCAGCAGTTGATTTTTTACTGTATCAAGAAGCAGATTTTAATCAAGCTATCATGGAAAGCGGATCACGATTTTCCTTTGGAGTCAGCACCAGACGAGACAATGAAGCACCCATAAAATTAGCAGCTCGCTTGGGGTTCAACGCTACCAATCAGAAAGAAGCTGTCCATTTCCTGAACTCAGCAGATCCTATAAAAGTTATGCAAGCTTCGCGAGACTTGGGATTGACATTTGGAGTTTGCGAAAAGCCTGGCGATGTTTTTTTGAACAATAACTCAGACAAGATTAAAAACACACCAATCCTGATCGGATATAATAGCAAAGAGGCATTCGCTGACTTTGCTACACAGCCTGATGCATTTTATACTAAACTTGACGAAGAACTAGTCAATAACCTGTTTAAAACCTTTAACTTAACGAACGATGAGCTAAGAAACCTAGCTGATATCATTTGGAGTTTCTACTTGGGGAATAAGACAATATCCCGAGACGCTATGCTGGAAATAATCGATCTGTCATCAGATTTTAGGGTCAACTATGGCGCAGAGAGATCTGTGACCAACTATCTGAAGACTGGCAACTCTAAAGTATTTAAATACGTGTTCTCCTATACGGGAGGAAGTCCATATAAGAACATTACAGGAGTGGGGGCGTACCATACAGAAGAGCTGCCGTATCTGTTTGAATGGGGAACTCCATTGAAGACAGTATACCAGTTCGAGTTGAGGAGGGGAATGGTTAAGCTGTGGACGAACTTTGTGAAATATGGGTGAGTTATTTCAAGGGATGTTATTTGCTGAACGTCTTTAGTTGTAGCAATAGCGGCAGCTGGCGTAATTAATTTCAAATGTAACTTACGTTAAATCTTTACATTAAAGATTGAGCGTTTTTAGTCCGTAAGTTACTCTAAGAATTAACGTCTAATAAAATTTACAAAAATTATAACAATACAAACAAAAATGGGTTACGTAAAGATGTCTACGAAGTAGTTTGCTAGTAAATTGCGATTTGAATACCTACCAATTGGGTTTATTAGGTAGAGATAAATGTTGGAGCCTTCTTGCTTTTCTAACAATTTTCAAATTAAAAAGCACATCAATATTTTACTGTGATTAGTGAAACAAAATTGTTATGCTTTGATGATCGTACGATAACTATTTGAGACAAGTCAAACAGATCAGATGTACCAACCTACTTATTTTTTTTCTGAAATCCAATTCGTTAAGTGAAAATTTTATGCTTACACTCTCAAAACTATTGTCTTTTTTGTGTTGAACTCAGTATGATTATATTTTCAATTTCAGACACCCAACTCCAACGGAAGGCGAGCGCGGCTGGCTCCCTTCGAGCCTCGCTACGCGGCCGTATCTCAACATGGACGAGGGTTCGAAGGTAGGCATGAGGCATCATGTCTACCATCAGAGGATGGCTTTCTGGAACCTACTCTGGACCGCATACGGGCCATATAGGAAGTAAAGACCACCACTGAAGATTATAACGAAATCTTTGTTCCTGAATTCTAGTTATGTAAAAAATAATAAATCGGAATGATCGCTTCTTTTTGGCTATTACTGTTTTTTGTGTTGTCTCTGTCCATGCTAGGTTGCGTAAAAGATATTTCTTTAAGGTATATGGTCTCTAATTTCCTACGATAATTTCCAAGGATCAACATTAGTAATTTATCTAGCCTTTGTGATTTTTAAAACGTTTAGTTACCTATACAGGATTATCAGGATAGGGTGTACTTAGCCGAAAGGGGGTCATTGTGCACATAATTATGAACAACTTTAACTATGGGATCAACCCTGAAATCAAGAAAAATAACCGGTGTGAAGTTGGCAGCCAACTTTAGCAGCCAAGTAATCCGACCAAATTAGAGAGACTTTTTTGCCAAAGCAATTAGGACCCTTTGTTCACTGAAATCCGATATAAATTGATTATCTATACCTTAAAAAATATCAAGACTATTCAATAAACACACCTAAAAAATAAAACGTTAGTGAAGAAAAAATTTAGGACAAATGATGGCTGCTGGCGAATCAAGACCGCCCTACGCTTAGTAGGCCAACGAAATTTTCAGGCACGCTAAGCACAATGTCTAGGCTATCGAATAAGTATCATTTCAGCCTGGCTAAATGCCTGCTAGAGCCTCCAACGGTCATACGAAATGAAGTATTTGAAAATTGTCACCAAAATCTGAAGCCGCGGTGGGTTTCGACTAGTGGGACGGCTAGCAAGGGGATGAATGCTATGCCATAGCATCAGTTACCTTCTAAACTATCTGAAAAATCCTGAAAGAACCTGGCTAAATGATTCACTGAACCTGAAATGACTCTATGAAACATTTTCAACTTTTTTTCTAACCAGCATGTTCTCAAATAAAGTACCCTTAGACGGAAAAGTTGGACACAGCCTTTCATTTTTCTGAAACTTTACATATCTGGCTACAAAATAATATAAAACACAGCCTGGCTGAAGCTCAAAACCAGAAGAAAATCGATACCTGAAATTCCGTAGTAGCAAAAAAAATTCTGACCCAAGTTGGCTGCTGGCGAATCACGGTCGCCCTACGCTTACAGTAGCAACAAAACTTTCAGGTTCGATAAGCTAAATGTCTAGGCTATCGAAGAAATACCATTTCAACCCGGCTAAACGCCTGCTGGAGCCTCCAACTGTCATACGAAATGAAGTATTTGAAACTTGTCACCAAAATCAGATACCGCGGTGGATTTCGACCAGTGGGACGGCTAGCAAGGGGATGAATGCTATGCCATAGCATCAGTTACCTTCTAAACTATCTGAAAAATCCTGAAAGAACCTGGCTAAATGATTCACTGAACCTGAAATGACTCTATGAAACATTTTCAACTTTTTTTCTAACCAGCATGTTCTCAAATAAAGTACCCTTAGACGGAAAAGTTGGACACAGCCTTTCATTTTTCTGAAACTTTACATATCTGGCTACAAAATAATATAAAACACAGCCTGGCTGAAGCTCAAAACCAGAAGAAAATCGATACCTGAAATTCCGTAGTAGGAAAAAAAATTCTGACCCAAGTTGGCTGCTGGCGAATCACGGTCGCCCTACGCTTACAGTAGCAACAAAACTTTCAGGTTCGATAAGCTAAATGTCTAGGCTATCGAAGAAATACCATTTCAGCCCGGCTAAACGCCTGCTAGAGCCTCCCACTGTAATACGAAATGAAGTTTTTAAAGCTTGTCACCAAAACCAGATACCGCGGTGGATTTCGACCAGTGGGACGGCTAGCAAGGGGATGAATGCTATGCCATAGCATCAGTTACCTTCTAAACTATCTGAAAAATCCTGAAAGAACCTGGCTAAATGATTCACTGAACCTGAAATGACTCTATGAAACATTTTCAACTTTTTTTCTAACCAGCATGTTCTCAAATAAAGTACCCTTAGACGGAAAAGTTGGACACAGCCTTTCATTTTTCTGAAACTTTACATATCTGGCTACAAAATAATATAAAATACAGCCTGGCTGAAGCTCAAAACCAGAAGAAAATCGATACCTGAAATTCCGTAGTAGCAAAAAAAATTCTGACCCAAGTTGGCTGCTGGCGAATCACGGTCGCCCTACGCTAACAGTAGCAACAAAACTTTCAGGATCGATAAGCTAAATGTCTAGGCTATCGAATGAATACTATTTCAGCCCGGCTAAACGCCTGCTAGAGCCTCCCACTGTCATACGAAATGAAGTTTTTAAAACATGTCACCAAAACCAGATACCGCGGTGGATTTCGACCAGTGGGACGGCTAGCAAGGGGATGAATGCTATGCCATAGCATCAGTTACCTTCTAAACTATCTGAAAAATTCTGAAAGAACCTGGCTAAATGATTCACTGAACCTGAAATGACTCTATGAAACATTTTCAACTTTTGTTCTAACCAGCATGTTCTCAAATAAAGTACCCTTAGAAGGAAAAGTTGGACACAGCCTTTCATTTTTCTGAAATTTTACATATCTGGCTACAAAATAATATAAAATACAGCCTGGCTGAAGCTCAAAACCAGAAGAAAATCGATGCCTGAAATTCCGTAGTAGCAAAAAAAAATCTGACCCAAGTTGGCTGCTAGCGAATCACGGTCGCCCTACGCTTACAGTGGCAGAAAAACTTTTAAGTTCGATAAGCTTAATGTCTAGGCTATCGAATGAATACCATTTCAGCCCGGCTAAACGCCTGCTGGAGCCTCCAACTGTCATACGAAATGAAGTATTTGAAACTTGTCACCAAAATCAGATACCGCGGTGGATTTCGACCAGTGGGACGGCTAGCAAGGGGATGAATGCTATGCCATAGCATCAGTTACCTTCTAAACTATCTGAAAAATCCTGAAAGAACCTGGCTAAATGATTCACTGAACCTGAAATGACTCTATGAAACATTTTCAACTTTTTTTCTAACCAGCATGTTCTCAAATAAAGTACCCTTAGAAGGAAAAGTTGGACACAGCCTTTCATTTTTCTGAAACTTTACATATCTGGCTACAAAATAATATAAAACACAGCCTGGCTGAAGCTCAAAACCAGAAGAAAATCGATACCTGAAATTCCGTAGTAGGAAAAAAAATTCTGACCCAAGTTGGCTGCTGGCGAATCACGGTCGCCCTACGCTTACAGTGGCAGAAAAACTTTTAAGTTCGATAAGCTTAATGTATAGGCTATCGAATGAATACCATTTCAGCCCGGCTAAACGCCTGCTGGAGCCTCCAACTGTCATACGAAATGAAGTATTTGAAACTTGTCACCAAAATCAGATACCGCGGTGGATTTCGACCAGTGGGACGGCTAGCAAGGGGATAAATGCTATGCCATAGCATCAGTTACCTTCTAAACTATCTGAAAAATCCTGAAAGAACCTGGCTAAATGATTCACTGAACCTGAAATGACTCTATGAAACATTTTCAACTTTTTTTCTAACCAGCATGTTCTCAAATAAAGTACCCTTAGAAGGAAAAGTTGGACACAGCCTTTCATTTTTCTGAAACTTTACATATCTGGCTACAAAATAATATAAAACACAGCCTGGCTGAAGCTCAAAACCAGAAGAAAATCGATGCCTGAAATTCCGTAGTAGGAAAAAAAATTCTGACCCAAGTTGGCTGCTGGCGAATCACGGTCGCCCTACGCTTACAGTGGCAGAAAAACTTTTAAGTTCTATAAGCTAAATGTCTAGGCTATCGAAGAAATACTATTTCAGCCCGGCTAAACGCCTGCTAGAGCCTCCAACTGTCATACGAAATTAAGTATTTGAAACTTGTCACCAAAATCAGATACCGCGGTGGATTTCGACCAGTGGGACGTCTAGCAAGGGGATGAATGCTATGCCATAGCATCAGTTACCTTCTAAACTATCTGAAAAATTCTGAAAGAACCTGGCTAAATGATTCACTGAACCTGAAATGACTCTATGAAACATTTTCAACTTTTTTTCTAACCAGCATGTTCTCAAATAAAGTACCCTTAGACGGAAAAGTTGGACACAGCCTTTCATTTTTCTGAAACTTTACATATCTGGCTACAAAATAATATAAAACACAGCCTGGCTGAAGCTCAAAACCAGAAGAAAATCGATACCTGAAATTCCGTAGTAGGAAAAAAAAATTCTGACCCAAGTTGGCTGCTGGCGAATCACGGTCGCCCTACGCTTACAGTAGCAACAAAACTTTCAGGTTCGATAAGCTTAATGTCTAGGCTATCGAATGAATACTATTTCAGCCCGGCTAAACGCCTGCTAGAGCCTCCCACTGTCATACGAAATGAAGTTTTTAAAACTTGTCACCAAAACCAGATACCGCGGTGGATTTCGACCAGTGGGACGGCTAGCAAGGGGATGAATGCTATGCCATAGCATCAGTTACCTTCTAAACTATCTGAAAAATTCTGAAAGAACCTGGCTAAATGATTCACTGAACCTGAAATGACTCTATGAAACATTTTCAACTTTTTTTCTAACCAGCATGTTCTCAAATAAAGTACCCTTAGACGGAAAAGTTGGACACAGCCTTTCATTTTTCTGAAACTTTACATATCTGGCTACAAAATAATATAAAATACAGCCTGGCTGAAGCTCAAAACCACAAGAAAATCGATGCCTGAAATTCCGTAGTAGCAAAAAAAAATCTGACCCAAGTTGGCTGCTGGCGAATCACGGTCGCCCTACGCTTACAGTGGCTGAAAAACTTTTAAGTCCGATAAGCTTAATGTCTAGGCTATCGAATGAATACCATTTCAGCCCGGCTAAACGCCTGCTGGAGCCTCCAACTGTCATACGAAATGAAGTATTTGAAACTTGTCACCAAAATCAGATACCGCGGTGGATTTCGACCAGTGGGACGGCTAGCAAGGGGATGAATGCTATGCCATAGCATCAGTTACCTTCTAAACTATCTGAAAAATCCTGAAAGAACCTGGCTAAATGATTCACTGAACCTGAAATGACTCTATGAAACATTTTCAACTTTTTTTCTAACCAGCATGTTCTTAAATAAAGTACCCTTAGACGGAAAAGTTGGAAACAGCCTTTCATTTTTCTGAAACTTTACATATCTGGCTACAAAATAATATAAAACACAGCCTGGCTGAAGCTCAAAACCAGAAGAAAATCGATACCTGAAATTCCGTAGTAGGAAAAAAAATTCTGACCCAAGTTGGCTGCTGGCGAATCACGGTCGCCCAACGCTTACAGTAGCAACAAAACTTTCAGGTTCGATAAGCTAAATGTCTAGGCTATCGAAGAAATACCATTTCAGCCCGGCTAAACGCCTGCTAGAGCCTCCCACTGTCATGCGAAATGAAATTTTTAAAACTTGTCACCAAAACCAGATACCGCGGTGGATTTCGACCAGTGGGACGGCTAGCAAGGGGATGAATGCTATGCCATAGCATCAGTTACCTTCTAAACTATCTGAAAAATCCTGAAAGAACCTGGCTAAATGATTCACTGAACCTGAAATGACTCTATGAAACATTTTCAACTTTTTTTCTAACCAGCATGTTCTCAAATAAAGTACCCTTAGATGGAAAAGTTGGACACAGCCTTTCATTTTTCTGAAACTTTACATATCTGGCTACAAAATAATATAAAACACAGCCTGGCTGAAGCTCAAAACCAGAAGAAAATCGATACCTGAAATTCCGTAGTAGGAAAAAAAATTCTGACCCAAGTTGGCTGCTGGCGAATCACGGTCGCCCTACGCTTACAGTAGCAACAAAACTTTCAGGTTCGATAAGCTAAATGTCTAGGCTATCGAAGAAATACCATTTCAACCGGCTAAACGCCTGCTAGAGCCTCCCACTGTAATACGAAATGAAGTTTTTAAAGCTTGTCACCAAAACCAGATACCGCGGTGGATTTCGACCAGTGGGACGGCTAGCAAGGGGATGAATGCTATGCCATAGCATCAGTTACCTTCTAAACTATCTGAAAAATCCTGAAAGAACCTGGCTAAATAATTCAATGAACCTGAAATGACTCTATGAAACATTTTCAACTTTTTTTCTAACCAGCATGTTCTTAAATAAAGTACCCTTAGACGGAAAAGTTGGAAACAGCCTTTCATTTTTCTGAAACTTTACATATCTGGCTACAAAATAATATAAAACACAGCCTGGCTGAAGCTCAAAACCAGAAGAAAATCGATACCTGAAATTCCGTAGTAGGAAAAAAAATTCTGACCCAAGTTGGCTGCTGGCGAATCACGGTCGCCCAACGCTTACAGTAGCAACAAAACTTTCAGGTTCGATAAGCTAAATGTCTAGGCTATCGAAGAAATACCATTTCAGCCCGGCTAAACACCTGCTAGAGCCTCCCACTGTCATGCGAAATGAAGTTTTTAAAACTTGTCACCAAAACCAGATACCGCGGTGGATTTCGACCAGTGGGACGGCTAGCAAGGGGATGAATGCTATGCCATAGCATCAGTTACCTTCTAAACTATCTGAAAAATCCTGAAAGAACCTGGCTAAATGATTCACTGAACCTGAAATGACTCTATGAAACATTTTCAACTTTTTTTCTAACCAGCATGTTCTCAAATAAAGTACCCTTAGATGGAAAAGTTGGACACAGCCTTTCATTTTTCTGAAACTTTACATATCTGGCTACAAAATAATATAAAACACAGCCTGGCTGAAGCTCAAAACCAGAAGAAAATCGATACCTGAAATTCCGTAGTAGGAAAAAAAATTCTGACCCAAGTTGGCTGCTGGCGAATCACGGTCGCCCTACGCTTACAGTAGCAACAAAACTTTCAGGTTCGATAAGCTAAATGTCTAGGCTATCGAAGAAATACCATTTCAACCGGCTAAACGCCTGCTAGAGCCTCCCACTGTAATACGAAATGAAGTTTTTAAAGCTTGTCACCAAAACCAGATACCGCGGTGGATTTCGACCAGTGGGACGGCTAGCAAGGGGATGAATGCTATGCCATAGCATCAGTTACCTTCTAAACTATCTGAAAAATCCTGAAAGAACCTGGCTAAATGATTCACTGAACCTGAAATGACTCTATGAAACATTTTCAACTTTTTTTCTAACCAGCATGTTCTTAAATAAAGTACCCTTAGACGGAAAAGTTGGACACAGCCTTTCATTTTTCTGAAAATTTACATATCTGGCTACAAAATAATATAAAATACAGCCTGGCTGAAGCTCAAAACCAGAAGAAAATCGATACCTGAAATTCCGTAGTAGCAAAAACAATTCTGACCCAAGTTGGCTGCTGGCGAATCACGGTCGCCCTACGCTTACAGTAGCAACAAAATTTTCAGGTCCGATAAGCTAAATGTCTAGGCTATCGAAGAAATACCATTCCAGCCCGGCTAAACGCCTGCTAGAGCCTCCCACTGTCATACGAAATGAAGTTTTTAAAACTTGTCACCAAAACCAGATACCGCGGTGGATTTCGACCAGTGGGACGGCTAGCAAGGGGATGAATGCTATGCCATAGCATCAGTTACCTTCTAAACTATCTGAAAAATCCTGAAAGAACCTGGCTAAATGATTCACTGAACCTGAAATGACTCTATGAAACATTTTCAACTTTTTTTCTAACCAGCATGTTCTCAAATAAAGTACCCTTAGACGGAAAAGTTGGACACAGCCTTTCATTTTTATGAAACTTTACATATCTGGCTACAAAATAATATAAAATACAGCCTGGCTGAAGCTCAAAACCAGAAGAAAATCGATGCCTGTAATTCCGTAGTAGCAAAAACAATTCTGACCCAAGTTGGCTGCTGGCGAATCACGGTCGCCCTACGCTTACAGTGGCAGAAAAACTTTTAAGTTCGATAAGCTTAATGTGTAGGCTATCGAATGAATATCATTTCAGCCCGGCTAAACGCCTGCTAGAGCCTCCAACTGTCATACGAAATGAAGTATTTGAAACTTGTCACCAAAATCAGATACCGCGGTGGATTTCGACCAGTGGGACGGCTAGCAAGGGGATGAATGCTATGCCATAGCATCAGTTACCTTCTAAACTATCTGAAAAATTCTGAAAGAACCTGGCTAAATGATTCACTGAACCTGAAATGACTCTATGAAACATTTTCAACTTTTTTTCTAACCAGCATGTTCTCAAATAAAGTACCCTTAGATGGAAAAGTTGGACACAGCCTTTCATTTTTCTAAAACTTTACATATATGGCTACAAAATAATATAAAACACAGCCTGGCTGAAGCTCAAAACCAGAAGAAAATCGATACCTGAAATTCCGTAGTAGCAAAAAAAAATCTGACCCAAGTTGGCTGCTGGCGAATCACGGTCGCCCTACGCTTACAGTAGCAACAAAACTTTCAGGATCGATAAGCTGAATGTCTAGGCTATCGAATGAATACTATTTCAGCCCGGCTAAACGCCTGCTAGAGCCTCCCACTGTCATACGAAATGAAGTTTTTAAAACTTGTCACCAAAACCAGATACCGCGGTGGATTTCGACCAGTGGGACGGCTAGCAAGGGGATGAATGCTATGCCATAGCATCAGTTACCTTCTAAACTATCTGAAAAATCCTGAAAGAACCTGGCTAAATGATTCACTGAACCTGAAATGACTCTATGAAACATTTTCAACTTTTTTTCTAACCAGCATGTTCTCAAATAAAGTACCCTTAGACGGAAAAGTTGGACACAGCCTTTCATTTTTCTGAAACTTTACATATCTGGCTACAAAATAATATAAAACACAGCTTGGCTGAAGCTCAAAACCAGAAGAAAATCGATGCCTGAAATTCCGTAGTAGCAAAAAAAATTCTGATCCAAGTTGGCTGCTGGCGAATCACGGTCGCCCTACGCTTACAGTGGCAGAAAAACTTTTAAGTTCGATAAGCTTAATGTCTAGGCTATCGAATGAATACCATTTCAGCCCGGCTAAGCGCCTGCTAGAGCCTCCAACTGTCATACGAAATGAAGTTTTTGAAACTTGTCACCAAAATCAGATACCGCGGTGGATTTCGACCAGTGGGACGGCTAGCAAGGAGATAAATGCTATGCCATAGCATCAGAAACCCTCTAAACTATCTGAAAAATCCATTTCATATTTCCAGCATTTTATAATTTCTATTATAAAATGCCCTAAAATGTTTTGGTCGTTCACGAAATCTATTAAAAAAGGTTCTAATACAAAGTTCTAATATCCTCTCTTTCGTATGAAGGTAAAGTGGCAGACTCTGGTAAAGATGCTTGTGACCTCTTTGCAACCTATTTCCAGACAACTTTTCTAACCCCCTCCTCCTCTTCCTCAACAACTTCTACGAGCACTCAATTTAGGACTCAGAAGCAACGTAGTAATTATACTAATGCCTTAGGTAGCATTGAAATTACACCTGATAAGGTAAACAAGTTAATGAAAACGTTAGATTTAGCTAAGGGAGCAGGGCCAGACCAAATAACGCCTTTATTTATAACAAAATGTTCAGATGCCTTGAGAAAACCTCTAGTAATACTATTTTCACGCTCGGTAACAGAAGGTATAGTTCCTAACATCTGGAAGTCTGCTTTTATAACGCCTGTTCATAAGAGCGGCGGTAAGAATGACGTTAAAAACTACAGACCAATATCTAAACTATGTATATTTGCTAAAATATTTGAACGTATTGTTTACTCGCAGGTCTACAGTGGTATGTCGGTCTTATTTATTTCTGAACAACATGGGTTTCTTAAAAAGCGCTCAACAACGTCAAATCTATTATCCTTTATAGACTACACTACCTCTCATATGGACTCAGGGGGACAGGTTGATGCCATATTCACGGACTACAGCAAATGTTTTGATCGTATTGACCACACTGTTCTCTTACAGAAGCTCCTCAACGCTGGAATCCATGGAAATTTATACAGATGGTTCAAATCCTACATTGAAAACCGATCCCAGGCTGTTGCTATTAACGGCTTCTCATCAACATGGCAGCTAGTACCGTCAGGAGTGCCCCAGGGTTCCTTATTAGGACCTCTTCCATTTAAAATTTTTATCAATGACGTAATTTCTTGTTTTACTAGTTCGAAATTTGTTGTATATGCAGATGACATGAAAATTTTTAAACATATTAATAGTATAACCGATTGCTATCTTTTACAGCAAGACTTAGATAGATTTGATAACTACTGCAAAGTAAATAAATTAGACCTTAATATAGCCAAATGTTATGCTATAACTTTCACACGTAGGACTAAACCAACTAATTTCAAATATAACCTTAGAGGTCAAGTAGTTAAAATAGTAGACGAAATTCGTGATTTAGGTGTGATACATGACTCAAAACTAACTTACGAGAAACACATAGATAACATAGCCAATAGAGCTAACAAGGCCATGGGATTTATTATCAGGTCAAGTTATCAGTTCAGTAGCATTAAAGTAATTAAAATTTTGTATTGTTCATACGTGCGTAGTATACTCGAGTATTGTTCACAAATTTGGAATCCACGGTACGATGTTTATATTAATAGGTTAGAAGCTATTCAAAAAAAACTTATGAGACACCTACAGTACAAATGCAAAATATATGACGACAACTATGAAGCTAGATATAAAAGGCAACATATGCTACCCCTACGGAAAAGACGTGAGATTGCAGATGTAGTAATGTTAATGAAAATAATGCAGTCTCAAATTGATTCACCTGAACTCCTCTCCAAGATAGGTATATTAACACCCTCACGCTCTCGTAGGCACCAAAAACTTTTAAATGTCCCCCAATGTGCTACCAACTATAGAAGAAATTCTTTCTTTGTCAGATCCACTTCCACTATAAATAGCATGGACTTGTCTGAATTTGACCTATTCAACTCACCGGTATACAAAGTTCGCAATTCCTTGAGTAATATTTGGTTTGATTGTTAATTGTTAATTCTAAGTTACATTGATTGTAAACAAGTTGTGTACTTAGATTCTATATGTGAAAACTAATTAATGGTGCGTACTGTAATAGTAAATTAGTCAATCTATTTTTCTAATTTACTATTACAGTATGGATAACACTGTATGTTTTCCAAAAATAAATAAATAAATAAAGTTTCATAGAGTCATTTCAGGTTCAGTGAATCATTTAGCCAGATTCTTTCAGGATTTTTCAGATAGTTTAGAAGGTAACTGATGCTATGGCATAGCATTCATCCCCTTGCTAGCCGTCCCACTGGTCGAAATCCACCGCGGTATCTGGTTTTGGTGACAAGTTTTAAAAACTTCATTTTGTATGACAGTTGGAGGCTCTAACAGGCGTTTAGCCAGGCTGAAATGGTATTCATTCGATAGCCTAGACATTAAGCTTATCGAACTTAAAAGTTTTGTTGCTACTGTAAGCGTAGGGCGACCGTGATTCGCCAGCAGCCAACTCGGGTCAGAATTTTTTTTGCTACTACGGAATTTCAGGCATCGATTTTCTTCTGGATTTGAGCTTCTGCCAAACTGAGTTTCATATCATTTTGTAGCCAGATATGTAAAGTTTCAGAAAAATGAAAGACTGTGTCCAACTTTTCCGTCTAAGGTACTTTATTTGAGAACATGCTGGTTAGAAAAAAAGTTGAAAATGTTTCATAGAGTCATTTCAGGTTCAGTGAATCATTTAGCCAGGTTCTTTCAGGATTTTTCAGATAGTTTAGAAGGTAACTGATGCTATGGCATAGCATTCATCCCCTTGCTAGCCGTCCCACTGGTCGAAATCCACCGCGGTATCTGATTTTGGTGACAAGTTTCAAATACTTCATTTCGTATGACAGTTGGAGGCTCTAGCAGGCGTTTAGCCGGGCTGAAATGGTATTCATTCGATAGCCTAGACATTAAGCTTATCGAACTTAAAAGTTTTTCTGCCACTGTAAGCGTAGGGCGACCGTGACTCGCCAGCAGCCAACTTGGGTCAGAATTTATTTTGCTACTACGGAATTTCAGGCATCGATTTTCTTCTGGTTTTGAGCTTCAGCCAGGCTGTGTTTTATATTATTTTGTAGCCAGATATGTAAAGTTTCAGAAAAATGAAAGGCTGTGTCCAACTTTTCCGTCTAAGGGTACTTTATTTGAGAACATGCTGGTTAGAAAAAAAGTTGAAAATGTTTCATAGAGTCATTTCAGGTTCAGTGAATCATTTAGCCAGGTTCTTTCAGGATTTTTCAGATAGTTTAGAAGGTAACTGATGCTATGGCATAGCATTCATCCCCTTGCTAGCCGTCCCACTGGTCGAAATCCACCGCGGTATCTGATTTTGGTGACAAGTTTCAAATACTTCATTTCGTATGACAGTTGGAGGCTCTAGCAGGCGTTTAGCCGGGCTGAAATGGTATTCATTCGATAGCCTAGACATTAAGCTTATCGAACTTAAAAGTTTTTCTGCCACTGTAAGCGTAGGGCGACCGTGATTCGCCAGCAGCCAACTTGGGGCAGAATTTTTTTTGCTACTACGGAATTTCAGGCATCGATTTTCTTCTGGTTTTGAGCTTCAGCCAGGCTGTGTTTTATATTATTTTGTAGCCAGATATGTAAAGTTTCAGAAAAATGAAAGGCTGTGTCCAACTTTTCCGTCTAAGGGTACTTTATTTGAGAACATGCTGGTTAGAAAAAAAGTTGAAAATGTTTCATAGAGTCATTTCAGGTTCAGTGAATCATTTAGCCAGGTTATTTCAGGATTTTTCATATAGTTTAGAAGGTAACTGATGCTATGGCATAGCATTCATCCCCTTGCTAGCCGTCCCACTGGTCGAAATCCACCGCGGTATCTGATTTTGGTGACAAGTTTCAAATACTTCATTTCGTATGACAGTTGGAGGCTCTAGCAGGCGTTTAGCCGGGCTGAAATGGTATTCATTCGATAGCCTAGACATTAAGCTTATCGAACTTAAAAGTTTTTCTGCCACTGTAAGCGTAGGGCGACCGTGATTCGCCAGCAGCCAACTTGGGTCAGAATTTTTTTTGCTACTACGGAATTTCAGGCATCGATTTTCTTCTGGTTTTGAGCTTCAGCCAGGCTGTGTTTTATATTATTTTGTAGCCAGATATGTAAAGTTTCAGAAAAATGAAAGGCTGTGTCCAACTTTTTCGTCTAAGGGTACTTTATTTGAGAACATGCTGGTTAGAAAAAAAGTTGAAAATGTTTCATAGAGTCATTTCAGGTTCAGTGAATCATTTAGCCAGGTTCTTTCAGGATTTTTCAGATAGTTTAGAAGGTAACTGATGCTATGGCATAGCATTCATCCCCTTGCTAGCCGTCCCACTGGTCGAAATCCACCGCGGTATCTCATTTTGGTGACAAGTTTCAAATACTTCATTTCGTATGACAGTTGGAGGCTCTAGCAGGCGTTTAGCCGGGCTGAAATGGTATTCATTCGATAGCCTAGACATTAAGCTTATCGAACTTAAAAGTTTTTCTGCCACTGTAAGCGTAGGGCGACCGTGATTCGCCAGCAGCCAACTTGGGTCAGAATTTTTTTTGCTACTACGGAATTTCAGGCATCGATTTTCTTCTGGTTTTGAGCTTCAGCCAGGCTGTGTTTTATATTATTTTGTAGCCAGATATGTAAAGTTTCAGAAAAATGAAAGGCTGTGTCCAACTTTTCCGTCTAAGGGTACTTTATTTGAGAACATGCTGGTTAGAAAAAAAGTTGAAAATGTTTCATAGAGTCATTTCAGGTTCAGTGAATCATTTAGCCAGGTTCTTTCAGAATTTTTCAGATAGTTTAGAAGGTAACTGATGCTATGGCATAGCATTCATCCCCTTGCTAGCCGTCCCACTGGTCGAAATCCACCGCGGTATCTGATTTTGGTGACAAGTTTCAAATACTTCATTTCTTATGACAGTTGGAGGCTCCAGCAGGCGTTTAGCCGGGCTGAAATGGTATTCATTCGATAGCCTAGACATTAAGCTTATCGAACTTAAAAGTTTTTCTGCCATTGTAAGCGTAGGGCGACCGTGATTCGCCAGCAGCCAACTTGGGTCAGAATTTTTTTTGCTACTACGGAATTTCAGGTATCGATTTTCTTCTGGTTTTGAGCTTCAGCCAGGCTGTGTTTTATATTATTTTGTAGCCAGATATGTAAAGTTTCAGAAAAATGAAAGGCTGTGTCCAACTTTTCCGTCTAAGGGTACTTTATTTGAGAACATGCTGGTTAGAAAAAAAGTTGAAAATGTTTCATAGAGTCATTTCAGGTTCAGTGAATCATTTAGCCAGGTTCTTTCAGGATTTTTCAGATAGTTTAGAAGGTAACTGATGCTATGGCATAGCATTCATCCCCTTGCTAGCCGTCCCACTAGTCGAAACCCACCGCGGCTTCAGATTTTGGTGACAATTTTCAAATACTTCATTTCGTATGACCGTTGGAGGCTCTAGCAGGCATTTAGCCAGGCTGAAATGATACTTATTCGATAGCCTAGACATTGTGCTTAGCGTGCCTGAAAATTTCGTTGGCCTACTAAGCGTAGGGCGGTCTTGATTCGCCAGCAGCCATCATTTGTCCTAAATTTTTTCTTCACTAACGTTTTATTTTTTAGGTGTGTTTATTGAATAGTCTTGATATTTTTTAAGGTATAGATAATCAATTTATAACGGATTTCAGTGAACAAAGGGTCCTAATTGCTTTGGCAAAAAAGTCTCTCTAATTTGGTCGGATTACTTGGCTGCTAAAGTTGGCTGCCAACTTCACACCGGTAGAAAAATATAACAGCTATTCCATAAATTTTTTCGATGACAAATGATGTTTTTGTATGGAACAGCTGATTTTCTTTATGAGATTTTGGGTTGGCTCCATAGTATAAGTTGTTCGTAATGATAAGTACAATGACCCCCTTTTGGATCAGTTTCAGTACACTCTATACCGATAAACCTGTTTAGTAAACCACCAAAGTCACCTCACCTCTGTCGGGACGCGCGGGGTTGTCGATCAATTAGCAGGCTTATCCTTCCTTTAATATTATAAAATCAGAAGTAACGCTGTTTGTCTGTTTGTAGGCTTTTTACGGCTGAACTAATCTTGATGAAATTTGATAATTAATTACAAAATATCACGAGGAAAGTTTTTGGATACTATTTTCTGAATAAACATAAACGAAGTCGCGGTTGACAGCTAAAAGGATATTTAAGCCTTGAGCTTTTTATGATTAAAGATGCCAGAATGGTGTGTTATGTGTTTCTCTGGTGGGAGGCTTCGGCCGTGGCTAGTTACCACCCACCGGACCAAGCCATGCCGTGAAATGACCTAGTCGTGTTTCGGGATGTAGTTCGGTGTAACCGTTCCGAAGACGGGTCTGAGCAGTAGCGCACTTGTAGCGCCTCACTCAACTGCCGTCTTTGTACTTCTTCACTCTACAAAACTTCAAGGCTAGAGTGAATAAGTACCTTATAGGTCGTCGTGCTCCATCTTAGACCACAACGTCGCTTAACATCAGGCGAGTTGGTGGTCAAACGCCGACCTATTCTACATAAAAAAACTTACCTCATCAGCGTTCCAAGCGCTGTAAGTAGGCGGGTTGATAAGCATGAAGACGAGAGACGAGAGCAGGATGCAGGTCACGATGAAGGGCCCAACGTAGCGCCACGTCACCTGCCAGTACAGGCCGGGCCGGTAGCCGGTCATCTCGTAGATGTCGTTCGTGAATCTGGGGGAGAGTACACAAATATTTATCACTAGCTGCGCCCTGCGGTTTCACCCGCGGTTAAAAAGTATCCTATGTGCTATTCTAGACTATAATCTATCTCTGTGCCAAATTTCATCCAGATCTGTTCAGCCGTTCTGGCGTGAAAGAGTAACAAACATACATCCATCCGTCCATTCTTGCAAACTTTCGCGTTTATAATATTAATAGGATAGGATATCATAGGATCACCTGCATCCTTACTTTGATAGTTACGAAAGCTTTTTTTCCTTATTGTTAGGCTCCACACATTTCACTAGAACGCGCCTGGCTAAAACGTTAAGAAACTAGGTTAAATGTATGAAGCCAACAGGCAACGAAAACTCATGGTAAGCCCCCTGGAGGGCTATTCTTACGGAGTAAGATTCAATCTCACTATTTTTCATCCTTGTTGCTCTCGTTGGAATAGTCGTAGGTGTGAGAGAAACCAAGATAAAATCTCATCGCATCTCACGCGTAGGAATAGCCCCCCTGATCTAAATCTGAAGATTGTCTGATATCAAAATCACCGTTGTGGAGTCAGAAATATAGATAAAAAGAAGATAGATTAAGGTTGCGTTTGTCTGCCATTTCGCTTGATGTTAAGCCAAGATGCGGTCTACAATGGAACATGTTGGCCTTGATGAAACCAATTAGCTAGAGACCATGATGACACCTAATGACACCTAACAAGAGAAGTTCTTTTAACGAGCCTGACATACGATCCAGACAACTTTTTAAAGTGGCGAAAAACAATTGAACAGAAGAAATGCCTCTTTTTGTTCTGAGTTGTGTCGATCGTATTTTCTTTAATTTTAAACTTGTCTTCTTATTCTGTCTGTCATGTCTCATTGCAAATCAGGCTTCTTTAGTGGCAACGTATTAACACAAAGCGAATGACAGCGAAATAAGGCTCACACTTGATCTAAGCTTTGCTATTAAAGTCCTATATGCGTATTAACACGTTACATCTATGTTAATATATCTGATCGAAGGTTGTCTTAATCAGTAGCCGGCGATAGCTACCCCAAAAGGAGAAGCCTCCATCAGGTGATCAGTGAGCCTCACCTCTCATGTCCATAGATGTAAATAACGGAGACCATCTCCAAGAGAGCCACGACGACCAGCCCGATGGTTCCGGCGAACGAGTCGAACATCTTGAGCCAGTACTCGCCCGCGCCGGTCGTGAAGATTAAACCCACGAAGAAGCAGAACGTGCACACCACACCTGGGGAGATGGAGCAGGAAAATCTAGTAAAATTCTTATTCGACATGCATACATACAGTCATGTCTTTTTTCCATAGGAGTAGGCAAATATTACTTCTCTCCACTTGCTACGATCTTGGCACACACTTTTCGCTTCTATGAGTTCTTTCATACATGCTTGTCGATTACGGATACTACCATGGATCTCATTGCGCGGCAATTCAAAACGTTAACGTTCGACGTTAACGTCGAAATCAAATCAAACGTTACTATCATGGTCGGCCACTTGGCCTTTTTTCAAAACGTCTTGGATTTGATCCTGATACATAGATATTAATATTTGACAAATAAGAATAAAATTATGGGATAAATTAACATAAAATTTAACCATCCATCAACATCATGATTTAATAAAACGGGAATCACTCACGTACGATTTATAAAATCATAATGTGTGAAAACCAGGTCATGCGCAGTTTCCAAAACCACATCCATCAACAACTGCCATCTGCTTAAAAACTTTCACGGGTAATTAATATAAGATGAATTTAATTTCGATCTTAACACCATTCAGCCTGACCTGACCTGAACCATTGACCTGAAGTTAGCGGGGTACTGAAAAACGTGGAAATTGATGGGACGCTTTCACCCAGCAGTGATACACATACACAAGAGGATGAGCACAAAATCCTTACCTAATAATATTATGAAATCGAAAGTAATTCTGTCTGTCTGTCTATCTGTCTGTCTATGTTTGTAGGCTTGTCACAACTAAAACGACATTGACGGAATTTGATTATTAGTTACAATTTTTCACGAGCAAAGTTTTTTTGATACTATTTTTTGAATAAACACGAACGAAAATTGTTCTTTTGTTCTTAGCTGATTTTAAATTGTATTTTTCTTTTAAAACTCCGTTATTTTAATTTAATTTGCTAATATTAATTGTAATTGTTAATTTAATTATATTGGTAGCTAAATGCAGCTAAATCTATTTTTTTTCTCTATTTACTCAATTTTATTCTATTATGTATACTCACTTCTTTAATATAAGCTAAGTTTATTATGTAGTAGATCTGCAGAACAAAAGAACAACATGAAATAATAAACTAAGTAAATCTTTTATGTATTTATGTATTGATCTGAATAAAAGGCTATATTATGATTATTATTATTATTATTATAAGTTTATTATGTAGATTATTGTAAGCGCGCAAGTACAACTTTTATTGTATAAAATTCTAGCACCGAACCCCAAGATACCGGCTGAGCCGAGTTTGAGGTTCACAGGTTTTTCTAAATGTTTTGTAAATTTTATCAGCTTAAATAAACATTTTGATTTGATTTGAAAAGCGAGTACTAGAATAGAATAGAACATAGATACTGGTATAGAATAGGAGCTACTCACCAGTAATAACAGGCTTGCTGAACCTCTTGAAGAAGTCAATATCAAAGATGGTGCACAGCATGCCTTCCATGATCCCGATCTGGCTGCCCAGCCCCAGGGACAACAGCATCAGGAAGAAGATGATGGACCAGAACGGAGCGGGGGTCAGCTTCAGGATAGCCTGCGTGAACACTATGAACGCCAAGCCGGTTCCTTCTGCCGCCTGGGGAAAAAAGAGGAGTGACATTTTTGAGCTGGCACGGACTATAACTTCTAGGCGTCAGAATAAGCGATAAGCAGCTACACGCTCCCAGAGGAGCCATACTTTTACAGCAATACTAGCCCGGCAATACTGGCAATATTGCTGACTGTAGCCCGGCCATCATCAGTCATTTGAGTTCTCGGAATCCTCATTTTTGTACCGAAATCAAACGGAGCAAGTTTTGACATAATACTTTATTAACTTCCTTTTTTAACGAACAATTACGAGTATGTTACTTATTACTTTTTATTTTTAAGTGTTTACCTAATTTTTTAAGATATTTTTGTGAAAATGACTTGCCAGTGACATTGAATGTTTGTTATGGTCAATAAATATTTCTGATTTCTGATGCTAGAAATGTATGACGAAATGGTCGGGCCACACTTTAAAATTATTGTCGAAAATAGCGAAAAATGGTTTATCTATGATCTGCTTAGATTATGTTCTTCTTTAAAACTCCAGGCTATCAAAATTTAATGTTCAAAAATTGGAAGTGCGTCGTAAGTATTTCGACTTTATTTATCTCTATGTAATAATACACTACGTAGTAGACACTCCTGAATTACTTTGTCAACTAAATTTCAAACAAAATTCAATATCCAATATTTTTAATATTTATGCTTTGCAAACTCATATAAACAATATTTCGTATTTTAATCCACTAGTCAGGATGGCTCGTCAGTACAATGATTGCATTAATAATAAAAATGAAATTGATATTTTTTACCTCTAATCTATCAGTCTTCAGTAAATTAGTAAAATTTTTATACCAAATACGTCCAACCAGATGCTTAGAATTTTTTTTTAATCAAATATCTTTTTTGCTTAATTTTAAGTTTTAAATTTAAATTACTTTAACCGTTTAAGGTACTTTGAGTTTAAATTGTTTTAAATTAAAATTGCTTTGAATTTAATTTGGATTTACTTTAAATTTAATTTAGAGTAAATCCAAATTAAATTTAAAGTTAAATTAAAATTAGTTAGTTAAGTAGTAATTATAATTAGTTAGTTGATCAAAAATTATTTTTTTACTTTATATTTCATTTCATATTTCTCTTAAGTTTTTTATTTTAGTTTTTAAATATGTTTTTATTACCTATTATAGTTTATTTTATATCAAATTTTTGTCTGCCACTAATTATGTATTTTCACATGTTTTTGAGTACGGTCCAGCTCTGTCTTTTTTTCTTATATTTACTACTTTGTATTTGACTGTACTCTGTTTTGTGTTTAAATAAATAAAATAAAAAACACAGGTTTTTGTTTCTTTTTCATTTATTCAATACCTACTTAGGACCGATATTAGTTTTCGCTAAAATTCTTATCTTGGTGTTAGAAGATTAAGATCTAGGAGAGTAAGCATATCAATAGAGAAACAGACATCCACAGTAATATTATTCCTAGGAAATCAAAAGTAACTACCTATCTTTTCATGGCTAAACATCTGAAGGGATCTTGTCGAAATTCGTTAGTTACAGTACCTACATAAACTTATCAAGGGGCAAGTTTTTGAATACCATTTTCTGAATAAACGCGAACGAAGTCGTTGGATAACATTTAGTAGGGTAACATTTATTATAATACTATGTAAATAAAACAGTGACGTTAATATCGGCCTTTTTAAACAAGCGATTTTCCTTAATTTCATTAGCTATGATTAGGTACACTAAATGCCATAGTTGCCATGCCTACTGTATAAAATCGCATTACCTATTAAGTACAATTATTCAGAGCCATGGTTATTTACAAGTAAGTTATGAATCCTGCTTCTTACTAATGTAATAAATGCGAAAGTTTGGATGGATGGATGCTTATTACAATCACGCCAGAACGGCTGAAAGAATCAGGATGAAATTTAGCACCAGAAATAGATTATGATCATAGCACATAGGCTTCTTTTAAGCGCGGGTTACGCTGGGCATAATAAATATAGTTATGGTCAGAAGACATTGTAAAAGTGGCAGGGGTGTTAGTCAGCACCCCTGTGCTAGTCTCGTCCAAAAGTAGGTTTGAGGCCCCTGCTTTGGACCTAATTGTTATGAATGTGACTTTTATTGCAATAAGCAATTGCAAGCTCTAACAAGCAATTATTGCTTGCTAGAGTTGTATATCCTTACCTCTTCAAGCTGGCGACTCATGCTGCAGCCGGTGAGGTTGAGCGCCTTCACCACTGTTTCGTTGAGGCCGGGGAACTCCTCCTTGTAGTAGTCCTCGGTGGAGTTCAGAGAGAACCCGGCGACGTGGTGATTGGCCAGGATCTTGATCTCCCTGGAAAGTTTTGGAATTAGTCAGTACTTATAGATAAGACTCAAGTTATTTGAAAATATAGTGGATTTCAATGTCATGGGTAGTGGAAGTGTGGGTGTTGTACCTACACCTCTACGGAAAAGCGTGAAGATTTATTAAGGGTTCTGCGACGCTCTGAATTTTCCATACAAACGCGCTAGTCAAATTACATCGAAACCAATTGTCAGATTATGATGAAATTTGGCATGCACAATTAAATTAACTACTCCGCCCCTAAAATCTTAGTTTTTTTAAAAAAAAAACGTCCTCAAGACCAAATAGAGCTATGAAAAATATCCGCATTTGTAAGGGGTCACATTTGACTGATTTGTTTAGTAAATAGACAAAGCAAATTAAAAAAACTCTTTACATAGGGAAATTGTCTACATCATTAACTTTTAATTAATCTATAATACAAGGGCAATTTTTTAATATTTAAAAATGATTAGAGAAGTGCAAGAGTCATAAAAATGATTAAAATTGCACTGTCACTCTTTAGATAACTTTAGAGGCTGACTTTTGAGCATTTTTCGCTCCCCCTCCCCTCGCCCTTTGGTGAGATATCGTAAGATTTTCCTCAACTCCCTCAAGGCTGTAAACGTGTTGGATTATTTAGAAATAAAAAAAACAAAAACACAACCTGTTCTATTACTTTTACTAGCTGCGACCCGTGGTTTCACCCACGGTCCCACAGGAACCGTTGATTTTTCCGGGATAAAAAGTACCCTATGTCCTTTTCTGTACCCTAAACAACATGTATGCAAAATTTTAAGACGATCGGTTGAGTAGTTCAGACGTGAAAGCGTTACAAAGAAACAAAGAAAATGAACAAAGACTCACTTTTTCATATTATATGTAGTACCTTTGATTTTAGTCTAACATCAAAGCAAACACTCATTGACTTCGTGTTACTTAACAACGCCATCTGCTGTTGTGTCGTTAAAGCAATTAGTTGCTCACAAAAAATAGTATTATCATTCGCCAATAGATGTCAGGAAGAGTCATATTTTTCAGTTGAGACTACTCAAACGCCTCCTTTTTGTTATTTTTCTTATAAGTTTATGTTTAAGTTGATTATCGATAAAACACGAATAAAATGACATTTTCTAAAAATGATTCCTAGCTAGATCGATTTATCGCCCCCGAAACCCCCTATATACTAAATTGTATGAAAATCGTTGGAGCCGATTCCGAGATTCCAATTATATATATATATATATATATACAAGAATTGCTCATTTAAAGATATAAGATAAATAATTATTTTCAAACAAACATTAAGAAAAGATTTATTTTAATTCAGTCCATGGAGACTCGCACACGCAATTTTACACCGTTATCTGCTAGAAAAATAATTACGTGATATTTACCGAGACCCCCCCCCCCCCCGCTAAGTGAGATTTAGAAAGATTTAGCTTGATACCCTCCCCCCCCTAGAACACGTCACGTAATTAATGGACGCCCCCTAAAGGTCGATTTACATCAAACGAACATAGAGCTAGAGCTAGAACAAGAGCATTCTTTCGTAATCTTTTAGTGTAAACGAAAGCTAGACGTATCCATTTACATCAAACAAACACATATTCTATAAAATCTTTGCGAACGCACTAAGAACAACGAAAAAATGCTCTACGCCTGTTTACATTCGCTCGTTTGGTGTAAATCGACCTTTAGGCAATTCTCATATTTAGTCTAAATGGTAATTAGCTATAAATTGATACGGGAGTGAAAAGTCTCGCCAACAACATTAGATCCATACCTACCTATCCTCCATTTCATTGTAACAAATGTATGTAAACCATAAAAAACTCGTGTAAACCGCTAATCGCCAGGAAAAATCTATTTCTGGAAAATCACGATTTGTCATACATTTGACCTACAAAAATACCATGGAAAAAATACCACACAGAGGCGGCATAAAGTCAAGTTCACAGTAATGAACTGTTGACACGCGAAAACGGTCGCGACTAGCAATCAATAATTTGTGGAACAGAGTACCCGTTCATAACGCATAATGTTCTTTGTACGTTGCTAATAACCACGTGCACAATAAATGCTTTCTTTCTCAACGATATAAAAATACATTAATATAAGTAAATAAAATATTACAGATTAAAAACAGGATTTGTAGTTAAGAGGGCCGCGACGCTCTGAAATTTCCATACAAAAGCGCTACTCAAATTTCTTGAAAACCATTTGTCAGATTATGATGAAGTTTAGCCTGTACAATTATATTAACAATATCTCCGCTCCTATGTTCTTGTTTTTTTTTTAAAAAACGTTCTCAAGCGAAAATAGAGTTATGAAAAATATCCACATTTTAAGGGGTCACTTTTGACTGATTTATTCAATAGGTAGACAAAGCAAATCAAAAATTCCATTACATAGGGAGGTTGTCTACATTAGCTGTTAAATGAATCCATAAAACACGGGAAATTCTTAGTTATTTAAGAATGATTACAGAAGTGCAAAAGTCATTAAAAAAATTGAAATTGCACTTTGTCACTCTGTAGGTAACTTTAGAGGCTCGTCAGCTCGCTTCGCTCGTCTTCTTCTTCTAGACGAAATGGCTATAGAATACCTTAAGCCAATGCGAAGTTAGTCTAGGTCGCCTAGGTCGAAGTTAGTTAGGTCGCCGGACTCTTAATATCCGCGGGGGCAAAGGGCTGATGAATGTTATCAGCTGCTGCTCAGTCGTTATGCATTTTCTGACCGACGCGGCGTCGTAAGCACCAACCCTGAGGTTGCTTGAATTTTGTTTTTTATTTAAACTACTAGCACCGCACCGCGGTTTCACCGGCAATCGTATAGAAACCGTGACTGAAATGACTGATGAAATGAATGACTGACTGTCCGTGAAATCGGACTTAAAAATACTTTATGTTCTTTTCTGTACCACTGAAAACGTGTATGCAAAACTTTATGATGATCGGTTGAGTGGTTAGAGCGTGAAAACGTAACAAACTCCTTTTCACACTTACATAATATACATTTTAATATATTTAAATTACGTGTCACGTTGTTTGTCCGCTATAGACTCCTAAAGTACTTAACCGATTTCAATCATATTTGCACACCGTGTGCAGTTCGATCTAACTTAACAGATAGGATAGCTCACATATATATATATAAATAAATATATTTATATATAATAAACGCGAACGAAGTCGCGGGGTGACAGCTAGTATACATAATATACATATACATGGTTAGATGTAACTTACCAAAAACCTCTTAAGGGTTAATTGTACTCATCGATATGAACAACTTTTACTATGGGGCGAACTCTGAAATCGCGAAAAAAAAACAGCTGTTCCATACATTTTGTCTTAGGCCAATGAACTGTTTGTATGGAACAGCTGTTTTTTTTTTTCGCGATTTCAGGATTGGCTTCATAGTAAAAGTTGTTCATATTGATGAGTACAATGAACCCTTAAGAGGTTTCTGGTGAGATACCTGTAACCCTGTATATTACATTTATATACATACGAGTAGTGTATAATAGACAGAGCGAGCCTAGCGTTAGCGAGCGAAGCCTCTATGCTTCAGCAAAAATAAATAAATGTAAATATATAATGTAATATATTCAAAAATAGTTTCGTATGTCCGAGTCCTATCTGGATCTCTGCCCGGATCTCTGTCTTCCTCTTCAGGTCGCATTTCTCAACCGATTCTCGTGAAATTTTGTAAGCAGGTTCGATAACTTTTATTTTTTTATTTTTTGATTCGATAAGTTTGGTTTTGCCGAGTCAGTTTTTGGAAATTAGTATTAAGAAAATGTCTGTACTCCTCAATAGTTCGCATTCCACCATGAGGAATGCGACCGATAAGACAGACGCCGGCCGCAATGTCTCCAGCTCACAGAGCTCACAGAGCTGGAGACATTGAAATTATTTTCGTATTTAGTTTTTTCTGCATTCTTTAATCATATCACAGAATACTCCCTATTAAATCAATGTCTATGATTCATATTAACGCAGAAGTCGCTCATCCTCGTCCAGTTTCATTAAAAAAAGGAACAAAAAAGTAGGTGCGTTATATAACTGTTATCGTACGTCTACTAGCTCCACCCTAATGCTGGCCATACACGCTACAGTTTGTCGGAGGAGAGGTCTTGTCTACCTGAGCAGATATGCTTGCGCACTTAGACTGGAGCGTGTATTGAGTCAGACCGTAGGTGACCGGCGCAAAACCTAAAATCAATTCTTTTGACTATGCCTGTGCAGGTGCTAATTCGCGCACAAGTGGCACGCCGTACGCTCTGCGTACGAGAAACAGGAGCTGCCCGACGACAGAGGTCGTTTGTGCCCTCATACAGCCCCAGAAGGGGGAGAGTGCTAAAGGGGTAGAAAGGGATACATTTTGTAGAGCAGTCTGGCGAAAGCCAGCAGGCTCACAGTTTCGGTACGTATAACAGAGAGGTTGGAAGGACCATAGGAGGTGGTGGGAATGTGCCTGTGCAGGCAGACCTCTACAGTTAGAGGAGTGGCGGTTTTCCCCTAAGACCAGGTAGGCCCGGGCCTAGGGCGGCCAAAATTACACAATATACGGTCAAGTGCGAGTTGGATTCGCTCACCGTACGAACTTGTAGGTATGTAAATAGCACTAAGCAATACACTACTAATACTTCTGTATAATCAAAATCAATCAATCAAAAATATCAGTCGTCGATCAGTTAACCCAGAGGGCAAGGAGGAGGGGGAGAGGGGGAGATGCTAGACGTTGCAAATTGAATAATCAACAGAACATGTCGCCGATGGTATGAAATGCTGATGGGAGCTGAGAAAAGAGTGGCTACTACACGGCCTAAGGCGGCCAAGACTGCAAATCTGCCACTGAGTTAGCGGTAGCGTGTGTGGCCAGCTTAAGGCTTACCTCATCTGCTGTTCCATGATCTCATTGTACAGGTACCCGAGTGCTGGGCCTACTGACCTGATTAAACTCAATGAATGACTGTCGTACAATAGACGAACTCCTGAGTCATGAGATCAATAGGTGCTCGCCGATTACTGGTGCCATCACTTAATTAGGCTTACTGAAGCATAGCGCGGAGCGTAGGTGGCTATTGTGGTCCAGGGAGCAATTCAGCTAACCTTAGCCGATACTTAACTGAACCGTTGACGTTGGTAGACCAGCTGGCACATTTGTGAGACTGTGATACTGAACCGTTCCCCGTCCGTTTTATTATGGCCAACGCAACGTTAACGGTTCAGTTAAGTATCGGCTATGGTTAGCTGAATTACCCTCCTGTACAAGCTAGTAGATCTTTTTGTTCGAGCGAGTCAAACGAAGTCAACGATGACATATCATTGTTCATCAAACATGAATCATCACATTGAATACAAATGCCGAAGTTAATGGGCCTAATTTGAAGGCTAAATTAACTTATCTAAAGGCATTCAGCATAGCTATTTACAATCGTTCGGTAAAGTTTCCGGTCGGATTCCATAAATTTTAAACTTAAATTATTCGAATCTCAGTCCGTATTCACAAGTTTTTAAAAGTGATTCATTATTCCAATCGTATTTATACTTACTTGATTTCCTATTGTATGTATGTCATCTGCTACATGACTGGGGACCGGTGTATGGCGACAGGCTCCCTGTCACATTTGGGAATGAATATCGTCGGGCGAAATGTGGGTGTTGTATTACACCTCTGCCAGCCCCCTCGAGGGAAAGGCGTGACGATATGTATGATGTTATGATTCCCTATTTCAAAATTTAAAAAAGTAGACTGAGATTTGAACAATTTGAGTTTTTAAATTTATGAGATCGGAACGGAAACGTTTTCGAATGATTGTGAATAGCACAACATAACGCTAAATAGCTAAGGTAAACTAGCTAAAAGTATTCCTGTACTTGTCTAATACGCAGCTAAAAACAAAGACAGGTATAATTTAGATAGTTTAGATTCGTCAATTCAGCGTTTTAAATAGCGCCTTGAAACTTGCCAAAATAAAGATGTCCTTGTCTAATACCAACCACAAAGGCAGCTCTATCGATCTAGACAAAATTCTACAAGGTCACAAGTAGTTACGTAGGTAAGCTTGTAAGTCCTCGTTTCCACTTTCAAGAAAACTCGCGAGAAATGCCCGACAGCCTGTCGGACAGCAGCAAATTCCGTCCTGGCTACGTAGTTTTCACTTGCAAGCTGCTATCGGGCCTATCGGACAGACTGTCGGACATTTCTCACGGAGGTTTTCTTGCAGTTGGAAAGAAGACCTATAGCGCAAATTATACAAACCGGACCGCCTGACGTAAGGCGAGGATACGGCGCGGACACTGTTCAGGGGCCCTATTCCTACAATTCGAGATTTTTGTGGTCTTAGTCTCTGTCAGTCTCAGTCAGTCATAGGATCTCATCTAACGCGTCAAGAATAGGGATCTATTCTTGACGCGTGACATGAGCTCTGGTCACTTTCACTCCTATGACTTTTCAAACGATAGAGACAAAGACCAGAAAATATCTCGAATTGTAGGAATAGGGCCCCAGGGAGTGAAAACTGTGAAGCGTGGACGTGTGTGCAACACGTCGCTTCGTAAATTTTGTATGAACAAAGTTTTAAGCGCCATCGTTTTACGTCCGGCCTGTATAACTTGCGCCTAACAGTACATAATCTACAAGACTTTAACTTCAACAACGTTGCAAGTACATAATCTACAAAACTTTAACTTCAACAACGTTGCAAAAAATGCCATCAATCTCATCAAAGACCCTGTATAAAACTTGGCACGGTTTCCACAGTTTTTTAATTTGGCGACCGCAAGAAAGCTCCGTTTCGTCGGAGTTAGCAATTTCACTCAGCTCTTGGCAAGCGAAACTGGGTTTCCTCGTGTTTTGCTTTCAAGGCGAAGGCTGTTTATATTGACGCAATGAAAGGGGAAAGAAAACTGTAGAAGAAGTTTTTTGTTAACGCTGAGTTAGGCTTTTTGTGTGGGCACCTATAGTTAATTCAAAGACAGGTAGAACATTCTAAATGTTCGCTCTATAAGTACTAGAGTTATATCTAATCTTAAAATTATTTGCCTACTAGTATTGATCCAAAATATATTTCTATACGCATCTATCTCTACCTATATCTCCTTAGAGCATAGTGATTTCTCACGTTTCTACCAAGGTTGCTCTGCGATTTTCGTTATGTTCAACTTTAACCAAGTCAAGATCGAGGCCTATAAGGCCTAAAAACTCTGACATCAGAGCCTACACAAACTTACTAACACTTATACGTATATTATAATTAGTTTTAAGACTTAAATTACTAGAATAAGTGGAAGGAACTAGTCAGCAAGATTTGAGATATCCAGTTCGGTAGCTAAGGCAAATAATGAACGTTGAATGTAGTTATGTTTTTACCATTCAAAATCAGTTAGACTATCCAGTTAGACCACGAGATTGTATTCCAAAAATTTTTAAATCCTAAATCTTAATATTTTTAAATTAATTCATTTCATAATCTACACACACACACACTAAGCCACACAACTGCACATCTTATTACTAGTCATTTATAATACACAAGCCGCGCCCCGCGGTTTCACCCGCGGTAAAAAGTATCCTATGTGCTATTCTAGACTATAATCTCTCTGAGCCAAATTTCATCCAGATCTGTTCAGCCGTTCTGGCGTGAAAGAGTAACAAACATCCATCCATCCATCCATCCATTCATCCATTCTTACAAACTTTCGCGTTTATAATATTAGTAGGATATAAATTTTTCTTTATAAATTCAATCTCTAAACAGCTGACTTCTTCCTATCACCTCTATGCGGACGATTTACAAATTTATACCCAAGCCCCTTTAGGGCAACTGCCTGAGGCGATTGAGTCTACTAACGCTGATTTAAGACGGATAAGTGACTGGAGCAGATCATACGGTCTTTCGGTAAATCCTGCCAAAACGAAGACGATTATTATTGGGAGTTCACGTATGATCTCTAAAATCGACTGGTTCAATTTACCTCAAGTGATCTTTTTGATGGAATCCCCATTCCTATTAGTAAAACGGTAAAACATTTTGGAATAATAATAGATAAACAATTTTCTTGGAGCTCACAATTAGCGGAAGTCAGTCGTAAAATCTTTGGTACAGCAGCTTCACTTAGGAGACTGCGGAATTTTCTTCCTATCACTACCAAAACTGCGCTAGTAAAATCTCTGCTCCTCCCGATATTGGACTACGCCGACGCCTGCTACCTGGATTTAACCGAAGAGCAACTTGACAAACTTGAACGTCTTCAAAATTACTGCATTCGTTTCATTTTCGGTTTAAGGAAATATGATCATGTTTCTGAATTCCGCCAAAAGCTCAAATGGTTACCTATCCGACTTCGCCGTAAAACTCACATCCTTTCCTTTCTTTTTAAAATTTTGTTTGTTCCCTCTACTCCACACTATCTTAAGGAGCGCTTTGAATTTGCTCAAGGTCACTCCGGTTCATTGAGAACCTCGCGTGCCCGTAAGTTACAACTCCATACCTGCTCCCACATCAATTTAGCATACAGTAAGGGTTTCACTGTGCAAGCTGTCCGCCTGTGGAATGAGTTGCCTGTTGCCATCGGACAGGCTGAATCATTGCCCATTTTCAAAAATCTTATTTTTAAACATTATCTTTCTCTTTGTTAATTTATTATTTATATTTGTGTACAATTTATATATTAATTTATATATTACTAGCTGCGCCCCGCGGTTTCACCCGCGGTTAAATAGTATCCTATGTGCTATTCTAGACTATAATCTATCTCTGTGCCAAATTTCGTCCAGATCTGTTCAGCCGTTCTGGCGTGAAAGAGTAACAAACATCCATTCTTACAAACTTTCGCGTTTATAATATTAGTAGGATATGTCGAAAGGTATTTGTGTAGATATGATATGTTTTATTTGTTTACTATTATTTATGCTTATTTATGCTATTATATATACTTATATATTATTTAGTATTTATGTATGCCACCGACCGTTTGTCATATTTCGTTCTGTCCTGTCCATCCAAAGGTTGCCTGGAAGAAATCGCTTTAGGCGATAAGGCCGCCCTTGTACTGCCGAATGATATTTTATTTTTAATATTCTCTTTATGTTTGTTTTACTTTGTATTTTTGGTGTGCAATAAAGATGTATTGTATTGTATTGTATTGTAGGATTAAATACTGGCTGTATGTTTAGTTTATACCTTGTTATAGTGTTTGGGCTGTGGATGACATGTAAAGTATAAATAAAATAAAATTAAACTTACTTGACAATGCACGCTTCGACCATAGTGAACGCCTTGAAGCCCAGAATGCTGAAGATGACGACGGACGCGTAGATGGCGGTGAGCGCGTTACACACAGACACTAGCAGCACGTCACGAACGCAGTTGTTGTTCGGAGGGTTGTAGGATCCGAAGGCGATGAGCGAACCGAACGCCAGGCCGAACGAGTAGAAGACCTGGGTGGCTGCGTCCAGCCAGACGGTAGGATCCAGGAGCTTTTCTAGCTGGAAGTTTAAGCATTTGTCAGGAATCATGAAGAGATCAGGGGTCATAGACCAGTGGCCATCGCTTCCAAGCGACTCTGTTTCTAGAATTGCTGACGCTTGAACGCTAGCTGCTGATTGGACGAGTTCCCTTTATGATCACTTGATATTTTTAAAGCTCGTATTTCTTCCAATCAGCAGCTGGCGTTCGAGCGTTAGCGATTCTGGAAACAGAATGGCTTGGAAGGAGTTGCAACTTGGCTAGGGTTTCTCTGGGATCCTGTCATCATGACTAAACGCGTGAAAAGCCTGTAAAAGATGAACTCTTAAGTTCTTGTAATTTCTGTGTGAGATCAGCTTTGATATCTTGTTATTTCTATTACCTATAAATCTTGTCATATCGGCGTACCCAGACTTTTTCTGAAGTAGAGCAGAAGTAATTATACCTACTTTTCTAAAACCTAAATTTTGTACTTCGAGTTAGAGACTAGGGTGGGGCAGATGTCCCTGATTGCCGCAACGTGGGTACGCCCATGCAAAAGACTTGTAATTTCTACTGCACAAGACATTCTTAATCCTTAAAAATTAACATTTAATTATTTTTTTAAACAAACATGTGCAGTAGGAACTGCAAGGGTTACCTTAGGTTTGTACATATGCCAGATGCCATCACCAGACCCTGGGAGCGTGACTCCTCGAACGAAGAAGATGGTGAGCACGACATACGGAAACAGAGATGTGAAGTACACCACCTGTTGTAAAAAAAATCTATCAAACACTAAAGAAACGAACGTAAAATAGAAAAATATACTTAGCCTTCTGTAGCTATGAAGTATCATTTAGAAAATTGGCTATGTTGGTTCACATCAAAATTGCCAGATGCCACTCCGTACCACTTTCATTATCAAGATCTTCTAAAGTATACTTTTTGTGGCGTTACGAATTTTGCAGATTTTTTTTTTTCATGGATTTCATGTATTTATTTTCCACCTGCTGAAAAAAGTTAAGGCACCATTTTGCATTCTGGATCGTTTTACACTTCTTACATTCTGCCTCACAATGCCGTTGCAAATTGCTAGATGGTCATCGGTCGTTGTAAGTTTTAGACTAAAGAAATTGTTTTTGCTCTAAACTTAATGAAATTAAAAAACTAACCCTCCTACTGCTCTGAACCCTTTAATCACAATAAAGAAGACAATGATCCAAGTCAGCAGCAGATAGCAGACGATCCACCAGCGCAGTACGCCTTGCTCATAAATTCTTGAAGATGCATCCAGAAGAAAACCGTGACGGATGTCTTATTCCAGCCTAAGTAGAACTGTTCTGAACCAAACTCTTGGTCGAAACGAAATATAAAAATTACCTTTCCACTGCTCTGAATTCCCTTCATCACAATGAAGAATACAATGATCCAAGCCAGCAGCAGATAGCAGACGATCCACCAGCGCGGTACTCCTGGCTCGTCGATGCTTGGAGACGCGTCCAGCGCCTCCCGGTACCAGTAGTAGACTGTAGCAGATGCCTTGTTGCATTCAGCCTCGGCAGTGCCGTTGTCAGCTGGGCAATGGGCCCAGGGCAGCTGGTCAGCTGTCAGCTAGAAAGACGGGCTCATTTAAACATTATAGTCAGAATCATTAATTATCAAACTACGTGTATTAGGAAATATCTTAAAGAAAGTTACGTTTCAACAGCTTCGTTTATAACGGTCAAAATATATATTTTTAGTGGTAAATTTTGCAATGCTCAATTCTTAAAGAAAAATTAACCTAACTAACCTTGTTAAAATTATTTATGTCTTGGTTTAATAAGTACTTAGGAATATCAAAGATAAGAAAGATAAGATTTTAATAAGCACATATCTGTCTAACTAAATTTTTCACAAAAGTTTCCTTAAGGTGTAATTATGATTTTTTTTAAACCGGCTAGCAATAACGTAAAATTTATGTCATGTTAGGATGACTTTTCTCTACCTCTATATGTACTAACTAAATTATTTTGGATTGGCCGTATAGACATAGAGACCATTACGTCTACTCCCAGTCCTCAGGTCTACTCACCCTGATGCTGTTAAACAGGTAGAAGAAGACCCAGGTGATGATGACGTTGTAGTATAGAGCCACGAACAGTGTGACCACGCAGCTGGAGATACCGATGCCTCCCAGCCAGGGGTGGATGGTGTTCCACACTCCGAGGGAGCCCAGCCGCATCTTCTGCCCTATAGCCATCTCGATCAGGAAGAGAGGGATGCCTTCCAGTATCAGCATGATGAGGAACGGGATCAGGAAAGCTCCTAAGGATAAGTTTTAGAAGTTTTAGGCTCACCTGTTATTATGTTAGATGCATATTTTTTTTTATTTGCAACAAAAAATTACAGTTAGCTCTTAGAAGAACATTAAATTAAATTGTTAATATAAAACAGAGGAAAAATGGTTTTTGTCACAACCCGACCCCTCGACTACTCGGCATTTCAGCACGGTTGATATGAAATATTCGAGTAAAAAACTCATTGTATTACAATTTTTAACTTCGAATATTACCAATATCTCTTAGTTTTAAGAAAACTCAGCGTAGGAGATTGCATTTAAGAGTCGCGAGGTCAGTTCGAGAGGAACTATATAATATCAATTAATTTGTATATAACTCGGCTCCTATCTTACTTTTACTTATAATTTACAAAGGTATAACGTACTGGTTTTGGGTGTAGAAATTACTTAAGGGTGTTATTCAATCCGTTAATGTGAACCACTGTTACTGTTACGGTGTGATATTGTCATCAATGGAAGAATATCCAGGAAAATCCTGCAGTATCACACGTTCTTCTTCTTCTTCCAACACGACGCCGACCTCGTAAACAACGTCAACTAAATTTGCAAAATACTAGAAAGAAACAAAAAACAATTCTGCATACAAAATTGATCACGCAACAAGTGATTTTGGATTGAGACTCGATTAGTTTTCTTTCGAAATTTGCAAAGTTATGTTAAACGCCGGGGTTGACGTTGTTTACGAGGTTGGCGTCGGTCGTGTTAAAAGAAGAACTCGTGATACTGCAGGGTTTTCCTGGATAGAATATTCAGGAAAATCCTGCATCCGTGTGAAATTCAATCAATTGAAGATCTTATTGAGAATGTGAATAGCACACAAAAAGAGACCCTAAGTAATAACGATGAAGATGAGTCAACTCCGATTTGGTCCGAAACGCCCAGGCATTATCAGCTTAAGACCCTGAGTAGCTTTATTGAATAAAAGCGAAGACGCACTGCAAAGTTTTTAATTAAGTTGAAAATCTTGTGATTGCTAATGCATCAAAATCTTTTTCAAATCAAAATATTAAAGTAATTAGCAGTAATTACTTTCAATAACGTAATAATAATTACACTATGTATTTATTATTACTTATAAATGTAAAATCTAATACTTACATACACAAAATTAAAACATAATAGGTACACGTTTTAATAATAGTATGTTTTATTTTCCTTATCCCGCAAATTTCGCTTTCTAGCTTTTTGGTTGGGTCCCTCTGAAATCGTCTGAAACGCTAATATACCGGTTCGATTATATACTCGTATTACGGATAATGTTTGCCTGTAAAATAATAGGAACTCAGAATACAGGAGTTCTCTCTCTTTATACTGGGAGCCTATAATTATAATGTACGTATATATCTACGCTACGTATTTCGAATTACGTACGAATAGTCACAATCATAATACAGACTCGTTACACGTTAGGGCATGCAAAACGGTTTATTTATAAGCCCGAAGGCTTCCACGGCTACAGCACCATTTTCAACTATTTATATAAGATCGCT
Source organism: Peribatodes rhomboidaria (assembly GCA_911728515.1). Lineage (NCBI taxonomy): Eukaryota > Metazoa > Arthropoda > Insecta > Lepidoptera > Geometridae > Peribatodes > Peribatodes rhomboidaria. Next base: position 9,804,358 of record OU452189.1, read on the forward strand.
GTCTCTATTGCCCAAGCTATAAAGTCTATTTTCGGATGATCGTCTGACCGGTATTGATTTTTGGCCGCCGTGCTGCGGGCGGCGGCGGCGTAGCTACCGTAGACGTGCTACGACGCTACGAGCTAACCTCTGATCTTCAAATATAATGTGACCCGCAAATGAAAATGAAATGTTATGACGTTTTTTCAACAAAAAATTTAAATAATTAAATTACCTATCAACATTTTTTTACATGTAAAAATATTTACAATCTTTATTTCAGATTCATGATCCATAAGTTAAAAAAAAATACGAAAAAGCCATTTTACACAGTTAAATAAAAGACGAAAATTTAATTCGAAATAGAAATAAAATTCTGAATTTGACATGTAATAAGTTGGAGTTTTCTAATTGAACACAAAATTAATTGAGTAAATAGTGAACAGAAGTGTACGAGTATACGATGCTTCTGTAACATTTAATAGGTTAACAAAATTCAGGAAATTGGAAAATCGATTTGCTTTTAACTTTATTACATTTTCAAAGCAATTCATGAGAGATCAAGGTGCAATTTTGCATACTACGGCTACATTAACAGCCTTATAATAATTCGGGCTATCGCGACAAGAGTAGCGGCATGGTTAGTTCATTACTCGGCGATGTATCGGGACGTCAACTTTGCAGAAAGGTGACAACTTGACCGCTAATGTACACAAGAACGTCAAGAACATCGCCGATAACCGATAACGATGATTTTAGCGTCACAACGCGACACGAATTATCGCGCGCAAAGCATTATTGTTCATGATTTATTTATTTATCATAATACATTTTACGGTTAGTAATAGGAGTAAACTATAATATAAAAAAAAAACACTATTCTATTTCATAATGCTCCGGCTACTCTTACGGGAAACGTCAATGCCCATCGTAGCGTGAATTACTCAGATAATTAATTCGTTCGAATTAGTGCCATAAATCGAGTGGGCACTCTTGACCGGTCTACGCCAATGCCTATTAACGTCAAATGGCAATGTTAATGCCGTCACGACAATCAACGTCCATAATTATTGGCGTTTCCCGTTAATGTGGCCGGGGCATAAGAAAAGCCTTACCTCCGCCATTCTGCTGGCACAAATAAGGGAAACGCCAGATGTTCCCCAGCCCCACGGAGTAGCCGATGATGGAGAGGAAGAACTGCAGCTTCCCGGACCAGGCCGCGCGGTCCTCCGGCGGCTCGCGCTGCAGTGACCCGCGTGACCCCTGCGACAAGACGCGACCATCGAACTGGTGCAACATTTTTTTAATTTTTATTTTTTATGTAGAATAGGTCGGCGTTTGACCACCAACTCGCCTGAGGTTAAGCGACGTTGTGGTCGAAGATGGAGCACGACGACCTATAAGGTACTTATTCACTCTAGCCTTGAAGTTTTGTAGAGTGAAGAAGTACAAAGACGGCAGTTGAGTGAGGCGCTACAAGTGCGCTACTTGACTGCAAAGACAACTTGCTTGACAACATGAACTGGTGATCTTGATGGTCGCGTCCCGAAGCAGGGGTCTCGCGCTTTGAGTTGTTATATGTCGTCTGTATCATATCGTCTTCCCCTGGCCAGGGTCGGTTATGAGTAAGGATGTGACTCTCAAATACTTATTTGAGCTGGTTGGGTTTACTTCAACCCAACCAGCTCGAAAATGAGTTAGAGTTACTATCCCTTTGAGTAGTTAGCAACCCGCGCGACCCCTGCGTCATGACGCAACATTAAAACTCACACCCCTTTGAGTAGCTAGAGACCCGCGAGACCCCTACGTCATGACGCAACATTAAAACTCACACCCCTTTGAGTAGCTAGAGACCCGCGAGACCCCTTCGTCATGACGCAACATTAAAACTCACACCCCTTTGAGTAGCTAGAGACCCGCGAGACCCCTACGTCATGACGCAACATTAAAACTCACACCCCTTTGAGTAGCTAGAGACCCGCGAGACCCCTACGTCATGACGCAACATTAAAACTCACACCCCTTTGAGTAGCTAGAGACCCGCGAGACCCCTACGTCATGACGCAACATTAAAACTCACACCCCTTTGAGTAGCTAGAGACCCGCGAGACCCCTACGTCATGACGCAACATTAAAACTCACACCCCTTTGAGTAATTAACGACATGCGAGACCCCTGCGTCATGACGCGACCATTAAACTCACAGTACCTTTTGTATACTAGATATTTCTTTGTATACGAGATATTCTAGGATATCATTATACTCATTATTATAACCAACTTTTATTAACAATGAATTAAAAAATTAGCGAAAAAAAACAGCTGCCCCATACAAAACCTTCATACAGCCTCAATGAAATGTGTGGAACAGTTAATTTTATCTCTACGATTTCAGTGTTGGTCCTACCTATGATAAAAGTTGAATAAGAATAAAAAGAATAAGTTTATTTTTAAAAGTTGGTTATTTATTCATGAGATACAATGATATCCATAAATAAATCTATGAAGCGATGGCAGCCTAGTTGGGAGAAGGCCTGCCTCTCAAGCCAGAGGGAGCGGGTTCGAACCCAGCCGACGGCACAAACCAATTTGTTCATTGTGTGAATATATGTGCGTATTGTGTGTCATCTGCTACATGACTGGAGCCCGGTGTGTGGCGACAGGCTCGCCCCCTGTCACATTTGGGACTGAACATCGTCCGGCGAAGTTTGGGTTTGTATTACACCTCTGCCAGTCCCCTCGGGGGAAAGGCGTGACGTTATGTTATGTACAATGATATCGTAGAGTAAAAAAGTACCGAAATTATTTAGGCAAGTAGGTATATAATAATATTAAATCGTTTCAAGAGTTTATTAAGCGTTTCAAATCAACTTTTCTCGTAAAAACTACAGAGGTGTGGAACTCGTTGCCTGCGTCTGTCTTCCCCATTAAGTACAATTCTCTTCTGCAATACTCTCAATCCGGGGGTGCTTATGAGTAAAGTGAATAGGTATCTCCTAGGCAATCGTGTTACACCTTCGATCACGTCGTCGCTTCCCACCAGGCGAGTCAGTGGTCAAACGTCGTCTCTTACGTTGTAAAAAAAACGTTCAAGTTAAAGTTAAAAAAATAACGATAAAGGCGCGCACCGGGGTAAATATAATATTCCTAAATTTTGAGATAGATAGGCAGAAAAATAACATGGTATTTTTTCAATACTTTTTCAGTGAAATATAACCTATTAACGATACTGCTTGCGTGATAATTTGGGCGCTCCAAAAAAAATAGCCTGTACAATCTGTACATGCATATTTACACTAGAACGACATCGCGATCGGAGGGGCTCTACAAATTTTATTTGCGCTAGCGCCTTTTAATCATATTTTCTGTGAGTCAGGAAATGAGATGAAACTGAAAGGAGTTGAAACAGAAAACACAACTAAGTTTCTCAGACCAAGGACGAATATGACTTACGATAATACGTATCGAATTTGAAACAAATTTCAGTTTTGAAATTCAACATTTGTATTATATTGCGTTCGACACGTATTTCGGTAAGTTCATTTTTCGCCTACATTATCTATTTACATGGACACATGGTTGTGTGTATCGCTAGACAGCAAAGTAATATTCGGCGTCTCGTGCCTTTGAAACCCTCGCTTCATTTAGGATTCTTTATTAATATTTTGTTATTTCAAAAACTACATGGTAAAGATAAAATCTATCAGATATAAACATTTTTTGGAACAATAAAAGAATTTTGCCTGAACTAGGTAGTCCTGTTTGTCAGGCAAAAACTTAACTTAAAGTAATCATTGCATACTCACATATTCTAATTCAATAAAATTCTAATGAACCACTTTTCTCGTGAGTCAAGTCTATAGTTCTTCGCTTGCTCAGGTTTCAATTACTCTCGTCAAAGAGCAACTTTGCAGCCTTGCATAACAAAAACTATTTCCTCGCCTCACTCAGCACAACTTTGGTGGAGAGGGCGAAAAGTAATGAGTTCTATTACGAGAGAAGCTATCACAAGGAACGGTCATGTTACATTTCGTTATGAGTTTAAGCTAAAGCTTGCTGAAGCGCTGAAACAATAGTTGGTCGTCTAACCGTACAGTACAAACACGCAACGCTAGAAAGCTATAACAAATGACGCAACATGGCGACCACTAAATATTTAAGTAGGTATGGCAACCGCTAAATATTTTGTTTGAATTAAATTTTAAAACGATTTTCTAGGTACTGAACGATGGAATTTGTTCCTTTGGCGTATTACTAGAATTATTAGTGTAATATCACAGTACACACTCTAGCATCATTGCTATCCAGTCGGCCTATACGAGATTGCTTGCTTGCTTTTATTGCGTTCATAGTTTTTTCGTTTATAAACTAACACGACTAGGGCGCTCGAGAGCTAGTGAAGCGACTGAGTGAAGTGCAGTCGGTTGGCCATACTTGAACGGAAAAGAGTACTCATTGGCGAAAAGAGGCACATAACACGTGTACACGTACAGAAAAGCAAGAAATGTGTGGTAATGTTGCGAAAGAGGAATGTTGGCGAAGTGGGTGATGCGGGGTAGGATTTTCTATAACACGCTTCGCTTTCTCTCATCACTCATCTTCTTGCCACATCTTGGGTGGAAAAGCATGCTTTTCATCTCAGTTACCTGCAGTACAATGGTGACCCCATGCGGCCGGTCGCCGCCTTCAGCACGCGTCGTGAGCGGCGCCAGCTCATGTCCATTCCGCGCTCCTATTGGCTCAGCTTTAGCCGCCATCTTTGTTTCTTCCAAAAAGGATTTGCTCTACTTCCGAATAACCTTTTTTCAGTTTTGCGTTAAAGGTTACAATACTTTATTGTCGTTTCAATTTAACGATATTCTTTAAATGATAAATGTTACCTAGGAATATGTTCATAATACGAATTGGTGTATTTCGTAGTCGTATGTGAAGTATCGGATAGCGTCTTTTTTTACAAATTCTACTACTTTGAAGTAGGTCGTAGTTCTCTGGAGTAATTTTTGGCGAAGTTTTAGTGAATCCCGAAAGACGTGTGTTGCCGGCCTGTGCATAAGTACCTAAGGCTAGGTGAATACCTAATGATATTATACTGACATGGTATTACGTGTTATATTTTTAACTATGCGTTAATGTAAATAGTATCATTTTATCCATGATGAGACGGGTTGATGATTCCTGAAACAAAACAAAATTTTGATTAGGTATCTATCTAACTAAATTATTGTTTTATTGAAGTTTTTATTGAATTTTAAAAGTGCACTAAAGTTCACAAAATACAAATAATAGATAGAGCAGAAAAAGCGATGATAGCCTAGCCGGAGAAGGCCCGCCTCTCAAGCCAGAGGGAGCGGGTTCGGACCCAGCCGAAGTCACGCACCAATTTGTTCATTGTGTGAACATTTGTGCGTACTATATGTCATCTGCTATACATGACTGGAGCCTGGTGTATGGTGACAGGCTCGCCCCTTGTTACATTTGGGATTAAATATCATCCGGCGTAGTGTAGGTGTTGTAAACCTCTGCCAGCCCCCTTGGGGGAAAAGCGTGACGATGTAATCCAATACTTAAAATCAAATAACTACAAAATCAATGTCATTTTAAATTAATAAAATAAAATCAATGAATTCAATAAAAATCAGTCCATTCAATAAAATCAATAAAAATGATAAAACAAAACACACAAAACAAAATGATAACCTCAGCGCAGTCCAAATTTATGTTTGGATCCGGAGTGCCCAACATGCAGTCTAATCCAGTGCTGCTTTATTGGGCAGCCCAGATCCATCCTCGAGGCAAACAGCTGGAGGTAGCTGTTGGCGCTGCCCTGTATGCGACGCTGCAGGGACTTCAATCGTTTGAGGACCAGCTGCATAGCATCGATCTTTCACAGTGACCCTCAAAAAAGAAGTTTAACGGCGAGAACTCGCAGCTCCGATCAAATTCAGCGACTGCCAATTGCCATCGCCAGCACGGCTGATTAAACAATTATGTACCGCACTAATTTTCAAAATGTTCACACAGCAGTGCTTTCTTTGGTTATAAGTTTTCAAGATTTTCTTGGTCAAGAGTAAATCGATTCATTTTGTCCCACAGGAATATAATAGCGTTAACATAATTTATGATTTTTAAAAACCCTGTTTAGTTAGTCCTTATTTAACTTTTTTTTTTCCAAAAAAGTAGATGATTGTTTGTGTTTATAAGAAGAAGTTATGCTGCGTTTATTGCTATTTTTTTTTGAGGACACGTTTGATAATATGTATTCCTAAGAAATGTATATGTTTTTTAACTTTTTTGTTTATTTTAAAGATATGGGCTTTCCAATTTAGATTTGTATCAATAGTAACACCTAGGAAATTTGCTTCAATGACTATTTTGACATTAATGCCTCTATTTATTACATTTCGCTGTAACGGTTTTCGTTTGTGATTTTTAAACTCAATTAGTTAATTGAGTTAGTTTTATTAATATTAACTTTAAGGTTTAAGTTTTCTAGCCAACTCATGACTTTCTCTATTGTATTAGCTATTTATCTTTCAAATACGTCAAGAGTTAGGTTTTCTTCAGGCATACATCATATACATCCGTCATGTTTGCAGATGGCTCTACCATTTATAAATGGTAGAGCCATCATATAAATCCGTCATGTTTGGCTCTACCATTTATTAATGGTAGAGCCATCTGCAAACATGTATATTTAGTAATAAGTGGTAATTCGTTTATATAAATTAAAAACAATAATGGACCCAAAATACTGCCTTGGGGTACGTCAACTTTTTTATTTTAAAATTCAGAATTAACTTTTTCAATTGTTTTAGACTTTTTATTGTACGTTTCCATCAATGTCGCTTGAGTTCTGTTATGTAAATATGATGCTAGTAGCTTAAGCGCTATCCAACATGTTACAATTCTGCTAATAATAAAGGATCCACAACACAGTCGAATGCCTTTGACATATCTAATAACAAAGCAATACCCGTTTTTTATTATTAATTTGTTCCCATACTTGATTTAACATTTTGAAGATGGCTTTAGATGTGTTTTTACCTTTTCGAAAGCCAAACTGGTCGTTGCTTAGAATGTTATTAGAGTTTAAAAAAGAAATGAGTCTGTTAGCTATGATTTTTTCGAAGATTTTAGAGAAACTGGGAAGGATTGCGATAGGTCTGTAGTTTAGTAAATCTGTTTTACTACCCTGCTTGTATAGAGGTTTAATAATTGCCTTTTTAAGATCGTTTGGAAAACATCCAGTAGAAAGAGTTAAATTTATATTATGTACTGTTGGGTCAGCTTTATAATATAATAATATTATAAACGCGATAGTTTGTAAAAATGGATGGATGGATGTTGTTACTCTTTCACGCCAGAACGGCCGAACAGATCTGGATGAAATTTGACACAGAGATAGATTATAGTCTAGAATAGCACATAGGATACTTTTCAACCACGGGTAAAACCGCGGGGAGCAGCTAGTAAATCCATAAACATACCCACATTCATTCAAACGCCAATTTGTCCCGGTACAGACTACCTCACCTCGTACTATTAGTTATTCTGTGTCTACACATGGCTCGATCAATAAATAATTTTACTCCCTAATTACGAAGGGGTCTAGCAAGGGGACGGGTACAAAAGGGGTAGGGAACAAATCACAGTGTAATAAGATACAGCGCAGACCTACGGCTAGTGGAGGACGGCCCGCCGCCAGCTGACGGTGTACGCGTTTGTGAGAAAATACACAGAGATTAAAAGCATTAAAAATATACCTTAATGCTTTTAGTGCTTCGAATTAGGACTTATTTTATATAAGAACTAGCTGCGCCCCGCGGTTAAAAAGTATCCTATGTGCTATTCTAGACTATAATCTATCTCTGTGCCAAATTTCATTTAGATCTGTTCAGCCGTTCTGCCCTGAAAGAATAACAAACATCCATCCATCTATACATACAAACTTTCGCGTTTATAATATTAGTAGGATTAGAATAACAAACAAATAATTAAATAAATTTATAAAAATTTAAAAAAAAACCCCTACACCGATTTTCATCAAATTCAATCATCAGATTTCAATCAAACATAGCTAAGAACACTTTCGATTAATTCACCTTTCAAGTAAAAAAAACATAATCCAAATCAGTTCATCCGTTCAGTAGCTACAATACCACAGACAGACACGTCAAACTTATAACACCCCGTCGTTTTCGCGTCCGGGGTTCAAAATAACAGGGCTCACTGAGGGAAAATTCAAATCACATGTAAAAACTACATTAATGAAAAGAGGATATTATAAGGTTAAGAATTATTTAGAAGATAAAGATGCCTGGAGTCTTCCACTTCCGCCAAGTAGCCACTAGTATTTATAGATATTACCTAGTTGTAAGCCAAAATTTGTGAGATTGTAATTTATTTATTTGAAAAATAATGCCCCTCTATTCTTGTCTGTTCTTCTGAGTAGAGGCTATTTATACGAAGAAGGCTGTCGAGTCTATTAAAATAACTTTGACGTTAATAAGTGTATCTTTGATACCTAAATTGAATAAAAACATTTTGTCTTTTTTTTTGAAAATATTTAAATCCCGTCCCCTTCAACCCGCCGGTGTGCGCCGACTCTAAAATTCTTACTTTATGGGGAGAATGGTGAATATAATGGCGACCCCTCCCCTGCTGTCCTTGACATGGTTCCGTTAAACCATTCAGCAATCTGAATGTTGGGCCGGTTACTGGTTTTTTGGGGTTCCGCTTTTTACGTCGAAAAAGAAAAGAGAGCGGCCAACGGCGCGGCGTAGCACTAAAATTAACTACATATGTTTAAGATAAGTAATACTAGTTATTCGCTTCAAACTGTAAACTCGCGACCTTTAAAATATAACTAGCGAATATATAGCCTTGACTCAGCACGGTATCTATAAACCTTTATTGTATCCTATAAACCTTGCTGTGAAAAATTATCTGATGCTGAAAATCGCATTAAACCACCGGACCAAGCCATGCCGTGAAATGACCTGGGGGGCTATTCCTGCGCGTGAGATGAGATGAGATTTTATCTTCGTCACTCTCACGCCTATGACGTTTCAAACAAGAGCAACAAGGACGAAAAAAGGTGAGATGAAAATCTCAAATCTCCGAATAGGGCCCCTAGTCGTGTTTCGGGATGTAGTCCGGTGTAACCGTTCCGAAGACGGGTCTGAGCAGTAGCGCACTTGTAGCGCCTCACTCAACTGCCGTCTTTGTACTTTTTAACTCTACAAAACTTCAAGGCTAGAGTGAATAAGTATCTTATAGGTCGTCGTGCTCCATCTTAGACCACAACGTCGCTTAACATCGGGCGAGTTGGTGGTCAAACGCCGACCTATTCTACATAAAAAAAAAATAATAATAATAATCTTTGCGGGGTTCAGGAGGATTCAGCGGATCCTTAAACTTTATTATTATTACATATACAGTCTGTAGGTACATAAAGAGGAATAGACGCGTAAAGCGACTTTGTTTTATCTTCTATGGTGAAGAAGAAGAATAAGAGTAGAGTTTGAAAATTTGCCTGCAAAATTGCATGAAGATTGCATCAACAGTACTCAGGTTATCATCAGACAAATGTATGAACATAAGTACATATTAACGCAGATTTTTTCCGTACACTTTGAGCCCTCACTCCGCTCTTTCAAAAATAACCCCAAACATGGTTAAGCTAGGGTGTAACAGCGACAACACGACGCCCAACCAGCCAGGCAAGCGAAACGAGCCAGGTGCCCTATTTCTTACGCTTGAGATACTTTCTAGTCAATGTCTCTTTAAAATAGTCTTTAAAAAAGTCTCTTTAAATAAATGAATAATTATTTATTCATAAACATTATATTAAATGTTTTTTGGTTATTTATTTAGATCATATCGTAATACAACACCCACACTTCGCCGGACGATATTCCATCTCATGTAGCAGATGACATACAATACGCACATATGTTCAAACAATGAACAAATTTGTGCGTGCAGTCGTCGGCTGGGTTCGAACCCGCTCCGTCTAGCTTGAGGCCTTATCCAATTGGGCTGTCATCGCTTATTTAAATTCTTATTTTAATTTAGTTTTATGTACACCACCTACCCTTTTCGTATTTCTTTAAGTTCCTGTCCGTCCAAAGGCTACCTGGAAGAAATCGCTTTAGGCGATAAGGTAGTTTTTAAGATATTCATGTAGTCTTTTGGTGTACAATAAAGTTGTATTGTATTGTCTCCCTAATTTGAAAAGTCGTAGGTGTGAGAGTGACCAAGATAACACCTCACGCGTCGAATCTCCCTCTGGCCGGGTGAGTGATGCGAGCGTGTTGCAACGGCTCGTTTGCAAAAGTATGAGCGAGTCAAACCATAGAGTTGCGCACCTTCCAATTAAAGACGACTCTCCGTTTTGCTTTCCTATTTCAACGCGCTCACTAACCCTCGTGTACAAGTACCTGTTCATGTCAAAGTCAAAGTCAAAATGTTTTTATTTAATTTAGCTATTATCAAAGATACACTTATAAAAGTCAAAGTTTTTTTTTAATTGACTCTACCGCCTTATTCGGTTATAGAGCCTCTACTCAGAAGAACAGGCAAGAAACTGACGAGCATTATTTTTTTAAACAATAAATAAATTACAGTCTCACAAATTTTGGCTAACAACTAGGTAATATCTATAAATGCTAGTGGCTACTTGGCGGAAGTGGAAGGCTTCAGACATCTTTGTCTTCTAAATAATTCTTAACCCTAGAACACCCTCTTTGCATTAATGTAGTTTTTACGTGTGATTTGAATATTCCCTCAGTGAACCCTGTAATATTTTTCGGGATTTTATGATGGATAGAAGTATGACAGTTGTGAATGTCACCACTCACGGTCACCATCCTCAGATTGACAATTCGTCCGCGTCAAACGGGATCTCAAACTTCAAACCTTAAAAATGTTTGCGGAACCCTAATAAATAAATAGAGCCACGTGATTAGGGCACGTGACGGGTATTCGTCAGAGAACCTCGATGTGAGCACTGACCTTCCGCATGGGCACAGCGCATCCCTGCAACCCCGCGCGCGCATAATCGATACCTTTACCAACCTACCTACCAGCTACCTATCTACCTACCTACCTACACACCACACAGCACTCCATTCATAATCCTGGTTTTCCATACCCATCCTCTGCCTAGTCAATTATAAATTAAGTACTTAGACAGTTTTACATAAGAGATAAGTCTATGTAAGTGTACATAATAATTGTGTTATGTAAAATATTGTTGTGGATGTTCATGTTCGTTGCTACATTCAATTGAACAGTAACGGAAAGATTTCGAAAATAGTCAGTAAATATTAATTGAGTAAATCCATTAGTTGGTAAATGAAACAAGATTTTTTCAAACATTTTTCAACAATTTTTTTTATCGAATTACGTTCGTTATTTTTAAGCAAGTCTTTAAAAAACAGTTAAGTAAGAGTCTCTGTAAAAGCAAGGATGCAAAAATTCTGAATAAAAACGTTCGCAAATTGCATTTTTCTAATCTAATTAATTGATTTTGTGTGTGTAGAGCATAATATTTTAAACCGCCGCCGACATCGAACACATTTTTAAAAAGATTTAAAATTAATTAATACTTACGTCACGTGCTCAATGTTGACGCACTGCACAACCACTTTTTGCAGAACGATCGAAAAAAATATGGTTGTAACTGGCCAAAAACAAACGCTTTTGAAAAATATTCCAATTTCGGTTTGATTTTGGAACAGGGTTCGTACGAACGGACATCAGCGACGGGCGTGTTGTGCTGACTGCCGTGTTCACATGAGGCTAGAGATGTGGCTCTACCACTTATCGATATTTATTATTTTAATGACGATGTTTTCTTCTTTGCGTCTAGTATTGTAGAAATCTAGACCGTAAATAAAAACATTTATTAAAGATAATAAACCTTCTCACGAAAGATATTTTAACCTCAGGCGATAACCTAACGTTTAACTTTTCGTTATTAAATAACTAATGATTTATTTTTAAGATTCTTAGATGACAATTCAATTTATTTTTTTAAATTAGGGAATTATTTATAAGAATATTAGAAGAAGGAATAGATGACGATAATATAGAGCCAGAATTTAATTTATATTTATGACTTAAAGCTTAGATTTATAATAGCGTAGTTAACAGTAAGAAAAATATTGTCAGATTTTTATTTTTCGTTCTAGTTTGAGCTCCAAAAATAATTTAAATATATTATTCAAACTTATGTACAAAATTATGTGCAAACTGCAGCAATTTTATCCACTTATAAATATAATTACTATTGCTACTGCTTATACCATAATCTGCCTACTACTGAAATCATCAACCGCGTACCTACCAAACAGACGTCTCAAATACCTAGAGAAAAAGGGTTTGCCTGTACAATACAGCACAACATTCTTTGCTAATACAATCATACTAAAAAAACTGGCATCGACAAACGCTTTTGTAATTATCGATCACTTTTTATTAGCAGCCAACCGATACAATTACTTTACACCTGTAAGACTGGAACAAAAAATCAAGTGCTGCTCACTCACACAAAAGTCCAACACTTTTACACATACATATTTGTACTCTATAGACTGTCACAACTCTCGCACATATAAATCTTCTACCTCTTATAATTATGAATAACAACTTATTAGTATTGGACGAAATTGATAAAACAGAACTAGTTCATAGTTATTACACGATCGTACCAGAAACGTGCGAATCATACCTAGGACTTGATCTAAACAAAGAACAGTTCCTCATAGTTACACAAAATATACGTAGTATACGCAGTAAAAATCTCGACAAATTTACTGTATTTCTATCGCGACTTAGGTTTTTACCTCACATAATCATTCTTACCGAATGCTGGCTAGACGAATCGTTTACTGGTATACACTTGGACAACTACTGCTGCTCGTACACGAAAAGAAACCTAAATCAAAATGACGGCGTTGTAGTCATGTCTAAAGTTGGTCTTCATGTCAACGTAACGGAACCACTCCTTCAAGAAGCTACAGGTCTTTTAATCAACATAGCTGATAGGTTTTCGATCCTGGCAATTTACAGATCTCCATCTTTCGATAGTATAACTAATTTCCTAATTTCATTGGAAAAGATACTAGAAGAAATGAAAGGACACACATCTGTGATTACAGGAGACATGAATATTGACATAATGCCAAATCAAAAATACAAATCCAAAGAAAAAAAAGCAGAACAGTACTTAGGATATTTGGCATGTCAAGGTTTCTTACCAGGCCACCAGTACCCGACACGTGAAACAGCTTGCCTAGACCACGTCCTAATTAAAAGCCCCCAACATCCCTCAGTAATAGTGTGCACGAGCGACGTGTCAGATCACGATGCTGTACTTGTTGCAATTCCGTGTAAGCCTGCTGATATGAACACAAACAGAACAGTTGTAGATATAAACTACAGAAACGTAACTCTTGAGCTCGAAAAAATAGACTGGTCTAAATTTTACTCCCACACAAATCCAAATGAAGCAGCTGGTGACCTAGTGGACATACTAAATCGAACCCTGGTATCACATAAAACCACCAAATTAGTTCCAAATTCAAAACACATACGTAAGGCGTGGATAACACCCGGACTAATAAAATGCATGCGTAAAAGAGACAATCTACACTACAAAACAAAAAAGAGACCAAACGACATAGAACTTACAGATAAATACAAAAAATACAGAAACTATTGCAACAATATACTACAAAATCTAAAGAAGGAATACGACTGTAACAGAATCCAATCTAATATAGGCAATAGCAAAGAACTCTGGAGCTCGATCAAAGACGTCTGCAATATCAGATCCACAGTCACAAAAAGTACCGATCTACTTAAAATAGCCCCCACACCAACTCAAGCCCTGAATAGTGTGAACCACTACTTTGCCACAGTAGGTGAAACACTAGCAACAGAGATCCTTCATCGAACTCATTATACTGAACAGGAATTAGCTCATTCTACTTTAATTGCTAATTCTCCCGCAAACTCCCTGTTTCTGGCTCCTACAGACCCTACTCAAATTCGAAAAATTGTCACTGCTCTGAAATTAAAATCTGCTCCTGGCGGAGATAACATTTCAAACCGTCTACTGAAGTCCGCCAGTCATGTTCTAGCAGCTCCAATTGCGTTCTTGTGCAACCTAAGTCTCAACTCCGGCATCTTTCCAGACCTTTTCAAAGAAGCCAACGTTTGTCCTATTCACAAAGCGGGTGACACAATCCAACCATCCAATTACCGCCCAATATCACTTTTGCCATCTATCTCCAAGATCCTCGAAAGAGTGGCAAACAGAAGCTTGATGAGCTTCCTAGAAAGAGAGGGCATTCTTTCACCAAATCAATTTGGCTTTCGCACGGGCAGGTCAACAGAGGACGCCGTAACGTCCCTAATCGATTTTGTTGCTGACAAACTTGACACGGGACAGAAATGCATCGGCGTCTTCCTTGACCTTGCCAAAGCCTTCGACACTGTCTCGAGACCTATACTTCTGAAGAAACTAGAACAGCTTGGAGTGCGCGGTGTTGCTCTTGAATGGTTCCGTTCTTATCTATATAATCGCAGGCAACGGGTTAAAGTAAATGAGCAACACAGTGACTTTGAGGAGGTATGCTTCGGAGTCCCACAGGGCAGCGTGCTTGGTCCAACCCTCTTCTTAGCATACATTAATGACCTCTGCCAACTCAAGGTCCCACACGCCAATCTGTTTGCCTTCGCTGACGACACGGCCATTATCTTCCACGAGAAAACCTGGGATGCAGTAACAAGAGCAGCCAATGAAGGTCTTCGAAGTGTAGCAAACTGGCTTCAACAAAATCTCCTGACACTCAATGCCACCAAAACCAAAACAGTGTTTTTCCGCCCATCAAGTAGATCTGCACCCAGACATTCCCTAGGTATTAAAATACATACATGCAGCTCACAAACCAATGATCAAGCTACATGTGATTGCCCAGCACTGGGGCAGGTCACAGATATTAGGTATTTGGGCATCCAAATTGATGAGTTGCTAAACTGGACCAAGCAAATCGAAACCATCAGTAGCAGGCTCAGAAAACTACTTTTTATTTTCAAAAAACTGAGAGCGGTGGCAGACTCCAAGACAATTGCAATGGTTTACTCTGCTTTATGTAAACCTATTCTGAACTATTGCATAACTTCTTGGGGCGCTGCCTGTGGTACAAAATTAATGAGAGCGGAACGTGCCCAGCGACTAGTCTTAAAAGTCGCACACAAAAAGCCCTACCGACACCCAACGGACGACCTTTATAAAGATACGAAAGAACTCAGGGTCCGGCAGCTCTTTATTAAGTGGTGTGCCCTCAGATTCCACAAAACAGCTCATCATACATTCAACTGCCCCCGCCCAAACACAAGGTCCTCGAGGACACTCACGTGGAAACTCCCCAGCAGAAAAACCAGGCTAGGACAGAGATGTTTCGGCTACCTGGGACCGTTAATTTACAAAAAACTAAATAACACTCTTAATATAGTACACTGTAAAAGAAGTGAAAGCAAAAAGAAAATTAAAGAATTTCTACTTACATTGGACTACCACGGCACCGAATCTCTTATTAAACCCGCGAGGTAAGAACAAGGCAAACAATACCAATAAAAACAACATTCCACTAAAATACACCCAGAAAACCTACAAATACAATTAACACTTAAAATATATTATACGAGACAACACATACCTATTCATTACCCTTGTCACATAAAAAGGACACAGCATGCACGTGCATCCTCACATACATAGATACCCAAGAAGTGAACTAGCTCCCGCAAACTCAGGGTATCCTACTGTGGGAGCTAGGGCATCCAACAATGTTATTTTATTTTGATGCTTAATTTTAATTTTTAATGTCTAATTTAAGTACTTTATGTTTAATTTTTAATATACTTTTATTGTGAAATTTTATTATTAATACATAAATATATTTTTATTGTCTTTGCATGCATAAAACTAAAATTAGATAACAATAACATTTGCTGTAATATTTTTAATTCAAATAAATAAATTTTATTATTATTATTATTATTTTTTTTACAAAATAGATTTGTAAAATTACTGCCATTAATCACGTGACATCGAACGCGGATCAGACGTGACGTGAGATGCTTGAAGTCATGCATAATGATATGCAACTTCACTGCGGAGTATTGGTTTGGTTGGTGTACTTGTAATGCACGCCGCCGCGACGTCATTCGAGAAACCATAGCAGTTCAACGCGTTTTTGAGAGGTTTTCACTGAAATATTAATATTTTGGGTAATTAACCGTCATAAACCAGTTTCTCAAAAATTGTCAACTACCCTATTCAGATTTTATTATTATGATCGTTTATTTATTTACAATAGTTAATCCTTCTTTTTTTTTAAAACAAAAACCAGTAGGTGCTTCACTAAAGCCACTAAAGTAGGTCACTTTAGTTTAAGAAAAGGCAAATTGTAATTAGAGCAATAAAAATAATGTGGCGCAGGCAAAATGTATAACTCGTCCGTAAATGTATAGTCGGTATATTGTAAAATGTCGAAGTAAGTAGGTTATTAGGTTTTTTACATGGCTCCATTAAAGAGAAATAATGAACCTACTTAGAATACACACACATAGACACCTATAGAGAATTACAAGTAAAAAGATATGTTTGGGAAGTTTGAGAAGAGAAATAAATGAAAATAGCCAATCACTATGGGTGTAGTAAGTCGAAATTGACATTATTTCACAAAAGTAAAGCAATAAAAAAAATACTCACATAATATAACTAAAGGACACCCTGAAAATCCTACTCTTAACTTCCTTATCCTTCCTAAATCCCAATCCTGACTAATAATATTTAACGATTTGGTACCTGTTAATTTTTGTAAAGTAAAAATAATAATAATAAAATAAAAGGGAATGTGAGGTTGCTTGTTTGTAAGGCTTTCACACCACTCAACCCATCATTATATAATTTTGGATGCGCGTTGTCAGGGGTATAGAAAAGGTCACAGGTATTAGGGTAAGTATCTTTCATCCTAAAAAAAGTAGCGGTCCCTGTGTGATCGCGGATGCAGCTAGTCCTACTAATATTATAAACGCGAAAGTTTGTAAGAATGGATGGATGGATGGATGGATGTTTGTTACTCTTTCACGCCAGAACTGCTGGACAGATCTGGATGAAATTTGGCACAGAGATATATTATAGTTTAGAATAGCACATAGGATACTTTTTAACCGCGGGTGAAACCGCGAGGCGAAGCTAGTTAAATGTACAGACACTAAGCATTTACATAGCATGAGTGTCATTTCTATATTTTCGTTCATGAGCGTACTCTACGTACATCTAAATACATACATATCGCCTTCGCCTTTCCCCCAAAGGGGCAGGCAGAAGTGTAGCACAACATTCACACAATACGGACGATATATGTACAGTCCCAAATGTGACGGGGGCGGGCCAGTCGCCATACACCGGGCTCCAGTCATGTAGCAGATGACATGCAACGAATTTGTGCGTGCTGTCGGCTGGAATCGACCCCGCTCCCTCTGGCTTGAAAGGCGGGCCGTCTCCAACTAAGCTATCATCGCTTACATTTACATCTACATATGCTCTTAAATTCTATAATTCGAACAGAAGAACTCTATGTCTGTTTTTCCGAACAAACACGAGTACAATACTACCCGGGTTGTTATGATAAAAGAGAATAGACACTATGTAAGCTCAGATCAGCCTAGAGAATAAGCTGGCGCAAAAATGGAGCCAAACACCATCCAAAAACTACGGTACTGTCGTATATGTACACAACACGCACACATTAATGCAAAAAACTACCCTATTCGCTTGGTGTTTTGTGCATTGGTTTATGGAATAATTTTGTATACATAAATATACATAGTGCATTAAAGAAGAGTTGCCAGGACTACATTTTGAGGTTCTTTTTAAAAACTGTACAGTTTTTACAAGTCAATTTTGAAAAAGCCATAACATTAAACTCTCACATTTGCACAAATTTAATGAATTTTAGATAATGTTGTTGTGCAGTTTTAGAATATTAAATCTACTAAGTTTGTATATTGGAACGGAAATGGCTAACGTAGAGTTTGGGAATTAATATTAGTTTTCGTGCAATTGTAAATGATTTTCATGGCAACATTACCACACACACAAGTTTAAAAGAGAAGTTGGCTTCAGCGAGATATAACGCAGTGTTCCATCTTTTCCTCTAGGTTGATCTGAGTATGTAAGTAGGGAAACGTGCTGTTCATTTCAGGTAGGTAAATTTCAGTTAAAATAATACCTATTTAAACCAAAACTTTAAAAACTATAAAATTGACCGGTTATAATTATTTGGATATCCGTGAATAATCGTTAAAAGTATGCCTTAAATTCTTTGTAAAAAAGATTTAAGCTGACCGGTTATTTTTGGACATGCGAAACTAACCGAACGTTGACGTCAAATTATGAGATCTTTGTTTTACACTAGACTAATCAAAGCATAGCATTTTGCATAATAACTTATTCTGCATAAATTATTACAAAAATTGACGGGTACCGTATCATACATGAAAAAAAAAACAAAGTAGGAGGAAGCGTATAAAATCAAATAACATACACGTGACCAGCATAAAGGTACACGTTTTCTTTTTACGTATTACAAATTATTCAGACTATTTACAAACGTATTTATGTATATTGTGTGTGAAGGTCATCGTCCATTAGCATTTAAAAAAATAGTTTTTTACTGGAGGGCTATTCCTGAAGGGCTATTTCTTACGGAGTGAGATTCAATCTCACCATTTTTTGTCTTTGTTGCTCTCGTTTGAATAGTCATAGGTGTGAGAGTGACCAGGATAAAATCTCATCTCATCTCGCGTGTAGGAATACGGTCACGGTCACTTCAGCGTCGGCGGCTGAACCTTACGATCATCGCGATAAGATTCCACGCTGGGAGATTCCTATTCGGAGATTTGAAATTTTCATCTCACCTTTTTTCCTCCTTGTTGCTCTCGTTTGAAACGTCATAAGTGTGAGAGTGACCAAGATAAAATCTCACACCTATGACGTTTCAAACGAGAGCAACAAGGACGGAAAAAGGTGAGATGAACATCTCAAATCTCCGAATAGGAATCTCCCTGCGTGGAATCTTATCGCGATGATCGTAAGGTTCAGCCGCCGACGCTGAAGTGACCGTGCACCTTAATATTGCACGTTAATACCGCGGTCGCGCAGTGTCAACCTAACCTAACCTAAGAATCTTTTTACTTTTGACTTGTTTTTTTTTTTTATCATCACAATAACAACAGCAATGGTAGCCTAGTTGGAGAAGGCCTGCCTCTCAAGCCAGAGGGAGCGAGTTCGAACCCAGCCGACGGCTCGCACCAATTGTTCATTGTGTGAACATTTGTGCGTGTTGTATGTCATCTGCTTCATCTCGGGGGAAAGGCGTGACAATGCAATATCAATTATCATCGCAATAATGATGTCAGTTCATGTCGCGGTACTTCTGATTCCATTACTTCATTTCTATGAATCTCTACCAATGGTTATGTTAATATCTCTACCAATCTTACCAAAACATCGCCCCAAACCCCCTTTTCTCGACGCTCGAGATGTTTCTTGGGGCTCTTTTCACTCCCATATTGGGGAGATTTAAGATTTTCGTCTCACCTTTTTTTCGTCCTTGTTGCTCTCGTTTGAAACGTCATAGGTGTGAGAGTAACCTAGATAGCTCTCGCGTAGGAATAGCCCTCTTGGTCACTCTCACTCTTTTTAACTTTCGAAATGAGAGAGATATTGACAATAAAATATCTGAAAATAAAAATGACCTGATAGAATAGCCCCAGCAATATTTAAAGCGGAAAAATTACCGAAATGTCACTGTCAGTGTCACTCAACTAAATGAATGGATTATCTAGGTAGCAGATATTTTCGCCATTTCAGGGTTGTTTCCGTAACAAATTAAAGTTATACAAAATGTACTCTAACGTAATATTTGGCCTTGTACAGTGTACACCCCAACCGTACCTACACTTTTACATACAGCTAGCAAAAGGTAGCACATATTCGTAATTGTATGTATGTGTAGTAAAGACTGGGGGGCTATTCCTGCGCGTGAGATGAGATGAGATTTTATCTTGGTCACTCTCACACCTATGACGTTTTAAACGGGAGCTACAAGGACGAAGAAAAGTGAGATGAAAATCTTAAATCTCCGAATAGGGCCACTGGTAATCATATTTTTTTCTATTTTAGCTGTAGGTACTCTATCTAAACGCTAATCGTTTATAATAAAGACACTTATCTCTCTTACAATCTGTAATTAAAAATAGACAAATTACACTTGTTCGTACAAGGTTCGTTCTGGTACATATTTACCTTACCTATATTATTACAGGTGGTACAAATCCCGTGTTATTATTTGGGGGTAACAAAAACATTTTAAAATCGCGCAGTATCTCTGGCTTCAGTGAGCAAATTACTTTAAAAGTGCATTGTATTCTCTAAACACGATTCTTGGATAAATTAGGCACGAAAAAACGCAAAAACGATAAAGCGATGACAGCCTAGTTGGAGAAGGCCTGCCTCTCAAGCCAGAGGAAGCGGGTTCGAACCCAGTCGACGGTACGCACCAATTTGTTCATTGTGTGAACATATGTGCGTATTGTATGTCATCTGCTACATGAATGGAGCCCGGTGTATGGCGACAGGCTCGCCCCCTGTCACATTTGGGACTGAATATCGTCCAGCGAAGTGTGGGTGTTGTATTACACCTCTACCAGCCCCTTCAGGGGAAAGGCGTGACGACATGTTATATGTTCTTTATGGACAAATACGAGGACTTTTTCCAATAGCAGAACACAACCTCTTTCTGAAAAAGACATCCACTTTTAAAATGAAAAAAAAAACAATGAATTTCACATATTTCGACACAGCCTGTAAGAGCCACCTTTGAGTCGCAAACCAGTTATTTCCGGACTCCAGCTCGCTGATTGCAGCTCATTCCGCATGTAATCACAGCGTAACGAAGCAATTAGCTTCCGTTCTGCATGTCAAGTAGTCGCAATAACTCACAAATGTCATCACCATGCAAAATGATAATAATAGTCGATGCGAATATAAAAGATAAAAATATCTACACTCAACAAAATTATGAATTATTGCTTGCTTTAATATTACTTGCTTGAATATTTTTCGCAATTTCAAGGTATGGAATCCTATAGAATTTTCGTAATGTTGAAAATACCATTTCAGGTGTTTTATCTATAAATAGCTCTTTCTGACGTAGGCAGGTATAGAGTATAGATTCTTAGTCTGAATGTTAGGTATAGCTAATTCTCTGCATATTATCTCTGCTATACATATGAGCAGGGTCGGATTTAGTGGTATGCAGGGCTATTCACAACAATTCGGAAACGTTTCCGTTCGGATTTCAAAAAATTTAAACTTAAATTATTCGAATGTTACTATAAATAATCACGTTAGAAACTGATGAATTCTTCTGATCGGATTTATACTTGAGGTACCGTGCGAAGCTGGGGCGAGGCGCTATAGTAGACTATATTTTTTAACCTTCATTCATTCATCATTTCATTTTGTAAGTGTGTTTTATTTTTCAACTGCGCGCTGCGCAAGATTAAAAGCGGAAAATTTAGTAAAATAAACAAGAGCTGTCAACGAAAGTGTCACTTTAGGCGATAAGAACGATCATCTAAAATTAATTAGCAATATTTATAGACATGCTAAAATAAGAGTAAGGTCACTACCAAACATGTCTATCAATTATATTTTAGGTGAAGTATAAACAAACATTTTTTAATGGGACACTCGATAGAGCATCTTTTTACTTATGAGTAAGTATAGGTATTTGTATTTGTAAAGCGGTCATTACAATGATACATACATAGTGTAATGGTTGTTAAACAGTTAGTGATCCATTTTTTCTATTGCACGGGCTTAGCCACGCCCGTATGTAACAGTAAAAACTATATAAAAGCTACTAAATTAACATTCTAATTTCTAAATACTAATCCACTGATATCATTCACACTGAAATTCACGTATTCAAATCAAACTTAAATTATCGACAACAGCAGATGGCACCCCAATCACATCCCTAATCGTGCATGACGTCACGACTGACTAGGGTAGTTTCCCCAGGGTTGCTGCGCATAGCTGACGCATGCGCGGGAAAACGTCGGCCATTTTCTTTTTGTTCGGAGTAATTCGTGTGTTTTCGCCTTTCGCCTTTTCGGAAAACATCGTACAGTGAAGGCGAGAGCGAATATGTTGTTGACAACAAAAATAACACAGAAAAAATTAGAACCTCTTCGAAGCCGAATAAATACTTAAAATGTTATAATTTTTAGCGAAATAAAAATGACATCAACCCAGCATCTACTGCTCATATGATGTTTAACGAGATACAGGTATAGGTATAGGTTCATAGTATAGGTACAGGTAGAATGTAGATAGTACGATCTACTCTATAGTGCTCTAAAAAAAATTGTAGATACCTACCTGGGTAAAGAAAATTCGTAGCAAGGAACTTGCGTCATTTCTATTTTTAAACTATCCACGTCAGCCATTACAAATTGGAATTTTCATTAAATAGAGAGTTTTAGATATTGTATATGTATTGTTATTCCTTGGTTCTATGAATAGACACAAGTATGAGAGTACTAGCTGCGCCTTCCGGTTTTACCCATGGTCCCAAAGGAAACGTTACTTTTTCGGTATGAAATGTCCTTTGTCCCACTTTGTCCCTATGTCCTTTTCTGTGCTCTGACAACGTGTATGCGTAACATGATGCTCGGTTGAGAACCTAGTGTGAGTGTAAAAGCGTAACAAATCCGAACTAATATTATAAATGCGAAAGTCATCATCATGAAATTTTGCATGTTACGTTGTCTGGGGTTTGGCTGCCTCGGTGGCTCAGTTGGTAGTGAACCTGCCTTCTGAGCTTGGGGGCGTGGGTTCGATTCCCACCTAGGGCAATCATTTATGTGATGAACATTTGTGCTTGTTCTATGTCTGGTTGTTAATATCTATTTAAGTATGTATTTAAAAAATATCTAAGTATGTATATCAGTCTCTGGCAGCCATAGTACAAGCTTTGCTTAGTTTGGGGTCAGGCGTCCGTGTGTGAAAGTGTCCCGAAATTATTTATTTATTTATTATTATTTGGGGTACAGAAAAGCACGGTGTCAGGTGTCGGAGCAAGTCGTGAAAGTGGCCTCAAAAGCTCGAGGTCTCAGTGCTACGGGAGCTATGCAGCGTAGGTTCTACGCTTTCACGGTAGCGACCTAACCTACCGAACTTAATTCTTTTTACGCTACGGTTGTTGTTTACATTACCTGACGTTGCACGACCATGGATCCTATTGCGCGGTGATACGATACAGTCGCGCAGTGGCGAAAACAAAACGTAACCATCGTGGCCATGAGATGTAATGGTAGGCCCCCTGGCCAAGCAAGTATTTTATTATATTGTGCTAGCTGACTAAGAACCTTTGTAAGATCTAGACTGTGGTTCCCAGATAAAATAAATCTAACGAATAAGTCAGAGACTGTTTAAAATTGTTTCCACACCTGCTCGATAATTACCAATAACATATCACGTAGTCTCAACGTGAAGCAAGGTATTGCCTCCCTAGGGAGATATAGTTGTACGAAAATCTCAACGGAGTTTTAGAGCAGAGAGGTTAAAATTGATTGAAAATTTTGCATACGGGCACTGTAAAAAGAGTTTACTCGAAAATTGAACTGGCCACCAGAAAAAAAGAAGGCTCATGAGCTGCCAGAAAATAAAAACAAAAGTCTGTAATTGGTGTAACCATGATAATTATAATAATCTATTCCGCCGGTGTAACATATTTTAGTTCCTTTTTATTGCATTTAGTATGAAATGTAGAGTATTCACCCCTAGGATAAAGTAGTGTCTTTGTCTTGGGCGGCTTGAACCCCCACGCTTCACTCAAGACTCTATATCTCTCTATCTCTCTCTCTACTAGCTAGCTACATCGTAGCGCCCGGTAGTTAACACTAGAGTACCTCGTTACGCTCAGGGTTCAATAAGCCAACCGCGCGTAAGATATTGCTTTGACCCCTCGGTGCTTAATCTACTTACTATTAATGCATCAGGTAGGGTATAGGTAATAGAGAACAAACAGGAATATTATAAATAGCTACGATGTTGATGTTTATATTTTCAATATGCAACTGCTAGCTGGGCCCCGCGGTCAAAACCTAGCCTTATATTAAGTAGTTACGAGGGCGGCACTGAAAATTTCGAGAATCAAGGAACTGACACAACATTACTGTTTAAAAATGTATTTATTGCTTTTTGAAGTATTCTCCGCGAAATTTGACACATTTTTCCATACGATGGAACCAATCATTGAAGCAACCATTCCATTCGGAAGTGGGGTCTCCAAAATTGCCGTTTTGTAGGCGTCTACAGCTTCTTCAGGTGATGAAAATCTCTGTCCACGCAATTTATTCTTTATTTTAGGGAAAGTATAGTAATATGTATAAGCCAAATAGTTAGAATGTGAAGATGTAACATAAAGCAAAGGATACATACTACCTGTTTAAATTAGTATACTAATTCCTTGCATTAAACACATACATAAACTGTTACTGTACTGTACTGTACTACAAGATGAAACAACTATTTAACGAGTGTTTTTTTTTAAACTAGAGCGTAGCGAAGAATTTTTTTAAAATTTTAATTCTATTAATCCTAAAGTAGTATTCTGGGCGCAGCAAGGGGTTCAAAGTATCTCAAGCTACTTTTTATCCAAATCTACTTTATTTATCACCCTCTATGAGAAAATAGAGTGGCCATTACACTTTCCAATTTGCAATATGCTATTAAAATAGCATGGCAAAGCCAGCGCAATAAAAAAAAATGGATTGCTAACCTAAACTTTAGCACGCTTCCTCAATGTGCGTACTTACTGCAAATTGAAATAATTATGTAATAACCGCAAATTACATAATTTGGAATAAAAACAGTACGTTTATTTATATCATTTTTAGTATGGAGACTCGATTATTTTTGTTTCGAATCCTCAGATAAATCTAGAGGAAAAGATGGAATACTGCATTATATCTGGCTAAAGCCACTTCTTTTTCAATATGTGTGCGTGGTAAAGTTGCCATGAAAAACTTTTACATTTGCACGAAAACTAAGTAATCTTAATTCCCAAACTCTACGTTAGCCATTTCCGTTTCATTATACAACCTTAGGAGATTTAATATTTTAAAACTGCACATATTTGTAAGAGTTTAATGTTACGGCTTTTTCAAAATTGACTTGCAAAAAAACTGCACAGGTTTTAAAAAGAACCTCAAAATGTAGTCCTGGCCACACTTTTATAATGGAATATGTATATTTATGTACACGAAATTTTACCATAAATCAATGTACATAATGTCGAGGTAAGAATGACCAAGCGAGAAGCGTAGTTTTTTTGCGTCAATGTGTGAGTGTTGTGTACCTATACGACAGTAGCGTAGTTTTTTGGCTTCACTTAGATCATACGCCGTGCGCCATCTTATTCTCTAGGTTGATCTGAGTTCGAATCTAAAAAACTTGCGTTCTAAAAGATGTTCACTTTGACGGGTAGAGCAACCTTTTTGTATTACTTCACTAAACCAGCACGTTTCATATTACTCGACACTCAACAGAATCAGTTATTTTTCTTAAAAGTTACCCGATATGAATAGGGAACTCTAGGGTAGTTCCCTATTCATATCGGGTAACTTTAGTTGCCTATCTATGTCCGCAATATCGACATGCCTTCGCCCTAAATAACCTTTGCCCTTTAGAGCTGGTTGGCTGTTCGCCAATTCACTTTCTATCGGTGCAATGCAACAGACGACGGCTTGCAACTGATCAATACGTAGGAGACGACCCGTTGTCGTCTAGCTATTTATTAAGCGACGTAGACGGCGTATTTGAAGTTGTCCTTTCTAACCCCCGACGCCAAAACGACGGAGTGTTATAAGTTTGACGTGTGTGTGTGTGTGTGTGTGTCTGTGGCATCGTAGCTCCTGAACGGAAGGACCAATTTCGATTTCGTTTTTTTTTTTAGTTTGAAAGGTGAATTAGTCGGGAATGTTATCAGCTATTTTTACTGAACATCGATGTCATTACCTGACTGTGGTAAAGCTAAAGGGTTATGTGTTTAACCTGTATGTATATACAGCCTTGCTGAAAAGTATTAGGCACCCAACAATTTACCGGGATTAACATGTTTAAGGCGTGAAATGAAACTTTGTATGTGGTTTTCATTTGTGTATTGACTAAAATATTAAAATACATAAAATCAATATTTGGTGGGTCCACCCTTGGCTTTTATCACTGCCGTAATTCTTTGAGGCATGCTGCGTACCAGCTTCGTGCATTCAGCTTCAGTTAATGCATTCCACTCGTCTACTCTTAGAGCGTTTTTAAGCGCTGTTTTTGATGTGACGCTATGCTCCCGTATCATGCGCTTCAGGACACCCCAAAGGTGCTCAATTGGGTTCAGATCTGGAGACTGTGCCGGCGAACACAGCACGGGAATGTTGTTGTTGTTCAAACCACCGCATTGTAGTAGCGGATATATGGCATGGAGCATTATCCTGCTGGAATTTCACGTTGTCCAAGTTCGTATCGCCAAAAATACGTGTTAACGATGGCATCAGAGCAGTTTCAAGCACTTGTATGTACTCGTACTTTCGACTGTCCATACGACCTTCGCAAACGAACATTTCGCCGACTCCATCGGCAGCCATGCATCCCCAAATCATAATGCTGCCGCCTCCGTGCTTAACAGTAGGCACCACACAATCGGGCTGGTATTCTTCACCGACACGCCGCCTCACAAAGGTCACACCCGGCGTTCCAAAAACCTGAAGGTGTCAAAAAAAAATAGTTAATTTTAATTTGATATTATTTTGAAAAAAAACTAAATGCGGTAAATGATGTAATAAGCGAATCTAACTTTGAGGTAAGTTAATTACCTCAAAGTTAGATTCGTCGGACCACCTTGGACCAATCTTCTTCAGTCAAATGTTGGTGTCGTAGAGCCCATTCCAAGCGATTCTGTTTGTTCTTCTCTGAGAGCAGCGGCTTCTTCCTGGCTTTGCAACCTTTTAGGCCAGCTTCAGCGAGCCTTCTTCTCACCGTTTGAAAACTAATTGGCTTTCCAAAATCCTCCGATAAAGCTGCAGCGAGCTCAAAAGATTTTTTTTGCTATTTTTGATAGAGTCACGAACAAGTTTTCTGTTCTGGCGGTCAGTAGTCACGCGTTTTCAGCCCGTTTTTATTTTGTTTGCGTGAGAGCCAGTTTCAGCGAACCTTTTAAATGCAGATTGCACTGCGCATCGTGAACATTTTAATAATTTGGCAATCTCTACTTGAGTCTTGCCTTCTTCGTGTAAAATCTGGATCTGTATTCGTTTTCCATGTCAAGCTTACGTTTTTTCGGCATTTCGTTACATAAACTGTCTCTACTTCACAATAAAACCACACACAGCTGCTTCCTTCACACTATGAAAATCAAAAGAAGACTACAAGGAGCACACACAATTTTTCAAAACACTAAAATCCTACGTTTTGTGGACCAAGTGTTTTATGGTACCTTTTATTACTTTATCTATTGTTTAAAATCAACTTTTAATATTGCCGCTCAAGTTATTGTTAAACAGATTAGTTAAATGTTCAATATTTTATGGGTTGCACGTGTTTTATGGGGGTGCCTAATACTTTTGAGCAAGGCGATACTTATGTCCGTCCTTACGTATCGTATCTACAGCTGAACAAAACACATTAATTTAGATTTTCTTAAAATACTTCATGATACTTACTCGTTTTCCTTGTTTTATTTTAATTTCTTAGACTTGAGCTACCGCATACTGTAAGCTCTAGCAAAACCAATTGTTAAGATTATGATAACGTGATTTAAAAATCACGTTATCATAATCATCATCAGCCCATCTAACAACTGTTCACACTACACTACTTACTGGGACCCTATTTGGAGATTTGAGATTCTCATCTCACCTTTTTTCGTCCTTGTTGCTCTCATTTAAAACGTCATAGGTGTGAGAGAGACCAAGATTAAATCTCATCTCATCTCACGCGTAGGAATAGCCCCCCTTGCCTGATATTTAAAATCCTCATTATAAAAGCCGCGTGTCACGATCGTCTGCTTTCACGCATTCATTTTGCTACCGCTTCTCTAAATTATTTACGCTATTTAAGCTATTCGTTGCTAACTAAACTCGCAATAGCGGTAGCAGAAATAAGAAAATTGGACCTTCAACTGTATGTAAACCGCACTTTTAGTCTCTTAACTGTGGATGGTTGAAATTCGAGATGGAGAATTAAACCTAACAAAAACTTATTCTAATCTTACTCTCCACTTGTCTCGAAGTCTATCGGCAAGTCAGGCCCGGGTCTAGGGTCGAACCGGCGCGCTTGCCCTGGGCGACAAGTTCAGAGGGCGCCAAAATCATAATTTAATCTAAACAATTATGTTAACAAAAGGAACTCTTTATCTGAAATGCTCGATGATGGCTGAGCGCCACTCTCAAGTTTCTGCCCCGGTTTAAAAAAACCCTATATCTGGGCCTGCGGCAAGTGTAAATACAGACAAGATGATGGCCACTGCACCACCCTTAATCCGTTTCTGTCTCTTAAGAGTCCGGCGACCACTTTGGACTAACTTCTCATTGGCTTAAGGTATTCTATAGCCATTTCGTCTAGAAGAAGAAGACGAGCGAAGAGAGCGAGTAATGATACTGATGAGCCTCTAAACTTACCTATAGAGTGACAAAGTGCAATTTCGATTTTTTTTATGACTTTTGCACTTCTGTAATCATGTTTAAATAACTAAGAATTTCCCTTGTATTATGGATTCATGTAACAGCTAATGATGTAGACAACCTCCCTATGTAATGGAATTTCTGATTTGTTTTGTTTACCTATTGAATAAATCAGTCAAAACCCTTAAAAATGCGGATATTTTTCATAGCTCTATTTTCGCTTGAGAACGTTTTAAAAAAAACCCAAAAACATAGGGGCATAATCTTAGTCATCATAATCTGACAAATGGTTTTCAAGAAATTTGAGTAGCGCGTTTGTATGGAAATTTCAGAGCGTCGCGGCCCTCTTAATGGCACTGGATTGGGAGTGCATAGCACTTCGCCACGCGATATACAATTCGGGGGTGTTTAAGAGTAAAGTGAATAGGTATCTCCTAGGCAAGCGTGTTACACCTTCGCTCACGCAGCTTGTGGCAGCTAAACTAAGACTGGGATATTTGATTGCAGCTATTATGCTTTAAATATTGGCATAGGTAAATTTATTCTATCACTTATGAGGAAGCTGTAGTTACGCACACTTCGATCACGTCGACGCTTCCCATCAGGCGAGTCAGTGGTCAAACGCATGCCTAATTTGTTGAAAAAAAAAGACTTTTATTATGGATTTATATTGAACTATATTATTATATTTTATATTGAACTTAATAAAGGCCATGCCTAGTTGTGATTTATTTGTAAATGTAGTGTAATGTGTGTAATTTATTTTAAGTTGATATCGAGGTCATTAAAATTCATTTAGTAAAACTTAAACTAGTATTACTAAAGACTACATTTCCATAAGAAATCTTTACTTAGTAATAGTTAGTTATGTAGGTATAGGTAATCGTTATCATAGTCTCAGAGCGCGCCGGTGGTGGCAGGTCATAAATTGCAGGCTCCGGGGTGCGAACATGGACAGAAACTGACGTTTCAAATCGACAAAATCAGTGATTTCCATAGTCGATTTGAAACGTCAGTTTAAATGTCCGTGCTCGCACCGCCGGTCATTTGTCGTAACTACAGGCATCAAATAACGTAAGAGGCCTTCAGGCGGCCTGTAACCCTGACGCCAGGACTAATCACTCAGCCTTACTTACCTACCAAGATAGGTAACACTATAGCTCTCCATAATTGCTCTTTTCCAAACCTCCATTTCAAACACCAAGTCCGTCGAGCTACTGCACCGTGAAGAAGTAAGAAACATAACATACTACGCACACTTAATCAACTTTAAGACAACCCGCCAAGCCTGGTTGGAGTTCGGTTGGTTTCTAAGCAGGCTCGATTCCCGGCCGGGCAGAAATTTCAATGATGAATTTAAATATCTATTCTGGGTTTTTGTGTAAGTTGATTGTGTGTGTGTTCCATGGCTTCCCCGACACAGGGAAACCTATTTCAGTGACGAGCTTTGAGTGTGAATAATTTTTCTCTTGCATTTAGATGGGGTGTGATGACCAAAATAAGAAAAAATAGTAGTCAGCTCAGGCAAGAATTTTATTCAATTGACAGTACAGAAGTTACTTTACAGAATAAATATAGATATAGTAGGTTTGCATAACTATAATCTAGATAGCTTGAAATGACACCTCCAATTGTTCCCTACCTACCACATAGACCTGCAGGCCTAGCATGTACAAGGCGACAAAGGTATGTCGACTCTTTTTATCGAGACAGACGTATGAATGCACATAGCCTTGTCACGTTCTCGCATGACGAAAAGTGACGAAAACAATTTTGTCGCGCGCGCATGCTAGGCGTGCTGATAGTGGTACCACGAGAAATATTTCTTGAGCATGGCTCTATCATAGTCTGATCCCACAAGTAAATGTACTTTTAATAGTACCATCTAAATTACCTGCGTCTAAACCAGTAGGTAGTAGGACTAAGCAGTTGGATCACTAGCAATCAATAGATACATATCTATCTTATACACAGAGTTATCAGGAACTAATACTACTACTACTAGTGTACTAAGCCGAAAGAGGGTCATTGTAGTCATCATTTTTAATAACTTCTACTATGGGGTCAACCCTGAAATCGAGAAAAAATAACAGCTGTTCCATACATTTTGTCGACAATCGATGAACTTTTTGTATGGAACAGCTGATTCTGTGTTGGAACCCTGTAAATATCTAACGTAGAGTTCAGATTATACTGACATAGCCATACTTTTTGGGTAATTACAAGTGCCATCCACAAAAACGCTTCCCACTCGTTTCTCTACAATAATTATCATCCGATCAAATCAAAGAACCACCTCGTGACATCGTATTGCGATGATTGTCAGGTTCGGACGCCGACGCTGCGCGACCAGCATAGGTACACCACATACCACAATCATTCGGAAACGTTTCCGTTTTGATTACAAGAAATTTGGACTCAAATTATTCCGATCTCAGTCCGTATTCATAAGTTTTTAAACGTGATTCTTTCTTCCGATCGGATTTATACTCGATTCAATAATCTACAATGTATAAAAATAGACTGACATTTGAACAATTTGAGTTTGACATTTGTGGGATCCGATCGGAAACGTTTCCCAATGATTGTGAATAGCACCGCAGAAACCTTATTGCACGGCGATACGATTCGAAGTCGCTGCCTCGGGGCAGAGGCAGTGGAGAGGCTCCCCCAGGCTACTGTTGAAGTAAAACTCTCCCCAAAGCTCTAGCAGATCCGATATCAATTTCTTTCGTTTTGCCTTTCGAATATCGCCATTTCATCGAGTCGTAGGCATTTCTAAGTTCACATGGTTAAATTTCTGAACCATAAATAATATACCAGGCGATTTTTTTTTTATGTAGAGTAGGTCGGCGTTTGACCACCAACTCGCCTGATGTTAAGCGACGTTGTGGTCTAAGATGGAGCACGACGGCCTATAAGGTACTTATTCACTCTAGCCTTGAAGTTTTGTAGAGTGAAGAAGTACAAAGACGGCAGTTGAGAGAGGCGCTACTGCTCAGACCCGTCTTCGGATTCCTCGTTTTATAGCTAGGTTTCGGTTAACTTTTAAACACATTTATGTCTAGATTAGAATTTCTTAGAATTTATATCTAATCAAATCAATTTTCTTTATTTAGCGAATAGTACAATGGCAAGTTGTATACGCTGAGGGCCCCAAACTCGGCGCAGCCGGTATCTTGGGGTCCGATGAAACCATTACCAAAGTAGAGTGGTCGCGTGCTTACATAATATTAAAATCGCCACGCCAAAGATACCCTAATGGTTATCAGCGATAGATTACCAGTCTATTGCCACTTACACCGGCTGTAACATTAGAATTGGCCCACCATAGTCCAAAGCTAGATGCGTATAGGAGTCTTGCAAGGCACTCCATTCAGCCCGTTCTTTGATGTTGGTGTCAGGGGACCGTGCGTGGAATTGTCCCGAATTTTTTTTTTTTTTTTTAATTCTTCGTCTCCAGGAGAAGAGAAAGAGCTGATCGGCATTTTTCAAAGGAAAGGGGAGCGTAACGTATGCATTTTTATTTTGAATGAAATAATTCAACAGAAAACCAAATTCGCCGATCTATTTTGGATAAGGTATAAGATCTGCCTTATATTCATATCAGTGATCTAGGATGAAGACCACGAATCTGGATTTCGGTTCAGTAGATTCGGTTCGGAAAGAGAATTGTTGTAGGATTTGAGGGCTTCGCCGCACGTAAACCGTAATCCTTTATTTTGTTAGACTAGTTTTTTTTCTTTTGTATGTGTTGTTTGGTGGTTTCTGTTTTCGCCACAGACCTAAGTTTTTTTTCCCAGATTTGTGGTTTTCGCCACGATTGTTAAAAATTAAATTTAACGAAAGTTAAAAATTAAAGTTTTAATAATTAACGTAAAGTTTTTCGTTAACGTTTGGCTCTATACATTTCACCTAATTCCTTAACGCTTCCGCGACGAGCGCTGTATCGATATGTTTAGATATTATTTGCAAAGGGTTTGTTAGTTAATTCTCGAAAAACGCCCCAAATTGCCCCACAGACGCCTTTGCCCCAGTTGACCCTTTAGAAAACAGAGCTGAAAGAGTGGGTTACGTCTTTACAGACAGAGAGCTATGTATTACAAATAATAACTCTACCAGACAAAAACTACATTAAATATTTTTTTTATAAACTATCCAACAGTTTCTTTAACAATTCTATCTTACTTTCATTTTTTGGCAACTCACGATAATTTAATTTTTAAATACAAAAATAATAATTATTTTCCTCACAACTCACAACTAGGTATCGGAATTACCTTAAGTTCGATTCTAATTCTGACTCAGTGCTATACGCATGTTAGTATACGAGTAAACCACGAATCTTCTACGCTACTGCCTTAGAATACCTGTTTACTCTAAGATTATTGCAGACTCAATCATACACTTCTTAATCATATATTGTATCCTCGGAATAGTAGTTGGAGTTCGGTTGGTTTCTAAGCAGGTTCGATTCCCGGCCGGGCAGATGAATGATGAATTTAAATATCTATTCTGGGCCTTTGTGTAAGGTGATTGTGTATGTGTGTGTGTTCCATGGCTTCCCCGACACAGGGAAGCCTATTTCAGTGACGAGCTTTGAGTGTGAATAATTTTTCTCTTGATTTTAGATGGGGTGTGTTGACCAAAATAAGAAAAAATAGTAGTCAGCTCAGGCAAGAATTTTATTCAATTGACAGTACAGAAGTTATTTTACAGAATAAATATAGATATAGTAGGTTTGCATAACTATAATCTAGATAGCTTCAAATGAAACACCTCCAATTGTTCCCTACCTACCACATATACCTGCAGGCCTAGCATGTACAAGACGGCAAAAGTATGTCGACTCTTTTTATCGAGACAGACATATGTATGCACATAGCCTCGTCACGTTCTCGCATGACGAAAAGTGACGAAAACAATTTTGTCGCGCGCGCATGCTAGGCGTGCTGATAGTGGTACCACGAGAAATATTTCTTGAGCATGGCTCTATCATAGTCTGAGCCCACAGGTAAATGTACTTTTAGTAGTACCATCTAAATTACCTGCGTATATACCAGTAGTAGGACTAAGCAGTTGGATCACTAGCAATCAATAGATAGGTACATATCTATCTTATATACAGGGTTATCAGGAAAGGGTGTACTAAGCCGAAAGAGGGTCATTGTAGTCATCATTTTTAATAACTTTTACTATGGGGTCAACCCTGAAATCGAGAAAAAATAACAGCTGTTCCATACATTTTGTCGACAATCGATGAACTTTTTGTATGGAACAGCTGATTCTGTGTTGGAATCCTGTAAATATCTAACGTAGAGTTCAGATTATACTGACATAGCCATACTTTTTGGGTAATTACAAGTGCCATCCACAAAAACGCTTCCCACTCGTTTCTCTACAATAATTATCATCCGATCAAATCAAAGAACCACCTCGTGACATCGTATTGCGATGATTGTCAGGTTCGGACGCCGACGCTGCGCGACCAGCATAGGTACACCACATACCACAATCATTCGGAAACGTTTCCGTTTTGATTACAAGAAATTTGGACTCAAATTATTCCGATCTCAGTCCGTATTCATAAGTTTTTAAACGTGATTCTTTCTTCCGATCGGATTTATACTCGATTCTCTATTCTACAATGTATAAAAATAGACTGACGTTCGAACAATTTGAAATTGAAATTTGTAGGATCCGATCGGAAACGTTTCCCAATGATTGTGAATAGCATCGCAGGAACATTATTGCGCGGCGATACGATTCGAGGTCGTGCTGCCTCGGGGGCTGAACCTAAAAATTTTTGCAATAAAATGTTACGGGAGAGGCTCCCCCAGGCTACTGTTGACGTAAAACTCTCCCCAAAGCTCTAGCAGATCCCATATCAATTTCTTTCGTTTTGCCTTTCGAATTTCGCCATTTCATCGAGTCGTAGGCATTTCTAAGTTCACATGGATGAAAAAAAAAAAAAAAAAATTTCTGAACCATAAATATAGATATTACCTGGCGATTCCTTGTTTTATAGCTAGGTTTCGGTTAACTTTTAAACACATCCGATATCAATTTCTTTCGTTTTGCCTTTCGAATATCGCCATTTCATCGAGTCGTAGGCATTTCTAAGTTGACATGCATAAATTTCTGAACCATAAATATAGATAATACCTGGCGATTCCTCGTTTTATAGCTAGGTTTCGGTTAACTTTTATGTAGATCAAATCAAATCAATTTTCTTTAACTTGCCTTTGTACTATTCGCTAAGTACAAAGGCAAGTTGTATACGCTGAGGGCCCCAAACTCGGCGCAGCCGGTATCTTGGGGTCCGATGAAACCATTACCAAAGTAGAGTGGTCGCGCGCTTACATAATATTAAAATCGCCACGCCAAAGATATCATAATGGTTATCAGCGATAGATTAACAGTCTATTGCCACTTACACCGGCTGTAACATTAGAATTGGCCCACCATAGTCCAAAGCTAGATGCTTATAGGAATCTTGCAAATCACTCCATTCAGCCCGTTCTTTGATTCCTCGCCTCCAGAAGAAGAGAAAGAGCTGATCGGTATTTTTCAAAGGAAAGGGAAGCGGAACGATTAGTATTTTGTTTTTATTTCGAGCGAAATAACTCATCAGAAAACCAAACTCGGCGAACGAGTTTAGATAAGGTATAAGATCTGCCTTATAATCATATCAGTGATCTAGGATGAAGACCACGAATCTGGATTTCGGTTCAGTAGATTCGGTTCGGAAAGAGAATTGTTGTAGGATTTGAGGGCTTCGCCGCACGTAAACCGTAATCCTTTATTTTGTTAGACTAGTTTTTTTTCTTTTGTATGTGTCGTTTGGTGGTTTCTGTTTTCGCCACAGACCTAAGTTTTTTTCCCAGATCTGTGGTTTTCGCCACGATAGTTTTTTTTTCCGAACGTGGTTCGAAAAAAAAAATTAAAGTTTTAATAATTAACGTAAAGTTTTTCGTTAACGTTTGGCTCTATACATTTCACCTAATTCCTTAACGCTTCCGCGACGAGCGCTGTATCGATATGTTTGGATATTATTTGCAAAGGGTTTGTTAGTTAATTCTCGAAAGACGCCCCAAATTGCCCCACAGACGCCTTTGCCCCAGTTGACCCTTTAGAAAACAGAGCTGAAAGAGTGGGTTACGTCTTTACAGACAGAGAGCTATGTATTACAAATAATAACTCTACCAGACAAAAACTACATTAAATTTTTTTTTATAAACTATCCAACAGTTTCTTTAACAATTCTATCTTACTTTCTGTTTTGGCAACTCACGATAATTTAATTTTTAAATACAAAAATAATAATTATATTCCTCACAACTCACAACTAGGTATCCGAATTACCTTAAGTTCGATTCTAATTCTGACTCAGTGCTATACGCATGTTAGTATACGAGTAAACCACGAATATTTCTAAACTTCGGCTTTAGAATACCTGTTTATTCTAAGACTATTACAGACTCAATCATACACCCCCTTTCATATATTGTATCCTCGGAATAGTAGTAGTGTTTTATCCTTTTCTTTTCTTTAAATGTTAGCTTCAACGAAAAATGCAAAGCACTGTACTATGCTGAAGCATACGTTTAATTAGTGAGGCGCAAATTATAATGCTGCGTTCAGCCTGAACGCCCTGAACCGTGTCTGCGCTTCATCGCCTTACGTCCGGCCAATGTAATTTGCGCCTTAGGGAGATTTACTTCTAGAAGTATTTTTTAGTTTGTAGACCTAAATGACTAAACAATTGAAGACTCTTTTTCAACGTACTAAATAATAGTAGCACGATTCTAGGTAGGTACTAGTTTTCTATAGAACTCGTACTACACATCTTAGATAGCTTCAAGTTTCGATAGTGTATGTACTAGGGGTACAGTTACGCAACTAACATACGTAAAGCACTAAATAGCTATCCTTTTCTCTCCCTTATCCTAAGACATGTTAGGTCAAAATAAAAATACATCATACATTTTCTTACGTATATCTTCCATACAATTACAACTCTTTGGCACTGTTTTTTACATACAATTTTGTGACCCACCTCGATACATTCGGGTTCAGTAGATAAACAAAGAAACCCTTAGTTTTAAAACAAGTCGAATAAAAATAACAATATTTTAGGTACTAATAAATTAAATATCGAATTTAAAGTTATATACAATGCAATGAAACTTTAAAATCATACAAAAGATTGCGTACAAGAATTGTGATAAGGAACCCTTATTTATACTTGGTTAGAGAATTTTTTGTACTTATTTAGGCCTTACAATGTAAAGTCCGCCATTCACATTCGAGCCTATCCGCAGACAAATCTGCGTGTGAATGTTAACAAACGAACAGCGAACCATAACGTTCATATTTATGCGGATTTGTTGCCAACGACAAAGTCGGCAGATAAGCTCGCGTGCGAATGGTGGGCTTTGTTTTTCAAATACGTACAATTTTTAATAAAACGCGGCCAATTTACTAGAAAACGCTACGATCTCTACTAGACAAGGTATATATACTAGGTAGTATTCGCTGATACTTTCAAGGCGATACCCAGACAGCTCCATGACGCGTACGATGCGTGGAAGCTCAATTTAAATATGGTAACTTTAGTGTACTACCCGCAAATGTTTTTGACGTCTCTGAAGTTAGGCGCGAGTGACGCGACGCGAGTACGTGACTGCGCAAGATCGACACCCAAAATATGCTTACTGCGCAGCCTTTCGCGCTAATCTCTGAAGCTCAAAAAAGATTTGCGCGTACTATACCTCAGTTTACCTCAAATATATACGCGTCGACTTGTAAACGTCTTCCGTTTCGTCGGTTAAAACCCGCACGGTACGCCACACTGGCAATGCCTTCCCGCGCGGGAGATTTAAATAGTCGCATGGCGCGGAGCAGTGCTAGAATCACCTTAGACAAAACTCTTTTTTACTATACATTTATTAACGTCCTTATCTGTCTTTTCGGTACAAATGCAGCAAACTAATCTAGCTTCCCGTAGACTACAAACATGAGAACCGCTGGTACTGAATTAATGCTTTTGCATATTAAAAGTATTTTTACTAGCTGTTACCCGCGACTTCGTTCGCGTTTTTTCAGAAAATAGTAAAAAAAACGGTGATGCGAATGGCTACAGACTGATACAAGTTGAGGATACTGACAAATCGCTAGGTGAAGGAAAATGGTGGTCGCGATCTCCAGCCAAGAAGGATCGACCAAACAGAGAGAGTAATATCCTCCTCCTCTTTAAACCTTCCTCGTGATATACTGTATCTAATTATCAAACTTCATAAAGATTCGTTCAGCCGTTGAGGCAAGTCTACAAACAGACAGACAAGAGTTACTTTCGATTTTATGATATATGACTGTTCTAGGCCAAAGTTCACAAAAACTTAAACAAACGCTAAAATTCTGTAACCGACTGCTTTTGACAGCTCTTCAATAAGGTAAACACTTACAATGAACAATTAATTAAATATTCGTGCAATTAGAGTTCGGTGACTTTGACATTGACTTTAGCTTAATTGGTTCCACACGTAACGCATCTCAGTAGTGCCATCCAAAAACAATAATAACTCTTCATACTACCAGTAGGACAAAACGGTAAGACTGGCTACCAATGCAGTGAAAATATATCGCATAGAAAAATATTTATGAAGGAATATTCTATTTCTAAATGGAATTCAAGAGCAACACCAGCTATTTATCTACAATAAGTACCTATAGTATATAATCCGCATCAATAAATAAACGAATCTAAACGAAGCAACATAACTCATGTCCTCTCACTCGCACTAAACATATTGTCAAATTGGGCGAGTGAGATGACATGATTAGCCTGACTTCGTTAGATTAGTTTATTTAATGGAACGCGTCATAATTATTTTTAGATTATAGTTATTTTTACAGAAAAATACGTATCGATACTCATAAGTAACATAAGTATTAAATTAATGTTGGTATAGATTATTTGAAACCAAATATTAATTTGCGAAACGATCAATTGTAAGTTATCAATCCCGAAAAAAGGATTGTTCAAAATAACGCTTTTAGGGCTTTCCTCACTCAGCCCGATCGTTTCCACCGATCCGATCTGACAAGGCGAAAAGAACTACAAACGATTCGATCTCTGGGGGCTTACCACGAGTTTTGATAGTTAAGGGGGGACCCTTAACTAAACCCGGACCCTTAGGGGGGACCCTTAATTGTCGCGGGAGCGACACTCTGAAATTCCATACAAACGCGCTCGTCAAATTTCTTAGAAGCCATTTGTCAGATTATGATGACATTTACCATGTACAAATCAAAGAACTATATCTCCACCCCTATGTTCTTGGTTTTTTTTAAAAACGCCCTCAATAGCAAATAGAGCTATGAAAAATATCCGCATTTTTAAGGGGTCACTTTTGACTGATTTATTTAATAGATAGACAAAGCAAATCAAAAATCCCTTTACATAGGGAGGTTGTCTGCATCATTAGCTTTAAAATTAATGCATAATACAAGGGAAATTCGTAGTTATTTAAGAATGATTACAGAAGTACAAAAGTCATTTAAAAAAAATGTACTTTGTCACTCGATAGGTAACTTTAGAGGCTCGTCAGTATCATTACTTGCTCTCTTTGCTCGTAGTCTTCTTCTAGACGAAATGGCTACAGAATACCTTAAGCCAATGCGAAGTTAGTCTAAAGTGGTCGCCGGATTCTTAACGAAAACTTTTTCGTTTTCGCTTAGCTCCATACATTTAGCCAAGTTCCTCATTTTCGCGATGAGCACTTTATTGAAATATATGTTTAAATTTTTGTAACTATTATCTCATGGTAACCAATGGTCGGTTGTATGTCACTGCCTCGGTGGCTCAGTTGGTAGTGAACCTGCCTTCTGAGCTTGGGGGCATAGGTTCGATTCCCATCTAGGGCAAATATTTGTGATGAACATTTGTGTTTGTTCTATGTCTGGGTGTTAATATCTATTTAAGTATGTATTTAAATGTGTCATAAGTATGCCTCTGGCTGCGATAGTACAAGCTTTGCTTAGTTTGGGGTCAGACGACAGTGTGTGAAAAATTAATTATTATTATTTATCTCTCCACTGCGTGCGATAGATCGCAACGCGTTCTAGACATAATTGGAGCCGTTTTGTGGCAGAAAGCTTGTTTTTTTTAATAATAAATCTTTATTTCCGACAAAAAGACATATACATATCGTCACGCCTTTACCCCGAGGGGGCTGGCAGAGGTGTAATACAACACCCACACTTCGCCGGACGATATTCAGTCCCAAATGTGACAATGAGTGAGCCTATCGCTATACACCGGGCTCGTCATGTAGCAGATGACATACAATACGGACAAATGTTCACACAATGAATAAATTGATGCGTGCCGTCGGCTGGGTTCGAACCCGCTCCCTCTGGCTTGAGAGGCAGGCCTTCTCCAACTAGGCTGTCATCGCTTTTTGTCATGACAAAAATGCCTATATTATTTGCTTAAAGTTAATTTATGTTGTGTTTCCTGTTCCAAATAAAGTTTAATCTCATTCAGATCGCATTGTCAGATGACAGATCGGATCGGCGGAACGGATCGCGCTCTGTGAGTAAAGATCTCTAGATAATTCCTTTTTACAAAAATAGATTTATATAGAAAATCAAAGTGATTGACGTAAGCTATTTGGCAATTTTTTTACTTTTATTTTTAATCGATAGAAAAATCGATAAATTTAAAATATTGCTGTACCATAATGTGATATGTGTAGAAATATTAAAATATATCCAACGAGCTACTATAATATGTAATATTCTAAAAAACTAGAATTCTATTAGTCTCGATCTTGAAGTAGCGTTCTCTAAACTAAACTGAATATTAGACTAAAGGTGTCCTTAGTCCAAGACTGATATCGATTCAGCTTGACATCTCTAAAACTGTCGCCATCTCTTTCTCACATATTGAAATAAAGAGAGACGAACATAATTTTATTCTAGCCGTTCAGTTTCGTGAGAACATCAAAACGGATAGCATTTCAAAGACAAGATACTAACTTTTAACTTTTACAACTTATTAAATATACATATCGTCACGCCTTCCCTCGAGGGGGCTGGCAGAGGTGTAATACAACACCCACACTTCGCCGTACGATATTCAGTCCCAAATGTAACAGAGCGCGAGCCAATCACCATACACCGGGCTCCAGTCATGTAGCAGATGACAAACAATACGTACATATGTAACACAATGAACAAATTGGTGCGTGCCGTCGGCTGGGTTCGAACCCGCTCCCGCTGGCTTGAGAGGCGGGCCTTCTCCCTATAGGCTGCCATCGCTTTAACTTTTAGTGCTCTAAAATTTAGTTTAGTTTAGAGAATTAGTATCGACACCTTCGTAATTTAATTATATTTACATTAAAAGGCAAGTAGTTCTAACATTTTATAATAATCTTTATAACGCTTTCTTTCGTTTTATAATTATCACGAATTGATCACCAAGTGTTTGTACTAACTCATTTGCAGGGTTACTATGAAAGGGTATGGTTACCCGACAGGAGGTCATTGTCGTCATCATGAGCAACTTTTAATGCGGAACTTACAAAAATCACGTCAAGAGTGAATTATTTTTTGGTAAAAAACTGTTTTTTTTTTCGGCATTGCATGGTATTTATTTTTTTACAATTAGTTAAATCTACATTTAGAAACATACATAAATGATTGCATGATGCATGATACAAGTTGTACATAGCACAATTTCCTCCTTTCGCCGTAACTATACCCTTTTCGATTAACCCGACATTTCGCGTGAAACTCAAAAACCCTTGCTTTAAAGACTGTCTGTATGTATTTACTAAATCGAGCTCCTGGAATGGTTCTATCATCTAAATATTGTTACGAAGCGATAGGCCAATAATGTGCGCTTTGCAATATGTACATAAGGTTCAAAAACGGAACTACGAAAAATGTGAAGGTTGCTAATTTGTTAAATTTAAGAAAAAAATCGAAGTTTTCTTTTTCTATACTTTCTTCTAAAAAAATTGAAAAAACACGCATTAATTGAAAAACTTCATTTTGAACATAGTGGATATATTTTGAACCTTGTGCCCATTTACATAGTGCACATTTTGGACAAACCCATTACAAATAATCACTATCCAAAGTCCCACATTGACTTTTGACACTTCCTGGCTAATTCTACAATAACATTATAGTCCGTCTCTGTCACTCCCGTGTGTATCTCAGTAAGAGTGAGCTTGACAGGAATAGCATCAATTTCTTGAGCGTGTTGTTCCGTTCCACGCATTAACTGTTCACAACACTTTTGAATGTATTTTCTGTACTAATTTAAAGTACTAAGGTTCACATTAAATTGTATAAGAATCACTTTTTCTTGGCACTGCGACTTGAAAAATGTAACTTTAAATAGTTACACTGGTTACTTCCATTCCGTCCATTTTCGTTCACGTTGAAATTGTGCTGCTGTGTATGAGTTTCATACATACAATATGAATACACATTTTAAATCTTTTGTAGATGGAATAAATCTCAATTTGCCTTGACGTTGGTTGAAATTAAGCTCTATTTTATATGAGTTTCATACATTTTATGTCTGTTGTTGATTGAATCAATCTTAATTTGTTTTCACATTTGAATTGATTGGGCAGATGTATGAAAGTCATACAGACTTTCATACATCTGCCTGTTGAAGATTGATTAAATTTCAATTTGCCTTTACATTCAAATGGCGCTGCTTTGTATGAGTTTCATACATTTTACATCTGTGGCTCATTGAAGCAATCACCGCTAAGACTGTTTTAAAAGTTTCGCTTCTGCTTTCTAGACCTCTGGTGCGGATAAATCTCCCATTTCAAACATTTAACTATTTTCCCATACAAATATTGTATTTTGAAGACGTCAGGTCATTTGGATGATGATAAGCGTCGTTGATGATTTCGTTATCCTGCAGCAGGCTAGGAGGTTGACCACTGCTGGCTTCGTCTTCAGAGACGCGATCGAAGATGGTGACATCTAGCCTGGATCGACAACTAGCTCTCAAATCGTTTATTTAGCGAGTTCTCCTTTTCGTGATCGAAGTCGATACATTTAAATTAGATCGAGAATTGGCTACTACTTGGACAATTCTCCTTTGAGAGCCTTCTCCAGATCTCCGTTGGGAGCGATTTCGACGGTGACATCCTTGCTGATGATGGCCAGCCCTCCCTGGTCCTCGTCAGCCATGGTCCGCATGGAAGTCACTTGGAGGGAGAGGATCTTGGCTCGCTGGTAGGCTGAGGCCGTATTGTTCCCGAGGAATCTGTAATAGAGAGGAGCATAATAAAATAACCTACTCGTATTATAGAGGCAATGTAATGAAGTGTCATAAACTCAAAGGTTTTGGTTGGGCCGTCACAATTGACGGTCTCACATAACCTTGGCCCAACGGGGCCGGTGGTTACCAATACGATTTTTCTTGAATAAACAGGACTGGGCCTAGATGGCTTAAGATAAAGTTTGTTTCTGACATCCCATCCGGCTCCAGGGTTCTGAATCCTGGCTCCCAGGCTCCAGTTTTATAGGTTTCGCTCACCCTACTCCCATTCTCTAGACCCCTTAGGCTTCCACCCGCTCCCATGCTCTAGCCTCCTAGCTCCAGGCCTCCCGTCCCCAGGCTCCTGTCTCCTCGCCCGGCTTCCACCCGCTCCCACGCTCTAGCTTCCTGGTTCCAGGCCACCACCCGCTGCCATGCTCTAGCCTCCTCACCCGGCTTCCACCCGCTCCCACGCTCTAGTCCCCCGGCTCCAGGCTCCTGTCCCCCCTCCTCGCCCCCAGTCGCCCTCACCTCATAGCGACGTAGCAGACCAGCAGCGCCCCGCCGGCGGCCAGCACCCTGGCGACGGGCGACACGAACAGCTGCGCGCAGACCCAGGCGGCCGCGCCCGCCGCCACCATGCAGCCCACGGCCAGCGCGGTGCGCACCCAGTGCGCGCACGTGAACCCGCGCTCCCACTCCACGCGCCGCGACTCTTGCACGATGTACGCCGTGTTGCACACCTTGCACTTCAGGGCGTCAGGAGTGCCCGCGCTCTGGTCACGAGAAACCGGACGTTAAAAAACAGTGCTACTGATGATTATCAGTAAAGTGTTTTAGCCGAAGATTATGTGTGTTATCGTATGCAATAAGAAAGAACATGAACATGAAGTGCTAATATGGGAAGAAAGTAATAGAAATTAACAGCATCGATTTTACAAGTGGGAACCTGAAAAATGCCAGTATAGACAGAAAGTAACAATATGATGGAGCAGTGACACGTGTTTCGACTACATAGCAGACCCTGAAACTGGTAAACCTCTGTGAGCCAGATGAATGGCGCCGCACGCCGTCGCAGCAGGCCTGCAGGCTACATACCTCTGTGAGCCAGCGGCTGAGGCAGCCGTGGTGCACCGCGGCCACGTCGC
Source organism: Peribatodes rhomboidaria (assembly GCA_911728515.1). Lineage (NCBI taxonomy): Eukaryota > Metazoa > Arthropoda > Insecta > Lepidoptera > Geometridae > Peribatodes > Peribatodes rhomboidaria. The sequence goes on from OU452189.1 coordinate 9,848,617, forward strand.
CGGTGCAGCGGCACGGCGTGATGAGAGGCTCGAGCCGCGCGCCGTCGTAGCAGATCCAGCAGTCGCGGGTCGAACCCACGCTGCCGACGAGAGAGTCCGTCTCCACATTCTGGAACGTCACACATACATTTAAATGGAGGCATTAAAAACAGTTTACTGTATCCTGTGTCAAACACATAATTAACAGCTTTAGGTAGGCAGACAGGTACGTAGATAGGTATCCTTATTGGATATTAAAAAACAAACATGGATAAAAATACATTAATTAGGTAGAATTAAGGGTATTTTTATGCAGCAAGTTCAAGTTGAAAGAACTCGTTTGACCTTGCCTAAGCGAAGGGCAGGTAAACACACTGTCGCTTAGATTTCTTATCTCATTTTATTTGATGTCTGGAAATGATACCGCAGTCCCTACAGCATAGCTATACCTATAATATACATGCAGTTTTTATACATATGCAGATGTCACACATTCCGCTATTGGACGTTTTGTAAGATGTTTTAACTTGTGCTTTACTGCAAGCGAAGCAGTCATACAGACTTCTCTTTGTAACAAGACCAACAACGACGAAGACTCCTGCATTCAGCTCCGCGAAGGCAACCAACCACCATAGATAATATCAAGCAATGTGTAAAAACCAGACAATAGATAGTAAAATTTAACATTCTATTCCCTTCGCACGTAGCAACGACAAAAGAGACAAAAACAACATTCAAAACGATCACGGACGACCAACCGACCCTAACTTACCAATCGACTCTTACTCGGCAGCGGTTCCGCCGATGAACTCTCTCCGATCCTAACCACAACACTTTGACCGCTCTTCAACCTCTTAGGTTTGATGATGACAGTTCGGACAACTGTCATCAGGCTGTGTTGCCATTGGTTGATCGTTTCGACAATGTAGCATGCTGCGTTCAGCCATTGAGCAGGGCGGATGGTTTCCACTGTCTGGCAAGAGGGGATGGGAGAGTTAGTACGGATAAGGGTTTATTAGTGTGTATTAAATGTTAGTGTGAAAATATTGGAGAATTCCTTACATTGCAATTATTATTTGGGTACGTAAAATGGAGAAAATGTGCTGATATATCCAAGGAAGTCTTCAAAACCGTTAAGCCTATGGATATTTCTTAATTACATTTTCAGTATGTGTTATGGTAAATTGCAGCATGATACAAAGGCGAAGCGTGTGCCGTCAAAAAACAACATCTCGAAATGTAACCTCGTGTCTCATGTCGAGGGAAAAAGGGGCCAACGCCGTGATAAGATCAACTTCGAGAACTAAATTACATTTCGAGATTAGCAACATAGCGCCAGCATTCAAAGCTCGAAGACAAGACTGCCCTCTTATTCAGCCAGTGTGATGACATAGTAATATGTGTGAAGACAACAAACTATGGTCGACAATAAACTGTAACGACAAATTGTTGTAAACTTTATTGATCTTTGTAGTTGTTGACTGATTCATTATTTATCACTGTTCTAAAACTGTTTCGCTGACCACTTTATCAATTAACCTCGCTGTTACTAATTAGAACTCCACAATTACTACTGAGAATTCAGAACAGTTACCAACAGTCGTTACAGATACAGACAAGTCATTTTAACAAAACTACCACCGCTGGACCATTTTACCCATAGCATCCCCTACCTCTCAGATTACACATTACACTTTCTTTGATGAGGTCGAAGTAATAGTAGAACCGCGAGTCTTGCGTCGTCTAGCTCCCGCGAGAGCAGCCGGCGCGGGTTGAGCAGCCAGAGTCACTCCAGCCCTCACTGTATCGATGACCACTTTACATCCTAACCATTAAACCCATTACCCGCAGATGACTTACCTTCGTGAGGTTCGAGTGTGAGAGCAGGCGCGCGAGTCTTGCGTCGTCTAGCTGCCGCGAGAGCAACCGGCGCGGGTTGAGCAGCCAGAGTCACTCCAGCCCTCACTGTATCGTTGACCACTTTACATCCTAACCATTAAACCCGTTACCAGCAGATAACTAACCTTGGTGAGGTTCGAGTGTGAGAGCAGGCGCGCGAGTCTTGCGTCGTCTAGCTGCCGCGAGAGCAGCCGGCGCGAGTTGAGCAGCCAGAGTCACTCCAGCCCTCACTGTATCGTTGACCACTTTACATCCTAACCATTAAACCCGTTACCAGCAGATAACTAACCTTGGTGAGGTTCGAGTGTGAGAGCAGGCGCGCGAGTCTTGCGTCGTCTAGCTGCCGCGAGAGCAGCCGGCGCGAGTTGAGCAGCCAGAGTCACTCCAGCCCTCACTGTATCGTTGACCACTTTACATCCTAACCATTAAACCCGTTACCAGCAGATAACTAACCTTGGTGAGGTTCGAGTGTGAGAGCAGGCGCGCGAGTCTTGCGTCGTCTAGCTGCCGCGAGAGCAGCCGGCGCGGGTTGAGCAGCCAGAGCCGCTCGGGCGCCATCGAGTTCCACAGCACGCACGGGAACCATAGCGCGACGCCGATCTCCGCGAGACGGAACACCAGGTCGTGCCAGTTACGGGACACTACTGGTACCCTGTACATACAAAATTCGATTAGGGACACTACTAACCAATTGACATACAAATTAACCCCGTGCATTGCCCTGCACATACAAAATTCGATTAGGGACACTACTGGTACCCTGCTCATACAAAATTCGATTAGGGACACTACTGGTACCCTGCTCATACAAAATTCGATTAGGGAAAGTACTGGTACCCTGCACACACCAAATTTAATTGCGTTTCTTTAAAGTTACTGATCTTTTTCAAGAACTTTTGACGTCATGGCAATGGTTGATAGATTGATGTAGGGCATGGTAAGTCTTCAACGTTGTCAGCTAACTCTAAAGCGATCATCAATCTCTGGTAATGCTTTTCATCCATAATATAGCGAGAATTTTGTTAGATTTTATATAGGATTCCATTTATGCCGGTACTAGTATATGTTCTCTGCATTGGAATAACCTTGTTTTATATTGGCAGTCAGGTGAGTGAGTTCACCGTATTGGAAATAGTATTATTTATACGCTGGTCTTTGGCACACCTGAGCTGATATCGATTTAGGGGCCCTATTCAGAGATTTGAGATTTTCATCTCACCTTTTTTCGTCCTTGTTGCTCTCATTTCAAACGTCATAGGCGTGAGAAGGACCAAGATAAAATCTCATCTCATCTCACGCGTAGGAATAGCCCTCCTGTTTCTAGAACCGCTAACACTCGAATGTCAGCTACTGATTGGACGAAATACGAGTTTTTAAAAAAAGTCACGTGATCACATTGTCAGCTATTTCAATCAGCAGCTGGCGTTCGAGCGTAAACGATTCTAGAAGCGATTGCAGCTTGTCTAGGGCCCCTCGTCTGGCTAAGAACATTCTACTGACTTGGTCTTCCATAGCTCGCTGAGTGTCTCCGAGGCGAGGAAGCCCGCGATGAGGATCAGCATCAGCGCCTGGCTGACCAGACCCACGCGCGACTGGTGCAGCTGCGAGGTGTCCACGGAGCGACGATCGATGTTGCCATCACCGTCTAAGTCGGCTATGTCTGTCTGGATGCCCTGGACCATACAACATTTGATAGTTACAGTAAGGTTGGTTTTGTCCCTTAGGGATCTCGGAAGAGATCGCTCTTAGCTATAAGGTCAGTTTAAAACTAGGTTTAAGCTTTGCTATCCTTTTGTTTCTTGTGTGAACAATAATGAGTTAGCCTCTATTTTTCAGTTTTAGGTGTCTATCTAACCGCTGAAATCGGACTAAACCAAACAATATAGGGCCATCCATGAATTACGTCACACGTTAAGGAGAGGACAGAGGGATTGCCATTTCGAATCTTCTAGAAAGCTTTCGTTACCTGTTTGGTGACCAGGGTATCTTGAACGTCGTCGTCGTCACCGGCGCTAGACGGCCCCGGCCGCGGGGATATGATCGTGCACACCTTCGTCTCCTTCAGGAACTCACCACGCAGCTGGAAAAGGAAGCAACCTTTATAAAAATTCCTAAAAAAAACTTATTGGTAAGCTCGTATGGTAATTGACAGGGTGGGAATTCTACGAGGGCCATGAAAAAACATCTTTAACAACGAATGTATAATCAGTGCAGGCGTAGGCAGCAGAATTGGAATGGAATAAAAATTGCCAGGGTGAAGTTTTGGGTCGTGCGCCGTGGGTAGCACGCACCGGGCACAAAAGCCTAGTTACAGTACTGTACTGTGTGTAATCACTGCAACATAGTACGCAGAGGCAGAGGCAAACCAGTCAAATGGTGGTCAATATGCTGAGAGTAACGTGAACCCAAACAACAAGGGACAGAGCCCAAAAGAATCTCTAATACCCAACGATTCCCAAACCAAAAAAGAACTTTATCAAAACTCATTACTACGGTATGCCGCATTAACTTCCCAATATCATCGGAACAGTCAGTTTGCTTGGACCTGTGCCAACGCAACTGACAAACAAGCTTGGAATCCCACTCACAACGTAGTAAAGAGACAGACAATAATGTTTATGTTATTATCAAAGTTTAACGTGAATCATTAATCGACAATTTTCTTTACCCACTGCAGGAAAACACGTTTACAATAGCATAGTTTCCCCGTTTTTACATAAATACGAGTTCTGTTTTCTGCTTTCCTGCCACTCGATCGTTTTTTGGGATCCAAAATAATTTTTTTCGTTGATTTTTTGCGTTTGACCTTCGTCTCACCTAATGCGCCCTACGGTGACCACGCAAGCTTACAAGCAACCGATTCACTCGAGACTTGAAGACATCGGGAAACACATACTCAGCAGGCAAAGCATTTCATAATCCACACTAGCAATTTGCATAATAACAAGTAACATCATTGTAAGAAAACAAAAAAAAAACCGTCTAAATGTTGTCTGACGTTCCAGATATGATTAAAATGTAAAAGTTTAAGTCACTCCCAACATCAAGACAATTCAAATGACACCTTACATGTCAAAATCCTTCGAACTGTTTAGTCTGTAGGGCGTGCCAAAGAAACCTCATACATACATACATACCCTCAAAAACACAACCCTCCTTCTTGCGCAGTCAGGTAAAAATGGAATCAAAGCGTTTTGTGCAGGTGGTCCTAAAAACGTTGTTATTTTTTCGTGCCCTTGGCTGTTCGATAGTAAAACCATGTACATACATTCGTAGTGATTCAATACATACGTACATTCCATTGCATGGCATTGCCCATGGCATTGTTATTAATTAGCAGACGGTTCATAATAGCGGTTTCGTGTCCCCATCACACCATATATGCCATCATCTGTTACGGCACCATAATGTTCCATTGTGTGTGTGGGTAATGGCACATTTAATTTTAATGTTGATATTGTTGTCGCTTTAAGAGCCGCCTCTAAGTGTTGCAATAAAATTGGCCATCGATGCCACCCTGAAGCTAAACTTAACGGAAGGTAGGATATGCGAAAACTGCCCGATTGATTCTCATAATAATACCTACCCGATCACGATTCTAAGTGTGTGTTTCCACATTTTGATAGTTCTTAAGAAAATATCTCGTCACAATGTAGTTATCATCCTAATCCTAACTAATTATAAATGCGAAAGTGAGTTTGTCAATTTGTTTGTTTGTAACGCTTTTACGTCCTAACCACTCAACCGGTCATCATGAAACTTTGCATACACGTTGTCTGGGATACAGAAAAGGACATCGGGTACTTTTTGTCCCGAAAAAATAAACGGTTCCTGTGGGTCCGCGGGTGAAACCGCGAGACACACCTAGTAAAAAATAAGTATGAAAATCTAGCTCTACCACGCGGTTTCACCAGCGTTCCCTCGAAAACCGTAATTTTTTTTCGGGATAAAAGGTACCCTATATCCTTTCCTGTATCCCTGACAACGTGTATGCAAAATTTCATGAGGCTCGGTTGAGTAGTCAGAGCGTGAGAGCATAACAAACGAAAAAACTATTAGTTAAGACTTAAGGGTCTCGCGACGCTCTGAAATTTCCATACAAACGCGGTTGTCAAATTTCGTGGAAACCATTTGCCGGATTATGATGAAATTTAGCATATACAATCAAAGGAAGTTCTATATCTCCGCCCCCATGTTCTTGTTTTTTTTTAAAAAAAACGTCCTCAAAAGAAAATAGAGCTATGGAAAATATCCGCGTTTGTAAGGGGTCACTTTTGACTGATTTATTCAATAGATAGACTAAGCAAATCAAAAATCCCTTTACATAGGCAGGTTGTCTACATTATTAGCTTTTAAATAAATCAAATCCATAATATAAGGGAAATTCTAAGTTATTTAAGAATGATTACAGAAGTACAAAAGTCATGAAAAAAAATGAAACTGCACTTTGTCACTCTGTAGGTAACTTTAGAGGCTCGTCAGTATCATTACTTGACCTCTTCGCTTGTAGTCTCCTTCTAGACGAAATTGCTATGGAAAATCTTAAGCCAAAGCGAAGTTAGTCTAAAGTGGTCGCCGGGCTCTTAAGTTAGGATAATGGTTTGGAATAGATCGCTTCCTAACGAATATTATAAACACGCAAGTGACTTTGTTCATTTGTAACACTTTCACGCCTCAACTACTCAACGTTCACGTCGACGTTGTTGGGGGTACGGAAAAGGACATAGGGTATTTTTGATCCCGGAAAAAACTATGGTTCCTGTGGGACCGAGGGTGAAACCGCGGGGCGCAGCTAGTTAAGCAATAAAGCTATCAAATTTATTGCACTAGTTTTGAAGCCTTCCTTTATCTTTGCCCTTTCCTTGTCCTTTGTTGTCTTGTCCTTTCGTTAGTGATTTCTGGTGTGTTAACATTAGTGAATTTATCTACCACAAGCTGCGCCCCGCGGTTTCACCCGCGGTTAAAAAGTATCCTATGTGCTATTCTAGACTATAATCTATCTTTGTGCCAAATTTTATCCAGATCTGTTCAGCCGTTCTGGCGTGAAAGAGTAACAAACATCCATCCATCCATTCTTACAAACTTTGGCGTTTATAATATTAGTAGGATTACACAGGAACCTGACCACCGACCACACATTCACATTTCCCTTTGTTGTTTCACTTTAGTCATCGCGCATACGGAGAATATCGCAATCAAATATTTGCTATTGTGGTCCATACTCAGATCATATCATATATTTGTATTGTTGACCGTACTCATTGTTTTTTTATGCATTTTTGTTGCGATCTGCCGTCTGTGGCCGTTTTCGTATTCTATTTTTATTTGTAACTAGCTGTCACCCCGCGACTTCGTTCGCGTTTTGAGCTATCCTATCTCTCAAGTTGGATCGAACTGCACATGGTGTGCGAATTTTATTATAATCGGTTAAGTGGTTTAGGAGTTCATTGAGGACAAACATTGTGACACGAGATTTATATATATTATGAATGAAGATAACTGTAACCCGCGACTTCGTTCGCGTTTATGCAGTAAATGGTATCCGAAAACCTCGTGAAAATCTGTATCTAATTATCAAATTCCATCAAGAGCCGTTTAGCCGTAAAAAGTCTGAAAAGAAAAAAAAGTTAATTTATTTACCTTGAAGTAGACTTCAACACCATAGATGAGGAAGAAGATGACAACGATGAACAGGAGTACAGCGTAGCACCCGTTGAAAACGTGCTGGTAGAAGCTCTAAAACAATAATATTAATAATAATTCGAGACACTTGCACACACGGTCGTCTGACCCCAAACTAAGCACTTGTAGCACCTCACTCAACTGCCGTCTTTGTACTTCTTCACTCTAGTAAACTTCAAGGCTAGAGTGAATAAGTACCTTATAGGTCGTCGTGCTCCATCTTAGACCACAACGTCGCTTAACATCAGGCGAGTTGGTGGTCAAACGCCGACCTATTATACATAAAAAAAAAAAAAAAAGCAAAGCTTGTACTATGGCTGCCAGAGACTGATATACATACATATATAATTTTAAATACATACTTATATAGCTGAATATTAATATTAATTATTGATAATATTACAATACAATACAACTTTCTTTTGTACCAATAACGCAGCCGATTATTAAGGATTTTGTTGACCAATTTATACTTACTATATGTCTTTCATTTTAAGGCTCAATTTCATTGGTCGATAACTTGGTTGTTGGCCCGCATTCAGGGGACTCCTCGCGGGGTAACAACTAATGAAAGTTCGGCATCAAAACCTCGGTCGATTTATTTTTTTGTTTTTTTTTCGCTTACGTTTGACCACAACACACCTGATGGGAAGTGACGATGCGGTCTAAGATGGAGCGAGCCCATGAGGTGCCTATTCACTCTTGCATTGAAGAGACCCAGGCTGTATCTATTTGCTGGGTAACACCGAGGCAGGAAGTGCGTTCCACTCCTTAGCAGTTCTTATACAGCATGTGGGTAATACCCGCCCCATCATCGACTAATAAAAACGGCTATCGCATGCAGGTCCTATGACATGTGAGAGCCTACACATCGATTGCAGACCTTCTTAACGACCAATGAAAATGAGCCTTTATTGCTGCCTATTATACAAGGACATCAAACATTTTAGCGACTTTAAAACAGATAATAAAATACCTTACGACTTCATAAAATAAAACTACAAAATAAATGAACATCATAAAATTTACATATTTTCTGCTCATTTCTAGTGTTAAAATTCATCTTGAAATTCATTAAGTTGCTCTATATTTATATTATAAAAAAGCTGCGTAATTAGAACATTTTTAAACGGTTCGTTAAACAGTGTAAACGGTATGGACTTTGTCTAGAATAAAAATTTAAATTAAGTAATTTAAATTCATTGATTCATGCGCCAGCGATAATTATGAACTTTTTAAGTACATAATTTATTTCATGTTTTATGTATTTTATGTCTTTTATTTATGTATTCATTTATTTTATGTTATTATTATGTATTTATGTCTTTCTCTATGAACTTTTTAAGTACATAATTACGCTATTAGCCGCAAAACTAGGGCCAACAACTGTTCCTGTAAACAATTTTTAACATACTTTTAAAATTTCTTTATTCAATTGGGTATCGACGATACACATCTATGAACGTCTAAGTTATAAAAATGTCTTTACCGCGTTGTTCGGAAAATGAGCCATTACTCAGAAGAGCAGACAAGAAACTGAGGGGCATATTTTTTTCCCAAAACAATTTTTTGCTTGGAACTAGGTAACACCATTTATTTATGTACTAGTGGTAGTAATTAAGTAACACCAGTAGCTAGAACTGAGTATCTTATCTCACCTTCTTGTCAGGAGAAGTGTCAGCGACGTTCGTGGTGAGAACCTCGGCGGCCAGCAGGGAGTAGCTGATCACGTTGAACGTCACGAAAGCGAGGAACGACTTGGAGAGGAACCGCGGCCGCTCCCAGCGAATGTCGCGCAGGTGGAACACCTGGGGACAAAGATAATTAAATGTTTTGAGGATATTCTTTAAATATACATTTGTTTTATTTATTGTCAGACTAAAGTGTAACACTGCTGAGCAAAAACCCTTCCCTTCACTCCCGTCCCTTCCTTGTTTTGCTATTAACACACTAAAGTGTACCACTGCTGAGCAAAGGCCTTTCCCTCCCTTCCCGTCCCTTCTTTGTTTTGGTTATATTGAGACTGAAGTATACCACTGCTAAGCAAAGGCCCTTCCCTCCCTTTCCGTCCCTTCTTTGTTTTGCTATTTTCAGACTAAAGTGTACCACTACTGAGCAAAGGCCCTTCCCGTCCCTTCATTGTTTTGGTTATATTGAGACTGAAGTGTACCACTGCTAAGCAAAGGCCCTTCCCTCCCTTTCCGTCCCTTCCTTGTTTTGCTATATTCAGACTGATTGCTAAGCAAAGGCCCTTCCCTCCCTTTCCGTCCCTTCTTTGTTTTGGTTACATTCAGACTGAAGTGTACGACTGCTGAGCAAAGGCCTTTTGCCTTCCCTTCGCTTCCTTGTTTTGTTTATATGCAGACTAAAGTGTACCACTGTTGAGCAAAGGCCCTTCCCTCCTTTCAGACTGGCTTTGGCTTTTAGTGGTCCAGTGATTTTTCGTGAGAGTGAAGCTCGTCAATCCAGTTTCCTCTAGGTCAATAAAGCCGACTCGTATGGGTTCTATACAACGCAACTATACAACCGATCCTGTTTGGAAGTTTCTCCCGAGTTACCAATGGAATAGAAGGTCAATGCTTGAATATCCGCACTTCTAGAATCCCTATACAATTGCACAGCTTCCGAGTATGTCAAAAGTAACAACGGAACTAAAACTTCACGATATCTCTGTGAGTTCTATTCTAAAATGAGCTTTGACTGTCTCGGTGGCTCAGTTGGCAATGAACCTGCCTTCTGAGCTTGGGGGCGTGGGTTCGATTCCCACCTAGGGCAAACATTGATGTGATAAATACTTGTGTTTGTTATATGTCTGGGTGTTATTTTTTTTATTATGTATTTAAATATATGTTTATGTATGTACAACAGTCTCTAGCAGCCATAATACAAGCTTTACTTAGTTTGGGGTCAAGCGACCGTGTGTGAAAATGTTCTAAATTTATTATTATTCAAATGAATACTCTTTAAGAATAGTGTTGACGAAAGTAGCGTAGTACCTTTGTTAGAGTTCAACAATGAGTTCTCCAACATGGTCTTTGCTGAGCGCCAATTTAAGGGGTTTGGTAAGGCACGGCAGTTGTCTCGCTCGTCAGCGACACTATTGTATTAGATAAAATTATAGAATGTATTTTTCACCCCCGACGAAAAAACGACGAGATGTTATAAGTTTGACGTGTCTTGTGTGTGTTCGCAGCTCCCGAAAGAATGAACCGATTTTGATTTTGTTTTTTGTGTTTGAAAGGTGAATTAGTCGGGAGTGTTCTTAGCTATGTTTGATGAAAATCGGTGTCGGGGGTTTTACAATTTTTTTTTCATACTTGTTGATAATTTTTCCCTGTATTGACGAATTAAAGCCATCAATTGTCTGAAAACATTGTAACACTGTTTTCAATCAATACAAGAAAATTTATCAAAATTACATCCAACTTCCTACTAGTATTATAAACGCGAAAGTTTGTAAGAATGGATGGATGGATGGTGATGGATGGTCTTTCACGCCAGAGTGGCTGAACAGATCTGGATGAAATTTGGTACAGAGATAGATTATAGTCTAGAATAGCACATAGGATACTTTTAACCGCGGGTGAAACAGCGAGGCGCGGGTTTTCTAAATATAATAGTGTCGTGAGCGAGCGAGACAGCCGCCAAACCTAACCATACCTCTTAAACGCAAACACTAGAGAAGACAAACACAATGACCCGAGCCGTAAGCCTATCGGCGACTAACATAACATTTATCTTCCTGCGACTACGAGACTTGTTCGAGACACATTCTACTGTTCAACTGTATGACAGGTTAAATATTTTGAATCGAGAACGATATGTTATGACTGGATCGCGAACAGAAACTACGAGAATCCTAAACTAAGACAAGCTTGGGAGATTTTCCGTTTTTTAGAAATTGTTCGTGTTGTAATTTACAACACGAATCACATTATTACTGTGTAATTTACGGTTGTAAATTACACAGTAATAATGTGATTGGCAGCAATGATACGCCTGTCGATCGGGGCAATTTCAATACGAAAACAAACCTTCTCCCAACTAGGCTGCCAACCCAGACAACAGTACCCAGGAGACAAGTATGTCATATTCCTCTTGCCAATAGTGTACAGTAGTACTCACACGCCTGTACAACGAACTAAATAAATACAGAAAAGTATCACTTTACCGACAACGAACTTAAAAAGACTACTTTGTCTTGGCTTAAAGGGAACGACTACTGAACGCATGTTGGCCTTATAAGCTGTGAAATGTTTTTATTTTTATGTTTTTCGAGTGTATGTATGTATGTATGTATGTGGGTATGTGGGTATGAGGTTTCTTTGGCACGGCCTACAGCCTGAACAGCTTGATGGATTTCGGCATGATAGGTGTCATTTAAATCGTCTTGATAGTGGAAGTGACATGGAATACATTTTGCAGCCGGGTTTTTTGCTTTTCTTTTAATAATGTTTATGTTTATTTCTACTTTATACATCTACGCTTGTATACATTAATGTATGTACACTGACACAACCACACATAAGCAGTACATAGTCATCCTCATTTGTATAAAAATTGTTGTTTCATTTCAAATTATTATGTGTAAACCATGTACTATTCTGCTTAGAATTTTTTGAGTTTTCTTTCTTTGGCATGTTTTATTGTAAATTACATTTTTAATGATTACTTATTCTCTTATTTTAATTTTTTTTTTCATTATTAGTGTTTGTATTTTTCTGTATAAAACATGTTTTAGTAATAAGCTCTAAATTTAGAGCTAGGTATATGTATTTTTTTTATTTGGAGAAGCCACTGGCTCCAGTCACACTTTGACTTGTTCAGGAGCCTCTGGACTCAAAATTGTAATTGTCACATGTTTTCAAACCCATTTATATTAATTGTATTTGTATTGTAATTGCTCCGATCGACAGGCGTATCATCATTCCTAATTACATAATTACTGTATAATTTACAACCAATTTACTGCGCGAGGTAAGTTACCAGAAACAATTGAAACAACGGTTCAAACGGAGAGCTTATTAAAATTAATTACGGAATAACTAATAAGCCCTATTAAGTGATAATGATACAAAAAAACTTTTTCTTCTTTGTAAAAAAAGTATTGAAAACAATAAATAGTTCCGGCCCTAAGCCACTACCTTGATGTACGCCAGCTCGCCGTACTGAAAAATGAGGTAGAGGGTAGAGAGAAAAAATGAGGTAGAGAGTAAGGTACAGATATTAATTTATTTGTTCTCATTATTTCAATAAAAGTGCATAAAAACAAGCAACTCTAGCTTAAAATTACGAAATACAATATACTTGCTATAGATAGATAGATAGAAACTCTTTATTGTTCACACCACAGATAACAAAACAACAAGAGAAAAATAATGATAAAACTTATTATATAGTGTAACAACTGGCTGCCTTATCACTAAAAGCGATCTCTTCCAGGCAACCTTATAGGATGGAGAGGATACGACAAATGAGTATGGGACAGGGTGTGCAAACATATAAACTATACATAACTATAACTTGCTTAATACTTCTATTACATAGTATTCAACAAAGTTTGCTATCTGCGCCTGTCTGTATATCCGTTAATTCCTCCTAAACCACACAACGGACTGTGATGCGGTTTTCACTATCAGTTAGATATTTTTTACGGAAGATTTTATATATACCGTGCTAAGCCATGGCGAGTCTCTAGGCAGGGGTAAAATCGTTCAAATGCCTGGTGGCCTATCATGACATCTTATAACCATGATGGTTACGTTTTGTTTTCGACGCTGCGCGACCTTGGACCTTTTTGCGCGGCGATACGATTCTCGGTCGCGCAGCGTTGAATGGTGGGCCGCCTGATAATAATTTACATTACTGAAAGTAAAGCGTATTTGTCTTTAAATTGTTCACCCTTAGACCTAAGAGAGTGTGAGGTTTCAGAAGACGATGTCGAGGATAAAAGACTGACTCCATCACCATTGTGGGATACTTGACCGCCAAAAGAGAGAGGCATAGAAAAAGAGTTTGTGTGTTTTGGGTGTTCAGGCGTTTGATCTAATGTATGCATAATTGGTAATTGCATACATAAAACCTTGAAAAAGTACTCTCTTTCGGGGAGTTGCGTAAAAATACTATCCCTTTTTAACTGACTTCCAAAAAGGAGAAGGTTCTCAATTGGACTGTAAGATTTTTTTTGAATGTATGTTACGCGAAGACTCCGCCAATTGTAAATGGATTTTGATGACTCTTATTTTGTTTGGTAGATCATATTTTACAGGTGTTACCATATAAATTTTCGTTTAAATCGAAATAGGACGAGCAGTTTTTAAAATATAAGTCTAATAAACATAAGTCTGCAAATTGTTTACATGCATGACGAATTACAGGATGGGAAGTTGGTTTTTTAAGCTTTGCTGTTTATTTTATTTTTACTAATAAACGTTGTATAACCTTGGAATAGTTTTACAGATTTACAGTGTTTTGTCTTTCTCTCTCTTTTACATTTTAGTACGCGATGGAAAATGACAAAACACACAGAGGCTATATTAACACATAAACTGTTTATTAGTAACGGAAGTATGTGTCTGTAGGCTATAGAAGACCAGACAAGAGTGAATAGGCACCTCATGGTCAAGCGTGCTCCACCTAAGATCGCATCGTCACTTTCCATCAGGTGTGTTGTGGTCAAACGTGGGCCCAATCAATCATAAAAAAAACTCTAGTTCACTTAGTAAAATGACTGGCACGATGCGTCAAATCACCCACTCGACTGATAAACAGCAATCAATCTTTCCATGTATTTTGATTGAAGTTACGAAATATTATCTGCGCAAAATCCTGAACAGGTGATAATGTGAGTTCGAACATCGTTAGGTGCATGAGGTGATTGTGGTAATTTTTACCCTACTGCACAAGAAGGAGGGTTATGTTTTTCGAGTATATGTAATTATGTATGTATGTAGGGATGTATGAGGTTTCTTTGGCACGCCTTACAGCCTAAACAGCTTGATGTATTTCGACATGTGAGGTGTCATTTGAATCGTCTTGATAGTGGAAGTGACATAGGGTACAACATTTTGCAGCTGGGATTTTTTTTTTTTTTATTAATGTTACTTGTTTCATTTAAAATTATACAACCTCCTTTTTCTTACGCATTTGGTAAAATTGCTGTATTGGATGTCTGTGTAAAATTGCGATTTCGGTAAACGTCGACGTGAAGCGCAGTATTTAACCACAATCCTCTTAAACCCAGTTGAAATCATCAGTTCTATCCATTTCAATAGTCTATACGGTAAAGGTTTTTTTCAGAAACAAGTTCGAATGACCATAAATACTCCCTTTGGAGTCACAGTAGCAAAGTAAACACGAAAAAATTGTATAAAACAAATATGCATTATCAGATTAGTTGAAAATAATTATTTATGTATGTATTTATGTACATGTATTCGTACAAAATTATAGATCATCGACACGACGAAGAAAGGTCAAAAAACGAACTAGCTAGGTCTCTCTTTATAATTAGTAACTACATTATTGTCCGAGCGAGCGTTAGCAAGAGAAGCGTCTATGCTTCAGCTTCGACAAAAATGCTTTCGTATGTGCGAATTATGCCTGGATTTCTGTCTAGATCTCTGTCTTCCTCTACAGGTCTCACTTCTTGAAAGATTATCTTAAAAAATTGTGAGTAGGTTCAATAATTACATTGATTTTTTGTGTTTGAATTTTGTTTTATTAAAAACTGAAAAAACTCAGCATATAGTATCTTAATATTTATAAATTACGTGTCACGTTGTTTGTCCGCTATAGACTCCTAAACTACATAACCGATTTCAATCAAATTTGCACACCGTGTGCAGTTCGATCTAACTTAACAGATAGGATAGCTCACATATATATATATATAAATAATAAACGCGAACGAAGTCGCGGGGTGACAGCTAGTATAACTATATATATCTATAGAACCTGCTCACAAAATTGTACAAGAATCGGTTGAGAAAAACAACCTGTAGAGGAGACGTCAGCCGTGAGGTTTACAAGCTCACAGAGCCTCTATAACCTAGTCCCTAAAGAAGGTCGTTCATTCAGGCTATCATATAATTTTAGGAAACGACAAACAGAGTCAACAGCAGTTTATTATTTGTTTGTGTTACCACTGACCTCGCTCATCGTCGTGTTTTAGTAAATTTCATTCATGTTCGAGGAGGCGAGGTCGCCCGCACCTACTACGCGATTTGATACTCGTATCTGGTTATTTAATATTCTAATTAAGGTCTTTTCTACTGCTTATGGTTTGAGTTCAAGTTTAGGCAAGGCCGTTTATAAGTTACGCGGAATGTATCGACCTACAAGATAAGAAGACAAAGATGTCTGGAGCCTTCCACTTCCGCCAAGTAGCCACTAGTGCATATGATATATTACCTAATTAATTGTAAAGCGATGATGGCCTAATTGGAGAAGGCCCGCCTCTCAAGCCAGAGGGAGCGGGTTCGAACCCAGCCGACGACACGCACCAATTTGTTCATTGTGTGAACATATGTGCGTATTGTATGTCATGTGCTACATGACTGGAGCCAGGTGTATGGCGACAGGCTCGCCCCCTGTCACATTTGGTACAGAATATCGTCCGGCAAAGTGTGGGTGTTGTATTACGCCTCTGCCAGCCCCCCTCGGGGGAAAAAATTGACGATTCAAAAATTTTGTAAGTCAAAATTTGTGACACTTATCTAGTTATTTTTTGAAAAAAAGTGCCCCTCAATTTGTCGCCTGTTCTTCTCAATAGTGGCTGTTTTTCGAACAAGGCGGCCGAGTCTATTATAAAACTTTGACGTTCATAAGTGTATATTTGATACCCAAATTGAATAAAAACATTTTGACTCTGACTTTGACTTTCCATTCCTCTATCTAAACTGGACCCTAATATTATAAAGAGGCTCAGGTAGTTATGGGTCACCATTTTCATCATGACAGTCTTCCACGTTCTTCTGCAAGGACATCGACCTACCCTACAACGAGGGTGATAGAGCCGTTATTCGCCATGCTCGCTCAGTGCGGGTTGATGGGTGTCACATGTCTATCGAAATATTAATTCTAGGTTCCCTCACGATGTTTTCCTTCACCGTAAGAGCACGTCACGTTTAAATGCACATAGACTTTCCTAGGACGACTCTTCCTAGCCTAGTCGAAGTTTGGCTGCTTAATAAGCAGGTGCAATGACAAATTTAAATATTTGTTCTGGGTCTGGTTGTAATTGTCTATGTGTCTGTGTGTGTTCCATCTTGGTCTGGGACCGGGATGCCATGGAACTTCCATGGCTCCGAGTCCCAGACGCAGGGAATCCTAGTCTCCTAGGAAATCCTAGGGGAGCTATGAGTGTAAAAGGCTACTTAATTTATTTATTAGTTAGCGTACAAGCGATGATAGCCTAGTCGGAGAAGACTTGCCTCTCAAGATAGAGGGAGCGGGTTCGGACCCAGCCGAAGGCAACAATTCGTTCATTGTGTGAACATATTATACGAGTATGCCCGGTGTATGGCGACAGACTCACCCCGTCACATTGGGACTGTTATCGCCCGGCGAAGTATGGGAGTTGTCTCTGCCCCGTTTGGGGAAAGGCGTGACGATATGTTATGTAATTAGTTAGCGGGTGTACAGACAGACGCGGAAAACGATGTTGATTTACACTATGTAGAGAAGACACAATTTACTTAAAAACACAAGTTTTGTAAATAAATAATAAATCGGGACATTTTGCTCACACGGTCGTCTGGCCCCAAACTAAGCACGGCTTTTACTATAGCTGCCAGAGACAGATAAACATCGATTTTTAGAGATCGGATAATACCTACATAAATAAATGTGTAGATACCTATGTTAAAATATGTTTAGATAGAAACCTATTGTAAATTTTTTAAACAAGTGCGGCCCGTCTCTTGCTTATTTTGGCACTGTGCGGCCCTAACCTGCCAAAAGGTTGCCGACCGCTGAGTTAGACAATTTCTAACGAAAGGTCTATAGGTACCGTGCAAAGCCGGGGCGGGTCGCTAGTCATTACTAATACAAGAACTAGTAGTAGTTTGGCTTAAACATGAATAATTAAATTGAATACCGACTTTAACTGCATCGTTAAAAAGTATAATAACATCCGACAGCGAATAAACTTGTGCATTCAGATTTCATGAATAAATTTAACTACGAGTAGTTGGCGATTTCCACAGTTTTTAATCAGGGAGTATATATTATCATTAAGCGGAACCTGACGATTTCAGTTAATTGCTCATAATTAGCTAGATCTGATCGTGGATATTACACAAATGAAGAAGTGCTAGGTAAAGGTACCATTCCGCGCCCGACCGCAGACGGCGGCAGCAGACGACGACACTTCTAGTCTGTATGTATTTGTATGAGATGCGTTCTGCAGTGAGCGACATGAAGCCAGCGGAAGATGCAGCTACCTTCATGTGGCTCTAGGCTAAGGGTGTTACAAAAACCCTGTTGTCAAAGTCAAAGTCAAAATGTTTTTATTCAATTTAGGTATCAAAGATACACTTATGAACGTCAAAGTTTTTTAAATAGACTCGACCGCCTTGTTCGGATAAAGAGCCTCTACTCAGAAGAACAGGCAAGAAACTGAGGGGCATTATTTTTTCAAATAATAAATAAATTACAGTCTCACAAATTTTGGCTTACAACTAGGAAATATCATATGCACTAGTGGCTACTTGGCGGAAGTGGAAGGCTCCAAACATCTTTGTCTTCTAAATAATTCTTAACCTTATAAAAATCTTTTCATTATTGTAGTTTTTACATGTGATTTGAATTTTCCCTCAGGTAGCCCTGTTATATTTTTCGGGATTTTACTGTAAAAACGAACGCAGTTGCCTAAAAATGACTTATTTGACTTAGTCAGTCTAAATCTCGGTATCCCGTTGTATCCGCGAAGTGCGCATCCAGTACCAACTGGAGGATGCAATTAGGCTAGTTTGAATGAAATATTGACTACTAAAATTTTAAACACATCGCGCTCCGCCCTCCTAAAAGCGTGAACGCAGCCACTAATCGCGTCGGTTCTATTTGAAAACTATTCGCATCGTGCCGCTACTTTCTTATAATAAGAGTCGCCAACATAATTATGGTACAGATTTGTTAACCTTTTTTTTTTTTAAAGTCACCTTTTTTTCTTGCGTTCTTAAACCGACCATAACTCTTGCTATTTTAAAGGTGCATTTTTTTTTGGTATTTTTGCATAAGCATATCGTCACGCCTTTCCCCCGAGGGGGCTGGCAGAGGTGTAATACAACACCGACATTTCGCCGGACGATGTTCAGTAGCAAATGTGACAGGGGGCCAGCCTGTCGCCATACACCGGGCTCCAGTCATGTAGCAGATGACATACAACACACACATATGTTCACACAATGAACAAATTGGTGCGTGCCGTCGGCTGGGTTCGAACCCGCTCCCTCTAGCTTGAGAGGCGGACCTTCTCCCAACTAGGCTGCCATCGCTATATTCGGTATATTTAATATCTATCGGTATATTTACTATCTAATCACTATTTTTATATATTGGTATTTTTGCAGGAGTCCTTATAAGTGTGTGTACAAGCACTTCAATTATAAAACAGGGTTTTTGTAACATGCTGTATATACAACCACGCGACACCAGAAGTGTCGTCGTCTGCTGCTGCCGTCTGCGGTCGGCCGCGGAATGGTACCTTAAGCCTGGGTTCGATGATTTCAACAATTTGCTAAGATAGACAAATTCTGGACATTCTATGAATGGGGGATAAGGTACATTTTTTTGCTTCGAAAATTTCTTTTAGTTATTCGTAAGATAATTTCGTAGGTAAATCGTAAGTAACTCTACCCAGGGGGGCTATTCCTACGCGAGATGAGATGAGATTTTATCCTGGTCACTCTCACACCTACGACTGTTCAAACGAGAGCAACAAGGACGAAATATGGTGAGATTGAATCTCACTCCGTAAGAATAGCCCTCCAGTGCCGGACGAGGTATTGAAAAGAAAGAAAAAAGACAAAACCCTGAATAACTATTCCGAGGCTATACAACTGTTATGTCTTTTATGTCTTTTTCCATCGAGTTAAAACAAATGCATTTCAATTGATGTATTTGTTTTTAAAAGCAGTGCTCTACGGACTCTACCCAAGGCTAAATTCGTCTGAATGGATTCTTTTTGACAAAGACTCGCACCGGTAACCTGTTGGTTTTTGTGCTCGGAGCTCTTTGATGAACGACCGTGATGCGGCGGCTATTGCTACAATACAGCTACTCGAAGTTCATTGAACGAGATGCACAACGTTTGAAGGTTGTAATACGGTTCCAATTTACAGGGTCTTCAGAAAATCCTACTATAATATTATAAACGCGAAAGTTTGTAAGAATGGATGGATGTATGGATGGATGTTTGTTACTCTTTCACGCCAGAACGGCTGAACAGATCTGGATGAAATTTGGCACAGGGATAAATTATAGTCTAGAATAGCACATAGGATACTTTTTAACTGCGGGGCGCAGCTATTTGTGTAATAAACCGAAAGGGGATCATTGTACTCATCATTTTGAACAACTTTTACTATGGAGCCAACCCTGAAATCGATAAAAAAACAACTGTTCCATATATTTTGTCGACGATACTTTTTGTATGGAACGGCTGCTTTTTTATTGCGAATTCAGGTTTGGTTCCATAGTAAAGGTTGTTCATAATTAAGAGCACAATGACCCACTTTCAGTTTAGTACAGCCTTTCCAGATAACTTTAGTTGATAGATCTATACCACAGATCAAGAAAAAGATCTAGAGGAAAAGATGGAACATTGCGTTATATCTCGCTGTAGCCACTTCTTTTTAAAGTTGTGTTGCACGAAAACTAATATTAATTCCCAAACTCTACGTTAGCGATTTCCGTTCCAATATACAAACTTAGTAAATTAAAATTAGTAAATTAAATATTCTAAAACTGCACATTTTTGTAAGCGTTTAATGTTACGGCTTTTTAAAAATTCACTTGTAAAAAAACTGCACAGTTTTTAAAAATAACCTCTTAATGTAATCCTGGCCGCACGTTTATAATGCACTATGTATATTTATGCACACGAAATTATACCATAAGCCAATGCACATAATGTCGAGGTAACAACGACCAAGCGAGTAGCGTAGTTTTTTTGCGTCAATGTGTGCGTGTTATATATGTACATTCTTGGATGGTTTTTGGCTTCACCTAAATCATACGCCGTGCGCCATCTTATTCTCTAGGTTGATCTGAGATCTCTAGATATCTTTGTCATCGCTGCCTAATAAACAAGGACAGGATATGTTCAAAAATCAATAAACAAATTCTAGAAGCTGCATTTTTGGATGACTTAATCTTTTGTAAATAGAAGCTTATTTACTTAGCTTCGTAATAAATATGAGACAAATAGAGCGGGTGTGATTTCGGAGTAACATAAATCAATGGCGCTACGTGATCAGAACCAGTAATTATGTTTACCTAAGCATTTTTTACATACATTATCGTAACAATAAACAGGTTGTTTTTCCTTAGATAATCAGGTTTTTCCCGCCTGCCCAAGTCGTGAATTAGGACAGGTGATTACTTATTTCTCTCAGGCTTAGTTTTAAGTGGTTCTAAGTAACGAGATGAGTTGCTCGAGTATTTTGCTCTTCGAGTGGTACAAATTTACCTTATTAATCTTTGATTATCGTAGATCCTATCTTTATACATTATCGTGGGAGAGTTCTCATAGACCCTTTTATTTTTACCACCTCAGCCCCGGGGACAGGCAGAGTGGTTATGAGTCCCGCCACTGGCGGCCTACCAACCAAAACCCCTTGGGTGTCCGACCAAATTCAGCGCTAAATGTCGGGGCTGCGGGGTGGGAAAGCATCCCCGTAGCCCCGACATTTAGCGCCGAAGTTACCCTTTCAGCGCTAACCCTTTCTGGCTCTGGCTTGCGCTCCACCTCACAATGACGATGTTTCCACTAGACACACCATCATCATCCACCCCGGGGATCAATTCGGCCAGAAGATCTCGTAGACCCTATCCTAACTCGTAAGCTTACCTTTACCGATACATTACGTAGGCCAGATGAACCAAAGACGGTTTCTTACATCGAGCAAAACTGGTAGAGTAGAGTATTAATAATTTCGTTGATACCCATCAACGAAATTAGTAATCACCTTTTTGGTAAATAACCAAAAAGGTGGCTGAGACAGCGTATAAAAACCTAATAAGACATACTTATTCTACAACCTAAAAACGAAAGCTACGAATAATTCAGTTCACGCCTAGGCACTTGTAGTATGTTCATCTCTTTTAGCGCTCTAAAAATGTAAAATCGAAAACCATAGAATATATTTTAAGATCGCAGCTAGAGTAACTACTGCAGGTATTTAGTGTGATTGTAGGTGAGCCGCTGTTTGTCTCCCACCTACACAATGTGAGTGGGACAGGTCAACTGTTAATTTCCGCCAATTGAGCGTAATGCTATTCAGTTGAGATGAATAGAACTAAGGTCGGCGGTTAGGCTTCAGACAAAGGTTACCTCCAGTCCGCTGCTCTTTGTGTGTACGTATTGTTAGTTGACATTGCTAGCGATGATAGCCTAGTATAAAAATAATATTAGCCTAGTTGGAGAAGGCTCGTCTCTCAATCCAGAAGGAGCGGGTGCGATCCCAGCCGAACGCCAATCCACTTTGTTCCAATTTGTTCATTGTGTGAACATGCATATGTGCGTATTAAAATTTAATGTCATCTGCTACATAACTGGAGCCCGTCACATTCGGAACTGAAAATCGTTCCGCAATCTCATTTTTTTTTTTTTTTTTTTTTTTTTTTCCGTGGGGGAATGCGCTTACATTTCCCCGCTACGCCCCGGGGGAGGCGCAGCGGGGTATGTCGGACTCGATGCCAGAAGGGCACCCCTACCGACTAAACCCCCACGGTGTCCATCCTCGTCGGCAGTGGCGGGGTCACGGGGCCTCTCTCAGAATCTCCGTAACCCCACCACGCCGCTGTCCGCAGCCGGACCCACCTCAGGAGGTGGGTCCTCATCGCACCGCAATCTCATTTAGACCAAAGATCACCAAGACTTGACCAACCGATGAAATTTTAACTGTTTTCCAAAACTTTGAAATGAGTTAAAATAAATGTCAAATTTAACGGCTAAATAAATAGTTACCAGGTTAAATTTTGGTGAGTACGGGTTTTAACACTATACAACCTTTAAAAAAACCTAAAAACTTAAACAAATCTATCTAATATACACTTAAAACAGATTAAACTCAAAAACTGACCATACACAAATTTTTTCCTTGAACATGAACTTTTAATCTGTAATCTACGCGACTAATGAAGGAAATCGATTCCGAAAACATTATAATTACGAGTACCAACTCAAAGGGCGATCGGTGATCTAATAGCCCTAAAAGGCTCCGTCCATTAACAAGCTCAGTGCCCGACCGCCTCGCAACGGTATAAATGAACAAGTTAATCTGATAAAAAAACAAAAACCGACTGCACAATAATTGACACTTGGGTTTTTAAGACGAATATTTAGGAATCTATGCAGCCGTTTGGAAGATATCGAGGTAATAAAAAAAATTACAAACATACAAGATACGCGCAAAAAACATAACCCTTTTGGCAGCCGGGCAAAAATTAACCTATGCTCTGTGGCGTAGTCCTTTTGCAGACCGCTGCAGCGGCGCCGGGGTTGGCCCGCGCGCGGCCCTCTTTAATTAGGACGATCTAAAAACGATTTTATGCCACAAAATATAAGTTCGTTTTTGCCATACATACTATTGCGAGGCGGTCGGATAAGCTTGTAAGGTCGAGTAAGGTGTGCTTGTAAGTGGACGACGTACTACAGCGATTGCAATACGAATGTTTCCGTAACAAACACCGTGCCCTTCGCCAAGCGATATCGAACGGTTTTGATACTTTTGATAGGTGACCTTATGAATATGCATATTGTTTGTATTTGCGACCTTGATTTTATGTTTGTTTTGATTTGACTTCCCCTGTTGTTTATGCGTCGGCAAAATTGGTGCGACTAAAATATTTAGAAATTTGATTCGTAGTTTATGGCAAGATGAATGAAGAATCCTTTATTTTTCATAAAGGATCTAAAGAGTTACTTTCGCAGATTATAAAAATTTGACTATGGTTCATCTTGTCTTGTTTTGGTGTGGTTTTTATTTAGAGCATGTTTCGTCGAGTTTTTCTTAACGTACAAATGCAAATAAATTAATGTGTATGTAAGTATGAAGAAACTTTGTCTTTGAAATTGCAAAAAAATTACTTTGTCTACTAGAATTTGTCACATTGATCACTATTCACTTAAACTATCACTATTTTGTTCATGAATAATTTTTTTTTTTTATGTAGAAACCGCCCGTATTCACAAACATTACTTTATAAAATGCTAAGTCTGATATTTCTCAGTACATTGACATGACAGCTGAAACACATTTTCTGTACCCTGTCCGTTCGAGCGCGCATACTAACGTTTAAAAATGCGAGGACAAATCTGCCAAGCTTAAATGAGAGTTGACAGGCCACGCGAACTGAATGCATGCGGACAAGTTGACAAGGGTTTCCACAAGTGAGTGCCGGGACAGTCGACCGACACGAAGATTCAACAGGCTCAACAAATCACAGGAACAACATGACAATCAAAAAAAAAAGATCGTTTCTTGCCTTGTTTTTTAGGATAGTGGCTCTTTTTTCCTAACGAAGTGGTAGAGTAATTTTTATAACTTTGACATTCATAAGTGTATCTTCTACCCAATTGACATTTGATTTAATTTTAGCCTCAGAAAGTAAGAAACAACTGGACAATGCTGGCATAACATGGACGAAGATGGGTAGTTCTTTTCTCAGCAGTAGGATAAACAAGGTTAAATATAAAATAATAACAAAATACTACTACGCGACAATTTCATTAGGTAAACTATTCATTTAATGTGCATAAACTGTTCTGTTTTCCTTGACCCACATTTTTAGGCTAAGTACGCCTGATCTACTTAAATTATTCAGGCTAAACATAATTTCATTATAAACGGAAATAGTATCTTACAAAGCGTAAGTGAATTGAGTTTTTATTGAAACGTCGATCTAAAGTGACGATTTTGAACTGTACTGTAGCCGATTAAATACCTTTGAATTATTTGTATTCGTTATTATAACATGTTTAGTTGTAGGCCAAGTATCAAAATGTTTTAATCCTGCTTTACAAGAGTAAATTGTTTCACCCCTTTGTAGATTTAACAATTTTCGTAATTAAGTATTCGTGTTATTTAACAACTTTTTAATTTGTTTACCAGCCTTTCTTTACCTTCCCAAAATATAACGAACTCTTTAGGCTAGGCTTTCATTACGCTTTGTGAACATTGAACTTTGGCTAGCAAGGACGGCACCTCGGCGCGACGATCGAAATATATGGGGTTACTGATAATATAATTCTACGTCCAGCGGGATCAGATAGGGTGGGAAAATTTGCAGCAAATTTAAGCCTCCCAATCTACCTATGTGCGAAAGTTAATAATTTTCAAGTTATTGTCAACAGTTAAGTAAGCGATATTAAAAGAAATTTTAGCATAGGTAAAAGGTACTATTGAGTCTCAAATAGTCTCAATAAAGGCTAAATTTGTTTGCAATCGTAAGGGCGCTCCTAAACAGGCCATAATTCTGCATTTGTTTAAACACATATACAGGGTTATCGGTGTAGGGTGTACTAAGCCAAAAGAGGGTGATTGTACTCATCATTATGAACGACTTCTATTATGGGGTCAACCCTGAAATAGAGAAAAAAATAACAGCTCTCCATACATTTTGTAGACGATAAATAAACATTTTTTATGAAACAGCTGATTGTTTTTTTTCGAAATTTTGAGTCACCTCTATAGTAATGGTTGTTCATAATGATGAGTACAATGAACCCTTTTGGGTTAGTGCACTCTATACCGGTAACTCTGTATAAGAAACAAAGCATGAAGTAAGAAACTCTTCTTTCATTATGATTTTATGGAACGGGAATTACTCACGTACGATTTAGTAGATTAACCCGACTATAGTTTTAACCGCATTCAGCAGTCTTTACCAAGGCGAGTGCGCGCGGGTGCATCTCGCATAGCATCGTACGTGAGTATTTCCCTTTCCATAAAATCATAATCGGGTACAAAAAAGAGAGGCAGACCAATTGCCCGGTGGGCAGACGATATAGTTCAAGTTGCTGACGATCAGTGGATCACTACAGCAAACAATCGAGACAGCTAGTAATCTCTAGAGGAGGCCTTCACTTTCGATTAACGAGGGGTTCTTGTTAGATCAGTTAAGATTTTACATAATACCTAATATATGTACAGCCTTAGAAATAAAGTTTTAAAACATGTGTACACACATTGTGTAACACAAAAGCTGAAAAATAAAAATATTTTTGACTTAAACATTGTGTACAGTTCGTGTACAGATTTAACAAAATCAAAGGAAAATAAACATTCGTTACACGGCCGGGTACCCTTGTTTAGCGCGTGTGTACGGGGTCAAGATGGCGGATTTCACTATAACAGCTGATCTAGACTCAGTAACTATGATAGAAACTGTGTAATGTTTTTCTATTGTCAAAATAAAAACGTTTAAAGTTGGTAGTGACATTAAACACACTGTAGTGTTGACATTGATTGTTCCGTTCAGAAATTTGTTGTTAGTCTCCCACTATAACCAAAAGAAAATGTTTTCCTCTAAAATAGTTTATATCGACGAATTTTGGACAAGAGATCCAAAAAACAACATAGTTTATTAAAATTCCTTTTCTGAAACGTAAATTGTACGTGCAATATTAAAAATTAGGAAGCTTTCTTAAAAAATAATTACTAAAAAACTATTTGGACGAAAAAGTTTCTAAACGAATTTACCAAAAGTTGCCAGACGAAAAAGAAAAAAGTGTTAAGCATGTGTGTAAATACCCAATGCCGATTCACACTTTATTGCTCAAACAATAGTTACACGTTTGTGTAGCGCTATTTACTGACTACTCAATGTCTAACTGAACATTGGTTTAGCAGATGTTTATGCATTTTTTTATTTCTAAGGCTGGTAGTTAGTAAGTTAAAATTAAGAAATCACTTTTTGCTAAAGATGTGTTGTATTTATTAACAAGAAATATAAAGCTTTTTTTATTATTATAAAATCATAATGTGTGAAAACCACGTCGTCTTTCATATCTTGTTCAATGAAGAACTATGTGGATTTATTTTAACTATTTGGGAAAAGGTAACTATTATATCTTGTGCAACTATAATTCATTAGCATAAGCATGCTAACCAGCTGTACATAGGAGAGGTCGTCGAGGTAAACTTTAAAGTCAATGTCAATCTGTTGCAAAGCTTTAGCCTGATCTCCTTCAATGCCACTATGAAGCCGTACCTAGGCTGTAGTTTAACGGGACAAGTACTGAGTAATTTTTTAATCACACAATAGAAGACGACATCTACAGTACAAGGTTACACGGAGATGGAACTGACTGTCAAAGTCAAACTTCAAAACGTCATTATTCCGTAGATGAAGAATGAACAATTATCCATTCTCGTAGGTATTCAAAAGAAGAATGAAAAATTGTTCATTCTCCGTCTACGGCTACGGGCATCGAAGATACACATAAGATCGTTAAAGTTATAAAAATGACTCAACCGCCTTGTTCGGGACAAGAGACACTACGTAGAAGAACAGGCAAGAAACTGAGGGGCTGAGGGAGGGACTGTGTTAAGCTCGTTGTAGGTATTCAAAAGAAGAAATTAAGGAGGAAGGGAAAGACACGTGCTAGGATAGTGCTAGAAGCAAGTGGAGAGAAGAGAGTCTGCCTATTCGTTCAGGAATAGTATTTTAAAATTAATTTACCAACTTCACCGTCATCTGAATTGAATTTTTAAACATTTTTATAGATTTTCGTAGACTTTAAAAAACCGCTCGACCAAATCGATCAAATTTAAATGGCATCACCTGGAAAGTATACCATTTGAAATATAAATAAAAATTCCTAATCCGTTCCGGCATCTTCGAGTAGTCGGTAAACATACGCAAAAAAAAGATTCCGACAAATTGAGAACCTCCTCCTTTTTTGAAGTCGGTTGAAAAGGCGTGACTGTTGTGTTGACTATGTGAATATAGAAAAACACTTAATTAGTCGAAAAATAATTTATTTATTAAACTGCAAATTTTAATCAAGAACTAGGACAAACGCTAATCCCCAGATAACGCTATCAGGTCAAACGTCTTCATTCTGTTTGTAAACAATGTTCTGTTTTTGACAATGTTCTGTTTTTGATATTGCGCAAAAATAATTTACGCATTTCCCTATTCATTCGAAATCAGTTTTCAACCATAATTAATAAGTAGTTCGCCTCGCGAACCCATATTTCCAAGACCTACAGCCCAAAACAGCTTGATAGATTTTGACATGTGAGGTGTCATTTGAATCGTCTTGAAAGTGGAAGTGACATAGGGTACATCATTTTAGTTACAATTATCCGTGGTGTCAGACTACATTTTGCAGCCGGGTTTTTTTGTTAACTTTCTAATAATGTTACTTGTTATTAATGTACTTCCCTAAATAAAACATGAACATTTTACACGCATCTAATTATTTCGGTGCTATTAATAATCACAATTTAAAACCGACAACTTGTTTTCGTTTGCAGTGTACAGGTGTACGTTTTTTTGTGATAATTCATAATTAATTGCGGCTACTTCATGCATTAGTCAGTGCAGTTAAGTAGGTACCTACTTCATGCGTGAATCTTTACGATACAAAAAGCCTTTTTTTATTTTTAACCCCTGACTCAAAACCGACGGGGTGTTATTAGTTTGACGTGTCCGTGTGTGTATGTGTGTGTGTGACTGTGTGTGTGTGTGTGTGTGTGTGTGTGTGTGTGAGAGAGAGCGAGAGAGAGAGAGAGAGAGCGAGAGAGAGTGTGTGTGTGTATGTGTGGCATCGTAGCTCCCAAATGGATGAACCGATTTTGTTTTTTTTTTTGTTTGAAATGAGAATTAGTCGGGAGGGCTGTTTGATGGAAATCGGAGACGAAAATTTATTACATTTTAAATTTATTGTATTAAGGTTAATATGATTTATTTATAACCGACTTCAGGAGGAGGTGCTCAATTCGTCGGAATCTTTTTTTCCTTATGTTTCCCGATTACTCGAAGACGCCTAAACCGATTTGAAAAATTTTTTTTTTTGTTTCAAAGGGCTTACTTCCCAGGTGGCCTATTAAATTTTTTATCGAAATTCGTCGAGCGGTTTTTTTAAAGCACCAAATCCGGATGAAAGGAAGTCGGTTTTTTATTCAAGTGGCTCTGTGAGTTCGAGACATCGCGACCGGCGTCTGAATATATGAATATTTATCATATCTCAGCTATTTTGAAGAAAAAAAAAATGGACAAAAAAAGCATACATAATTATCGAACCTACTCACAAAGTTTTAAGAGAATCGGTTAAGAAATGCGACATGTAGACGAATACAGAGATCGAAACATAAGAATTAAAACATGTTTGTCAAAGCTGAAGCAGAGACGCTTCGCTCGCTAATGCTCGCTCAGTCGATTTAAAGATTATTTTCTTTATGGTTTGTTAATTTTCAATGTAAATCATAGCTTCTAGAAATCTTCCTGTTATTAGGGTATGGTATCACCATCACCCTGGAGCCGGGGTTTTAAAATACGGCTTCGGTATCCCCTGCCCGTCGTAAAAGCCGACTAAAGAGGGACATTTGGGTTCGTAGGTGGGCAGATTTGGGGCTGTGACCACCCTACCAAACGAGCGAGCCCGGGGAAGACAAAGGTGTGGCGTGGCCTGCATCGTTGTGGTGAGAGACAAGAGACCAATCTCTGGGAAAGGTGCTGTTACAAGCAACGTGCTAGGGGGGCACCGGTGCGGTCCTATGGAGATCCCGGGGCCCTCTTGCCATGCACAGAGGATGGCCACCGAGGGGGTTTTAGTGGGTCAATCCCCACATAACCCGGATGGGTTTGACCCACTAAAACCCCCTCGGTGGCCATCCTCTGTGCATGGCAAGAGGGCCCCGGGATCTCCATAGGACCGCACCGGTGCCCCCCTAGCACGTTGCTTGTAACAGCACCTTTCCCAGAGATTGGTCTCTTGTCTCTCACCACAACGATACATCCCAATACATCCGACGTCAACAAAAAAAAAAATTGGTTATGGTATCACCAACATCTACGCCTATGCTCCACAATGCAGGATGAATAATTAAGTAGGTAAAAAAACTTACATTTTAAAAAATAACTCACCGCTTTCCTTAAATTGCAACTTTTATCACCGAAATCCCAATCACTTCCAACTTCCTTACAGCAGCCATAAAAACCAAACTCGTAACTCTATTAAAAATTAATCAAAACCCGCGAAAACAATCGATAAAAATTTCTATTCAATTTCATACATCAACATTTCAAAACAGTTCCATGAAAATTTTCTATTCGAAATTTGATTTGATGTTTAAATGCAGTTTTTTTCGTCAATCGTATTTTTTTTAAAGTGTGGTACGACTTCCGCTTGCCTTGTTACGACAGTGGCCGGTAAGGCACTGGCTGTGGCGGAATGGCGCCGCCGGTCAGAGCCTTCGCGATTAGGAAGCCGATTAAAAAAGATAAACGGAGTGAACTCTATACAGGGTCACACGAAACGGTGATACTGTAAACCGAAAGGAGCTCATTGCATTTATTATAATCTACTTTGGTCATGGGACCACGACTAAAATCGCCAAAAAATAAAAATAAAAGTTGCATACATCCTTCGGGGGAATAAATAAACAAAATAAATATTTGGGACATTTTGCACACACGGTCACCTGACCCCAAACTAAGCAAAGCTTGTACTATGGCTGCCAGAGACTGATATCCATACATTTAATTTTTTAAATACATACATAGATATAAACTCCCAGACATAGAACAAACACAATTGTTCAACATATGAATGTTTGTTCTAAGTGGGAATCGAACCTAAACCCCCCAGCACAGAAAGCAGGTTCACTACCAACTGAGCCACCGAGACAGTCAACGCAGGAGAAAGGCGAGGTGATATGTTATGTGTTGCAAGCATTTTGTTGAACGTGAAAGGGAGTGTAATTTATTTTTTATTTTAGGATTTCAGGGTTTGGTCATCATTACATTACTTACTAAGCCAAACTGAAAAGACGTAACGAGGACGAGACACGGTCGAGACGCAGACATTTCGTCCCTTCAATGTACTTTCATACATAATGTTTAGAAGAGGCGCGAAGCAATACATACAGAAAAGACGGGGCACGGACCGACGCTTCTCGTATTTGTATACAAAACAAGAAGCGTCGGTCTTCACCACCACCACCTTCATACAAGACGTACTAACACAAAACACAAAACAACGACTATTTTATCTGTACAAAAAGTCGTAGGACGAGACACGGACGAAGCTACCACTCCGTCCGCACTGTTGCTACTTTTCTGTCTGGCCAGCGCCTAAAGGGGAAGAGTGAACAGTAGCAGCTCTTATCAAGACGACAGATAGCGCGGCGACACAGTCCGTAGAGTCTACGCCATACTGATATTCGAGTAAATAGATTAGGCACTAATTCGCAAACGATGTCACCGATCGAGATAAAACAAACGAGGGTGGGGTAACCTTGGAGATTTCAGACTCCCTATTCTTGACGCGCGATACTCGTATGTTTTTTGGTCACTCTTAAGATTTTTCAAACGAGAGAGACAAAGACCAGAAAATATCTCGAATTGTACGAATGGGGCCCCACGGTCCGATAAATCGATATGAATAGCACTGTCTGGACACCTTTTATTTAAACAAAACAACAATTACGCCCTATTTAAATCAGTTACCTTTTTATTTGTATTTTTGCTTGGCAAATAAAAAAAAATACGCCGTGTATTTTTAAACGGACATTTTTTTAAATGTAGAATACCTAGGTTG
This sequence comes from Peribatodes rhomboidaria, assembly GCA_911728515.1. NCBI lineage: Eukaryota > Metazoa > Arthropoda > Insecta > Lepidoptera > Geometridae > Peribatodes > Peribatodes rhomboidaria. The sequence goes on from OU452189.1 coordinate 9,880,175, forward strand.
GCGTTTGACCACCAACTCGCCTGATGTTAAGCGACGTTGTGGTCTAAGATGGAGGACGACGACCTGTAAGGTACTCATTCACTCTAGCCTTGAAGTTTTGTAGAGTGAACAAGTACAAAGACGGCAGTTGAGTGAGGCGCTGCAAGTGCGCCACTGCTCAGACCCGTCTTCGGAACGATTACACCGGGCTACATCCCGAAACACGACTAGGTCATTTCACGGCATGGCTTGGTCCGGTGGGTGGTAACTAGCCACGGCCGAAGCCTCCCACCAGAGTTTGCTACCCGGTTAGCACTACCCGGGGACCACGTGTAGGGAATCAGAATAGAAAACACTCCTACGGACGTGGGTAGCTCAGCCCCCAAAACATTTAACGGACTTTAGGCGGACATATTCTAGGATATAATTGTACTTATCATTATGACCAACTTTTACTATAAGCCAACCCTGAATTCAAAAACACTCTACACCCAAAATACATAACAAAGATACACCCTATACAGGGAGTTATAAAAACTCTATTATACACGCGAGGTGCGCATCCAGTATCGACTGGAGGATGCAATTATGCTACTTAAATTAAATATTGACTATTAAAAATTTTAACACACATCGCGCTCCGCCCTCCTAAAAGCGCGAACGCAGACACTAATCGCGTCGGTTTTGTATGTAAACTATTCGCGTCGTGCAGCTACTTTCTTAGAATAAAAGCCACCAACACTATGATACAGATTTGTTAACATTTTTGTAAAATTTCCTTTATTTCTTGCGTTCTTAAACCGGTCATAAGTCTTGGTGTTATTTTTAACGTGCACTTTTTTTGGTATTTTTGCATGAATACTTAGAAGTGTGTGTACCTGCCCATTAATTATTCAACAGGGTTTTCGTAACTTCCTATTTTTAATACACTAGCCAAATGTTTAAGGCTGATTCTCTACATCAGCCATACTCAAAGTGTGTTCCGCGGAACCTTAGGGTTCCACGAAACCCCTGTAGGGGCTCCGTAAGAATTTAATAAATATTAAAAACACCTCTCTCTCTCTCTCTCTCTCTCTGGTCAACCGTTCCACGATACGTGCATTCGGACGACTGTTGACGCGGTTTATCACGAGACGTTTAATAATATAATTAACTGATACATTGTACCCGTATTATGCTTATTAATAAAGAATACACATAAAAACACATTTGTTATATTGTAGGGTTCCGTCCAGTATTTCGGTTTCCAAAAGGGTTCCGTCACCAAAAAAGTTTGAGAACCGCTGCTCTACATCATAACAAACAACTTTTAACAAACTGCGGGACCAATTCTGAAGTTGCAAAACCAAAATCAGCTGTCCTAAACAACAGGCATTAATTGACAGGCGACAAAATGTCTTCTGCGACTCCGCCCCAAGCTGGCAGCAAAGATTATCGCTGTTCAAAGAGGTGAAAAACTTTGCCGCGATGTCTAACATACAAGAAAAGACCCATACAACAACAACTCATACTCTCAACTTTTTTTTTTTTTTAATATCGGGACACTTCCACACACGGTCGCCTGACCCCAAACTAAGCTAAGCTTGTACTATGGCTGCCAGAGACTGATATACATACTTAGATATTTTTAAATACATATTAACACCCAGACATAGAACAAACACAAATTGTTCATCGCATAAATGTTTGCCCTAGGTGGGAATCGAACCCACGCCCCCAAGCTCAGAAAGCAGGTTCACTACCAACTGAGCCACCGAGGCAGTCAACTTTAAACTGTTAATTATTCTGTAACACTACTAAGAAATGACCACGACACACAGCTCTGTTTGACGTGCAAAAAATAACATCGCTTCACCGTATCGCATTGTATCGCCGCCTGGAGAGTTTCTTAGAAAGATAAATTACTTATTTCAAGATAAATCATTTGAGGAGTTTCCTCCTTCCTTTTTTGCCTCGTCTTGTTTTTCGTTAAGATGAATACTTCCTTCCTTCTAATCTTACATAGATTAAAAATAGACGAGTATGGAATTGGAAGAATTTAAGAGAAGACATAAAAACTTTTTTAGGTTTGCGTTTCCACCATTTAGCGTTTTGTTAAGTAATGATGTTATATCTAAAAAATATACCTACATTGGAAGAGGTAGAGATAATTTGTAAACGGTTTGAATTTTTGAGTGTGCCTTTTTAAGCGTTTTTATTTAGCTTTACTCGTCACTCGCTACATTTTGTCGTTTGGTAAGTTTGTTAATTCTCGTTTCAATTTCTTAAGTTTTGCAACCACCTACTTCTACTAAACCAATTCTTATGTTTGCACACACATTTCGTTCCCGTGACAACACTCGGACATAAAAAGATTAAACCCGTTAAATAAAGTTATTTAAACTTCCTCTCAATTATTTGCTGACCTTACCGACCTGCGCTGCGCACTGCGGTTTTCTTATGACTCCTTGCACTGAATTTAAGAATTGCTTAAGTCCTTTCTTAACTAGTTTAAGCTACTCCTAGCTTATGTTATGCTCATGTTTTAAAAGTTGTTCACTTTATTACTACACTCAAAACCAGCACGTTGTATATGTGCCTGATAAGCGAATTTTTCGCTAGAAGTAGTTTAAGAGTCCGGCGACCGCTTTAGATTAACTTCGCATTGGCTTAAGGTTTTCCATTACCATTTCGTCTAGAAAAAGATGACGAGCGAAGAGAGCAAGTAAAGATACTGACGAGCCTTTAAAGTTACCTACAGAGTGACAAAGTGGAATGTTTTTTTTTATGACATTTGCACTTCTCTAATCATTCTTAAATAACTAAGAATGTCTCTTGTATTATGGATTCATGCTCTATTTTAGCTTGAGAAAGTTTAAAAAAAAACCAAGAACATAAGGGCGGAGATATTGTTAATTTAATTGTACATGCTAAATTTCATCATAATCTAACAAATGGTTTTCAAGAAATTTCAGTAGCGCGTTTGTATGGAAATTTCAGAGCGTCGCGGCCCTCTTAAACTAGATAAACAAGGACTTGGCATTTCTTATAGTCAGTGTAACTGGGCATTAGTCTTATCAACATTCAGAATCAAACTTATTAAAGTTAGTTAAGTATAGGTTTCATATTTTTATTATACAAATCATGAGGCTTATCGGAACGTTGAAAATCATAGTTTTTAATCGTCATCTTCATCACGTGAACTCGGTTGTAATGATATAATTAATGTCACCTGTACATGTGTAATGGGAATGAGGACAAGTTTTATACAATGATTTCCGTTTTTGTTATTTAAAACCTACCCAAGATAATACTACTTCCAACTTATACTATAAATAACGGGACGCTGCCCGTGCGTTAGCGTTCGTTGGGTTGGTGTGTTTACCCAGCATTAATTTGTTTTTTAATTTTTAGTTTTAGGCAATAAATACTTTTTATTTTATTTTTTAAATAGAAAATGGTGTGTGTGTGTGTGTGTGTGTGTGTGTGTGTGTGTGTGTGTGTGTGTGTGTGTTGGGGGGGGGGGTGTTACGCTTAAACGGATGGTGGGGTTTTGATGATTTTTGGTATGGAGATACCTTATACTCTTATTAACACATAGGCTACTTTTTAACCTTTAAGCCTAGTCGGAGAAGACTTGCTTCTCTAGCGAAATGTGGGTGTTGTTACAACTCTGCCAGCCCCTTCTAGGGAAAGGCGTGACGATATGTTACTTTTAAACGCGGGTAACACCGCGCAGCAAACCTAGTACTTAACTAAACGCTATATAACGTAATTGTTCCTCACTAGCTGCGCCCCGCAGTTTAACACACCTTTTTTTTTAAGTTTAACACTTCAAAAAAAAATCTAACGAAACCTCGCAAATCGTAATACAATAAATAATAAATCAACCCGTTCAGTCGCAACGAGACTAATGTACTACGTACTAGAGGAGCTGATCCAAACAAAAAACGTTACGCAACTTAATAAAGTGGAGGCCTGCCCACCGTGGGCTGACCGCAGGTTTTCTGCAGCGTTGAGTACTGAATTGCTAATTTACGGTTCACATTTTGTTTCCAGTAAATTAGCGTCGCTCTGTACACAACCACACTGCATGCGTGTTGGGACTACACTGGTGCATGGTGCTAGGATTTCAGTGCACTGGTGTGGACGTAAATTTGTGTACGGATGATGGAATCTAGTACGTAGTAGTCGTCTTTAAAACACTACAAAGTTACCATATTCGTACCTCGAAAAATATTAGCTACTCTTTTTCAGGGCGTTTGAGTAATATCGGGTCACCATTATTAGAATAATTTTATGAATGGTAAGTAACTTTTTGTGAGTCGAAATAATCATTCGTAAAAATTTTAAGTAAGGAAAATAATTAATTACCAACCTATGCCATTTTAGCACAAATTCTTGGTAAAACGTTTATTCGTTTTTTTTTTTTTATGAAAACAAGTGATGAGACGAGCTGGATATTCACATGATGGTAAGCGTCATGCCAGCCCACAACAGTTGCAGTGCTACTGCTTTGATTTACAAAGTCATTGGTTTCACTGCACTGCGCTCATCACTGTGAGACGTCAGTTCTTGAGTCTCATGTGCCCAGTAATTTCACTAGCTAGAGTGCCCTTCAAACCGGAACAGAGTAACGCTAACGCATAACTATTTGGTGGCAGTATTTCTGGCACTACGGTGGTCCTAGACCTACCTAGTCCTGGACCTACTCACCTAGTCGTACCTTGCATAAAAAGGCCTATCACCTGGTTTTCTACTACATTGTGTACTATAACGCCATCTTTTAAGGATCTATAGAACCACATCAGAATCGAATTTCGGCTCACTCCTGCCACCTAACGGCAAACGGCTAAACTTCAATGTTACCGAGCTTCGATCGTTTTGCTTGTGATATCAGAGATCCTCAATAGATGGCGTTAGAGTTAATACATACCCATAACATTCTGTATTCAAATTGGATTTTCTAAAACACATTTTAGTACATAGGTTCAACGCTAGATGGCACTCTTCGAAAATGAAGTCTGCTACTACAAGTCTTTACAAATAGGACCTTGTGGATCATGTTACAGTAGGCTATTCCTACGCGTGAGATGAGATGAGATTTCATCTTGGTCACTCTCACACCTATGACCATTGAAACGAGAGCAACAAGGACGAAAAATGGTGAGATTGAATCTCACTCCTTCAGAATAGCCCTACAGGAGTAAATGATATCTTATTCTGTAACGTCCAATAAGCTTGTTAAACAGTGTTTTTGTCTCGTTTTCGCACATGTCACCTCTCATCTGCGAGAAGTTGACAATGCACTTTGTAGCGTACAGTTCAGTTAGTATAGGTTTGCGACTTACCTCTGCCCAAAAGCAGACGATGAGCGACGACCCCGACATGAGGAGGGGGTAGTAAGCAGACAGGAGGCTGGTCGCCCATCCCTCTTGGAACGCCGACTAAAGAAAGAGACAAAAATAGCATGTCAAACTTCATTGACCAATACGACCTGCAAAGGTATTCACAATCATTTGGAAACGTTTTCGTTCCGATTCCAAAAAAATTAAACTCAAATAATTCGAATCTCAGTCCGTATTTGTAAGGTTTTAAAAGAGACTCATTTTTCCGATCGGATTAATTATTCCAAAATTTATAAAAGTAAATTGAGATTCGAACAATTTGAGTTTGAAATTCGTGGGATCCGATCGGAAACGATTCCGAATGATTGGGAATAGCACCACTAAACTAAAATAGAAACAAAATATCTCAATAGGCATCGGCTCAACATTAAAACGATCATACTTAAGTAGAGCAAAAAAGGTTAGAATCTTAAATCAAATAACGTTATAGCATAGGTTTTAGTAGATGAAGGAAATGACCTAGTCGTCTTCCGGGATGTAGTCCGGTGTAACCGTTCCGAAGACGGGTCTGAGCAGTAGCGCACTTGTAGCGCCTCACTCAACTGCCGTCTTTGTACTTCTTCACTCTACAAAACTTCAACGCTAGAGTGAATAAGTACCTATAAGGTAGGTCGTCGTGCTCCATCTTAGACCACAACGTCGCTTAACATCAGGCGAGTTGGTGGTCAAACGCCGACTTATTGTCAATAAAATAAAAAAGAAGGCTCGCCTATCAAGCCAGAGAGTGCGGATTCGATCCCAGTAGTAGGCACGGACCAATTTCACAATCAGGGCCCTTAACATTAGTTTTAATAGTTACGAAAACGTTTTTCGTTTTCGTTTGGCTCCACACATTTGAGTCAACTCCCCTTGGCAGAAACGTTAAGGAACTAAGGGTTAAGTGTATGGAGCCAAATGAAAACGAAAAAAGTTTTCGATACACTACCAATACTTTCACTCTATCGAAACCCATGGTAAGTCCCCTGTAAGCCTACTATTTACTAATTTTTCGGCCGAGGCCGAAGTTTAAAGGAAACAGGTGACTTAAGTTCGCCCCCCATCATGGAGTACTTCCGCGGTCCCTGTATCAAGCATATATTAATATTAAGCAGTATTGGGGCATTATGATTTTATGGAAACGATGATAGCCTAGCCGGAGAAGGCCCGCCTCTCAAGCCAGAGGGAGCGGGTTCGGACACGGAAAAAAATGCCACTACAAAATTGCTTAGATCAAAAATAAAATTATTCTCAAAAATATTGTTTAAATATGAGACAATATTATCTTAATTTGAAACATTATTATAAATCCAAGAAATGCAGAAGTCTTACAATAAAAATAAATTATTCTCATAATTGATACTAAAACTAAGAATAACATACTTGATTTAATACTTTGTGGTATTAATTCAAGAACTATGAATGTTTTAACCAAAGAAAAGATTTAATTTTCCAATCAAGAGCAGTTTTTTTTCATTCAAAAATATTAGGTACTTGATTTAAATCAAATTATTTAGTGTTCGTTGAAGACAACATTATTCTTTATGCTAGAAATAATTTATATGGAGATATTTATACCAAGAATTATAGTTTCTCGGTTAGGAAGCATATAGATTATCTTTTATTGAGAAAATTATTCTTCGGTAGAGAACTTTGAGACACTCCATTTCGAAACAGTGAATGTGTTGACCAAAGAAAAGATTGAATTTTCCAATCAAGAGCAGATTTTTTTCATTCAAATATATTAGATACTTGATTTAAATCCAATTATTTAGTGTTCGTTGAAGACATCATTATTCTTTACGCTAGAAATAATTTATATGGAGATATTTATACCAAGATTATAGTTTCTCTGTAAGGAAGCACAAAGATTACCTTCTATTTAGAAGATTATTCTTCGATAGAGTATTTTGAGATACCTACTCAATTTCGAAACTGAAACACATTCAGTTTCGAAATTGAGTAAGTATTAACACTAACCAAAGATAGGATTACACTTTCCATTCAAAAACATTTTTTAAAAGCTTTACCACTCTTCCCGATTAATTAAAAAAATATCAATAGCACGATAAAAACTATTGGCAATAAAGTTGTAGAGAATCTAATTTACAACCACTTAGGTAAGTAGTTATTTTAAGCCTGTGACAATGCGATTAATAGGTACCTTAGCTGCTTTTATTCAGTAATGAAAGTTCATAAATTATTACTTACAAGCTGCGCCCCGCGATTTCACCCGCGGTTAAAAAATATCTTATGTGCTATTCTAGACTATAAGCTATCTCTGTGCCAAATTTCATCCAGATCTGTTCAGCTGTTCTGGCGTGAAAGAGTAACAAACATCCATCCATCCATCCATCCATTCTTACAAACTTTCGCGTTTATAATATTAGTAGGAAGTAGGATAAGTAAGTATAGTAATAAACGGTAAACGAACAATAATAGAAATGGATCCCGTACGCGAAATTAATTGCATTTTGATAAGTATACTTATTTATAATACCTAATCATGTTATTTAATTGTTAAAAGCTGGAAACACATAGTATATTGTATATCGTAAGTTAAATGGTTCGTGCCATGTGAGACAAGGGTTAGTCTTTGTACCTACTGATGTATTTAGCATTTATTAATTTGATTGAACTAAGTAGGTATATAAACATATTCAAAAATAATGGTTCTTAAATTCAAGAAAATTATTCTTGGCTCATACACTTGCTATTGCCACATTATAAAATTACACCAATATTTAGCAGTTTCACAAAAACGCATAGGCGGCCCAACGCATCGAGATTGAACGTGTAGGTACGGGCCGCCATAGAAACTACTTCTAAAATATTAATGCTACTGAATTCAGTGAAGTGCATCTAGTAAGTTAGGATATCGTTAGGATACTAAATTCAGAAGCAAGGGTGGTTTCTGACTGACTGAATCATTTAGAAAATTTTGAATTTTGAACTTGCTTCTAAATTTGCTTCTGAATTTAATCTACTAAATAAATATAGCCAAGTGTAATAAGCCTTTAAACCTACTTGAAACTAAAACAAGTGCGAGTCCGACTCGCGCACCAAGGGTTCCGTACATACCTACTAATAATATAGTCAACAAAAAATATTAAATTTAGTAAAAGTTAGTTAGTTTAGAAAACAATTTTAATTTGTAGTTGATATGTATGGTCTTCAATACGATCGAACTACAAACTAACTTTGTATTGTTTTTTTTTCGTCAAATATTTATAAATTCGCAATTTTCGGAATTTTTCCTTTGGTTGTGTTATAAGACCTTGCCTCATGCCAAATTTCATGATTCTAGGTCAACGGGAAGTACCCTGTAGGTTTTTGAGTTGCGCGTTTTCCTTTGAAAATGCCAAAATTAGCAGCAAAAACACCTGTATCTTTTGATTGGGTTGACATAGAAGTTGGATTTTTTCAAAGCTGCAAGAGACCGTGGACTTGAGTATGTCATATAAATTTCAGCTCCATACCTTCACGCGTTCTTGAGAAAAAGGGTCTTGACAGACAGACAGACAGACGGACAACGAATTGATCCTATAAGGGTTCCGTTTTTTCCTTTTGAGGCACGGAACGCTAAAAGCTGACTGGAAATGTGACCTATCTATGACAGTGGAGGGTAATAATATTGTAATTCAAATGTGTGACCACAGGTAAAACCGCGGGGCGCAGCTAGTATACCATTAATGCACACAGGTCAGTATAGACCGAGTGGCTAGGTTTGGTAATGTTTCTTGCCACCCAACCCAAGGGCCGCTGACACAGCTTGACGATTGTTGTTATGCTCAGTTGTGAATGCCACCCGCGGTCATCTATACGAAGATTGACCGTGTCGTCCGTTGCTTAACATCCATGATCAGTGGTTAGAACACCTAGTCTAGTAATTTTCAAGTAATTCTAAGTAATTTCAAGGAATTCTATGTCATTTTCAATACTAAGGTTCAAAAATACAAATTTTAATAAGTTGAGACGGACGGACGGGCAAAACAAATTTAACGGGTTCCTTGTAACCCAAAAAATGTAAGTAGGTTTTTTACCATGGTTCCGGCGACTTTTTAGCGCTCTTTGGGGAATCAGTATTGGCAACACTGCGAATAAAGTTGCTCGGTGGCCGCCGCCCGCGCCGCCATTACATCTAACAGGTTAACATCGTGTGTGCGTGCAAGTTATTATTTTACAATACAAGTAATTAATAAGAGGTTCTTTGACTGTTTTTTTAATTTGAATGAAAGTAATTGGGTCCTACGTAGTTTATCATCTTTCGTTAGTGAGTGTTCGTAGTTATTTGGTGACCAAGATATAATAATATGTAGCTACCTACTTAACCTAAGTTACGTTAGGTAAAAAAACAAGGGATTACTACATTAATACAGTAATTAAGATCCCTATAACGGAGAAAATGGAAGAATTGCTCACCAGTTGGAATATTCCCCCGGACATCATTGAACAATTTAGTGGTAAGTAAGTAACTGTATTCTTAACCCGAGAGAAGATGTTTTAACCTTGATATGAAGATAATTTTATTGTTGGATTAAAACTTGTGATTCTTCATTTCAGTTAATTGAATAACTCTCGACCAAGAAGTTAAAGGAGATCTTCTGAAAGAGCTGTGTCCGACTATAGGAACACGTATTAAATTAAAGAACAAAATCGAAGAATACTTGACATCGTTGACGACGGTATGTACAGTCAGTTTCGATTGATTTAGAAATTTGCATGAATGTGCTAATACAGTTTTCAAACTGACACTACTTACACTAGGTATGCCAGCGCTGGCGCTTGCACCGAATGATAAACCATTTACATAATTTCACCTGCAGGAAAAGACTTACTTAGGTTCATCCTAACTACCTCAATGTATGTATACGAAAGTGTTCATGTGTTACGCTTTCATGCCCACCCCACCCCTGTAGTAGTGTAAGCTATCAATAAATTAAAATGCACTAATCAATTTTCTGTACTCGGAGTAAAACTGAGTAATACCTATTTATTAAAAATTCTGAAATATTTTAAGAAACTGAGTAGAGGAAGTGGCTCGCTTACTCCACTGTACCGATAAATTGGGGGCACACCTATACTCATGTACTTAAAACACAAAGATAACATTTTTATTTATTTTTCAGACCGAGAATATCACCATTACCACAGCTGACATATCGGATTTATGTGCGGACGTAGACCATATAGAAAATCTGTTTCCGAACGCACCTAGCTTACCAGAGTTTGACTGACCTGAAAACACTGCTCACGACATCACCATGTGGAAAATCAATTTTGAAGTACTACGAAACCAACAACTAAAACAAAAACATGAAAATACTTCTGGATATTTATGTAATATTGTTTTCTAGTAAATTAAGTTGGCAGATTTATCAAAAGTATGTTTATTATTTTAAATCTCATAAAATGGTGTATCGAGTGAGTAAGACCATGCCAAGATATTTATTTCTATTATTTTTAGAGAGTAGAAACAAAACTCGGCAATTTAGCTCGGCTAGTAGGTTTTTAACTTTGTGCCTAATAATTTTGTATGTTTTTCTTTGATAAATACATTACTTAGTAATATATCTTTTGTTTATTTTACCTGATCAATAGAGATTAATTTCTTGTATTTCAGTGAATTTATTAATTGCATAACATATTTTGTATCTTAAAAATGCTAATGTCAGTAATTGTTTCTGTATCTATATAACATACTCTAAAACATTTTCTGCCATTCAGGTGCACCACAGATGACAGCGTGGACCAGGCCAGGCCGGTCAATTTCACCGCGATCGATAGAACAAAGGGTATACTGCCAACCCACACGGTGACACGGGCACTGGCGGCGCGACCAGTCACGGTCTTTTTGACCACGTGTGGGTTGGCAGTATACCCTTTGTTCTATCGATCGCGGCGAAACTGCTCGGCCTGCCCTGGCCCGGCCTGCGCCGTCGTCTGCGGTGCGCCTAAGAATAGTATGTTTTATAATGAGAATTTGATTCTATCACTAAAACACAAGCTTACTTTGATACAAGAAATTATATTCTCAAAAAGAAAACCAAAAAACCCTTAGTTTAAGAATAAATTATTAAAACATCATCTCAATTCAATAATATAGGTCTTCTTCGATTGAAATAAAGTTGTTTTTGTAAGAAGACATGGTATTTTTAAAATAAAAATACGTTTCAACTCAAATCTAGAATGCATAGTTATTAATCTGAGAATAATAATAATTTGGAATCAAAATACATGACGGCTTATATCTAGAATTCATAGTTATTCATCTGAGAATAATATTGTTTTGAAATAAAAATACATGACACCTCAAATCTAGAATTCATAGTAATTAATTTGAGAATAATATTAATTTGAAACAAAAATACATGTTAACTCAAATCTAGAATTCATAGTTATTAATCTGAGAATAATATTAATTTGGAATAAAAATACATGCTACCTCAGATCTAGAATTCATAGTTATTAATCTGAGAATAATATTGATTTGAATTAAAAATACATGTCTTAATTTAAGACAGTCAATTTAAAACAATAATATGCTAATGTCAAGAATTCATTGTTTAGGCCATATATAAATCATTATTATTCTTGGCCAATAAATATTGTCTTAATAGGAGAATAGTTTTTTTTCTGTGGACCCAGCCGACGGCACGCACCAATTTGTTTATTGTGTGAACATATTATGTGCGCACTATATGCCATCTGCTACATGACAGGAGCCCGATGTATGGCGACAGGCTCGCCCGCTGTCACATTTGGGACTGAATATCGTCCGGCGAAGTGTGGGCGTTGTACACCTCTGCCAGCCTCTTCGGGGGAAAGGCGTTACGATATGATTTTATGGAACGGGAATTACTCAAGTACGATTCAGTCGATTATTACGACTATAGTTTCAATTGCATTAGGCGATCTTTATCAAGGTGAGTGCGCGCGCGCGGCTGCGTCTCGCATAGCACTGATACATCATAAAGTGTGAAAACTACGTTAGTTTCCATAATCATATTGGGGCTTTTACATATTGAGATATCTTGTATTGAATATCTACTACAGTACAATATGTTAAGGCTGTGTGTCGAAACCAGCATTATAGTCAGTCCCACAAAGCATTGAGAATAACATTTGAATTTTAAAGTGATCTAAAATTTAAATCAAGATTACTACAATTTGCTTGCCTGAGGTATCGTGACATAATGCTTAGTAAAGTTTCACCAAAGACATTTGTAGTGGTAAATGTAACAGCTGCCAGGAATTTTGTTAATGGTTATTTTTTGAAGCATATAGTTTTAAGGGCGAGATTCACAGACTGCACTGCACAGACTTTCCGGACGAGATTCTTAAACTTTGCATCAAAGCGAAGTCAAAGCACGATCTGTGAATCTCGCCCTTAGACTGCATATCTTAGGGCGAAATTCACAAACCGCACTGCGACCTTACTTTGATGGAAAGTTTAAGAATCTCGACGGGAAAGTTGAAGTGTCCGTCAAAGTAAAGTGCGGTCTGTGAATCTCGCCCTTAGACTATGCAGTAGTATACTGTCTAAAAAGCTAAGACTCGTCTCAATGATTATTTGATGAGAATAATTTTCAACCAGCCATTGAACCCCAGTTGTCGTAACCTTAAAAACTTGCTACTTACAAACGGAAACTGATTTGAGCATTACCTCGTAGCGTATTGAGTTTGCGTATTAATGCAGGAAGAATTTTAAATGGCGGTCGGCAAAGAGGTTGCAACGAACGCGATTAAAAGTTCGCGAAAAAGTCGACAGACGAGCAGCTCGGCTCGCTGTTACGCAAACATACCGATGTAACAACGAAATCTTGCAAATCAGTCGCCGCCTTAAGAATTCTTAAGGTGGCCGCCTTAAGGTGGTTTTTTGTGCCTTGTCAAAAGGCACAAAAAACCACCCTAGGATTAGTAGTACGCTAGTTATACAAAACCACCCTAGGATTAGTAGTACGCTAGTCATACAAAACCACCCTAGGATTAGTAGTACACTAGTCATACAAAACCACCCTAAGATTAATAGTACGCTAGTCATACAAAACCACCCTAGGATTAATAGCACGCTAGTCATACAAAACCACCCTAGGATTAGTAGTACCCTAGCCATACAAAACCACCCTAGGATTAATAGTACGCTAGTTATACAAAACCCCCTAAGATTAATAGTACGCTAGTTATACAAAACCACCCTAGGATTAATAGTACGCTAGTTATACAAAACCCCCTTAGGATTAATAGTACGCTAGTTATAAGAAATCCCCCTAGGATTAATAGTACGCTAGTTATACAAAACCCCCCTAGGATTAATAGTACGCTAGTTATACAAAACCCCCCTAGGATTAATAGTACGCTAGTTATACAAAACCCCCCTAGGATTAATAGTACGCTAGTTATACAAAACCTCCATAAGATTAGTAGTATGCTAGTGATACCTTGCCACCATGTGTTAGTCGATCGTTCAAATTTCTCAAAAACCCACCCCATCGTTAACCAACATATTGCCCACCGGTGATACGAAGTAGGCTCCTCGTATGAGAGAGGCGAGGAAGGCCACGAGGTACAGCATCTTCTGCGTGGTGACCTTGCAGGCTCGGAGGAAGGATGGAGCCTTGAGGCGCCGGTACTCCGTGATGATGCATATTGTGAGCTGGACGGCGCAAACGAACGCTACCAGAAGAAATACTCCGCCTATGCCTGGAATATGAAAGAGGTGTTTGTTAGTCGAAGTTTAGTATATTGTCATCCTAATATTACGTTTCTTAATGTTATTTATATCATAAACTAGCTGTGCCCCGCGGTTTCACCCGCGGTTCCACAGGAACCGTAATTTTTCGGGATGAAAGGTATCCTATGTCCTTTTTTGTATCCCTGCTAATGTGTATACAAAATATCTTGATGATCGGTTAAGTATACTCAACGCTTAAACGCACTAACTACTCAAGCGATCATCATAAGTGTCGCATTCACGTTGTCAGTGGTAAAGAGAACATAGGGCATTTTCTTTCATCCCGAATAAATTATCGGTTCCTGTGGCCCCGCGAAAGAAGTACTAGTAGAAAGTAAATAATAGTGTAGTTAAGTGTACTGTGGAGTATTGAACTCTCTTTGTAGATAAAGGCTATCAGTCATACATGTGTATATTATTAGACCGTGCTAATAGATTTGACACAACTCTAGATTATTTTTTAGTAAGAGAGAAGAATCGCGAAGTATTGATTATGACACGGGAATTACTCACATACGATTTAGTCGATTATTCCGACTATAGTTTCAACCGCGTTCGGCGGTCTTCATCAGTGCTATGCGAGACGCAGCCGCGCGCGCGCACTCGCCTTGGTGAAGACCGCCGAATGCGGTTGAAACTATAGTCGGAATAATTGACTAAAGCGTACTTGAGTAATTCCCGTGTCATAATCATAATGTGTGAAAACCACGTCAGTTTCCATAATAAAATATTTTAAACGGTTTCCACAGATGACATTACCACTCACGGACTGATCGAATCTTGGATCAAATATCGCTCAACTCATCTAATAAGCTTAATTGTCATGGTATGGTATGGTTTTATGGCATGATAAAGCACGCACTTTCCCTATGAATCGAATCTCGCAGGTCAGTGCTGTCGCTGCAGTCTGCTAACTCTTCCCCCTATCATCATAATTTCAGGTCGAAGACTTCCACTGCTGGACAACAGCCTTCCCAGTGATCTCCTCAACGGCTCCTCCAGCGGCTTCCATCGGTCCACCTTGTGTGAGGCTTTCCCACGCTGCGTCTGTCGGCTTGTGGTCGCCACTCACTTTTCTAGATCTCTATCGTCACAATTGCATTACTTACAGGCATGATAAGGCAGGTTGTGCCCAGCACACTCCTCGCCCGTGAACCGAATCTCGCAGAAGCAGGTGCCGTTCATGCAGTCGCCGCGGCCACTGCAGTCGAGCGCGCACCCGGTGCCCCGCGACGCCGCACCCATCACTGCATCAGCGTAGTACGCGAGCAGCGAGCGCATCTTACGGCCAGCGACTGCGGCCGTCGCTTCTTAGCCCTGTAACAAAGAAACGACTGATTAGAAAAAGGTTTGGGGATGTCGGGGACTCATTAGTAGTATTTGTACCACGTGGATTGTCCACTCGGCCTTTACGATATTTTTTTAATGGAGAAAAATGTAATTACATACGTCATCTGTCTACAAATTTAAAGGAATTAGAGCTCCTCTCTATACCTACGACCAGATCATTTAACAGAACCGTTTGACAGAAACCTTCTATAACTTCTGGTTTACAAATTATTTAGTAAAAAAAAACTTAAAGCAAATGAAGAAAGAATTGAGGGTGGAAATTCATCTGAACATTAGCATGGTCCAGGGTTCATCCTACTAATATTATAAACGCGAAAGTTTGTAAGAATGGATGGATGGAAGAATGGATGTTTGTTACTCTTTCACGCCAGAACGGCTGAACAGATCTGGGTGAAATTTGGCACAGAGATAGATTATAGTCTAGAATAGCACATAGGATATTTTATGACTTTTTTTATCAGGACTTTTTAACCGCGGGTGAAACCGCGTGGCGCAACTAGTTCTGAAATAAAGTTTCAACTGGAGATTGACAAAATCGATGTCAGTCCAAGAGAGACTCGAGGAAGAAAATCTATCATAATGTAATTTAAGGACGGTACACTGAAGAAGACAGTTCATTGCATAATTTCGGAAGACCCCAATCCGCCTATGCTTATGATGGTATACTTATGTCAAAAACAGAAACCCTCACTAGCAACAATGAGAGGCCCTGCAAGGTCAATGAATATCAACTGGCTGATTACAAAATCAGGTGACGTCCGGCTGGTAAACACCACGCATAGCGGTCTGGCGTTACCACCGCCATGTTTTTAACGATAACAATTTAATTTATCTAATCTTTTTTAATTGTATTGTATCCAAATGAAATAATGAAATAATATAAGGAAGAATCGGCACAAGTCTAACTTCTAGTACACAGCACGTGGACCGAATACAACAACAAGCAAACAAACACTACACAGCTCCGTTGATAGTATTATGTTACGAGTATCAATAACAAAGATAGAGAGACGTACAAGAGACTGTAGTGAGAACAAGATAATAATTATCACTGCTGCGACTTGTTGCGTTTGTTTGTGGCTAAAAAGAATTGTGTGCATGAACCTAATATTTGCGGTCCATGATTACGTTTTTGTACTGTTTCTCCCTTGATCGAAGATTGTTTCACAGTAATTTGCGGCATTAGTATTGGCAAGCTGAATCCATTCTCGAATGTTGTTCAATGTACTTGATAGGTTACCAGTAATTCGTTTCGAACTGAGGCAGATACTCCCATATCTACCAAACCTCTTGTCCTATTTCGGTCATTTTCAAACTAAAACAGCACTGATAAAATTATTTGCATGAACTTTTTGTCTTGAAAACTTCATGAAGGTCTGCTCTACTTAGAGGTGGTCGTTGATTTAACAAACTGTTTTTTATAACAGCTGTTTATCCGTCAATGAAAAAGCAGCTTTTTGGCAATATGTAAACCAGTTGAAATCCAAAACCTAATATTTGGTTATTGGCGTCTACGCTCAATGTAAAATGCAAAGCTGTTGCGTTGGTGTTGCGCGACATAAGAACACTTACGAATACTCCCGAGTCCCGAGTACTCCAGAGTACTCACTATATGGGCAAGCGAGAGACAACTCGTTACAAATAATTACGCAAAATGTATACTTATTACATGAGCAATAGGGATCGTGTATCAACCACATTTGACCATTGACATGAAGCTGTTAAATTGCATTTACGGAGAAACCGTTAATGACCCACCTCTCTACTGTGCGCAAGTTATTGTCGGACAAATATCTTTTCATCACTAATATTTTAAGTAAATGTGAAAGCGAGTTTTTCGTTTTTTTGTTTGTTTATTTGTAACGCTTTCAC
This sequence comes from Peribatodes rhomboidaria, assembly GCA_911728515.1. NCBI lineage: Eukaryota > Metazoa > Arthropoda > Insecta > Lepidoptera > Geometridae > Peribatodes > Peribatodes rhomboidaria. The sequence continues at coordinate 9,897,473 of OU452189.1, forward strand.
GTCCAAAGTACTCAACCGATCATCTTGAAATGTTGCATACACCTTGTCGGGGGTACGGAAAAGGACATAGGGTACTTTTTATCCCGAAAAAAATTAAAGTTCCTGTAGAACCGCGGGGCGCAGATAGTCAGTACACTGAAACCTTCGCTCCGCTCGGTCAATTGCAGGCGAAGCCCCCGGCAAAGATGATCAACAATCACTTCTTGCGGTCAAGATTCTGTAATCATTCTATAATCAATCATCAGTTCTACGTCTACGTGATCATATTTTCCAACAATGGACAGGAAGAGGAAGAGCCTGATTAAACATTGACGCCTCATGGTCATATCGAAGTTTAATAACAAGAAACAATCGACAAACACGGTCTGCCAAAGTATGGATTGATTAAATTTTGATGGGATTTAGTAAATTGGGTGGATTAAGTAAAACCAGCATAGGTATTCACAATCCTTCGAAAACGTCTCCGTTCGGATTCCAAAAAATTCAAAATCAAATTATTCATATCTCACTCCGTATTCCTAAGTTTTTAAACGTATTTCATTCTGCCGATCGCATTTAAACTTTAATCCCTATTCCAAAATGTATAAAAATAGACTGAGATTCGAACAATTTGAGTTTGATATTCGTAGGATCAATCGGAGATGTTTCCGAATGGTTGTGAATAGCACTACTGGTAAGGTAAAAATATAGGTACTCGTATCTTTATTAAAGTAAGTTTTCCGAAGATGATATCTAGGATAAAGCAAAATGGAAGAGAAAAGTAAGGAAGGCTGACCCACCAACATCTCTTCTCTTCTTCTCCATCTCTATATGGTATAAAATAAAGTCGCTTTCCACATATATCTGTCTGCCTAAACTTATAACCGTTAGATCCTCTTAAATCACGCAATGGATATTGTTGCGGTTTTCACCGTCATTTCGTTATTTTTTCACGTAACGTTTATTGAAACCAAACGCCAGGGCAGGTCGCTTGTGTGGAATTAATGGGTAGAGAAATAAAGAGAGCAGTTTGAATGTATCGCGTGTCAGATGCTACCATGCAAATTTTTCATATTTGCTCAAAACCATTAGATACCTTTGATCAGATTTGCATATCTGATCGAAGATTACAGCTTGATATTTCAATTTGAAGCCAAGTTTAGATACACACGATACCAAGCCGAATTTATTCGATAACGGTATCCCAAAACAATGACTAGGTACTTACAAAACGCGCACATGATTTCCAACCCAATTCGGCGAAAGGCTAACAACAGTGGTCTATGCTAGTGCAACTGCCAACGTGTTTAGAGGCTTACGTAACGACTGAGTAGACAACTGTGTTTACTTTCGTGTTGAGAGGTCGATGCACCGATACAAGTCTATATTTATCCGGGCCCTAAACCGGGAGAGAAACCTGTCAACTAATTGTGAAAATGAGTGCCAGCAGTTGACACTTTTCCTGTTTTGCTAATTTGATTTGTAATCTGAAGAAATTAGCATTTTACGTAAGTAGGTAGGTACTCATATCCATGGTATAACAATATACTCCGCCAGGTTCCGAGTCATACGTTCCGTCATACGTTCCGAGTCAAAAATCTACGTAATCAACACGCAGTGACGTCAACCGATGCTCAAGGAAGACCGAAATAAGTCATTTACAACAAGTTTGAAGGAGACGATTATGAGTGACGTCATCTGGTGTTGGCTCCGGGAATGCTAGATCTAGTTTTTATGGATCATGTTTTCTTATTTCTGATGTGAACAATAAATTGTTTAGCTATCTATCTACACCCAAACAGCGCGTATTGAGTGCGCGCGTTCTAAGTTTGTAGCGTATCGCTTGCTGACGAGCGGCTGATGCGCATCAGCGTAGTCAGTCAGCGGTCAGTCAGCCACTTCAGTTTGCGTAATTAGGACGAAGCCAGTTTAGTTTTTCAGTTTTACTTTGTACTGAACTTCTCGCTACAAAATTTTCTTCTTTTCTGTAACTGTTTGTTAAAGTTAAATTTTTGCTAAGACTTCAGCCTGATTCAGATATCAAGATACGAGTACATATTTGTGTAAGCAAAACAAATACATATGCTCATCTTAAACAAATATTCGTTCGTAGATACAGTCCTCACAGTTATGCTATGTGGAACATCGCCCTGCGATTTTGTTTTTGCTAGTTTTTTTCTAAACATTATACAGGGTTATCGGTATAGAGTGTACTAAGCCAAAAGGATGAGTACAATGACCAACTTTTACTATGGCTAAAAGCCATAGCCATAAGGCCCGCCTCTTAAGCCCGAAAGAGCGGGTTCAAACCTAGCCGACGGCACGCACTAATTTGTTCATTGTGTGAACATATGTGCGTATTGTACCTATGTCATATGCTACATAACTGGAGCCCGGTGTATGGCGACAGGCTCGCACCCTGTCACATTTGGGACTGAATATCATGCGGAGAAGTGTGGGTGTTGTACACCTCTGCCAATCCTTTCGGTGGAAAAGCGTGACGATATCTTTTTAAATATTTTTTATGATTAAACACCTGATGGAAAGTGAGGATGCGGTCTAAGATGGAGCACGCTTGCCCATGAGGTGTCTATTCACTCTTGTCTTGAAGAGACCGGGGTTGTATCTATTGCTGGAGAACACCGAGGCAGTAAGTGCGTTCCACTCCTTGGTAGTTCTTATTAGGAAGGAGGAAGGATATGTTATGTATGTACGAATACTCGATCGACGTTGCAAGAAATCGCATTCGAATTAGAATGCGATTTCTTAACGTAAGTTTAAAAAACAAACTCAATCCGCATCATGTCATCAACACCGCAGATCTGCTATTTCGCAAGCCGGTTAGTTAAACAAACATCCAGCCCGATATGTAAATAGGACACGCGGGCGACGACACGTGTTTAATTGTTGATTGTTGAGTATTTTTGACCGCGAGCTTACGAGCTGGTGAGCAATCCCACGAGAATAAGCCGCGTTCACTTGGGGCATTCCGTGACTAATTGCTAACATTTGCTCTATTTAGATCAAAGTGCGCCAAAACTTGACGAGGTGATTAAACTTTTAACCGTCAGTTTTTGACAGCTATTTCATGAGTTACATGTCAACGATGGGCGGTCAAACAACTAATCGTCGTGTTAAATTTTGGTAAAGGTAGACCTGAGAAAACGTACAACGGTCTTACCACAGTAAATTCTTTACTATCAAATCAAATCAAATTTATTCATGAAAAGCTTACAAGTTTTACTTACAGGTAACCTTAAAAATATAAGGGTAACATTTGTAAATTTGTCTTGTAGCTAAGAACATAAATATTCTTGTGCTGTAGGTGACATTCCTTCATTTTTTACAAAGTGTATGTACTATTTCATACTGTACCTCCACTTAAGTATAATATTTATAATATAATATTTTATTTTATTTGGTTAAGGTACAGTCACAGACAAACAATTAATTAAATACATCAAAAGGAATTTCTTTAAACTTTAAGTCCACTTGCGACTAAACACAACTTACAATTTAAAACTTGACACATTCAAAGAAAAATACATTAAACTGGATTATAAAATTTACAAAAAGAGAGATAATCATTATGAATGAATATATAATGTATAATGAACTTAAATTAATTTTAGACTTGAACTACTAAGTACTTTGTTTAAAATAGATTTAAAAGATCTATATGAATGCGAAAAAATGTCCTTGTCTTCGCAAACACCTTGATTTAGGAAGATTGATGAATGATAATGAATGAAAACCCTTTATTCTAAGCCCATATTAATTAATAATTTACTGACTGACATACTACAATAAATACAATACAATGGTTTTTTTTTTTTAAATATACCTTTTTATGTGTGGGATTTTGTTTAAGTGATCTCTAGCTCTCTAGCAGAGTAACGAGGTAACAATAAGAAACTAACAAAGAGAACTAACAAAATAAATGTTATATCCAAGCTCCTTAAAAACTAAATATAAACGAAACAGCACCGTTTCATTTTATTGTAAGCAAGCTGCGCCGCGCGGTTTCACCCGCAGTTAAAAAGTATCCTATGTGCTATTCTAGATTTAAATCTATCTCTGTGTCAAATTTCATCCAGATCTGTTCAGCCGTTCTGGCATGAAAGAGTAACAAACATCCATCCGTCCATCCATTCTTACAAACTTTCGCGTTTATAATTTTACAAGCTGCGCCCCGCGGTTTCACCCGCGGTTAAAAAGTATCCTATGTGCTATTCTAGACTATAATCTATCTCTGTGCCAAATTTCATTCAAATCTGTTCAACCGTTCTGGCGTGAAAGAGTAACAAACATCCATCCGTCCATCCATTCTTACAAACTTTCGCGTTTATAATATTAGTAGGAAGTAGGACAGGACGAGTGAGAAGAAAGAGTCACACACTCTACACGTTAGAATGAAACAGATTGATTTTTGTAGCAATATTTCAACAGACACTGCATGCAATCTAATACACACTAAAACGTACGGAAAAGACCAAAGTTCACAAAGCAAACTCATAAATAATAAGACGATTAGATAATTTTATCGCTGCCTTCAAGCTGATCTTTGACAGAACTGGCAAAAACGGTGGTCAATCAGTCAAGTTTATGAGAACTTGTGACTTTGACTGCCTCGGTGGCCGAGTTGGTAGTGAACCTACCTTCTAAGCTTGGGGGCGTGGGTTCGATTCCCACCTAGAGCAAACATTAATGTGATGAACATTTGTGTTTGTTCTATGTCTGGGTGTTAATATGTATTTATGTATGTATTTAAAAATATCTAAGTATGTATATCAGTCTCTGGCAGCCATAGTACAAGCTTTGCTTAGTTTGGGGTCAGGCGACCGTGTGTAGAAGTGTCCCGAATTTATATAAAAAAAAACTACATTGTAACATTGATCGAAGCTTGCAAGTTGTCGGACGTTTCTCGCGGAAGTTTTCTTGCAAGCGTAAACGATGCCTAGCGGGTGAAACCGCTATGCGCAGGAAGTGATAACATAAAATTTATTTCCTGCGGGAACAGTATCGATCAATGCCTCTGCCAAGTCTGGCAACCAACCAAATGATCGCATTTCCCAGCCAGTAGATCCAGAACAAAGACGCCGGATAACGGCCCCAACTCCGAAGGTCAGTGGAGAAGCGTAACGGCGTAGTTTTCCTCTTAACTGCCCTGAGACCTTAAGGTTAGATAGCCAACAGTAAATGTATAGGATTTTATAGGAGCTCAAGGTTTCTGCAAGGTTTTAGTTGTTTCAGAGTTTTCATTCGATTAGTTTTTTGACGTGACAACGTCTTATAATTCGATAGAGCCGGCTGCACGCACGAAAAAACATGACTCATGCGGCGTTACCTCGCTCTGAGGAGTTCCATGTAAGGCTTGAAGTGCAATGCGAACGAGCGACAAAGAAGCACAATCGGCCTTTGCGTTCGGCAGCGTTCGACATCCGTCTCTCTCCTACTTGAGTGAGCACGTTGTCACGTTCAACTATCGTCAGTAAACCGACTTTATTTTTCATTCGATTTTTTATTTGATTTTTACATATACCGTCACGCCTTTCCCCTGAGGGGGCTGGCAGAGGTGTAATACATCACCCACACTTCACCGGACGATATTCAGTCCCAAATGTGACAGGAGGCGAGCCTGTCGCCATACACCGGGCTCCAGTCATGTAGCAGATGACATACAATACGCATATATGTTCACACAATGAACAAATTGGTGCGTGCCGTCGGCTGGGTTTGAACCCGCTCCCTCTGGCTTGAGAGGCGGGCCCTCTCCAACTAGGCTATCATCGCTTTGCTATCGATTTTTACACCTATTAAAATACTGAAATACGTCGACATGGTGTCGTTGCGGCTGTCGTGTAAAACTGTAACAACCCTAATGTCACAAGAACACCTAAACATAACGCATACATCTGACAAACTCTCTGTGTGTGTTTGTGAGCTTTAGACCTCGCGGCCGACGTCTGTCTCCTCTACAGGTCGCATTCCTCAACCTCACTCTCGTGCAATTTTTTGAGCAGAAAAAAACATATCTCTACAATTTTGAAAGATTTCCAAAAAATTACTCTGCACAAAAATCTATGTAATTATCGAACCTACTCACAAAGTTTCAAAAGAATCAGTATAGAAATGCAACCTGTAGACGAAGACGATCAGGACATACGAAAGCATTTCCGTCGAAGCAGAAGCAGAGACACTTCAGATAATCTTCGTGAAAGGTCGCGTAAAAATTAAATTGTGCAACAGACCAATCCAAAGCTACAAATAAACAAAAGGACCAATCGCAGGTGACCCGCCTCGCCTCAGTGACTGGTCCCATTAACCCAGTTACCCACATGCTGGACTAGCTGGTAATAGGAACTATTGTTTGTAAACAACGAGGAATAGACGACCATTTTTCTATTAAAAAGTCATTAAGTTCTATTTCAAAAAGCTATAGGGATTATATTATAGCAAAGAACGAGTTACGCTTACGTATTACCACAGAATAAATGATAGTACTACGTATTACGTAACAACTGGGAGCTTGTGTGGAAAATAATTTATTTAGTTTTTTTGTTCAAAGTCAGAGTCAAAATGTTTAAATTCTATTTAGGTATCAAAGATACACTTATGAACGTCAAAGTTATTTAAATAGACTTTTTTTTTTTTTTTGGATGACTCTATGCTCTATGGCGACGAGCGCAAGGGCACCTCTGAGGTACGGCCTCGGCTTGGGCTGTCGCCGAGGGAGGGGCGTCGAATTGCCCTGGCAGCCCAGAAGGGGCTTGCTCTAGGGCCCTAACGGGGACGGTTGAAGTTAAGGTTAAAAACAAAGTATACATATTATTATTAACAATGACTCGACCGCCTTGTTCGGAAAGGGGTTATTTAAATAGACTCGACCGCCTTGTTCGGATAAAGAGCCTCTGCTCAGAAGAACAGGCAAGAAACTGAGGGGCATTATTTTTTCAATTTATAAATAAATTAGTCTCACAAATTTTGGCTTACAACTAGATTAACCTATCTATTATTGTTATATTACGAGTATTTGTGTAGAAATAGATTTATCGGTTTCGTATGGCTCCATACATGTAATCTAGTTCTTAATGATCAAAACATAAGGGTGCAGAGTACAAACAAACAAAAAAATACAAAATTAATTATGTTCCACTCAAGTTAACAACATTTACGACAGTCTTATAGGTATAGTTCACATGATACTAATCATAACAAATAATACTTTGCAAGTAGCTGTATCACATGGGCCACCTACGAATTATTACTGGGTGTGGATTGGTGCGGTAAGGAAGCATAATTTTGTAGAATTTATTGAGGATTCGGTTACAAATTCTTGAGCTGTGAGATGTTTATTGGTCATTTTCACTCCTATGACTTTTCAAACGAGAGAGACAGACCAGAAAATATCTCGAATTGTAGGAATAACCTTCCTGTGCCAATCTCGTCCAAAATGGAAATTTGAACGTGGAACAGCACCTTATCAGATCGCGATGACGTACGAAAGTATACATACATGTAAAATAGGTACATTATAGGTAGGTACATGAGTGACGAACAGTGCACCGATTGACTCCTAATCATTAATCCGAAATGACACATGCTACATGATTTACACGCGCCCATTTATTTGCGACGTTACCCTATCAGTCGTGCAATGGCGATGATTTAAGACAGATTAATAGATAACTCTTTTTAATTTACGGATCCGCGCTACGATAGGTAGAGTGACCCTTGACGAGTGATTTTGGCTAATTGCTCATATTTTTTTTAAAACAACACAATTATGGACTGCAACTACAATAATATGCTAAAATAGCAGTAATATAATGTAGAGTTCATAAGTGTATCTTTGATCCCTAAATTGAATAAAAACATTTTGACTTGACTTGAGAGTAGGGTTCTAATTGCCGGTAGTGTGTCTAGAAGCAGTCTCTTGCAGGCAACCTCGCAAGCATAGAAACAACATACAATCCAATAAATAAATGAACATGGCAAACAGTGGTTTAACAAAACAAAATATCGACTATTGATATATTTTGCAGTCAATAAACCTTGCACATCCCTATTTCAACCTTGACGTTAACTAGTTTAATGATTATAACATAAAAACGCACGCTATTACCATATTCGTTTAAAATATTACCTAATATTTGTACATAAATTATAATACTTTGGTATTTAATGAGAAAATAACAGGAAATAAGCTATTCCCTAGATGGATATTTCCTAAACAAACCAGAAATACCTACTACCACGCCGAATTACTAACCTTTACAGAAATTGCGTAGGTTGTAACTTTTGTCCCGTAACGTAAATGGAATCCCGAGGGAAATACCTAAGTTCCGGTCTCGGGACAATTTAAGCGACAGGCCGTAGAGCCAAATAATAGGCAATTGAAACTTAAAAGCTTCTTTGCTCGAAGTAGGCCAAGGCGATCCTATCTCTCCTATGGGTTCTAAAAATAATGGAAACCTATCAAACTTCTCTGTGGGAAAGACAGAATTTGTTTCGACACATTCTGCTCAAAACCGATTGGTTTTTGTTGACATTAATGCGATTATACTCGTAACTTGTGCCCGGTGTATGGCGACAGGCTCGCCTTCTTTCGTACATCCTACTTTATATTATAAAAAAACGCGAAAGTTTGTGAGTATGTGTTTGTTTGTTACTCGTACTTCTTTACGCTCAAGCGAGAACGTCAACATCCATTTAAATGGATGGACGGATTTTGATTAAATATGGTGTGGAGATAGCATATACCCTGAATGAACACGCAGGCACATAATTTTAACGTTGACCTAGCTAGTCGAAAAATAATTTCGAAACTAATAAACAAGTAAATACTTTTCGGTGGTAAACACCGACAGAATACTTATCACGCCAGCAAATCAGTTTAGCAATTTCCGAGATATTTTCCGAGCCATACCTTAACGGCGGAGATCGATATTTTTAACAAACAAGCAGCGGTTAGGATAAGATAACACTATCTATATCTATTAACACCTGCACAGTTAGATAGCAGGGTTCCGTGTATGTATCGGTTGGATTTCTTTCGGAAGTACCCTGCATTTTTGCACGGTGAATATTGACAGCTTTGATTCCAGATTTGAAAGTTTGCGAAAACGTAAAAAAAAACATAAGAAGCAAGGAAGTTCGTATAGGCCGAGTGGCTACTCCTGGTGTTAGTTTCTAGGCCGCCCGTAGGCCTCTAATGTCACATATTTTTTTTTTTACAAAAACTGAATCGACATAGAATTCTGTGTAATTATTGAAACTGCTCACAAAATTTTACAAGAATCGGTTGAGAAATGCGACCTGTACAGGAGGACAGTCGGACAGACGCCAGACGTAACGAAAACATCTTTCCCGTAGCTGAAGCAGACGCTTCGCGCTCGTTCGGTCAATTAATTTCTATGACGATCTGTTTTAGGTATAACGCGTTTGATTTCCGCACCAAACTACGATAGTTTCGTCCGGCGTCTGAATTTATTACACTGATCATTGTTCAGTTTTTTTATCCCCGCAAATCCGCAAATCTATCCGCACGAAGTTCAATGCGTATTCGATATTTGTTTGTTTTTTCCCATCTGTCATCTGTCCCCCCTCCCCTCTCCATGGCCATGCCTTCTTAAAATAATCCAACCTACCTACCAGTACCGTATGATTTAAACTAAACACCTGCATTGATAACAATCTGATAGCGGTTTTCTGCGCACGTTTCAATTGGATTTTCACCGGAAGGACCGAACATGTTTCCAGCATGAATATCGACGATTTGCAATTATGACAGCTGTCTTTTATTTCTTTAATTACTTTCCTACTTTTACCCCTTCATCGTGTAGTTCAACTAGTTTGCTATCACTACGACAAGGTACAAGTATAAATTAAAAATTTTAAAAACCCTCGTCACCGATTTTCATCAAACATAGCTAAGAACACTCCCGACTAATAATCTCCCAAACAAAAAATCGGAATCAAAATCGGTTCGGTCCTATCCGTTCGGGAGCTACGATGCCACAGTCAGACACACACACACACATAAACACACAGACACGTCATACTTATTAAAAACAAGTGCGTATAATTTTTTTTATGCGAAATGTATCCTATCAAAACAAATGCTATGACACTCGCGCAATCAAGACGCATTTAGCGACATAATCAATCATCAAAATCGGTTCAGCCGTTTAGTTATTACGAGGGAACGTGGAGACGGACATATGTACATACATGCACAGCACACATACTGTCGAACACATAAGCGTCTTTTTTGGCATCGCCACAGACGGAAGAGAAAGGCAAAGCAGGTAAAGTTGGAATGGAACGGTGTTTTTAAAGCCTTGCTTTAAACCCAGTCTATAGACATCTATATTTATATTATCCTTGAAAACCTCATTTAAAACCAGTAATAAATATATAACTGGTAAAAAAATAAGATCATTAAAATAGAATCTGCTAATATCTGCAAATCGCTAAAATAAAGCGGTTCTACGACTAGGACGATCAACAGGAAATCGCTTTGAATATATTATTGTAATTCTAAGCCAGTTGCTGTCGCTTCCTTGTGGATTGGAAACCGTATCATAACAAGAATAAAAGGTTGTGTATGTTTTAGGTGCTCATAAACGGTCATATTTTAAGACGCGGTCATAGCACGATTTTTCACCTACACACACGTTTACTAAAGGTCCAGCGACGCTCTGAAATTTCCATATAAACGCGCTTGTCAAATTTCTTGGAAATCATTTGTCAGATTATGATGAAATTTAGCATGTACAATTAAATGAACTATATCTCCACCCCTATGTTCTTAGTTTTTTTTTTTTTTTTTGAAAAACGAGCTAATAGAGCTATGATTGAGAGAAACGAGAAAATAGAGCTATGAAAAATATCCGCCATTTGTAAACGGTCACTTTTGACTGATTTATTCAATAGATAGACAAAGCAAATCAAAAATCCCTTTACATATGGAGCTTGTCTACATCATTAGCTTTTAAATGAATCCATAATACAGGGGAAATTCTCAGTTAATTAAGAATGATTATAGAAGTGCAAAAGTCATAAAAATACTGAAATTGTACTTTGTCACTCTGTAGGTAACTTTAGAGGCTCGTCAGTATCATCACTTGCTCTCTTCGCTCGTAGTCTTCTTCTAGACGAAATAGCTATAGAATACCTCAAGCCAATGCGAAGTTAGTCTAAAGTGGTCGCCAGACAAGAGTCTTATGAAAGCCGCTTCATTTAGAGTTGAGAAATTGGTGGTAAAATGAGATCGGCGCCTAAAATCACATTTTTTTGCCGTGTTTATTGGTATTAATCGTAACAA